>OX451736.1:1141208674-1142627397 GCA_948472305.1 Vicia faba
GAGGTAATTTGGGAAGGAATTTGAGGTAGAAGCCATTTCAAAGAAACATGAAAAAACAAATAAGAAGATTCAAATGGAGAAGAAAAAATGTCGTTGTTTAATGGTTGCATTTATGTTGTCTTAGATTTTGTTTTCCATTGTCTACAAGTTCATGTAATATGTAATGTATCAAATGAAATTGTATCAAATGTGATATATCAAATGTCATTGTATCAACTTCTAGTTTATTAATGAAATATTTGGTATTGGTTACAAGAAGCAACATGTATTGTCTTGGATTTTGTTTTCAATGTGTGATATATCAAATGAAATTGTATCAATTGCTTGTAGATTAATGAAATATTCTAGTTTTGGTTATTTACAAACTTAAGTTAATACATATAACCAAAAGTGATTGCATAGATAATAAGAAGCACCTAAAGTGCATAAGTCATTACAAATTCATTACAAAATGGCACATAAAAGTGCATTACAGATACAAAATGAAACATAAAAGTGCATCAATCATTACAAAATGAAAACGTAAAGCATAATTCATAACTACTTAGAAGGCCTCTTTAAAAAATTTCTCCAAGATTTCATGGATCTGAGACACACACCAAGCTTTGAATCAAGTACCATTGTAGTATCTTCTTGTGTCAATGTACCTTCATCATGCTCTATCAAAGTTATTAGTTTGTTAGAATTTGAACCAAGACCTATAATTTGTTTTTGAAACCATTTGAGCTTCAATCTTTCACTTGACCTTTTTCTCAGCTTCACAATATGTTTTTTTAACCTTCTTAGGATGGTCTTGCACAACCTTGTTCTTCTTTGGTATTGGTTCAACTTGACTTTCTTTAACAACACTTGATTCAAGCTGACTCACATCTACCTGACTTGCTTCAACCTCACTTAATTCAACATGACCTGTATCAAACTTACTTTCTTCAACTTGACTTGTATCAACCTGGTATGCATCAACTTGGCATGCATCAACCTGACCTACATCAAACAGACATGCATCAACCTGACAACTTTAACCTGAATTGGTTCAAACTACTTTCTTCAAACTAGCCTTCTTTGGGGTTTCTCTATAAAAAAAGAATTTTAGTTATAATCAAAACATGACAGTGCAAGCTAAGCTTCATGTACATAATTATACTATTATTTTGAAAATTACCTCTCTTTTCAAAGCATTTGGATTTTGAGTAGTGATCTTGCATGACATAACACTGTGACCAAATTGATAATATTTAATACATTTATAAGACACACCAGTTATTCTTCTCCTAATATCATCCTCACCATGTTCCCAAATTCTAACTTTCCTAGGTCTTTATGGTCCATTTTTGTACACAAGTGGTTGAAGTTCATCAACTTGAACTTAATGCCACATGTCCATTCTGAAATTTTTGATATAGGAAAAACACATTTACACTGATATCCCAACATCAGAATAATGTCAAGATAGATGTTACAACATCTGTTGACAGACTGAACAGATTTATCAAGATGCAAGTGATACTGAAATTAAATTGCAGAATGATAAATAACATAGAGAATCGTTAACCCAATTCAGTTCAACATCACCTACTATGGGGGCTACCAAGCTAGAACGGAAATATATTATTAGTAGTATCAATTTAAAGCCTAAACAATCCCAGTTTACAACTTCTCACTTAATCTCTACCCGGTGCAACTTATACCTAGAAATCCCCTTCTAGATATGAGAAATCACCATCTCACTTCCTAATAACCTCAGTGATATCTAACAATCTCAATCCCAATGATTGTATTAAGAATAACTCAACAAGAAGATTAAACTTCTAATACAAAAATACTTAGTTAAGACTCTAAACTAAGAACAATACTTGGTTTTGCTTAAGAGCTTCAACTTAACTCATTACCTAAAGACTTCTGAGTGAGAATATTATGTCTACCACAAGTATCAAAAGATACAAGGGTGAATTACACCCAAACAAGAGAATCTCAAAACCTAAGACTCTAAGTTTCCCCTAATTTACAAATTATGAAAAACTTAATTGAAATAATTGATACATTAGGTTTAGGTTATCTTTTTTAAATAGACCTATGCAGTCCATGGGCTTCAAAATCTGCATCCAGATATTTCTTGATCCATAAGTTGAGTGATGCACCAATTGTGGAGCAAAGTCTCCTTAAATCTTGGAACAAATGATACCAAGTTTCCTAAATTGTCTCAAGGCCCAATTTAGTATCTTATGTACAGCTGGAGATACAAAACTTGTTACAAATTAAAACGTCTTAACCTGCAAAATGTACTGAGATATATCCAAAAGGAATATCACATAATCAAATTAAATCTGTAAAGATTTAAAACAGCAGCGCCTGTTATACCAGACCGAGATCTCATGACATCTGGTTGAAAAACTCATAGAGTAAAACTGTTATAATAGTTGATAAGAATGCTGCAACATCTTGATCAACATCTGTATATAACCATGTTTTACCAAAATTTAGCCAATCATAAAACTATGGAACTAACAATTTCTCCATTTGGTAAATTTTGGCTAAAACAACCAAAGCCCAATTAAACTGGAGAGAGAAATAACACCACAAAGAAATAAAAAAACAGAGGGATAAAACCACAAAACAAACTGCATAAAAACGTATATCAAAGATATATCAGTTACACAAACACAAGATTCATGCTAAACATGTAAACTTTGTACATGAGGAAGGAGATAACTCGCGTCTTTAAAACCATC
The DNA here is from genome assembly GCA_948472305.1 of Vicia faba. Taxonomy (NCBI): domain Eukaryota; kingdom Viridiplantae; phylum Streptophyta; class Magnoliopsida; order Fabales; family Fabaceae; genus Vicia; species Vicia faba. Next base: position 1,141,211,404 of record OX451736.1, read on the forward strand.
CAAGCCACTCCCCCTAAAATACAGAACCACTGCTTGTCGCAGAGAGATCAATCTCCCCCTCAAGAAGCACAAGAAAACTAACCTGAAGCTCCAGAAAACCAATCAAGACTCAGAATATTAGAAGACCATTCAGAAAAAGTATCACACATAACTTAGAGCACAAGACACAATAATGCTCACAACTTATAACACAAGACACAACCGACAGGATGTTAGAATATTCTATAGGACATCCTACAAACAATCACAACAGAAGTAGCAACAGAAGTAGAACCAAGACAGACTCAAAACTCACTTGATAGACAGTCATGCTTTCACTAAAGTGTTGCATACAACAAACAACACTTGATAAACCTAGACCTACAAACACTTTTATATCCCTTTTTAGCTAAAAATTGATAAAAATTGAGTAGAAAGAAACTGACACACAAAAATAATAAAAAGAAGCAAGAATTGATTAAACACAAACAAAAGAAACTGACTTTATGACTTGATACAATACTAATAACACCAAACTGACTCAAAACAAATAACAAAAAGAAGAAAGAAAAAAGAAAAAAAGAAACTAAAAGAAAAACAGACATGACCCAAAGAGACAAAAACTAATGAGACACAAACAAAAAGACTCAACTAAAACAAAAGACAGACTCAAAAAGGAATAGAAGACTCTCTTTTTTTTTAATTTTTCTATTTTTTATAAAAGATAGCAGAAACTAGCTATCCAACTCTACCTCCCGAGTCTGAATCAAGTATTTGATCAAGATTTTCATAAAGGACTTCATCTTTGTAACAGATATTTTCCCTGTTCTGGATGTCCCCGTAGATGTTCCAACATTTGATAGATGTTGGAAACTACTTTCTTTGAACCAAAACCCACTTCCTTCTTGGTTTCCAACAGAAAAGACTTCTTTGCATCAGCAATTTTGGAAGATTTGCTCATATTAAAACGCAGCTTGTGAGAATGGTGAGGTTGTAAAGACTTTAAATACAAGGAGAGATGCCTAGATTGTAACAACAACTTTCTTGTAATGACAATCTAGTCAATGAAAGCTCTATTAGACGGAGATAAAATCTTCTTTAGCAATAGTGCACCACTCACCATAGGAGAGAGAAATACGCCCTTGTTCAAGTTTTCTTTCTTCCCAACCTTTGACTGCTGGAAAAATGTTACAAAATTTGAAATGACAGTCTTTATGCCATTGAAAATAATTCTTTTGAGATTGCACATTCAACTAGGTGAAAGAATATAGTTGAGAGACCGTCCAAATAGTTACTACTATAATTCTTCAACAGTGCAATTCCAAAACTACCCCTCATATTCTAAATGTAACTTGCACCTCAAGTTATGATGAAAAAACTTCCTAAAGCTTCTCAATCATACCAAGCTTAGGAGTGTCAATATAATATTGTAGCAAGATCCCTAACACAATGACGACATAACCAATGACTTTGTTCTGTATGCAGAATAAAATCATTGTACCTTGATTGTAGTAGTATTTCACACTATAATGTCATGACATCTGCTTTGACATCTGGTTCAAAAACTCATAACAGTAAAACTGTTATGACAGTTGATAAGAATTTTATAACATCTTGATCAACATCGGTATAGAACCATGTTTTACCAAAATTTAGCCAATCATAAAACCATGGAACTAACACATTCCAGTCATAAGACTCATAGAAAAACTATAACACTGGGAATATTTTTGTCTTGAATAACAATCATCCATAAATTCTTCAGGTTTTTATTTTATATAACTTAATGCAACAATAACATGTCTGCATGAAATACCAACCAATTCCCAGAAATTACAGCTACATGATCTTTTGGTAATATCAACAATAAATTCTTGTGTGTTGAATGAATGTGTAACCTGTAATTCTTCAGCAAAAGCCCAAGTTGGAGTCTAATGACCATTCAAAAATACCTTATTATCTAACCTCTTCCAAGGGATAGACGTAACTTTACGTTGCCACTTCTCGAATTTAGTGACAGATGTTAGTGTTGAAGCGGTAAAACAACAAGCAAAAGTAAGTATTTTTATACGTTATACCATATCGTCTCCACAAGTATTAGTGCTACTGCATTGCCATTCGAAAATTTCTCACGTTTATGAGTTTGGTTTGAATGGATTTAAAGTGGAAAATGTGGGAATTAAAAGTTATTAACAGGAAAAGAAGTCATTCTTCGAAGAAGAGAATTATCAAGCATGCATATAATCCACTCCTCACAAACTTAAACCTATTCACCAAGTATACTCAACCTAAAATAATCATCAATGTCATCACGTATCAAACACAACACCCATTTTATCATCTCCGAGGTGATCTCTCAACTAACCTCAACAACAAGAAGTAAATCGTGTTACTCATGTTGACGATCTCTCAGAACAACACAACCAACACAAAGGCATTAATCACAAACACCCAAGTAAATAATAGCTCTAAATCTATCTCTAGAATCTAAACACTATTAGATAATCATCCTAGATAAGAATTTGAGCAGTATATGTCTATAACAACCCAAACCCCAAAGCACAAAGCAAAAATCCAGGATAATAATCGACAAAGATTTGTAAAGCAAGATTTATACAACTCCATGGGTTAAAAGTATACATGAGTTCAGAGTAAATACATATACAAAACCCAACAAAAGAAAAATACACAAAGAAGAAGATAAATTAACCACAAATCTCCCGGGTTGTCAACATCGATCGATGAGAAATTCACCCTGGGTCATCCGTATGTAAGATCCATTGTTGTTTTCTAAGCTAGTCTACCAAAGAATGAGAGTGAAGGAGTTTGGGAACAAATACCTCAAAAACAATCCCTAAAAATCTGTTTTTACAACCTAAATACAAAATTTAATCAGATACGCACCGTCCGACGCTCAAAACCAGTGCCCGACGCTGCCTTTTTTCCATCCACTCATCATGCGCCACACAAGCAAAAATGGAAAAAATATATTTTATCGCTCGGCACTCACAACCATCGCTCGACGCTTCCTTCAAGTATTGTCTGGCGCTACACACACAAGGCCAAGAAAGAATCAGCAGGATTTTTATTATTTCGCACCGCTCCTGCCTCACCTAGCACTCAGCCCGACGCTCAGCTCGCCCTATCACTGCCCGACGCTTAGCTTGACGCTCAACTTCTTTTCTTGGCTTTCTTTCTTTTCCTTCTTCATTTTATTTTTCCAAATGCATCTTGGAGCTTTTATTACTCAATGCTCCAACATTGCTCAAATACCTACAAAACAAATGGAAAACTATCAAACGATACACAAATGAATCAAAAACTCAATTATGTACAAACTAAACGTATTTACACAAAAGTCGGGTTTATTCAATCAATATCAATAACAAAGAGTCGATAAGTGCAACAAAAAGTATATACAAAACAGCTACAATTAGCACATATCAAACTCTCCCTAACTTGAACTTCTTTGTACTCAAACAAGGCTAAACAAACTTAAAGAAGCAAAAGTAATCAACCAAAGAATCATGAATCAGCAGGTTTGAAAAACAAAAACAAATGTATGGTTAAAACAAAAATGCACACACAAGGCAAAACTTACCACAATCCTACAACGACAACATTTAAACGAAACAAATCATAAGTACAAAAATCATACTAAACATTCTAAAACAAAACATGTTTTATCATGAATCACACCTAGTAAAAATTCATCATTAAATAAAGAACACACAAAAGTGAGGGACAAAACATCATCCAACAATCTTGCAAACAAAAGACTAAATTATGCGTTCATTCAAAAACTTGTATTGAAAATATAAAGGCAAGAATCACAAGGACTTTTAAAAGTTGTAATGTGGCTTGGTTAACAAAAAAGGGATAAGTCCTAAAGCTAAACGAAACAAAAACATGTGTAAACCTAAGGGAGTGATCAGCTCACAAAAGTTCAAACAAAAAATTTCAATCAACTTCTTTATAATCCCAAATTTCACAAACCAATCACAAAACTTATTAACACAACATTATTCCACACTCTTTTTGTTTTTCTTTTTCAAATTTTTTTCAATTTTATTCTTTCTTTTTCTTTTTCTTTTCTTTTTCTTTCTCGTTGTTCTTTCTTTTTCTATTTTTCACAACTGCATAGCAATCAACAACATAAGTAAGCAAACAATCCTTCCCCAACTTGAATTCAACCAACATTAATGTGAATACTCCCTACTTTCTAAGGCAACGTAAAAAATTTGAACCAAAAACAATGGTTGAGGGTTCAAGAAAACAAAGAATCAATGTCCATTCAAAAAGGAAAATCAAACACTCATATACAAGCATTAAGTTCAAAAACAGCATGGACATTGACAAAAAGGTTGAAAGAGGGGTTAACAAAAGTTCACACACTTACAAGGTAAATTGACTATTTGGTTAGGTAGTTGTGCTCAAAGTTAAACAAAATGTCTTGATCATTTTCACGCTTTCATACAATCAATACAAATAAAATATTTTAACATAATAAAATCTAGTTAAAACAAGAATTATGGCCTCCAGCATCTATGCACAATGGAAAGCTTCCTCACATTTGGGGTAAAAAGGAACTAAAGTAATGCAATCAAAAGCAAGCAATGTAACAGAATAAATGGCATGGAATTTATACAAATGAAAAGTTTCGTAAACATGTTATGATATAGAAAGAGATAAACGAGTACCTGGTGTGTACCAACTTCAAAGCAATATCATTACCATCCATCTGCAAGTTGAAACGGTCAACTTGGAAAATCACCGCAAGCTACTTAAAACAAAATCTTGGACAAACACAAAAATAACAAATTAAAAACAAAATATTATAATCTTACTAAAAGACCGAATGAAATTGAATTAAACATGTTGAAAAGTGAAGATTTGAGAATTTTAAGATCTGGTCCAATTTCAACTTGTTTAACTAATTCACCACACTACCTATACTAATACAATGAAAAACAATAAAGAAATTTAAAACAATAAAAACATGCTTGTTTTACGCCGTAAGATCGATGCTTGTTATTTATACACACTTCTCTAAGTTGCCTCTTTACATGGTTAGCACTCACCGTCGGTGAAACCTAACCAAACACCTTAGCAAACGTGAAGAGAAACAAACATATACACTAAATTTACAAGTATGAAAAACATGTAAAATTCACAATTTTGGAAAAACATAAACAAATAAATGCACAAGTAAGAATAGACAATATATATGATATCTACAAAAATAAAAAACAAAGTAACTATTGCAATGTGATTCAATAAAAACAAAAATTCCCAGCAACAACGCTATTTTACTGTTGTGGTAGAGCGGCAAGCAAAAGTAAGTATTGTTTTAGGTTATATCATATCGTCTCCATGGGGATTAGTTCTACTGAATTATCGTTTGACAACGTATCGCGTTTATGAGTTTGGTTTGAATGGGTTTAAAGTGGTAAATGCGGGAATTAAAAGTTATGAACAGAAAAAGAATTCATTCTTCGAAGAAGAGACTTATCAAGCATGCATATAATCCACTCCTCATAAACTTAAACATATCAACTAGTTATACCCAACCTAAAATTCTCATCAATTTCATCATGTATCAAGCACAACACCCATTGTATCATCTCGGAGGTGATCTCTCAACCAACCTCAACAACACAGAAGTCAATCATGCTACTCACATTGACGATCTCTCAGCTTAACACAACCAACACAGAGGCATTAATCACAAACACCCAAATGAATAATATCTCTAAATTTATCGCTAGAATCTAGACACTGTTTGATAATCAGACTAGATAAGAATTCGAGCAGTATATGTCTATAACAACCCAAAGCATAAAGCAAAAATCCAGGATAATAATCGACAAAGATTTGTAAAGTAAGTTTTATACAACTCCATGGGCGAAAAATATACACGAGTTCAAAGTAAATACATATAGAAAACCTAACAAATTAATAATACACAAAAAAGAAGAGAAATGAACCACAAATCTCATAGGTTGTCAATGTCGATCGATGAGAAATCCACCCCGAATCATCCGTATGGAAGCTCCATTGTTATTTTCTAAGCTAATCTACCAAATAATGAGAGTGATGGAGTTTGGGAACAAATAACCTAAAAGCCATCCCTAAAAATCTTTTTTTACAACCTAAATATAAAATTGGATCAGATATGCACCTCCCGACGCTCAAAACCATCGCCTGGCGCTGCCTTTTATTCATCCATTCATCATGTGCCATGCAAGAAAAAATGGAAACAATATCTTCTACCTATGGACGCTCATAACCACCGCTCGGCGCTTCCTTCAAGTCTCGCACAGTGCTGCACACGCAAGGCCAAGACAAAAGCATAAGGATTTTTATCATTTCGCACTGCTCATGCCTCGCCTCGGCGCTCATCCTGGCACTCAGTTTACCCTGTCGCTGCCTGGCCTCAGCTTCTTTTCTTGGCTTTTTTTCTTTGCCTTCTTCCTTTTAATTGTTCCAAAAATGCATCTTAGATCGTTTATTACTCAATGCTCCAACAATGCTCCAATACCTGCAAAATGAATGGAAAACTATCAAAAGATACATAAATGAATCAAAAACTCAATTATATACAAACTAAACGTATTTAGATAAAAGTCTGGTTTATTCAACCAATATTAACAACAAAGAGTCGATAAGTGCAACAAAAAGTATATACAAAAAAATCTACAATTTTCACTTATCAGTTAGTAACCTATTCATAAGGAATTTTCTAATTCACTCACACATTGTTAAGATAGGTTTATCCCTAAAACTATAATTATGGCATTAAATGACTCAATATTATTACTCATTAAAAAATCACATTTTGGATAAAAACTAAATGCATGCTAACACCTACTTTTAGTAGGAACTCTCATCTTCCAATTCTAAGCATTGAGATCCATTATTTTCAGCTCATTCATCTTTTTTAGCCAAGCTTGATAGTTAGTTTCCTTGGCAGCTCCCATCATCAATTCCCTTATAAGTGTGCCACCTCTAAACTTCTTCTTAAAATTTTCATACAAATGTATGAGGCATAAACTATGATCAATTATCTCAAACAATTCTTCAAACACATCCACCAATCCTTGTAAAAAATAAACAAATTCAGATTCAAACACAATCAAACTCATACCTTTTAAGATTTGAACATAAGAAAACACATACCTTTTGCTTATCTGAAATGAAAACGTATCTTCTAACATGTTCGATATCTTCCATTATTAACTATAGAAACAACCTCCAATTTTATTTTGTTTTTGTTTCAACAAGCCCAAAAGCCAATGGGAAATATTGGTCATTGGGGTCCCTACCCACTTCTATTAGAAGTTGTCCACCATACTTTGTCTTCAGATTGAAGTCATCAACTCCAACAAATGGTCTACAAAAGTATATGAAACTCTTTTTACAACCATCAAAATAAAAGTAGAATGGTCCAAACCTTGGTTGTATTAATGGGTTTGGTCTGTTAATATTGATCTTAACAGTATTCCTGGCATTAACCCTTGTTAACTCAGCAGCATACCTATTATCCCAAAAAAAAAAAACACTCAGCAGCATACCTCCATAAATTTGTATATTTCTTATTAGCATCTCTTTAAATAACATTCTTTGCAATCAACTTTGCCTTCCATGCTCTAGAAACAGTAATCACTACATAATAGTTTTGTCTCATATCTTGCATAATATCACAAATTCTCACTGTCTCATACTTTTTCATTTTGTTCACTACTTCTTTGGCCACTCACTTTGAGTTTGCAGATCTATTGTTCAAAACTCTTGCATATGTGTGGGTACCCACCAATGAATTTATAGCATAAGTATGCTTGTGACCCACTTTAGAGCATAGAACAAAAAAATACATTTAGCCTTATATTCTACCATTACCCTATGACTCTCATTTTTCACAAAAGTAATTTCCCTACCATTCAATACTGACCACTCATAAATTACATCTCTAAAATAATATAGAGAATTAAATTGTATACCCCCACTTAAACTTGTAGTCCTTATTAAGCTTTTATTTCCTAAAATTTTCAAACTTAAGTCTTTTACCTTTATAATCATCAGATTCATCTGGGTCCGAGTTATCCAATTCATCACTAACTTATTCATCATCTTTAAATTTGTCTTGGGAACTACATATTAGTCCAACAAGAGCAACTATGTTAGATCCATTTGGAGGTGGATTAACTTCAAATCCATTTGTAAGAGCAGTAATTCTCTCATCCTCACTATCATCAAAGCCTTCAACATCCTCTTCATCACTTCCTTCTATATATGACATCTCATTAATGAACTGAGGTTCTCTTAATTTCAGTTTTATATCCTTCACTTCATGTTCCATATAAACGTGGCCATCAAATTTACTTACAGAAGTATATGCAGCAAAATCATATGCAACATCATCCATACTTAACTGGAAAAAAATTGGATCTATTTCAACAATTATAGTCCAAGTCCTATAACTTTTTGCTATATAACCCCAATAATTTACCTAGCTATGAATTTCAAACATGTTCCATTTATAAATATATTTCCCAAATACTATGGTTTGAACCCCACCTCTGTATAACCAATTCTTCTTATTGACCCTTTGTTGAAGGGGTATAGCGGAAAGCAAAAGTAAGTATTTAGGGTGATATAGGGTATATCGTATCGTCTCCATATGGATTAGTTCTATTGAATTGTCATTTGACAAATATCTCGTTAATGAGTTTGGGTTCAAATGGGTTGGAAGTAAATGCGGGAATTAAAGTTATTAACGGGAAAATAATTCATTCATTGGAGAAGAGACTTATCAAGCATACATATAATCTAATCCTCACAAACTTAAACCTATCGACCAGTTATACTCAACCTATTAGACTCATCAATGTTATCACGTATAAAACACAACACCCACTATATTATCTCGACAGCGATTTCTCAACCAACCTCAACAACGCAGAAGTCAACTATGCTACTCACGTTGACGATCTCACAGTACAACACAACTAACACGTAGTCATTAATCAGACACCCAAGTGAATAATAGCTCTAAATCTATCTCCGGAATCTAGACACTATTAGATAATCACCCTAGATAAGAACTCGAGAAGTATATGTCTATAGCAACCCAAACCCCAAAGCAGAGCAAAAATCCAAGATAATAATCGACAAAAATTTGTAAACAAAATTAAATATAACGCCATGGGTGACAAATATACATGAGTTCAACGTAAATACATATACAGACTCAACAAATAAAGAATACACAAAGAAGAAGAGAAATAAACCACAAATATCCCAGTCTGTCAGCGTCAATTGATGAGAAATCCATCCTGGATCATTTGTGTGCATGCTCTTTTGTTATTTTCTAAGCTAATATACAAAAAAAGGAGAGTGATGGAGTTTGGGAACAAATACATCCAAAAAACCATAACTTAAAATGAAATGAAAATGAAGTTATAAAACTAATTTCAACAGATCGCACTAAGCGGCCTTCACGCGCTAAGCGGGCTGTATGATATTTACACATTAAACTGCCTAAAACCACACTATTCACGCTTAGTGGGATCAAAAAATACACTCATAACGCACTACAATTACTGCTTAGCGCACCTTCATAAACAGAACTTCTCAAAAATGGACTTTTATTCCGAAAACGCGCATCCAGAGTTGTGTCTTCGACACCTTATTCCTCGATGCTCCAAATATGAAACATATACCTACAAAAGAAGTAAAATCTATCAAAGGGTACACAAATGAATAAAAAAAATAACACAAAGTAAACGAATTTACACAAAAGTCGGATTTATTCAACTGATATTAACAACAAAGAGTCTATAAGTGTAACAAAAAGTATATATAAAAATAGCTACCATTTGCACTTATCAAACTCTCTCGTACTTGAAATTGTTTGTCCTCAAACAAGAATAAACAACTCAAAGAAAAAAAGTAATCAACCAAAAAAATCCTGAATCAACGGGTCTTAAAAATAGAAAACAAATGTATGGTTCAAACAAAAATGTACACGCAGAGTATACTTACCACTATCCTACAACGATAACATGTGAACGAAAAGAATCCTAAGTACAAAAGTCATTAAAAAAACATTCTAAAACAAAACAAGCTTAATCATGAATCACACCTAATAAAAATTTATCAGTAGACGAAGAACACAAAAAAGTGGAGAACATTGACACTCATTCATAATCTTGCAAACAAAGACTAATTAACACAACATTATTTCATACTCTTTTTTGTTTTTCTTTTTCCAAGATTTTTCAATTTTTTTCTTCTTTTTTCTTTTTCTTTCTCTTTTTTTCTTTTTCTTTTCTTTTTCACAACCACATAGCAACCAACAACATAAGTGAGCAAACAATTTTCTCCCCAACTTGAATTCAACAAACTTCAAGTGAATACTCCCTACTTTCTAAGGCAAGGTAAAAATTCAAACCATAAATCATGATTGAGGGTTCAAGAAAATAAGAATCAACATCCATTAAAAAAGGAAAATAACATGGATATTAAGAAAAAGTCTCAAAAGGGGATAACAAAAGTTCACACACTCACAAGGTGAATTCACTATTTGGTTAGGTAGTTATGCTCAAAATCAAATAAAATCAATACAAACAAAAGATTAAACATAATGAAATCCAGTTAAAACAAGAATTGTGGCCTCCAGTTTATGTGAACAACGGAACGCCTCCTCACAATTGGGAGTAAAAAAGAAACTAAAGTGATTCTAGTCAAAAGCAAGTAATGTAAAAAAAATGAATGGTATGGTAATTATACAAATGAAAAGTTTCTTAAACATGCCATGCTATAGAAAGAGATAAACGAGTATATGGCATGTACCAACTTCAAAAGCTATCATTACCATACATATGTAAGTTAAAACACTCAAACTCGGGAAATCACCAAATGCGACTTCAAACTAACAAGCCAAAATTGAGTCCAAACAATAACAAAAGAATTTTAAAAAAAATTATAATACTAATGTTATTTACTACTAGAAAGTCTTGGTGAAAGTTAGAAAAAGGAGGGCCAAGTGAAATAAAATAATTCACTGGTGTTGTACCCCAAAATTTTCCCTTTCATCCTTCAAGGCCTTTCTCACAAGGATTCTCAAGGTTCAAGCTTGCACAAGTACTTTGGAATTTTCCAGTACCAAAATTAAAAGAGAACTGTCAAAAAGGGATAAAATACATAAAAATATTATTTTGACAAAATTTGGAGAAATACAAGTGTTCTTCGTTTCAGCTCTTTCGATTGGCCTTTTGGCCTCTTTTGATGCAAGCTTGGCTTGCACCCTTCGAATGGGCATGGGCCTATGGCACATTTTAAATTGGATTCACAAGGAAAAAAATCCTCTTGTAATATGTTTCATTTACAAGGCAAAAGGCTCTCTTTTAGCATCCTTCGATTTGCACTTTTTGTTCCCTATATGCCTTTTTCGAATCTGAACATTTTTGTCCTCCTACATGCACCTTTTGTTTGGACATGTTGGTTCCCTTTATACAAGCTTCGTTTGAACATAGATCTTTTACATGTTAGCATGAAGTCACAAGACAGGGACCCTCTATGTGCACTCTTTCGTTCGACCACATGTAACCCCTGGTATGCAAGCCTTCGATTAGACATGAGCCACATTCACATAAAAGCTTCTATTGGAGTTTTGGTTCCCCTCGAATCAGCATCTTTCAAACCCAACTATGAATCCTTCGACGCAATCTTCTTTAATACATTTCTAGAACTCTTCGACACGAGTGGAAAATAGGATTTTGAAAGGACACTGATCAAATCGTTGGACCATGTTACATGATCTTACTTTACAAGCCTTAATGCTTGTATTTCACTCCATAATTAATTGCTTACATTTTGGATTAAGCTATTGTCCAGGTGATTAAGCCTTTTTCTAGAAGTTTTTTGTATAAAAGTGAACTTGCTAGTACAAATCTTGTCCCAAGCCCATGCCTTGCTTAAATCCTGTTTGTACTTCACCATAAGTCAAGGAAGTCAGACCCTTTTAGCCAACAACTTCAGTACTTCACCTTGGGATCTTGGAAAATCTGACATAGCTTAATATTCACGTTTCAGCCAAGCCACATCTTTGTTTAAACTCCAAATCCTTCTCTCTATAAATAGAGAAACCATTGACAAAGAAAGGGTCCAGATTTTTCCTAGAGAAAAAAATCATAAAAATCCTCAAGCACTCAAACTCTCCCACATTCTCAAACTCTCCAACATTCTCAAACCTTTAAAACTCTAAGATTTTTTCATTAAAAAGCCTCAGTAGTATACCTTCGATTTACTTCCCCTAAACTATAGCAACCTTTGATTCACGCATCACCATCATATACTCCCTTTCGATTCTGACTGCCCAAACCAAGCAGTAACAGAACTAGCTTCAGGAAGATCCCAGCGAAGCTCCCTCCACCGTCAAAGAAGTCACCTACAGCTCTTTCGATTAAACACTTCAAAAGGTAAGTTCTCTCTAAACTTGGAACACTTTCATTTAGACATCATACGCACATGCCAATAAAGAAAAATGTAGATATTTTTAGACCATGTTTTTAGCATTCGATTCTGACTGCCCATATGTTGAAAACTCAACCTTAACTAGTTAGACTTTGGATCCTGGTTCCAAATTATATTGTGCTAACCCCTGATTTGTAGCTGTCGAAAGTTACACTTGTTGGTTTCATTTTCAAGTTTAGACAGGTTTCCTGTATCTTTTGACTGGCTAAACATTGGAGCCTTATCGAAATCTAAACTTAGAAGCTTTGCATGCCTGCAATCGAAGGAGACATCAAAGAGTTTGAAACGAAAGGTGTGAATTCCATGCTGACTTCTAAAGCCTGTCAAAAGAAATATCAAGAAGGGTGAGTCGAAGGTTACCGGCCAACACTCCTGGAGTCGAAGGAAACAAAAAAAAGGCATATTCGAAAGGGGCCATAAAGATTTGAGTCGAAGGCTGCTACTGCCTGGGTCGAAGAGCTCGTGTTCCTTTCTTTTATTTTATTTTTTTCCTTTACATTTTCTTGCCTTTCAATATGGATGTAATAGTGTAGGATATTTATTTCCTGCATTTTTATTGCTTTATACAAATGTTAGTAACTAGGATGTATGGTAAGATAAAACCAACAAATAGACCATCCTAATCAAAGACTAAATGCATGTGAATCAAACACACTTGTACACAAGCATCTTTAGGGTTTCTCCACTTAGTTTCCTAAAACAAAAATGGCCATATTACGCATGTAAAGTATCTTGGCAAAGCAAACAAACATAAAGATCATAGTCCCTCGATGACGCTGTTCAAAAAGTTGCCTTATAAAATGATCTTGGTCCCTCCAAATGCTAAGATACTTTGCAAACATTACTAATCATGGTTATACGATGACCTACGCTCGTCCCGTTTACATCCAAAGATAGGGTTTCTTACCAAATTAATGGTAAGAAAACAATTTCGAAGGAATAGAAAATGCACAAGAAAGACATTTGAGTAGGTAGATTACTTCTAGTTACTTGCTCCATTTCAAACAACTATCCTTGCTATTTTCAAAAAAAAACATACACACATTTCAAAACATTTTACAATCATTGAAAAAATTTATAAAAAAAAAGACAAATATCTTTGTATACATTCTTACGAATGAGAATCATTATAAAGATTGCCTAAACGAATGGCCTCTTTTACAAAATACTTTCAAAACCACACCAAACAAAATTTCAAATAACAAAAGCAAGTGATCTAAGCAAGTAACTAAGAGCCCATGGAAAACCATGGATGAAAAGGGTTATAATACCTTCCCTTTTCATAATCTACCCCTCGAACTCAAGAAAACATCTCAAAGGTCTTTCCTGTGCTTTTTCACCTTTCCTTTTGGATAAAAGAAAAGTCGGTGGCGACTCTTGCTAACCGCAACATTTGCGATAAAACGCAAAACCTCAAGTCAGTTCTCCCATCGTATCATATAACTGGCGATTCTGTTGGGGATATGATAAGAAGTGGGGTTACCTTAGGGTTTAGATCACATTTACTTGCTTACATTGTTTGACTTGTTTGCTTTACATTATGGTTCTTTGTTTGGATTTGAATCCTCCACCCGTATTTGGGAAATATTATAGGTGAATAGCAATACGTTGTGGAAACTGTGCGGGGTATACCGACATAGTCTAAGCAATAGCTATGTTAGTGTGACATATTTGTGGGTACCGGTAGCCTTTGAGTTAATCAAAGAGAATACGGGGCCGCTGAGTGATGTCATGAAGCACTAATGAACTTCTAGAACCCCTTACTTGACCAACTTGGCCTTTAGGATGTAGTGAGATGACCGGCTTTGGTGCAGTCTGAAGTTGGTAGATACTCGATACTACACTTATTGAGGTTTGGTTTCATGGGATATTTCTGTTGCCATTAAAGAGGCTTGAGCTGAAACAATGACCAAGGACACAATCCAGTGATATTGAGCTCCTTAGAACCCGGTTACTATTATTAGGACAGGTTGAGCCAACTAAACTTCAAGAGGGTACTTACCTGTAAAACCCCATGCAAGCCTAAACTAAGAACTTGTTTGATTTTCTTGTATATGAATACTTGTACATAACATCATGGACATCATGAACATCATATGCACCCACTAACCATTTCAAGGATTTTGAAGATTCTTCTTTGTTCTTGTTTTGTAGGATATGGATTCACTTCGCAGGAAAACTATTCAAGTCAACCTTGTAATAATTCCTCCATAACTCAAGGAGATAGATTCAAGGATCCCTGAGAACTCTCCATTCACCGAGAGGTATGGTCGTCTACTCAACTTGATCACCTCCAACACAGAGGAGGATATGATGAAAGTGCTCTTCCAGTTCTTTGATCCTTTGCATCATGCTTCACATTTCCTGACTATCAGCTTGTGCCCACTTTGGAAGAATTCTCTCAACTCTTGAGAATTCATATTCTCAATCAACTACCTTTCAACGGTACGGAAAGAGATCCAAATCCAGAAGAGATTGCTCAAGATCTGCACTTGCACTCATCTGATGTCATAACTCATTGGGAGACTAAAAGTGGTGCCAAAGGTTTCTTAGAAAAGTTTCTGTTTGAGAAAACGCAAAGCTGTTAGAATTCCCTAGACTTGCAAGCTTTTGAGGAGATTGTGGCTCTTCTTATCTATGGGATGGTCTTGTTCCCTAATCCTGACCAACTCATAGATGTGTGTGCCATCAAAATCTTCATGTCACGCAATCCGGTGCCTATATTGCTAGGGGATATCCTACACTCATTTCACACTCGCACGATGAGGAAAAGAGGTGTCCTTATATGTTGCACTCCCCTCCTAGCAAGATGGTTTATTTCTCATCTTACCCAATCAGTCTTAAAGAATGAGCAAGGATTAAGGTGGTCACAAAGGTTAATGACGCTCAAACATTCATAGATTCATTAGTGCTCTCGATCCAAAGAGAATGTTATCATTGTTGACCGTTGTGGGGAATTACCTAATGTTCCTCTACTTGGAATTAGGGGAGGCATCACCTACAACCCATGCTTGGCTCTAAGACAGTTTGGTTTAGCTCGAAGGGATGGCCCACATGATATGCTGATTCAAGGCTTGGTATTCGACTACGACAACAACAATCAAGGACTTCGCCAGAGATTCATCCAAGCTAGGAGGATGCTAAACAAGGTGGATAGCAAGACTTTGGGACACAATAATTCCATCCCTCTTGAACCTTACCTCAAGTGGGTACGAACCCGCGCTCAAAGTCTTATGATGCCTTATCCTTCCATTCTCCCAGTGATTATTGAGCCTGTTAAGGAAGAAGAAGTTCCATACACTATCCTACATCCTGACATGCCCACATCTCTTGAAGACCTACAAAGGGATTGGATACAACTCAAAGGAGAGCGAGATACTTTTGAAGCCCAATTCTACGCAAGCGAGAAGAAGGTTTTGGAACTTACTAGGCTACTTCATGAGGAGCAGACTCTAAATGCCTACATAGCACCAAAGAGTATGCACACTACTTTTTTATCTTAGAGTGTTGTATTATTATTCCCAAGGGGCATTGATGTACTCAAACTCTATCTTATTAATATAACATGTGTTTCTTTTTGTTTAAAATAAATTTGAATTTTTAAATCCTTGAAAGCATTGCATGTATACATATCATTCATCATAATATAAACAGGTTTTTTGCAACGAGTTTCCTCATCTCTCTACTATTTATTTCAGTAAGATGGATCTCAAACAGACGGTCAAAGATCTTCAAGCTCAAAACATATAGTTTCAACAGTTACTCATGACCCTAGCCAAGAGGCAAGATGAGTTGAAGACTATGTTAGCTGAAGAAAGAAAGAAGAAAACAAAGAAAGCCACTGGGGTTTTGAATATGGGGAGAAGATTTCAGGGACAGACTAGAAGAACCTTGAATTTTGCAACCACTTCCAGGGAAGGAGAATGGAAAGGAAAAAAGACAGCGGTTCCGTTAGAATCTAAAGAGGAGGAAGAAGAGGAAGACTACTTTGAGGAACAATACCCTTTGGCTGATGATAAGTACAGACATCTTGAAGAGCGTTTAAGCGCTATGGAAATACAAAGGGTACCAGGTCTAGACTTTGAAGAATTGGGGCTAGTATCGGGAATTGTGATCCCACCAAAGTTCAAAGTGCCTTTGTTTGGAAAATATGATGGAGTGTCATGTCCTAAAATGCACCTCCGATCATACGTGAGAAAGATTCAGCCGCACTCTGCCGATAAAGACCTGTGGGTGAATTTTTTCCAAGATAGTTTATCCGGAACACAACTCGATTGGTTTTACCAATTGGAACGGGCCGACGTCCACAACTGGTAAGATCTTTCCGCAACTTTCTATAAACAATACCAGTATAATGCAGATTTGGCGCCTACCTGTACTCAACTTCAGAGTATGGCTATGGCTACAAATGAGGGTTTCAAAGATTACACGCAGAAATGGAGAGATCTAGATGGGAGAGTGCAACCACCTCTATCTGAAAGGGAGTTGGTGGATATGTTCTTAGGCACTCTATCGGGCCCTTTCTTCAACCATTTGATTGGGAGCTCATCTGTTGGGTTTATTGAGTTAATACTAACCGGAGAGAGGGTGGAAGCTGGCATAAAAAGTGGAAAGATTCAGAAGGATTCATCTGCCTCTACAGTTATGAGAAAGCCTTTCACCGAGAAGAAGGAGGTGTCTGCTGTTTACCCCCAAAGGAACCAAGGGATAGCTGAGCGCCGACCAATGGTAGGGGCTGTTATGATCCCAAAGCCTACATCTGATCAACCAAGAAGTAACCAACCAAGGGTGGAAAGGCCAGTCCGACAATTCACCGGGATTAATATGACTCTAGCCGAGGTTTTACCACATCTTCTAAAATCTAATCTGGCAACTTTAAAAGAAGCTCCAAAAAATCCCAACATTGCGTCCCCTCATTATCACCCAAATGCCAGATTCCCATATCATTCCAAAAGTCCGGGTCACGACACTAACAACTGTTGGGCCTTGAAAAACAAAATTCAAGACCTCATAGATGCAAAAGAAATTGAGTTTGATGCACCCGAGAAGACAAATGTCATTTCCGCTCCGATGCCTAGGCATGGTCACAACGCCAATGTTATCGGAGAAGATTTGTTTGTTGCTACTGTGGATGAACTCTTGACTTAGCTCCCAATCATTAAGATAAACTTGTTGAAAGCTGGTGTTTTCCCAGGTTGTAATGAAGACTGCCATCATTGCTTATCCTCACCAACTGTGTTCCCTCTGTTGAAGACAGGCATTTAACGCCTGATAGACCACCAAGAAATTCTGTTTGAAAATACTCCTGTTTCACCTATTCCTGTTGAAGACGTTTCAATCATAACCATCTCCGCCAATCCTTCCAGGGCCCCCAAAAGACCCGTTAGGATTACAAAGGTTCCAAAGACTACTCCTCTTATAATCACAATTCCCGAGCCGGTCCCATATGAATCAGATAAAACAGTACCGTGGAATTACGGTGGAGAAAACTACTACCACGGTATTAAACAAGATGGGCTGACAGCCGAAGAAGTGAGCTCCGAAGAAGAAGACTCCGACATTAGTAATATTTCCAGAACCAATAAGATTACCCGTTGTGGTAGAATCTTCTCTCCAGAAATTGCCCCTCCAAAGGCAGTTTTTGGACCCGTGGCTGTTCCAAAGGTTACCTTCATACCAATAACCATATTTGCAAGTCCTCCTACTGGAAAAGACAACACAACACCTGTTGTTATCCCTACCAATACTTTTACTGCTGATGTTCGAGTAAAAGGTATTCAAGAAGAGCCTGTCCGGACGAAGGCTCAACCACTAGCTATCCCCGAAACCTCCAAGAAGGAAATGGAGGAGATCCTGAGGATAATAAAGAAAAGTGACTATGACGTGGTTGAACAGTTGGGAAAAAACCCCTCCAAGATCTCCATGCTAGCATTGATGCTGTGCTCTGAGGCGCATGCGAAAGCTCTGGTGAAATTTCTGAAGACAGCCCATGTGCCACAAGAGACGTCTGCTGACCAATTCCAAGATTGTGTGGCCAGTTTAACAGCTGATAACGGCCTAGGCTTCTCTGATGCTGATTTGACACCGAGAGGGAGAAAGCAAAACGAGGCATTACATGTCTTTTTGGAGTGTAGAGGGACGACTCTGGCCCATGTCTTGGTGGACACGGGCTCATCTTTGAACGTTTTACCGAAGAAAGCTCTTGATAGATTGGATTGCAAAGGGCTGACATTGAAACCCAGTAACATAGTTGTGAGAGCTTTTGATGGCTCAAAGAGGATGGTCCACGGGGAGGTGGACATCCTCATAAAGGTGGGAACTCAGACTTTCAACTCAACCTTCTATGTAATGGACATCCGCCCCTCTTACTCCTGTCTGTTAGGAAGGCCCTGGATCCATAATGATGGTGTTGTCACCTCTACACTACACCAGATGTTGAAGTACCCGATCCATGGAAAGATTATGACTGTCCACGAAGAGGAAGAGTACATGATTAGCCACCTAAATTCTTTCTGGTATGTGGAATTGGATGGCGAGTTCATTGAAACTCCTTTTCAACATTTTGAAGAAGTTTCTCAAAAGGTTACATTAAGCAAGGCGGTATCCCAGATCCCCAAGATCACAAGACCTCCGCTTTGGATGTCATCTCTAAAGGACGCCAAGGCAGTAGTAGAGGAGGGTGGATGCACCATCTGGGGACAGCTTCCGGACTTTCCGTATAAATCTGACAAGTTTGGCTTAGGGTTTACTTCGAATGCTCAGAAGGTTGTGCGCCGTGCCCGTTCCGGAGGGCCACCTCTGAAGATTAGCAACCAAGAAGCCAACGCAGTGGAAGATGGTGAAGAAGATGGCAGCTTGGAGGATTGGATATTTCCTACTGTCAACGGAGGACTTCGCAATTGGGAAGCCAGAGACTTTGTCCCAATAACTTTCATATCTCAGTAATTTATCTTTTACATTTCTGTTGGACTTGTAATATTCACAAACAATTCGCACATTAAAAACCTTGTGTCTTACCGGAGGCACAACGGTCCATTTGTAAGGGTTATTATTTCATCTTCATATGACATTCAATGAATCATGGATGTTTTTTCACATACAAACCTTTTGTGCTCATTATCTTTCTTTTACATTTTATTGTTTAAAGATGGCTATACCCTTACACACACCCACACTCATAAATGCAGGTACCCCTCCATTCTGGATTCCATGGGTAACGATACTGCTATGGCCTTTAGTGACTCTGAAGATCTAATCTACCAAGCCGAATACGAAGGTGAGGAAGATTGTGAAGTACCAAGGGAATTGGCCAGACTACTACAACAAGAGGAAAGAGCTATTCAACCTCATGAGGAACTGTTGGATACAATTAACTTGGGTACTGAGGAAGATAAAAAGGAAATCAAGGTGGGTTCCAATCTAGAGCCGAGTGTCAAGGAGCGTATAATTCAGCTATTGCATGATTATGTTGAGATATTTGCCTGGTCATACGAAGACATGCCAGGACTTAATACAGACATCATGGTGCATCGTCTACCCACAAGAGAAGACTGTCCACCAGTGAAACAAAAAGTCCGCCGCATGAGACCTGACATGTCAGTTAAGATCAAAGCGGAAGTCATGAAACAGTTCAATGCTGAATTTTTGGCTGTCAGTTCCTATCCTCAATGGGTTGCCAACATTGTTCCCGTGCCTAAAAAGGACGGCAAAGTACGAATGTGCGTGGATTATAGAGATTTAGACACGGCCAGCCCTAAAGATGATTTTCCACTTCCCCACATTGATATCATGGTTGACAATACAGCCCATCACAAAGTATTTTCCTTCATGGACAGATTCTCAGGTTATAACCAAATCAAAATGGCACCTGAGGACATGGAGAAAACTACATTTCACACAGTGGGGCACATTCTGCTACAAAGTGATGCCATTCGGACTGAAGAATGTTGTGGCAACCTATCAACGTGCCATGGTAGCCTTATTTCATGATATGATACATCATGAGATAGAAGTCTATATAGATGACATGATAGTCAGATCACAGACTGAAGAGGAGCACCTTGATCACTTGCAAAAGTTGTTTGTGAGATTGAAGGAGTACAAACTAAGGTTGAATCCAAACAAGTGTACATTCAAAGTCCGGTCTGGTAAACTCTTAGGTTTTGTTGTTAGCAACAAAGGCATCGAGGTTAATCCTGCCAAGGTTAAAGCGATATAAGAAATGCCTTCTCCTCGTACTGAGAAGGAATTCAGAGGATTCTTGGGACGCCTGCACTATATTTCCAGATTCATTTCTCACCTAACAGCTACTTGTGAGCCAATCTTCAAACTATTGAAGAAAGATCAAGTAGTCACATGGAACGATGAATGCCAGATTGCTTTTGACAAGATCAAAGAGTACTTACAAGAGCCTCCTGTTTTGATGCCACCATTCGAGGGAAGACCACTGATCATGTATTTGACCGTTTTAGAGAACTCAATAGGGTGTGTATTGGGGAAGCATGACGAGTCTGGCCGAAAAGAGCACGCTATTTACTACTTGAGAAAAAAATTTACCGACTGTGAAACCAGATATTCACTGCTCGAGAAAACTTGTTGCGCTCTGGCATGGGGTGCTCCCCGGCTAAGACAGTATATGTTGACTCATACTACTTTGTTGATATCTAAGATGGATCCGATAAAGTACATCTTGGAAAAGCTTGCTCTGTCTGGGAGGATAGCTAGATGGAAGATGATCCTAATAGAATATGACATACAGTACACTACCAAGAAAGCTATAAAGGGTAGTGTGCTAGCTTACCATCTTGCTCATCAAGCTGTAGAAGATTATCAGTCCATGAAGTTTGAATTCCCCGATGAAGACATCAAGACATTAGACAATTGTGAAGAAATCAGACCATATGACGGACCTGAACAAGGATCCCGATGGACCCTATTCTTTGATGGAGCATCCAATGCACTTGGTAATGGTATCGACGTTGTACTCATATCTCCGGAAGGGTGTCACACTCCCTTTACTGCCAGACTTTGCTTCAATTATACAAACAATATGGCAGAGTATGAAGCATGCATCTTTGGTCTCAAGGCTACCATAGACTTGGGAATCAAATCTTTAGATGTGTTTGGAGATTTAACTTTGGTCATCAGTCAGATCAAAGGAGAATGGGACACCAAGCACCCAAACCTTATCCCTTACAAAGAACATGTCTCGACATTGCTACCACATTTTGAGCAGATCACCTTCGAGCATTTCCCGAGAGAAGAAAATCAGCTAGCAGATGCTCTAGCCATAATGTCATCTATGTTTAAACTTAATTGGGATAATGAGGCTCCCATGATCACCATTGAACGAATGGACGAACCAGCACACTATCAAGAGATTAATACTGAAGAAGTAGTGGACCAGCCTTGGTTTCATGAAGTCAAGAGGTATCTCGAGGCTCAAGAATATCCAGAAGGAGCTTCAATCAATGATAAAAAGTTCTTAAGGATATTCTCTGCTAAGTTCTTTCTGAGTAATGGCATCCTGTACAAACGCAGTCATGACTCCATTCTGCTCCGGTGTGTGGATAAGATTGAAGCTGAAAAGATCATAGCTGAATTACACGAAGGTACTTTTGGCACCCACTCCAGTGGGCATACGATGGAAAAGAAAATCCTACGGGCAGGCTATTATTGATCTACCATGGAAGAAGACTGCTATCAACACTCTCGGACCTGTCATAAGTGTCAAATTTATATGGACAACGTGCACGTACCTTTGGTTCCTCTAAATGTCTTGACGGCTCCTTGGCACTTTGCTATGTGGGGAATCTATATGATTGGGGAGATCAAGCCTACAGCCTCCAATGGACACCGTTTCATTCTAGTGGCCATTGATTATTTCACAAAGTGGGTCGAAGCAACTTCCTTCGCATTTGTTACTAAGAATGTTGTTGACCGCTTCATCAAGCAGAGTCTCGTTTACTGTTATGGTATCCCACAAAGGATTATCACTGATAATGGTACCAACCTTAATAATACTATGATCACCGCCTTATGCGAGCAGTTCAAGATTCAGCATCACAATTCATCCCCCTATCGACCAAAGATGAATGGTGTTGTCGAAGCCGCAAATAAAAACATTAAAAAGATCATACAGAAAATGACAGTCACCTACAAGGACTGGCATGAGATGCTACCATTTTCTCTCCACGGGTATCGTACCACGGCTCACACATCAACTGGGGAAACACCCTATTCTTTGGTTTACGGCATGGAGGTTGTCTTTCCTATTGAGGTTCAGATCCCCTCTTTGAGAATTATGAAAGATGGAGGTTTGAATGAGGACGATTGGATCCAGACTCGACTTGATCAACTAAACTTAATTGATAAAAAGAGACTTACTGCTGTTTGCCATGGTCATATGTATCAAAAACGAATGATCAAGGCTTTCAACAAGAAAGTCAGACGCCAAATATATCAGGTTGGAGATCTAGTGATCAAGCGCATCATTTTGCCACAAAGTGATCCCAGGGGAAAATGGGTTCCTACCTATGAAGGGCCATTTGTAATCAAGAACATATTCTCCGGTGGGGAGATGATCTTAACCACCACGGATGGTGACGACCTGCCACATCCTACAAACACGGACATAGTCAAAAGATACTACGCATAAGAGACCCGCTAGGTTGACACATCTAGGAAAAACAGGGGAATCCCGGTGAACCAAAAAGGTTCGGGCAAAAATTAGGGATAAAATATATTTAAAAAAATTTAAAAAAATCTGTACACCCAGCAAGTTGAAAACCCGAAAGGGCGACTTGGGCAAAAAAGGGTTTCCTAGTGGACTGAAAACCCGAAAGGGGCGGTCCAAGCAAAAGTTAGGGAATTAAAGCGTACGAATATGTCCCGTCGGATCACTTTGAGAACAACCTCTTGACTTCCACTGACAAATTCGGAGTTTC
This sequence comes from Vicia faba, assembly GCA_948472305.1. Lineage (NCBI taxonomy): Eukaryota > Viridiplantae > Streptophyta > Magnoliopsida > Fabales > Fabaceae > Vicia > Vicia faba. The sequence goes on from OX451736.1 coordinate 1,141,234,866, forward strand.
TGATCAATTCAATCATCTTCGGACGAAGCAACAAATAGACAAGATATTCGGAGATATGAAGGCTATAGCAGAATGGGAACCCCATGGGATTATTACATGTAGCTATCTTTCTTTGTATAAATTTTTCTTACACCGTCCTCTTACTAGGATGTCTATCTCCTTTGTACAAAATACTTATTCTAAGTAAATATAAGGATATCTCTTTAAAGTACAGAAAGCTATTTATACTTTTTCTTTACACTTGTGTTTTATTTGCAAAAACGTCCAATGATTCATTAATGAACATATGCATTTGAACATTATTGTTGTTTACAAATAAGCAAAATGAGAAAGAAAATTACTGATAGGTTGAAAGGATAGGAAAACTTCTTTAGGCTATTCCATAAGCAATCCCCACAGTACGTCATTTAAATCCCCAACAGAACTAAAACTTTAAACTATTAATCCCCGGTGGAAACCATCCAGTTTCTCCAAATTCCCCAGCAAGTTGTTTTGAAGCCTGAAATCTAACCGGATAACAGCTGACTTCTGATTCTCCCCAACCAAGGACAACTCCCCGGTAGAGCGACAGACGACCAAAACTCCTGAACTTTTTCCCAAACAGGAACGAAACTCTTTCCCCACAAAGTTTTCAATACTCCCGGACTGAACAAAGACTCTCATTTATTAATCCCCAGTAGAAGTCATCAAAATTCTTTGGATTCCCCAAGCAGATTCCTCAAGCAGTATATGGCATTGCTCTCACAATAGGATTTTGTCAATACTTCAATTTCAAGATATGAAGAATCCACATATCCTCAGCAGCAGTCAAGGATTTATTTTCCTCAATCATACAACAATATAGCAAATCAGCTTACATGCGCATGCATTAAATCCACATATCATAATCATTGATAAAACACATATATTGCATCATACATTTCACGCAACATAATTTTGTGTTCCAGCTAACATTTTACCCTTTTCAGGATAAGATTAACAGCTACCGTTAACAATGTGCAATCATGATACATTACAGATATGCTCCAGACATGGATTCCATTTTGTTACTCATTCAGATTTCAAGTTCAGATACAATACAAATACGCTCCAGACATGGAGGCCATTTTGTTACTCATTCAGATTTAAAGTTCAGATACAGTACTGATACGCTCCAGACATGGATGCGATTTTGTTACTCATTCAGATTTCAAGTTCAGATACACTCCAGACACGAACTCCATTCTGATACTCATTCAGCTCTCAGATACAACACAGATACGCTCCAGACACGGATGGTATTCTGATACTCGTTCAGCTCTCAGATACAGCATAGATACGCTCCAGACACGGACGTCATTCTGATACTCATTCAGCTCTCAGATACAACACAGATACACTTCAGACGCGGATGCCATTCTGATCCTCATTCAGACTTCAAGTCCAGATACAGTTCAGATACGCTTCAAACACGAATTCCATTCTGATACTCATTCAGTTTCTCTTTCAGATTCAGAAATCACTTTTGGATGGCATCTACAAGCCCATCTCCAACAACTTTCTATCACCTCTCCAAATGGAATCTTTAAGCCCATTCTCTCTACCATCACATCACCGAGTGCAAATTTCTAGGAATTCTAGTGTCCAATCATCTTCCACCTTCGAGTAACGAATGGCAAAGTTCACCAATCTAACTCTTCAGGTCTAAGAAGATTGAACAGGGGCAGCTGTTGTACCCCAAAATTTGCCCTCTCATCCTTCAAGGCCTTTCTCACAAGGATACTCAAGGTTCAAGCTTGCACAAGTACTTTGGAATTTTCCAGTACCAAAATTAAAAGGGAACTGTCAAAAAGGGAGAAAATAGATAAAAATATTATTTTGACAAAATTTGGAGAAATACAAGTGTTCTTCGTTTCAGCTCTTTCGATTGGCCTTTTGGCCTCTTTTGATGCAAGCTTGGCTTGCACCCTTCGACTGGGCATGGGCCTCTGGCACATTTTAGTTTGGATTCACAAGGAAAAAATCCTCTTGTAATCTGTTTCATTTCCAAAGCAAAAGGCTCTCTTTTAGCATCCTTCGATTTGCACTTTTTGTTCCCTATATGCCTTTTTCGAATCTGAACATTTTTGTCCTCCTACATGCACCTTTCGTTTGGACATGTTGGTTCCTTTTATACAAGCTTCGTTTGAACATAGATATTTTACATGTTGGCATGAAGTCACAAGACAGGGACCCTCTATGTGCACTCTTTCGTTCGACCACATGTAACCCCTGGTATGCAAGCCTTCGATTGGACATGAGCCACATTCACACAAAAGCTTCGATTGGAGTTTTGGTTCCCTTCGAATCATCATCTTTCAAACCCAACTCTGAATCCTTCGACACAGTCTTCTTTAATACATTTCTAGAACTCTTCGACACAAGTGGAAAATAGGATTTTGAAAGGACACTGATCAAATCGTTGGACCATGCTACATGATCTTACTTTACAAGCCTTAATGCTTGTATTTAACTCCATAATTAACCGCTTACATTTTGGATTAAGCTATTGTCCAGGTGATTAAGCCTTTGTCCAGAAGTTTTTTGTATAAATGTGAACTTGCTAGTACAAATCCTGTCCCAAGCCATTGCCTTGCTTAAATCCTGTTTGTATTTCACCATAAGTCAGGGAAGTCATCCCCTTTTAGCCAACAACTTCAGTACTTCACCTTGGGATCTTGGAAAATCTGACATAGCTTAATATTCACGTTTCAGCCAAGCCACATCTTTATTTAAACTCCCAAACCTTCTCTCTATAAATAGAGAAACCATTGACAAAGAAAGGGTCCAAATTTTTGCTAGAGAAAAAATCATAAAAATCCTCAAGCACTCAAACTCTCCCACATTCTCAAACTCTCCAGCATTCTCAAACCTTCAAAACTCTAAGATTTTTTCATAGAAAAGCCTCAGTAGTATACCTTTCGATTTACTTCCCCTAAACTGTAGCAACCTTCGAATCACGCATCACCATCATATACTCCCTTTCGATTCTGACTTCCCAAACCAAGCAGTAACAGAACTAGCTTCAGGAAGATCCCAGCAAAGCTCCCTCCACCGTCAAAGAAGTCACCTAAAGCTATTTCGATTAAACACTTCAAAAGGTAAGTTCTCTCTAAACTTGGAACTCTTTCATTTTAACATCATACGCACATGCCAATAAAGAAAAATGTAGATATTTTTAGACCATGTTTTTAGCATTCGATTCTGACTGCCCATATGCTGAAAACTCAACCTTAACTAGTTAGACTTTGGATCCTGGTTCCCAATAATCTTGTGCTAACCCCTGATTTGTAGCTGTCGAAAGTTACACTTGTTGGTTTCATTTTCAAGTTTAGACAGGTTTCCTGTATCTTTTGACTTGCTAAACATTGGAGCCTTCTCGAAATCTAAACTTAGAAGCTTTGCATCCCTGCAATCAAAGGAGACATCAAAGAGTTTGAAGCGAAAGGTGTGCATTCCATGCTGACTTCTAAAGCCTGTCAAAAGAAATAGCAAGAAGGGTGAGTCGAAGGTTACCGGCTAACACTCCTGCAGTCGAAGGAAACAAAAAAAAGGCAGATTCGAAAGGGGCCATAAAGATTTGAGTTGAAGGGTGCTACTGCATGGGTCGAAGAGCCCGTGTTCCTTTCTTTTATTTTATTTTTTGCCTTTACATTTTCTTGCCTTTCAATATGGTTGTAATAGTGTAGGATATTTATTTCCTTCATTTTTATTACTTTATACAAATGTTAGTAACTAGGATGTATGGTAAGATAAAACCAACAAATAGGCCATCCTAATCAAAGACTAAATGCATGTGAATCAAACACACTTATACACAAGCTTCTTTACGGTTTCTCCACTTAGTTTCCTAAAACAAAAATGGCCATATTACGCATGCGAAGTATCTTGGCATAGCAAACAAACATAAAGATCATAGTCCCTTGATGACGCTATTCAAAAAGTTGCCTTACAAAATGATCTTGGTCCCTCCTAATGCTAAGATACTTTGCAAACATTGCTAATCATGGTTATACGATGACCTACGCCCGTCCCGTTTACATCCAAAGATAGGGTTGCTTACCAAATTAATGGTAAGACAACAATGTCAAAGGAATAGAAAATGCACAAGAAAGACATTTGAGTAGGTAGATTACTTCTAGTTACTTGCTCCATTTCAAAGAAATATCCTTTCTATTTTCAAAACAAACATACACACATATCAAAACATTTTACAATCATTGAAAACATTTAAAAAAAAAGACAAATATCTTTGTATACATTCTTACGAACGAGAATCATTACAAAGATTGCCTAAACGAATGGCCTCTTTTACAAAATACTTTCAAAACCACACCAAACACAATTTCAAACAACAAAAGCAAGTGATCTAAGAAAGTAACTAAGATACCATGGAAAACCATGGATGAAAAGGGTGCTAATACCTTCCCTTTTCATAATCTATCCCCCAAACTCAAGAAAATATCTCAAAGGTCTTTCCTGTGCTTTTTCACCTTTCCTTTTGGATAAAATAAAAATCGGTGGCGACTCTTGCTAACCGCAACATTTGCGATAAAACGCAAAACCTCAAGTCAGTTATCCCACTGTATCACAACTGGCTCAACTCAAGAGAGCACGCTAAGCACGCTACAACAATATCAGAAAAAGAGGACATCAAACTTGTAGTTCTAAAGAAACCTCCGCAATCACCTACACAACTAAACATAACTTACACACATACACACTTCCTCAAGCTAATAAAATTAAGCTCTCGGGAGTTTAAACAAGTTTAGAAGTTATCATTTGAGATTATAAAATAGGTCCAATTTCAACTTATTTAAACAACAATCAACACACTAACTAAACTAACACAATGAAAAACAAGAAAACATGCTTGTTTTACGTCGTAATCTCGACTCCAGTTATTTACAACCGTTCCAATTTGCTTTGGATGGGTCAAATGTTTTCACTCCTACCTTTGCTCTCATTTCTTCGAGCTCTAACAAGAACTATACACTTAACCATAATTTTAGCAAACGTGAAACAATAAAAGTATACTTTATACAAGTATAAATATAAAAAAGTTTATATTTAGACATTATAGACATTATGGACATTATGTACAAAACTAAAAAAAAAGAAACTATCGCAATGCGATCCAATAAAAACACTAATTCCCGACAATGACATCATTTTGCTGAAGCGGTAAAGTGGTAAGCAAAAGTAAGTACTTAGGGTGATATAGGTTATATCGTATTGTATCTATAGGGATTAGTTCTATTGAATTTTCGTTCGAAAAATCTCTCGTTAATGAGTTTGGCTTAAAACGGGTTTGAAGTAAATGTGGGAGTTAAAGTTATTAATAAGAAAAAAATTCATTCATTGGAGAAGAGACTTATCAAGCATGCATATAATCAACTCCTCACAAACTTAAACCTATCAATTAATTATACTCAACCTACAAGACTCATAAAAATCATCACGTGTCAAACATAACACCCACTATATCATCTCGGCGGTGATCTCTCAACCAACCTCAACAACACAGAAGTCAACCATGCTACTCACATTGACGATCTCTCAGCATAACACAACCAACACAAAAGCATTAATCACATACACCCAAGTGAGTAATAGCTCTAAATCTATCTCTAGAATCTATACACTATTTGATAAATCACTCTAGATTAGAATCTGAGTAGTATATGTCTATAGAAACCTAAACCCCAAAGCACAGAGCAAAAATCCAGGATAATAATTGATAAAGATTTGTAAAGCAAATTAAATATAACGCCATGGGTGACGAATATACATGAGTTCAAAGTAAGTACATATACAAACTCAATAAATAGAGAATATACAAAGAAGAAGAAAAATAAACTACAAATCTCCCAGTTTGTCAGCATCGATCAATGAGTAATCCACCTGTGATCTCTGTATGCAAGATCCTTTATTGTTTTATAAGCTAATCTATCAAAAAATGAGAGTGATGGAGTTTAGGAACAAATACACCCAAAAAAACATAACCTAAAATAAAGTGAAAATGAAGTTATAAAATAAATCTCAGCAGACCATGCTAAGCGATCTTCGTGCGCTAAGCAGGCTGCCTGATATTTACACATTAAACTGCCTAAAACCGCACTAAGCATGCTATTCGCGCTTAGCGGGGCTCAAAAAATATGCTTCTGTTAAATCTGTCAAAACACTCACTGCGCTACAATTCCCTCTTAGTGTGCCTTCCTGAACATAACTTCTAAAAAAATGGACTTTATTTCGAAAATGCGCATCCAGAATTGTGTCTTTGACACCTTATTCCTCAATGCTCCAAATATGCAACAAATACCTACAAAAGAAGTAAAATTTATCAAACAGTACACAAATGAATCAAAAACAAAAATATACACAAAGTAAACGAATTTACACAAAAGTCGGGTTTATTCAACTAATATTAACAATAAAGAGTCGATAAGTGCAACAAAAAATATATACAAAATAGCTACAATTTGCACTTATCACCCTTACAAATTAACCTCCATGTTGAAAAACTACATTAAACTCTCTAACTTATAAGGAAAAACATAAAAATATTGAGTTTGAAAACCCTGAGTTCGAAAAACCTAACCTCCGACATTACATTCACTATAGTGAATCTTGGATTCAATCAACATTACAATCACTAAAGAAACGTTGTTCGAAAAACCTAACATCAGACATTGGTCTTCCTCGGTCTTCCTTCTTCGTCTTCATTTGTCTTCCTTCTTATTCCTTCTTCGTTTTCCTTCTAGGTCTTCCTTCTTTGACAAACATCGTGTGAAATGAATTGGGAAACAGTGGAATTGGGGAAACCCTAAATTTTGACGTGGTAAAACACAATCTTTACTAATTACATGTTGACATGTCAACTTAATTAAATAAAAAATCAAATAAAAAGGCATATAGACGGCCAACTCAACAAATATGAAGATTCTTAGTCCTATTGGTCAACAAATGAGGCAAATAAACTAAATATTTACATTACAAAGAGATAAATCAAATTTCGCTCACTTTAGAGGACATAGCTGATATTTAATCCTTTAAAAAAATAGTTGAGTGAATTAAGACATTGGGAAAAAATAATCATATAGTGAGTTTGAATACCACGTTATCTCTACCTAAAAATTTTCAATTATAGTTGTTCGTTGTCTATTTTATTTCTATCTATTGTATGACTCTTAGGGATAATGATTTGATATAGATATGACAAATTTACCTTTGTAAAACAATTACAATTTTTCCAAATAATTTGTAAAATATTTTAAAATTTATAACATATTAAAAATTAATATTACTAAATAAGAGTGATCCATTATGGTTGAAATAATAAAAATAAATAGATTAAACCAAACTAATAAATATTATTAAAAAAATAATTATCATCTAATAATAAATTCACGTAACATAACATATTAATAAAAATAAATAAGTATAAAAATATATGCATGCAGTTCGGTTTGATTTGTATCAATTTTGAAAAATCAATCTGAAATCTGATCCGAACTGGGCGGTTTTCACAAAATAACATTCAAACACATCAATAAATTTCGATTTTTTGTGATTTTCGATTTTTTTAGATTGGTTTGCAATTTTATTAGGATTAATTTGGATTTGAATACCCCTACTTAAAACTATCAAGAAAAAGAAGAATTCATAGAGAGAAAAAAATCATTTAATTTGTAAGAACCTTAGAAGGTAAGGTGTATACGAATTTGGTACAAATTACACACTGTTGTACCCCAAAATTTTCCCTCTTATCTTATCAAGATTTCCCCTCACAAGGCTCTTTGAACTCCAGACGGGATTAGGGTTTTGCTCTGCTCAAGACATCTCCTTGCACTTATGACCTAAATTAGGGTTTGAGTTTGCACAGGGATTTTTGGACTTTCAAAACTAAAAGTGACTTTCATACTTCATGTTGGACTCATAAGTTTGTCCACACCAAGTTTCATGCCTTGAATCAAATTTTTGCCCAGTCAATTGGACAGTTGACCTAGAAATCAGCTGTATTAGGGAAAAAGTCAACTGTGGCCAATTTGCAATCAAACCTCATAATTTTTTACCCACATCAACATTATAAACTCATATGGACCATTTGATCAAGTTTGGACCACAACTCCACAAGAAACTTGATCAGATCACCAAAAGGGCAAAATGGTCATTTTTAGGGTTTTGACTGTACAAAGGCAATTTCTGACTTTTTGACCTAGCCAATGGCAAATTGGTTTCAAGCATGTACTCAAAGACTCAATGGAATTATCTTGACCTATTCAACAAGTTTAAAAGATCTCAATTGCATTGGATTGAAAGATGAATTTTTCAGTCAACTGATCAAATTTGAATGTACACTAAAAAGTCAAACTTTGACTTTTTGGTTAAAATTAAGTGCCAAGGGTCATTTTTCATCAAGATATGTCAAAACATGAAACTTGTTCATCAAGAAACCCATTTTTTCAAATTAGGGTTTAAAATTGAAAATTTTCATTAGAATTTTTCTAAGTTATGAAATTTTGTTAATTTTTCCTAACTTTGCCCAACATTTTCACCATGATTCATTTGGATTCAAACAAAACTTCCAACATGAAAGTTGTAGTCCTCCACAAAGTCTACAACTTTTATTCACAAAGTTTTCCCAAAAGAGGCTTGTATATCAAGTTATGATTTTTGGAACAAGGGTCCCTAAAACTTTTAACTTAGTGAAATTTTGCCCTAGTTAAAGCAGGATTTTGACCTATCTTCTTGGCCATTTTTCAGATAGTTCCACTTGGAATATCAAATTGCATTTCAAAGATGGATTGTAGAGCATGGTGAAAGATTTCCAAAATGTCCAAGAACTCTACAAACACATTTATGGTTAGGAATAATCGAAGGCTTGAAGTTGGAAAAAACTCACTTTTCATCCATGGCATATTCATTGTGATACAAATTGCAAATTCAAACCAGCTTGCTTTGCACTAGATTACAGGCCTCAAAACCATTTCAAACTCAATAATTACATGCAAAACCATTGGTCTAAGGCATTGTTTTGGTCATTAGGGCATTGCACATTAGATTAACCCCTAAGTAGAAAAAGCAATATTTCCATTTTTGCTTAAATCATGCTTTATGTCAAAACTGATTTCTTGAGCATTGGTCCATATCTAATGCATAAAATCAAATCCACAAATTGGAGGGTCCATGGGCAAAGTGTCCAAGCATATGAATAGCCTGTACATGCCTGTTGGACATCACTTCTCATGTTTGCTTAAAATACAAGAAAGATATCAAAAACACTAGAACTTGAACATCTGTGAAAACTAACTTGTGCATGCATTTGAGATAACTTTCTCACATCCCCTTGAACCAGAAACACGACTCTTTGAGCTCTCAAACATCCCATAGCTAAAAATCACCTTCCATTGGCAAAATAGGGCAGCATCTGCAACTTGACTTCCATAGCACAATTTGCTCGTGCGTTTTGCCCCAAACCTGTTCAAACACCTTCCATTCAACCCATCCAAGCTATCCCAAACCTTAAACACCAACTGTAACTCCATTTACAGGGTTTTCCATTTTCATTTTGAGCTTGTGCAGGTTGAGTTCTGTAGGCTTGTTCAAGTACATTCAAGGCAAGCTAGATATTAGAGAAGGTCAAGTGAAGTTCAAGCAAGCTCCCAGACATCTCAGGCCTTGTTGAAAAGCTCCACATTGCCATACACGAAGTCAGCTGAAACAAGTTTTTGCCAACTTCATATCTCTCTATTTAGGAACATTTAGCCTTAGGTTTGTGAATAAGAAATGTAGTATTCATTTCCATGAAGTTGTACATATGCTCAGTTTTCTTTTTTATTAAGCATGCTAAGAGAATTTGATCTATGAACATAATGAAAAAATTAGGTTAGATTTTAGGGCCAGAGAAATTCTCTCTGGTCTTTGAGAGTTAGGATTAGTTTTTTATATGGTTGGTTCGTCTTGAAAAGCTCTACAACTTTGATGTTATGTGTTTTTGCAATAGAGCTCGTATACAGGATCTAGCAATTGTACAGGGCGCGCGCATTTTGAAAGTCAGAGGTTGAAGATGAAATGGTGGACCGGGCTTGGTCCTGGCTCACTATTGACACCCCCATTTTGCTTTTTGCACCCCCCTGGCCCAATTTCTTTACATTTTTGTATTTTTATATTTATTTTCAATTTCTGATTTTGTTTTTTATTTTCCAAACATAAAAATGTCCAAAAATATTTTCATAAAATTTTCACATTTATTTTTATTATTTTTATTATTTTTTTTAAAAAAATAATTATTAGGGAATATATACTTTTATTTTTATTTAACAAAAACTTATAAATATTATAGAAATATTATATTTTGTATTTTTTATTATTCATACCTATAAAAATAACATTTTTATCATATACTATCATTTTTCCTATATACTTGTATATATTTTATTTTATTTATTGTACATATTTAATATAATTAATATATGTATATATATACTTTTATTTTATTAGATACTTTAGAATAAAAACATAAAAATATTACACTCTTATTTTTATTATTATTTATACTTAAATAATACTTTTTTTTCTAAATATATTTAATTTTTTGTATATATACTATTTTATTTTATTGTATATAAATAATATAATTAATATACTTATTTTCTTAAAGAAAATTAGGGTTTACCCTTAATAAAAAATAATAATATTTTTTTATCATTCCTTTCTTTTTATATTCAATATTTTTTACATACATAAATAAACAAAAACCTTTTTTTTGCATAATTCATATTATTTGGTATATTTATTTATTTTGTTTATTTAAATATTGTACATTTATTATTTATGCATTATTCAATTTGGATGTAATAGTAAAACTAGGGTTTTAATTTCTTGTCAAAATATACCCCCATTCAAAAATTGTATCCCCCTCCCCATAATCATGTTGTAATAGCTTCGACTTTTAATTCTCGCACTTTATGCTTTCAATTATGCCATGGTTAGAGATTAGGGTTTGTATGCAAAAAAATCCAAAATCAAAACAAGTAGCTTGACCTAATACAAAGATAAAAATGCATGAAAATCAATACACAATGCACACTTACACCCCTAGGGTTACATCCACTTGTTGCCTTAAAAATGGGTCATGTTATGCATGTTAAGTACTTTGAAAAAACAAAAACAAAAAACAAAAGATCATAGTCCCTCGATGACGCTATCTTGGTTGCCTAAACAAAAGATCATTGTCCCTCGATGATGCTATCTTGGTTGCCTAAACAAAAATGATCAAGTCCCTCAAAAATTTGCTAAAGATACCTAACAAAATTACTATCATGGTCTATACGATGACCCGCGCCTGTCCCGTTTAACATCCTAATACAAGGTTGTTTACCAAATTCAATGGTAAAACAACACTGTCAAAAGGGTTAAAAACATATAGGAAAGATCTTTGAGTAAAATAGGGTAGATAGCTCTTAGTTACTTGATCAAAACTTGCAAAACATCCTTGCTATTTTCAAACACACTTCATCATACAATTTCAAAACATTTCTCAAATCAAAGCTTTCAAACATTGAAATCTTTTCAAAAGACAAAAACACCTTTGTATACATTCAAACAAGAATCATTACAAAGGTTGCCACAACGATGGCCTCTTTTCAAAATATCTTTCAAAACCATACACAAAGCACCATTTCAAACAATTGAAAAGCAAAAGCAAGTGATCTAAACAAGTAACTAAGAGCCCATGGATAACCATGGATGAAAATGGTGCTTGCACCTTCCCTTTTCATAATCTACTCCTCGAACCCAAGAAAACATCTCAAAGGTCTTTCCTGTGCTTTTTGACATTTCCTTAGGATAAAATAAAAAGTCGGTGGTGACTCTTGCTAAACCGAAACATTTGCGAACACAAACGTAAAATCCCAAGTCAGTTCTCCCACCGTATCACATAACTGGCGACTCTGCTGGGAAATATTTGAAAAGTGGAGTAACCTTAGGGTTTAGATCACCTTTACATGCTTATCTTGTTTGCTTTGATTGCTTCACATTTGGTTCTCTTGTTTGGGTTTGAATCCTCCACCCGGATTTTTGGGAAACATTCATAGGTAAATAGCAATACATTGTGGAAACTGTGTGGGGTATACCGACATGGTTAAAGCAATAGCTATATTAGTGCGACATATTTGTGGGTACCGATAGCCTTTGAGTCAATCAAAGAGAATACGGGTCCGCTGAGTGATGTCATGAAGCACTAATGAACTCTTAGAACCTTTACTTGACCATCTTGGCCTTATTAGGGGTAGTGAGATGACCGGCTTTGGTGCAGTCCGAAGTTGGTAGATACTCGATACTACACTCATTGAGGGTTATTTTCTTGGAATATTTCGGTCACCAGTTAAGTTGCTAAACTGAAACAATGAACACAGAAAATAATCTAGCGATATTGAGCTCCTTAGAACCCGGTTACTATTTATAGGACAGGTTGAGCCAACTAACTTCAAAGAGGGTACTTACCTTTGAAACCCCATGCAAGCCTGAAACTAGGATCTTGTGTGATTTGTTTGTACATATACTTGTGCATACATCATGAACATCATAAAGCATCATATGCATCCACTAACCATTTCAAGGGTTTGGATCTTCATCTTTGTTCCTGTTTTGTAGGTCATGGAATCACTCCGCAGAATAACAATCCAAGTCAACCTTGTAAGAATCCCTCCTCAACTCAAGGAGCTCACTTCCAAGATTCCAGAAAATTCTCTCTTCAGTGAAAGACATGGTAGACTTCTCAACTTGGTCAACTCCAACATTAAAGAAGACATGGTGAAAGTTCTCTTCCAGTTCTTTGACCCCCTACACCATTGTTTCACATTCCCTGATTACCAACTAGTACCTACTTTGGAGGAATTTTCTCAACTCCTGAGGATTCCTATTCTTTATCAACTACCCTACAACGGTACGGAAAGAGAACCAAAGCCTGAAGATGTTTCTCAAGCCTTACACTTGCAACCATCTGATATCAACGGAAATTGGGAAACTAGAAGTGGTGTCAAGGGTTTCTTGGCAAAGTTTCTGTTTGAGAAGGCACAATAATGCTGGAATTCTCTAGATCTGTAAGCTTTTGAAGAGATTGTAGCACTCCTCATCTATGGGTTGGTCTTGTTCCCAAACCCTAATCAGCTTATAGATGTGAATGCTGTCAAAATTTTCATATCTCAGAATTCGGTGCCTACATTGCTTGGGGACATCCTACACTCATTTCACACACGAACAATAAGGAAAAGAGGTGTTCTCATGTGTTGTACTCCTCTTCTAGCAAGGTGGTTGATTTCTCACCTTCCCCAGTCAGTTTTGAAGAATGAGCAGGGTTTAAGGTGGTCACAACGGTTGATGACCCTCACACATTCTGATGTTCATTGGTGTTCTCGGTCCAGAGAAAATGTCATCATCATTGATCGTTGTGGGGAATTCCCAAATGTCCCACTACTTGGAATTAGGGGAGGCATTACCTACAACCCCTGTTTAGCTCTAAGACAATTTGGATATGCTCGGAGGGATATCCCTCATGACATGTTGATTCCTGATTTGGTTTTTGACTTCTACAATGACGTTCAAGGACTTCGACAAAGGTTTATCCGAGCTTGGAGGATGCCTAACAAAGTGGATAGTAAGACACTGGGGCACAAGAATTCCATCCCCCTTGAGCCTTACCTCAAGTGGGTATGAACCCGCACCCAGAGTCTTATGATGCCATACCCTCACATTCTGCCTATGATCAAAGAGCTTGATATGGAAGGAGAGGTTCCATACACCCTCCTACATCCAGACATGCCAACATCATTGGAAGAATTGCAAAAGAGTTGGATACAGCTCAAGGAAGAACGAAATACTTTTGAAGCCAGCTTCTATGCCAATGAGAAGAAGGTTTTGGAACTTACCCGCTGACTTCACAAAGAGGAGACTCTTAACACCTACATCGCACCAAAAAGGATGCGCAATGTCTTTTTACATTAAGAATTTTGTAATATTTTGCCCATGGGGCACTTATGTACTAACAAATTTCTTCTTATTAATATGACATGCGTTCTTTTGTTTGTAACAAATTTGAATTTCTGAATCCTTGAATGCATTACATGAATAACATATCATTCATCATATGCATAAACAGGTCTTCACACCAGGTTTCCTTATCTTTCTGCTGTTTATTTCAGCAAGATGGATATAGAGCAGACGGTTAAAGATCTGCAAGCACAGAATTCGCAATTCCAACAACTCCTCATGACCTTGGCAAAGGGTCAAGAGGATCTTAAAGCATTGTTAGAGAAAGAGAAGGAACCAGAAAAGAAGAAAAAGAAAAGAATTGGTGTGGCCACTATGGGAAGAAGATTTGAGAATCAGGCTAGGAGAGTTCTGGAATTCCCCTCGACATCTGACGAAGGGGTTGGTAAAGGAAAGGGAGTTGCAATGCCCTCCGAGTCTGAAGCTGGAGAAGAAGAAGAGGAAGAGGATGAAGATTACTCCGAACAGCATTATCCTCCGGCGGATGATAAGTATAAAAATCTGGAAGACCAGCTAGCAGCCATGGAGGTGCAAAGGGTACCTGGGCTAGATTTCGAAGAACTAGGGTTGGTTGTTGGGATCGTCATTCCTCCCAAGTTCAAAGTACCTACATTTTCTAAATACGACGATTTGTCCTGTCCGAAGATGCATCTGAGGTCCTACGTCAGAAAGATCCAACCTCATTCTTCTGATAAGGATCTGTGGGTCCACTTTTTTCAAGATAGTTTGTCGGGAACGCAATTGGACTGGTTCTATCAACTTGAGAGATCTTTTGTTCATAATTGGGAAGATTTGGATGTTGCTTTCTATCGACAATACCAATATAACGCAGATTTAGCGCCTACTTGTACTCAACTACAGAGTATGGGTATGGCCTCTAATGAAGGATTTAAGGAGTATGCCCAGAAGTGGCGAGATTTGGCTGGAAGAGTGCAGCCACCATTGTTGGATAGAGAGCTGGTTGATATGTTTTTGGGGACCCTGTCAGGTCCATTCTTCAATCACTTGATCGGGAGCTCATCTGCAAGGTTCACCGAATTGATTCTGACTGGTGAAAGGGTCGAAGCTGGCATTAAGAGTGGTAAAATTCAGAAAGATACCTCTGCTTCCACTGCTATCAAGAAGTCTTTCCCATCCAAGAAGGAAGTTTCTACTGTTTATACTCACAAAAATCAAGGAAGAATGGAGCGTCGACCAGCGGTGGGGGCTGTGATGATCCATAACTCTTCAGCCGATCAACCTCGAAGCAGTCAACCTAGAGCTAACCAGCAAAGGGTAGAAAGGCCACAATGGCAATTCACCAGGATCAATATGACACCGGCTCAGGTCCTCCCTCATCTGTTAAAGTTAAACCTTACCAACTTGAAAGAAGCGCCGAAAAACCCAAATACCTCTTCCCCCTATTATCATTCCAATGCAAAATGTGCATACCATTCGGACAGTGTAGGGCATGACACTAACAACTGTTGGGCCCTTAAAAACAAGATCCAAGATTTGATAGATGCCAAGGAGGTGGAGTTTGATGCCCCCGAAAAACCTAATGTGATATCCGCTCTTATGCCAAAGCATGGTCATAGTGTCCATGCTATTGTGGAAGATCTTCATGTTACCGCTGTTGATGACTTAGTGACTCCATTACCATTGATCAAGATGAATCTGTTGAAAGCCAGGATTTTCCCGGGCTGTGAAAAAGATTGTTACTTTTGTTCAAACTTGCAATCCGACTGTCCGCTATTAAAGTCAGGCATTCAACGCTTGATGGATACTCAAGAGATCCTCTTTCAGAAAACTCCTATTGCTACAATCACTCATGTTATTCCTATTACTCCAATCAATGATGTTGCCATAATCGCCATTTCCTACAATCTTTCCAAGACCTGTAAAAGGCCTGTTAAGATTACACCTGATCCAAAGTTTGTACCACTGAAGATTACCATGCCGGGGCCTATCCCATATAAGTCCAATAATATGATACCGTGGAATTATGGAGGAGAGATCTTCTATCACGGTGTGAAGCAGATTGAATCAGTCGAAGAAATCTCTAATGAAGAAACTCCTGACATAGGGAGTATTGCAGGGATAAGTAAGATCACTCGTAGCGGAAGAATCTTCTCTCCGGAGATTGCTCCTCCACGGGCAGTCTTCGGACCCTCAAGTGCTCATGTGCCTGTCAAGATATCCGTGCGAAGTCCAGTGATTGAATAAATTGTTACTCTCGAAGTTGTACCCTCCGCTGTTACTGTTGATAAAGGTAAGGGGATGCAAGAAGCGCCCGTCAGGACGACGGCTCAGACTTTGGTTATCCCTGAGACCACCCAAAAGGAGATGGAGGAGATTTTAAAGATAATTAAGAAGAGCGACTATGATGTAGTAGAGAAACTGGGGAAAACCCCTTCAAAAATCTCTATGTTGGCTCTATTGCTCTGCTCTGAGGCTCATGCCAAAGCCTTAATCAAATTTCTGAAGACGTCACATGTGCCTCAAGAAACTTCTGTGGATCAGTTTCAAGAGTGCGTGGCTAGCCTTACAGCCAACAATGGTCTTGGCTTCTCTGATGCCGATCTGAAGTCTAAGGGAAGAAAGCATAATGATGCGTTGCATGTTTCGGTAGAGTGCAGAGGAACTACACTTGGTCATGTTCTGGTTGATACCGGCTCATCTTTAAATGTTCTACCAAATAAAGCATTAGATAGACTGGACTGTGAAGGTTTGACTCTAAAGCCCAGTAATATCATTGTTAGGGCCTTCGACGGTTCTAAGCGGATGGTTCACGGAGAGGTTAACATCCCAATTAAGGTGGGAACAGAAATTTTCAACTCTACTTTTTATGTGATGGACATCCGTCCTTCATATTCATGCTTATTGGGAAGGCCATGGATCCACAACGCTGGGGCAGTCACTTCTTCTCTACACCAAATGCTCAAATATCCAGTCCAGGGTAAGATCAGTTCATGGTGAGGAGGAGTATATTATAAGCCACCTTAACTCTTTCCGCTACATGGAGTTAGATGGTGAATTCATAGAAACACCTTTCCAACACTTTGAAGAGGTTTCTCCTGAAGTTGCGGTAGCCAAGACAATGACTGATGTTCCCATCATTACCAAGCCTGTGTCTCGAATGTCATCACTTAAATATGCGAAGGTTGTAGTCAAGGAAGGAGGAAGTACAGTGTGGGGTCAACTGCCAGATTTTCCTTACAAGACAGACAAGTTCAGATTGGGTTTCACTACTGCTATCAAGAAAGCTGTGCATCGCTCCCGGGCTGGAGGACCGCCACTGAAAATCACTCATCACGGAGTTCATTCTTTAGAAGATGATGAAGAAGGAAGAAATTTTGAAGACTAGATCTTTCCAACAATTGAAGGAGGACTGAACAACTGGGAGGCGAAAGACTTTGTTCCCATTACTTTCATCAATCAGTAATTTATCTTTTTAACATTTCCTGTTTGGTCTGTAATAACTTTTAAACAATTCGTACACTCTTTTTGCCTTATGCCTTACCCGGGGTATATATGTCCATTTGTAAGGGTTTTGATTCTTCATTTTCATATGTCATTTCTAATGAATCATGGACGTTTTCATCTATAAACTTTTGTGTTCATTTTCTTTCTCTTTACATTTTATTTTGTTTAAAGGCGGCTATCCCTTACACACACCCACATTCACCAAATGCAGGTACCCATCCACTCCGGATTCCATGGGTAACAATTCTGCTATGGCCTTCAGTGACTCTGAAGATCTGGTCAATCATGCCGAATACAAAGGTGATGAAAACTGTGAAGTGCCTGGAGAGTTGGCTAGACTTTTGCAACAGGAAGAATGGGCTATTCTGCCCCATGAAGAGTTGTTAGAGACTATCAATTTGGGAACAGACGAAGATAAAAAAGAGGTTAAAGTGGGTGCCAACGTGGAGCCAAATGTCAAAGAGCGCTTAGTTCAACTGTTGAATGAATATGTCGAGATCTTCGCCTGGTCCTATGAAGACATGTCGGGACTGGATATAGATATTGTGGTTCACCGTCTCCCTACAAGAGAAGATTGTCCACCAATCAAACAGAAAGTCCGCCGAATGAGGCCTGATATGTCTGAAAAGATCAAAGCTGAAGTGATGAAACAGTTCAATGCTGGCTTTCTGGCTGTTACTTCCTATCCACAATGGGTTGCAAACATTGTACCCGTGCCTAAGAAGGATGGCAAAGTCAGAATGTGTGTGGACTACAGAGACTTAAATAGGGCTATCCCTAAAGATGATTTTCCACTACCACACATTGACATCTTGGTTGACAACACAGCTCAACACAAGGTATTCTCTTTCATGGACGGATTTTCAGGGTACAACCAGATCAAGATGGCCTCCGAAGACATGGAGAAGACTACTTTTGTTACGCAGTGGTGTACCTTCTGCTATAAAGTGATGTCATTCGGACTGAAGAATGCCGGGGAAACCTATCAGCGAGCCATGGTAGCTTTGTTTCATGACATGATACATCATGAGATTGAAGTCTACGTAGACGACATGATAGCCCATTCACAGA
The DNA here is from genome assembly GCA_948472305.1 of Vicia faba. NCBI lineage: Eukaryota > Viridiplantae > Streptophyta > Magnoliopsida > Fabales > Fabaceae > Vicia > Vicia faba. The sequence goes on from OX451736.1 coordinate 1,141,253,472, forward strand.
CAGAAGAAGAACACCTCGACCATCTGCAAAAGCTGTTTTTCAGGTTAAAGGAATATAAGCTCAGACTGAACCCTAGCAAGTGCACTTTCAGAGTCAGGTCCGGTAAACTTTTGGGATTCATCGTCAGTAACAAAGGCATCGAGGTTGATCCTGCTAAAGTCAAAGCTATACAAGAAATGCCTTCCCCTCGCACTGAGAAGGAGGTCAGAGGTTTCTTAGGACGCCTAAACTACATCGCAAGGTTCATCTCTCACCTAACATATACCTGTGAACCAATCTTCAAACTATTGAAGAAAGATCAGGTGGTTGAATGGAATGATGACTGTCAAGCTGCTTTCGATAAGATCAAGGAGTATTTGCTGGAACCTCCTATCTTGATGCCATCCGTCGAAGGAAGGCCTTTAATCATGTATCTGACTGTTTTGGATAACTCAATGGGATGCGTACTGGGCCAACATGGCGAGTCTGGCCGAAAAGAGCATGCCATTTATTACCTTAGCAAAAAGTTTACCGACTGTGAGACTCACTACTCACTGCTCGAGAAAACTTGTTGCTCTTTGGTATGGGGTGCTCGCCGGTTAAGGCAGTATATGTTGACACATACCACTCTATTGATTTCTAAAATGGATCCGATCAAGTACATCTTCGAGAAGCCTGCTTTATCTGGAAGAATCGCTAGATGGCAGATGATCCTGACTGAGTATGATATCCAATACACAACCCAAAAAGCTATAAATGGGAGTGTACTAGCTGACCATCTAGCTTATCAAGCCGTCGAAGATTACCAATCTATGAAGTTCGACTTTCCTGACGAGGACATTATGACAGTGGACAACATTAAAGGTAACGAACCGTATGACGGACCTGAACAAGGATCCCGATGGACTCTGTACTTTGATGGTTCCTCCAACGCACTTGGCAACGGTATCGGTGCGGTTCTTATCTCTCCAGAAGGTTTCCATACACCTTTCACTGCTAGACTCTGCTTCAGCTGCACCAACAACATGGCCGAGTATGAAGCTTGTATCTTTGGTCTCAAGGCCGCTATTGACTTGGGAATCAAATCTTTGATTGTATTTGGGGACTTAGCTTTGGTTATCAGTCAAATCAAATGAGAGTTGGATAATAAACACCCTAACCTCATCCCTTACAAAGAACATGTCCTGACATTGTTACCATATTTCGAGCAGATCACCTTCGAGCACTTCCCGCGAGAAGAGAATCAGTTGGTGGATATGTTAGCTACAATGTCATCCATGTTTAAAATCAATTGGGATAATTAGGCACCTCAAATCACCATCGAACGGATGGACGAACCTGCTCATTGTGACGAGATTAATACCGAAGAAGTGGTGAACCGACCTTGGTTTCATGTCGTCAAAAGGTATCTCTAAGCACAAGAATACCCTGAAGGAGCTTCAGTCAACGACAAAAAGTTCTTAAGGAGGTTCACGGCCAAGTTCTTTTTGAGCAATGGTATCCTATACAAGCGCAATATTGATTGTGTCCTACTCCGTTGTGTGGACAAGATTGAAGCTGAGCAGATCATGGCTGAACTACATAATGGCACCTTTGGCACCCACTCGAGAGGTCATACGATGGCTAAAAAGATTCTACGGGCAGGCTACTATTGGTCTACCATGGAAGCTGATTGTTATCAATATTCCCGTACTTGTCACAAATGCCAAATCTATGCTGACAAGGTACATATTCCTCCAGTTCCTCTCAATGTCTTAACAGCTCCTTGGCCATTCGCGATGTGGGGAATCGACAAGATTGGAGAGATCAAGCCTACAACATCCAATGGACATCGTTTCATCCTGGTGGCCATTGATTACTTTACCAAGTGGGTCGAAGAAGCTTCCTTCGCCTCCGTTACAAAGAATGTGGTTGCCCGCTTCATCAAGCAGAACCTCATATGCCGATATGGTATTCCTGACCAAATCATTAGGGACAACGGTACAAACCTGAACAACACTATGATCACCGCTCTGTGCGATCAGTTCAAGATTCAACATCACAATTCATCTCCCTATCGGCCAAAGATGAACGGTGTTGTTGAAGCTGCAAACAAAAATATCAAGAAGATCATTCAAAAGATGACAGTCACCTACAAGGACTGGCATGAGATGTTACCATTTGCTCTACACGGGTACCGTACCATGACACGCACTTCAACTGGGGCAACACCCTATTCTTTGGTATACGGCATGGAAGTTGTTTTACCTATCGAAGTTCAGATTCCCTCCTTGAGAATCATGAAAGATGTTGGTTTGAGTGAAGACGATAGGATTCAGACCCGGTTTGATCAACTTAACTTGATTGATGAAAAGCGACTTACTGCTGTTTGTCATGGTCAGGCTTATCAAAAACGTATGATCAAGGCTTTCAACAAGAAAGTCAAAAGGAAATTATATCAAGTCGGGGACCTTGTAATCAAGCGAATCATCTTACCGCAAAGTGATCCCAGGGGCAAATGGACTCCTACTTACGAAGGACCATTTGTGATCAAAAACAACTTTTCTGGTGGGACAATGATTCTGACCACCATGGATGGTGATGACCTGCCGCACCCTGCAAACGCAGACATAGTCAAAAGATACTACACGTAAAACGACCCGGCAAGTTGAAAACCCGAAAGGGCGACTTGGACAAAAATGGGCATCCTGGTGAATCGAAAACTCGAAAGGGCGGTTCAGGAAAAATTAGGGATAAATACAAAAAAAAAATTTACACCTGGCAAGTTGAAAACCCGAAAGGGCGACTTGGGCAAAAAAAGGGTTTCCCGGTGGATCGAAAACCCAAAAGGGCGGTCCAGGAAAAAGTTAGGGAATTAAAGCGTATGACTATGTCTCGTCGGATAACTTTAAGGACAATCTCTTCATGGACAAGCTCCAAGCTTCTGATCAATCCAATCATCTGCGGACGAGGCAACGAATGGACAAGATACTCAGAGTTGTGAAGGCTATAGCAGAATGGGAACCCCATGGAATTGTTACACATAGCCATCTTTCTTTGTATAAATTTTTCTCATTTTTTATGACAACATTCTCTTACTATGATGTCTGTCTCCTTTGTACAAAATACTTACAAAGTTAATACAAAGATACTTCAAAGTGAAAAAATTTGATGGCCTTTTCTTTCTCTTTTTACACCTATGTTTATTTGGAAATGTCCAATGATTTGTTAAATGAGCATATGCATTTAAATATAATCACTGCTTACAACTAAAACGAAATGAGTAAGAATAATTACTGATAGGTTGAAAGTATAGGAAAACTTCTTTAGGCTATTCAAGAAGAAATCCCCCTACAGTAGGTCATTCATGTCCCCAGCAGAGTTAAGGTTCAAAATCCCCAGCGGAGTTAAGTACATATCGCCGTCAGGACTAAGTTTCTATAACTCCCAATCCCCAGCAGAGCCATAAAACTTTGAACTACATATCCCCAGTGAAGATGAAGCTTTTTTCCCCAACGAAGTCCAATACTTCAACCTTTAAACCATAGTGGAAATCATCCGGTTTCTCCAAATTCCCCAGCAAGTTATCTTAAAACCTGAAAATCAATCAGATAACAGTTAACTTTTATCCCCAACCATTCTTAAATCCCCAGTAGATTGGCATACAACCCAACCTCTTGAAAATTCTCCAACAGGATAAACATTCTCCCCATAGAGTTATCTCCCAGCAGAACGAAGATTCTTGTTCTCTTTTCTCCAGTTGAAGCCTCCCAGGTTTTAATTCCCCAATAGAGATCGTCAGAGTTGTCCTTATTTTCCCAGGAAAATCATGAAAGATTCTCAATTCCCCACAAGTCACCAAGGATTTTCAATCCCCAACAGTAGTCCAAAGGATTTCTCAGTCTCAGCAATCAAGGGTTTTGAATCTCCAGCAGCAGTTAAGGGTTTATTTTCCCCAGAAGCAGTCAAAGATTTCATTACCTCCATTCATCAGGGATTTATTGTCCTCAGCAAGACGACTAATAAGCTTACATGCGCATACATTACATTCATATATCATAAACATTAATAAAGCACATTTTATCGCATCGTACATTTCATGCAACATAACTTTATGTTTTCAGCTAACATCTTACCATTTTCAGGATAAGATTAAAAGTTATATTTAACAAATATTCAAAGGTTTCAGATACAGTATGGATACGCCCCAGACACGGCGGCCACTCTACTACTCATACAGACTTCAGCAATCAGATACAGACTAGATACGCTCCAGACACGGAAGCCATTCTATTTCTCATTCAGATTCAAATATCAACTTCAAGCTCATATACACTCCAAGACATGAAAGTCATTATGTTGCCTTTTCAGATCCCAGTTACAGTTCAGATACACTCCAAACACGGCAGTCATTCTGATATTCATTCAAGAATCAAATATAGTTACAGCTTGGATACGCTCCAGACATGGACGCCATTCTCTTGCTCATACGAATCCAATCTCCAAATACAACTCGGATACGTTCCAGACACGGATACCGTTCTGACGTTCATTCTCCTGATTTTCAAAAAACAATCTTGGATGGCATCTTTAAGCCCATCTCCAGCAAGATTCCACCATCTCTAAATGGCATCTTTAAGCCCATTCCCTCAGCTACATTTACTTGCACTGATGACCTAAATTAGGGTTTGAGTTTGCACAGGGATTTTTGTACTTTCAACACTCAAAGTGACTTTCATACTTCATGTTGGACTCATAAGTTTGTCCACACCAAGTTTCAAGCCTTGAATCAAATTTTTGCCCAGTCAATTAGACAGTTGACCTAGAAATGAGTTATATTGGGGAAAAAGTCAATTGTGGCCAATTTGCAGGCAAACCTCATAATTTTTGACCCACATCAACATTATAAACTCATATGAACCATTTGATCAAGTTTGGACCACAACTCCACCAGAAACTTGATCAGATCACCAAAAGGGTTAAATCGTCATTTTTAGGGTTTTGACTGTACAAAGGCAATTTCTGACTTTTTGACCTAGCCAATGGCAAATTGGGTTCAAGCATGGACTAAAAGACTCAATGGCATCATATTTACCTATTCAACAAGTTCAAAATATCTCAATTGCATTGGATTAACAGATGAATTTTTCAGTCAACTGATCAAATTTGATTGTACACTGAAAAGTCAATCTTTGACTTTTTGTTCAAAATCAAGTGCCAAGGGTAATTTTTAAGCAAGATATGTCAAAACATGAAACTTGTTCATCAAGAAACCCATTTTTACAAATGAGGGTTTAAAATTGAAAATTTTTATAACTTAGAATTTTTCTAAGTTATGAAATTTTCTTAATTTTTCCTAACTTTGCCCAACATTTTCACCATGATGCATTTGGATTCAAACAAAACTTCCAACATGAAAGTTGTAGTCCTCCACAAAGTATACAACTTTGATTCACAAAGTTTTCCCAAAAGAGGCTTTGATCTCAAGTTATGATTTTTGGAACAAGGGTCCCTAAAACTTTTAACTTAGTGAAATTTTGCCCTAGTTTAGGCAGGATTTTGACCTATCTTCTTGGCAATTTTTCACATAGTTCCACTTGGAATCACAAATTTCATTTCAAATATGGATTGTAGAGCATGTTGCAAGCTTTCCAAAATGTCAAATAACTCTCCAAATATATTTGTGGTTAGGGATAATCAAAGGCTTGAAGTTGGCAAAAACTCACTTTTCATCCATGGCATATTCATTGTGATACAAATTGCAAATTCAAATCAGCTTGCTTTGCACTAGATTACAGGCATCAAAACCATTTCACACTCAATAATTAAGTGCAAAACCATTGGTCTAAGGCATTGTTTTGGTCATTAGGGCATTGCACATTAGATTAACCCCTAAGTAGAAAAAGCAATATTTCCATTTTTGCTTAAATCATGCTTTATGTCAAAACTAATTTCTTGAGCATTGGTCCATATCTTATGCAGAAAATAAAATCCACAAATTGGAGGGGCCAAGGGCAAAGTGTGCAAGCATATGAATAGCCTGTACAGGCCTGTTGGACATCACTTCTCATGTTTGCTTAAAATACAAGAAAGATATCAAAAACACTAGAACTTGAACATCTGTGAAAACTAACTTGTGCAAGCATTTGAGACAACTTTCTCACATCCCCTTGAACCAGAAACACGACTCTTTGAGCCCTCAAACATCCCATAGCTCAAAATCACCTTCCATTGGCAAAACAGGGCAGCATCTGCAACTTGACTTCCATAGCACAATTTGCTCGTGCGTTTTGCCCCAAACCTGTTCAAACACCTTCCATTCAATCCATCCAAGTTATCCCATACCTTAAACACAAACTGTAACTCCATTTACAGGGTTTGCCATATTCATAGCTTGTGTAGGTTGAGTTATGTAGGCTTGTTCAAGTACATTCAAGGCAAGCTAGATATTGGAGAAGGTCAAGTGAAGTTCAAGCAAGCTCCCAGACATCTCAGGCCTTCTTGAAAAGCTCCACATTGCCATACATGAAGTCAGCTGAAACAGGTTTTTGTCAACTTCATATCTCTCTATTTAGGAACATTTAGCCTTAGGTTTGTTAATAAGAAATGTAGTATTCATTTCCATAAAGTTGTACATATGCTCAGTTTTCATTTTTATTAAGCATGCTAAGAGAATTTGATCCATGAACATACTGAAAAAATTAGGTTAGACTTTAGGGCCAGAGAAATTCTCTCTGGTCTTTGAGAGTTAGGATTAGTTTTTTATATGGTTGGATTCGTCTTGAAAAGCTGTACAACTTTGATGTTATGTGTTTTTGCAATAGAGCTCGTATACAGGATCTAACAATTATACAAGGCGCGCGCGTTTTGAAAGTCAGAGGTTGAAGATGAAGTGGTGGGCTCGGCTTGGTCCTGGCTCACTATTGACACCCCCCTTTTGCTTTTTGCACGCCCTGGCCCAATTTCTTTACATTTTTGTATTTTTATATTTATTTTCACTTTCTGATTTTGTTTTTTATTTTCCAAACATAAAAATGTCCAAATATATTTTCATAAAATTTTCACATTTATTTTTATTATTTTTTTAAACATTAAAATAATTATTAGGGAATATATACTTTTATTTTTATTTAACAAAAACTTATAAATATTATAGAAATATTATATATTTTATTTTTTATTATTCATACCTATAAAAATAACATTTTTCTCATATACTATCATTTTTCCTATATACTTGTATATATTTTATTTTATTTATTGTACATATTTAATATAATTAATGTGTGTATATATATATATATATATATATATATATATATATATATATATATATATATATATATATATATATATATATATATATATATATATATATATATATATATATATATATATATATATATATATATATATATATATATATATATATATATATATATATATATATATATATATATATATATATATATATATATATATATATATATATATATATATATATATATATATATATATATATATATATATATATATATATATATATATATATATATATATATATATATATATATATATATATATATATATATATATATATATAATTTTATTTTATTAGATACTTTAGAATAAAAACATAAAAATATTACACTCTTATTTTTATTATTATTTATACTTAAATAATACTTTTTTTCTAAATATATTTAATTTTTTGTATATATACTATTTTATTTTATTGTATATAAATAATATAATTAATATACTTATTTTCTTAAAGAAAATTAGGGTTTACCCTTAATAAAAAATAATAATCTTTTTTTTATTATTTCTTTCTTTTTATATTCAATATTTTTTACATACATAAATAAACAAAAACCTTTTTTTTTTGAATAATTCATATTATTTGGTATATTTATTTATTTATTTTATTTACATATTGTCCATTTATTATTTATGCATTATTCAATTTGGATGTAATAGTAAAACTAGGATTTTAATTTCTTGTCAAAATATACCCCCATTCAAAAATTGTATCCCCCTCCCCATAATCATGTTGTAATAGCTTAGAATTTTAATTCTCGCACTTTATGCTTTCAATTATGCCATGGTTAGAGATTAGGGTTTGTATGCAAAAAAATCCAAAATCAAAACAAGTAGCTTGACCTAATACAAGGACAAAAATGCATGAAAATCAATACACAATGCACACTTACACCCCTAGGGTTACATCCACTTGTTGCCTTAAAAATGGGTCATGTTATGCATGTTAAGTACTTTGGCAAAACTAAAACAAAAAACAAAAGATCATAGTCCCTCGATGACGCTATCTTGGTTTCCTAAACAAAAGATTATAGTCCCTCGAGGACGCTATCTTGGTTTCCTAAACAAAAATGATCAAGTCCCTCAAAAATTTGCTAAAGATACCTAACACAATTGCTATCATGGTCTATACGATGACCCGCGCTTGTCCCGTTTAACATCCTAATACAAGGTTGTTTACCAAATGCAATGGTAAAACAACACTGTCAAAAGGGTTAAAAACATATAGGAAAGATCTTTGAGTAAAATAGGGTAGATAGCTCTTAGTTACTTGATCAAAACTTGCGAAACATCCTTGCTATTTTCAAACATACTTCATCACACAATTTCAAAACATTTCCCAAATCAAAGCTTTCAAACATCGAAATCTTTTCAAAATACAAAAACACCTTTGTATACATTCAAACAAGAATCATTACAGAGGTTGCCACAATGATGACCTCTTTTCAAAATATATTTCAAAACCACACACAAAGCACCATTTCAAACAATTGAAAAGCAAAAGCAAGTGATCTAAACAAGTAAATAAGAGCCCATGGATAACCATGGATGAAAAGGGTGCTTGCACCTTCCCTTTTTATAATCTACTCCCTGAACCCAAGAAAACATCTCAAAGGTCTTTCCTGTGCTTTTTGACCTTTCCTTACGATAAAATAAAAAGTCGGTGGCGACTCTTGCTAAACCGAAATATTTGCGAACACAAACGCAAAATCCCAAGTCAGTTCTCCCACCGTATCACACACACTAACTCCTAATTAAATACTAGTAATAGTTTTGTTTGGAGTGAATACGCTAATCCAATTGATATATGCTAATTAATTTAAATAGATGTAAGTTATTAACTTAGGTTCAATTTCTACCGAAAATATATATTTTTATTTATATGTAATATAAATAAATTTTTAATATTTATAATTTAACAATTAAAAAAAAAAGTGGAGTCATTATGGGGAACATTTATATTGGGTCAAGAGCAACACACAAATGAAAGAGATACTACATATTCACTCAAAATTGTAAGCTGATAGGTGTGGAGATTCTCTCATTAATGTGAGACTAACAACTCATACTTATACACAACAATCTCCCCCTTAAGTGTGAGTTAATGTACTATGCTTCCTCTCAACTAAAATCTCTTTCATCCACATACACTTGTACTGTCATTATAGGCACTACAAAGAGATGTGATGCCTGACCACAACCATGCCAGGAAGACTTTTAATACAAGGAGTCAGTCCCTTAATCGAATATTTGGCTCTGATACCACTGTGGGTTCATCATGGGAAGCATCTATATTGGGTCAAGAGCAACACAAAAGTTAAAGAGACATCACATATTCATATAAAACCTTAAGGTGATATATGTGTGGATTCTCTAATTTATAAAGTGTTCAACCTCCACTTTTCTAATTAATGTGGGACTAACAACTCATATTTGTACACAACAATGCACTCTGATGGGAAATTAACACAAAATATCATAACAGTATGCAGAGAATATAAAATTCTCCATACTTGTAGGAACCTTGACTATCAACAACAAATATAATACATCAAACTGAACAAATAAAAGCATAAAACACCGATATTTTTAACGTGGAAAACCCCTCAATATGAGAGTAAAAATTATGAGTAGTCCAGACCAAAAAAACTAGCTCCACTATAATCAATTGAAGGTATCATAGAGTCTTAAAGTGATTCACAAAATAGTGATAACAACCGCAAATCACAAAGCAAACTATCTTACAAATAAGTATCCAAAAAACTAAAAAATTACTCATATCTGCAGCTTCAATTCGAAGCAATTATCTCTAAGCTTTGACTTTATTTTCAAGATCCCAACGATCAAAAGTTAGATATAGGTGTTGCAAACCTGCCCTCTAAATTTGAGCTCGATCTGATGGCAAATGAATCGGGGATTGTCAATTTAGTGAGACTGGTGCAGAAAAATGGGAATGAGTTTCTCTCTTCTTTTCTCTCTTTTGAATCCTTACTTTCTCTCTATTTCTCTTAACTCTAAATTTAAAATCCCCACTTAAATAAGTGAGACAAATGGACTATTAATATTTGGGTCTTTCTGAAGGTGTGAAAAACACAAGTAAGGGGGGTTTAAATTGGATTTTAAATCAAAAACTTTTCTATAAAAATATTATTCCCCTTTAAGTTAAAATACTTTTCCTTCGCTCTTGATAATAACAATAAGTAAGAATAGGAAGTAAAGAACAAGGTATGTTTATACTAGTTTACTTAAAAATTATCAAGCTAGTCTAGTCCGTCCGCCAAGGTGATTTCTCCTCACTCAATCTAAGACTTACTTCATTGTAACCAAATTGATTACAATTTGCACAAGATACCCATAAGTGACTAACAACCTCTAAGACACACAAGTCTTATACTTCTTAAGGATACAAACCTACCCGGTCCTTTAAGGAAAATATTACACAAGCTACCCGCAAGTGACTAACAACCTCTAAGACAAACAAGTCCTAGACTTCTTAAAGATACAGACCTACCCGATCCCTTAAGAAAAAATCAAACAACTATTTGAATACAAGTTTTATTTACAAGAGTATTGCTTCTACACAAGCTGAATATGTAAATTATTTTAAGAACAATGACTAAAAAATATGAAAGTTATGAAGAACTCTTTTTGCATGGATATTAAATTGATTGGGTACTTTATCTCTTAGTCTTCAAGCCTTTATATATACAATAAAATAATATATTTATTGAGGGGTACTCTTGGAATTTCCATAAACATTTGGAAGCTTGAGCAATAACGTGGGGGACAAGATCGTGCAATGCGTCTGTCCTTTCATGATGGTGGAGTGAAACGTTGATTGTACCATGTACTATTTGTACCATTTAGGTTATCTTCTTTCCTTCTGCATTTCAGAGGCTTCTGCGAGCATGAGTTTAGAAGCGAGAACATAACACAAGGTCATCAGAACTTCAAGTCTTCAGAGTCTTCAGAACTACGTCTCCAGAGTCTTCAGCACTTGGTTGTGAAAACCTTTTCTTGGAACCTTGGGTCTTTAGAACTTCAAATCTTTAGAATATCTAGAAATTTTGTCTTTAGAGTCTTCAGCACTTGGTCTTTAGAACCCTTATCTTTAGAACCTTGGGTCTTTAGAAACTTGAGTCTTTAGCATATGGAATTGAGTAGAAACTTCTTTAGACAAATATCTGAGCTTACACTTCAGAGCCTTCTGGAGTGTCTTGCTACTGTTCAATAGAAATTGTGTAGCGCAGAAGCGGAACTAATTCTCTTCTAATGTCTTGGCCACACCATCCATCAGAAGGAGAACATGTTTGTTAAGTACTCAACAATAAAAAAAATTAGAGTATCAAAATTATTCATACAAACATATTCATTTGTTATCATCAAAACTCAGAGATAATATTGTAGAACTAAATCTTGTTCTTACAATATCCCCCCTTTTTATGATGACAAAACTATGTATTTCAATGACACAATTTTGTTCATATAATCAGAAAAAGTGAAAATATAAAGGTAAGGAATACTTATCCTTTTTATGAAGATCGAATATCCTGAATCTGAATCATTTAAGTAAAACTCCCCTGGCTCCAATAGATCAGAGATAGAGATCTTGATAGTCTTGACTCTGGATGTCAATGAATAAATTGAGATCTTAATGCCAATATAACGGTTGAGATCTTGATTTCTTAGAACTTCTTCTTATTGAATCTTGACTTTAGATGCCAATGAGAATGAAATCAAATTGAAATCTTTGAAACTTTACGTCACTAAGAGAGCTTCCATATTCTTAAAACATAACTTTAGAGTTAGACATAAGTCTTGCATAGTATTTTCTAATCTTCTTTAATCAGAGTTCTCATTTCCTGAAAAAGAAAAACAATTCTAACAAAAACAGAAGTTTAGCTGGGTTAGAATGTAAGCAGCTCTTTTTAGAGAATATTTACCAGAACTTGATTATTTAAATCAAAATTACGTCCATTTAATTACTCCCCCTTTTTGTCATGATAAAAAAGGTAATTGTGTGTGAAAAAATATAAAAACCAGAAGAAATAACAAGAAAATATAAGAAGTTTCATTGATATTCGAAGGAGATTATAACAGAAGGAGAAACAACATAGTGAACATAGATAGGTAAAGTTATTTAAACTTAAAACACATCACAACTCTCATCAAATTAAGCATTTCCTCTGATGAACATATTTTTTTGAATAAATTCAATTATACTCGCTAACTCAAACAATTTAGACAATACACGTCTATACAGAATGAATGATTTTTGAGAGTTTATGGATGCTAGGATTGATAGCTTTAGATGATTGAATATTATTTACGAAAGATGAATTGGAATACTGTTGTGAATGCAATAAAGAAGACACATATCCCTAGGAAAAACTTTATCAATACCTTCTCCTCTGAGATGAATATTTTTCAACAAGAACTGAAACCAGATTTTTGCAAGTGGTTTAAAATAATCTGAATTAAGTGGCTCATATCTAAATGAAGAGTTAGGAACATTTGGAAACATGTCAAAATTCATGTAAGAGTTGGGTAAAGGTGGACTCTGGATGGCTTCATCAATGGAGGAGCGAGTTATGGTAATCAGAACGCCAAAGATGTAAAAATGAATGATGTTTTTATCAAGAATGACAGAAACATGAAGCCAAAAGTTATTTAAGAGTTTAGGATAAATAGGACCTCTCAGCATTGTTGCATACCCAAACCATCCTTGCTTTTCAATAAACCCTTTGATGAAACCATCGTTGGACACATAGTTGGGTCTTTACTTTTTGATTACCTCGAGAATATTCTCAGCTCCTTGAAAGGTTCTAACAGCCATGATGTGCAGACAAGCTTGTAGAGAAGAGAAGGTAGAAGATGACACAAGGGTTAGGACTTGATGAATGACTATAGATGAGAGAAGATATAAATATTTAGTCAAGCAGTTAATGAGGTAAGACGATTGAAACACTCAAATGACGTCATGGACTACTAAAAGAAGGAAATTAAAAGAGAAGTATATCAAACTTTAAGATGAGAGAACATGAAAAAATTTAATTAGAACACGGCAGGGAATATCAGACAAAGACATAGGGGTATGACATGAAACGGTTGTTCCCAATACATAGTGAAAAGGTGTAGTTAAATAAATGTAATCATGATAAATCAATTTCAAGAAAAATAATTACTCGTGCATGACCTAGGTAGAGTGTGATAGACACTAAGTCTATTTAGGTAATGCGTTTGATATTCTCAACATCTAAAAATTTATGAAAATTTCCATCTGATCAAGAACATTTCTGACCAAAATATCTTCTGACGACTGAGATAAAACAAATTAGAAGTCTTATGTTTAAGTTATAAGTTTATCTCGTCATACTACGACTAAAACAAGTTTGATTCTAATGACATCTTACTTTGAACATAGATCCATTTTAGATTCTTTATAATAAATAGAAATCTATCTTTAGTTAAGGGTTTTGTAAAAATATCAACCCACTGATAGTCTATATCTATGAATTTCAAAGATAGGATCCCTTTCTGAATATAGTCTCTAATAAAATGATATTTTATTTCTATGTGTATAGCCCTAGAGTGTAGGATAGAATTCTTACTTAAGCAAATAGCAGTTGTATTGTCACAAAAGATAGGAATGTTACTCTCATAAATCTGATAATCTTCTATCTTATTCTTCATCTATAACATATGAGTACTGCATAGTACTGATGAAATGAACTCTGCTTCTATTGTTGAAAGAGAATTTATTGATTGCCTTTTGCTTGACCATGAGATCAGATTCTTTCCTAGAAACTGACAGTTTCCAGAAGTACTTTTCCTCTCTAGCCGATCTCCGGCATAGTCTGCATCATAGAAACCAAAAAGAGAACACTTTGATGTTTTCTCATACACCAAGCCAAGATTAGAGGTTCCTCTTAGATACCTTAGAATTCTCTTAACAGCAGTTAAATGAGATTCCCTAGGATCAAATTGGAATCTAGCACAAAGATGAACACTGAATAAGATATCAGGTCTAGATGCAATAAGATACAAAAGAGAGCCTACCATACCATGATAAAGCTTCTGATAAACCTTTCCACTTACCTCTTTGATGAGTTCTAAATTTTTATGAATTTGAGTGTGAATAATTAGAACTCATCGGCTTAATTCGTTTGCTTTTTGTCAATAAACCTTAACTTTAGTGTATATTCGGTATAGTTTATGTTATAGTGTATTTATCACGTTATCGTGTAAATATCATTGAGTTTAATTGATTTTATCTCAATTTTGTATGTACCCAAGAATTTATATTTAGGCATTGATAGATAGAGAATTGAATAAGCTTCCCAACGCTTCTGACCGGGCACAAATCAGAGTTACGGTTCAAATGTTATGGCCGAAACAGTGCAGAATGTTGTGCTGGTTTTTCAACTTTCTGTCATCCGTCGTCGAGCGACACTAGGCAAGCTGTAGCATGGAAAAAACGCTGTTTTGGTCGCCTGGCGACGCTTTTTGATCGTCGGGTGATACTAGACGGTAAGAAATGCGTATTTAGGTGTAAAAACACATTTTTTGGGCATGGTTTTGGGTATTTTTGACCCCAACTCCATCATCCTTCATTTTTTTTATAGTTAGAGCTTAGAAAACAACATTGAAGCTTGCATACGAATGATCCGGGTGGATTGCTCTTCAATCGGCGCTGACAAATCGATAGATTTATGGTTCATTTCTCTTCTTCTTTGTGTATTATTTGTGTTGAGTTTGTATATGTATTTACTTTGAACACATGTATATTTGTCGCCCATGGCATTATTTTAAACTTGCTTTAAAAATATTTGTCGATTATTATCTTAGATTTTTGCTCCGTGCTAGGGATTTGAGTTGTTATAGACATATACTGCTTAGATTCTTATCTAGGATGATTATTTGTTAGTTTCTGAACTCTAGAGATAGATTTAGAGCTGACATCTACTTGGATATCAAAGCTTAATGTCTCTGTGTAGTTGTGTTGTACTGAGAGATTGTTAGTGTGATTACATAGTTGTCTTCCATGTTGTTGAGGAGGTAGAGAGATCATTTCCTTAGTGATACAGTTGGTCTCTCAATTTGGGTTAGAAATGACTTAGGTTGTGAGTGATATGTAGTGACATTGATGAGTATTGTTAGGTTGAATGTAACTGGTCGGTAGATTTAAGTCTGTGATGAGTAGATTATATGCAGGCTTGATAATTTCTTGCTTAGTTTTTAGTTTTGTTTACATTTGTTTTCTGTTGATGACATTTTCTTTACAAATCCATTTATCCCCAAACTCATTAACGAGAGATTTGTCGAACGGAAATTCAATAACCAATCTCTGTGGACACGATAAATTCCCAGATAAATATTTCCAAAACTTTTGTTGCTTGCCGCTATAACGCTTCAACAAAATGGAATCGTTTGCGGGGATTAGTTCTATTGTCTTTGCATTGCGATAATTCTTTTTCTTTTGAGTTTTGTAATTAATGTATATGTTGAATAGAAATTATACATTAACTTGTATATGCTATTTGTGCATATATATGTTTTTACGTATTGTTGTGAATTGTCTCGTTTTTGTAATGTTTGTTGTGTGATTGTTATGACACTTTTTTTAGGTTTACATGGTGTGACAATACCATGGCATGATGAGAGAAGGTTACTAGCTCGCACAATAAAGGCGTCGAGCTTACGACGTAAAACAAGCATGTTTGTTTGTATTTGTTTATGTGTGTGGTGATTTGTGCTTTGACAAGTTGAAAGAAGGAAATGTTATGAATTTCAAATCATCACTTTTCAACTTATTAATTCATTTTCACCCGGTTTTCATATCGTTATTTGTATTTGTTTTGTTATGTCAATTTGTGTTTTCCGAAATCTTGTCGTGTTTAGCTTGAGGAGTTTTGTTCGGTGTACATATTGTAAATTTTGTACATTGAAATTTTGTAGGAGTATTATTTTTCTAATTCTTTTGTTGTTATTTGCGCTCAAGTTTTGGTCTGGTAACTTGTAAAATATTGAGGTGATTTGCCAAGTTTGATCATTTCGACTTGCAAATGCGTGGTAATGATTTTGTTAAAGTTTTGTACATGTTCGAGGTATGTGTTTATCGCTTTCTATACTTTAGCATATTCATGATACTTAGACTTTTAATAATTTTTATGTCATTCATTCTTTTGTATACTTGCTCATTTGTGAATCACTTTAGTTTCTACCCTTTTTGTGAGGTAGATTTCCATTGTTCACATATGTTGGAGACCACAATTGTTGTTTTAACTGGATTTTATTATGCTTAATCTTTTGTTTGTGTTGATTGTATGAAAGCTTGAACATGATCAAGACATTTTGTTGTTTCATTTTGAGCACAACTACCTTGGCCAAATAGTCAATTCACCTTGTGAGTGTGTGATCATTAGTAACCCCTTTTGACCCTTTTATCGATATCCATGTTGTTTTTGCTAAAGGCTTGTCTATGGGTGTTTAGTTTCCCTTTTTGTATGGATATTGATTCTTTTTTTCTTGAATCCTCAACTATGATTTTAGTTGAATTTTTACCTTACCTTAGAAAGTAGGGAGTATTCACTTTAATGTATGGTTGAATTCCAGTTGGGGAGAAAAATGATTGTGTATTTATTGGTTGATTTCTATGAGGTTGAAAAGAAAAAGGAAAAAAAGTGAGAAAAGAAATGAAAAAAATAAGTGATAGAAAAAGAAAGGAAAAAAAATAAAAGCTTTGAAAAATAAAAACAAAAAGAGTATGGAATAATGTTGTGTTGAATAAGTGATGTGTGTTGGTTTGAATTTGGGATGAAGAAGAAGTTTGATTGAAATTGTATTGTTTGAAACTTTGTGGAAGTAATTACTCCCTTAGGTTTAGGAAAGTTTTTGTTTCGATAAGCTTTAGGACTTATCACTTGTTTGTTAACCAAGCCACATTACAACCTTGAAAAGCCCATTGAGATTCTTGCTTTTATATTTTCAATGTAAACTTTTTGATGAATGCATAATTTAGTCTATCGTCTGCAAGATTGTCGGATGAGTGAAAATACCCCATTTTTGTGTATTTTTCTTCTACCGATGATTGTGTTTGCTAGGTGTGATTCATATGTGAACTAGTGTTGATTTAAAATATTTTGCATAATTTTTGTATTTTGCATTTGTCTCATGTTTATGTTATAGTCGTAGTTTAGTGGTAATTATTTACTTTGCGCGTACTGTTTTTCATTTGAACCGTTGTATTTTTTTCTGTTTTCAAAACCTGTTGATTCAGGATTCTTTTATTATCGTCTTTTGCTTCTTTAAGTTTATTTGACTTTTTTTGAGGACAGACAATGTTTTAAGTTGGGAAGATTTTGATTAGTGCTAAATTAATATAAATTTGAGTATGATTAATTAGCACTCATCGGCTTAATTCATTTGCTTTTTGTCAATAAACCTTAACTTTAGTGTATATTCGCTATAGTTTACGTTATAGTGTATTTATTGCATTATCATGTAAATATCATTGAGTTTAATTGATTTTATCTCATTTTTGTAGGTATCCAAGCATTGATATTTAGGCATTGTCAGATAGAGCATTGAATAAGCTTTCCAACTCTTCTGACCGAGTGCAAATCAGAGTTACGGTTCAAAAGTTATGGCCGAAATAGTTCATAATGATGTGCTGGTTTTTCAACTTTCTGTCATCCGTCACCGGGCGACGCTTTTTGGTCATCAGGCAATGCTGGACAGTCAGAAATTCGTATTTATGTGTAAAAAAATATTTTTTGGGTATGATTTTGGGTATTTTTGACCCCAACTCCATCATCCTTCATTTTTGATAGTGAGAGCTTAGAAAATAACATTGAAGCTTGCATACAGATGATCTGGGGTGGATTGCTCTTCAATCGGCGCTGACAAACCGGTAGATTTGTGGTTCATTTCTATTCTTCTTTGTGTATTCTTTATGTGTTGAGTTTGTATATGTATTTACTTTGAACTCATGTATATTTGTCTCCCATGGCGTTATATTAAACTTGCTTTACAAATCTTTGTCGATTATTATCTTAGAATTTAGCTTTGTGCTACGGATTTGAGTTGTTATAGACATATACTACTTAAATTATTATCTAGGATGATTATCTGTTAGTTCTGAACTCTAGAGATAAATTTAGAGCTGACATCTACTTGGGTATCAGAGCTTAACACCTCTGTGTGGTTGTGTTGTACTGAGAGATCGTCAGTGTGATAACATAGTTGTCTTCTATGTTGTTGAGGAGGTAGAGAGATTATTTCCTTGGTGATACAATCGGTCTCTCAATTTGGGTTAGAAATGACTTAGGTTTTGAGTGATATGTAGTGACATTGATGAGTATTGTTAGGTTGAATGTAATTGGTCGATAGATTTAAGTATGTGATGAGTAGATTATATGCAGGCTTGATAAGTTCTTCCTTAGTTTTTACTTTTGTTACATTTATTTTCTGTTAATAACATTTTCTTTACAAACCCATTTATCTCCAAACTCATTAACGAGAGATTTGTCGAACGGCAATTCAATAATCAATCTTTGTGGACACGACAAATTCCCGGATAAATATTTCCAAAACTTTTGTTGCTTACCGCTATAACGCTCCAACACTCTTATTTCTCCAAAATACATGTTGGATACATTGGAGTCTTTGCTATGTCATGTTAAATTTATTCAGAAGTTCTTTGGTGTACTTACTTTGATGTATGCAAG
Source organism: Vicia faba (assembly GCA_948472305.1). Taxonomy (NCBI): domain Eukaryota; kingdom Viridiplantae; phylum Streptophyta; class Magnoliopsida; order Fabales; family Fabaceae; genus Vicia; species Vicia faba. The sequence continues at coordinate 1,141,272,479 of OX451736.1, forward strand.
TAGCCTCTGCTTTTTGATCAATCTGGATTCATATAAAGAACTCCAGTTCTCCCATCATGCTTATTTCAAACTCAGCCTACATTAGCTTAGAGAATTCCTCGCAGAGGGATGGATTAGCATAACCAAAAATAATATCATCAATATAAATTTGAACAATTAGAATATCATTTTTGAAATTTATGCAGAAGAGTGTGGTGTCAACCTTTCCTCTGGTAAATTTATTTTCTAGAAGAAAAATACTCAATCTGTCATACCAAGCTCTGGGAGCATGTTTCAAGCCATAAAGAGATTTCTTTAGTTTAAAAACAAATTCTAATTTATCAGAGTTTTCAAAGCCATGAGGTTGTTTGACATACACTTCTTCTGAAATATAACCATTCAGAAATACACTGTTAACATCCATCTGATAAAAGATAATGCTATGATTGACAAAAAAAGAAACTAACAACTCAATAGCTTCTAACCTGGAAACTAGTGCAAAGGTTTATGTATAGTATATCCCTTCTTGTTGACTATAACCTTGTGCAACTAGTCGTGCTTTGTTTCTGACAACTTCATCATTCTCAATGAGCTTGTTTCTGAACACCCATCTGGTTTGAATGACGTGGACACCTTTAGGTTTCTGAACAAGATCACATACATCGTTCTTTGAGAATTGGTTCAGTTCTTCTTCCATAACCAGAATCCAATCTTTATCTAGAAGTGCTTCTTCAATAGATGAAGGTTCTATTAAAGAAACTAAAGCCAGAAGCACTTCATCAGAAGGTTTGAGAGTTGATCTTGTTCTGACTGGAGCATCTTTACTTTCAAGGATATGGTCTTCAGGATGAGATGATGTGATTTTGTTCTTCCTTGGTTGAGTTTGATTAGAATAACTAACAAAAGTATTAGAAGAAGTAGCTTTTGATTCTTTATCTTCTTGAATCTTCTCCTTTGGTTCAGCAAACATTGTCGTTATATCTGCAAGCTTTTCACACAGATTTGACTTTTTATAGTCAAGGTTACCATCAAATCTGACATGGATTAATTCCTCCACGATTCTTGATTCTGTGTTATAAATTTTGAAGCCTTTAGAGCGTTCAGAGTATCCTAATAGCAGACACTTATGTGCCTTGGAATCAAGCTTACCCAGATTCTCTTTAGTGTTTAACATATAACAAGTACATCCAAATGGATGGAAATAGGAAATGTTGGGCTTTCTATTTTTCCATAATTCATAAGGAGTCTTACTCAGAATAGGTCTTATGGATATTCTATTTTGAATATAACATGATGTATTCATTGCTTCTTCCAAGAAGTGCTTAGCCATATGAGTTTCTTGAATCATGGTGCGAGCCATTTCTTGCAGTGTTCTATTTTTCCTTTCTACAACCCCATTTTGTTGTGGAGTTCTAGTACAAGAAAAATCATGTACTATGCCATTTGAATCAAAACAATTTCCAAAATCTTTATTTTCAAATTCTCCGCCATGATCACTTCGAACTCTGACTATTTTGCAATCTTTTTCATTTTGCACTTGGGAACAGAAGGAGTCAAATACAGAGTGTGACTCATCCTTGTGTTTCAATAATTTTATACATGTCCATCTACTATAATCATCAACGATGACAAGTCCATATTTCTTACCATTGACAGAAGCAGTTTTCACTGGTCCAAATAAGTCAATGTGAAGAAGTTATAATGGCCTAGAAGTAGAAACAATCTTTTAGCTTTGAAAGAGGTTTTTGAAAATTTGCCTTTCTGACAAGCTCCACAAAGGGCATCTGAAGCATACTTTATATTAGGAAAGCCTTTAACTAATCCAAGTTTATTTAGTTGATAAATCTTTCTTAAGCTAACATGACTCAGATGTTGATGCCAGACCCATTGCTCTTCTTGAACAGTCAGAAGACATTTTACATTTTAATTTTTCAAATCTGATAATCTTATTTTGTAAATATTGTTCTTCCTCTTGCCATTAAACATAAATGATCCATCCTTCTGACTAAAAGCTTTATAGGATGTTTGATTAAAAATAACATCATAACCATTGTCACTAAGTTGAATAATTGACAATAAGTTATGCATCAGACCCTCGGCTAAAATAACATTGTTAATAGATAGGAGTTTACCATTACCAATCATTCCAGAACCGATCATATTTCCCTTCTGATTGCTTCTGAAACCAACAACTCCTCCAGCCTTAAGTGTTAAATATTGGAACATATGCCTTCTGTCCGTCATGTGTCACGAGCATCCATTTTCTAGGTACCATGATTGGTGTTTTTATGGCGCCATCAAGGACATATACAACATAGATTATCTGATCCGTAGGTACCCATTTTCTGGGTCCTTTCTTGTTAGCAATTCTAGAGGTTCTGACACCTTTGGACTTATGTGCAACAGGATAATCATGTGAAATTTGTGCATGATACTTTGGTTTAGAAGTTTCCTTCTGTGTCTGTGTTTGTGCTACATTAGTATCAAAACCTTCTTGTTCTGGACATTTCAATTTTTTTCCAGCAAGCACAAAATGTTCAAAAATAGGTTTTGGTTTGAGATACAGAGTCTCATCAATTTTCTTTGATTTCCCTGAGTATCCCAAGCTTCTGCTTCCATTTCTACTAACACCATAGATCATTGAAGCCATTTTACTTCTATTTATGCTCTTAGCTAGGAAATGCTGAAAAGCTCTATCGTATCTGATTACTTCATCAGTAATAGATGTGGTGGAGATTATCTCTTCTTCCAATCTAGACACTTTACTTTTTAGAGCAATGTTTGATTTTTCTAAAGCAAATAGTTTTTCAGAAGTATCCACAAATCTCTTTTTCAAGATTTTTTGTTTACTTAGAAGAAGTTAATATCTTTTCATTAATTCAGATAAATCAATTTCAAGTTCAGAACAAGATAAGGAAGAAAGTACCTCTTTGTCATCATCAAAGTATGACTATAGTTAAGTGTCAGTTCGTCTTGTGATGTTGCTTCTCCATTTCTGATCCTAGCTATGAATGCCATGTTTGCATGCTCTTCATCAGAATCTTTATCTTCTGATTATGAATCATCCCATGTTGTCATGAGACCCTTCTTAGCTTTGCAAGCCTTCTTAGGCTTCTTGTCTTTCTTAAGATTTGGAAAATCATTTTTGTAATGTCCAGGCTCGTTGCATTCAAAGAAAGTAACTTCTTTTCCATAAGCATTCCTCTAACCAGAATTGGATTCACCTCTTCCATATGTCCTTCGTTGACCTCTGAACTTGTTTTGTATGTGCTTCTAGATTTGACGTATTCTTCTGGATATCAGAGAGAGTTCATCATCATCTGAATCTTATTCAGATTCTTCTGATTCTTCCTTAGCTTGATAAACCTTGATTTTCCCAGAAGTAGACTTTAAAGCAACTAATTTTACCCTCTTTTGAGGTTCAACTTGTACCAGCTCTATTTCATGACTCCTTAAAGAGCTAATCAGCTCCTCAAGAGAGGTTTTGTTTAGATCCTTTGCCAATTTTAAAGAAGTTACCATTGGTATACATTTTATAGGTAGACTTCTGATAATCTTTTTAACATGATTTGCGGTGGAGTAACCTTTATTCATAACCTTAAGTCCTGCCACGAGAGTCTGAAATATTGAAAACATCGTTTCCACAGATTCGTCACCTTCCATCTTGAAGGCTTCATATTTTTTAAATAAGGCCAGAGCCTTTGTTTATTTTACTTGTGTGTTACCTTCATGTGTCATTTGAAGAGAATCAAAGATATACTTTGCAGTCTCTCTATCTGTGATTTTCTCATGTTCATTATATGAAATAGCACTTAGAATAATGGTTCTTGATTTGTAGTGATTTCTAAATACTTTCTTTCGTGCTTCTATCATTTCTTGCAATCTTATGACCTTTATCGTCTACTGGGTGAGTGTAGCCATCAACTACCAAGTGCCATAGATCCAAGTCATATGTCAGAAAATAACTTTCTATTCTATCCTTCCAATAGTCAAATTTGTCCCCATCAAACATATGAGGTTTTTACTATAGTGATCTCTGTCATCATTCATATTATCAATAGTGGAAGTAGGTGTAGCCATTGGTTTTTAACACACACTGGATCAGTACTGATCACTGTTAAGTGTTGATAAGAATTCAAACTTTTTATCTCCTCAGAACTAGGCTCTGATACCAATTGAAGGTGTGAAAAACACGAGAAAGAGGGGTTTGAATTGGGTTTTAAATCAAAAACTTTTCAATAAAAATATGATTCCCCATTAAGTTAAAATATTTTTCCTTCACTCTTGATAATAACAATAAGTAAGAACAGGAAGTAAAGAACAAGGTATGTTTATACTAGTTCACTTGAAAATTATCAAGCTAGTCTAGTCCATCCGCCAAGGTGATTTCTCCTTACTCAATCAAGGACTTAATTCACTATAACCAAACTGATGATAATTATCACAAGCTACCCTCAAGTGACTAACTATTAGAATATAGTTTAATTCTACAACCCTTAATTAGATTTTTGATGATAACAAACACAAAGAACAAATATGCACTCTAAATTTGTGTTGTTTCTTATACAGAAGTTCTGACTGAAACAACATCAGAAGTTAAACCACAGAGGCTTTCAAGCTAAGCTAATCAGAATGTTCTGAAGAATGATGATCAAAATCTGTGTTAAAGTAAAAGATACTCTGACTCTGAGCAGAAGTATAATATACCATCAGATCTTCACATCTCTGAGTCATCAAAGTTCTGAAGTAAAAGCAGCATGTAAGATTCTAGTTCTGAAGCGTTACTTTTAAATTAAGACAGTATCATATGCAACAACTTCATTCAGACAAGAATCTTCTCAATATGGAAATTGCATTAAGTGTCCATCATCACGCTTTATTTTGGAAAAGATTTCCACGCTATATAAACAAGCTTAAAGGACAAATCATTTATGATTTTTGACCAACGACTGCTCATGCATCTTAAACGCTGCAAATATTCATATTCTCTCATACTCTCAAATTGTGAAATATCACAGTAGTGATACAGTTTTTGTAATGAAAAACAACAGTAAACAGTAAATTATTTTCTTTTGATTAAGCTAGTTTTCCTTGAGATAAATCAGATTGTGATTGTACTCAAGAAGACTTTGGTAGTTGTCAAAGTAGTATTGTTATCAGTTTTGATTAGTGAATTAAGTCCTCGTTGGAGAGAGGCGAAATCACCTTTGCGGGTGGACTGGAGTAGTTTGAGATCAAATGAACCAGGATAAAAATATCGTGTCTACTGCTTTTGTTTTTAAGTTTCAATTCAACCCCCCCCCCCCCCCCCTTCTTGTGTTTTTCACTTCTTCAATTGGCATCAGAGCGCCTAGTTCTGAGTTCATACACTTAATCGTGTTAGTACAAGATCCAAGCTTTAGAAAAACACTATGGTGGGACCAAGCCAAAACATCAGCAATGACTATTGTAACACCCCAATTCTACCCCTCGTAATTAATAATAAAATCATAGTTTCAAAATTTCATCCAAACATAAATCGAGGTATCACATATTCATGTTTCCATCACTTTGCACTATAATGCACATCACAAAAATAAAAAGTCGGATATACCAATTCATATCACAAATCATCATATAAACATATGAATATTTATAGCACGGCGGATGTGTTCACAAAATGTACATATCATCATGTAATCATCAATACATAAAGTCATAAGATAGTATACATAAACTATTCTATCCAAAATAATAACGTCGCCCAAATCCCAAGTGTTACTACTATCAGAGCAGAGCGACTCAAAATAAAGAGACTCGAGCTAATCCTCATCATCCTCGCGGATCACCTGCACGTTACCAATATAAAGGCAACGACGAAACAAGTAAAGGGTGAGATACTCCAAAACATATAAGTAAAGGCATGATAAAATATATAAATAGTTTTGGAATCATAAATGATATAGGTTAATAAGAATATGTCAACAAATATCAAATCTCACATACTTTAAAATCATCATTTAGTGTATAAGATCAACACTTTAATATCATCACATAATCACCATAATCATGTCAAAACAAGACATAAACTCCATCGCCATAAACTCATATCGTCGCTTTACCGTCATGTTATATCCATCACATAATTTTCATGAAATTATCACATCATAATCACTTTATGTTCAACACAAAAATCATCACAAAACAAGGTATCATATAACATCGCAATTCATTATAAGCCATCAAATAAAACTCAACGCCAAAAGACTCAAAAATAAACATAACCGACTCCATGAGACACGACTATGTTATGCATGTGGTACCCGTCGCTTTGTCCATAATTAGGGACATTCGGCATAAAAGCCCATCGTCGCTTTGGCATAAAAGCCGTCGTCGCTTGGCATAAAAGCCCTCGTCGCCATTGCAATGTATGTGACTCGACAACACGACATCACAAACACGACACAACAAAACATCATCATCGCATATCAAAATTGGTATAAAAACCACGTCGCCATATTTATCCACATCAAGATAAACATATCATCGCATCACATATCATCAAGTATTCATTATAAATAAATCGTCGCAAACATCATATTTAATCACACCACATCATTATAAAATAATTCACTAAAATTCAAACACGGAAAAATGGTCAAACATCAATAATCGTCGCGAAAGTCATTCACAATAATCAGCATCAATTATAATCATTAACATCACAATCGGATTGTCCATACGTGACTTAAACCGACTAAAACGCAACCCGGTTCAACTTAACCATAAATTGACTTATTTCGGGTCGCTCCGTTAAAAACTCGTAATCTCGAAAAACTAACCTCACCACGACATTCTACACGTCAAAATTAGCTAGCACGTCAATTTTCGTTAAATTCGGAGTAACTTGCTCCGTCGCCGAAATTGCCGAAATCGGGAAATCGGAACATAATCGGGTTCCAAATTAAATCGGCTAACTTATGTCATATTTGTATTTAATTAATATAAATATTTAATATATTAAATTAAGAAAAGAAAAAACAAAATATAAATTAAATAGTTTTCTAAACTTACTGCTATTTCATTTTTTTTTTGTTTTGCTAAACTATACTGCTATTTTTATTTTTTTAAAACTTAACTTTCATTTATATGCTGTTAGTTTGCTTTAGGAAACATATTATGCTGCTAATTTTATTTAAGTTTCAAAACTTCATTTCAATGAAGTTACTGTTAGTTTAGTTTCTAAACTTAATATAATGCTAGTTCTTGTTTCATTCCAATTTCAATTAACCTAATACTAATTCAACAACAACAACAATACCTAATTAACTCTTCTAATTTCTATCTCAACAAAACTCAAGAACCCTAACATCAATTTTTCCCCAAATCCAAAATATACCAAATCAAACCCTAACTATAAGCATTGGAAAATCAACCCCTTACCTTAGATGTTTGAAATGATTCTTGATGTTCCAACCAACCCAAAACCCAAGCTTTGTGTTCTTCTTGTTCTTCTCTTCTCCAAGACTCTCTAGCTCTCTCTATGCCTCTAAGTGTGTTTTTAGTGTTATGTCATAAAACAAGGAATGTGTTTGGTTTTGGTCTTTCAAGACAAAGAAACTTACTAAAATGTCCTTCTTAAAATATCACCACTAAATAACACTAAATAATATTATTAACCCAAATAATTAAAATAACTCTGAATAATTAAATATCGGTCCGAATAATATTTTACCGAACCGAACGGAATAAAAACCAGACCGAACAAAATAATTACCGGTCCCTCAAAATAAATACCGGACCGAATAAAATAATTATCGGTCCCTGATGACACACAAATATGTGATATTTCTGGCTTGATATACACCAAATATTTCTCATACTTTAGCTTGAATTAAATTATTTTATAAGTATTATGCAGGTATTTTTCTATTTTTGCAGATATACACTGAGCTGAACACTTTTGACGAAATGAAGAAAAAAGGGTGCAAAAAGTAGTAAAAGAGCCTAAGGAGAAGAAAACAGCCCAAAAGACCATTACACATGTGAGCACGTGGCCCACATGCAAACAAGCCCTAACGACCGTCAAGGGGCTGTGACGAACGTCACGCTCCATGAAGACCAAGTGACGATAGTCACTTGCGTGTGACGAACGTCACAGCTTACAACTCCACTATCTCCTCATCCAATAGACAGAAACACGTTCAAAGCACAATCCAACGAGTTCCTACATTCTCTCACCCACTAAGTCAAAAGAGCAACGAACATGACAATTAAATGGCCTATTATTTCTGAAAAAACGAAGTGAACCGTTCCTACATTTTCGAAAGTAAGGAATCAAGCTAGCACTATAAATAGAGCCTGAGACCACAGTAGAAGGGGTTCTTCCTTGTTGGGCGAGAAAGTTTAGAGATTTTATTAAGCAAATATTATTCTTTCAGCATTATTTCTTTTCAGCATTATTTTCTTTTCAACATTATTTTCTTTTCCGAGTTATTTTTTTCGAGCATTATTCTTTCAGCATTATTTTCTTCTGTACGGTTAAATATATTCTCCGATCGAAGCAAAGCCTACAATTTGTGCAGGAGTGCTTCTATCTTCAGAGTTATTACCAGGTTTATGTTTACAAATTCTTATTGCTTAATAATTAATATAATTATGTTTATCTGTGTTTGTCCTTTATATTATTCTGCGATTTGGTTTAATATTATATCAGGCTAGAAATCTTATACCGGTATGTAAAGTCAATCAACCGAGGGAACGAGTAACTTAGTCAGGACTATTTTTACTACGAAACTTTCTTTTCTGGCCTAAGTTACTATTTTTCAAATCATTAAATTGTTTTGTTACGGAAGTAAAAAAACAGATAGAGGTTAGGGTAAAAAAAGCGGAAGTTTGAGATCTTTTAACTGGACAGTAGTAATTAGGCATTGGCTTAAAATACAGCGAAAGCACTTTAAAGTTAATTAAGATTTTGTTTAGTTTCAAAAAAGTGTTTTTAACTCCTGCGGGATGGCGGAAGCGTACGTTAGGACTTAACTGCATAGCCTAGATCAACAAAACGACAGTGTGAGACGAGGGTTTTTAAACTAGATAGGTTTTACTGAAAACTGTTTTGAAAACATAAAGACGCACGACATGTCGCTAGTTCCCGAGGTAAGACTAATGCATACTGGTAATTTAGTTCATTGATTATTAAAATACAACTTAATTTAGTGATTAGTTTCCCTACAACCCAAATCAAATATTCATTAGCTTTAGATTTACATAGTAACAATACAAAAATGGTAGATCGATTCATCAGTCTCTGTGGTTCGATATCTTTTAAAACTACTCGACAAGACTGTGCACTTGCAGACCAAATCATTGGATACATAAGTACAAATCCCACGATCAAGTTTTTGGCGCCGTTGCCGGGTACTGATTTAAGTCGATATCGCTACTCTTTTGTTATGCAGTAGAGACTAGAACAAAAACTTCTTTCTTTCTTTTCTATCTCTATTTCTTTTCTTTTCTTTTCTAATTTTATATGCCAAACACTCGTTCGCAAGACGAGCCATTATACATACAAATCAACGATATCGAGCGTTATCTCAGACTTAGACGCCGCATTCAAGAGTACCATCTCTTGCATAACACTCAACCTCGTCAATCACTCGAACCTCCTGTTTCTCCACTAACCGAAGAAATGGCTGCAAATCCTACTCCGCGCCCACTCAAATCCTATGCCATACCCTCACAAGATGAACCACATAATAGCATTGCTGCCCCTCCGATCGAGGCTAACAACTTTGAACTGAAACCCTCTTTGTTATCCGCTGTGCAACAAAACCAGTTCTCTGGTGGGTCGATGGAAGACCCTAATCTTCATCTATCAATATTTCTACAGTACGCAGATACAATCAAGAACAATGGGGTCAGTCAAGAAGCAATAAGACTTCGTCTTTTCCCTTTCTCTCTAAGAGACAGAGCAAGAGCTTGGCTCCAATCTCTACCTGCAAACTCAGTCACTACATGGGACGAGCTGAAGAAAGTTTTTCTTGAGAGATATTTTCCACCAAGCAAAACAGCTATGCTAAGATCTCAGATAAGCGATTTTAGACAAAAGGAGAACGAATCCCTTTTCGATGCTTGGGAAAGATACAAAGATCTGATGAGACTATGCCCACATCATGGCCTGGAAGAATGGTTGATTATCCACACCTTCTATAATGGTCTCCTCTACAATACAAGATTAACAATAGACGCTGCCGCAGGTGGCGCACTTATGGACAAATCCTACACCGCTGCCTATGCTCTAATTGAAAGTATGGCCCAAAACCACTATCAGTGGGGAAGTGAAAGAGGACACGCAGACAAAGGTACTACAGAGAAAGCACCGACAAAAGGAGGAATGTATGAGATAAGCGACCTAGACAGTGTCCATGCTAAGGTAGATGCCCTCACCCTAAAGATTGATAATTTGACCGCAATACCTCCAGCCACCGTGGCTGCTATAACTCCCAATTGCGAAATATGCGGAGTACCTGGACATCTAGTCACAGAATGTAAGATCTTGGCAGGAACTCCAGCTGACCAAGTGAATTATGCTCAAGGAAACCCTTACTCAAACACGTACAACCCTGGATGGAAAAATCACCCAAATTTCTCATATAAAAACCCCAATGCGTTGTATGCTCCAAACCAAGCACTTGTCGTACCACCTGGATATCAGAAAGCCCCTACAAATGCTCCTAGTGCACCTAAAAAATCAAACTTAGAACTGATGATGGAGAACTTCATAGCTACTCAAGCGCAAACAAATAAAGACGTCCAAAATCAAAACATACACACTAATGAGCAGATAAAACAATTAGCAAACAAAATAGATACTTTGGCCACCCACAATAAAATGTTAGAAACTCAAATATCTCAAGTGGCTCAACAACAAGCACCTACAGCCGCACCAGCCGATATGTTTCCCGGTCAACCACAACCTAACCCAAAGGGGCATGCTCATGCCATCATATTAAGAAGTGGAACCGAGTTAGATGGACCGCCTGACCCAAGACTATCAAATCAAAGTATGTATCAAAAGGCTGAAACATCAACTGAGAAGGAGAATTAATCAGAGAAACCAGAGGTAGACGAAGAAGATGAGGGAGGAGAGGCCAAAGAAAAAGAAAAACCCTATGTGCCTCCACCGCCTTATAAACCTCAAATCCCTTTTCCTGGTAGATTAGCCAAACCCAAGAACGTAGGGCAATTTAAAAAATTTGTAGAACTTCTGAAACAACTCAATATAACAATTCCTTTCACAGAAGCTATAACTCAAATGCCCTCCTATGCCAAATTCCTCAAGGAAATCTTATCTAACAAGAAAAAGCTAGAAGATAACGAAACGGTAACGCTTACAGCAGAATGTAGCGCGATTATCCAGAACAAGATGCCTCCTAAGTTGAAAGACCCTGGAAGTTTCTCTATACCATGCCATATAGGTAAGTTTGTCATAGACAAAGCCCTGTGTGATCTAGGCGCTAGTATTAGCGTTATGCCTCTATCCATATGCAACAAACTGGAAATGGGTGAACTAAGACCGACAAAGATGTCAGTTCAATTAGCGGATTGCTCCGTCAAATACCCAGTAGGAATCTTAGAAAATGTTCCTGTATGAATAGGCCAATTCTACATCCCTACAGATTTCATAATCATGGACATTAGAGAAGACGAAAGCACACCTATCATCTTAGGAAGACCATTCTTAGCCACAGCTGGAGCTATCATAGATGTAAAAAAGGGCAAACTAACCTTTGAAGTAGGTGAAGAGAAAGTCGGGTTTATTCTAACACAATTCTTACAAGTGCTCGCCATAGATGACACATGTTATCTGGTAGACATCATTGACGAATGCGTAAGAGAAATTGAATGGGAACCAATACCTTGTTCTGAAACCATGAAGATTCCCACACCTCTTATATTCGAAGATAACAAATGGTGTACTGAATACCAAGACAACAATCTGAGTGAATGCTTAGCTCTGACACCCGATCACATGCCTTGTCTAAGAAAACCGGCATTGGATCTTAAGCCATTACCTAAGACCCTCAGATATGAATTCCTTGACACCGAGTTAAAGCGACCTGTAATTGTCAACACGGACTTAGGACAACAAGAAACAGACAAATTATTACAAGTCTTAAGAAAATATCCCTCCGCCTTAGGATACAACATTACAGATCTCAAAGGAATAAGCCCTTCCATATGCATGCACCGTATTATGCTGGAGAACGACTGCAAATCTTCTAGAGAACATCAACAAAGAATTAACCCAATATGGAGCACCGTAGTTAAGGATGAAGTTAAAAAACTTTTGAACGCTGGAATCATATACCCCATCTTCGATAGTCAATGGGTAAGCCCAGTCCACTGTGTACCAAAGAAAGGTGGTATAACGGTAACAACAAACAAAGCAGGCGAAGCTGTAGCAGAACGAACTATAAGTGGAGCTAGAATGTGTATTGACTATAGGAAGCTAAACAAGGCCACCCGAAAGGACCATTTCCCTCTACCATTCATCGATCAAATGCTTGAACGACTAGCTAAGCACTCACACTACTGTTATTTAGACGGTTACTCTGGATTCTTTCAAATCCCTATTCACCCCGATGACCAAGAGAAAACAACATTCACATGTCCTTATGGAACTTTCTCCTACCTACGAATGTCGTTTGGGTTATGTAATGCTCCCGCCACGTTTCAGAGATGCATGATGGCAATCTTTGCTGATTTCATAGACAACATTATTGAGGTCTTTAAGGACGACTTCTCTGTATGTGGAGAGAGTTTTGAAGATTGTCTGGTGAATTTGGAGAAAGTTTTGGAGAGATGCGTAAAAGTTAACCTCGTTCTGAATTGGGAAAAGTGCCACTTTATGGTCAAACAAGGAATCGTACTAGGACACGTTGTGTCCAAAAAGGGGATTGAAGTCGATAAACCTAAGATCGAAGTCATAGAAAACTTGCAACCCCCTAAAACAGTAAGAGAAATACGCAGTTTCTTAGGACACGCCGGTTTCTACCGACGATTCATCAAAGATTTCTCGCAAATATCAAAACCTCTAACCGCCCTCCTTATTAAAGACGTTGAATTTGATTTTGATGACAAATTCCTAAAGGCATTTAACCAACTAAAAACAACTCTTGTATCCGCACCAATCATGCAACCACCCGATTGGAGACTTCCATTTGAAATCATGTGTGATGCAAGTGATTACGCCGTAGGTGCAGTCCTGGGACAACGAAGAGATAAGAAGCTTCATGCGATATATTATGCTAGTAGAACCTTGGACCCTGCACAGATGAATTATGCAACAACGGAAAAAGAACTTTTAGCCGTAGTCTTCGCACTAGAAAAATTTTGCTCCTACCTCGTAGGCGCAAAAATAATCATCTATACAGACCACGCAGCAATTAGATATCTCTTAACCAAGGAAGACTCAAAGCCGAGACTTTTGAGATGGATTCTGCTTCTACAAGAGTTCGATCTAGAAATTAAAGACAAAAAGGTACCAAAAACGTGGTAGTCAACCATTTATCTCGAATGGAACAGTTGACACCAGAAGAAGTACCTATTAATGATGACTTCCTGTATGAACGTCTGATGGCTCAGATGGACGTAGGAGAAGCCAGAAAAGAACCGCCTGAATCAAATCCAAATCAACTGCTCTTAGGACTTGACATGCAAGCTGCTAACAGCGATTCACGAGAAAACCAAGACCAAATAAATAATGCTTTACAAAAAGCCGTGGTCTCTATCCAAACCATACCATGGTATGCGGACATAGAAAATTACTTAGCTGCCAAAATCCTACCCCCTGATATGACTTATCAACAGAAGAAGAAATTCTTTCACGATTTGAAACATTACTTTTGGGATGAACCTTTATTATTTAAGAGGAGTGCAGACGGTATTTTCCGAAGATACGTCTCGGAAAACGAAATAGAAAGCATTATTTCTCATTGTCATGATGCCCCTTACGGAGGTCATGCTAACACATCAAAGACATGCGCCAAAATTTTGCAGTCTGGCTTCTACTGGCCTAATTTGTGGAAAGATGTGCACATAGCCATCCTAAACTGCGACCGATGCCAATGCACCGAAAATATATCCAGACGCGATGAGATGCCTCAGACTGGCATCCTACAATTGGAAGTCTTTGATGTATGGGGAATCGACTTCATGGGACCATTTCCATCCTCCTTCTGAAACAAATATATACTCGTGGCTGTAGATTACGTTTCAAAATGGATTGAAGCAATAGCTTCTCCAACAAACGATACTAGAGTCGTGATTAAACTCTTCAAAACCATCATATTCCCAAGGTTTGGTGTACCCAAACAAGTTATTAGCGACGGTGGCTCCCACTTCATATCACGAATCTTTGATAAACTCCTAACCAAATATGGGGTGAGGCGCCGCGTCGCAACACCATACCACCCCCAAACAAGCGGACAGGTGGAAGTCTCAAATTGAGAAATAAAACAAATACTGGAAAAAACTGTTGCCACCTCAAGAAAGGATTGGTCGGCTAAGTTACCTGACGCATTATGGGCCTACAGAACGGCATTCAAGACACCGATAGGTACAACACCCTTTAAACTCATATATGGAAAATCATGCCACCTTCCAATGGAAATTGAACACAAAGCTTATTGGGCGATTAAAACTTTAAACCTAAGCTACACTGCGGCAGGAGAGAAAAGGATCCTCGACATAAATGAATTAGAAGAACTAAGATTAGACGCATATGAAAATGCAAGGATCTATAAAGAAAGGACGAAAAAATGGCATGACAAACGTGTCTCAAGGAAAGAATTCAATGAAGGAGATGTCGTACTCCTATTCAACTCTCGTCTGAAACGGTTCCTTGGAAAACTCCGTTCACGATGGTCTGGACCATTCGAAGTAACCAAAGTTTTCCCCAGTGGTGCCATAGAAATCAAAGGAAAATCCATGAATCCATTCTTAGTGAACGGCCAACGCCTAAAGCATTATTACAGCGTCGAAAATAAATATTACACCGCGAGCTTAACGCTATTAGAGTTACTTCACCAACTTGAAAACTAATTCACGTCTAACAACTTTGTCAAGCTAACGACATTAAACAAGTGATGTGTGGGAGGCAACCCACAATTTTTTATTTTATTTATTATCTCTCAAATATCTTTATCTTTTATTTTTATTTCTGCATTCTGATTTTTACTTTCCGATTTTTTTTCCTCTTCTTTCTTTCTCCCACAACATATTTTACTTATTTGCATTTTCATTTTCCAAATTTTAGTACCGATTCATGGGAACCTACAAGCTAAAATTCATTGATGCTATCATTTTTGCCTCAGAGACTCAGCAGAGACGATATGAGATTTTGGCTCAGCGCCAGATGAGTATGACCACTTATGTGCATGATCCCACCTTGACAACCTTAGGAATCAGGGAAAGTGTCTATTTCATGTTTAACCAGATAGGATGGGAGGGGTTCCTAGCCCATAAAAACCCTACACACCAACGCCTCACCTTGGAGTTCTTGAGCTCCCTCATCTATAAACCCACACAAGGCTTAGGGCGTAGTAGAGGTCAGATGTCCTTTAGATTATTCGGTTTCACCCACCAGTTTACAGTTTGCAGTCTAGCTCAGCTGCTAGGATTCCCTAGCTCTTTAGACGCCCACATGGAAACCCAGGTAGATGAGTACCTCAACTTTAAGCTTAATCACTTTTGGAGAGACATAGCGGGCCAATATCCCGCTATGTCTAGGCGACCACCTTGATGCCACCGAGATTCATAACCCGGCTATTAGGTATTTCCATCACATTTTAGCTTTCACATTTTTTGGAAAACCTATTAATCAAATCTCGGTTTCTAGGGATGAGTTGTTTATCATTTACTGTGCTTTTCAGACCAGACCAGTCATTGGCGCATCATTCATGATAGCCAACATGTCAGCTATAGCTCAGTGTACCCATGGCCCCATCTGTGTCAGCGGGTTAGTCACTATGATAGCCGAGGCCCTATCCCTACGGTCATCTCTGTCGTGCCTTACACCGTATGCCAGATATTATACCATGGACATCCCTTTTTTCTTTAACATTTCTTTGATTGGTAACCTCAGCCCACCTTACTTTCAGCTGCTTGTCCAACGTAACCCTGTCTATTGCTTCAAATTGCCTAGCCCCGAGCATATGAGTGTCTATACCAAGACAAATTGGCTATATCCCCTAGAGAAGACAGACGAACACGACCCTGAGAGGGAGGAGAGTGATCCATCTACACCCACAGGTTACCACGATTATACACCTTTGGATTACCCTAAGCTACCCCTTGTAACTACCGCTGATGACATACCCATACCTGATCATGCACATACGATCAAGACTCTGCAGACAGATGTTACCACACTCCGGGGAGAGCTCGACACTGTTAAATAAAAAGTTATCACACTTTGGCGTGACTTCTTTCATTTCATGGACGTCGTCACGGAGCAGTTTGACCACATTTATCAGCATTTGCACGCTTCTGCACCACCTCCCGGAGGCCCTCATGCTTGATAGTTTTTCTGTACCGCCCCAGTGAGGACACTGTTTGTTCTTAGTTTGGGGGGGTTTCATTGTTTTTAATTATTATTATTCTCAAACTCATTATGGTTTTAATTATTTTTGAATAATATATTACTTTTCGGTCCTAAAATTTTATTCATATCCATTTTATTTATTTCTATTTACAAAGTATGCATTCATTTTTTGCAATTTCTGTTATTATTTTCATTTGTTCTTAATTTCTATTATAATTATCATGTTTTATTTTTTTTTTTTTGTTACCATCTTTATTTGCTTCTTATTTACCATATCATTTTTCCAACTATACAATATGCTACTAATCCCTTGCAATACACTTCTCAAAAATTGAAATTAATTAATTAATTACTTTAGTGGAGCATGCGTTCAAGAATTTTTTTTATTAATAACGAAGTATTAAAAAAATATTTCGCAAATAACCGGGTTTCGGAAAAAATTACGCAAATAACCATGTTTGAGATGGCTCCACAAAGGAGGAGCCAAGTCATTTGGCGCATGCACCTAGGGTTTTGCCCTAGGCGCCATCTCACTTGGCGCCTCCATTGGCTTTTAGCCAAGTGAGATGGCGCATGCTCCTTAAAAAGGAGAGGAGGCGCCATCTCACTTGGCGCCTAGGGCAAAACTAGGGTTTTTTGCCGTTTTATAAATAATTCGTCCGTTTCTTTGAAATTTCTCACACTTTCTCGCACTGTATTTTTATTTTGTACTCCCTTATTTACGTAATGACGTCGCCTATGATTTTTAGCAGAGATGGTTACGTTATATTCTCCGCCACGAAACCCGCGATGAAAATGAAATTCTGGCACATTCACTCCATGGAGCGTCTGAAGCGGGAGTTGATGCGGTGGCTAGATGGAGACATCGCCGAGGGGGAAAAAATTCGAAGGATCCAGCGAAAACGAACAACAACCTCGCATGCGACAGGAAGACCTAATGTGTGGTTGGAGGAAGTCAAAACAGACAGTGATGTAATGCTGATGATGCATGGGTCAGATGAAATTGTGTTAACAGTTGTAATTTCCTAGATTGATTATCGTTAATCATTGTTGTACGCGAAAACCCTAATTTAATTTCCTAGATTGATTATCGTTAATCATTGTTGTACGCGAAAACCCTAATTTAATTTCCTAGATTGATTATCGTTAATCATTGTTGTACGCGAAAACCCTAATGTAATTTCCTATATTGAATTTCTTAAATTGTGTGAACAGTTTTATTAACGGAAAACCCATAATGTTTACAACACAAATATTGAAAAGATTTATTGTATTACAAAATTTATGTGGTCGAGCCAGACGCCCGATTCGGACAGTTTTTGCGATTGTGTCCGACCTGCATGGGCTTATGCTGCCACCTAGCCTGGCCCTATTCTTCACACATAAAAGCTTTGTCTAAGCCTGCCACCCGTCAGCTCCAATGGCCTTGCATGCAACAGAGAAAGGAATCCCAAAGGCTGTCACGTAGCCTGAGACAATGCTGTAAAACGTGACACCTCTTATTCGCCAAATGGGGTGGCGACAACATTCATTTTTGTACTATTTCGCCAAGTGAGATGGCGCCTCCCTTACTGTCCAATCGTATTACATGCATGGGCTTATGCTGCCACCTAGCCTGGCCCTATAATACACACATTAATGTTTTGTCTAAGCCTGCCACCCGTCAGCTCCAATGGCCTTGCATGCAACAGAGAAAGGCATCCCAAAGGCTGCCACCTAGCCTGCAAGAGTGACACCTTACATTATTTGTAAATGCATGCATGCATATGTGTAACTCCCTAAGCATGCAAATGTGACACCTCGCATGCATGCAACCACTACATCAGAATTAGTTGCCTATAAATACATACCTTATGAAACATATCTCACACCCACACAACTCTCACTCTCTCACTCTCTGCTACGAAATATTTCTTAAGTCTATCATACTCCTTATTTCTTCCTAAGTCTTTCATTCACTCAAGCGTTCTGAAGAATGGCCCTTCTAACAATGGGAGATACTCACAGAGGCACAAGGGAAAACATTGCTGCATTTGTAAGTCTCTTCTTTGGTTATACATTTTTCATACTTTAAAAAACGTGTTGTTCATCTTAATTAATCTTACTCTTGTTTAATTATGATCTCAGGATACACAAAGATTCAGAATCCGTTCGCACAAATACCTGGCCCCCGACCCTTTTATCGTCCCTTATCTGGAATATGCAGGTTTTGGACACGTGATAAAGATCTCCAACTGCACCATTGACTCCAAATTCATCCTTGCAATGTTGGAGAGGTGGAGACCGGAGACCCATACATTTCACCTACCAATAGGTGAATGTACCATCACTCTCGAAGATGTCTACATGCTACTGGGCCTCCCTATTGACGGTAAAGCGGTGAACGGGTCGGTTCAACAACCCAACTCACAGTGTGAAGAACTGTTGGGTAGGGACATGGTAGAAGGTGGTGGAGCAAGAGGGCAGGGAATACTACTCACTGACCTGAAACGGCATTATGCAAGTATGGAATTAAATGAAAATTCCTCAGAAAATGACCGAGTAGTAAAAGCCCGAACGTATATTATGATACTTTTTGGTACTTTTTTATTTCCCGAAAGTACGGGAAATAGTGTAAATTTCATGTACTTACATTTACTAACCAATTTTGATAAAACTAGAAAATTTAGTTGGGGTTCTGCAGTATTAGCCCACCTGTACAGTTCCTTGTGCAAAAACGCAGTCAAGGAAAAATGTACATTTTATGGGTGCGCATTTTTACTACAAGCCTGGGGTTGGTGGAGGATGGAGTCCTTAAACCCCATCAACAACAACACTTTTGGTTTCCCTTACGCAACAAAGTAAGTCATTAAGTTATAGCATTTATAACTATTCTTCTCTTTCCAAAATATATGCTGAAAATAACATGTTTCTCATTTCCTATAGGTACTGCGTGAGGGGTATGGATTACGGCAAGAATCCCAGATTCAATGTCGCACTCTACCGGAATCTGTTGGATCACCTAGGCCCAGATGACGTAAGTCGTAGCTTTTAACTTTTGTTCATTTTATTTATTTATACATTACTTTTGCGCTTACCTGATTTAAATTTTATCGCAGTTCGTCTGGAGACCATATTTGGGTTTGGACCATTCTCCAAATCCAGAGGATGCAGCAACTTGGACTGCAAAGACTGCACTCATTCGGTTCAACATTATGGAGATGCACCACAGCGACCGCGTGAAGATGCAGTTCGGAATGATCCAAGAGATACCAAGTGACCCAACAGATTTGTCCCCCTGGCATCTAAAAAGGGTCGACGCCCAGTGGAATCTAACCAACTGGATAGACTTTGCTCCAGAATGGTGTAAAATGTGGCAAAGGCGTCACCGCTACATCTTGCAATCCCCTGTTTTCCTTACTCAAGGTAACATGCGACACACCGATCAATATATGTCGTGGTACAGGTCGGTTAGTAACCCAGATATGCACGTGTCTCATCCGAGGTACTTGGTTGACCCACGCACACAATGGGCACAACCCTCGATTCCCCACCAACAAACCCAAAATCCTTCAACCTCAAACCCACCCCCAAGAAGAAACAGACCAACAAACACACAACCACATTCCCCACCACAACACAACTACAACCAAATGCCGTACTACCAACCACAGTCACCGCCAAACTACCAATACCCAGATATGCCTCAAACCCAACCACAATACCAACCCCAATACCAGCAAACCCACATACCCCATACACAATTTCAGTCTTCCACATATCCCAATATGGGGCCCTCAACATCCAGCCTTAGCCCTGATATGGGAATGTCAGAAGATTACGACCAACCCGACCAAACCTACCATCAACCACCATATCACCAAACAACCCAACATCCACAGTACCAAACACCCCAAGATCCATTTCCTTTCTACCCCCCATACTCAGACGACCAATGCTACCGACCAACCATGGAACCCCACCCACCGCCAACACGACCAAACTTCGAGGGCATGGGTAACCGACTGTACCAGAGCGGATCTTCGAGATATGGAGATCTTACTGATTTTATGGATTCGGATCGCATTGACTTCACTGGGCCATCGACCTTTCCGCAACAGGAAACGAGACGGCACCCAGCAAGAGAAAGGCGAGGACGGGGATGCGGAACTGGGGGTCATTACCGGGTTCCTGGGGATCATTGATGTATCTTTTTTTTTTTCAGTATTTTTTGTATCTATTTTTTTACTGTTATTTAAATGTAAAACAGTTGAATGTAATTATTTTTTTTCAAATAAAAAATCAATTTTGGTTATCTCTGTCTAATACGCAACGCGCAGGAAAGGAAAAAAAAAAAATTTTTTTTGACCTCATTTTCCACATAGGCGCCATCTCATTTGGCTTAGGGCTTGCCATTTGCCCTTAGGCGCCAAATGAGATGGCGCCTCCCTTATAAAAATAGGAGGATGCGCCAAATGAGATGGCTCCTCCTTTATGGAGCCATCTCAAACATGGTTATTTGCGTAATTTTTTCCGAAACCCGGTTATTTGCGAAATATTATTTTAATACTTGGTTATTAATAAAAAAAATTCTGCGTTCAAAGCAGTCAAAGAGACATGACCTGACCCTGACGAACGTCAGAGTGCATGTGACGAACGTCAGGGAGTATCTTTGACTCTGAAGAGCGTCAGAGGGAACGTGACGGGCGGAAGGCATTGTCCCCCACGCCTTTCAAAACCGTGACCATTGAACAGCATTGATGAAGGAAAATTTTGCTTTAAAATCCCACCACCCCATTTACTCCACTCACCCATAACTTCCATAACCCATCAAATTTCAAAAATTCTCCCATAAACACCACTAAATTTCTTACTCCACATAACCATCTATATAAACCCTCCCCTTCCATCCTTAGTTTCATCACTACCACTTCCTTTCCATCTCTCTACCACATATACATTTTTTTTCTATCAAGTTCAATACTCATGGCCAACCAACCCGAACCCGACATGCGACATCTCGTGCTCCGACAAGGAGAAGCCGGTGAGCTTCAAAAAGAGAGGTACATAAAATTCCATCATCGAGGGCTAACACCCACACGGTTCGTCGACAACACTTGCTTACAAGAATTAGGCCTGCTACCTCATATGGAAGGCTTGCTGAATAAAGCTGGCCTAAGCTTTATTAGCACGATGAACACGCCAACTTACGAAGCTCTCACGTTGGAATTCTTGAGTTCCTACGCATATCACACCCGAGAAGATGCAGACGCACACCTAACGGGAGCCGTTCATTTTCGGATGTTCAACCGAGAGTACCAACTCAACCATGAGATTTTGAGAGACATATTTCATTTTTCCCCAAGGGAATAATGTGCAATACTGCATACCCCCAGAATTGGATTGGAATGGAAGTGCATACGCACTATGGGAGAGAATAACCGGCGAACCAAATGTCACACCCGAAGCACGGTACGCCTCTCACATCCACAACCCGAACATCTGCTTCTTACACCGTGTTATGGCAAACACAATATTCGGAAGGGAAAACAACAACAAGGTAAACACTAAAGAATTATATGCTCTCCATTGTACCTTTTCGCAAAACATCTGTCTTAATCCCGTCACTTTAATGATGGCCCATATTCAAAACCTCGTTGCAAGAGAAGGGACCACACCTTTATGCATCGGAGGCATCGTCACCGCCATCGCAGTTCACTTGAACTGGGGGGAAAGGATCCAACTCCTACCTCCGCTGCCAGCAGTTTTTATGGACATTGATAACTGTAGAGCTGGCCGCCTGATTAAAGTACGAGAAGCTGAAGGATATTATCTCATGGTTAAGAATGCAAGAGTTCGCAGTGTGATCATGCCAAATCATAATCGTACTTACTTGGGTAATCCGGATAACTGGCTTTACAACCTGAACGCCCCTGAACCCAGAGAAAATGTGCAAGGAAATAAAGGTCAGGCTAACAACGTTGCCGCTGACGAAATCGAAGAAGAATTAGAGCAGCAAGGGCCCCAACCACAGCAAGCCAACAATCCCGCCACTATCGATGCAATATATGCCGCGATAATGCAACAAAACCAGTTGTCCACTCAACGCCACCAAAGCCTCGAGACACGCCAAATCAAGATGATGACTCTCATGCAACAAATGTAGAGAGACCAAAATGACCACGCTCGCAGGAACGATCAAAGTATGCTGGAATTCACCACAGGAATAACAGCGGATATGCGAGCCTTAACACTCTGTGTTGACGACTTGCATAATATCATATCCCAAAGAGATGGCGGCGAATCTTCTAGACATGGCGGGCAAGCACATCGAAGAGCAAGGACACGTGGCCGATACCAAAGACAGGAGGAAGAATGATTATGTTGAAATCTTTACCCTTTCCCGCTTCTTTCAATACATTGAGGACAATGTATGATTCAAGTATGGGGGAGGAAGTATTTCCCTTTTTCTAGTAATTTTTATTTTTCTTTGTAATTTCCCTTCGGTTATCTTAAATTCAATAAAAAAAAAATTTTTTTTCAAGTCATCTATTGCAGCAATTTGTGTTGTTCTTTTAGACTCCCCTCTCTTTTTGAGCCCATAAAAAAAATTCTCACTCGACAAGTATATAGACTGCAAAAATCTTCAATCATTAGGAATTGAGGCGAGATTGAGCGAAATTTCTACCGTTTAGACACTCTACAACCCCAGAGTATGATAGATCAGTTCAAGTACCCGTTGTTTCCAACACCTTGAGTTTAGTCTTTATAGTAACCTTGAGTAGTTTATATTAGCAGTCAGCACCGTCTGAAACACAAATTACGCAGGAAGTCTATGAATATAAGTGGATGATAGAATATTTTAGCAAAATGTTGCAAGGAAAAAGCACTGATTAAATTGGACGATCCTCACCCGATCGCCTAATCCAAAGGATGTAAACCTTACAAAGTAACATGAAAATTAATTTGATGGATGGTTCAGGAGCATCTGGTACTGAACTCGGTAGGCCAGATTACGGTCTGATCCCCCGCATCCAACATTTGAATTAAAGGTTGCCACGTTAATGTGCCAGAAACCTCTAAAAGTTTAAAAGGATCATAACCACTAACCGACTGTTCTTCTATGTGCGTGTGAAGATAAAAGGGCTTAATGTGATTGCGCTAGAATGAAAAAGGAAAAACAAGATAAATACTCGGGGTAGGCTATGATAGGACATGTAACTAGTTTATGTAAAATGGGATTGTCTAGCGTCGCCGACGTAGTTATGGAGCACGAATCAAACCAATGATTTTCTGACAAAAACACAACGCAGCTATGTATTAGTCGATCCAAATCATAACCATGTTTAGAAAAACATCGTAATTGGCATTTTCTTGAGGACAAGCAAAGTCTAAGTATGGGGGAGTTTGATGACACACAAATATGTGATATTTCTGGCTTGATATACACCAAATATTTCACATACTTTAGCTTGAATTAAATTATTTTATAAGTATTATGCAGGTATTTTTCTATTTTTGCAGATATACACTGAGCCGAACACTTTTGACGAAATGAAGAAAAAAGGGTGCAAAAAGTAGTAAAAGAGCCTAAGGAGAAGAAAACAGCCCAAAAGCCCATTACACATGTGAGCACGTGGCCCACATGCAAATAAGCCCTGAAGACCGTCAAGGGGCTGTGACGAACGTCACGCTCCATGAAGACCAAGTGACGATAGTCACTTGCGTGTGACGAACGTCACAGCTTACAACTCCACTATCTCCTCATCCAACAGACAGAAACACGTTCAAAGCACAATCCAACGAGTTCCTACATTCTCTCACCCACTAAGTCAAAAGAGCAACGAACGTGACAATTAAATTGCCTATTATTTCTGAAGAAAGGAAGTGAACCGTTCCTACATTTTCGAAAGTAATGAATCAAGCAAGCACTATAAATAGAGCCTGAGACCACAGTAGAAGGGGTTCTTCCTTTTTGGGTTAGAAAGTTTAGAGATTTTATTAAGCAAACATTATTCTTTCAGCATTATTTCTTTTCAGCATTATTTTCTTTTCAGCATTATTTTCTTTTCCGAGTTATTTCTTTTGAGCATTATTCTTTCAGCATTATTTTCTTCTGTACGGTTAAATATATTCTCCGATCGAAGCAAAGCCTACAATTTATGCAGGAGTGCTTCTATCTTCAGAGTTATTACCAGGTTTATGTTTACAAATTCTTATTGCTTATTAATTAGTATAATTATGTTTATCTGTGTTTGTCATTTATATTATTCTGCGATTTGGTTTAATATTATGTCAGGCTAGAAATCTTATACCGGTATGTAAAGTCAATCAACCGAGGGAACGAGTAACTTAGTCGGGACTATTTTTACTACGAAACTTTCTCTTCTGGCCTAAGTTACTATTTTTCAAATCATTAAATTGTTTTGTTACGGAAGTAAAAAAACAGATAGAGGTTAGGGTCAACAAAGCGGAAGTTTGAGATCTTTTAACTGGACAGTAGTAATTAGGCATTGGCTTAAAATACAGCGGAAGCACTTTAAAGTTAATTAAGATTTTGTTTAGTTTCCAAAAAGTGTTTTTAACTCCTGCGGGATGGCGGAAGCGTACGTTAGGACTTAACTGCATAGCCTAGATCAACAAAACGACAATGTGAGACGAGGGTTTTTAAACTATATAGGTTTTACTGAAAACTATTTTGAAAACATAAAGACGCCCGACAGGTCGCTAGTTCCCGAGGTAAGACTAATGCATACTCGTAATTTAGTTCATTGATTAATAAAATACAACTTAATTTAGTGATTAGTTTCCCTACAACCCAAATCAAATATTCATTAGCTTTAGATTTACATAGTAACAATAGAAAATGATAGATCGATTCATCAGTCTCTGTGGTTCGATATCTTTGAAAACTACTCGACAAGACTGTGCACTTGCAGTCCGAATCATTGGATACATAAGTACAAATCCCACGATCAGTCCCTCAAAATAAATGTCGGACCGAATAAAATAATTATCGGTCCGAATAATACGTCGCCGAATATATTAACAGATATACCGGTTAATATAAATATTCTCGTCGCAAAATAAACGTCAAACGGTTATTCGAAAATATTAATATATAATATAATATTAAATAAAACGGGGTGTTACAACTATCATAAGGACAAGGACAGAATCAGTGGCAAACCTCTAGTCTTTCATGGAGAAATTTTTTACTACTGGAAAGACAAAATTGAGAGCTTCTTTCTGGCTCATGATATTGATTTATGGGACATGGTAATTGATGGATACACACATCCTGTGGATGAAAGTGGTCAGAAGATAGATAGAAAGAGGATGTTTGACCAGCAAAAGCGTGATTTCAGAAACCATCATAAAGCCAGAACAATACTTCTCAGTGCCATCTCATACTCAGAATATGAGAAGATCTCAAACAGAGAGACAGCCAAAAACATGTTTGACTCTCTGAGAATGACGCATGAAGGCAACATACAAGTTAAAGAAACCAAGGCCCTTGCGCTCATTCAGAAATACGAAGCATTCAAGATGGAAGACAGTGAATACATAGAAGCAATGTTCTCAAGATTCCAAATTCTTGTTGATGGGCTGAAAGTTCTTTGCAAAGGATATTCTACTACTGATCACATAAAGAAGATCATCAGAAGTCTACCAAAGCAATGTAGGCCAATGGTCACTACACTTAAGTTGGCTAAAGATCTCAACAAGATATCTTTGGAGGAACTTGTTAGCTCCCTCAGAAGTCATGAGATAGAGCTAGAAGAAGACGAGCCTCAGAAGCAAGGTAAGCCTCTAGCATTAAAATCTAATAAAAAATCTGATTCTAATGTTTTGTAGGCTATGGAAGAAACTTCTAATGGATCCTCATCAGAAGAAGATGAATTGTCTCTTCTCTCCAGAAGGGTCAATCAGCTGTGGAAGCAGAGACAAAGTAAATTCAGAAACCCGAGAAGATCAGAGAATCAGAATGAATCCTCCTCCAGATACAGAAAGTATGAGTCTTGCTCTGGACACAGAAGATCTGAAGCTTCCTCCAGTCACAGAAAGTTAAATAACAAAGACATCATCTGCTATAAGTGCAATGAACAAGGGCACTACAAAAGTGATTGTCCAATGCTTCAGAAGGGAAGCCCAAAAAGAAGTTCTTCAAGGAGAAGATGAAAAGCCTCATGGCAACATGGAACGATTCAGACACTTCTGATGCTGACTCAGAGTCAGATGATGAAAGAGCCAACATCGCTCTTATGGCAAATGTGACAGAAGACAACGAAGCCTCTGGTTCAGACTCAGAATCAGACACAGAAGAGGTATTCCCTGATTTCACTATTAATTTTACTAAAGCTGAACTTGCAGAAAATCTAAATGAAATTCTGGAAAGGTATCAGCAGATCAGAGTCAAATTCAAGAACCTGAAAAAAGATCTTGTCTCTGACTCTGAAAGAACTGAGAATGTTAGATTAGAAAATTTGGAGTTAAAAGAAAAGATTTTAAAATTAGAAAATGATTTACAAAACTCTCAGAAGGAAATAATCTCAGAGACTCTGAGTAATGCTGATAAGATCATCAAAGAGTATGATCACAGCTTTCAGAAGTTTCTGGCTAAAAACATAGATAGAAGCAAGATGGCTTCAATGATCTATGGAGTTAGCAGAAATGGCAGAAAAGGAATAGGATACCAAGGTAAGGTATCTCCACCTAAGAAAGTCATGAACCTTGTTATAAAACGCACACCACTAAAATCACACTTCACATATGGGCACACACATGACATTAAATACACTAGTAATGATTATTCTGCCAAACCAAAATTCAAACAGAATTTTGGTAAAACTAACAAACCAGGACCCAAAAAGATATGGGTACCTAAGGACAAAATTATATATGTAGCAGATATCTTTAGCAGCAAGGCTAAAACACCAGTCATGGTACCTGTACTCTGGATGCTCTCGACACATGACCAGAAGAAAGCATATGTTCCAAAGCCTGGAACTTAAACCTGGAGGCTACGTGGGCTTTAGAGGCAACCAAAGAGGGAAGATCATTGGATCTAGAACAGTAGGTAATGGTAATCTTCCTTCTATTAATAATGTTCTTTTAGTTGATGGATTGATGCATAACCTGTTATCCATAAGTCAATTAAGTGATAACGGTTATGATATAATCTTTAATCAAAATTCATGCAAAGCTGTTAGTCAGAAAGATGGAACTATCATATTTAATGGAAAGAGGAAAAACAACATTTATAAGATAAAAAATTCTGAACTAAAAAGTCAGAATGTAAAATGCCTTCTTTCTGTTAAGAACGAGCAATGGGTCTGGCACAGAAGATTGGGGCATGTTAGTATGAGAAGAATATCTCAGATTAATAAACTCAATATGGTCAGAGGACTTCCTAATCTGAAGTTGAGCTCAGATGCTCTGTGTGAAGCATGTCAGAAAGGAAACTTTGCAAAACCTGCTTTTAAAGCTAAAAATGTTGTTTCCACCTCTAGGACATTAGAACTTCTGCACATAGACTTATCTGGACCAGTGAAAATTGCGTCTGTCAGTGGCAAGAAGTATGGGTTAGTGATCATAGATAACTATAGCAGATGGACATGGTTAAAGTTCTTAAGACACAAGGACGAGTCACATTCTGTGTTCGTTGCCTTCTGTAACCAAGTTCAGAATGAAAAGCATCTTAGAATTGTCAAAGTCAGAAGTGATCATGGTGGAGAATTTGAAAATAAAAAAATTTGAAACATTTTTTAATGAAAAAGGCATTTCGCATGACTTCTCTTGTCATAGAACTCCCCAATAAAATGGAGTTGTAGAATGAAAGAACAGAACATTGCAAGTAATGGCCAGAACCATGATCAATGAGACTAACATTTCTAAGATCTTCTGGGCAGAAGCAATTAACACATCGTGTTACATTCAGAATAGAATCTCTATAAGACCTATTTTGGAAAAGACTCCATATGAATTATGGAAGAACAGAAAGCCAAACATTTCTTATTTCCATCATTTTGGATGCACATGCTTTATTCTGAATACTAAAGATCATCTGAACAAGTTTGACTCTAAAGCATAGAAGTGTATTATGTTAGGATACTCTGAACGCTCAAGAGGGTACAGAGTATACAATACACAAACACAGATTGTTGAAGAGTCAATCAGTGTTAGATTTGATGATAAGCTTGACCCTCAAAAGTCAAAGCAGAATGAATCTTTTGCAGATATAGAAGTTGAATTCACAGGTGTTGAAGATAACTCATCATAAGTTCCTAACAGAGACGCTCCAACAACTTCAGAAATAAATGTTACAAGTGCTCCAGCACCTTCTGCTGATCAACTCCATAAAATTTTATCCAGAAGCAGCATAGCTCAACCAGAAGATAAGATCTTGGAAAATAAGGATGATCCAATCAGAACAAGATCAACATTCAAAAAATCTGAAGAATCCCTCATGGGACTGGTCTCACTAATTGAACCAACAACAATTGATGAAGCTCTTCTGTACAATGACTGGATTTTGGTAATGCAGGAGGAATTAAACCAGTTCACCAGAAATGATGTATGGGATCTGGTTCCCAAACCAAAAGGATTCAACATCATTGGAACAAAGTGGGTGTTCAGAAACAAATTGAATGAGCAAGGAGAAGTCATCAGAAATAAGGCTCGACTGGTGGCACAAGGTTATAGTCAGCAAGAAGGGATAGACTATACAGAAACCTTTGCACCAGTCGCCAGGTTAGAATCTATCAGACTCTTAATCTCGTTTGCTGTAAATAATGGCATCACTCTGTATCAGATGGATGTCAAAAGTGCATTCTTAAATGGTTACATTGATGAAGAGGTATATATGCACCAATCCCCTGGGTTTGAAAATTCTAAACACCCAGAATATGTTTTCAAACTAAAGAAGTCACTCTATGGTCTGAAACAAACTCCCAGAGCTTGGTATGAAAGGCTAAGTAACTTCCTGTTAGAAAAGGAATTCACCAGAGGGAAAGTGGACACAACCTTGTTTCTGTAATACATTTAAGAATGACATTTTAGTTTGTCAGATTTACGTAGATGATATCATTTTTGGATCCACTAAACCTTCTCCGGGAATAGAATTTGCTAAGTGCATGCAGGCAGAGTTTGAGATGAGCTTAATGGGGGAACTTAAATTCTTTCTGGGTATTCAGATAAACCAAACTCCAGAAGGAACTTACATTCATCAGAGAAAATATATCAGAGAACTTATGAAGAAATTTGACCTCTCAGAATGTAAGCCCTCAGAGACTCCAATGCATCCCACGTGCATTCTAGAAAAGGAAGAGGTAAGTAAAAAGGTAGAACATAAAATCTACAGAGAAAATCCAATGAATACAGCTTAGTAGGATACTGTGATGCTGACTTTGCTGGAGACAGAGTAGAGCGTAAAAGCACTTCTGGAAGCTTCCAGTTTCTGGGTGACAACCTGATCTCATGGACCAGCAAGAGACAGTCTACAATAGTGTTGTCAATAGCAGAAGCTGAATACATAGCAGCTGCTGGATATAGCACTCAAATGCTCTGGATGAAAAGTCAACTTGAAGACTTCAACATATTTGAGAGTAACATTCCTATCTAATGTGATAACACTTCTGCCATATGTCTATCTAGAAATCCCATTTTGCATTCTAGGGCTAAGCATATAGAAATAAAACATCCCTTTATTAGGGACTATATTCATAAAGGAATTCTTTCTTTAAATAGATTCAATTTCATTCTGAAACATCTCAGCATGAAATTGTGTCCAGAATAAAATGTTTTATTCGCATATTCTAACCCTCATAATTTTATTGATTTTTGTGAACATTTGATCAACTTGTCTTCAAAAGTTAGGAGTACAGTTGCCTCAAAATCTATCTATGAAGATCTGAACTTTTCATTTCAAGGATAGAGGCGTGCAGTTCACACCATCAAACATCTGTCATCCTTTCACAAGCTACCTTCTGAGGCTGAACACGCGTTCAAATTCTGAAGGATCCAAGGCTCTGATCAGATGCATTGAGACACTTTTCATTGGTAACTGTTCAATATCTCACTAAATCCCCTAATTTCAGGTTTCATTAATTTAGCATAATCATTACTTATTTTTCTCTTTCTTACTGATTACGTTTTCAAAAGTTCTTATATAAACTCAATTCATTCACGTTTTACCACCTTCAATATTCTCCCTTGCTCTAGTTTTTCAAAAACCCTTTCTATCAGTTTTCTTCAAAGAATCAGTGTGAACAATGGCATCCCCATCAAGTCTCAAGAATCTTAACAGTGCTCCTGGTTCTTCATCAACATAACAATATGAGGATCCCATCAGAACACTGCTCACTCTGGTCGACAACCTTGAAGTTCTCTGTGAATTGATTGTCGATTTTGTAAGTTTACAAGAAAATAGGTTTAATCTGTATAAAGATGTAACTGCACACGGATGGAACAGATACTTTGATCGTCTGTTGGGTCCAACTTTTCCCATTCTTGTTAAAGAGTTTTGGATTCATGCTACTTCATCCAACCACCAGGTCATGTCATATGTTATGGGGAAGAAGATAGTGATTACAGAATATTTGATTGGGAAACTCATTGGATACAATGGCGGCGGAGTCAGATGCATTGATATGGCTGATAAGTGTTCTGACCTAAAATCCATTGCTAGGGTCATTTTCACTTCTGGACAGTCATCCAGTAAGATCAGAGACTTGAAATATCACTACAGAATCTGGGTTAGAATAATTCTGGGATGTATCAATCACAGGAAGACTACAAGCTCTCCTGATTACATCAACATTGATCAGCAGTTTCTGATATACTTCATTGCAAAGAAGACTAAAATAAACCTTCCACATTTGCTCTTCAACCATATCATAACAAGTTAAAAGAGACAAGAGAAGAAGAAAGAACTAAGAGGGATTGGATTCCTCTGGGATGATTGATTTCAGATATTTTAACGGAAAACAGTTTGATAGAACATTTAACAGAGGCTCAAGAAATCAGCACTCTAGAAGCAACTGCTGGGAAACCTCTGAATGCCAAGAATCTGAAGAAAATGAAGATTCTTGAAAGCATTAAGAAGGAACCAACAATTGCTTCTCATGAGGTCATCACTTCTAGGAGAATCCCTCTGAAGGATTTTCCACTATTCTCTGAGATAGATGCCTCTCCAGAGATTATAGTCAGATACCTTTAAGCTTGAAAGGAAGATGGGACTATTCCAGAAATCAACATCCAAGACCTGCACAAGACAGCTCCAGAGGTTGTACTAAAGAAATCCAGAAGGAGGAAGGCAGCAGGAGAAGGATCCTCTCAGATGACACCCAAAGCTGCGAAAAAGAAAGGTAACACATCTTTTGTTTTTGTTGTAGAATCAATAGTTATTGTAACATCTGAAACCATTCCCCCTCAACCAACATAAAATCCTTCACCTCAAATATTTGAGGATTTTGACATAGAGTTTGACCCATCTGTAACTCTTGGCAATTTCATAAATGAACCTCACTCCCCCAATCCAAATCCAGAACAACATCAACCAGAACTTGCAAGACTGTTCTCTGATATTGAACTGTTTGATCAAGATTTTTCCTCACCGATCCCAGAAAATCCAAACACTCAATCTTAACAACCAGAAAATCCACAACCACACTCTCCTCAACCAGAACATCAAAACCTCAACTCACCCTAACAAGAAAATGAAAACCCTCTCACTCCTCAATCTGAAAATCCATCTTCTGAAACACCTGAACCAGAAATTCAACATGCTACCACTCACCAATCAGAAGAATCCCTTTCAAACTCTGATACCACTACCCCAATTCCTGGGATAACGGAACCTCTTATGGTTCGTTTACCTCTCTCCATTCATGATATTCTGGAAATACCTTCAACATATGAGTCCACACCACCAAACACTCCTCACTCACCAATCCTGATTTCTGATTCTTCAACTCCTTCACCAATCAATCGTCCAGCTGATCACCTCAGAACTGTCATTGATCTAGAAACGTTGGACCATCTAGCTTCCACCTTAAATAAAATTGCCATCCCCAAACCAAAACCAACCTTAACCAAATCAGATGTTGGTAAGAATCTGTTGATTTTTGAAACAGAAATACAGGAATGGGTTACTTCTTTGAAGCAAGCAAGTCAAGAGAATTCTAATATTGCTACTTCTGATTCTCTGTGGGATAGATTCAAAAAATTGTTCAACACTGAATCCTAGAAGCTGAAAGAACTGAGCTATGAGATGGCTCATCAGAACTTCAGTGATCAGCTGAAAGCCTTCAAATATCAAGTTCTAAGCCACTAGGACAAGAAAGAAATTCTTCTGTTGGAAAATGCTCCCTGGAAAGAGCACCAACCTTCAGAAGCCACTGAACCAAATTCTGATAGTCACCCTCTGACTACTGCTGCAGAAAAGGTAATTGCAACAGAAGAAGTTGTTCAATCAGAAGAGGCTGCAGAGTGTTCTGAACGACATGCAACCCTTGAAGATACACCAGCTTCATCTCTAGTCATGCAAACTCTGGAAGAGTTGAAGAAGGAGAATACTTTAATCCATGCCAGACTGGATAAGCAAGAAGGCACAAACAAAGAGATCAAGGATATATTGGAAAAACAAGAAGATACAACAAAAGAAATCAAAGACATTCTGGGAAAGCAGGAAGAATCAAGAACTCAGATTAAGAGCTTGCTGGAAGCGTTGTTCACACGCCTTCCCCCTCCTTCTTAAATTTTCTTTAACTTTTTATCTGGATTTCTCATCTAATCCTCTTTGTTTCTTAAAAATGTCATTGCATTCTGTCTTCAATATAAATAATCAGAACGTAAGATATTTTCAATAACAATATACTACGATAAAGTTTCAAACATTTTGAATATCTTAACTTCTATGTTTTCTGAAAGCTTGAACAGGAACATATTCTGATAAGGACAGAAGGAGATGCATCAAAAGCTCTGACGAGAAGGAACTTCAGGGAAGTAACTCATCTCTATCTGAGTAATCAAATCAGGGGGAGACTCTCTTAAGCTTTTTGTTCTATATTGTTTATTGAAAATCCTAGTTTTTGTCATCATCAAAAAGGGGGAGATTGTTAGAACATAGTTTGATTCTACAACCCTTAATTAGATTTTTGATGATAACAAACACAAAGAACAAATATGCACTCTAAATTTGTGTTGTTTCTTATACAGAAGTTCTGACTGAAACAGCATCAGAAGTTAAACCACAAAGGCTTTCAAGCTGAGCTAATCAGAATGTTCTGAAGAATGATGATCAAAATCTATGTTAAAGTAAAAGATACTCTGACTCTGAGCAGAAGTCTAATATACCATCAGATCTTCACATCTCTAAGTCATCAAAGTTCTGAAGTAAAAGCAGCATGCAAGATTCTAGTTCTGAAGCGTTACTTTTCAATTAAGATAGTATCATATGCAACGGCTTCATTCAGACAAGAATCTTCTCAATATGGAAATTGCATTAAGTGTCCAACATCACGCTTTATTTTGGACAAGATTTCAACGCTATATAAATAAGCTTAAAGGACAAATCGTTTACGATTTTTTACCAACGACTGCTCATACATCTTAAACGCTGCAAATATTCATATTCTCTCATACTCTCACATTGTGAAATATCACAGTAGTGATACAGTTTTTGTAATGAAAAACAACAGTACACAGTAAATTATTTTCTTTTGATTAAGCTAGTTTTCCTTGAGATAAATCAGGTTATGGTTGTACTCAAGAAGACTTTAGCAGTTGTCAAAGTAGTATTGTAATCAGTTTTGATTAGTGAATTAAGTCCTCGAGAGAGGCAAAATCACCTTGGCGGGTGGACTGGAGTAGTTTGAGATTAAACGAACCAGGATAAAAATATCGTGTCTAATGCTTTTGTTTTTAAGTTTCAATTCAACCCCGCCTTCTTGTGTTTTTCACTTCTTCAATTAGCATCAGAGCGCCTGGTTCTTAGTTCATACACTTAACCGTGTCAGTACAAGATCCAAACTTTAGAAAAACACTATGGTGGGACCAAGCCAAAACATCAGCAATGACTATCATGAGGACAAGGATAGAATCAGCGGCAAACCTCCAGTCTTTGATGGAGAAACCAAGTGAGGTATACCCTAAGTGTGTAAGTGTGCAACAATGTGTTTTTTCAATTATGTTCATCTTGCAATTAGGGTTTTCTATCGTTCATTTTTATCTTTCCATACAATCCTATTAATCTAAGCATTGCATAAAATATAGTAGCTGAAGGTAAAGACGGAAATGTAAACCAAACCTATTATAGAGCTTTGGGGAAATTACATAATAGTTAAGAGTGCGGAAAAAAATCCTAAAATTATTACATCCCAGAAGCAATTACATGATAATGATGAGAAAAAAGCGGGAAAAATAAAGCTACGCCATTACAGTTGAACGCCCTACACACTTTATCTAGGAAAATAAAAATAAGATGAAAATAGCAAAGAAAATGTTTTGGTGATTTTTTTATTAAAAAAATGATTTATGATAATTAATTAAATAAACCTAAAAACCTAATTAATTTTAATTAATAAAAAAATTAATTTTGAAAAAAAGTTAATTAAAATACCAGAATCCTAATTAATTTTAATTATAATAAAAAAAGGTTAATTTTGAAAGAAAAAAAGGTTAATTAAAATACATAAATCCTAATTAATTTTAATTAATAATAGAAGGTTAATTTTGAAAAAAATGTTAATTAAAAAAACCTAAAACCTAATTAATTTTAATTAATAAAAAAATGGTTTTAAAAAAAAGTTTATGTTTAATGATTAACAAAAAAAGGATTAAGTTTTCCAATAAATAGATAGAGGAAGAAGCATCAATAGAAAATAGGGTTAGAAAATACAAATAATGCAAATGTCAGGGGTGCAAATGTCAGGGGTGGTTGTTGAACCAAAATTAATTTAAAACCTAAAATCAAATTAAAAAAACTAAAATTAATTATTCGAATTTATTATAAAAAATCAAAGGTTTGTGAAAAATGTTAGGTTTTATGAAAAATGTTTTAAACAGAAAGAATGAAAATAGGTAAAAGGATAAATAGAAAGGAAGAAAACCAAAACCAATAAGGGTGGATGTTAAACCCACGCCCTTAACCTCCTCAAGATGTATGCCTTGCCATGCATTGGTTGTTGTTATGATCCGACCTCAGTGTTTTGTAATAACCCTGCATGGAACCATGTCTAAATCTACAGCGTTGAATCTTATGAACACATTAAATAAATTACTATATCATGAAATACAAAGAAAGCAAATATATGAAATTTTGTAATGTTAAAATTGATATGGCATGTATCAATGCTTCTACACCCTTTGATCATAAAGATCAAACCAGCCTTACCTTTACTGAAGAAGTAGTGAGATGGGGGTTTGTAACAAGGATGACTTGTTTGTAGTGAAATGGGGGTTTGTAACAAGGATTTCAAGATTTTTAGGGTTCTTGAAAGAATTTGATATTTTGACAGGGTTGTGGCAAAGGTTTTTTGTCGTCCTGTTTGTGTGAAAAGTGTGAGATTATATAATGGAAATTAGAGCAAAGACATCGGCTTTGAATGTGCAATTAGGCCTCCAATAACCACAAACAATAGTGGAGATTTTTATTCACTTGAGTCTATCACGTTTCAGGCTAAATCGCAGGGACTTAAGTGCAGTTTTCAAAGTTGAAATGTGAAAATTAAATGTAGCTGACATCGAGAACAAACTCTTGTCCGAAAATGGGATCAATCGGATAAATGGTGAATTAGTTATGAATTTTTGAAGTTTCGGCTCAGACAAACTTATTTTGGGCTCCAGTGTCAACTCTGACACGTTCATCAATAAAAAACGGGTATTGATCGGAGTAGAACGCGGTCTCGACTTTAGAAGAAAAGTTGTAGAACTCTGAGTCAGTGACCTCGTGTAAAAGGATGGGCCCGATCCGATAAAAATTGACCGAGTTATGAATTTTCGAAGTTTCGACACAGATGAAATAATATTCAGGATTTTCGGAGCGTCGCATGCACTCTGGGCAAAAAAAAGGCCTTTTGGATACCATTCGAACTCGATACCTCCTGTGAAAACCTATCCAATTCAATTTGTGAAATTTTGGCGCTGGAACCATCTCGATACGATGAAAATCGACGAAGTTATGATTTTTTGAACATGACGCAAATAAACTTCTGTCACAAATTTTCTGTATGAAAATACTTGATAAATCCGCATTTTTGAAGAACTTCTGATCGAAATTGGCTTCCAGCTGTGAGAGATGAAAACGTAGAAGACGTCAAGACGGAATTTTGGCCACCGAAGTGGCTTCAAAACGAGCAATAATCTTCAAGTTATGAATTTTTTAGTGCGTAAAAACTGCACTTTCAGCACACTTTTTCACCATATTTCTTCAAGAAAAATCGCACAGTCAGAGACCTTCTTTAAAGAATTGGCTCTCGATCCGAACCTGAGTTTGAGAATATATTATCAGGGATATCTTGGCAAAAGAACACCTGAATATGACGCGCCGAGTTGGACTTGTGAATCTTTGAACCCCGAATCGTTGCTAAATGACGAACTGATCTTCAGCACAGAAAATACTCTAAGAACATCCATTACCGAAATAAACATCACTTGTAAACTGACGAAGCTTTCTAAATATACCTTGATTACATAACCATAAAATCAATGATGTGCATGTATGTAATAATGAAATGTAAGCCAAAAAGGTCGAAATAAAGAGGGTAGATTTTGGGGTACAACAGCTGCCCCTGTTCAATCTTCTTAAACCTGAGGATGTAGATTGGTTGGTCTGCCTTTCGTGATCTGAAGGTGGAAGATGATTGAACACTAAAGTGCCCAGAAATTTGCACTCGTCTGAAATGATACTTTGAATGTATAGATAATATCGGGAATGGGCTTATAGATGCCATTTGGAGAAGATGACGGATGATCATCGGAGATGGGCTTAAAGATGCCATCCGGAGAATATGACGGAGAGTCGCTGGATATGGGCTTAAAGATGCCATCTAGAACAATGTTGACTTCATAAGATATTCCTTTATGGGAATCCCTATTCTTGCTTTGAGGAGGACTTCATTGACGAATGTCGGTCTTTGTCTTGGGAAATAGAGCTTAAGAGCTTCAGTTGTCAATTACTCTACTGGGGAGTCATCTCTTGATTGAAGAGATGGAAGTGAATTACTATTTGGTCGGGATCCAGACTTCACAGTAATTTACTGAGGATAATAAGGCTGACTGCTATCTGGTCATATTTCAGGCTTCACAGCGACTTACTGGGGGATAGATATTAAACTGTTATTTGGTCGTACTCCAAGCTTTGCAGTTTCTTTAGCTGGAATATGAATCATAAAAATATTAGTGTCGATTTAACTGAACCAGAGAAAGGTCTTTAATTAACTTTAACTGGAATGGAAATCAGAAGAATCTTAGGGTCGATTCAACTGAACCAGACAAAAGTCTTGGAATATCTTCAACTGGAATAGGAATCAGAGAGATCTTAGGGTCGATCTGACTGAACCAGAGAAGGTGTTTAATTAACTTTGACTGGAATGGAAATCAGAAGAATCTCAGGGTTGATTCAACTGAACCAGACAAAATTCTTGGGTCATCTTCAACTGGAATAGGAATCAGAGAGATCTTAAGGTCGATCTGACTGAACCACATAAGGTCTTTAATTAACTTTGACTGGAATGGAAATCAGAAGAATCTTAGGGTCGGTTTAACTGAACCAGACAAAAGTCTTGGAGTATCTTCAATTGGAATAGGAATCAGAGAGATCTTAGGGTCGATGTGACTGAACCAGAGAAGGTCTTTAATTAACTTTGACTGGAATGGAAATCAGAAGAATATTAGGATGGATTCAACTGAACCAGACAAAAGTCTTGGAATATCTTCAACTAGAATAGGAATCATATAGATATTAGTGGTGATCTTACTGAACCAGAGAAGGTCTTTTGAGAACGTCGTTCTGAGGAAGATGCTGAAATAGCCTTTCTTTAGACGTAGCTTTTGAAAAGACTACCAGGTCACATAAGTAGCCAACGGTGTTTATTGATTTGATCTTTCCTGAAAATGGTAAAGATTTAGTCATATGCAATGTCATGATGTATGAAATGCATTGTGATGATGTTCTCAAAATTAATGAGATTATGTTGTATGTGATGTATATGCACATGCCATGATGTATGAATATGGGATGCTATTGCAACATCTCTTAGTCTGGGAAAATAAATCCCTAACTACTGCTAAAGAGTATTGGGAAGTAAATTCTTTCATTTCCTCTGAGGATGACGAATGGATGATTTGTCGGGGATTTCCTCTTTCTGTTTGAGGATATTCTCCCGGGGATTGACTCTGCTTGAGAATAACTCTGTGGAGGTAGGATGCTTTGTTAGAAGATTTTGCCGATGTAGAGAAATAAACTTCGTTGGGGAATGATCTTCTGCAGTTTGAGAAATAAACTCTACTCGGGAGGAGGTTTTATAAACTGTTTAAGATTATAAAGCTCGGCTGGAGAATACAGACATCAGCTCTCTGAAGGAACTTTGCTGGAGAAAGTAATTCCTTCTTGGGGAAGAAGAGACCAAAAATTTGGTTGTTTCTACTCTGTGGGGAACATAGACGTCATTAGGACGTATGCTGAGAATACGGAGATGACTTTGCACCAGGACGTTTTTG
This sequence comes from Vicia faba, assembly GCA_948472305.1. Lineage (NCBI taxonomy): Eukaryota > Viridiplantae > Streptophyta > Magnoliopsida > Fabales > Fabaceae > Vicia > Vicia faba. The sequence continues at coordinate 1,141,311,744 of OX451736.1, forward strand.
CCCCTGTACCTGCTGGAGAAAGTACCTGTGGAGATTTTGTGGATGGATTTATGTCGTGATTGTACTTGAACATGTATTGAATGAGTGTCAGAGTGACATCCATCTATGGATCGTATCTGAACTGTACTTGAAAAATGTGTTGAATGAGTGTCAGAGTGACATATGTCTCTGGATCGTATCTGAACTGTACTTGAAACATGTGTTGAATGAGTGTTAGAATAACATCCGTCTTTAGATCGTATCTGAACTGTATTTGAAGCATGTGTTGAATGAGTGTCAGAATGACATCCATCTCTAGATCGTATCTGAACTGTATTTAAAACATGTGTTGAATGAGTATCAGAATGACATCCATCTCTGGATCTATCTGAACTGTATTTGAAACATGTGTTGAATGAGTGTCAGAATGAGATTCGTCTCTGGATCCTATCTGAATTGTATTTGAAGCATGTGTTGAATGACATTCGTCTCTGGATCGTATCTGAACTGTATTTGAAACATGTGTTGAATGAGTGTTAGAATGACATTCGTCTCTAGATCGTATCTGAATTGTATTTGAAATATGTGTTGAATGAGTGTCAAAATGACATCCGTCTCTGGATCGTATCTGAACTGTATTTGAAACATATTTTGAATGAGTGTCAGAATGAAATCTGTCTCTGGATCGTATCTGAACTGAACTTGAAACAAATATGAATAAGTATCAGGATAACATCCATCTCTAGATCGTACCTGAACTATTTCTAGAAGAGAAATCTGGAATAAGTATCAGGATAACATCCATCTCTGAATCATACCTGAACCGTTTCTAGAAGAGGACTTGGTTTATTTAGAATGTTTCCATTGGGAATTTCTGCTCAATTGCTTTTGAGAAGAAATTCACTGAGGAACATTGATTTCGCTTGATTGTACGTGATTCGTTACTGGAATTCATGTTTAATTCCCCAAGTGATTCAGATGGAGATCTGCCACTGGCTATTTGGAATTTTTGAGAGATTCTTTGAATCTTGACTTGACTGCCCCAGATGATGGACGATGATCATGCCGTACCCCTTGGTTGGAAGTGTTTTTCCACTTAAGGTAAACCTTTTCATTGAGAAAGTTTTTATTCCCTAGATATTCGTCATGTGAATTTCTCTGTTGTTGAACAGATAACAATATGCAAACAATGATATTCAAATAATGCAAAGTTTATGCTTGTCTTGAGTTTTTGAAAATTCATTTTTTCAGTAAAACAAAATTTGCAAGAGGGTGATATCAACTCAGGATTTATAGCAAGTCTTACAGTAGTCAGGATACCTTTGTAACAGTATGCTTCCAAACTAACCTATGCTTCAGTTAGGACTTTAAGGGTTGTAGCGTGGCCTGGTTCACGGTTTAAGAAACAAAGAATAAAGGCTCAAATTTTATTTGTACCCACCTGTTCTTCGTGATGTTCTTTGATCTTATGCTCAGCTAATTGTGCGTTCAGATCCTAATTGAGTCTGGCATCTTATCCTTGATGTTCTGGTGATGGTTCAGATACTGAAAGTTTATTTGGAAGAGGCAGTCATTTTGTAATCTTTTTTTTTTGTCGAGGATTTGTAGTAACCTCTTTTTTTTTGTTATCCCTTCTTCTTCCTGAACTGTTTCTTTTGTGATTACAGTCAGCGGGATGCCCTAGTTTTTTCTTAAGTCTCCTTCATAGGTTTTGACTTAGCGGGCTTTTACTTTGAGAGACAATGACTTTCGGTTTTAATGATTATGCAGAACCATTGCCATCTTATGATTTGGAAGGACGTCTTTGATGTCATTCATTGTGTATGAAGCGGAAGATTACGACTGAATGCGCGTCTGAATTGACTGAGAAACTACCCTGCCCCAGGTTATGATTAAGGGTTTTAACTTCTGTGAAAAGAAAAACTCCTACTTCTTTGGCTCAAAGGGGTTGACTAGGGATTATCTTCCTTATAACTCCACTGTTTGGGATTTGAAACAACGCATGTACATCGTCATCAAGGTCTGTTCAAAAGCACACTGTGTGAGATTGTGGTATCATTTTCGTCATCCTCCCTCTAAAGGCTTATAGCTTTTTAATCGAGAGTCGAATATCACGTAAAGGAAGCAAGAAAACAGTTTAAATAAAATGACAATGAAATCGTTCAAGACAAACATATGTGATGCATTAATGGGAAAACCAAAGTTTGGCATAACAGTAATTGTTTGAACAATAAATGAAATTACATATGAAAAATAAAAAATGAATTGGATGTTCTCAATGATTTAACCTAGGAGCAGTGACCACTTTGTGAGTCTCTGGAGGGTCGAATTTAATCTCTTCAGCGTCAATCATATCCTGAGTTTTCTTCTTCAGAGCCCAGCAGCTATTTGTATCATGTCCAGGACTGTCAGAATGGTATGCACACCTTTCGTCAGGGTGGTAACTAGGAGCATAAGTATTGGGATTTTGCAGAAGAGCCTTTAAAGTAATTAATCCTGCTTTCAACATGTGTTGTAATGCTTGGTCTAATGACATGTTGATTCTGATGAATTTTCTCTTAGGTATGACCTCTTTATGTTGGTTCCCCTGTTGGTGTCATTGCATAGGCGTAGGCTTAGAGACCAATATTTCCCCTACAGATTGATTGTGGTCGTCTGCCTTATTACGATCCTTCTGGCCATACTTAACATTGGCTTCCCTCTTACCAGCAAATGGCTTCTTCTTAGCATTAGAAGATGCAGCCATCAGGACCTTCCCACTCTTGATACTGTTGTACCCTAAAATTTTCCCTCCCATTTTCACACAAGACATACTCCTAGAGGTCGTCAATTGCTCAACTTGACTAAGGATTGACCAGGCAAATCCTCCTCTTAAGACAATAAGCCTCAAACTAGGGTTTCAATTTCAAGAAATATGGTCGAGTCCCAAGGGTCCCAAATGTCTTCCATTTCCCTAACATGTCCCCGAGATCATCCATGTCAAGTTTCATGCCCTACACAATAAGTTTGCTCAGTCAACTGCTCAGATGCCTGGAAATCAACTATACTAGGTCAAAAGTCAACTGTAGCCCAAATACAGTCAAACTTAAATATTTTTTGTCAACATCAACATTTTAAAGTAATTTCCATCATTTGATCAAGGGTTGATCATGATTCCTCAAGAAATGCTCCCAACTCATCAAAAGTCAAAAATGGCAATTTAGGGTTTCTATAGGAAAACTCAGCCAAACTTTGACCATGCATAACTTTCTCATACTTTATCAGAAATTTTCCAACCAAGTCTCATTTTTAAGAAAATACAATTTCCTACAACTTCTTTTCAGCCCTCAAGGTCATGAAATGCCTCAATCAAAAGATACAAGTTCATACATTATAGGTCATTTCAAAAATTCAATAAAGACACCTTTTGGGTCAAAGCTCCTTACAGGAACATAGAAGATCCAATTGAGATGAAACCAAAAGGTTTGCTCATAGGACATCCTAAGCTTTCTAAAAAGTCAGATAACACCCTCTTAGGGTCAAAAATGAGAGAGATATGCATTGCTAAAGTTGACCAATTTTTGGAAATGGGCATGAAGTCAACATTGATCAAAATTGTTTTTTTTTTCAAATGGGCCCATGTTTTCTTGTTTAAAACTTGTTCCTAAGATGGCCCACGACCCTTGAGCTTATCCACTTATTATTTTATTATTTTTATTATTTGTTTTGATTTTTTTATTCATTAAAATCAAAATAAATCATTTAAAATAATGGAATAATGAAATAAAATCAAAGATTGGATTTTATGAGCACGTTATGAATCCATGATCAGCTGGAAAATCATATAATTCGTACAAGGTCTAATTGGATTGGAAAAGATCATGATTTGGCCTATTTTAGAAACAAAGTATACAAGGCACAAATCAAATCTTTTCTCATCAATTTGCAAAGATTCAACTCAATTTTATTGACCTAATTGCTTCTACTATATATGCATAACAAACCCTAATGATAAAAACAAGGATTGGTCGTGTAGAATTGAGAGAGAAAAACTCAAAATTTTGAGAAGAAAGTGGTGGTCGTATTTTTGTCCACAAGGAGGTTCAAAGAATTTTGAAGGTTGCAATCCATTCCTGGCAGCATTTGGAAGCTACTTATATCATTCTCATGCATTAAGACGTCCAGAATCATCCTCCACGACCTCACGGTTTGCACACTTGTTCTTGAATCTGATTTTGAATATACACGCATGATAAATGAATTCTAACTACATATTCATGTTTGTATAATCATTTAGAACATGTTTGCATAATTAATTGTATGTTTTGATGTATATTTAGCTGACTGCCATTGCGAGGGTTTAAAGCTTCATTTTAGGGTTTCTTGTTTCAGGCAAAATCAAGGCTAAAGATGAGTACCATTGTACTCACGAGATCAAACCCAGTTGGTCTGTATTATTGGATTTCATTTTTATTGTGTGATTGTGATTTTTGAGATATGCAGGTTTTTAGCTACAGCATATGTCCTTAGGTAAAAGTCTTGAACCTAAAACGACAGTCCCTTGGGGAAGACGACTGCGTGTCAAAGCCTGGTTGTGTAGTTTGAACTTGGCGCCGTTTTGTTGCAGCCACTAACCATTATTCAATATATTATATTTTGTTTATTTATATTAACAAAAGACCAAGTGGCCCAGTGGCAAGCAGGAAGGGTGTTAAAGCATTGTGTGTGGGAGGTCAGGGGTTCGACCCATTCCTCCAACATTTTTTATTCTCTCAATATTTCCTTGCAGATTCTATGTTATCATCACAAGCGTGCTCACTGTATACCTCCAGATCATCACCCTTGGATCAATCAGTGCTCAGATCTAACGCTTCTAATGAAGATCCCCGTGGTAGACACTTCTGGCACAATCACACCGGATCTCACGTTGCTATGGGCCACAGAATGTTGGGCTTTGGTCAGAATTTCAGCATTCCACCCTTCATTTGGGCTCATACCCCCTTAGGCCCATTTCTCAGCACCTCTTCTATTATTTTTTATTTAATTTCTTCTTTTGTTCTAATTATTTCAAAACAAATCAATGTTTTTTTATTAAAATCAAAAAATCCAAAAATCACAAAAAAAAATAGGATTTAGTCTTTATTTTTAATAAATTAATTCTTTGAAAATTAATTATTTTAATTAACTTTAATTTTTGTTTCATTAATTAAAATTAATTAGAAAAATTAGGTTTAAACTTCAAATATTTTTTTCATAAAATCCAAAAAAATATTTTTAACAATAAAATTAGATTTCTATGGCTTTTGAACTTTTATCCAGTTAATTCTCGTGCGTAATTATTTTTTCTGTACGATTAATTTTTACTATTGATGTAACTGCGCCCAGTTTGTAATAGCTAAATTAGGGTTTTTCAATTCCGCATTTTTACTTTTCAGTCATTAATTATGTAATTACACCAAAGCCTTGTAATAGTTAGGAATTTTATCTTTCCGCCATTTATTTTCTCGCACGATAAACTGCTTAGACGAATGTTTAATAAGGTTGCCTGAAAGATAATGATTAATTGAACCTAGATAACCCTAATTGTGCCAGATAAATGAACAGAATCAAGCACACTTGCACCCTTAGGGTATACCTCACTTGGTTGCCTTCGGAAACAATGGTCATGTCCCTCGAGCGTAGGGATACTCTTAGCAAAGACCCTCAGTTTAAAATCATCATAAAGATCATAGTCCCTAAAATGTCCCTCGACTTGCCTGCGATAAATGATATTATGATGATAGTCCCTCCTAAATGCTAAGGTATCCTTACATGTTGCCTTCAATGACCATAAACGTCCCTTTCGATAGTCCCTCAAACATCCAACGACTAGGGTTACCTACTCATTGATAGTAGGATAACACGGTCTAAAGGGTAGGAGGAAAAGAACAATCTTTTTTCGAGTAGGTAGATAATTTTTAGGTACTTGCTCAAATAAATTTTCACACTACACTTTCAAATACTTTTCAAACAAAAGTTTTCAAAACACTTTATCACACTCTTGAGGACTGATACAGGAGTTACCATAAAGTGAATCGCCGCACTAAGGCAATTTTCAAAGCTTTTAAAACACACAAACACAAGCAATTTTAGAAAATGAGCAAGTACCTAAGAGTCCGTGGAAAACCATGGACGGAAAGGGTGCTAACACCTTCCCTTTCCATAATCTACCCCCTTACTCAGAAATATCGAAAAAAGGTCTTTTTCTGTTCTTTTCACCCTTTCCTTGTTGAATAAAAGAAAATTCGATGGCGACTCTTGCTTACCACGACATTTGCGAATAAAAAATGCAAACCTGTATTAACAGTCGGTTCTGCCACCGTATCACAGAACTGGCGACTCTGTTGGGGACAATTATAAAGTGGGGTTTACCTTAGGGTCTAGATCATTTTAAATTGCTTTCTCTGTTTTCTTTGACTGCTTTATCTTTGAGGGTTATTGGGGTATTCTTGTAAAGATCCTATACCCGCATCTGGGGCACCTTATTAGGTAAGTAGTAATAAATCATGGAGACTGTATGGTGTAGACCGATATGGACAAAGTGGTGGCTACGTTAGTGCGATACTTTGGATTGTACTGATGTTCCTTGAGTAAGTTAAGGATAACATTAGGCTTCCTCATAGTGTCAATAAGCGTTAACTGACCTTTAGAACCTTTAATTGACTCATCCCAGCCATTAGGAAGTAGTGAGATAACCGGCTTTGGTTCCGACCGAAGATTGGTTGATACTCGATACTACACTCATTGAGGCTGGACTTTCAGGATTTTTTGGCCGCAATACTTCGAAGCGGAGCTGAAACAATTTCTGAAGGAAAGGTCAGTGATATTGAGGCTCCTTAGAAGCCGGTTACTATTTCTAAGACAGGTTGAGCCAACTAAACTTCAAGAGGGTACTTACCTACAAACCCCATGCAAGCCTAAACCTAAGGCTGCTTGTGTGACTTGTTTGCCTTCATTGTCTAACAACTTGAATTCTTTGCAGGGTTGTGTTTGTCACCTTACATTTTTGCTTAACGCATAGTATACACATCATAACATCATGCCACATCATTTCCTTAAACATTTCAAGGATCTCAAGGGTTTGTGATGCAGGTTATGGTAAATCAGGCGTCCAGCAAGGGGAAAATGGGATTTATTTTCCTCTAGCCAACGCCGTCAAAAGACCAAACACGACAACTTGAGTCAGGGGCTATGACCCACTTGATATGGTGAGCTTGAATCTCATAGAAGGACTCTCAACAATACAAAGTTCTTCAATTAAAGCTGCAAATTTCAACTTCTGACATTTTCTTGTTTACCCCGCGAGATCCTTGAAAACATTGAATACATATATCATACATATCATTCATAACAGGTCTTCCAGTACAGGTTTCTCATCTTTTCGTTGTTTATTTTAGCAAAAGAAATGGCTTTTGAACAAATAATCAAAGACCTTCAGGCTCAAAATGCCCAGTTTCAACAAATGTTCCTGACTCTAACCCAGGGGCAAGAAGACCTGAAAGTTGTGATCATCAAAAAGAGGGCTAAGAGGGCAAAGAAACCAGTTCGTGTTTCGAGTGTGGGAAGAATAAGGCCAACTAACCGAGCTCTATATTTTTCAACCCCATCAAAGGGAGGAGGTAATCAAGAGGAAGAAGATGAGGAATCAGATAAAGGAGACAAAAATCCAATGTCTGAAGAAGATGAATTTGACTATGATGAGGAGCAGTGTCCTCCTGTTGATGAAAAAAATAAACAATTGGAGGATCGACTCAATGCCATGGAGATCTAAAGGGTGCTCAGTCTGGATTTCAAAGAGTTAGGTTTGGTTCCGGGGGTGGTCATCCCACCTAAGTTCAAGGTCCCCATATTTGCAAAATATGATGGTGTTTCCTGTCCCAACCTTCACTTGAGGTCATATGTCAGAAAGATCTAGCCTCACACTGTCGACCGGAAGTTATGGGTCCATTACTTCCAAGAAATTTTGGCTGGAACTCAAATGGATTAGTTCTATCAGCTAGAAGGAACTGATATACATATGTGGGAAGACTTGGCTACTGCTTTCTACAAGAAGTACCAATATAACGCTGACCTGGCACCAACTCGAGTGCAACTGCAGAATATGTCCATGGGCTCGAGAGAAGGGTTCAAGGAATATGCACAAAAATGGAGGGATCTAGCTGGAAGGGTTTAACCTCCTCTGACTAATCGGGAAATGGTGGACATGTTCATGGGCACTCTAATAGGCCCATTCTTCAATTTGCTGATTGGGAGTTCCTCATCCAGGTTCACAGAGATAGTTCTGACTGGAGAGAGGATCGAAAGTGGTATCAGGAGCGGGAAGATCCCGATGGATGCATCTTCTAATGCTGAGAAGAAGCCATTTGTTGGGAAGGGGGAAGCCAATGTTGTGCACGTCCATAAGGGTCATAATAAGGAAGACTACCACCAATCCGTGGGGGCAGTGCTGGTCTCTAACTTGGCACGCAAGCAACGACCACAACAACGGGGTAATCAGCGAAGGCAAGATAAGCCTAAGAGACAGTTTACCCAAATCAACATGCCATTGTCACAAGCATTGCAACACTTGTTAAAGATGAATCTGATTACGGTGATAGGCCCTCATCCAAACCCTAAGACTTCCTCTCCTAACTACAATCCTGATGCAAGGTGTGCTTATCATTCTGGAAGTATGGGGCACGATACTAACGATTTTTGGGCCCTGAAACACAAGATTCAGAATATGATTGTCGCCGAGGAGATTGAGTTCGACCCTCCTGAGACTCCCAACGTGATCACTGCTCCTATGCCAAATCATGGCTAGGATTGAAAGAATTTTTGTTCATTTGAATTCTCAATTGTATTTTCTTGGTTTATTAAAACAATTATTGTCATGTAAAAACTTTGTTACTTCGTTAATGCATTACACATGTTTGTCTCAAATTAATTTGTTTTTATTATGCTTAAACTGCTTTATACTTCCTTTTCGTGATATTCAACTCTCGATCAAAAGCTCTAAGCCGTTAGAGGGAGGATGACGAAGACGATACCACAATGCATACAATGTGCTTTTGAACAGACCTTGCTGACGATATACAGGCGTTATTTCAAATCCTAAACAGTGGAGTTATAAGGAGGAAAATCCCTAGTCAACCCCTTTTAGCCTAAGAAGTAGGAGATTTTCTTTTCACATAAATTAAAACCCTTAATCATAACCTGGGGAAGGGTAGTTTCCTCAGTTAATTCTAATGTGCATTCAATCGTCAAATTTCCCTTCATACACGACAAATAGTGTAGAAGATGCTCTCCAAAAGATAGTGATGGTTTCGCATAATCATCAAGGCAGGCAGGCATTATTTCTCACAATAAAAGCCCATTAAGTCAAGACCTATGAAGGAGACTTAAGAAAAAAAACTAGGGCATCCCGCTGACTGTAATCACAAAAGAAGCTGTTCAGGAAAAAGACAGGGATAGCGAAATCAAAAAAGAAGTTACTACAAATCATCGACAAAAAATAAAAGGTTACAAAAATGAATGCCTTCTTCAAACAAACGTTCAATTGCTGAACTCTCACCAGAATATCAAGGATAAGATGCCAAACTCAATTGGGATTCAAAATGCACAATTAACTGAGCATAGGACTGAAGAACATCACGAAGAACAGGGGGTACAAATAAATTTTGAGCTTTTATCCTTTGTTTCTTAAACCGTGAACCAGGCCACAATACAACCCTTAAAAGTCCTAGCTGAAGCATGGGTTAGTTTGAGAGCATACTGTTACAAAGATATCCTGACTCCTGTAGGACTTTCTACGAGTCCTGAGTTGATATCACATTCTTGCAAATTTTGTTTTGCTACACAAAACACATTTTCAAAAAAAAAAATTCAAGACAGACATGAGTTTTGCATTCTTTAAATAACATTGTTTGCGCATGGTTAATTGTTCAAATGGTAGAGAAATTCACACAATGAATATTCAGTGAACAAAAACCTTCTCAATGAAAAGGATCACCTCAAGTGGAAAAACACTTCCAACCAAAGGGGCACAGAATAATCATTGTCCATCACCTGGGGTAGTCAAGTCAAGATTCAAGGAATCTCTCAAAGATGCCAAATAGCCAGGGGTAAATCTCCATCTGAATCCCTTGGGGCATTAGACATGAATTCCAGCAACGAATTCTGTGTGATCAAATAAACATCTTCTGGAAGTGTGGCAACACTTACTACTATGGACAGTGACAATTCTATGTACCCGGTGAACATGGACATAGTCGGAAAATACTACGCATGAACAAAGACCCTCTAGGTTGACTGACCTAGGAAAAAATAAGGGCATCCCGGCGAACCAAAAGGGTTCGGGAAAAATTAGGGATAAAAATATAAAAAAAATATGTACACCCGGCAAGTCAAAAACCTAAAAAGGCGGCTTGGGAAAAAAAGGGTATCCCGGTGGACTGAAAATATGAAAAGACAGTCAAGGCAAAAGTTAGGGATTAAAGCGTACGATTATATCCTGTCATCTCGTCACTTGTTTAGTCATTAGAAGATTTATCATCCTGGTCAGCATTTACAAAGCACCCCAGGAGTTGGGATGCCACTCAACCATCCACAAACTCTCCGCAGGTACTTTCTCCAGCAGGTACAGAGGCATGGGCATCTTACACAAGTTCGCCACTATATCCTCAACTTACAACCTAGTGATGTCAGGTGTTCTTGTATCCCTAGAAGAACAGGAATTTCTAACTACTGCTTCGACATCAGGTTTTCCCCGGTGAAGTCGTCAAACTTCTCAGGATTCCCCAATAGGATTTCACAAAATCCTCAGGCAGTGCACAGAGCTTTCCTTCCCCAACATTGTTTATTCCTCTAGCAGCGGAAGATCATCTCCCAACAGTTCATCTTTAGCAAAATCCAAAGACCTACATTCTTCATCGCCAGCTACAATCTAGGATTTATTTTCCCTAATTCAACAACGATGTAATAGAGGAACTGATACATTCATATATTTCATTCATATATCATTCTACAAATGTCATAGCATATGCAATAAAAATGCATACGACATAATCTCATTTATTTTGAGGACACCATTACATAATGCATTTCATACATCATGACATTGCATACAGCTAACTCTTTAATTTTTCAGGAAAGATCAATCAACAGATATTTGCCATCAACAATTTCCAACAGGTCCAAGATTAGCTTCTGAAACTAAACAGAGTAATTATCTGCGCAACCAAATACAGCTTTACACTGGCTTATCATAAAGTAATCTTACACGGGTTTCTCCTAACTTCCAAATACAACTTTACACGGGCTCAACACAAAGCAATCTTACAGGAGTTTCTTCTGACTTCCAAAAATAGTTTTAAACAGACTAATCCTAAAGTAACCCTACCCAGGTTCCTTCTGAAGTTTTACACGGGCTTATCCCGAAGTAACCCTACCCAGGTTCCTTTTAAAGCTTTACACGGGCTTATCCCAAAGTAACCCTACCCAGGTTCCTTCTAAAGTTTTACACGGGCTTATCACGAAGTAACCCTACCCAGGTTCCTTCTGAAGTTTTACACGGGCTTATCCCGAAGCAACCCTACCCAGGTTCCTTCTGAAGTTTTACACGAGCTTATCCCGAAGCAACCCTACATAGGTTCCTTCTGAAGTTTTACACGGGCTTATCCCGAAGTAACCCTACCCAGGTTCCTTCTGAAGTTTTACAAGGACTTATCCCAAAGTAACCCTACCCAGGTTCCTTCTGAAGTTTTACACTGACTTATCCCGAGGTAACCCTACCCAGGTTCCTTATGAAGTTTTACATGGACTTATCCCAAAGTAACCCTAGCCAGGTTCCTTCTGAAGTTTTACACAGACTTATCCTGAAGTAACCCTACCCAGGTTATTTCTGAAGTTTTACACTGACTCATCGTGAAGCAACCCTACCCAGGTTCCTTCTCAGTTCAGATGCAATTTTACCCGGACTCATCATGAAGCAACGCTACCCAGGTTCCTTCTTACAATTTCTCGATGCAGTTTTACCCGGACACATCCTGAAGCTGCCCTACATAAGCTCCCTCTCATATATCTCATGAAGTAACCCTACCCAGGTTCCTTCTCTTACACTTCTAGATGACATCTTACCCGGACTCATCCTGAAACAGCCCTACACAGGTTTCTTCTGATATGTTTCTAGGTAGCAGTTAATTTCATTCTCCCCAGCAAATTACTACCAAGCCTGAATTTCAACCAGAAAACAACAAACTTTCATCTCTCCAATCTAGAGATAACCCCTCAGTAGAGCCATGGACAACTGAAGTTCCTAGACTCTATTCTCCACAGAGTTCTCCTCAAGCAAGAGAACAACAAAAATGAACATTCTCTAACAGAGTCCTCCTCAAACAACAGGAACAGGAATCCCCACAAAGAGACTTCTTATGAAGTCAGCATCTACTTCGGATGGCATCTTTAAGCCCATCTTTGAAGACTCTCTGTCACATTCCCTAGATGGCATCTTTAAGCCCATTCCCGACGTCATCAACTACCAGTGTCATTTCAGGCGAGTACAAATTTCTGGGCACTCTAGTGTTCAATCATCTTCCACCTTCAGATCACGAAAGGAAGACCATCCTATCTACATCCTCAGGTTTAAGAAGATTGAACAGGGGAAGCTATTATACCATAAAATTTTCCCTCCCACTTTCACACAAGACATACTCCTAGAGGTCCTCAATTGCTCAAGTTGACTAAGGATTGACCAGGCAAATCCTCCTCTTAAGACAATAAGCCTCAAACTAGGGTTTCAATTTTAAGAAAGATGGTTGAGTCCCAAGGGTCCCAAATGTCCTCCATTTCCCTAACATGTCCTCAAGATCATCCATGTCAAGTTTCATTCCCTACACAACAAGTTTGCTCAGTCAACTGCTAAGATGCTTGGAAATCAACTGTACTAGGTCAAAAGTCAACTGTAGCCAAAATACAGTCAAACTTCAAGATTTTTGGTCAACATTAACATTTTGAAGTAACCTCTATCATTTGATCAAGGGTTGATCATGATTCCTTAAGAAATGCTCCCAACTCATCAAAAGTCAAAAATGGCAATTTCGGATTTCTGTAGGAAAAGTCAACCAAACTTTGACCAGGCATAACATTCTCATACTTTATCAGAAATTTTCCAACCAAGTCTCATTTTTAATAGAATCCAGTTCCCTACAACTTCTCTTCAGCCCTCAAGGTCAAGAAATGCCTCAATCAAAGATACAAGCTCATACATTATAGGTCATTTCAAAAAGTCAACAAAAACACCTTTTGGGTGAAAGCTCCTTACAGGAATATGGAAGTTTAAATTGAGATGAAACCAAAAGGGTTGTTTAAAGGACATCCTAAGCTTTCTAAAAAGTCCAAGAAAACCCTCTTAGTGTCAAAAATAAGAGAGATATGCATTGCTAAAGTTGATTAATTTTTGGAAATGGGCATGAAGTCAACATTGATCAAAATTGATTTTTTTTCCAAATGGGACCATGTTTTCTTGTTTGAAACTTGTTCCTAAGATGGCCCACGACCCCTGAGCTTATCCACTTATTATTTTATTATTTTTATTATTTGTTTTGATTTTTTATTCATTAAAATCAAAATAAATCATTTAAAATAACGGAATAATGAAATAAAATTAAAGATTGGATTTTATGAGCACATTATGAATCCATGATCAGTTGGCAAATCATATAATTCGTACAAGGGCTAATTGGATTGGAAAAGATCATGATTTGACCTATTTTAGAAACAAAGTATACAAGGCATAAATCAAATCTTTTCTCATCAATTTGCAAAGATTCAACTCAATTTTATTGACCTAATTGCTTCTACTATATATGCATAACAAACCCTGATGATAAAAACAAGGATTGGCCGTGTAGAATTGAGAGAGAAAAACTCAATTTTTTAAAAGAAAGTGGTGGTCGGGTTTTTGTCCACAAGGAGGTTCAAAGCATTTTGAAGGTTGCAATCCATTCTTGGCAGCATTTGGAAGCTACCTGAATCATTCCCGTGCATCAAGATGTCCAGAGTCATCCTTCACGACCTCACGGTTTGCACACTTGTTCTTGAATCTGATTTTGAATATACACGCATGATAAATGAATTATAACTACATATTCATGTTTGTATGCTAATTTAGAACATGTTTGCATAATTAATTGTATGTTTTGATTTATATTTAGCTGACTGCCAGTGCTAGGGTTTGAAATTTCATTTTAGGGTTTCTTGTTTCAGGAAAAATCAGGGCTAAAGATGAGTACCATTGTACTCACGAGATCAAACCCAGTTGGTCTGTATTCTTGGATTTCGTTTTTATTGCCTGATTGTGATTTTTGAGATATGCAGGTTTATAGCTACAACATATGTCCGTAGGTAAAAGTCTTGAACCTAAAATGGCATCCCTTGGTGAATACGACTACGTGTCAAAGCCTGGTTGGGTAGTTTGAACTTGGCGCGCGTTTTGTTGCAGCCACTAACCATTATTCAATATATTATATTTTGTTTATTTATATTAACAAAAGACCAAGTAGCCTAATGGCAAGCAGGAAGGGTATTAAAGTCTTGTGTGTGGGAGGTCAGGGGTTCGACCCCTGCCTCCAACATTTTCTATTTTCTTAATATTTCCTTGCAGATTTTATGTTATCATCGCAAGTGTGCTCACTGTATACCTCCAGATCATCACCTTTGGATCAATTAGTGCTCAGATCTAACGCTTCTAATGAAGCTCCCTGTGGTAGACACTCATGGCACAATCACACTGGATCTCACGTTGCTATGGGCCACAAAATGTTGGGCTTTGGTCATAATTTCAGCATCCCACCCTCAATTTGAGCTCATACCCCCTTCAGGCCCATTTCTTTTCACCTCTTCTATTATTTTTTATTTGATTTCTTTTTTTGTTCTAATTATTTCAAAACAAATCAATGTTTTTTTATTAAAATTACAAAATAAAAAAAAAAGGATTTAATCTTTATTTTTAATAAATTATTTCTTTGCAAATTAATTATTTTAATTAACTTTAATTTTTGTTTCATTAATTAAAATTAATTAGAAAAATTAGGTTTAAACTTTAAATCTTTTTTCATAAAATCCCAAAAAATATTTTTAACAATCAAATTAGATATTTAGGGATTTTGAACTTTTATCCAGTTAATTCTCGCGCGTAATTATTTTTGCCGTACGATTAATTTTTACTATTGATGTAACTGCGCCCGGTTTGTAATATCTTAATTAGGGTTTTTCAATTCCGCATTTTTACTTTTCAGTCATTAATTATGTAATTGCAGCAAAGGCTTGTAATAGTTAGGAATTTTATCTTTCCGCCATTTATTTTTCCACACGATAAACTGCTTAGATGAATGTTTAATAGGGTTTCCTGAAAGATAATGATTAATTGAACCTAGATTACCCTAATTGCGCCAGATAAATGAACAGAATCAAGCACACTTGCATACTTGCACCCGTAGGGTATACCTCACTTGGTTGCCTTCGGAAACAATGGTCATGTCCCTCGAGCATAGGGATACTCTTAGCAAAGACCCTCATTTTAAAATCATCATAAAGATCATAGTCCCTAAAATATCCCTCGAGTTGCCTGCGAGAAATGATCTTATGATGATAGTCCCTCCAAAATGCTATGGTATCCTTACATGTTGCCTTAAATGACCATAAATGTCCCTTTCGATAGTCCCTCATACATCCAACGACTAGGGTTACCTACTCATTAATAGTAAGATAACACGGTCTAAAGGGTAGGAGGAAAAGAACAGTCTTTTTTTGAGTAGGTAGATAACTATTAGGTACTTGCTCAAATAAATTTGCACACTACATTTTCAAATACTTTTTAAACAAAAGTTTTCAAAACACTTTATCACACTCTTGAGGACTGATACAGGAGTTACCATAAATTGAATCGCCGCACTAAGGCAATTTTCAAAGCTTTTCAAATACACAAACACAAGAAATTTTAGAAAATGAGCAAGTACCTAAGAGCCCATTGGAAACCATGGATGGAAAGGGTGCTAACACCTTCCCTTTCCATAATCTACCCCCCTTACTCAGAAATCTCGAAAAAATGTCTTTTTATGTTCTTTTCACCCTTTCCTTGTTGGATAAAAGAAAAGTCGGTAGCGACTCTTGCTTACCGCGGCATTTGCGAACAAAAAATGCAAACCAGTATTAACAGTCGATTCTTCCACCATATCACAAATACCACTTTCGATCCTTTCTCCAGTCAGAACCATCTCTGTGAATACAGATGAGGAACTCCCAGTCAGCATTTTAAAGAACGGGCATGTCAGAGGGCCCATGAACATATCTACCATTTCCCTATCATTCAGAGGAGGTTGTATCCTGACAGCTAGATCCCTCCATTTCTGGGCATATTCTTTGAAGCCTTCGCTAGAATCCATAAACATGATTTGAAGTTGTGTACGAGTTGGAGCGAGGTCAGCATTGTATTGGTACTGCTTATAGAAAGCAACAGCCAAGTCTTCCCAGGTATGAATGTATGTTCTTTCTAGCTGGTAGAACCACTCCAGTTGTGTGCCAGCTAAACTTTCTTGGAAGAAATGGACCCATAACTTCCGGTCAGCAGTGTGAGGCTGGATCTTTTGGACATAGGACCTTAAGTGCAATTTAGGGCAGGAGACACCGTCATACTTAGCGAACGTGGGGACCTTGAATTTTGGTGGGATGATCACGCCAGAAACCAGGCCTAATTCTTCAAAGTCCGAGCCAGGTATCTGCTGAATCTCCATAGCATTGAGACAATCCTCCAGCTGTTTGTATTTATCATCAGCAGGAGGATATTGTTCATAGAATAATCAGCTTCATCTTCATCAGTTATCGGGTTTTTATCTTCTTCATGACTATCCCCCTTATTTAATGGAGTTGAAAGACCTAGAGCTCCTTTAACCGGTCTTCTGAGTCTTCTTCCCATATTAAGGATTCCATCCGATTTCTTTTCCTTCTTCTTCTTCTCTTTGATGACGAGAGCTTCAGTTCTTCCTGCCCCTGGGCCAAAGCCATGAACATTTGTTGAAACTGGGCATTTTGAGCTTGAAGGTATTTTACTGTTTGTTCAAGGGCCATTTCTTTTGCTGAAATAAACAGCGAAAAGATGAGAAACCTGCTTTGAAAACTGCTTATGCAATGATATGTATGATATATGTATGCAATGTTTTCAAGGATCTCACGGAGTAAACACAAAGAGATGTTAGGAGTTGACTACAACCTTGATTGAAGAACTTCGCATCGTTGAGCATCCTTCTACGAGAGTCAAGCTCACCATATCGAGTGGGTCATATCCCCTGACTCAAGTTGTCGTGTTTTGGTCTTTTCACGACATTGTCTAGAGGAAAATAAATCCCCTTGCCCCTTGTTAGACGTCTGATTTATCAAAACCCGCATCACAAACCCTTGAGATCCTTGAAATGGTTAAGGAAATATTGTGGCATGATGTTATGATGTCATGATTATGCTAAGAAATCACAGATATAGCAAGCACAAGCAAATCACACCAAGACCTTATGTTTAAGGCTTGCATGGGTTTTACGGTGATACCCTCTTGAAGTTGGATTGGTTCCACCTATCCTATAAATAGTAACTGGGTTCTAAGGGATCTCAATGTCACTGATCTTTCCCACATGTTTCGTTCGATAGGCGACTGACTCTCAACCAAACAAAACTCAGGAGTCAAATCTCAATGAGTGTAGCATTGAGTATCTACCGACTTTGGGAATACACCAAAGACGACCATCTCACTACGTCCTAATGGCCAAGTTATTCAATTATAGGTTCTATGGTCAGTTGACGCTTCATGACACCATGCAACGGCCCCATATTCTCCTTGATTAACTCAAGGGCTACCGGTACCAACCAAAGTGTCGCATCAACGTAGCCATTGCTTCAACCGTGTCGACATACCCCGCACAGTTTCCACGATCTATTGCTACTTACCTAAAAGGTTTCCCCAAATCCGGGTGTAGGATATATAGTAACACAAACAGTACCCTTAAAAGTAAAGCAAACAAACAGTTAAAGAAGCAAAGTGATCTAAACCCTAAGGTAAACCCCACTTTTTACTTTTCCCCAGCAGAGTCGCCAGTTTTATGATACGGTGGCAGAATCGATTGTTATACTGGTTTGCATTTTTTGTTTGCAAATGTTGCGGTAAGCAAGAGTCGCCACCGACTTTTCTTTTATACAACAAAGGAAAGGGTGAAAAGAACAGAAAAAGAAATTTTTTGAGATTTTTTGAGTAAGGGGGGTAGATTATGGAAAGGGAAGGTGTTAGCACCCTTTCCATTCGTGGTTTTCCACGGGCTCTTAGGTCCTTGCTCATTTTTGAAAATTGTTTGTGTGTTTCTAAAAGTATTGTGTTTGCTTTATGGTAACTCTTGTATCAGTCCTCAAAAGTGTGATAAAGTGTTTTTGAAAAATGTTTTTTGAAAGTGTGTAAGTGTGAAAATTTCAGGTTTGAGCAAGTACTTAAGAGTCATCTACCTACTCGAAAAAGGACGTTCTTTTCCTCCTACCCTTTAGATAGTGCTATCATACTATTAATAAGTAGGTAGCCCTATAGTTGGATGTTGAGGGACTATCGAAAGAGACGCTACGGTCATTGAAGATAACATGTAAGGATATCTTAGCATTCGAAGAGACTGTCATCATATAGGAAACATTGAGGGACAAGATCATTTCTCATAGGCAACTCGAGGGACGTTAAGGGACCATGATCTTTATGATGACTTTTAGATTGAGGGTCTTTGCTAAGATATCCCTACATTCGAGGGACATGACCATTATTTTTAGAGGCAACCAAATGAGGTATACCCTAAGGGTGCAAGTGTGCAACAGTGTGTTTTTTCAGTTATGTTCATCTTGCAATTAGGGTTTTCTATCGTTCATCTTTATCTTTCCATACAATCCTATTAATTTAAGCATTGTATAAAATATAGTAGCAGAAGGTAAAGGCGGAAATGTAAACCTAAGCTATTACAGAGCTTTGGGGCAGTTACATAATAGTAAAGAGTGTAGAAAATAAATCCTAAAACTATTACATCCTGGAAGCAATTACATGATAATGATGAAAAAAAGCGGGAAAAATAAAGCTACGCTATTACAGTTGAACGCGCCCTATACACTTTATCTAGGAAAATAAAAATAAGATGAAAATAGCAAAGAAAATGTTTTGGTGATTTTTTTATTTAAAAAAATGATTTATGATAATTAATTAAATAAACCTAAAAAACCTAATTAATTTTAATTAATAAAAAAATGTTAATTTTGAAAAAAAAGTTAATTAAAATACCTAAATCCTAATTAATTTTAATTATAATAAAAAAGTTAATTTTGAAAAATAGGTTAATTAAAATACCTAAATCCTAATTAATTTTAATTAATAATAAAAAAGGTTAATTTTGAAGAAAAAAAGGTTAATTAAAAAAACCTAAAACCTAATTAATTTTAATTAATAAAAAATGGTTTTAAAAAAAAGTTTATGTTTAATGATTAACAAAAAAAGGATTAAGTTTGCCAAAAAATAGATAGAGAAAGAAGTATCAATGGAAAATAGGGTTAGAAAATACAAATAATGCAAATGTCAGGGGTGCAAATGTCAGGGGTGGTTGTTGAACCAAAATTAAATTAAAGCCTAAAATTAAATTAAAAAAACTAAAATTAATTATTCGAGTTTATTATAAAAAATCAAAGGTTTGTGAAAAATGTTAGGTTTTATGAAAAATGTTTTAAACAGAAAGAATGAAAATAGGTAAAAGGATAAATAGAAAGGAAGAAAACCAAAACCAATAGGGGTGGGTGTTGAACCCACGCCCTTAACCTCCTTAGGATTTCTGCCTTTCCATGCATTGGTTGTTGTTATGATCCGACCTCAGTGTTTTGAAATAACCCTGCTTGGGGCCATGTCTAAATATGCAGCGTTGAATCTTATGAACACATTAAATAAATTACTATATCATGAAATACAAAGAAAGCAAATATATGAAATTTTATAATGTTAAAATCGATATGGAATGTATAAATGCTTCTACATCCTTTTGATCATGGAGATTAAACCAGCCTTACCTTTACTGGAGAAGTAGTGAGATGGGGGTTTGTAACAAGGATGGCTTGTTTGTAGTGAGATGGGGGTTTGTAACAAGGATTTCAATATTTTTAGGGTTCTTGAAAGAATTTGATATTTTGACAGGGTTGTGGCAAAGGTTTTTTTTTGTCCTGTATAATGGAAATTAGAGCAAAGATATGGGCTTTGAATGTGCAATTGGGCCTCCAATAACCACAAGCAATAGTGCAGATTTTTATTCACTTGAGTCTGTCACGTTCCATGCTAAATTGCAGGGACTTAAGTATAATTTTTGAAGTTGAAATGTGAAAAACAAAATTTAGCCGACATCGAGAACAAACTCTTGTCTGAAAATGGGCTCAATCGGATAAACGGTGATTTAGTTATGAATTTTTGAAGTTTCGGCTCAAACAAACTTATTTTGGGCTCTAGTGTCAACTCTGACACATTCTTCAATAAAAAACTGGTATTGATCGGAGCAAAAACCAGTCTCGACTTTGGAAGCAAAGTTGTAGATCTCCGAGTCAGTGACCTTGTGTAAAAAGATGGGCCCGATCCGTTAAAAATTGACCGAGTTATGAATTTTCGAAGTTTCGACCCAGATGAAATAATATTCAGCATTCAGGATTTTTCGCGTGTCACGTGCACTCTGGGGAAAAAATGAAGGCCTTTTGGATACCGTTCGAACTCGATACCTCATGTGAAAACTTAGCCAACTCAATTTGTGAAATTTTGGCGCTGGAACCAACTCGATACGATGAAAATCTACCAAGCTATGATTTTCTGAACATGACACAAATAAACTTCTATCACAAATTTTCTGTATGAAAATACTTGATAAATCCGCATTTTTGAAGACCTTCTAATCGAAATTGGCTTCCAACCGTGAGAGATGAAAATGTAGATGACGTCAAGATGGAATTTTGGCCACCGGAACGGGTTCAAAACGAGCCACGATCTTCAAGTTATGAATTTTTTAGTGCGTAAAAACTGCACTTTCAGCATATTTTTTCACCATATTTCTTCGAGAAAAATCGCACATTCGGAGACCTTCTTTAAATAATTGGCTCTCGAGCCGAACCTGAATTTGAGAATATGTTATCAAGGATATCTTGGCGAAAGAACACCTGAATATGAAGCTCCAGGTTGTACTTGTGAATCTTTGAAGCCCGAATCGTTGTGAAACGACGAACTGGTCTTCAGCACAGAAAATACTCTGAGAACATTCATTAGAGAAATAAACATCACTTGTAACCTGACGAAACTTTCTAAATATACCTTGATTATATTACCATAAAACTAATTATATACATGTATGTAATAATGAAATGTAAGCCAAAAGGTCGAAATAAAGAGGGCAAATTTTGGGGTACAACAATAGCCAATAAAATAATATATCTATTGAGGGGTACTCTTGGGATTTTCAGAAACATTTGGCATCTTGAGAAATAACATGGGGGACAAGATCGTGCAATGCCTCCATCCTTTCATGGTAGTGGAATGAAACATTGATTGTACCATGTACTATTTGTACAATGTTAATGTTATCTTCTTTCCTTCTGAACTTCAAAGGCTTCTGCGAGCATGAGTTTAGAAGCGAGAACATAACACAAGGTTATCAGAACTTCAAGTCTACAGAGTCTTCAGCACTTGGTTGTGAGAACCTTTTCTGGGAACCTTAGGTCTTTAGATCTTCAAGTCTTTAGAATCTTTAGAACTTTTGTCTTTAGAGTCTTTTGCACTTGGTCTTTAGAACCCTTATCTTTAGAACCTTGGGTCTTTATAAACTTGAGTCTTTAGCATCTGGACTTGAGTAGAAACTTTTGTCATCTGATCTTTGGATTGTTTCTTTAGAACCCATTGTCTTCATAAACATGAGTCTTCAACATCTGGACTTAAGTAGCAACTTCTATCATCATATCTTTCGACTGATTTCTTTAGACAAACATCAGAGCTTACACTTCAGAGCCTTATAGAGTGTCCTGCTACTGTTTAACAGAACTTGTATAGTACAGAATCAGAACTAATTCTCTTCTAATGTCTTGGCCACGCCATCCATAAGAAGCAGAACATGTTTGTTAAGTACTCAACAATAATAAACATTAGAGTATCAAAATTGTTCATACAAACATACTCATTTTTTATCATCATAAATCAGAGATAATATTGCAGAACCAAATCTTGTTCTTACACTTTCTCCGTATAGGAAGGGAGCTCAAGCCCAATAAATCTCCCCTCATAACTATGTGGAGGAAATCGTTCAGCAGACAATATTACAACAAGCTTCAAACTTCCCTAATGGTAATGTTTTAGTCATAATATCAAAATCATTACCATTTGTATGAACTTTAGCTAACTCCAACAACTTAGCTTTTAAAATATCATGTATCCAATGATATCTCAAATCAATGTGTTTGGCCTATTATAAAAGGTTGGATTCTTATCAAGATGAATAAAACTTTGATTATCAAGAAAAAACACATATTTGTATTAAACAAAAATATGCTCCTACTAAAATTTCTTCAACCATAGTAACTCTTTGCATGTCTTGGTAATGGAAATGAACTCAGCCTCTATAGTAGACAATGCTACACGCTTTTGCAATCTGGACTGCCAAGCCACAACTTCCCCTGCAAATTTAATCATGTAGTCCAAAGTGAACTTTCTGGAATTAATGTCTCCAGCCATATCAGAGTCAGAGTACCCCACTTGAGTAGGCTTATCTCCTCCAAAGAAAAGCCCCATACATGTAGTACCGCGAAGATACCTTAAAATCCATTTTATAGCATTCCAATGTTCTCTACCTGGATTTGACAAAAATATATTGATTGCACCAATATCATGTGCTATATTTGGTCTTGTACATATCATTGCATACATCAAACTGCCCACAACAGACGCATAAGGAACACGTTTCTTCATTTTCACTTGAAGGACTTTGATTAGAACTCAACTTGAAATGATAAGCAAGAGGAGTGCTTACCGCCTTATAACTTTCTATTTGGAATATTTGCAGCACTCATTCGATATAATCTTCTTGTGACATCCAAAGTTTCTTCTCCTTTCTGTCACACATGATTCTAATGCCAAGAATGTGTTTAGCTTCTCCCATGTCTTTCATGGAAAATGACTCTCCCAACTGTTTCTTTAACCTGTTAATGTTTTAAATATTTTCCCTACAATAAACATATCATCAACATATAACAACGAGACAATAAATTCATCATTAGAATTTTTTTACCAAATATGCAATGATCTAAAGTAGTCTTCTGGTATCCTTGATCACACATAACAGACTCTAACTTCTTGTAACATTGCCTTAGAGCTTGCTTCAACCCATATAGACTCTTTCTTAATCTACAAACATGAGTTTCTTTGCCTTTAACTTGAAAATCATCGGGTTGTTTCATGTAGATCTCTTCCTCTAAATCACCACGAAGGAAAGTTGTTTTCACATCCATTTGCTCAACCTCTAAATCAAGAGTAGCAGCTAAACTCAACACGGTTATGATTGATCACATCTTTACAATAGGTGAGAAAATCTCATTAAAATCAACACCCTTTCTTTGATGGAAACCTTTCTCCACTAATTTGGCTTTATATCTTGGAGACTTAGATTTGCTCTCATGTTTAACTCTATAAATCCACTTGTTTTCCAAAGTCATTTTACCTTTAGTAAAATTCATTAAATCATAAGTGTGATTATCATGCAATGATTTGCTCTCATCATGCATTGCATCCAACTACTTTTGATTTTCATCACTTTCCATGACCTCTTGAAAACACTCGAGTTCTCCCTCATTAGTCAAGGTCACATACTCATCAAAACTATACATTGTAGAAGGTTTTGTCTACCTGATAGACCTCCTAAGTTGAACTTGAGATGATTATGGAGCTTCACCAAGATTCTCATCTTGTAACCTATCTCTCTCACCTTCATCATCATTAGTTGGAATATTTACCTCTCTCCAAGTTGTTGATCATCAACATGATCATATGACTCACCAGTTTGATCATCTCCATCGATAATATCTAGTTTATGAATAGGTAATCGAATTGGATCAACATTAGACAAAATGATATCTTTTTTGGGTTTAGTCTTCTCTAACTTATCAAAATATTCAATTGTTTGGTCTTCCATGAATACTACATCGCAACTTCAGATAAGCTTCTTCCTTACAAGATCGTACAACTTGTAACCAAACTCATCTTGCCCATAGCCGATGAATATGTAATTTTTTGAATTTTCATCCAACTTGGATCTTTCATCCTTTAGAATATGCACAAAAGCCTTACAACCAAAGACTCTCAAATCATTACACTTGACATTCTTTCCAAACCAAATCTTGTCTGGAGCTTCACTATTCAAAGCAACAGTAGGAGTGAGATTAAGAACATGCCTCGCCGTGTAAAGTGCCTCATCCCAATAATTTTTTGGCAACTTAGCTTCATAGAGCATACACCTTACTCTCTCAATTAATGTTTGATTCATCCTCTCTGCTAAACCATTCAATCGA
The DNA here is from genome assembly GCA_948472305.1 of Vicia faba. NCBI lineage: Eukaryota > Viridiplantae > Streptophyta > Magnoliopsida > Fabales > Fabaceae > Vicia > Vicia faba. The sequence goes on from OX451736.1 coordinate 1,141,336,353, forward strand.
GGAGTTTTAGGAGGATTCTTTTCATGTGCAATATTGTGATGCTTGCAATAGGCATCAAATAGTCCACAATACTCACCACCATTTTTCAGAACAAACACATTCCAGCTTCTCATTTTTCTTCCTCTCTATTAAAGCATGAAATTATTTGAACTTCTCCAACACTTGGTCTTTTGTCTTCAAGGCATAAAACCATAGTTTTCTGGAACAATCATCAATAAAGGTAACAAAATAAAGTGTACCACTAAAGGATTTTACCTTTAATGGACCACAAGCATCATAATATACTTATTGAAGCAACTTTTACTTTCTTGAGAGAGGATGTCTCTTGAAAGATATTCTATTCTGTTTATCAGTCGTGCAATGAGAACACTTCTCCAAATATGCATTCTTTAACTCAGGAAAAATATTCTTTTTGGCCAAAAGCTTTAGCCCATTTTCACTAATATAACTAAGTCTTTGGTGTCACATAGGCGCTTCCATGTTGATAGCATTCACACTGTCCCTAGCGACCAAAGCTTTTATCCAATACAGTTTAGAAAGCTTTTCCCCTCTAGCCACAACCAAGTTGCTTTTGTTGAGTCTTCGCTTTCCAGAACCAAAGCGATTGCCATAATCATAATCATCAAGCATATTCATAGGGATTAAATTAAAGCAGACATTCGGAGCATGTTTCACACCTCTAGCAACAATTGCATTCACATGTTAGTTTGCAAGTAAACATCACCAACACCAATTACCTTTGAAATACCATCATTACCCATCTTTAACACTCCAAAGTCACCAGAAGTATAAGATGTGAAGAAATTCTTTCTTGGTGTAACATGCAATGTACCACCACTGTCAACTATCCACATGCTCTAGTCTCATAAGAGATTAACAGACTCATGATCATGTAGAATAACAAGATCATTACAAGTTGCAGTAGTAACACGATCATCATCATGATCTCTTTGTTTAGACTTACCTTTATTGCCTTTGTTATCCCTTTTCCACTAATAACAATAGTTTTATATGTGTATTGTTTTGTGACAATAATGATACTCCAGATTCTTGTATCGTGGCTTGGACTTGCTTCTACTATTCTCTCTACCACCATTTGGTTCCTTTTTCTGACTTCTCCCCTATTTTCAGTGACAAGTACCTCAGATTGAGATGAAGAACCTTGTGTCTTCCTTCTCATCTCCTTATTAAGAATACTATCCTTAGTCATTTCCAAAGAAACAACATCTCTAGGAGCAGAACTTGCAATAGAAACCTGAAATGTCTCCCAAGACTCTGGTAAATATGTATCAAAATGTCGGATTATATGTATGATAAAGAATGGAAGTTAGAACATCAAGAGGTATGTGGTTTTATTCGACAATACATAGAAGATAATGTTTATAATCATATTACTAATGAGACACATGTAAAAACTTTGTAGGAGAAGATATAGTCCTTATATGCCTTTAAATCAGGGAATAATAAATTGTTCTTGTTGAATAACTTCATAAGTTTGAAGTATAAGGAGGAGACTTCTATTTCAGATCACTTGAGTGAATTTCAATGGCTCATTGATCAGATGTCAGAAATATGTATCAAAATTTCATCATTAAATTTAATACCCATTTCTGACATCTGATCAATGAGCCCTTGAAATTCACTCAAGTGATCTGAAATAGAAGTCTCCTCCTTATACTTCAAACTTATGAAGTTATTCAACAAGAACAATTTATTATTCCCTGATTTAAAGGCATATAAGGACTATATCTTCTCCTACAAAGTTTTTACATGTGTCTCATTAGTAATATGATTATAAATATTATCTTCTATGTACTGTCAAAGAAAACCACATACCTCTTGATGTTCTAACTTCCATTCTTTATCATACATATAATCCGACTTTATAAAACTAAAAACCGGTGAATGCAATTTCTTCACGAATAGTAAATCTTTTATTTTTTCCTTTCATAAATTCTAATTAGAATCATTAAACAATACCATCGTCATCTTTGTATTTGACTCAATCATTCAAACATGTAAAATAGTCCTTAACCAAGAGCTTTACTGTCACTCTGATGAGAAATTAAGACAAAATAACATAACAATACGCAGTGGATATAAAATTCCTCACACTTGTAGGAACCTTGAGGATCAATAACAAATATAAGACAAAAAACCAAACAAATAAAGGTACAAAATACCGATATTTTTAACGTGGAAAACCCCTCAATATGAGAGTAAAAACCACGAGTCGTCCAAACCAAAGAAATAGTTCCACTATAATCAATTGGAGATACAAGAGAGTCTTAAAGTGATTCACAAAATAGTGATAACAACCTCAAATCACAAAGCAAACTAGCTTATAAATAAGAATCCAAAAAACTAAAAAATTACTCAAATTTACAACTTCAATGCAAAATAATTATCTCTCAGCTCGAGCTTCATTTTGTAGATCTCAACGGTCAAAAGTTAGATATAGATGTTGCGAACATGTCCTCCAAATTTGAACTCGATCTGACGACTAACAAATCAGAAATCATCGATTTAATGAGACTAATGCAGAAAAAATAAGAATATATTTCTCTCCTCTTTTTTTTTTTACATCTTCATTTTCTCTCTATTTCACTTAATCCTAAATTGAGACTTTCTATTTAAATAAGTAAAATAAATAGAATATTTATATTTAAGTTAAGTCTTTCTTTATACAAGAATGGAGTCCAAACAAAAAAATACTACTTTTTTTTTCTCTTTGTTAAAAAACATAAATGGTATTTATCATCTCCATTAAAGACATAGGTCAAACAAAAGAATTATTTAAAGCAAAAGTAGTGAAAACAAAATAAATATTTGTTATAAAATTAAGGTTTGTAAAAGAAATGTCAAAGTAGACAAATATTTCAACAAAGGTAATTAGAAATAGTAATAGTTAGGCCACCATCTCTTCTTACTTATTCTTCTCACCCTTTTACATTGTCTTTTCCATGATGTGAACTAACCATAGTTTTTAAATAACTTTTTTTCATGAAGGTAAAAAATAAAGAATACAAAAAGTGAATTTTGTGGGACATTATTTTCCATGTTCTTCTGCTTACGTAATCGTGGACCTAGTTTATAGGTATTAAAGTGTCTTTTTGACAAAGTCCTATGAAATTGTAACAGATCTATACGAAAACAAGCACCATGATGGGATATTTCGTACCAAGTTCTTTTGTGCTTTCTAACAGAATAATATTACTAGAGTTGAAATTGAATTTGTTTTCCAATACATTTATGAAAGTGCAGCAGTAAATACCAAGTAAAGTAATGTTTCTTTATTTGGTACAGAAATTATTAAGAGCAATCGGATTGGTAGAACGCATGTGATATGAATCATTCTTATGCATACGAGAAAAAAAATCAATTAGCAGCTAAAGTTTAATACTCCAGCACTTTAGTGGAGTTGAACTTAGAAATATATTGGTGCTATCTCTCAGTATTTTTATTTTTTTAATAATTTTTATAGCATTATTGTAGAATAATAAATACATTTTTTTTATATTATTTTATACACTAACAATTATTATCTAAAGTCCTAGTTCGGATCTATATGAAAACACGGGAAACACGGAAGAAATAGTGAGGCGTTGTGTGATTGATTTTGTTTTTTGAATTCGTGTTGAATCTTGAACGGAATTATAACATAATCATATTTTCTGATTTTGCGGGATTGGAAAACATTGTGTTTGGTGAGATCTGAGTGACTTGCACAAGGTTGAAGATGAACGGAAGTGGTAGTTTGAGCACCAAATTTCCAGTGTTCAATAGCAAGAACAGGAATCGTTGGATGATTCAGATGTGTGTATTGTTTGCTGCTCAAGATGTTCTTGATCTCGTCAATAATGGTTATGTTTCGGTTGCACTTCTAGAAAATGCAACTAATGCGCAGAGAAATGCTCAGCGCGATTTGAGGAAAAAAGATCATAAGGCATTATTCTACATCCATCATTGTGTGGATGTGAACGTGTTTGAGAAAATCGTTGATTCGACGACGACGAAGGCTGCATAAGACACACTGGTCACATGTTACAGTGGTGACGCATCAGTGAAGAAGGTGAAGCTTCAGTCTCTACGAAAGTAGTATGAGAATCTCAACATAAAAGAGAACGAAAATGTATCTGAGTACATCTCCAGAGTGATTCTGATCACTAATGGGATGAAAACTTGTGGAGAAACTCTTTCTGAACAAGTAATCATTGAGAAGATATTGAGGTCTCTTACCCCTCAATTTGATTACATTGTTGTAGAAATTGAACATTCTAAACATTTGAACACCATGAGAACTGCGAAGCAGTCTATAGGCACAAGAGTTGCGTATGGCTGAAAGAACTTCTGAGTGAGAGGTTGAGCAGGCTCTAAAAGCTTCTTTTGTCAAGAAGGACCAGAAGTATTCTTGGTCAGAAGTCAAGAAAAAATATGGTAGGTCTCAGAAGTCAGAAACCTCTATTTTTTCATGAGAAGAAATATCATAAGAGAATGGAGAAGTACGACAAGAAGAAGGTTCAATGTTACTGTTGCAAGCAGTTTGGCCACTTTCCTAAAGATTATTGGTCAAACAAGGGAAGGAAATCAGAAGAAGAAAATATATTCAGAGGAGATTTCGATGATGAACTTGTGCTATTAATGGCTTATGAGTCTAATGGAAGGTGTTTGGTAGATTGATGGTATATGGACACTGGCTGCTCAAATCACTTGACTGGAAACGAACAATGGCTGATAGACTTTGAATCCAGAAGGAGGACAAAGATCATATGTGTTGATTATAAGTACCTTAATGTAGAAGGTATGGGAAATGTCAAAGTTAAAGTGAAGAATGGGAAGAGTGTTCTGATTAAGGATGTTTAGTATGTTCCTGTCATTAAGAGCAATGTAATGAGTGTAGGTCAGCTCATTAAGAAAAGTATCTCAGTTGTTATGAATAACAATCTCTTGAAGTTGTATGGTTCCAATCAGAAGCTGATTATGAAATCTAAACAGGGAAGCAACAAAACATTCAACACTACTACAAAACGCACAAACAACAATGCCATGTTTACGACGTATCCATATACATTGTATTAATAGATTAAAAGTTTTTCACCCAGTGAGTTGTTGGATTTATTAATGACGATTCGTTTTAAACACCGTAGTAAAAAATGATGTGTAGCACGCTTAGATTCCCAACAACCACATTTTTTCATTTTTTTAGTACATTAAGCGCGTGTCACCTATCTTCATTATTTAAAAAATAAATTGTAAATGATTTAACAATGGTGAATACGTAAACTGTTGTTAAAGGACTTAAGTTTCCACTACGGTTTTTTTGTTCAACCGCGATTAAAGGGTTTACTGATAAATTAAAACAAATTTTTTTTTGTATTTCTTTCATAAGACGCCCTAGGTGAACAAGCGGTCCATAGACGACAATGGTGGCTCAAATATTCGTATCCATTCATTTGGAGCTCAAATCTTCATTCATTTGATTCTTCAGCTTCGCAGTATGGTACTATTCAACATCTTCATTTTATTTTTCTTTATTTATATTGTATATGCTTAAATCTTCACCCTGTTTGTTCATTTGATTCTTCAGCTTCGCAGTATGATACTCTTCAACATCTTCATTCGTTTTTTCTTGGTTTATGTTGTATATGCTCAAATCATCATCCTTTTCGTTCATTTGATTCTTCAACTTCGAAGTACGGTACTCTTCAACATCTTTATTCCTTTTTTCTTTGTTTATGTTGTATATATGCTCAAGTCAGTTTGAGAGTACATTTTTCATATGCTTTAGGTTTAGATTTGCATATGCTCAAGTTAGTTTTTGGATTAGATTTTAGTGTGTAATTCACATAATTATACGTGTATAAATTTCAGAAGTTGTTATGGATCGTACTTGGAGTAAAGCTAATAGATTAGGTTCGATTTATGAGAAATGAGTTCTTAAATTCCTTGAATACGTTGATAAACATCTTCCCGACAATTATGGTATCTTTTATTGTCCTTATGTTGATTGCGCGAATATCGATAAGGGTACAAAGAAAGAAATATTCTAGCACCTTTATTGTGATGGTATATGTCAAAATTATATAATATGGACATGGCATGGTGGGGTGGATAAAGAGAAAATTCAGGCATCACAAAGTCAAAGAGTGAATGAAGATGAATATATGAAAGATCAACTAGAGGATATGTTTTGTGATATTGGGGAATCTTCTTTTAAGAATGCTCATAATTATGATACTATATGTAGTGATAAATACACCATTTTATACAAGGGATGCACACATTTTACACGATTATTGGTGGTGTTAAAGTTGTTTAATCTGAAGGCAAAAAATGGATGGTCGGATAAAAGTTTCACGGAATTACTTGAATTGCTAAAGCAAATGTTACTAAGAGATAACAAATTGCCGGATCATTGCTATGAGGCCAAGAAGATATTGTGTCCAATGGATCTGGAGTATATCAAAATACATAGTTGCCCTAATGATTGCATATTATACAGGAAAGAGTAAGAAGTCTTGTATCAATGTCTGAAATATAGTGTGTCGCGATACAAGCTGAAGGGAAACAACGGTGATGACAATGACTATAACAATGTTAGTAGGAAGCATCGTCCTGCTAAAGTGTTATGGTACTTGCCAATAATTTCCTTATTTTAGAGAATTTTTTATAATTTGAATGATGTAAAGAATCTTAGATGTCATGCAGATGAAAGGACTCGTGATGGAAACATTCGCCATGTAGCTAATTCGTTGCAATTGAAAAAATTGATTCGTTGTTTCCAGATTTTGGAGTTGAGCCGAGAAACCTTAGGCTTGGGCTTTCCACCGATAGAATGAACCCATTTGGTAATCTGAGCATTAATTATTCTCCGTGGCCTGTTCTTCTCACTATTTACAGTCTATCTCCTTGGTTGTGCATGAAGCACAAGTATATACTATTAAGTATGATGATTTCTAGACCACGACAACTTGGTAACGACATAGATGTTTATCTAAGTCCATTAATTGATGATTTATGACTCTTGTGGAATTAAGGCGTTGTGGTTGATGATGCATATTCCTGGGGAAAGTATACGATGTGTGCAATGTTATTTTGCACAATCAATGACTTTCCTGCTTACAGTAACTTGGTTGAATATAGTGTCAAAGGACATAAAGTGTGTCCTATTTGTGAAGATAATACTTGTTATCACCAACTTGAGTTTAGAAAAAAGACCGTTTACCCTGGGCATCAAAAATTTCTAAAACCCGGTCATCTTTATTGTAGATTGCGGAAGGCTTTTAATGGAGAGCAAGAGTTTGATGAGGCTCCTGAACCTTTAATCGGGGGTAAAGTTTATCAACGGCAAGAACACATTAATGTTGTCTTCAGGAAGAGAGAAAAAGAAAAAGGGAAAGTTGCAAAAAATATATGGAAAAAGAGGTCAATCTTCTTTGATCTTCCATATTGGTCAAGTCTTGATGTTAGACATTGTCTTGATGTGATGCACATGGAAAAAATGTGTGTGATAGTTTGATTGGCACACTTTTAAATATTACAGGCAAGACTAAAGATAGTAAGGCTTTCCGTCTTGATATGGGGGCGATGGGTATACGAAAACAATTGGTTCCAATAGAGAAAGGAAAAAGAACTTATCTTCCTCCACATTTCACACTCTACCTAAAAAGGAAAAGAAAATTTCTTGTGAGTGTTTGCAAGGTATTAAAGTTACACAAGGTTACTAATCAAACATCAAGAAACTTGTATCAATTAAAGATCTCAAGTTAATTGGTTTAAAATCTCATGATTATCATGTATTGATGCAACAACTTCTACCAGTTGCTATTCGTGGGATCCTACCAAAGAATGTGAGAGTAACTATAGCGAGATTGTGCTTATTATTCAATTCCATATGTAATAAAATTCTTGATTTAAAAAAATTAGATGAATTAGAAGATGAGGCTGCCATAACCTTGTATCAATCAGAGATGTATTTTCCTCCATCATTTTTTGATATTATGGTTTACTTACTTGTTCAGCTAGTCAGAGAAATCAGATTTTATGGTCCAATTCATTTAAGGTGGATGTATCCAATAAAGCGATATATGAAGATCTATAAAGGATATACGAAGAATCATCAACGACCGAAAGCTCTGATGGTTGAAAGGTACATCACTGAAGAAGCTGTTGAGTTTTGTACCAACTATTTGTCGGAAGTAGATTCTATAGGCATTCCAGAGTCTCATCATGCTAATCACACAGACGAAAGATGTATTCAATGTCTAAATGTTAAGTCAACGGCTCGGGATGTAGTTATTCAAGCATATTTCTATATCTTGTGGTAATGATGATACTTGGACTTATTTGTCTTTGAGAACTCCTTAACCAAGTAGGGGTTCGTTAACCCGGCTTATTTAAACTCAATATTATCGCACTCTCGCCAGATCTTCTCTTTTGAAGTCTTTAAAAGAGTGTATGAGGAAATTTTATCCTGGGACCCACGCTCCTCATCGTTTGTTCGAGGGTTGTTGTCTTTTTCTGAAGACCAGTGGTATCTGGAATTACCACCACCATGGCCTTTTTTCCCATTCTTATACCATAAGCTCCCCTTCCTAATTCATATAAGGTCATGCCTTACTCAACCAGGCGCTTAAACTACAATCTCCCTTGAGCCATAGCTTCTCCCAGAACATAAAATTTGGCCTTAAATCCTTCTTATATCCAATACTTTAGTCAGTCGTTTGTACCTCCTACCGCCACGACCACTCTCATGAAGCTGTTTATGTATTCACGTAGAGTTTCCATCTTCCTCTGTGTGATTTCACTGAGCACCACCATAGTTCTAGGTTTTCGTTTTTAGGCGGTAAACTAGGCAATGAAGGAATTACAAAGCTCATTATGAGTTAATGCTTCCATGCAGAAAGATCTTATACCACGTCAAGACAACTTCGGTTAGGGTTAGTGCAAAGAGATTATACTTTATGACCCCATGGGTGTGGTAATAATCCAAATTGTTATTGATGTGCACTACATGTTCATCATGGTCCCCAGTCCCTTCATAGTTGGCTAGCTTAGAAGGTTTCTCTAGGGAATTATGGATTCTGCTATCAAAAATGTTTGCAGTGGGTTCCTGTTTTGTTCCACAGTATGAGAATTTATGTCATACATTTATCTCCTCCGAGAATGGTGTGTCAGTGGCCGATGGAAGCTACGAGCTTTAGGTGGAGTATGGCTCCCTCCCCTTCCCTTAAAATCGAGTAGAGGAGTTTGGTGTCCCTTACTACTGTGATGGTCGGGAGATAGTGGAGCAACTTCATGTGGTTTGTCTATTTTGGCTAGGATTAACTTAAGTATCGCAGAGGCACTATCGCGTGAAGCCATCTCTTGTATGTTGATATCTCTTATAGGGGCTTATTGTAAGTTTTATTCAATTCTTAAGATCATGTTTGATAGGAATTGGGAGTTTTAATGGTCCACCAAGTTATACACGTTATTCAACAGGTTGGTGGCTCCTTGCATGCCTAAATTGGCTTGCAATATTGGAGGCTGGGAAACATCTCTTGTCCAGATATTAGAGGTTGTAAGGGAGATTTGTTTGAAATTTCACCTTGATAAGGCGTGGGAAAAGGTTGAGAGGTTGAGAAAGTTTGGTTTGCTCATTGGTTGACTCTTTGAGGAGGAAAATCTTGCAACGCTGGAACAAAGGTAAATTTATTGAGACTCGATTGTCTATCTCCAACAGATGATGATGATGAGCTTTGCTAGCTTCAGTAGCTGCAGCGGCGGCTTTAACGAATCGACTAATTTTTGAATTCACCATAGCTTTGGGTGTTCAGTCACTATGCCAAACAAGGGATTAGACAACGCTTTTTTAGGCCTTTAACACCACTTAAAAGCGCTGCTAAAACCTCCGCTGCTAAAGGTATAGACAGCGCTTATGTAATTTCAAAAGCGCTGCTATAGGTACCCCCTTTAGAAGCCCCTTTAGCAGCGCTTACACTTTAGACAGCGCTTTTAATGTGGAACTTTAGACAGCGCTAGGTAAAAGCGTTGTCTATTCCCCCCCTTTAGCAGCGCTTTTCCTTATTATTTTTTAATATATTTTTTTTTCAATCACTTTAGACAGCGCTTTCATTAAAAGCGCTGTCTATCCCCCCCCCCCCCCCCCTTAGCAGCGTTTTTCCTTATTATTTTTTTAATATAATTTTTTTTCTAACACTTTAGACAGTGCTTCTCATTAAAAGCGTTGTCTATTCCCCCCCTTTAGCAGCGCTTTTCCTTATTATTTTTTTAAATATAATTTTTTTTCATTTAAAACAAAACGCTGCCTATCAAATTTAATCTCACCATTTTTGCACCAGAATTTATAGCTTCATTATAACATTTTAAACAACAACAACATCAACATACCACAATGAAACAATATTATAACAACATCAATATTCATCTCTTCAATCCTTTTTGCACAATATACACAACAATAACATTAGTATATACAACAATGAAACAAAATCAACAATGAATTACAAAATAACTCTATCTTCTACGTCGAGCTGCACCTATATAACCTAAAACAAAATCAAAAAATCAAAATTTATACAAGTTACCAAATAACAACAACAAAAACAATAATATTGTAACACAACTATAACGACATATATTATATTCTCAAAACTCAAAGTTATACCTTATAATAAAACTCTCAACTCCATAACAAATTGGCACCAATCCTCCATAAGTTCATCCAATTGATCTTTTGAGTATGAAGCACACTTGAATTCATCAAAGTACTACATAATAATATAACATAGTATGATTTAATTAAAATACTAAGTCATTTTATGAGAAATATTAAAATAATTCCTAAGTTAGAAATTCATACCGTGGATGGAATCTCTAATCGGTCCAAAAGAATAGTTTCTTTCATAAACCTCAATATAAAATAACCGCAATCTACACCATTGCGCTGACGAGGACACTACACATGGAAAGAAAATACGGATATACATCAAGATATATACCTTAACTTGTTTTATCAAGTATCATCGCTATATAATCAAAATTGTGAAAATCTATACCTCCACTTTGATCCAAGAAATATTGTTGACTCTACTCCTTGGTACTTGAATATCTCTTTGTGCTCGAAAACTTTGTATAATTCTATAATAAAATAATAACGAATATTTAGAACTATCGCACATAAATAATTAAATATACACAGTAATATTTTGGAACAATCTCACTTACGTGTCAATCGTCTTCTTCATATCTGGGTATGTTGTCCAATCATTGCCCAATGAATCCAGATAATATACAATTTCTCTCACAGAATTAATTGCAACCAATAACCAGTGTCCACTGGAATATTAAACAAAGGTTAGATGGAAATTTTCTGCACAACGTTAAAAAACGAAAAATTATAATAGAGGAAATTTAGACTGAAAATCTTACTTGGGGCCAGTATTATATGGTAAAAAGAACAATTTTTATGTATCTTTGCTGGCCATAAATAAACTGAGCACAAATGCTATTACATCATCTGGTTTTGAGATGATTGACCCTGCGTGGACAACGTTGGGATTTATGAAAGCGAATCTGGACTCCAATCCACGCGGGCGAATCAACTTGTCATACAGAAACCTTAAATAAAAACATCATTAACATTAATTATTCATTGAAATGAGTAAATAAATTCTGCAATTAATTAAACAAAGTTGATTGGAGTATACCTGATGTATGTATTGATAACAGCGATGCCTAATGTCAAGTGTCCAAAAACTTCTTCCAAATCCTCCTTACCAATTGCTGTTATGCCTTCAGAACCATAAATCCCTTCATCCAGGGGTATAAGAGAAGTACCACCTTGCGAAATAGTTGTGAAGATTATATATGTCTGAAGGCACGACCTATATTGTGAAGTAGTTTTCTTTCTAGCCCCGGTCCTCTTAGCAACACTCTTTGTTTCTGTGGGAATGTTGCTAATTACAGGCTCCTTACCCCTACTTACAGCTTCAATCTCTTTAGCAGGAATAATCTAAATATCATAAAATTAGACTGGTCAAGTATAGGACGACAAATTAACATTATCTAAGCATAAATATCATATAATTGTGTTGTACCTGCTTTTTTGCTGTCACTGACTCCTTTGGCCGCGTAATCCCTTTATCTTTTGGTTTGGGTTTTGTAGGAGTCTAACATTATCATGAAAAAAAAATGTAATTAAAACGAACGTAAAAAATTTGAGTACTAAAAGGTTCATAACGGTTTTAATTATACCTCATCATCTACGCGAACGAGTCTTGACGGCCATGCAACAAACACTCTTATTGCCTCTCCCAACAATGTTGCATCCGAAACTTCATATGGGATTGGTAATAACGCACCCTCCTCTAAAGCAATATCAATCGACACTTTCAAATATCCAGAAGGGAGCGGTTTATGATGAAGTACTTCTTCTAGAGTGTTATGGACTTTTCCCTTGCCAACCATGCGATAAGTTGATGTCTCTAAAAAGAGTTGACAAGGTGAAATGCCCTAAAATCAATAATAAATATGACATTGTTAATGTGTATATATGTTAGTTAAATAAATTACACTAATTTAATTTCATAATAATATATGTAAGTACCTCGGGAATACTCGGTTGAGCTGCACAATTGACACTAGCTATGTCACTAGTTTCTTTAACACCTGAAGCTTCCCTTTCTGATTGGTACTGTCTTGCCTTTTCCTTCCTTAATTCAAGAACTTCAGCTTCTAATGCATCCAACCTTGCCTGCAGTTCTTTATTGCTAGAAAATCTTGTCTTTGGGTTGTTCTTTTTCAAGGAGCTTGGAGTAACCCCATGTCTTTCACCCCTCACCCGACCAGAATACTCACGAACATCTAATGCTCGACTAAGTATGCTCCTGCAATCATCTGGTGGAGATGTAGACTGAGACAGACTCTCCTGAAATTCATATAAATATTGGAAAAACATGAATACTATATGTTAATAAAATTTTGATTTAATTAGAATTAATGTTATACTTACGCATTTTTCAAAAATTTGTTGTACATCTTCTTTAAGAACTCCATCCTTACCCACACGGGCAGCCTTCCATAAAACATGCTCCGGAAGAGATGTTTCAGAACTACTCTCCTCTTTTAACTACACATAAACACAAAAAACAAGCTCAGTTATAACTCTTGATGAACAAGTATATCATTGTAATTTGTAAATACTTACTATTTTTTGTTCTAATCGTGCATATCCCAAACGCCTTTTTTTGTATGGATATGCGGGAGATGATGCTCTTTGATGATTTATGTCACTTACACTCTGAAATTTTGGGGTTTTCCGTTTGGCTTTAAAAACATCCCATTCTTTAACTGAAATCACATCTGCATATTGTGCTGGACACTCTATATCAACAAAACTTTTTTCGGCATCTCTAAGATATTTTCTGTTTAAATATGTTCTAAACCCTCTTAGTATTTTGCCGGCCAATCCAAGACAATAATATTTTCTTGTGTCATCAATGTTGAAAGACCTCTACAAAAAACATACACAAAGTGCGTTAGTATAAGTAATTTAAAGACATAATTTAAAGTACATAATCGTAATTTAAAGACATAATTTAAAGTACGTGTATCTCACTCCAGATTTTGTTTTTAGCATCATCCAGCTTATCATCTCTCCACTCATCACAAGTTATTGGAATTTCTCTCTTTACAATTGTACCAATGTAACTTGTCAATTTAGAACCGTTAGGCTCAATTAATTGGTCATTTGGACTCCAATGCACATCATATTTTGTACCTCTATCTCTATCACGAATGATATTCTTCATAATAGTTTTTCCTCTTTTAATTTCTTTTTCCACTCCCTTACTGGATTTTCCTCCATCATTGTCTCCATCATTAATAGAATCATCGTGTGGGTGCTCCTCGTTACTAGCCATCTAACCTGTAATAAAGAAAAACATTAGTATCTAATGACAAATATTTAATTCCAAATATATAATTTCAAATATCTATTCAGTATATAAAATGACAAATATCAATTGAGTATATAAAATGACAAATATATCATTTATTAGAAGTTTGCTAAGTGTTAACAGGTATGGAGGAATATATATTACCTCTTTCACTAACATCTCTTTCTTTTCTTGGTTGGATTTCGAATTACTTGTCTCTTAAGAACGCGGACAGAGGGATTGATCCAAATTCCCTCATCATGATCTTTTCTGATATATGATTCATCCGCTGTAGTATTTTCATCTCGATCGTTTCTAATATACGACTCATTCTCAACATCAACATCACCTTGATCCATACTTTTATCATCAATCATTTTGTTAGATAAAAGCATTATAGACCATTTCGTACTCTTCGGGTCTGTGACATAGAACACTTGTTTAGCTTGAGAGGCTAGAATAAAAGGCTCATCTTTGTACCCCACCCTACTAAAATCCACTTGCAAAAACCCTGGCTTATCCATTCGTATGCCACTAGTATGTACCCACTTGCAACCAAAGATAGGAATCTGAAACTTCTCGTAATCAAACACCCAAATGTGATTGATAACCCCAAAATATGACAAATTTTCATATTTGGGGTTTAAGTCCTTCATACTAGAAATGTGCATTACTTCACATACCACCGTGACACCACTATTTTGCATAGTACTTTTCTCATCTTGTTCTTTGGTATAAAATGTGTATCCATTAATTTCGTATCCTCTATAAGAGAACACAATCGAACTTAGACCATATGCCAAACATCTCAACCTGTCTGATATTGAAGCGGGATCTGAATGAAACTTTGAATATATATGATCCTTAAATCACTGTATAAAACTTTGATTGTGCTCTCGTACTATCCAATTTTCATTTCTACTTTGATTCTCACCTCGGAGTATAGCCTTGTGCATTTCAACAAATGACTCAACCTCAGTGTCATTGTGCAGAACATACAAATGCACTTGATCCCGTTCATCCCTTGATACTGTCACAATTTCATTTCCAATTAATTTTTTACCTTTTTTTTTTCAAAAAAATGAGATTTGGGGAGTCCAATGGATTGCACATTGGACAAAAAATCAGTACAAAACTCAACCGCTTCTTCAACAACGTATCGCTCAACGATACAACCCTCTGGCCGACTTCGGTTTTTCACGTGCCCTTTTAATATTTTCATATAACGTTCAACAAGGTACATCCATCTCATATAAGCTGGTCCACACAACTGTGTCTCTTTCACAATATGAACAACAAGATGTACCATAATGTCAAAAAATGATGGAGGAAAATACATTTCAAGGTCACACAGAGTAATAACGATTTATTTTTGTAATACTGGTAAGATCTCAGGATCGATCACCTTACTACAAATTGACCTGGAAAAAAAACACAATTTAGTTATAGCGCTTCTTACTTTTTCTGGAAAAATAGAACGTATATCTATTGGTAGAAAATGTTCCATTATGACATGGCAATCATGTGTCTTCAGACTCTTTAACTTGAGGTCTTTCATGGACACGAGTCTTCTAATGTCTGAGGAGTAACCTTCTGGAACTTTAACTTCACTCAGAAACTTACACAATATTTTCTTTTCCTTTCTAGATAGAGTATAAGCAGCAGGTGGTAGATATGTTTGTCTTCCTTTCTTCACGGGTCCTAATTCAGTTCTTATTCCCATCTCTACCATGTCCTCTCTTGCTTTAAGGTCATCCTTAGACTTTCCTTTTATATTGAGTAACGTACCAATAACACTTTCAAATACATTTTTTTCAATATGCATAACATCAAGAAAATGTCTTACGTACAAAGATTTCCAATATGGCAATTCAAAAAAAATGACCTCTTCTTCCACCCACCTGTGACAACTTTATGTGCAAAAGGCTTGCCAAACTGAATACTCACATCTTTCACCTTTTCACAAATTTGATCACCTGTCAATCCAGGTGGAGCTCTACGTTGTTCGGTATTTCCATTGAACGCTTTTCTCCGTCCACGATATTGATGTTTTGAATTTAAGAATCTACGATGACTGAGAAAGACATTCTTCTGACAAAGTTTCAATCGTGTCGTATCGGTTCCATCTTCACAGACAGGACACGCTTTTTCACCTTTAATGCTATACCCGGATAGATTTCCATATGCTGGAAAATCGTTAATTGTGCCAAACAACATCGCCCTCAAATTGAAACTTTCTTTCCTATATCAATCATAAACCTCCACACCGCTCTCCCACAAAATATTCAAATCTTCGATTAAAGGTTTCAAGTATACATCTATGTCATTCCCTGGTTGTTTAGGCCCAGAAATTAACATAGATAACATCATGTACTTACACTTC
Source organism: Vicia faba (assembly GCA_948472305.1). NCBI lineage: Eukaryota > Viridiplantae > Streptophyta > Magnoliopsida > Fabales > Fabaceae > Vicia > Vicia faba. Next base: position 1,141,352,676 of record OX451736.1, read on the forward strand.
ATACATAGCCATGGAGGTAGGTTATAAATCATAAGACTCACAGGCCATGAGGAATGTGAGATACTTTGAAGACCATGCGGGTTCATTCCATCCGTAGATAATGCCAAGCGAAGGTTTCTTGTTTCTCCTCCAAAATCAGGATAATCATTATCAATTTTCTTCCACTGTGGTGCATCTGCCGGATGTCAAAACTTTCCATCGATAATTCTTTCATCTGTATGCCAATTCAAGTGTCTAGCATCGGTTTCACTATGAAACATGCGTCTAAATCTCAGAATAATAGGAAAATACCATAAGACATTCGCTAGAGATAATTTTTTCTTATATCGAGATAAACCGCACTTTGGGCACTCATTCAACGATGCATATTTGTTTCGAAACAAAATACAATCATTTAGACATGCATGTATCTTATCATAGCTCATGCCAATAGAGCACAACATTTTTTTGGCCTCGTAGGTTCGATTAGGAAGAACATTATCCTCAGGAAGCATATCTCTCAAAAGGGCTAATAACTGTGTGAAACTTTTATCCGACCATCCATTGCGCGCCTTTAAGTTGTACAATTTTAATACCGCAGACAATCTTGTGAATTTGTGGCAATCTTTATACAACAGTTTCTCCGCATCGCTTACCAACCTCTCAAACATTTTGGGACAATCTTGAAGATCTTCTTCAAGTGCTTCTACAATCTCTTCGACTTGATCATAATCATATGTATCCGTGGCATTGTCGTACGAAACATAGGTCGCATTACTTTTCACCCTGGTTCAACATTCTCGATGCTTTTCTCACCATGAAATATCCAACACGTATAACTTCGATCAATTTCGCGCATTAGTAAATGCGATTTCAATCCATCAGCGTCAACGCGTCCCACATGACAACAACCTAAGCAAGGACATTTCATTCTATTCGGGTCTTCAGCGTGTTCAACAGCAAACTTAACGAACTCTAATACCCCATTCTCGTACTCTTTTGACAATCGATCGACACACATCCATTTTTTATCCATGGTTTTAATTATTATCTAAGTTAAACAAAAACACTAATTAGGGCACAAAACGATATAATGCGTTTCTGTCAAAACACAAAGTATACACGGATTTAAAATAAATTTGAGTTCTAAAAAATCAATTCGGAGAAAATATAAAAATTGATCTAAAGTTCCAACATAACTAAGGAATACCATATCATAAGTAAGGGTAGTTAATTACGGTTCGGTTCAGCAAGTTATGGTTTGGTTAACTATGGTTTCAGTTCGGTTAATGACCTGTTTGATGACATGTGGTTCAGTTCATAAACCATGAATAACGGTTCGGTTATTTAAAAACGGTTCAGTTCGGTTCTGTGGTTCAGCTCAGTTCTGTGGATTTTTTGAACACCCCTAATTATGATTTATTTTTTCTTCACATTATCAATACCATAACCACAAGTTCACGAATCTCACTACACATTATTTGGCTGCTGGTAATTGCTATTTAGTTAGCAGGTGATAGACAAGTTTAAAAAAATAATATGCTTTTATAAACATATTAAAATTGCACAATAAATAATCACATGTTACAAAATTGAACTAGTTTTGTTTTTGACCATAGAGGTTTACTATAGTAATACAAAACTTGGAAGCAAAGAAATAGAAAGAGCAAGAGTTTCTCACCGTAGTGCCTGCAACCAGGAAAATTGCACTAGATAAGCTTCTTGTTAATGTCAGAAAAACAAACATGAATAAGTTAAATTCACACACAAAAGCACTTATTTACAAAAGCACTGACATTCTTGAGATTCTTGAGATTCTTGAAAGCACTTATTCACAAAAGGGTGCGTTATCCCCCAAACAAAAGCACTTATTCACAAAAGCACTGTTTCCTTCCTACCCAGCTCTAGCTAGTATCATGACCACCCACATTTTTATTCAATAGAAAAGAACAACTTAATAATGTAAAAGTGCATAAATGGTGTTATCGGAACTGACATGTTGTTGTTATCGGAACACCGGAGAGAGTTGCTTCTGCGCGGAGGAAGAACCACCAAAGTACGGTTGGACGGTGAGGAGACGAGTTGGAGAAGAGTTGGAGGAAGAACCACGGTTGGACGGTGAATGAGAGGAGACGAGTTGGAGAAGAAGATGAACAGGAGCGATTTCTGGGTGTGGGGTTTCGTTTGTACGATTTGGGATTTCTGGAAATCTGATAACCAATTTAGGGATTAAGATACTATTTAATTACCTTAGACAGCGCTTTTAAGAAGCGCTGCTAAAGGTATTACCTTTAGCAGCGCTTCTGGAAAGCGCTGTCTAAGGTATACCCTTTAGCAGCGCTTCTGGAAAGCGCTGTCTAAGGTATATCCTTTAGCAGCGCTTTAGGCTTTAGCAACGCTTCCTAGAATAACACCTTTAGTAGCGCTTTTAGTAAGCGCTGTCTAAAGTATAACCTTTAGCAGCGCTTATTCTAATTTTTTAATATTTTTTTACTGAAAACCTATAGCAGCGCTTAGGAAAAGAAAGCGCTGTCTATGGTAAGGCCTATAGCAGCGCTTATAATAAGCGCTGTCTATAGTATACCTTTAGCAGGGCTTCTCCTTTAATTTTTAATTATTAATTTTTCTGAAAACCTATAGCAGCACTTTAGGCATAAGCGCTGTCTATGTGGCACTGTCTAAAGTCAATTTTGGCATAGTGAGTATCAGGGTGTTCGAATATGTGATAGAGAAATTATTGTTCTTTGTAGAATTCGTATGAATTAGAAATCGGTTCCCACAGTCAGTGTCAATGTTCCGCTTGAAAATCAGAAATTATTGGTGAAAATGTGAGGTTAGATCTTAGACCGGTGGAGCAAGTTTCTAGTGCGGCAGGCAGAAAGACGTTTGACCTGCAAGGTTAATACTCAAATGCCCAAATCAGTGAGAAAATGAGAAGTAATACGAGGGTTAGAATGTCATAAAAAATGACCGTTAGAATGACTTTGAATACCTAAAATGACACGTTTTTTTATATAGTATTAACAGTTAAAATTATATGCGATAAGAGAAGGCGGGTTGTGCGGATGTCCATTTATCTAATCAAGAACTATCGACACGTCTAAAAGATGGAATCATCCAGTCTTGATCGAATGAGAGATTACCTTTTCCACTTGTTCTCCCGCTTGATGCTGCTCTTGAGTTTTTCGCTATAAATCTTACGAACGGTCCAAAATATCTTGAACTTTTTTTTCAGAAGTGGTGAATCAATAACTAGTAAATTCATGATCATATTGTACTGATTCTTTTTTCTGTTTTCTTTTCTTGCTTGTTATCTTTAATTATGTTTCTAGAATATCTGCTAAGCATTGTCAAACAAGCAAGATCGAGTGTGAAGCTGAAAATTAAGCAAAATTCATGAAAAGACTAATAAATAAAGTCTGAGTAAGTGGAATCCAACGAAGTTTCTATCTATGAATATTTCTAATAGTGTGCTACTAAAGTTTTATGCGTACTTAATAACAAGTGAATGTCATTTTTTAAACTAGGAAAATAGACATGTATAAAGATGTTAAATCATGTAAGCATGACAAAAGGTGATCGTAGCAAAGCAATGAATCTTCTTGTGTGTCATATGAGGATCCATTAGTTAAAAGAAAAAAAGGTTGCTGTCATGGGTCAGGGACGCGGTTTCTACTTTTTCTTCTTCTGGTTGCTTTTGTGGGAGTCAGAAAGTGTAAAAATGAAGATGTAGAAGAAGTAGGAGAGGCCAAAAAGACAAAGGCAATATGAAACAAAAACTTCATATTTATTTACGATGAGAAATGGAAAATCATGTCTTTTTTATCTTAAATTAATCAAAATTCTATCCACATTGTTAGTGGCATACTCTGCGGTACAATAGACACCTGTCAATTGTCATGTAGTAGAATTTGTATATGGGAAACTGATTCTCTATTTTCAACACTTCTTTTAATATTTACTTTATTAAATAAAATTGATCAATTTTTATAATGAAGAAAAATCTACTTGTATACATTTATAGATAAGGGAATATGATAAACTGAAGTAGGTTTTGTTTGGTGATAGATAGTAAAATTATGAGTTAAATTGGTTAGAATATTAATTTAATAATTTTTTATTTTAAGTGTTATTCAGTTTTTTATTTATTTGGGTTTTTATGTTTATTATTCAATGTGATTATTATATATGTAATTTCAAAGAGACATTGAAGGATATGAATAAAATGAAAAGTCTTTATTTTATTAGTTAATTTTATTTGTCTTTTTAACTCTTAATTTTCTCTAGTTTTGTTAGGGTTTTAATTTAGCATTTTATCATTGATGTTTTCATTATTGAATTCAAGTTTTTCTATGAAGTATTCCAACTTCATGCCCTCATTTCATCAATGGAGCATTCTTCCAATCTATCCTACAAACTCCTCTCTTACATCTCCTATCAATCCCTCATTTGCATCTAACCATCTTTTCTATGGGAAATTTTTTTAACTTATTTCACAAATCCATATGTTACAACTCCATCACCATATTTTTAATTTTAATCACAGGGATACACCACCTCCACATAATCCATATTCATCTTATTCAACATCTCATCATTCATACTACTATAACAATTATCACACACAATTACAACCAACAAACACCTCCAACAAACACCTCCTCCACAGTTAGTCATAAATATCAAAAACATTCTAGTAATAAAAGAGATTTTGAGAAGCATTTGTAAGTGTCGCATCCATGTTTTAAGAAAACATCTCAAAAAACCATATCACCTACATCTCATCACCAACAAAAACATAAAATTTCATATCCAAAATTAGAAATCATCCAAAAATCAAGGAATGAACTTTTTGAAATCTCTCAAAAATATGTCAAGGATATGAAGGAGCAATTTCAAGGGTATCGTCTTTCTCTCGAAGAATCTTCTCAATGGTTTTTGGATATACAAAAATATTTGAGAGAGAAACTTCAAAGTAGTTTTGTTGACACAAACACCAAAAGATCATAAAAAAAGGAAGAATCTGACGAATTTTTAAATTTATGAAAATCATCTCCGGCAACGGCGCCACTTCCGGCGACATGCCCGATGTCATTTCCGGCGATAAATCCAACATCCTTTTTTGGATGGAAACCAGAATTAGATGTAGCAGCAATAATTTGTCAAGATCTAGATCAGAGTCAATTTTTTTCGTCACAATAAGTCCAACGTCCAAACCCTCCTTGTTTCAACCTCCCAAACCATCATTCAAGCCTTTATCTTCACCTCCATCATCGTTTCCACCACCTAAACCTCGTGCTCTGCAAACCTCACCTGAACTACCTCCACCGCTGCATCCAAAACATCATCTTTGTCTAGCTCAAGAATTATCTCTAACCTGATGATGAGAGCGAAGATGAAGCTATTCAAGAATCGTCATTCTTGATATAACAAAGTGGTGGTGTAGATGCAAATTTATCAAAATGGTTGACAATTTTAGCAAATCCGAGCATGAACCATCTGTAAGAGAATCCATAAGTGTAATTTCGTTCACGCATAAAAATCAAACACCAAAGATGACACATCCAATAGTGTATACGAATGCCTCTATGATGTCGACAAATACTAATGAGAACCAGATCCAAAATGAAAGGAAATCATTCGAAGAATAATTCATTGTCAGTGAATCTATTGCTATGAGAAAACTAACGATGGAAGCAATTTCGTTGATTTTGAGAAGGAAAATAACAAGAGCGACCTTGAGTGGGTAAGAACTGTTAATCGCTCGCTCACAATATTTTCTAAAAAAACATTTTTACACATCACACTTTCGAAATATTTTCTAAAACACTTTGTACGCGTTCTTAAGGACTGATACAAGAACCATTACAGAGTTAGCCGTACTTTTACTTTTCAAAATATTTTCAAACAAATCACACATACAAAGCAAGTTTTCAAAGTGAGCTAGAGATTAAGAGCCCGTAGATAACTACAGATGAAAAGGGTGCTAACATATTCCCTTTTCATAACTTACCCCCCGAACTCAAAATCTATCAAGGTCTTTCCTGTTCTTTTCAGCCTTTCCTTATATTGGATAAAATAAAAGTCGGTGGCGACTCTAGCTATCCACACATTTGGATAAAACCAAAAAAGTCAGTTCTCCCACCGTATTACAGAACTGGCGAATCTGCTGGGGAGTACTTAAAAAAGACGGGTTACCTTAGGATTAGATCATTTTTACTTGCTTTACTGTTTGCTTTGCTTGCTTTAAATTTAAGGGTTTTCTTGGGTTTATTACTTGTAAGATCCTACACCTGGATCTAGGGATGCCTTAGGTAAGTAGTAATAGATCATGAAAACTGTAAGACGTAGACTGATATGGTTGAAGTGATGGCTACGGTTAGTGTGACACTTTGGACTGCACTAATGCTCCTTGAGTCAGTCGAGGATAACATTAGGCTTCCGCGTGGTGTCATTAGCACTAACTAACTTTTAGAACCTTAATTGACCCATCTTGGCCATTAGAAGGTAGTGAGATAGCCGGCTTTAGTGTAGTCCAAGGTTGGTTGATACTCGATGCTACACTAATTGAGATTCAACTCGCGCGATGTTTTGGTGGCAAGTAGTTGATGTACTAAAATAAAACCTTCAAGAAAGATCTGTGATATGAGATTCCTAGAACCCGGTTACTATTTTAGGACAGGTTGAGCCAACTTAACTTCAAGAGAGAAGGGTACTTACCTATGAATCTCATGCAAGCCTTTAAACCTAAGGCTCTTGTGTGATTTTTTTGTGTTTGCTGCTTGTTTACATATAAACATAACATCATATCATCATGACATGTCATTTTTACTAACCATTTCAAGGATCTTAGGGACTTTGATGCAGGATTATCATGAGTCAGATTGCTAGCAAGAGGCGAGAGGATTTATTTTCCTCTAACTGGATGCCATCAAATATCAAAGTATGTTCTCTAGAGTCAGATGCTAGGACCCACTTGATATGGTGATCTTGATACAAGGACGTCCAAAGATGAAAGCTCAAAGTTCCACAAGTCAAAGCTGTGACCAGATTCATTTTAAAATAATTTTTATCCCATAAGATTCCTGAAAACATTACATTTGCATCTACATATCATGCATTTCATTACATAGAAGGTGCTCCCAAGACAGGTTTTCTCATCTTCTTGTATTTTATTTCAGTCGGAAAAAAAGTGGATCTCAAACAAATAGTCAAAGACCTCCAAGCTCAGAATGCCTAATTTCAACAGATTTTCCTGAACTTAGCCAAGGGGCAAGAAGAATTCAAGGTACTTGTCACCAGTGGTAGAAAGAAGAAAGCAAAGAAACCAATTGGAGTTCTTAATATGGGAAGAAGGTTCAGAGGTCATGTCAAGCAAGCTCGAGATCTTAACATCCCATCTGATGAAGAAGAAAAACGGGATGAAGACAGTAAGTGTGTTAAGACTAAAAGAAGAAATTTTGGTTCTAACAAATGTCATAATAAAAATAAATATGATTACTTGGGTGAGCAATATCCCCTTGCTAATAAAAAGTATAAGCTGCTGGAACGGAAGAGCGTCTGAGAGCTATGGAGATCCAAAAAGTTCCTGGATTGAACTTTGATGATTTGGGTATGATCTCAGGAGTTGTTATTCCTTCTAAGTTCAAAACTTCTACCTTTGCCAAGTATGATGGCATTTCTTGTCCAAAGTTGCATTTGAGGTCTTATGTTCAGAAAATCCAACCGCACACTGCTGACAAGAAGTTGTGGGTTCACTTCTTTCAAGAGAGCATGTCTGGGACCCAGTTGGAATGGTTCTATCAACTAGAAGGAACCAATATTCACACCTAGGAAGATTTCGCTTCTGTTTTCTATAAGAAATACCAGTATAATCTTGATCTCGCACCAACCCGCATGCAACTATAGAGTATGTCCATGGGCTCCAATGAAGGCTTTAAAGAGTATGCCCAAAAGTGGAGAGATCTTGCGGGAAGAGTCCAACCACCTATGGCTGATAGAGAGTTGGTTGACATGTTCATGAGAACACTGACATGTGCTTTCTATAATCATCTTCTAGGATGTTCTTCGGTTGGTTTTACTGAACTGATTTTGATAGGAGAACGTGTGGAAAATAGAATTAGGAGTGGTAAAATTCAAGTGGATACATCTTCAAATACTGCGAAGAAGGCTTATAATGGGAAGAGAGAATCAAATGTTGTGTATGGCCAGAAAGGTCGTAATAAGAGTGATCGCAACCAATCTGTAGGGGAAGTACTGATCTCCAATCCTGCACCGGTGCAACAACAACAAAATAATCAGCGTAGGCAGGAAGCTCCTAGGAAACAATTTACAAAGATCAACATGTCATTGGCGCAAGAATTATAACACATGTTGAAGGAAGGGATGGTTACATTGAGAGAACCTCCTCAGAATCCCAACACTTCCTCTCCCCAATACAATCCCAATGCAAGGTGTGCATACCATTCTGATATCCCCGAGAATGACACTAGCAACTGTTGGGCTCTGAATAATAAGATCCAAGACATGGTTGATGCTAAGGAAATTGAATTTGATCCTCCTGAGACCCCTAACGTGATTATTGCACCCATGCCTAACCATGACAAGGGTGTTAATGTTATTGAAGATGTTTCTTATGTTTATATTGTGAATGGTTTGACTACTCCCCTGATGATTGTTAAGGAGAAGTTGCTGTAAGCCGATTTATTTATGGGTTGTGTTGAAGACTACTACTATTATGCATCCCAATCCAATGGTTGTGCATTATTGAAAGAAGGTATTCAATGTTTGATGGATGACCATGGGATCTTATTTAAGAAAATTCCTTTTGAGAAGACTCCTTATGTGGAGAGTACATCCCAAGACTTGAATCTTAAATATTATCTACAATTTTTGGTACTCCTATAAGGATCACTTCTAAAGGTCCTGTAAAGATTACTCCTGAACCTAGAGTCGCTCCTCTGATTATTACTGCACCTGGGCCAATTCCTTATTTTTCCGATAAGGCTATCCCTTGGAATTATGGAGCTGATGTTTACTACCATGGGGTCAAGCAGGAACCATTGAGTGTTGAAGAGGAAAATGCTGAAGTTACTAATCTTGATGTTGTCAACATTTCTAGGACTAGTAAGGTTAACAGGAGTGGAAGGGTTTTCTCACCAGAAATCTCTCTGAAGGTTGTTACTACACCAGTTTGTGTCACTACTACTACCGAGACTCAGGACGAAGAACATATGACTGAGGCTTCCTGGACAGAGGCACCAAAAGAAGCTACTATTGAAGATACCTCCTAGCAAGAGATGGAAGAAACATTAAATATTATTCGAAAGAGTGACTACAAGATTGTTGAACAGCTGGGGCAGACACCCTCCAAAATATCTATGCTATCCCTGTTGTTGTGCTCCGAAGCTCATACTCAGGCTTTGGTGAAATTTTTGAAATCTGCTCATGTACCGCAGGGAACCTCTGGTGATCAGTTCAAAAATTGTGTTGCTAGCCTGATAACTGATAATGGGCTAGGCTTTTTTTTACACTAATTTAACTCCCACAGGAAGGAACCATAATAAGGCCCTGCATGTCTCTATTGAGTGTAGGGGCACTACTTTATCTCATGTGTTGATGGACACAGGTTCCTCATTGAATGTATTGCCAAAAGCTATTTTAGACAAACTTGACTATGAAGGAATTATGCTAAAACTCAGTGACATTGTAGTGAGAGCTTTTGATGGTTCGAAGAGAATGGTGCATGAAGAGGTTTATCTTCCAATCAAAGTTGGTTCCCAGGTATTCGACTCTATTTTCTATGTGATGGATGTTCATCCAGCCTACTCCTGTTTTCTTGGACGCCCTTGGATTCATGGGGTAGGCGTTGTTAATTCTACTCTACATAAAAATTGAAGTATCATGTAAAGGGGAAGATAGTTACGGTTTGCGGTAAAGAAGAATATATGGTGAGCCACTTGAACTCTTTCAAGTATGTCGAGGTGGATGGTGAACTCATCGAGACTCCCTGCCAGACCTTTGAAGTTGTTTCTCAGACAACCCCGGTGGATGAAGCTACTCTTGTTGTTCCTAAAACCCCATCATAAATGGATTCTCTGAAAGATGCCATGGTTGTGGTTGCACCGTTTGGGGGTCAGTTTCCCAATATTCCTTACAAGTCAGATAAATTTGGTTTGGGTTTCACTTCTCAGGCTCAGAGGGATGTTTTTCGTGCTCGTGCTTATTCTGGGAGACCACCATTCTGCATCAACAATAATGGAGTTCACAACAATCATGTTAACACTGTTGAAGACACTAATGGTGACTACAACATAGACAACTGGATCTTCCTTACTACTGGCCATGGGCTCAACAATTGGAAGGTTGAAGACTTTATACCAATATCCTTTAGTCAGTAGTAAATTCTATTTCATGTTTTCTACTTTTAAGTTTTTTTGGTTATGTAATTTAAACAATTAACTTTAAGCCTTGTGCCTTACCCGGGGCACAATAGTCCATTTGTTAGGGTTGTCATTATTCATTAGCATATTTTCATTTAATAAATAATTTGACGTTTGCAGTCAAATTTTGCGCTCTTTTTCTTTATTTTATATTATTGCTTTAAAAATAGCTATGTGTTCTTACACACGCCCGCACCACAAATTGCATATCCATATCCACCCTGGATCCCATTGGTAACAATTCTGCTATTGCCAATTATGACTTCAAAAATCTGATCTACCAAGCCGAGGATGAAGGTGGGGAAGATTGTGAAATACCTGGAGAGCTTGATAGGCTCTTAATGCAAGAAGAAAGAGCTATACAACCACATGAAGAGCCAGTCGAGATTTTGAACTTGGGTATTGAAGAAAATAATAGAGAAACCAAAATAGGTGTCAACCTATAAGACAGTGTCAAGAAGAGATTAATCCAAATGTCGTATGACTATGTTGAGATTTTTTCTTGGTCGTACAAAGACATGCTAGGGCTCGATACTGATATTGTGATTCACCGTCTACCGGTGAAGAAAGTTTGTCCTCCTATAAAACAGAAGGTTTGTCGCATGCTTCCCGAGATGTCTGAAAAGATCAAAGTTGAGGTTATGAAGCAGTTCAACATAGGGTTCTTAGCTGTTACATCCTATCTGCAGTGGGTTACAAATGTGGTTCCAGTACCTAAGAAGGATTGTAAGGTGCGCATGTGTATAGACTTCATGGATTTGAATAGGACGAGCCCCAAATACGAATTTCCGCTTCCACATATTGACGTTCTGGTTGACAACACCGCTCAGCACAAAGTATTTTCTTTAATGGATGGTTTCTCCGGTTATAATCAAATCAATATGGCACCAGAAGACATAGAGAATACTACTTTTGTTACACAGTGGGGCACTTTCTGTTACAAAGTTATGCCTTTTGGGTTGAAGAACGTCGGTGCAACATATCAGTGCGTCGTGGTTTCTTTGTTCCATGATATGATCCACCATAAGATAGAGGTTTATATTGACGACATGATAGCCAGATCCCATACTGAAGAAGAACATCTCGACCACCTACACAAGATGTTTGAGAGATTGAAGAAATACAAGTTGAGATTAAATCCAAACAATTGCACCTTTATGGTAAGATCCGATAAACTCCTAGGTTTCATCGTCAGTGGTAAAGGTGTTGAAGTTGATCCTGCCAAGGTTAAAGCCATTCAAGAAATTACAGCTCCCCGTATTGAGAAGGAAGTCAGAGGTTTCCTGGGACGATTGAACTACATTGCCAGATTTATTTCCCATCTGACCGTTACTTGTGAGCCAATCTTCAAGTTACTAAAGAAAGATCAAGTAGTGAAGTGGAAAGAATATTGTCAGATAGCCTTCGACAAAATCAAAGAATATCTTCAGGAACCTCCAATTATGATGACACCAATTGTAGGAAGACCTCTGATCATGTACCTAACAGTATTAGAGAACTCAATGGGGTGTGTACTGGGGAAGCATGACGAGTCTGGTCGAAAAGAGAACGCAATATACTACCTTAGCAAAAAGTTTACAGATTGTGAAACAAGGTACTCACTACTCGAGAAAACTTGTTGCACTTTGGCATGGGCTGCTCGCCGACTAAGACAGTATATATTGACTCAAACTACCTTGTTGATCTCTAAGATGGATCCAATAAAATACATATTCGAGAAGCCCGCTCTCTCCGGAAGAATAGCAAGATGGAAAATGGTCTTGACAGAATAGGACATTTAGTACACTACTCAGAAAGCAATCAAAGGAAGTGCACTGGAAGATCATTTGGCTCTTCAAGCTTTAGATGATTATCAATCTATGATTTTTGAGTTCCCGGATGAGAATATTGTTCTAATTACTGATTATGAAGAACCTGGACCGTATGAAGGACCTGAGCCTGGATCCCGTTGGACTCTGATTTTAATGGAGCTTCCAATGTGCTTGGTAATGGAATTAGTGTTGTGATTGTCTCTCCCAAGGGTTTCCACACGCCCTTCACCGTCATATTATGTTTTGACTACTCCAACAACATGGCATAATATGAAGCATGCATCATGGGTATCAAAGCTGCCATCGATATGAGAATCAAATTCTTAGTTGAATACGGGGACTCAGCCCTAGTAATCAGCCAAATTAAGGGAGAATGGGATATGAAGCATCCAAATCTCATTCCTTACCGGGAGCATATGTTGACATTAATTCCATACTTCGAAGAAATCACTTTTGAACACATCCCACGAGAAGAGAATCAATTGGCAGACACACTAGCTACCATGCCATCTATGTTCAAAGTTAGATAGGATAATGAAGCTTCTCAGATTACTATTGAAAGATGAGATGAACTGGAATATTGCTACGAAGTTGATACCAATGGAGTAGAGGAAAAGCCTTGGTACCACGAAGTGAAAAGATAACTCGAAACTCAAGAGTATCCTAAAAGGGCATCTATTAATGATAAGAAATTCCTACATAGGTTCTCGGCCAAGTTCTTTCTGAGTAAGGAAATTATGTACAAGCACAATCATGATTTGAATCTAGTTCATTGTGTAGACAAGAAGGGAGTTGAGAAGATTATGGAATATATGCACGAAGGAGTCTTTGGTACTCACTCCAGTGGGCATATGATGGATAAGAAAATTCTGAGAGAGAATTATTATTGGTCGAACATGGAAATTGATTGCCATCATCATTCTAAGACTTATCACAAATGTCAGATTTATGCTGACAAAGTACACATGCCTCGGGTTCCTCTAAATATATTGACTTCTCCTTGGCCGTTTGCAATGTGGGGCATTGATATGATTGGAGAGGTTAGGGCTATTGCGTCTAATGGACATCATTTCATCTTGGTTGCTATTGATTACTTCATGAAGTGGGTCGAAGTAGCCTCGTTTGCCCCTGTTACCAAGAATGTTGTGGCCTGGTTCATTCAGCAAAATTTATTTGTCGGTTTAGCATACCCGAGAGGATTATCACATATAATGGTACAAATATCAGCTATACCATAATCACGGAACTCTACACACAGTTCAAGATTAAACACCATAACTCTTCTCTGTATCGACCAAAGATGAATGGCGTAGTGGAAGCCTCTAACAAGAACATCGAGAAGATTTTGCAGAAGATGACAGTGACATACAAAGATTGGCATGAGATGTTACCATTCTCCCTTCATGGTTATCGCACTTCAGCACGTACATCAACTGGGAAAACTCCATTTTCTCTAGTCTAAGGTATGGAGGTTTTCCTACCTATCGAGGTCCAGATTCTTTCTCTAAGGATTATGAAAGATGCAGGTTTAGATAAAGATAAACAAATTCAAACTATACTGGACCAGATATACTTGATTGATGAAAAGAGGCTTGTGGTTGTGTGTCATGGTCAGATGTATCAGAAGCGCATGATCTAGACCTTTAATAATAAAGTCAAACATCGGGTGTACCAGGTGTAGTAGTAGAAATATTTAAGACTAAGACATTGGATTGACTAGACTTATACAGATCAAATTAAATATCGCCACCGCACTTTATTGTTTCCAAAGGAATGGGAAAAGAGCGAGTAACCCAAAAAGAGGGGGAAAGATTCAAGGTAAGGGGGTATGTTATGCAAAGGGAAGGTATTTGCACCCTAAACATCTACAGTACTCCGTAGGAACCTCTTTGAAAAAACTATATATTTTGGCTATAAAATGTTGTATGAAAAATAGATGGTGGAGGTGAGAAAAGAAGTATATTTTTTATGGATTTTGCACCTGGCGCAATTGCGAACCTTTAGTGCCTACGTACCACCTTTTGTGCAATATGGGATCAGGGTACACATTGTTCACCTTTTAAAAATTTAAAAAAAAAACACAAGTGTGTTGGTTAATTTAATGAGATAAGACATCATCGTTATTGTCCGTGTGGAAAACATACTTACTACCCACAATCACGAGAAAGGAGAATTTGCATCATCTCAAAGTGGAGGATATGGCTTAGATTTTAAAAATTAATAAAACCTTACTCAACATACAAGTGGAAAATATCTCTCTTCATTACATATTGTAGAAGTATAGTTGTTTGCATCACTACAAGGATTGACAAGAGTCTAATCTTTTGAGAAAGGTTTTAAAATAAAAAGTCAAAATGGAAAAATGATTTGAAATGAGATTGATTGACTTTTAGTCCTCTCACAAAAAAATGTCAAGTCATTATTAAGTTGATTGAAATTTGTTTATAAAAAATGTTTTGAAAATGCATGAACCTAAGTCCAAGTTTACTATGAAAATGAGTTTTCAAAAGTAGGAAGAAAATTTTTGAAATTAAAGAAAATGGGAGGAGAAGAAGAGACTATCCTAAAGCATAAGGTAAAAGCTAGGGATAAGAACCATCTAACTAACAAGAAGCCAATACTTGACATTATGAGTCAAGATAGAATTCCCATTCCTTGGATTGAAACCAAACAAGCAAAGATACTAGACCTCTTAAGAGAACCAAACTTCAAATGTATTAAGTCTTCACAAAAATTGGACAGAGTAACGGCTGTATATGGGTGAATTCCAGATTACAAACAAAGTATGTAATCACAATAACCTGCATACAAAACAAACAAACAACCCAATGTCTTGAGGTAAACCTCAAGAACTCCAGACAAAAATATCAATTAAGGTCACAAGGTCTCCAACATAGGCCAAGGTTTCTGATCCTATGTCCAAGAAGTCCAATACTCCATGATACCAAGGGTAGTAGCCAAATATTCCAAGTATCACTAAAGCATTTTTTAGGGTTCATGTTGATTATTAGGTGTCTTGAAAAAGAAAAGAAAAGCTCAAGTGAGCAAAATAAAAAAAAATGACAAGAAAGTAAATGCTCAAGTGAGCAAAATAAAAATGACATGAAATGTAATGCTTAAAATAAATGGTACATAAAACATAAAAAATAAAAGCATAAAGTAAAAACAATTTAATAATTAGTGGTTAGTTGGATGACCATCTTAAAACTTGCATTTGGAGCTCATTAGAGGATTGGTAGAACCAAAGGCTCCATACAACAAGTTGCATTTTCTTTTTGTCAAGTATATCATCTATTTGGAATCCTCAAAAGTACCATTTAATGATCAACGATGTTTAAGTGATCCGCGTTGACCAAAAGTGTTGTAGATCATTAGAGGATTGGTAGAACCAAAGCCTCCACACAATGAATCTCAAGGTTATTGGATCAAAGAGATCAAATTAACATACTTAGGCCTGCAAACATAAATTTGGGCCACGAATGATCATTTATTCGAATCGGGACAAAATTTAGTGCTATGTTAAGCAATCATAAGTGGACTTATATAGAAGTCGCACCTATTTTGAGGCCGATCAATAGCAATCTATGTACTTTTTATTTTGAGACATGATATAGAGATCATGCTCCAATAACACTTAGTGCAATAAGAAAGGGACAAGATGAAGCGGGGCGGGAAAGAATATAAACCACATTTGAATTAAAATTTAATCAAACTATTATTAAAATCATTCATCCATTTTTATGGAGTTGACTCAACACCATGGATCCAATGATGTTAATAAAGTTCATGATAAAAAATTCAACCCAAGATCAGCCAGAATATAATCACCAAATAATATTTCATTTAATATATACATTAAAAAAGTTTTAAAAAGTTTTAAAATAGAAATACAAGAGAAAAATATCAACTATGTTTAAATTAATCAAGAAATATTAAGTAAGCCCATAGAAAAATCAGAAATGAACTCAAATATTTTTATAAATTTTTTGGTAATTTTTTTAAAGTCAGAAACTATTTTTAAAATTAAAAGAAATGAGTAAAATAAACCAAAAATGATAATAAATGCCAAAGTCAGAAATAAAAAATAAATGAGTTCACCAATATTTGTCACAATATCATTGTGTCGTTCTATAATTTTTTTCAGAATTTTAAAATGCATAAAAGTATTTTTAAACATTTAAAATAATTTAAATAAAGTGAAAATTTATAAAAAATATCAAAACATAAAATAAAATTGTGAAATAATAAAAATCAGAAAGAGAAAAATCAAAAATATGTTTTATAATTTTTCCAGATTTTTTGGACTTAAAATGAATTTTCTATGATTTTTTGAAATTTAAAAAAATTAAATATAAAATCAGAAATAAAAATAAAGTCAAAAATTTGTGGGCCATTGGATAAGAGTCAAAACGCGTTAGTAATCAAATCCAAGAGACCTGGCTCGCTGTGCATATCATGGTCATTAGTGAATAAAGCATTGAATCAAATGTAAAATCAGATTTAAAAAAAAACAAGTGGCAAGCCATCATTGGTTGGAAGATGACACGTTGGTCATCTTCAACCTCCAGCCAACGTGAATTACAGGTCTCTCAAACTGTAAAATCAGAAGCTCATACCTATGCCATTCGCTTTGTCTCTTCAAGACGAAGACAACCACACCTTCGCGGCAAATTTATATAAACTGTAGCTCAAGCAATTTAGAAAGAAAGTTTTGAAAAGGGATTTGAAATTTCATGGTCAAAACGTGTTTCCAGATAAAAGCAAGTGTTGCAACTAGAACCAGGGAAATGAGAGCTTCACAATGATATCAAAGTTTTGAAGAATTGATGGAGAAATCTACCTATTGAAGTTGAGTTGCAGAGCTCTGAAACTGGACTTCTATGGATCAATATAGGGCACGATTATTGAAGGTAATTGTATGGTTAGCTTCAGGGAAGATCAAGGAAGGTGAATTGATAGAAAAATTTGATTGAAAAAGGATTGAACAATGATTTTGAAGTTACAGAAAATTGAGTCATGGAGCAAGTTTGGCATAGTGATTCTGGCTGTTCAAGCTTGAGGAAATTAATGAGGGATGACGTTCTATTTATAGGAAATCAAATGGAATGTTCAAGCGTGTGAAATAATGAAGTTTGGAGGGAAATCATGTGAACCTGATACACGAGTAAGGTGTGATCTGTTTTGCATCAAAACTCATCCAATCCTCGCATTTTAAGGCTCTAATCCACTTTGGCAAGTTGGTTAAACATGTTTAGACCACAAATGCGTGCTAATTTGATGTTTAGAAGCCAAAACATGAATTTCAAATTCTGACTTATGAAGAAACTTCGGTTTCAAGTTACTAAGTGCAACTCAATGGCATTCCCAACTAAAGGGGTGTTAGGGAATAATTCTTGATGCTTTAGAAAGATGAGATTACAAGCTTTTCAATAGGAAAAGAATGGAATAAAATGGATGTTTGATCTGAAAGTTGCAATGAGTCAAAGTTGGGAAAAAGAAGTTGACTTTCCATACTTAGAAATATTTCAAGTTTTTCTTCAAAAGTCACCTATAATGTTTTGCATCCAAACATGACCTTCCACTTGGAATTTTCTCTTGACCAAAAATATGGAATGAGATAGACCTCTTGAATGAAATTTTGAAACTTGAACCATTCAAAATATCCAAAAATTGAGAGGGTTATGAATTGTTGAAGTTGGCAAAAAATCATGAAATGACCTATAATCTTTTGTATCCTTAGGGCATCTTCCATCCATTTTTTTCACTTTGCATATAAAAGAAGGAATAATTTTCACATCCTCAAGATCATTGTGGAAAAATAATGGGCTCAAGGTGATAAAGATTGACAAAGTTATGATCATTTGAAGTCACACATGGGAAATTGGGGGTTCATCTGGAGGACTTGTAATCTTTCCTCATCATCAAGTTTCTTCCATATGCAAACTCCTTGAAACTTTTGAAGTGATTTGTTAATAACACTTTGAAGAGAAGGATGTCTTTGGAATCCCTCAAATATACCAAAATATGAGCAATATACACTTCTTTGAAGTTCAAAATCCTAGCTCCAGATCAAGAAAATACTTTGAGGAACTTTGACAATTTTAAATAACCTTCTTGTATCAACACCTTTGATTTGTAGATAGGAGTTGTTGAGTATGATAATGAGAACTCATAGCAACCAAAACCACCTCCATATCTCGATAATTGAGAGAAATATGCACTTGTGACCAATGGGAACAAGGTCTTGTCCAACCATGACAACTTCTTCAATCAACCCCTTGTACTTTTGAATCAATCTTGATAAATTTGAAATATGGTGAACCAAAATAAACCTTGCCATACCATTTATTCCAAAACAACTTCAATGGTGAGGTTTGAATTTATCAAGCTTTATTGACTAGTGTTGTACCCCAAAATTTTCCCTCTCATATTTCTCAAGACATTGCAAGAATAATCTCCAAGTGGCTCAAGATTGCTCAAGAGTTGGACAGTCAAATCATCTCCTAAGGCAGTCAATCTCAAATTAGGGTTTTGTGTTGCATCAAGGTACTTACATCCAAATTACCTCAAGTTCTCCCCAATGTCCTAACATGTTCTCAAGTTTATCCATGTCGAATTTCAAGTCTTGCAGAGGAAGTTTGGTCAGTCAATTGCTCAAGAGGTCCAAAAACCGGTTGTGCTAGGGCAAAAGTCAACTGTGACCCAAATGCAGTCAAACTTCAATATTTTTTGTAAACATTATAATTTTGAAGGATATTTCATCATTTTATCAAGGTTTGACCATGATTCATCAAGGATTGCTCAAGATTCATCAAGATTCAAAAGTTGCAAAATTAGGGTTTTGTAGGAAAAGTCAACTCAACTTTGACCAAGAATAACTTTCTCATACTTTATGAGAAATGACCCATCCAAAGCTCATTTTGAAGAGGATGCAATTTACTACAATCCATCTTCAGACCCCAATATCAATAAATGCACTCACAAGAAGTTAAAAATTTCGACATTATAGGTCATTTTTGAAAGTCAACAAAAACACATTTTTTCCAAAGCTTATAACTTGAGCATGGTATATCAAAATGAGATGAGACCAAAAGGGTTGGTTAGAGGACATCTCAAGGTTTCTAAAAAGTCCAATAACACTTCCAAAAGTTCAAAATTGAAGAAGGTATGCATTGTTGAAGTTGGACATTTTTCCAAAATTGCCAAAAGTTAACTATCCCCAAAACTTCAAATTTTGTCAAATGGGTCCACTTTTTTCCACTTGATTTGATCTTGTCACACTACACACGTATCCTATCTTCAGTGTTATGTACATTCATTGATTTTTCTATTTTGTTTGATTTTTATTGAATTAATTCATTTTAAATCAATTTAAAACCAAATAAAATCTAAATATTGATAATTGGTATCTTTTTGATTGATACATGCCTTAATTGTCATCATGGACAAGATCAAACTCGTATCAAGCCATATCATGCAAAAAATATTGGTTTTTGGACAAATTTGGAAGCTTTTTCATGGAGGATCAAATAAAATCCTAAATCATCAATGTCTAAGGATTCAAAGCCCAAAACTTGACCTAATGCATTGCCTTATACATATACAACCTAAAGAGGCACGAATTGAGAACCCAGAGGCTGCAAAATCACAAAAGCAAAACTTGAAAAAACTTGAAAAAAGCTTGAATCTAAAATCGTGTTTAGAGGCCGATTCAAAGCAAAATCTCAACGATATCCTGTTGCTGGATATCCATTGAGTCTATACCAATCAAAAGCAAGGCCATTCACCTCCTAAAATGCGCTGTAAGTCTCTCTGAAACTCTCCTTTCAGTCGAATTCGTACCTCATGGTTCTTGCACTTTTCTTGCCAAATCTTTGCATATTCATGCTTTTCGTTTCATTTAGAAGCTTTTTGCATTATTGAATTTCATTTTCATGGCCTGTAACCCCCTAGCTGATTCTAGGGTTCTTGGTATTCGTTTTTGGGCATTTTTGCTACAGGTGAAATTAAGGCAAATGATGGACATAGGCGTGTTCAGGAGGGAGAGACGAACATGACCATGGGTTTAGATTGAATTTTCATGCCCTGGATTTTGTTTTAGGTTCAACCTACGCTTTTTGCTGCGGATACGAATCCGCAGGTAATCCCTGTAGAAATCCAAGGACAGGGACGAAGACGTGTCCCCATCCCATACGCTCATTCAAATTTTCGCGCTTATTTTTTATTTTCTGGCATAATTATGTTTTTCCATATATTATAATTAGTTTGTATTCCACTAACAAAAGAAGTGCAGTGGTTGAGTTGGTAAACACGTTAGTACAAATTCCAATAGGACCTGGGTTCGAATCCCAGGTCCCCATATTCTTTGCTATTATTTTCTTGCAGATGATCCAGCGTATCTCATACATTGCAATGCACCATACTCCCTCAAATCTTGAAGCGCCAGATGGCCCCAGGCCAGATCTGGTGGTCAGGAATGAATGACCACCATATACCCAAGTCAACAGGCACACGTGGATTTGCCAAAGTCAGCCAGGCTTGAACACGTTTGGGCCTCAAAAATGCTGATTTCACCCCCAAATCAGGCCCAACACCCCTTGGTTATTTCTTTCTTCTTTTTATTTATTTATTTGTTTTGTTAATTATTATTTTTATTATCACTAACCAATTAAATTTTTTCCTCATAAAATCAAAAACACAAAAATATCTTTTACTTATTAAAATTAAATTCAACATTTTATTTTTGTAAATAAATACTAACTTAATTAATTTAGTTTTAAATAGGTTTAACTTTTAATATTTTTACAATATTTAAAAATCAATTTAGACAATAAGGGTTTATTAACTTTCAGCAATTTATTTTTATTTCTTTAAATACTCAAAAAGCCAAAAAATATTATTTTCATTAATTAATTAATTAGCTCATTTAATTTATTGTTTAACCTAATTCAATTTATTTTTAATCCAAAATAAACCAAAAAATGCTTTCTTTCAAAAAAGGGTCAAAACCCTAAATAACTCGCATTCGATTTAATTTTCCGCACGTGATCCATTTTACCATATTGATGTAATTGTTTCCCGAAATGTAATAGTTTAATAGGACCTTTACTATTTTTTATCGCTTTATTTATTTTCCGCATTTTAAATTCAAGGGTTGTTTTTGGCGATGTAAATACCTGACGCCTTGTAATAGTTTAGATTTAATTTCTACAATCTATAAACTGTTAGATTTATGGTAATAGGGAATGCATGACAAGATCAAATGTATGAACTTAAAATCAACATAGCTCACCCATGACATGTACAAAGATAAAATTAACCGAAATAACACACTCGCACATGCGCACTCTTAGGGTACACCTCGCTTGGTTGCCTTCGAACGTGGTCATTGAGTATAGGAAGTTTTAGAGGTCGCCCTCTTGTCCAAAGATCATAGTTTCCTCGAAACGATTGCCTCGGAAAAATGATCTAAGACATTAGGGTTACCGCTAAGGCGTCCTAACGTTGCTTTAGTGACCACCCGTCCCTTAATCGAATTGACCCTTAAAACTCCAACGACGATGCTACCTACTCATCAGTAGTGGGATAGCATTGTCTAAAGGACATTAGCACAGTTTAATTCCATTTTCGAGTAGGTAGATGGTTCTTAAGTACTTGCTCTCTCAAAACAAAATAAAAACTTTTCGCACTTACACTCCTTTCAAACAAAAACTCTTTTCAAACCCACAAACACAAATAAAAGCAAATTTTTGAAAACACTTTGAGCAAGTACCTACTAGCCCGTGGATAACCACGAATAGAAAGGGTGCTAACACCTTCCCTTTCTATAATCTACCCCCCGGACCCAAGAAACATCTCAAAAAAGGAATTTTTCTGTGCTTTTTTCCTTTCCTTGTTGGATAAAAATAAAATACGGTGGCGACTCTTGCTTACCGCGACATTTTGCAAAAACAAACGCAAAACACAAACCAACATTCCAAAAACAGTCAGTTCTCTTCCCATCGTATCAAAGAACTGGAGACTCTGCTGGGGATTAAATTATAAGTGGGGTGTATCTTAGGATTAGATCATTATGTTTTCAATTGTTTGCTCTGTATGATTTATATTTGTGGGCTTGTATCGAAGTTTCTATAGATCCTAACCCGGATCTGGGGATACCCTTTAGGTAAGTAGCAATAAACTGTGAGAGAACTGTACGGCGTAGACCGATACGGTTGAAGTAGTAGCTACGTTGGTGTGGGACTTTAGATTGTACCGATATCCCTTGTGTTGGAACGAGGAGAATATGGGTCATCTAAGGGGTCATTAAGCACCAACTGACCTTAGAACCTTTAAATTGACCAACTTGGCCATAGAACAGTAGCAGTATGCTACACTCATTGAGACTAAACTCTCGCGATGATTCCGGCTACAAGAAAAGGTTGCTAAACTGGAATTATGACCGATTGAGGGTAGTCAGTGATATTGAGATCCTCTAGAACCCGATTACAATTTTTAGGACATGTTTAAACCAAGTGAACTGAAAGAGGGTAGTACCTAAGCTCCTTGCCAGCCTGAAATCTAAGGGCTCTCTGTGTGACTTGTGTGCCTTTACCATGTTTTCTATTTGTGGATACTTGTGATGTGCTTTCTATCATGACATCATGACATCATAACATTGCATACATCTTACATTGGACTAACCTATTTCAAAGACAGGAGGGATTCATCTTTATTCTGTTTTGTAGGTCATCATGATGCCCATGCGTAGGAATACCATCCGGATCAACTTTGTCCAAGTTCCCATCTTGCTTAAAGAGCTGATTGCAAAGATGCCTGATACTACTTCTTTCCTCAGAAGATATGGTTATCTTCTCAGTTTGGTCACATCTAAATTGGACGAGCATATGATGAGTGTTTTGGTCCAATTCTATGATCCGCTTTACCATTGCTTTACTTTCCATGACTACCAGTTGGTTCCCACCTTAGAGGAGTTCTCTGATCTGCTCGGTATCTCTATTTTGGAGCAGACCCCGTTTACTGGTTGGGAGAAGATTCTTAGGCCCGAAGAGATTGCTGCAGCCCTTCATTTGACCAAGGAGGAGGTAATGGCTAATTGGGAGACTAGAAGTGGAGCAAAGGGCTTTCTGACTAAGTTTTTGGTTAGTAAGGCTAACTATTTCTGGGATAGTCTAGACTTCAAGGCATTCGAGGATATTCTGGCTCTTCTGATATATGGCTTGGTATTGTTTCCGAAATCTGACTCCTTTGTTGATGTGAATGCGATAAAGATCTTCATCTCTCAGAATCCGGTACCCACTCTCTTGGGTGACATCCTTCATCAGCTTTATGCTCGTACCGCCCAAAAGCGGGGAACCTTGATGTGCTGTGCTCCATTATTGGCAAGGTGGTTTATTTCTCACCTTCCCAAATCAGTGCTGCAGAATAAAGAAGGCATGGGCTGGGCCTATAGGGTTATGTCTCTCTCCCATAATGACATCATCTGGACTCTCAAGGGTATGGATGAAGAGGCTATCATTGATCGCTGTGGGGAGTATCCCAATGTTCCGGTATTAGGAACCCATGGAGGAATTTCTTACAACCCATGCTTAGCTCTACGTCAGTTTGGGCATGCCAGAAGAGAAGGACCTCATGAGATGCTAATGCCTAGTATCGTCTTTGATTTTCAAGGGGATAGCGATGAGAAACGTCGCAGATTCATAAGGGCTTGGGATAGAGTTCACAGATCTGATCCACACGAGCTGGGCAAAAAGACTTCCCTTCCAATGGAGCCATATCTCAGATGGGTCCGTATCCGTGCCCAGAAGCTGGGTATGCCATATGAAGCTGTCCGGCCTATCATTATTGAAGTTGCTAATGAAGAAGAGGTTCTTCCAACCATCCTCCATCCTCATATGCCCACTGACATTGGGGAACTGAAAAGGTCTTAGATGCAACTGAGGGAAGAATGGGATTCTTACCGAGAGAAGTTCAACGATCAAGAGCAGAAGATCCAAAGGTTGACTAGGCAGTTGGAGAACGAGCGGATTCTCAATGACTATGTCTGCACCGACAAGAAGAGGCCATGGGAGCACTGATTGACATTTGATTATTTCTTTTCCAGTTTTATTTACTTTTCAGTATTTTCTTTCATGTAACGCCCTAAGGGCATCAGTTAAACAATTTGAATTCCAAAGTTTATCTAATAAAGTGTGTTTCCTTTCTGGTTTACAAATTTGAATCTCCCGATTGTCTTTGAAATCATAATCATACGCATTTCATCCCATGCACTCCATAACAGGTACCTATTACAGGTCTCTTATCTTCTTCGCTGTTTATTTCAGCAAATTATCATGTCTGCTGAACCTTCAACTGAGCAAGCCATCAAGGCCCTACAGGCCCAGAATGCCCAATTCCAAGAGCTGTTCATGAATCTAGCTAAGGGTCAGCAAGACCTGAAGACCCTGATTCTGAAAGAGAAGAAGAAGAAGAGGACAATCCTGTTTAACAAAGGGCACAGGTTTGGAAACAGGCTACAAAATGAAGTTGATCTGACCACCTCATTTGGAGGGAAAGATAGTCAAGAGGAAAGGAGGTCTCCTAGCCCCGTGGTCTCCGACAACGAGACGGACTTCGACGAAGAACAGTATCCTCCTGCTGAGGATAGATACAAGCAACTGGAAGACCGATTGAGTGCTATGGAAGTTCAGAAAGTTCCTGGTATGGACTTTGGTGATCTAGGTCTATCATCTGGGGTGGTGATTCCCCACAAATTCAAGGCACCTGCCTTTGCTAAGTATGACAGAGTTTCTTGTCCGAAGCTGCACCTCCGGTCATATGTAAGGAAGATTCAGTCATACACCGCTGATAAGAACCTGTGGATCCATTTCTTTCAAGACAGTCTCTCAGGGACTCAGCTTGAGTGGTTCTATCAGTTGGACGGAGCCAGTATCCGCAGTTAGGAAGATTTGGCTACTGCTTTCTACAAGCAGTATCAATACAACTCCGACCTTGCTCCCACGCGTACCCAACTCCAGGGTATGTCAATGGGAACGGGTGAAGGATTCAAAGATTATGCTCAGAAGTGGAGAGACCTCGCCGGATGAGTACAACCACCCTTGGCTGATCGGGAGCTTATGGATATGTTTCTGGGGACCTTGTCCGGTCCATTTTTCAACCATCTGATCGGAAGTTCTTCATCTGGGTTTACAGAGATAATTTTGACCGGTGAGAGGATTGAGGCTGGTATTAAGGATGGTAAGATACAGAAGGGTGCCTCATCGAGCGCCAAGAAGAAGCCCTTTAAGAAAGAGTCCAGTGCTGTCTACAATGCGAGAAGACAGAATAGACCTGAACACTGCCAAGCTGTTAATGCAGTTGTTATTTCAAAACCTGATGGTGCTCCTCAGCACAACAATCAACAAAAGGACGAGAGACCTCGAAGGAAATTCACCCGTCTCAACATGACTTTATCTCAGATTCTTCCACAGTTGCTGAAGACCAATCTGGTGATTCCAAAGGAAGCCCTGAAGAATCCAAATATAACATCACCGAAGTACAACCCTAATGCCCGCTGTGCTTTTCACTCTGATAGCCCGGGGCATAATACAGATGATTGTTGGGTTTTGAAGAACAAGGTACAAGACTTGATTAATGCGAAAGAGATCGAGTTTGGAGCACCAAAGAAGCCTAAACAAGATGCAGGGGTGAATGCTATCAGGGATGACGATGATAAAGAGTTTGATATCGACAGTTGGATCTACCTGACTGCCAATGGTGGATTAAGCAACTGGACAGCGAAATATTCTATGCCCGTTTCCGTTATTACCCAGTAATGAAACTTTTTGTTTTGAATTTGTAACAGACAATGTTTTAAACTTTATGGCCCGGTGTCTTACCCGGGGCACTGTGGCTTCATTTGTGAGGGCTTTATGTGTGTCATTTTCATATATCATTAATAAAAGCATTGGACGTTTCTTGCATTTCAAATTTTGCGCTCCTTGTTCTTCTTTATTATATATTGCAAAACAGCTATTTTACACACACTCACGTATACAGGTCCACATCCACTCTGGATCTCATTGGTAACGACTCTGCTACTGCCAGATATGACTTTGAAAATCCGATCAACTTAGTCGAAGACGAAGATGAAGATTATTGCGAAGTTCCTGGTAAACTTGCAAGACTGTTACTCCAAGAAGAGAGGGTTATTAGCCACATGAAGAGCCAGTGGAAACAGTGAATCTGGGTACTGAGACAGACAAGAAGGAAGTCAAGGTTGGTGCCAATCTGGAGCTTAGTGTGAAGCAACGGTTGATCCAGATGCTGCATGACTACGTTGAGATCTTCGCCTGGTCTTACAAAGATATGCCTGGTTTGGATACTGATATTGTGGTTCATCGCCTGCCTACCAAGGAAGAATGTCCTCCAGTAAAATAGAAGGTTCGCTGAATGCGCCCAGAGATGTCTCAGAAAATCAAGGCTGAAGTTATGAAACAGTTTGACGCCGGTTTTCTAGCAGTTACTTCTTACCCTCAGTGGGTTGCCAATGTGGTTCTTGTGCCGAAGAAAGATGGTAAGGTCCGAATGTGTGTTGACTATAGCGATCTGAACAGGGCAAGCCCCAAGGATGACTTCCCTCTGCCTCATATCGACATTCTGGTTGACAACACCGCTCAGCATAAGGTATTCTCCTTCATGGATGGTTTCTCCGGTTATGATCAGATTAAAATGGCTCCCGAAGACATGGAGAAGAAAACCTTTGTTACTCAGTGGGGTACCTTTTGCTACAAGGTCATGCCTTTTGGGTTGAAAAATGCTGGGGCAACGTATTAGCGTGCCATGGTTGCTTTGTTTCATGACATGATCCATCATGAGATTGAAGTATACGTCGAAGATATGATTGCAAGGTCCCAGACTGAAGAGGAACACCTTGACCATCTACAGAAGCTGTTTGACAGGCTGAAGTTGTACAAGCTGAGGTTAAACCCGAACAAGTGCACCTTCGGGGTGAGGTCTGGTAAACTGCTGGGTTTCGTCGTAAGTGACAAAGGTATTCAAGTGGATCCTACAAAGGTGAAAGCCATACAGGAGATGCCAGCTCCCAGAATAGAGAAATAAGTCAGAGGCTTTCTAGGACGTCTAAACTACATTGCCCGATTCATCTCACACCTGACTGCTACTTGTGAGCCAATCTTCAAGCTACTAAAGAAAGATCAAGTAGTACGTTGGAACGATGAATGCCAGGCCGCTTTTGAAAGGATCAAAGAGTATCTCGAAGAGCTACCTATTCTGATGCCACCAGTTGAAGGGAGACCTTTGATCTTATACTTGACAGTACTCGAGAATTCGATGGGGTGTGTGTTGGGACAACATGACAAGTCTGGCCGAAAAGAGCATGCTATTTATTACCTTCGCAAAAAGTTTACCGACTGTGAGACCCGATACTCACTGCTCGAGAAAACTTGTTGCGCTTTGGCATGGGCTGCTCGCCGGATGAGACAGTATATGCTGACTCACACTACTCTATTGATATCAAAGATGGATCCAATCAAGTATATCTTCGAAAAGCCTACCTTGTCCGGAAGAATAGCAAGATGGCAGATGATCTTGACTGAATATGACATCCAATATACGACCCAAAAGGCAATCAAGGGAAGTGTGTTGGCAGACCATTTGGCACATCAGGCAGTGGATGATTACCAGTCTATGAACTTTGAATTTCCGGACGAGAATATCATGATGGTAACTGATTGTGAAACACCTGGACCGGATGAAGGATCTGAGGAAGGATCCCGATGGTCTATGTACTTTGATGGAGCTTTGAACACTTTGGGTAATGGCATTGGCGCTGTGATCATATCTCCTAAAGGCTCTCATACTCCGTTTACCTCCGGACTATGTTTCAACTGCACTAATAATATGGCGGAGTATGAAGCATGCATCATGGGTCTTCGAGTAGCAATTGACCTAAGGATTAAGTTTTTGAGTGTCTTTGGAGATTCCGCTCTCGTGATCAGTCAGATCAAAGGAATATCATAGCACCGACGTTCACTGAAGGTGAACTACCAACGTTCACTGAAGGTAGAAAAAGGATAACAAGTTTACCCAAAATTCTGGCGTTTCACCTAGAATGGTTCTCAACTTCTTCTTTAACCAAGGAATTTTGCCTGGAAAGGGTAATATATAAGCCATCTCAAATAAAGAGACTGCCACTTGTAAAGATTCCACAACAAACTGTCTCTGCGATATTGAAAGACTTGCCATCCACTGGAGTAATTTGACAATGAACTGTAAACTATCCACTCATAGAGAAGATAGCAAAAAGGTAATGTCGAATTTTACGGGGAAGTACGAGTTGTACAAATAGAGAGGCCAACTACTTGCTGTTATATGAAGGATTATAGAAATGACTCCTTGGTTAAAATGTCATGACTTCCTGGGGAATGAATCATGACTTCATGGGGAAAGCAATATAGCTTCTTGGGGAAAGAAATATTACTTCCTGGGGAATGAATCATGACTTCCTGGGGAATGAATCACGACTTCATGGGGAAAGCAATATAGATTCTTGGGGAAAGAAATATTACTTCCTAGGGAATGGATCATGACTTCCTGAGGAAATGCCAATATATTCCTGTTGAGGAGATAAAGGTTTTCTCGTGCCAACATAAATGCACATTCTCAAACCAATGCTCGAAGCTTACAGAAATCCAAAGTAATACTATTGCTGAGGATCAAAGATTCAAACCAGAAATAAACTGGAATGAAACAGTCAACCAAAATACATCCTCTGAGAAATAAACTTAAGAGGGAAATCCAAATCTATTAAGACAAAGAGCTGTACAGGAAGGCTAAAGCAAAAATCTTCCACGAGGGATAATTCAGGAGGGAAAATTGAAAGAATATACACTTTCTACTTAAGGTCGACGCTCTATTGGAGAGAGGACAACACAACTCTGCAAAACAAGGTAATATGTCAACAAAATATTAGCGAATGCGAATAAGCAATGATTTGTTAATTTTAACTATGCATGATGTATGTATGAATGTACGAGTGTTATTATGTATATACTGACAAAACAGACATAAAACACTGGGAGTAACCCGGAAAAACCAACTCAGGCACAATCAACACTCGCCTAAATCACATCCAAGATGAACATTCCATAAGAAAATAAGCACCAAACGAGGAAACAAAATCCTATTTCGCGGCTTAACCTCATTGGGAAGGAACATAATTCGGAAGTAAACAAATCACAATAATACATCAGTACATATACAGGGACGTAACATCCTTTTCCAGGCTTCACAGGGGAATAACACTCATAATTCAATGGGGAAACAAATGTTTTCACGATCCGCACTTCTACTGGGGATTGCAATACTGATTTCAAATAAGGCATATGGAAACCATATCAGCAAAACATCAACTGAGGATTTCAAGCTGACTTCATTGGGGAAAACATCATACAGACCTCACTGGGAAAGATAACGCCTCATCATCGAGACATCAACTGGGGACATCGTGATGACTTTATTGGGGATGCCAACACCACATCGAAGATGGGAAACTTAATTCTTCAATATTGAGAGTAAGTATTGCACCAACTTCTTTGGGGAAAAAGTATGAAACCTCATGGGGATAACAACTTGGAGATTTAAGAAGTCTAACATTATAGTAAGAAACCAATCTTATGGGATTTTAAATCAAACCCAACACTTGGCGGGTGAAAACCCAAAAACTGATAAATGCCTCAACACTTCTTAAATGAAACATTGCCCTTGCCTGACTATCGGGAGATCAAACAAAATGCATGTACTATCAAAAGGGAGATGCTTCGCAAATGAGTCAAACTCAGCATGCACGGGGAGAAGAGAATTCTATCAAATAGTGAAGCCTTCACTTGGTAATCTTGGATTGAGTCTTCATATCATGCAAACTTATTCCAGCAAAAGATGCCCTGGGATAGCCTTCCCGGGGAATCAAGAAGTCACCATTATAGAAAGAGGTCAAACTCATGGGGATTTTAAATCAAACCCAGCACTTAGCGGGTGAAAACCCAATGGGTTGACGAATGTCTCAACACTTCTTAGAAAATATACTGCCCTGGTCTAGTTGTCTGGGAAATAAATATCAACAATAATGCCCAAACTGCTGAGAGAGCGACTTTTTGCAAATAGTTCCACCTCAGCACACCAAGGGAACAAAATCGTTCGTCCTATGAGGGAAGACTTTGCTGGGGAATCTGGGATAGAGGCCTCAGACCATGCAAATCCAAAATAAATAAAAATGAACCAACACTTGACTGGGGACACCGGGATCACAAACCCAATACCACACCTTACGCCAATTGGTATCGTCTTCAATATACAAAAATCATGCGCATACCAGCGAAAACGACTTTAGAAAGCCTTCCCGGGGGAAACAAAACTTCCCAAAATTACTAGAGTTCGTCCTTTCTTGGGATCACCACTCTTGTTTTACTCTTGAATCATAAAATCTAAAGTAAAAGTAACTTGTAAATTATTTTCGAAAAATAATTTTGTTATTTAATCTTTTTTCTTTGAAAATTATTATCAATAATAAATGAAGTCTTTGTAAGCTGAATAAAAAGTAAGAAATACAAAGAATTGGGTAAAAGCTCGAATTTTATTGATAGAATGGTAGTCTGCGAATGGCGAGACTCCATAGATGATTACAAAGTTCGGAAAATGGTAATATATAATGGAAAAGATACATTGAGATACAATGACCACTATTCCCTCTAACAACTTTGAAATTCTGAGCAACAACTTTTGTTGAAGTATGGTGAGGATCCAAGAAGATTGTTGCTTCAATGATCAAGTCTTGTCTGATGCAGTTACTTGCTAAGAAAGTCCCTAATTTTTACCTAAGCTGCCCTTGCGGGTTTTCAACTTAGCGGGAAATTTTTTTCTATTTATGTCTCTAATTTTTGCCTAGACCGCCCTTTCGGGTTTTCGGCCTACCGAGACGCTCCTTTTTGCCTAAGCCTCCCTTTCGGGTTTTCAACTTAGCGAGCTGTTCTTTTATTTCTTTAGGAGAAGTATTTCTTGACTGCATCAACATTCATGGGACGTGAGAGCTCCTCACCATCCATAGTTTCAAGAATTAATGCACCGCCAGAGAAGGCTTTCTTGAAAACATATGGGCCATCAAAATTGGGAGTTCACTTGCCCCTAGAATCAGCGTTAAAAGACATGATCTTCTTGAGCACGAGGTCTCCTTCTCTGAATTCATGATGTTTGACCTTCTTATCAAAAGCTTTCTTCATTCTCTTCTGATATAACTTCCCATGACACAAAGCCGTCATTCTCTTCTCTTCGATCAAATTCAATTGGTCAAACCTGTTCTGGACCCGTTCAGCCTCTGACAACTTGGTTTCCATTATCACACGCAAAGAGGGAATCTCAACCTCGATTGGGAGCACTGCTTCCATTCCATACACAAGGGAGAACGAGGTTGCTCTTGTTAAAGTGCATACAAATGTCCGATATCCATGTAAAGCAAAAGGGAGCATTTCATGCCAATCTTTATAAGTAACAACCATCTTCTGAATGATCTTCTTGATATTCTTATTAGCACTTTCAACAGCCCCATTCATCTTTGGCCTGTACGGAGATGAATTGTGATGGACAATCTTGAATTCTTCATAAAGTTTTGTCATCATCTTGTTGTTCAGATTCGATCCATTGTCGGTGATAATTCTACTCAACACACTATACCGACATATGAGATTAGTCTTAATGAAGCGCACTACCATCTGCTTAGTAACATTAGCATATGAAGCAACTTCCACCCATTTGGTGAAGTAATCAATTGCTACCAAGATAAAACAGTGTCCATTCGAAGCTTTGGGTTCTATCATTCCAATCATGTCAATACCCCACATAGAGAAGGGCAACGAGGAAGAAATAACATTTATAAGTGTCGGAGGCACGTGAATCTTGTCCGCATAAATCTGACATTTATGGAACTTCTTTGCAAATTTGTAACAGTCAGATTCCAATGCCAGCTAGTAGTAACATGTCCTTAGCATCTTTTTAGCCATCAAATGTCCATTGGAATGAGTGCCAAATGAACCTTCATGAATCTCATGCATCAACATGTCTGCTTCGTGTCTATCCACGCATCTGAGTAAGACCATGTCATAATTTCTCTTGTAAAACACATTTTCACTGAGGAAGAAACTGCCAGCCAGTCTTCTCAATGTCTTTCTATCTTTATTCGATGCGCCAATCGGGTATTCCTGAGTCTGGAGAAAATGATTGATATCATAATACCAAGGTTTCTCATATAATACCTCTTCTGTTGTACACACATGAGCGGGCCTATCCAGTTGCCAAACTATAATTTAAGGTATATCATTCCAAGTATTCACTTAATACATAGAAGCTAGAGTTGCCAGAGCATTCGCCATTTGATATTTGTCTCTGGTGATGTGATGGAATTCAACTTTGTTAAAGAAGGGTAACAATCTTCTAGCATAATATTTGTAAGGGATTAAGCCGGGGTGACGAGTATCCCACTCTCCTTTAATCTGATTTGTTACCAAAGTTGAATCGCCATACACATCAAGAATTTTAATTCTGAGATCAATAGCTTCCTCGAGACCCATTATGCAAGCCTCATATTCTTCCATATTATTAGTACAATCAAATGTCAACCTTGCAGTAAAAGGAATGTGTGATCCATGTGGAGTGACAATCACAGCACCAGTTCCTTTACCATAAGCATTCACATCTCCATCAAATATCATACCCCAACGAGATTCAGGATCAGGACCTTCCTCAGGAAATGGTTCATTGCAATCTTTCACTTTCAGAAACATCACATTCTCATCAGGGAAATCATACTTCACAGACTGATAATCATCAACTGGTTGGTGAGCAAGATAATCTGCCAGCATGCTGCTTTTAATAGCTTTTTGAGTGCGGTATTCGATGTCATATTTAGATAACAACATCTGCCAGCGGACAATTCTCCCAGTAAGAGAAGGCTTTTCAAAAATGTACTTGATTAGATCCATTTTGGAGATCAACCACGTAGTGTGATTCAACATATATTGCCGCAAATGTTTTGCCGCCCAGGCCAGAGCACAACATGTCTTTTCCAGCATGGAATACCGCGACTCACAATCAGTAAAATTTTTACTGAGATAATAAATGGCATACTCTTTCTTCCCCGTTTCATCTTGTTGTCATAGAATACAGTCCATGGAGTTATCTAACACTGTCAGATACATAATCAATGGTCTTCCTTCAACAGGAGGGAGCAAGATAGGAGGTTCAAGCAGACATTCTTTAATACTTTCAAATTCCCTTTGGCAGTCATCTTTCCACACACAACCTTGATCTTTCTTTAACAACTTAAATATCGGTTCACACGTTGCAGTCATGTGGGAAATGAATCTAGAGATGTAATTCAAATGCCCGAGGAACCCTCTGACTTGCTTTTCAATTCTCGATGCTGTAATTTATTGAATTGCTTTGACTTTATCAAGGTCAACTTAAATCCCATTATGGCTAACAATGAAACCAAACAACATCCCTGACGAACACCGAAGGTACATTTATTTGGATTCAAGCGGAGACGATACTTCCTTAAACGCTGAAACAACTTCAACAAATCTTCTACATGCCCTTCTTCAGTCTGGGATTTAGAAATCATGTCATCAACATATACCTCAATTTCCTTGTGCATCAGATCATGGAATAGGGTTGTCATAGCCCTCTGGTACATTGCACTAGTGTTCTTCAACCCGAAGGGCATCACTCTGTAATAGACTGTTCCCCAGGGTGTGATAAACGTTGTTTTTTTTATGTCCCCGGGCACCATCCTTATTTGATTATACCTAGAAAATCTGTCCATGAAAGAGAAAACTTTGAATTTTGCTGTGCTATCCACTAACATATCAATGTGCGGCAATGGAAAATCATCTTTTGGACTAGCTTTATTTAGATCTCTGTAATCTACGCACATGTGAACTTTTGTGTCTTTCTTCGTTACTGGGACAATATTGGAAATCCACCGAGGGTACACTGATGTCACAAGAAAACTGGCATTAATCTGCTTTAGAACTTCCTCTTTGATCTTCACTGCCATACTTGGGTGAGTTCTTTGCAACTTCTGTTTGATTGGTGGATACTCTAGATTTAGAGGCAAATGGTGCTCTACAATATCTGTATCTAGATCAGGCATGTCTTGATAAGACCAAGCAGAAATATCCACATACTCCTTCAACATCTCAATCAACCTGCTCTTCATATCAGGATGCAACAATGCTCTGATATTGACTTCCTCCGGATCTTCTTCTAAACCCAAATTGATTACTTCCAATGGCTCTTTATATGGCTGAATGGCATTCTCCTTACGCTCAAGCAACTGTGAGACCTCTTCTAGAATCTCATCATAGTCTTCTTCTTCGGCCCCATACACAGGACATTCAAAGTTGGGAGAGAGTGCAGGGTCATTGTATTCAACGAGTTTTTTAATTAATCTGCACATATGATTTATGATTGCTTTTAGAAACTGACACATATAACAAGTGATCATGCATATTGTATTTCAGTTATTATTTATTTTGAAAGGTTTTTTCTGATTACCATTTTCCAAGAAAAAGAAGAAAATAAAGACACAATTTGGGAAACAAAGACAACTTTTATTATTGATTTTAAAAATCACAACAAACGATAAGCCCATACAATATTAATACTTTCACCTTGGGTAGAGTGAAAGCTTTTTCAAAAAGATTAACAAAAACAAATTACTTTGAAACATGTATGCAAGAGGGACCATCAATGGTGATCCAGTTCTGAACCCTAACTCCGTGCATCACATAATTTGGCATTTCTGGATCTGCTTCATCTTCCATAATGGAATTAATCCCGGAAATAGTTGGATGCAAATAACCCTTGCTACGAAAGATGTCTTGATACTTTCCTGCAGCAGCATTCGGCTTCATGCTCTTACCCTTATTATTCTTCACAGAAAACCCCAAGCCAACTCTATTCTTGTTTACAGGTGGATCAACAATCTGTCTCAATACTTCATTATGTCCATTACGCATAACCTGATGCACATCCTTTAACGAAGCCATAGAGTTATCATTTCCTCTTACATCATCAATGGATAAAGCTTGGAACTGGGTTCTAACAACAGCTTCATCCGCCTCCACAATGTTGAAAGAGGACGAGATATCAATAATGCTTGTTCTCCGTTTATAATTACCACTTTTCCTTCATGCACAAACTTCAACTTATGGTGTAAAGTCGAAGTGACAGCCCCTGCCTCATGTATCCACGGCCGTCCCAACAAACAACTATAAGAAGGTATAATATCCATGACCTGGAAAGTAATCTGAAACAAATGTGGGCCTATATGAATAAGCAAGTCCATTTCACCAATAACATATTTCCTTGATCCATCAAACGCTTTCACAATAATGCCACTTGGGCGCATGGGCGTTCCTTGATATTTCAACTTCATAAGTGTGCTCCTTAGTATAACATTCAATGCAGATCCATTATCAATAAGCACATTGGATAATGAATCATTCTTACAATTCATAGAGATGTGAAGGGCCAAATTGTGATTCCTTCCTTCATCGGGCAGTTCATCGTCGCAGAAACTTAGGTTATTACATGAAGTAATGTTCCCTACTACACTGCTGAATTGGTCTACAGGAATATCACTTTCCACAAAAGCTTGGTCCAATACCCTCATCAAAGATTCTCTGTGAGCAGATGAGTTCATTAATAAAGCTAAGATAGATATTTTTGAAGGAGTCTGCAGTAGCTAATCTACAATTTTGTAGTCGCCCATCTTGATTATATTTAAAATATCATCCACTTCCTTCCCTAGCGTAGCTCCACTAGATTCACCAACTGCCTTCTTGGGTTCAACATTTTCAACAATTTTCTTTCCAATACTAACATCTCCACGAACAACTGATGTAAATATACGACCACTGCGGGTCACTCTGCTAGTCTCAACAATATTTCCAACATTAGGCATTAGCTGGATGGGAACTTCCACACCATCCTCTAAAATTGTAGCATTATATTTGTAGGGTACAGCCTTATCTGACTTATAGGGGACAGGACCCGGAAAACTAATCACCAATGGAGTAATAGCTGGCTTGCTATGATATTCAACTTCAAAATGGGTAGGTGCACCAAAACAAGGCACAGTAACATTTACTCACTCTTTAACACATTCAGTCATTACAGAGTCATCTCGAGAAAACAAATCTTCATCTGAGAAGAAGTACTCATCTGCAGAGGCATACTCATCATCTGACTCTTCTTCAGCTAAACAAACCTCAATCATATCAACTTCATGGTAATCATCCCTTTAACCTGTAACCTTGATAGTTCTATTATCCAACCACAACTGAACACCTTTCTTAACAATTGGACATCCTCGGGAGTCCCGACAGCAAATTTGGCAAGATCCATACTGATGTTCTACCTGACCAACCATGTGGCAGAAAGTAGCATGCAATTGTACAAGACCATCGTTCATACGTTCCACATCAAAGATTCTGAACTCTCCAGGACATCCAGAAACCATGTTTACTTCCTCTTCATACTCTGCCCTAGGCCTGATTATATGGATGAGGCCCTCATCCATCATCTCCTGCAAATCAGCCTTTATCTTGTCGCAACCCTGTATATCCGTACTACAAATAGCATAACCAACATGGTCATGTGTATAGTAGCTAAATTCATAGAGGTCTGCATGCATTTTCACCAAATCTCCTCTAACCAAATTAATATCAAAAATCCGGAAATCGCCTGGATAACCGGTCACCATGTTCACGACATTTGCTCCTCCATGCTTTGGTAGAGGATTATCTTTCACATTAGGGCCAACATCCTTGAAAGATAAGATACCTGACTTCACCAATTTCTGTAGTTCAGTTTTCAAAGGATAGTAGTTCTCAACATTATGCCCTGGGGCTCCATGATGAAATGCACATGTTTGGTCTGCCTTGTAATACCAAGGCAATGGTGATGGTACAACGGGAGGTGGTCTGGTCTGAAGCAACTTATTTTGAATTAACGCTGGAAGTAATTCTGTATAACTCATACGAATATGGTCATAACTCTCCCTTCTCTGATTATACACTTGATTCCCCTGATGGGATGGTCTCTGATAAGCAATGGTAATCAGAGCTACACCAATAACCAGAGTAACTGAGGCGACTTTTGATGACGCTGATAATTTCTTCTAGGAGGATTAACCCTCCTTTCTTGCATGACAGTGTTTGTATCTCCTTCCTTATTTTTGGAAAACCCATAGGATGGCTTCTTCGTATTTCCGGAACTTTCACTTCTTGTTAAACGACCCTCTCGTACAGCCTCTTCTAAGTGGATACCTATGCCTACCATTTCAGTAAAGTCACTTGGTGCACTCGCTACTATCCTTTCATAGTAGAAAGCACCCAGAGTCTTCAAGAAAATCTTAGTCATCTCCTTCTCTTCCATGGGAGGAATCACTTGGGCGGCTACCTCACGCCATCTATGTGCATATTCTTTGAATGATTACCTGTCCTTCTGGACGATGGCCTTGAGTTGATCACGGTCAGGCGCCATGTCCATGTTGTATTTGTATTGTCTGATAAATGCTTCTCCCAAGTCATTTAAAGTATGGATATTGACATTGTCCAAACTCATATACCACTTTAGCGCAGCACCAGTCAAACTATCCTGAAAAAGTGAATCAACAGACGTTGATCATCAATGTGGGTAGACATTATTCTTACATACATCACAAGATGAGCACGAGGACAAGTGTTGCCCTTGTACTTCTCAAATTATGGGACCTTAAACTTCACAGGTATCTTGCCATTCTAGACCAAGCATAAATCATTCACATTCTGCCCGAACAATTCCTTTCCCCTAAGGGCCTTCATATCCCTCTGCATCTTGTCAAAATGCTCTTGAAAATCATCCATTCTATCATAGAGACCCAAGTCTTCACTTGGTGGATGGAAAGGACGATACGTATCATCATTAGCAAATGGGACCATATTCACTGAAGAAGGTGCAGCAGGAGCAACATGCACCACAGGAGGTGTGGGAGTAACAGTAGTCTGAACAACTGGAGTATCTTGAGGACCAAGATTGAAGCCTTCAGGCACAAATTTCTCTAGCATTCCCCATGTACAACCTTGAGGCATGCAATTTTGAATAATAGCCGAAGTAGCAGACATAGGAACAGTCGGAGCTTCAGTAGTAACCCTTGTTTGTTGAGGTTGAACACTTGGTGGCTGATTCTGATCAGCCACTAGAGATTCCATTAGAGCAATAAGATTGGCCATGCCGACCTTCAGAGCAGAAACTTTCTTGCGCAGCTCACGATTCTCTTATTCTAAGTTGTCCATCTTCCTTCTTAAATTAGCTCGAGTGTTGTAGTGGTGAGACAGCTTGCTAAACGAAGTAAAGAAGCTTGGCAAGACACCTGGATATGCATAACAAATACAATAAATATGTGCAATATGATGCATGATATGCACATGATTTATTTTATTATTAATATTTCAAGGGACTTAAATATTTATAGACATATTGTAAATATCAAAGTAATAACACATTTGAAATACTGTAATTTTTTATTATAATAACTTCAAAATGGATTACAAGTTTCAATAATCCCAAGTACAAGATGAAAATAAAGTCTAAAACCCTAAGAAAGGAGGATACGTATCATCATTAGCAAATGGGACCACATTCACTGAAGGAGGTGCATCAGGAGCAACATGCACCACAAGAGGTGCAGGAGTAACAATAGTCTGAACAACTAGAGTATCTTGAGGACCAAGATTGAAGCCTTCAAGCACAAAGTTCTCTGGAATTCCCCATGGAAAACCTTGAGGCATGCGATTTTGAACAATAGCTGAAGTTGCAGACATAAGAACAGTCACAGCTTCAGTAGTAACCCTTGTTTGTTGAGGTTGAACACTTGGTGGCTGATTCTGATCAGCCACTAGAGATTCCATCAGAGAAGTAAGATTGGCCATGCCGTCCTTCAGAGTATAAACTTTCTTGCGCAGCTCGCAATTCTCTTGTTCTAAGTTGTCAATCTTCCTTCTTAAATTAGCTCGAGTGTTGTAGTGGTGAGACAGCTTGCTGAACAAAGTAAAGAAGCTTGGCAAGACACCTGTATATGCATAAAAAATGCAAGAAATATGAGCAATATGATGCATGATATGCACATGATTTATTTTATTATTAATATTTCAAGGGACTTAAAGATTTATAGACATATTGTAAATATCAAAGTAATAACACATTTGAAATACTGAAATTTTTTTATTATAATAACTTCAAAATGGATTACAAGTTTCAATAATCCCAAGTACAAGATGAAAATAAAGTTTAAAACCCTAAGAAGTAAAGCTGACAGAGATCACTTTATACGCTGGTGCTTCCCTGTAAGCCTGGCAATCTGAGCCTTCAATCTTTGATTTTATTCCACATATCTGGTGGCAACCTCCTTCCAATCACTTGAATCATGAAGTGACCGACTAGCATCTGACTGAGGCTTAGAGGAAAATAAATCCCCTTGCCTCTCCATGGTCTCTATAGCCCGACTCTCAAGAATCTCAATCAAGTCGTCTTTCTCCTTCAAGTCTGCTCTATAGGAAATCTCTAAAGTTTGGAACTTATTCTTCTAAGCATCATTTTCCTGCTGCATCCTTACCAAAGCAAGCTGTAGCTCTTCCACATCATCCAATAAGGGAGGACTGGTCTTCACAAACAAATCAGGCATAGGTGCTTCCCAGGAATACGACATCTTCAACTAAATAACTCTCCTTTGGACCCACTGAAGATAAGGCTCCAAACAAACAACCCCCCTAGGTCCCAAGTCTTTCCTACTCTTCCTATGAATGTGACGCCAGGCCTTCGCAATCTGCTCCCTGGCTTCCTTATGGTCTTCTCCCTCCTTCAGGAAGAAACTACTCAAATGAATACTGTTATACGGTGGGAGAACTGACTTGGCTGTTTTGCATTTTATCACAAATGTTACGGTTAGCAAGGGTCGCCACCAACTTTTCTTTTATCCAAATAAAGGAAAGGGTGAAAAGAACAGGAAAGACCTTTGAGATTATTTCTTGAGTTCGGGGGGTAGATTATGAAAAGGGAAGGTGTTAGCACCCTTTTCATCCATAGTTATCTATGGGCTCTTAGTTGTTTGCTAGATCACTTGCTTTGTTTGAAAATGTGCTTTGTGGTGGCTTTGAAAGTGTTTTTGAAAAGGCGCTTTCGTTTAGGAAAACTTTGTAATGGTTCTCGTTTTGTAAGAACGTATACAAAGTGTTGGACTTTGAAAATATTTCATGTTTTGAAAGTGTTTGGTGTGTGTTTATTTTGAAAGTGAGCAAGCAACTAAGAACGTTTCTACCTACTCAAAAGTCTTTTTTTGTTTGTTTCTCTCTTCCTTTGATATTACTATCTCACCATTGATTCGTAAGAAGCCTTATCTTTGGATGTAAAAGGGACGGGCGTGGGTTATCGTATAGTCATGAATTGAAATGTTTTGAGATATCTTAGCATTTCTCTTGAGGGACTAAAATCACTTGTAAAGCAACATTTGAAACGTCATCGAGGGACTATGATCTTGTATTTTTGATTGTTTTTGCTAAGACATCCCACATGTATAACATGACCATTTTTTTAGGCAACAAGTGGAGTTAACCTTAGGGGTGCATGTGTGAATAGTGTGTTTGATTTGCATGCATTTAATCTTTGATTAGAGTTATCTACTTGTTGATTTTTTTCTTCCCATACAAATCCTAATTACTAACATTTATATTGAAACCGATAAATTGCGGAAATGTAAAATCCTACGCTATTACATCATTAGATAAGGGGGTATACAAATTTATAAATGGAGATTTTGCAAGAAAATTAAACCTAATTAACTATTACAACCATATTGAATAATATATAATAATTGAATAAATAATGTACAAGGAGATAAATGGAAAAGAAATGATTTTTGTTTGGTTTTCATGAAAGGGTTTTAACCTAATTAAAGAAGATGATTAATTAAAAATTAAACAAAATTAAATCTAAACTAATTAATAAAGAAAATAAGTTAAAAATGTTTTTTTAAGGTTTTTATGAAAAAGGGTTTTAAGTTAATAAAAATAAAAATGAAAATTAATTAATAGAAACCTAAATTCTAAGTTAATTTTAATTTAGAAGAAAAATAATAATTAAACCTAAATTTAAATATTAATTAATTAATAAAAAATAAATTAATTTGTTAATAAAATGTTTTTAGTCTTTTTGTTTTATAAAGAAATAAAATGTAAATGAGCATTTTTTAAATATGCAAATAAATCAATAAAATATTTTTGAATTTTTTATTTATAAAAATAATAATAATGATAATAATAATAATAAATAATAATAAATAATAATAAATAATAATAAAGAAAATAAAATATAATATAAAATAAAAGAAAATAAATAAAAGTGAAAAATAAAATAAAAATGGTTTGGGCCAAGTGTGTGAATGTGAAAGCAGGGGTGAGAAATAAGCAAAAAAAAACAAAAGCCCAGCACTGAGGCCCATGCGCCTGTTTCAAACAAAATGGAAGAAAAATGTAAAAAAGAGCAAAAGGGTACCACTGGGGCTCGAACCCAGGTCCCAAAGGTTAACAGGCGCACACTTTACCACCCAGGCCCGTTCATTAATACAAAACCATAAATATATATTTGAAAACAAGTCAAGAGGCCAACTTCATCTTCTTCCTCGCACCAACAAATTTTGAAAACTGTAATTTCATCAATTCTCAACCATTTTCAAAAGTGTAAACATGAAACTTGTGCATTTTTCCACCACGAATCAAAGCATGTAACTAACTTAAGCTAACACTCAGAGATAAGGATGAATTTATGTTAGTACCAAACTGAATCCTAATTTTTCATAAAATTCAAATCCAAAATTCTCAATACACAGTCAATATAAATGAAAACCATGGACATGGTTAGCTTCGGAGCAATGATACCTACATTTCTACTTAAAAATGTATGTACAAAAGATGCTTGTATCAAGATATCACAATTGAGAAAAACTTACGTTGAAGTGAGAATCGTGTATGTAGTTTTAGCAACCTTTGAGATGTCCTAATAATCTGTTTAGCTGGGCTGGACCTCCTTGAGTGTATTTCAACTCCTACTTTGCTTTGAGGATGGCTGAAACTCCCAGCTCAAGTCAAGTTGCAAGCTTCAGTTTTGAAAATGGTGGATGGTGATGGAGAGGTTACAGTTAGGAAACAGGGGTCTGGATCACTTTGATATGATGTATGGAAGGTGTTTGGATGATTAGTTTTCAAAACACACGAGTGAAAATGGAGATGGTGAGTTTTTACTCAAAACTGTAAAGTTTGGGAAGTTCTGTGCAACAAGGGTGTTTGAGAGTGTTTCAGGATGTTTTCAAACGTGCCTTTGCTTGCAAAAGACTTGTGTATATGTATGGAAAAGGTTTGAGATCAAATGTACTCAAGACTTCTGAGTTCTAGCCTTTTGGCTCTATAACTTGCATTTGAAGAAAAGTGAGAAGACAAATCTCAAAGTGTTATGCAAGCATGTTCTGATTTCAAAGAGGCCTTAGACACATTGCTTTTGGTTTATAGGGGTTGCATGTGCAAAAATAACAAGTTATAAGCTCAAGACAAGATGACTTTGTGATTAAAGCAACTTTTCAAGAATGGAATGGTAACTTTGTGCCATAAATGGAAATGCAACTTGGATAATGGCTCAAATGCTTGGACAATAGCTCTATCAGTTGTGTAAAAATTTAATTATGGGTGACAAACAAGTTTGAGGCCTACAAAGCAAAGAGTATGCAGCCTAACATGGATTTGGTTCATGTGTTCATCAAGAAATGACTTGTAATTCAAGTTTGAAAACCCTAACTTCTTGCCTTCGATTCTCCTTGCTCAAGTATGATCTCAATGAGTTCTTGGACATTTTCGAAATATTATAACATCCTCTACAACCTATATGTTGGACAATTTTGAATATTCATATTGGAACTATGTGAAAAATTTCCATGAAGTTAGGTCAAAATCCTGCTAAAACTAGGGCAAAATTTCACTAAGTTTTCAAGTTTCATGAACATGTCTTCCTAAAATCATAACATGAAATCCATGCATTTCTAGAAGAAGTTGTGTTATAAAATTTTTTAGATCTCATTTATATCTACAACTTTCATGTTGGAAGATTCCTTTGACTCATCTTGCATCATGGTGAAAATTTGGCTCAAAGTTATGAAAAAATATGAATTTTCCAACACTTCGAAAAATTTCTAAGTTTAGAAATTTTGACTTTTCAAAATGAAATCTTGACTTTTTGATTTCTTGATGAAAAAGTTTCATATTTTGGCATGTTTTGATGAATTGTGATCTTTGATACTTGATTTTGACCAAAAAGTCAAAGTTTGACTTTTTTGTGTACAATTGACTTTTCATAAGTTAACTGAAATTCAACTGTCAATCAATTGAACTTAAGGAATGTTTTGAGACATGCCATTAGATAAAAATTAAGCATTTTAATCCTTGATATCATAACTTAAACCAATCAATCATTTTCTAGGTCAAAAATCAGAAATTGCACATTCTCAGTCAAAACCCTAATTTTGACCATTTTGCCCTTTTGATGATCTGATCAAGTTTCTTGAGGAATTGTGATCCAAACTTGATCAAATGACATATATGAGTTCATGATATTGATATGGATAAAAAATTAT
Source organism: Vicia faba (assembly GCA_948472305.1). NCBI lineage: Eukaryota > Viridiplantae > Streptophyta > Magnoliopsida > Fabales > Fabaceae > Vicia > Vicia faba. The sequence continues at coordinate 1,141,396,676 of OX451736.1, forward strand.
GAAGTTTGACTGTAAATTGACCACAGTTGACTTTTCCCCAATACAACTGATTTTAGGTCAACTAATCAATTGACTGGGCAAAAATGTGATCCAAGACATGAAACTTGACATGAGCAATCTTGAGAGTTCAAAATGATCCATGAAAGTCAAATGGGTCATTAAAAGTCCATTTGTCCTTGTGCAAACTCAAACCCCAATTTTCAGTTATCAGTGCTTAAGGAGGTGTCTTGAGCTTATCAACCCTTGTGCAGTCTTGAATTCAAGGAGATCTTGTGAGAAATTACTTGATAAATGAGAGGGAAAATTTTTGGGTACAACAGCTTCCCCTGTTCAATCTTCTTAGACCTGAAGAGTTAGATTGGCGGATCCGCCATTCATGACTTAAAGGTGGAAGATGATTGAACACTAGAGTGTCCAGAAATTTTCACTCGAAGATGTATTGGGAATGGGCTTATAGATGCCATTTGGAGGAATGATGGTAAACACTGGAGGAAGTATCAACACAAATCTTTGGTCAATTTATGCTAAAACTTGATGTTTCACATGTGGGACAAAAAAGTTAGTAAAATGTAGATGTATGCATGATGTTCACAAGATGAATGGGATCATGCTAAATGCATTTTGTATGTATATGCTATGATGTATGAATGTGGGATGCATATTTGTCTGGGAAAATAAATCTCTGACTGCTGCTGAGGAATTTTGGGAAGTTGAATCCCGAATCACTGTTGGGGATTCAGAGTATACATATCTTCAAACTTTGTTGAAAGGATGCTTCTGCTGGGGAATATCTCTTGCACGTCAGCTGTTATTTGGTCAGATCCAGGCTTCACAACTTGCTGAGGATAAGGAAGTCAACTGCTATCTGGTCGGATTCCAGGCTTCACGATAACTTACTGGGGAAGGATAAACTAATTGTTATCTGGTCGGATCCAGGCTCTGCAGAAAATTTCTTGGGGAGAGTGAAGTTAGGTTGTTATCTGGTTGGATTCCAGCTTCACAACAAACTTGCTGGAGATGAGGAAGTAAACTGTTATATGGTCGGATTCCAGGATTTGCAAAAACTTTCCAGAAAGGATGAAGTTGAACTGATATCTGGTCGGGTCTAGGCTTCATAGTAACTTGAAGTGGTAACTACTATCTGTTCGGGTCCAAGCTTCATAGTTTTTGAGAAGTTATACTAATATCTGGTCGGGTTCAGGCTTCATAGTGTCTTGTTGAGGATTGTAGCTAGTTTTTATCTGGTCGGACTCCAGGCTTCACAATAGCTTGCTTGAATAAACAAAGTTGAATTGATATCTGGTCGGGTCCAGGCTTTACAGTTTTTGAGGTGGATGAAGTTAATTGCTATCTGGTCGGGTTCATGCTTTACTTGTCTGAAGAGATAGAGTTTGAACTGGTATCTGGTCGGGTCCGGGCTTCATAGTAACTCGCTTGGGGAACTTAGTTATTATTTGGTCGGATTCCAGGTTTCACAACAAACTTCTGAAGGGAATTGTTATCTGGTCAGATCCAGGCTTTATAATAACTTTCTTGAGATGATGAAGTTTAAAACTGATATCTGGTCGGATCAAGGCTTCACAGTATCTTGTTGGGGTAGAGGCAAACTCTACTGGGGAAAAGAAGTTAAACCTTGGTCTGGTTAAGTCCAAGTTCTTCTACATCTTTGGAGAGTTGAACTATTATATGGTTGGGTCCAGGTTTCATAGTATTGGAAAGTTGTATCATTATCTGGTCGGGGCCAAGCTTCATGGTATCTGAAAGGTTTTCACTATTATCTGGTCGGGTCCAGGCTCTATAGTGACTTGAAAAATAGACTATTATCTTTTCGGGTCCAGACTTCATAGTAACTTTGAAAATTTTAAAGGTTTTGTTGAAGACTTTATTGGGGATTAGGGGTTGCGGCCCTATGATTTGAAATAGTCTGAAAGGAAAACTCAAGCTGGAGAGTATGGACTCAGTCGGGGAAGAAAAACTCAGCTTTGGGAGGATATACTCAGCTTGGGAAGGATATACTTAACTTGGGGAGGATATACTCAGCTTGGGAAGGATATACTCAGCCGAGGATAAGAGATTCAGCTGGGGAAGATAGACCATGCCGGGGGTAATCAAACTCAGTTGGGGAGTTATGCTACTCGTTGTTTATTAAGGAAATAAACCCTATTGGGGAAATAAACCATGTTGATGAGTATTCCATGAACTGCTGACAAGGTGAGTTCTTTGAGGAAGAGATCCACAAGGCTTCTTCTTGTAGGATCAACTTAGTTGGGAAGAGAGTTGTCAAGAGATTGAGACTCTGGATGGAGATTGGTTTATTGTAGCCGATCTGTGGGGGATAATGTTAATGAAATAACTCCGTGGGGGATATTCCATATACATTAAAGAGATTTTTGCTACTGCTTATCAGGACACATGTGACAAATAGTTTTAATTATGTTCATTTGCATAGGTTTGTTCAATTTTAGTCATTGGACAATTTTGCATTCAAAACAAAGACAGAAAGTTTGCACTTCAAAGTATATTTGTATTGATATTTTGCCCATGAATAAGAGTTTTTGTACAAAGAGACGGAGATCCTAGTAAGAGGAAATCATCAAAAGGAAAACAAAGTTGAAAACAAAACAAATAGCCATGTGAAAGTGATCTTATTGCACTCCAACTCTACTATTGCCCCAATGCCTTCAAATGCTCCTTGTCGTTGATAGAAGTTGATTGGATTGATCTTGGACTGTTTTAACTCAGACCTTGGTGATAAAGTTGACTGTGGTGATTCCACGGGACATAGCCATACGCTTTCAATCCTTAACTTTTTCCTGGACCGCCCTTTCAGGTTTTCAGCCCACCAGGATACCCATTTTTGCCCAAGTCGCCATTTTGTTTTTTCAACTTGCCGGGTGTACAATCTTTTGCATATATCCCTAACTTTTTCCCAAACCTTTTGGTTTGACGGGATGCCCTTATTTTGCCTAGGTGTGTCAACCTAGCGGGTACTTTATGTGTAGTATTTTTTAACTATGTTCGCGTTTATAGGATGTGGGAAGTATTCACCATCCATGGTAGTCAGCATCATGGCACCGCCAGAGAAAACTCTCTTGACAACAAATGGCCCTTTGTAGGTGGGAGTCCATTTGCCTCTGGGGTCGCCTTGTGGCAGAATGATGCGCTTTATCACCAAGTCACCAGCTTGATATACTCGAGGCTTGACCTTTTTGTTGAAAGCCTTGATCATACGTTTTTGATACATATGACCATGACAAATAGCAGCCAGTCACTTTTTGTCGATCAAGTTCAACTGATCCAATCTCATCTGAACCCACTTGTCTTCGCCTAAGCCTGCCTCATTCATAATCCTTAGTGAGGGAATCTGAACTTCTACTGGCAAAACAACTTCCATGCCATAGACTAGAGAAAAAGGAGTTGCCCCAGTTGATGTCATAGCTGAAGTACGGTAGTCATGAAGAGTAAACGGTAACATCTCATGCCAATCCTTATAGTTCACTACCATCTTCTGCACAATCTTCTTAATGTTTTTGTTGGCCGCTTCGACTGCGTCATTCATTTTAGGTATATATGTAGAAGAATTGTGATGCTTGATCTTGAACTAAGTGCACAGTTCCGTAATCATAGCATTGTTGAGGTTAGTCCCATTGTTGGTGATAATCCTTTCGGGGATACCATATCGACAAATGAGGTTATGTTTGATGAATCTAGCTACCACATTCTTGGTGACTGAGGCAAACGAGGCAGCTTCGACCCATTTGGTGAAATAGTCGATAGCGATAAGAATGAAACGATATCCATTGGAAGCCATGGGCTTGATTTCTCCAATCATGTTAATGCCTCACGTTGCAAATGGCCACGGAGCGGTCATAACATTCAAAGGGATAGGAGGCACATGGACCTTGTCAGCATAGATTTTGCACTTGTGACAAGTCCTAGAGTGTTGATGGCAATCAGTCTCCATTGTTGACCAATAGTAGCCAGCTCTTAGTATTTTCTTGGCCATCGTATGTCCGCTTAAGTGAGTACCAAAGAGACTATCGTGCATGTCTTCCATAATTTCCTCTGCCTCCTTCTTGTCTACACATCATAGTAGAGTAGAGTCATGGTTGTGCTTGTACAATATTCCGTTGCTTAGGAAGGATTTAGCTGAAAATCTTTGTAAGAACTTTCTTTCATTGATGGATGCTCCCTCAGGATACTCTTGTGCTTCAATATATCTCATCACCTCATGGTACCACGCCTTTTATGTGTAAGCGTCAAGCTCGCAGCAGTTTGCAGGCTTGTCGAATCTCTCAATCGTAATCATAGGGGCTTCGTTGTCCCATCTGACCTTGAATGTTGAAGACATGGTTTCCAAGGCGTCGGCTAGCTGATTTTCTTCCCTAGGGAAGTGCTCAAAGGTGATCTCTTCGAAGTAGGGAATCAGGGATAGCACAAGTTCCTTGTAAGGGATGAGATTAGGGAGTTTAGTGTCCCAATCTCCTTTTACTTGTCTAATCACTAGAGAAGAATTGCAAAACACATTCAAATGCTTGATCCTCAAGTCAATGGAAGCTTTCAGACCCAAAATGAACGCTTTGTACTCAGCCATATTGTTCGTGCAATCGAAGCAAAGTCTGGCAGTGAAAGGAGTGTGGCAACCTTCAGGGGAGATAATCACAACACCAATTCTGTTGTCCAAAGCTTTGGAAGCCCCGTCGAAGACCATAGTCCATCGGGATCCTTGTTCAGGTCCGTCATATGATCCAAGTTTCGTACAGTCGGTTACTAGCAAGATGTTCTCATCAGGGAAGTCGAAGTTCATGGACGGGTAATCATCAACAGCTTGATGGGACAAATGGCCTACTAGTATGCTTCCTTTTATGGCATTTTGCGTTGTGTATTGAATGTCGTACTCAGTCAAGATCATTTGCCATATGGCTATCCGTCCGAAAAGATAGGTTTCTCGAAGATGTACTTGATTAGGTCCATCTTAGAAATCAACAGAGTGGTATGAGTCAACATATACTTTCTTAGTCGGCGAGTAGCCCATGCCAAAGCGCAACAAGTTTTCTCGAGCAGTGAATATCTGGTTTCACACCCGATAAACTTTTTGCTCAGGTAATAAATAGCATGCTCTTTTCGGTCAGACTTGTCATGTTGGCCAAAAACACACCCCATAGAGTTCTCTAGTACTGTCAAGTACATGATCAAGGGTCTTCCTTCAACTGGAGGCATGAGAATAGGAGGCTCTTGTAGATATTCTTTGATTTTGTCGAAGGCAGCTTGGCATTCATCATTCCATCTGACTACTTAATCTTTCTTCAAGAGCTTGAAGATTGGCTCACAAGTAGGTGTGAAGTGAGATATGAAGCGGGCGATGTAATTGAGACGACCCAAGAATCCTCTAACTTCCTTTTCGGAATGAGGGACTGGAATTTCTTGGATGGCCTTTACCTTGGCAGGATTAACTTCAATGCCTTTATTGCTGACAACAAAACCTAGAAGCTTTCCAGATCGTACTCCAAATGTGCATTTGTTAGGGTTCAACCTCAACTTGTACTTTTTCATCCTTTCGAATAGTTTGTACAGGTGATCGAGATGTTCCTCTTCAGTTTGTGATCTGGAAATCATATCATCCATATATACCTCTATTTCATGATGAATCATATCATGAAAGAAAGCTACCATAGCCCTTTTATATGTTGCCCCTGCATTCTTCAATCCGAATGGCATGACCTTGTAATAGAAGGTGCCCTATTGCGTAACAAAAGTTGTCTTCTCCATGTCTTCGAGAGCCATCCTTATCTGATTATAGCCTGAGAAACCATCCATGAAAGAGAAGACTTTATGTTAAGCGGTATTATCTACCAAGACGTCAATGTGAGGTAGAGGGAAGTCATCCTTGGGGATTGCCCTATTCAGATCCCTATAGTCTACACACATACGAACTTTTCCATCTTTCATTGGAACTGGCACCACGTTGGCAACCCATTGGGGATAAGATGTCACAGCTAGAAACCTTGCGTCAAATTGTTTCATCACTTCAGCTTTTATATTTTCATACATATCAGGCCACATGCGACGAACTTTTTGTTTGACAAGAGGACAATCTTCCTTTGTCGGCAGACGATGAACTACGATGTCGGTATCCAACCCAGGCATATCTTCATACGGCCAAGCAAACACTTCCTCATAATCATGCAACATCTGAACCATCCTGCTCTTGACACTGCTTTCTAGGTTAGCGTCGATCTTGACTTCTCTCTTGTCTATCTCAGTACCCATATTGATGACTTCAACTGACTTTTTGTACGGTTGGATAGATTTTTCCTCTTGTAATAGAAGTCTGGCAAGTTCTCTCGGTATTTCACAATCTTCTTCGCCTTCGTCTTCGGCTTGGTTAATTGGACATTCAAAGTCATAATTGGAAATAGTAGAGTCATTGGTAATAAGATCCAGAGTGGATGAGGACCTGTAAGACTGTGTGTGTGCATGTAAGATACATGGCTATTTTGAAAAATGTATTTGAAGAAAAGAAAGACAATGAACACAAAGATTTGAATGCAAAAGAGTCCAATGATTTGTATTGAATGATCATATGATTAGATGAACATAAATAAAACCCTTGACAAGTGGACCAAAGTGCCCCGGGCCAGACACATGGCTTAAAAGTCATTATTAAATATTACAGACAAAATGTTCTTGAATTCAATAAAAAGAAATAAACAAGTAGATTACTCCTCAATGAAGGAAATGAGCACGAAGTCCTTTGCATGCCAATTCTTCAGCTCCATTGTAGTTGGATACACCCAATCTTCAAATGCAGCTTCCTCATTAGAATCACCTACAACGTCGACTTCATTGACATCCTTTCCATGCTTTGGCATAGGTGCGGTGATTACATTCGGAGTTGGAGGAGGATCAAATTCAATTGTCTTGTTATCGATCAAATCCTGGATTTTATTCTTCAAGGCCCAACATTGGTCAGTTTCATGCCCGGGGCTACTTGAGTGGTAAGCACATTTGGCGTTCGGATTATACTTTGGTGAAGAGGTATCAGGGTTGGCAGGAGGATTGTGTAATGTCACTAAATTAGCCTTGAGTAAGTGTTGTAAGGCTTGAGATAGTGACATGCCTAACCTCGTGAATTGTCTTCTCAGAGTTTCAAAACGTTGATGATTAGCAGATGGTCTTTGAGTAGGAGTTAGATTGGAGATTCAGACAACATTAACAGATGGATAATTATTCTTCTTGGTACGGGCCCTTGCCCCGTACACAACATTGATTTCCTTGTTTGCAGGAAAAGGTTTCTTGACAGGATTGGAAGTGGAGGAAGATGCCATGGAGATCTTCCCACTTTTGATACCGCTTTCAACTCTCTCTCTGGTTAAGATTAACTCGGTGAAACCAAAAGAAGAGCAACCAACTAGTAAGTTAAAGAATGGACCGGATAAAGTGCCCATGAACATGTCAATATGCTCCCTATCATTAAAAGGTGGTTGAACCCTACTGGCGAGGTCTCTCCACTTTTGTGCATATTCTTTAAATCCTTCATTCTTCCCCATTGTCATATCTTGCAACCGAACCCTTGTTGGTGCCAAGTCGGCGTTATACTGATACTGATGGTAGAATACGGTAGCTAAGTCTTCCCAAGTATTGATACGGGAACCATCTAACTGATAAAACCATTCTAGTTGCGTTCCGACTAAGCTTTCTTGGAAAAAGTGAACCCAGAGTTTCTTATCAGCAGTGTGCGGCTGTATCTTGTGCACATAAGATTTCAGGTGAAGTTTTGGACAAGAAACCCCATCTTACTTTGCAAAGACTGGTATTTTGAATTTGTGGGGAATAACCACCCCAGAGATCAAACCCAAATCATCAAAATCTAAACCGGGGACGACTTGGATCTTTGTGGCCTTTAATCTGTCTTCTAACTACTTATACTTGACATCGACAGGTGGATACTGATCATCAAAATAATCATTATCAGACGCTTGATCATTAATACAGTCATCCTAAGTACTCCTAACTTCACCAATCTGGTTCTCGTCTTCATCAAATGAGTCTTCCATTACTGGGATCTGACGGACTTGCTCTTTGAACCTTCTTCCCATGTTGATAAGGACTCTCTTCTTAGGTTTCTTCTTGGCTTCCACCAACGCCATCATATCTTGCTTCCCCCTGGCTAGGGCTAGTAGAGTCTCTTGGAATTGAGAGTTTTGGTCCTGAAGATCCTTCACAGTTTTCTCTAGATCCATCTTGCTGAAATAAACAGCATAAAGATAAGGAAACCTGTTGTTTGAAAACTTGTCCTGCTATGATGCATGGAATGTATATGAAAATGATTTCAAGGATTTCTGAAATTTAAATTTATACAGACAAAAGAATGAACAAATATCAATTTTCATTAATTAGCTCAAAATGATTACAATATGCCTCTTGGGCTTACAAAATAACTTTCTAAGATAAAAAGACTGAACGTGTCCTCTTCGGTGCAAGGTAGGCGTTCACACTTTGCTCTTCTTGTAGCTGCTTTGTAAGCTCCAATACCCTCTTCTCACTAGCGTAGAATTGAGCTTCGAAAGTATCTCATTCTTCCTTTAGCCGAATCCAACCTTTTTGAAAGTCTTTGAGAGAGGTAGGCATGTCGGGATGGAGGACGGTGTACGGGACATCTCCTTCAACCACAGGTTCCATGATAACTGGTAAGATGGAGGGATAAGGCATCACAAGTTTCTGAGCACGAGCTCGTACCCACTTAAGGTAAGGCTCAAGGGTAATGGAATTCTTGTGTCCCAGTATCTTGCTATCCGCCTTGTTTACCATCCTCCAAGATCGTGTAAACCTCTGGCGATAACCTTGATCGTTGCTCTCGTAGTTGAATACCACTCTTTGGATAAGCATCTCATGTGGACCATCCCTTTGGGCATAACAAAATTGTCGTAAGACTGAGAAAGGGTTATAAGTGATACATACTCTAATGCCAAGCAAGGGGACATTAGGGAATTCCCCACAATGGTCGATGATAGTAACATTCTGCAAGGATCGGGAACACCAATGAACATCTGAATGTCTGAGCGTCATCAACATATAGGACCACCTCAAACCTTGCTCGTTCTTGAACACAGATCGGGGAAGATGCGAAATAAACCATCTGGCCAAGAGAGGAGTGCAACACATGAGGGATCCTCTCTTCCTCATAGTGCGAGTGTGGAGAGAATGTAGGATGTCTCCCAACAAAGTAGGCACTGGATTTCGAGACATAAAGATTTTGACAACATTGACATCTATGAGTTGATCAGGGTTTGGGAACAAAACCATCCCATAGATGAGAAGGGCCAAGATTTCCTCAAAAGCTCATATGTCCAAAGAGTTCCAACAATCTTGAGCTTTCTCAAACAAGAACTTGGCTAAGAAACCTTTGGGACCACTCCTTGTTTCCCAATTAGTTGTGATATCAGATTGTTGCAAGTGTAGTGCTTGGGAAATCTCTTCAGGTCTTGGATCTCTTTCCGTACCGTTGAAATGTAGTTTATTGAGAATAGGAATCCTCAAGAGTTGAGAGAATTCCACCATAGTAGGCATAAGTTGATAGTCGGTAAAGGTGAATCAATGGTGTTAAGGATCAAAGAACTGGAAAAGCACCTTCGTTATATCTTCATTTGTGCTAGAGGTAACCAAGTTTAGGAGGCAACCATGTCTTTCGGTGAATGAAGAACTCTCCAGGGACCCTTGATGCTAACTCTTTGAGTTAAGAAGGAATTCTTACGAGATTGACTTGAATGGTTTTCCTGCGAGTAGAAGCCATGTCCTATAAAACAGAACAAAGATAAATCCCAAAAATCCTTGAAATGGTTAGTGAGAATGAGTATGATGTTATGATGTTTATGATGTTATGTACAAGTAAGTATATGTGAACAAGGCAAACAAGTCCTTAGGTTTATGCTTGCATGGAGTCTCATAGGTAAGTACCCTCTTGACGTTTAGTTGGCTCAAAACCTGTCCTAGAAATAGTATTCGGGTTCTAAGGCGTCTCAATATCACTGATCTTTTCTTGTCGGGAATGGTTTCAGCGCGAGCCTCTTTAATGGCGACCGAAATATCCCGAGAAGTCTGATCTCAATGAGTGTAGTATCTAGTATCAACCAACTTCGGACTGCACTAAAGCCGGTTATCTCACTACTTCCTAATGGCCAAAGTTGGTCAAGTAAAGGTTCTAAAGTTAGTTAGTGCTTCATGACACTATACAGCAGCCCCGTATTCTCCTTGACTATTCAAGGGCTATCGGTACCCACAAATTTGTCACACTAACGTAGCTATTGCTTAGACCATGTCGGTATACCCTGCACAGTTTCCACAACGTATTACTACTTACCTATAAGGTATCCCAAATCTGGGTAGAGGATTAGAACAAGCCCAAACAAGGAACCAAAATGTAAAGCAAGTAAAGGTGATCTAGCCCTAAGGTAACCCCACTTTTAAGTTAATTCCCCAGCAGAGTCGCCAGTTCTGTGATGCCGTGAGAGAACTGACTTGGGTGTTTTGTGTTTTATCGCAAATGTTGCGGTTAGCAAGATTCACCATCGACTTTTCTTTTATCCAAATAAAGGAAAGGGTGAAAAGAACAGGAAAGACCTTTGAGATTATTTCTTGAGTTCGGGGGGTAGATTATGAAAAGGGAAGGTGTTAGCACCCTTTTCATCCATAGTTATCTATGGGCTCTTAGTTGCTTTCTAGATCACTTGCTTTGTTTGAAAATGTGCTTTGTGGTGGTTTTGAAAGTATTTTTGAAAATGCGCCTTCGTTTAGGCGAACTTTGTAATGGTTCTCCTTTTGTAAGAACGTATACAAAGTATTGGACTTTGAAAATATTTCATGTTTTAAAATTGTTTGGTGTGGGTTTGTTTTGAAAGTGATAAAGCAACTAAGAACATTTCTACCTACTCAAAAGTCTTTTTTTGTTCGTTTCTCTCTTCCTTTGATATTGCTATCTCACCATTGATTGGTAAGAAGCCTTATCTTTGGATGTAAAAGGGACGGGCGTGGGTCATCGTATAGTCATGAATAACAATGTTGTGAGATATTTTAGCATTTCTCTTGAGGGACTAAGATCACTTGTAAGGCAACATTTGAAGCGTCATCGAGGGACTATGATCTTGTATTTTTGATTATTTTTGCTAAGACATCCCACATGCATAACATGACCATTTTTTAGGCAACAAGTGGAGTTAACCTTAGGGGTGCATGTGTGAATAGTATGTTTGATTTGCAAGCATTTAATCTTTGATTAGGTTTATCTACTTGTTGATTTTTATCTTTCCATACAAATCCTAATTACTAACATTTATATTGAAAGCGATAAATTGCGGAAAATTAAAATTCTACGCTAGTACATCATTAGAGGAGGGGGTATAAAAATATACAAATGAGGATTTTGCAAGAAAATTAAACCTAATTAACTATTACAACCATATTGAATAATATACAATAATTGAATAAATAATGTACAAGGAGATAAATGGAAAAGAAATGATTTTTGTTTGGTTTTCATGAAAGGGTTTTAACCTAATTAAAGTAGATGATTAATTAAAAATTAAACAAAATTAAACCTAAACTAATTAATAAATAAAATAAATTAAAAATGATTTTTTAGGGTTTTTATGAAAAAGGGTTTTAAGTTAATAAAAATAAAAATGAAAATTAATTAAAAGAAACCTAAATTCTAAGTTAATTTTAATTTAAAAGAAAAATAATAATTAAACCTAAATTTAAATATTAATTAATTAAGAAAAAATAAATTAATTTGTTAAGAAAATGTTTTTAGTCTTTTTGTTATATAAAGAAATAAAATATAAATGAGCATTTTTTTAAATATGTAAATAAATAAATAAATAAAATATTTTTGGATTTTTTATTAATAAAAATAATAATAATGATAATAATAGTAATAATAATAAAATAATAAAGAAAATATAATATAATATAATATAAAAGAAAAGAAAATAAATAAAAGTGAAAAATAAAATAAAAATGGTTTGGGCCAGGTGTGTGAATGTTAAAGCAGGGGTGAGAAATAAGCAAAAAAAACAAAAGCCCAGAATTGAGGCCCATGCGTCTGTTTCAAACAAAATGGAAGAAAAATGTAAAAAAGAGCAAAAGGGTACCACTATGGCTCGAACCCAGGTCCCAAAGGTTAACAGGCACGCGCTTTACCACTGGGATGACTATACATCCGTTCATTAATACAAAACCATAAATATATATTTGAAAATAAGTCAGGAGGCCAACTTCATCTTCTTCCTCGCGCCAACAAATTTTGAAAACTCTAACTTCATCGATTCTCAACCATTTTCAAAAGTATAAACATGAAACTTGTGTATTTTTCCACCACGAATCCAACCATGTAACTAACTTAAGCTAACCCTCAAAGATAAGTATAAATTTATGTTAGAACCAAACTGGACCCTAATTTTCCAGAAAATTAAAATCCAAAATTCTCAATACATAGTCAATATAAATGAAAACCATGGACATGGTTAGCTTCGGAGCAATGATACCTATATTTCTACTTCAGAATGCATGTACCAAAGATGCTTGTATCAAGATATCACAGTTGAGAAAAACTTACCTTGAAGTGAGAATCGTGTATGGACTTTGAGCAACCTTTGAGATGTCCTAATGATCTGTTTAGCTGGGCTCGACCTCCTTGAGTGTATTCCAACTCCTACTTTGCTTTGAGGATGGCTGAAACTTCCAACTCAAGTCAAATTGCAAGCTTCAGTTTTGAAAATGGTGGATGGTGATGGAGGGGTTACGGTCAGGAAACAGGGGTCTGGATCACTTTGATATGATGTATGGAAGGTGTTTGGATGATTAGTTTTCAAAACGCACGAGTGAAAATGGAGATGGTGAGTTTTTGCTCAAAACTTTCAAGTTATGGCAATTCTGTGCAGAAAGGGGGTTTGAGAGAGTTTCAAGATGTTTTAAATCGTGCCTTTTCTTGCAATAGACTTGTGTATATGTAGGGAAAATGTTTAAGATCAAATGTACTCAAGACTTCTGAGTTCTAGCCTTTTGGCTCTATAACTTGCTTTTGAAGAAAAGTGAGAAGACAAATCTCAAAGTGTTGTACAAGCATGTTCTGAGTTCAAAGATGCCTTAGTCACATTGCTTTTGGTTTATACGGGTTGTGTATGCAGAAAGAACAAGTTAGAAGCTCAAGACAAGATGACTTTGTGATTAAAGCAACTTTTCAAGAATGGAATGGTAACTTTGTGCCACAAATGGAAATGCAACTTGGATAATGGCTCAAATGCTTGGACAATGGCTCTATCAGTTGTGTAAACATTTAATTATGGAGTGACAAACAAGTTTGAGGCCTGCAAAGCAAAGATTATGCAGCCTAACATGGATTTGGTTCATGTGTTCATCAAGAAATGACTTGTAATTAAAGTTTGAAAACCCTAACTTCTTGCCTTTGATTATCCTTGCTCAAGTATGATCTCAATGAGGTCTTGGACATTTTGGAAAGCTTGTAAAATCCTCTATAACCTCTGTGTGGGACATTTTTGAAGATTAATCTTAGAACTATGTGAAAAATTGCCATGAAGTTTGGTCAAAATCCTGCCTAAAACTAGGGCAAAATTTCACTAAGTTTTCAAGTTTCATGAACATGTTTTCTTAAAATCATAAATTAAAATACATGCATTTTTGGAAGAAGTTGTGTTTTATAATGTTTTATATCTCATTGATATCTAAAACTTTTATGTTGGAAGTTTCCTTTGAATCATCTTGCATCATGGTGAAAATTTGGCTCAAAGTCATGAAAAAATATGAATTTTCTAACACTTCAAAAAATTTCTAGGTTTAGAAATTTTGACTTTTCAAAATGAAATATTGAAATTTTGATTTCTTGATGAACAATTTTCATATTTTGGCATGTTTTGATGAATTGTGATCTTTGAAACTTGATTTTGACCAAAAAATCAAAGTTTGACTTTTCAGTGTACAGTTGACTTTTCATTAGTTGACTGAAATTCAATTGTCAATCAATTGAACTTGAGGAATGTTTTAAGCCATGAAATTAGTTAGAAATGAAGCATTTTAATCCTTTATATCATAACTTAAACCAATCAATCATTTTCTAGGTAAAAAAAAATCAGAAATTTCACCTTCTCAGTCAAAACCCTAATTTTGACCATTTTGCCCTTTTGATGATCTGATCAAATTTCATGAGGAATTATGATCCAAACTTGATAAAATGACATATATGAGTTCATGATATTAATATGGATCAAAAATTATGAAGTTTTACTGTAAATTAAGCACAATTGTCTTTTTCCCCAATACAACTGATTTTATGTAAACTAATCAATTGATTGGGCAAAAATGTGATCCAAGACTTGAAACTTGACATGAGAAATCTTGAGAGTTCAAAATGATACATGAAAGTCAAATGGGGAATTAAAAGTCAATTTTTCCTTGTGCAAACTCAAACCCTAATTTTCAGTTATCAGTGCTTGAGGAGGTGTCTTGAGCTGATCCACCCTTGTGCAGTCTTAAATTCAAGGAGATCTTGTGAGAAATTACTTGATAAATGAGAGGGCAAATTTTGGGGTACAACACATACTATTTGGTTTATCCCTCATTGTATAACCAATCTATCATCGTGCAAGATCAGGATTATAGTTAATTCATCCATTTGTACCAAGAAGAGGTACATTGGGGAAACTACCACAACTGTCGACAATCTCTACATCATGGTAAGCCCGATGATACCAATCAATATCTGAGTGTGTAAGTGCCATGATCTTATGAGCCCAACGGGGTTCCTTTCTGACATCCCAGAAAGCATTCGACTGAGGCATATGAGAAATAAACCACTGGTACAACAGAGGCGTGCAACAGATAATCATACCCCCATGATAAGAATTCTGAAGATGAATAGAGTAATAAGCATCACCCAACAATCTAGGAACTGGGTTTCCAATCATGAAGATACTGAAAGAATTAATGTCAACAAAACTATCCACATTAGGAAATAAGAACAACCCGTAAGCAAGTAGAGCAAAGATGGCCTCAAAAGAGACAATACTCTTCATCCTGGAAAAGTAATGAGCTTTCTCCAATAAGAACTGAGTTGGTAATCCTATAATCCCTCCTTTAGTAGTCATATGGGCTTCAACCTCAGACTTCCCCAGATGTATCAAGGCAGCAATCTCATGTGGTTTTGGCTCACCCTTCAAACCAGTAAAAGGAACACGATCGGTAATAGGTAAATCCAATAGATAAGAATAGTCCTCTAGCGCAGGCATCAACTGATAATCAGGGAAAGTAAAGTAATGATACATCAGATCATAGAACTGGAACAAGGTCGAGAGAATACCCCCCTTCATCCTAAGCTTCATGAGAGGAATGATGGATCCATACTTCTTCCAAAAATCTGCAGAACACTCAATCTCGAGAATTAGACTGATTAACTCATATATCTTGGGATCTTTGAAATTGTATTTTCCGGTCTTTATTTTTCCAGAATCCATGGTCAAAAGGTACCTGATATATTCAAAAATAGTCAACTTTCAAGTCCCTTGAAATAAAATTTCTTCAAAAGATGCTTATGGATGCATGATGCAACAATCACACACAAGATCACAAACATAGGATTCATAGGTTCAACGTCACGAGCATGAGGTCAAAGGTACTATCCATAAGGTATGGTCTAAAAGTTATCACCTTCCGAACAAGGTTCTAGAGGTTCCCAGAGTCTACATCCTTCCTTCAGATATTACCAACCTCCTGATTAACTCAGTAATTAGTAATATTCTCAAGAAAAACTCGTCCGAGCATAGTATCGTGTGACAACTATTTCCGGATTACTCCGTCATAGCTTCCGCACTACACTTAAAAGGCCAAGATGGGTTAGGTATTCTACGATCCTCAGTTTTAGCAGGCTCCCAGGTCGAAAGCAGTACGTCTTCCCGATTACTCGGTAAATGACACTACAGTCAAAGGGACCTCCACTGAGTGGGGGATCTCATGCCTTATTTTTTGGGATTACTCCCTCAAAGTTAACATGATTATACCGCCCATCTAATCTTAAAGTTTTCCCAAGTCCAGGTATAGGACTTATAAGTAATCACCAAGCACCCTGAAAACTAGGAAAATCTAGGCAAACACATATACAACATATAACACATAAACAACAATAGCACATATACAGATATAAACAAAGATAGGTTCAACCCACTTAGGGATGGACCAGCAAGAGGTCATTCTTTCCCCAGTGAAGTCGCCATTTTTTCTGTAGCGGTAGAAATATTTAAGACTAAGCCATTGGATTAACTAGACTTATACAGATTGAATTAAAAATTGCCACCGTGCTTTATTGTTTCCAAAGGAATGGGAAAATACAGAGTAACCCAAAAAGAGAGGGAAAGATTCAAGGTAAGGGGGTTGGTTATGCAAAGGGAAGGTATTAGCACCCTAAACATCTACGGTACTCCGCAGGAACCTCTTTGAGAAATCTTGATATTTTGGCTATAAAATGTTTTGTAAAAAAATAAATGGTGGAGATGAGAAAAGAAATATTTTTTAGGATTTTTGCACCCGTCGCGGTTGTGAACCTTTAGTGCCTATGTACCATATTTCATGCAATAGGGGATCAGGGTACACATAGTTCACCTTTAAAAAAAAATTAAAACACAAGTGTGTTGGTTAATTATATGAGATAAGACATCATCGTCATTGTCTGTGTGGAAAACATACTTACTACCCACAATCATGAGAAAGGAGAATTTGCATCATCTCAAAGTGGAGGATATGGCTTGGATTTTAAAAATCAACAAAACCTCACTCAACACCCAAGTCGAAAATATCTCTCTTCACTATATATTATAGAAGTATAGTTGTTTGCATCACTACAAGGATTGACAAGAGTCTAATCTTTTGAGAAAGGTTTTAAAATAAATATCCAAAGTGGCAAAATTATTTGAAATGAGATTGATTGACTGTTAGTCTTCTCACAAAAAAATGTCAAGGCATTATTAAGTTAATTGAAATTTGTTTATAAAAAATGTTTTGAAAATGAATGGACCTAAGTCCAAGTTTATTATGAAAATGGTTCAAGTTTCAAAACAAGAAGAATTTTCAAAAGGAGGAAGAAGATTTTTGAAATTAAAGAAAGTGGGAGGAGAAGAAGAGACTATCCTAAAGCATAAGGTAAAAGTTAGGGATAATAACCATCTAACCATCAAGAAGCCAATACTTGACATTATGAGTCAAGATAGAATTCCCATTCCTTGGATTGAAACCAAACAAGCAAAGATACTAGACCTCTTAAGAGTACCAAACTTCAAATGTATTAAGTCTTCACAAAAATTGGACAGAGTAACGGTTGTATACAGGTAAATTTCAGATTACAAACAAAGTATGTAATCAAAATAACCTGCACACAAAACAAACAAACAACCCAATGTCTAAAGTTAAACCTTAAGAACTCCGGACAAAAATATCAATTAAGGTTACAAGGTCTCCAACATACGCCAAGGTTTCTAATCCTAAGTCCAAGAAGTCCAATACTCCATAATGCCAAGGATAATAGCCAAATAGTCCAAGTATCATTAAAGCATTTTTTAGGGTTCATGTTGATTATTAGGTGTCTTGAAAAAGAAAAGAAAATCTCAAGTGAACAAAATAAAAAAAATGACAAGAAAGTAAATGCTCAAGTGAGCAAAATAAAAATGGCATGAAATATAATGCTTAAAATAAATGGTACATAAGGCATAAAAAATAAAAGCATACAGTAAAAACAATTTAATAATTAGTGGTTAGTTGGATGACCATCTTGAAACTTGCATTTGGAACTCATTATAGGATTGATAGAACCAAAGCCTCCACACAACAAGTTGCATTTTCTTTTTGTCAAGTATATCATCCATTTGGAATCCTCAAAAGTACCATTTAATGATCAACGATGTTTAAGTGATCCGCGTTCACCAAAAGTGTTATAGATTCATTAGAGGATTGGTAGAACCAAAGCCTCTACACAATGAATCTCAAGGTTATTGGATCAAAGAGATCAAATTAATATACTTGGGCTTGCAAACATAAGTTTGGGCCACGAATGATCATTTATTCGAATCGGGATAAAATTTAGCACTATGTTAAGCAATCGTAAGTAGACTTATATAGAAGTCGCACCTATTTTTGCGGCTGGTCAATAGTAATCTATGCACAATTTGTTTTGAGACATGATATAGAGATCATGCTCCAATAACACTTAGTGAAATAAGAAAGGGACAAGATGAAAAGGGGTGGAAAAGAATATAAACCACATTTGAATTAAAATTTAATCAAACTATTGTTTAAATCATTCATCCACTTTTGTGGAGTTAGACTCAACACCATGGATCCAATAATGTTAATAAAGTTCATGATCAAAAATTCAACATGTGATGCGGTGGGAGAATTGACTTGGGTGTTTTGCGTTTTATCACAAAATGTTGCAGTTAGCAAGAGTCGCCACCGACTTTTCTTTTATCCAAAAAGGATAGGTGAAAAAGCACAGGAAAGACCTTCGAGATTGTTTCTTGAGTTCGGAGGGTAGATTATGAAAAGGGAAGGTATTAGCATCCTTTTCATCCATGGTTTTCCATGGGCTCTTAGTCACTTGCTAGATTACTTGCTTTTGTTTGAAAAAATGTGCTTTGTGTGGTTTTTGAAAGTATTTTTGAAAAGGCGCCATCGTTTAGGCAAACTTTGTAATGATTCTCGTTCGTAAGAATGTATACAAAGTGTTGGTATTTTGAAAATGTTTTCAAGTTTGAAAAGTGTTTTGAAAGTATTTGGTGTTTGTTTTGAAAATAGCAAGGAGGTTTTGTTTTGAAAGTAAGCAAGTAACTAGGAGCATTCTACCGACTTAAAAGTCTTTCATGTTCATTTCCTCTTTCCTCTGACATTGTTATCTTACCATTGATTTGGTAAGTAACCCTACCTTTGGATGTAAACGGCACGGGCATGGGTCATCGTATAACCATGATTAGTAATGTTGAAAAGTATCTTAGCATCTTTCTTTAGGGACTAAGATCATTTTGAAAGGCAACTTTTGATAGCGTCATCGAGGGACTATGATCTTGTATTTGTTTGTTTTTGCTAAGGTACCTTACATGCATAATATGGCCATTTTTATAAGGCAACCAAGTGGATTTACCCTAGTGGTGTTTGTGTACAAGTGTATTAATTTACATGCTTGATTTATCTTTGATTAGAGTTTTCTATTTTGTTGGTTTTAGTATTTCCATACAAAACCCTAATTACTAGCATTTGTATATAAAACATTAAATTGCGAAAAAGTAAAAATACTAAGCTATTACATCAATAGGGGAGCGGGTGTAAAAATTTACAAATGGGGATTTTTGCAAGAAAATTAAATCTAATTAACTATTACAACCATATTGAATATTGAAACAGACTTGTTTTTTTTTTTGTTGAGAAATTAAATTTTCTTAAGAAAATATTTTAACCTTTTTTTTTATTCTAAAAGAAACATAATATGTGAATATGAAATATTTTTGGCGTTTTTTGGTTATTAAAAGCAAAAAATAAGATA
This sequence comes from Vicia faba, assembly GCA_948472305.1. Classification (NCBI taxonomy): domain Eukaryota; kingdom Viridiplantae; phylum Streptophyta; class Magnoliopsida; order Fabales; family Fabaceae; genus Vicia; species Vicia faba. The sequence continues at coordinate 1,141,416,267 of OX451736.1, forward strand.
AACAAGAAAATGGAGTCAGTATCAGCACATTGCTGGAACGAGGAGGAACAAAAGTTCTGACTATGATACGCTAGAAGTTCCTATATTACTAGCAAGTCAGAAGTTCTGGATATTTGAGAGAGTGAGGTGGCAATGTTGTTGGGTAAGGTTGTTTAGAAGTTCTGATTTAGGAATATTGTTTGACAGATAAATGGGTGAAAAAAAATGTCAATAAATAAACCTAAAAGAGATGCTTCTGGGTCTAGAACCCAGGACCCTTAGTACTAATGTCTTATGCACTCGCTTTCTACCATTGGGGTGGCTGTACATCTGGTATTAGAAGCAAAAGCACGAACGTATAACATAAAGTAAGTTCTGATGATGAGCTTCACCTCTTTCTCCATGCTTGTCGCTGAAAGAATGTTCTAGGGGCTAGGGCCTGGTTCTGACTGCTTATAATATTCTGATCAACTTTCTCACGTATTCAGTAGGCTGGAACAGCCTTTGGCTTGGTTTATGAATGGTGAATGGGTGATTTGGTCAAGAAACACTTGAGAGAAGTTGGAGTTTGAATACAAGAATAAAAAACTAGCAGGTTTTGGGTTTGTGTTTGCAGTTTAGGATTTCTGGGAATTTTAGCAAGGTTTCAAAGTTTTTCTCCTTCAATTTTTCTGCGGCCCCTCATAGTTGTTGGGATACGGTGTCAGAACCAACTATTTTTTGAAATGCTGGTTTACGTTTTGCATTTGCAAAATGTTGCGGTAAGCAAGAGTCGCCACCGACTTTTATTTCATCCAACCAGAAAGGAAAAAAGTACATAAAAAAATCCTTTTTCGAGATGTTTCTGAGTACGGGGGGTAGATTATAGAAAGGGAAGGTGTTAGCACCCTTTCTATCCATGGTTTTCCATGGGCTCTTAGGTACTTTCTCATCTTTTTTTTTTAAATTGCTTGTGTATGTGCTTTGTTTTTGAAAAGTTTGACTTCATGATAACCCTTGTATCAGTCCTCAAATGTGTGACGAAGTTGTTTTGAAAATTTGTTTGAAAAGTGTAAGTGTGAAAGGTTTTGATTTGACCAAGTACCTACTAGAATCTACCTACTCGAAAATAGATTGTTTCTATTCTTGTTTCCTTTAGACAGCGCTATCCTACTATTGCGAAATATGTAGCACCGTCATTGGAGTTGTAAGGGTCAATTCGAAAGGGACACACAATCACTAAAGCAATGTTAGGACACCTTAGTAATAACCCTAGAGTCTTAAGATCATATTCGAGGCAACGTTTCCGAGGCAACATCCGAATGGGACATTTGATCTTTTTTAGACAGAAGGGTAACCACTAAAACACCCTATGCTTAGTGATCATTTACCGAAGGCAACCGAAGTGTGAGTATACCCTAAGAGTGATATGTGCGAGTGATATGTGCGAGTGATTTGTTTCAGTTATTTGTCTTTGCACATTAGGGTTTTCTAACTGTATCAAATTATAATGCAATCTTGTCATACAAACCTAATAACATGCATCTAGACAATTAAATATTTGCAGGAATTAAGATGCGAGAAAGTAAATCTACGCTATTACAAGGCTTCGGGGAGGGGAATTAATTACATAGCCAAAAACCCGGGAAAAAGCGATAAATGGAAACCCTAGATTAGACTATTACAAACCATGCACAGTTACAACAATATTGACAAAATAAAATAATATGCGCGCCATGAACCGAATACGAGGTAATTAGGGTTTTGACCCTTACTTAAACCTAATTGCGATTAGTTAAAAATGTTTTTGTCATGTTTTGTTATTTAAGAAAATAAAGAAACCATTAAATTAAATTAAAAATTAAAAATAAAATAAAATAAAATAAAATCCTAATTCTAATTAATTTAAAATTAAGGAAAATAAATTAATTTTATTCTAAAAAAAACCTATTTTTTGTATTTTTATTTATTTGAGAAAAAGAGCAAAATAAAATTAAATCAAAAGTTTAACCTAATTTTTATTTGATTTTATATATGAAAATAAATTATAATATCCCTATTTTTAAACTAGATTAAATTAATTTTGATGAAATAAAAATTACTAATCCCAATTTTGTGAATTATTGATTTTATGGGTTTTTGTGAAACAAATAATTAGTTTATGAATTAAAGAAAAGCTAAAGTAGAAAAAAGAAAAATACAAGGAAGGAATAATGGGCCTGTGATCAACAACTCTGGTTCTGGATGATGGATCCAGAAGATGACCCTCAGAAGATGGTATGCGCCTGATCTGATTCTGACCGCTGGATCCAGCAGATGATGACCTTCAAAAGGTGAGGTACGCTGGATCTGGCTCTGACTGATGGATCTAGAAGATAATGCCCAGAGGATGCTTGATCTGGTCCTGGCTGATGGATCCAGAAGATGACCAGAGAAGGCTTGATCTGGTTCTGGCTGATGGAACCAGAAGATGCTGAACCTCAGAAAGTGCAGGCGCTGGATCGGGTGAAAACAAAGGGGAAAATGCCAAAAGCTCACGCCTGGGATCGAACCCATAATCATGAGTTTCTGACTTCCTTCTTCTGACCGGCTATAACTTACAACTCTAGGTGTGAAAAGGCTTGAATTTGATGGGAATCTGCTCCTGGAACATCCAACAACCTTTTGGCAATGTGAAAAGGGCATGATCCGGTCTCTAATATGGAAATTAGATTACCACTTTTCTTGAAATTTTTTTGAGTTTGTTTTCTCTTTGCACGACTGCTTTCCCCCAACCTCTCTTGTGCATGGGATCTCTTGTTTATATGTAGTGGAACGCATTAGGTCAATAAAAATGCCTTGTATCTTTATCAATTATGGAGATTTGATTTGGTCTTTCATGGCATATGATTGTTTTCCAATTTTGCTCAAATCCAATCTTTTCCAACCACATTGGCCTTGCACAATTTGATCTTCAATTGACAGCATATGAGATATTTTTTTCAATGCACAAATCATCCCTAAAATACAATATATGATTTATTAGGATTTATTTGAATTTTAAATGAATAAAACTCAAAATAAATTAAATAAATTAATAAATAAATCATGGAGGGTCCCATAATCCGTGGACTATGTTAGGAATGATATGCAAGCATAAAAAGTTGGGCCCATTTAGCAAAAGATGCAAATTTGAGCATGTTTGACTTTTGGCAATTTTACAAAAAAGGTCAACTTGGTCAATGCATAACTCTCTCAATTTTGACCCTAGAGAAGTGTTCTTGGACTTTTTAGAAAGCTTAGGATGTACTCTAAGCAACCCTTTTGGTCTCATCTCAATTGAGTCTTCCATGTTCATGTATGAAGCTTTGACCCAAAAGGTGTTTTGTTAGACTTTTCAAAATGACCTATAATGTCAAAATTCATATCTTTTTGTGAGTGCATATTTTGAACTTGGGAGATGAAGATGAATTTTAGGGACTTGTATCCTCTTAAAAATGAGCTTTGGATGGGTCATTTTTGATAAAGTATGAGAAAGTTATGCTTGGTTAAAGTTGAGTTGACTTTTCCTGCAAAACCCTAATTTAGCAACTTTTGGGCTTTGATGAATTATGAGAAATCCTTGATGAATCATGATAAAACCTTTATCAAATGATGAATGATACTTCAAAATGAGGATTTTGACCAAAAATTTTGAAGTTTGACTGTATGTGGGCCACAGTTGACTTTTGACCTAGCACAATCAACTTCTAGGTATTTGAGCAATTGACTGAGAAAACTTTCTCTACAAGGATTGAAACTTGACATGGATGGTGTTGAGAACATATTAGGACAATGATGAGCATTTGGGATCCTTTGGAATCAAGCATCTTGATGCAAAATGAAACCCTAATTTGAGGTAGACTGCCCTAGGAGAGAGTTTGTCTGGTCAACCCTTGGACTTCCTTGAGCAATTTGGGGACCCCACTTTCCATGTGTTGAGAAATATGGGAGGGAAAATTTTGGGGTACAACAGTTGTCAATGAAGTTCAATTTATAGGCAAGAATTTAGTAGCTTGGAGAAGTCAAAAGTACAACCATCATACACTAGGCGCTGACTTGTTCTTGAAGCAAGTTCAAACAAGTAAGGTTAACATCTTTTAGCCGTGCCTAAGCTGGATTTGTAAGAATGAATTAAGGAAAAGTAACCTCAGAGGCAAAAGTAAAGCATGGGCCCATCATAAACTTGTACAATAGTTTGCTTTTCAAGGACAACAATGGTACTTCTTTCTCACACGTGAGGAAATCCTTTGGATAAAAACTCAAGAGTGGTTGTGTGCATTAAATAATGATGAGATTTGTCAAACTAGAAATCCTGCACTATGAGATTTTGCATCATAGCTAAGATCTGAGCCAGAAGTTCAGCATCAACGCTACTTAGAACAAAACATCCAACTTTTGATCCTTTAATCTTTTCGCTCCAGCATGTTCTGAAGGAGTTCTCAGACTTTTCTGAAAGTTTGTTACACGCTTTGTAGACTTTCTTTGAATTACTTTTGCAAACTCTGGCTGAACGTTCATGAAAACTGGCCCAGAAGTTCTAACCAAAATCTATCTTGAAAGTATCTAGAATCTGCTGAGTGCTTCAGTTTCTTGGACGTGTCTTTAAACATTTATAACTTGAAATTCCAGCATTTGCAGGAGAAGTTCTGTTCTGCAATATTTTAGGTCTTATTGAGATCTAAAACTCTTGTGTTAGAAATTCTTCCAGAATCAGCTTGCATCATGGTGATAATCTGATCAGAAGTTCTGAGCTTGTCATATTTCTTAAACACTTAGAAAAATTCTAAGTATTTTAGAATTTTGACTTTTAAATTTCTTGATAAAATAAACTTCATATTTCAACATGTCTTGATTGAATATGATTCTTGAAATTTGATTTTGATCAAAAGTCAAAGTTTGACTTTTTAGTGTGCAAATGACCCTTGTGCCCCTGTTCCAATTCCAAGCCTAAATTGATGTATCAGTACTGCAAACTTGATGTCATAAAAGATCTTGTGAGAGAATCCTTGAGAAATGAGAGGGAAAATTTTGGGGTACAACAGCTGCCCCTGTTCAATCTTCTTAAACTTGAAGAGTTAGAATGGCGAGTCCGCCATTCGTGAGTTGAAGGTGAAATATGATTAAACAATAGAGTGCCCAGAAATTTGCACTCGAAGATGAATCGTGAATGGGCTTATAGATGCCATTTGGAAGAAAGTTGATAAATACTGGAAGAAGTATCATCACAAATCTCTTATTGATTTATACTAAAACATGATGCTTTACCTGTGAGAAAAAGAGTTAGTAAAATGCAGATGTATGCCTGATGTTTTCTAGATGGGGTACTATGCTAAATGCATTTTGTATGTACATGTTATGATGTATGAATGTGAGATGTATGTTTTTGTTCGAGAAAATAAATCCCTGACTGCCGCTTTGGAAATTCTGGGGGGTTGAATCCCTGATTGCCGTTGGATATGAAAAATATGTATATCTTCAAATTTTGTTGAAAGGATGCTTTCGCTGGGGAATATCGCTTGAATGTCAGCCGTTATCTGGTCGGGTCCAGGCTTCACAATTGCTGAGGATGAAGTAGTCAAACTGTTATCTGGTCGGATCCAGGCTTTGCAGAAAATTTTCTTGAAATTGAAATAGTTATCTGGTCAGATCCAGGCTTCACAACAACTTGCTGGGGATACAGAAGTTAACTGTTATCTGGTCAGATCCAGGCTTCACAATAACTTGAAGTGGTAACTACTATCTAGTTGGGTCCAGGTTTCATGGTTTTGGAAAGTTGTACTATTATCTGGTCGAGTCCAGGCTTCATAGTGTCTCTATGGGGATCACAGTTAATTGTTATCTGGTCGGGCTCCAGGCTTTACAATAAACTATTTGAAAAACTATTATCTTGTCGGGTCCAGGCTTTACAGATTTCTGAGGTTGATCAGGTCAATTGCTATCTAGTCGGGTTCGGGTTTCACAATAAACTGTTTAGGGATTTAGTTGCTATCTGGTCGGTTTCCAGCTTTCACAACGAATCTCTGAGGGTAATTGTTATCTGGTCGGATCCAGGCTTCACAAAAACTGTCTTGAAAAGATGTAATTGAAAAATTGATATCTGGTCGGATCCAGGTTTCATAGTGATTTGTTAGGGCAGGGGCAAACTCTAATGGGGAAAAGAAGTTAAACCTTGGTAGGGTTGAGTCCAGGTTCTTCTATATCTTTGAAGAGTTAGACTATTATCTGGTCGGGTCCAGGTTTCATAGTATCTTGAAAATGAGATTAACTATTATCTGGTCGGGTCCAGGTTTCAGATACTCAAACTGTTATTTGGTCGGGTCCAGGTTTCAGATACTCAAACTGTTATTTGGTCGGGTCCAGGTTTCAGATACTCAAACTGTTATCTGGTCGGGTCCAGGTTTCAGCAACTTGAAGAAGTCAAACTATTATCTGGTCGGGTCCAGGCTTCAGTAATAACTTGAAAATTGCACTAATATCTGGTCGGGTCCAGGTTTCATAGTATCTTCTTGGAAATAGTAAAGGCTTTGCTGACGGCTTTATTGGGGATCAGGGGTTATGGCCCTATGATTCGCAACAGTATGAAAGGAAAATTCGAACTGGAGAGCGTAGACTCGGTCGGGTAGGACAGACTCAGCTTGGGGAGGATACACTCAACTGGGGAGGATAGACTCCATTTGGGGATAATACCCTTGGCTGGGGAAGATATGCTTAGCTGGGGAAGACATGCTCAGTTGGGGGAACTTCGCGGTGTCTTGATTGTTGTATGTTGAGGAAATTTGAACTCAGTTGGGGAGCTTTGTGGTTCCTCGATTATTATTTGGGAGATAAAACCTGTTGGGGAAAGGTTTATTGCAGTCATCCTTGTGGGATAATGATAATGAGATAACCCTGTGGGGATATTTCATATTAAAGAGATGATTGTCGATGCTTAGCAGGACACATGTGCCAAATAGTTTTAATTATGTTCATATGCATATGTTCATTCAATTTTAGTCATTGGACAAATTTGCATTCAAAACAAAGACAAAAATTTGTACACTTCAAAGTATATTTGTATTGATATTTTCCCCGTGAATAGGCGTTTTTGTACAGAGAGACGAAGATCCTAGTAAGAGGAAATCGTCGAAAGAAAAATAAAATTGAGAATGAAAACAAATAGCCATGTGAAATGATCTCATTTCCTTCCAACTTTACTATTGCCCCAATGTCTGTGAATGTCTCTTGCCATTGATAGAAGTTGATTGGATTGATCTTGGACTGTTTGAACTTGTACCTTGGTGGTAAAATTGATTGTGTTGATTCCACGGGACATAGTCATACGCTTTTAATCCTTAACTTTTGCCTGGACCGCCCTTTCGGGTTTTCAGCCCACAAGGATACCCTTTTTTGCCCAAGTCTCCCTTTCGGGTTTTCAACTTACCGGGTGTACAATCTCTTGTACATATCCTTAATTTTTGCCCAAACCTTTTGGTTTTCCGGGATGCCCTTATTTTGCTTAGGTGTGTCAACCTAACGGGTCTCTTATGCGTAGTATTTTTAAATTATGTCCGCGTTTATAGGATATAGGAAATCTTCACCATCCATGGTAGTCAACATCATGGCACCACCAGAGAAAACTTTCTTGACAACAAATGGCCCTTCATAGGTGGGAGTCCATTTTCCTCTGGGGTCGCCTTATGGTAGAATGATGTGTTTTATCACCAAGTCACCAACTTGATATACTCGAGGTTTGACTTTTTTGTTGAAAGCCTTGATCATTCGTTTTTGGTAGGTCTGACCATGGAAAATAACAGTTAATCATTTTTCGTCAATCAAGTTCAGCTAATCCAATCTCGTTTGAATCCACTCGTCTTCGCCTAGGCCTGCCTCATTCATAATTCTTAGCGAGGGAATCTGAACTTCCACTGGCAAAACAACTTCCATGCCATAGACTAGAGATAAGGGAGTTGCCTCAGTTGATGTTCTAGCTGAAGTACGGTATCCATGTAGAGAAAACGACAACATCTCATGCCAATCCTTATAGGTTACTACCATTTTCTGCACAATCTTCTTGATATTTTTGTTTGTCTCTTCGACCGCGCCATTCATTTTTGGTCTATACGGAGAAGAATTGTGATGCTTGATCTTAAACTGAGTGCAAGGCTCTGTGATCATAACATTGTTGAGGTTAGTCCCATTGTCGGTGATGATCCTTTCGGGGATACCATAACGGAAGATAAGGTTGTGTCTGATGAATCTGGCTACCACATTCTTGGTGACTGAGGCAAACGAGGTGGCTTTGACCCATTTGGTAAAATAGTTGATAGCAACAAGAATGAAGTGATGTCTGTTGGAATCTGTGGGCTTGATCTCTCCAATCATATCAATGCCCCATATTGCAAATGGCCATGGAGCGGTCATGACATTTAGAGGGATAGGAGGCACGTGAACCTTGTCAGCATAGATTTGGCATTTGTGACAAGTTATTTAATGTTGATGGCAATTAGTCTCCATCATTGACCAATAGTAACCTACTCTTAAGATTTTCTTAGCCATCGTATGCCCACTTGAGTGAGTACCGAAGAGACCATAGTGCATGTCTTCCATGATTTCCTCTGCCTCCTTCTTGTCCATACATCGGAGTAGAGTTGAATCATGGTTGCGCTTGTACAATATCCCGTTACTGAGGAAGAACTTGGATGAAAATCTTCACAAGAACTTTTTGTTATTGATAGTTGCCCCCTCTGGATACTCTTGTGCTTCAAGGTATCTCATCACCTCATGGTACCATGGCTTTTCCGCATTGGTGTCAAGCTCATAGCAATGTGCAGGTTCATCGAATCTTTCAATTGTTATCATAGGGGCTTCGTTGTCCCATCTAACCTTGAACATTGAAGACATGGTTTCCAAAGTGTCAGCCAATTGGTTTTCTTCTCTAGGGAAGTGCTCAAAAGTGATCTCTTCGATGTAAGGAATTAGGGATAGCACAAGTTCCTTGTAAGGGATAAGATTAGGGTGTTTAGTGTCCCAATCTCCTTTTACTTGGCTGATCACTAGGACGGAATCCCCGAACACATCCAAATGCTTGATCCTCAAGTCAATAGCAGCTTTCAGATCTAGGACACATGCCTCATACTCGGCCATATTGTTTTTGCAATCGAAGCATATTCTGGAAGTGAAAGGAGTGTGGCAACCTTCATGAGAGATGATCACAACACCAATTCCGTTACCTAAGGCGTTGGAAGCCCAATTGAATACCATAGTCCATCGGGATCCTTGTTCAGGTCCGTCATACGGTCCAAGTTTCGCGCAGTCGGTTACCAGCATGATGTTCTCATCAGGGAAGTCGAAGTTCATTGACTGATAATCATCCACAGCTTGATGGGCCAAATGATCTGCTAGTACACTCCCTTTGATGGCTTTTTGAGTCGTATACTGAATGTCATACTCAGTCAAGACCATTTTCCATCTGGCTATCCTTCCGAAAGGGCAGGTTTCTCAAAGGTGTACTTGATTGGGTCCATATTAGAAATCAACATAGTGGTATGAGTCAACATATACTGTCTTATCCGGCGAGCATCCCATGCCAGAGCGCAGCAAGTTTTCTCGAGCAGTGAATATCTGGTTTCACAGTCGGTAAACTTTTTTCTCAAGTAATAAATAGCATGCTCTTTTCGGCCAAACTCGTCATGTTGGCCCAAAACACACCCCATAGAATTCTCTAGTACTTTCAAGTACATGATCAAGGGTCTTCCTTCAACTGGAGGCATAAGAATAGGAGGTTCTTGTAGGTGTTCTTTGATTTTGTCAAAGCCAATCTGGAACTCATTGTTCCATTTGACTACCTGATCTTTATTCAAGAGTTTGAAGAGTGGCTCACAAGTAGCAGTTAAGTGTGATATGAAACGGGAAATGTAATTGAGATGACCCAAGAATCCTCTGACTTCCTTTTCAGAATGAGGGATTGGCATTTCTTGGATGGCCTTTACCTTGGCAGGATCAACTTCAATGCCTTTATTGCTGACGACAAAACCCAGAAGCTTTCCAGATCGTACCCCAAACATGCACTTGTTAGGGTTTAACCTCAGCTTGTATTTCTTCAGCCTCTCGAATAATTTGTGCATATGATCGAGATGTTCTTATTTGGTTTGTGATCTGGAAATCATATCATCCACATATACCTCTATCTCATGATGAATCATGTCATGAAATAAAGTTACCATAGCCCTTTGATATGTTGCCCATGCATTCTTTAATCCGAACGACATGACCTTGTAGCAGAAGGTGCCTCATTGCGTAACAAAAGTAGTCTTCTCCATGTCTTTGGGAGCCATCCTTATTTGATTATAGCTCGATAAGCCATCCATGAAAGATAAGACTTTATGTTGAGCGGTATTATCAACTAAGACGTCAATGTGTGGTAGAGGGAAGTCATCCTTGGGGCTTTCCCTATTCAGATCCCTATAGTCTATGCACATGCGAACTTTCCCGTCTTTTTTCGGCACTGGTACCACATTGGCAACCCATTAAGGATAGGATGTCACAGCTAGGAACCCTGCATCAAACTGTTTCATTACTTCAGCTTTGATCATCTCAGACATATCAGGTCTCATGCGACGAATTGTTTGTTTAATGGGAGGGAAGTCTTCTTTAGTTGGCACACGATGAACCACAATATCGGTATCTAACCCAGGCATATCTTCATAAGACCAAGCAAATACTTCCACATAATCATGAAACATCTGAATCAACCTTCTCTTGACACCGCTTTCTAAGATAGTGTCGATCTTGATTTCCTCCTTATTTGACTCAGTACCCAGGTTGATAACTTCAACTGACTCTTCATGCGGTCGAATAGCTTTTTCCTCTTGTAATAGAAGTCTGGCTAGTTCTCCTGCTATATCACAATATTCCTCACCTTCGTCTTTGGATTTGTTGATAGGACATTCAAAGTCATAGTCGGCAATAGTAGAGTCATTGGCAAAAGGATCCAAAGTGGATGTGGACCTGCAAGAGTGTGTGTGTGTGCATGTAAGATACATGGCTATTTTTAAAAAAATGTATTTGAAAGAAAAGAAAGACAATGAACACAAGTATTTGAATGCAAAAGAGTCCAATGTACTGAATGATCATATGATTAGATGAATATAAATAAAACCCTTGACAAATGGACCAAAGTGCCCCGGGCCAGGCACATGGCTGAAAAGTCATTGTTAAAATATTACAGATAACAAGTTCTTGAATTGAAATAAAAGAAAAAACAAGTAGATTACTCCTCAATGAAATAGATGGGCACAAAGTCCTTTGTATGCCAATTCTTTAGCTCCGTTGTAGTTAGGTACACCCACTCTTCAAATGCAGCCTCTTCATCAGAATCACCCACGGCGTTGACTTAATTGCTTCCAATGCGGAGAGGTGGCTTTCCAGCACGAGCACGCCTTAATTCCTTCTAAGCTTTAACGGTGAATATCAAACCAAACTTGTCTGCTTTAAATTGGATATCGAGGAGTTGCCCCCAAGTATCATAGTTTCCTTCTTCAATTGTCGCGCGGGCATCCTTGACTGAAACCATCTTTGGCGTGGCCCTAACAGCTTTAGACTCATCGGAAGAACATTTAGTAGGAGCAATCATTGGTGGTACAACCTCAAAGGCTTGACATGGAGTTTCAATGAATTTCCCATCCATCTCTATGTACTTGAAAGAGTTAAGGTGGTTGACCATAAACTCCTCTTCTCCATAGGCGGTGACTATTCTGCCCTTGACTGGATATTTGAGTTTCTGGTGGAGGGTTGAGGTTACTGCCCCAGCTTTATGGATCCACGGGCGACCTACCAGACAAGAATAGGTCAGCCGAATATCCATAATATAGAAGGTGGAGTTGAAGATTTAGGAACCCATTTTGATTGGAAGATCTACCTCCCCTTGAACAGTCCTCTTTGATTCGTCAAACGCTCTTACAATGATGTCGCTTGGCTTCAATACTAAATCTTCACAGTCAAGACGGTCTAACGCCCCCTTGGGTAATACATTCAGAGAAGAACCAGCGTCTACTAGCACATGTGCTAAGGTGGTCCCTTTGCACTCGATTGACACATGTAAAGCTTTATTATGATTTTTCTCGAGAGGTGTTAAGCCAACATCTGAAAATCCCAAGCCATTATCAGCTGTCAGGCTAGCCACGCAATTCTAAAATTGATCTGTTGTTGTCTCATGGGGGACATGGGATTTTTTCAGGAACTTGATTAATGTCCGAGCATGGGCATCAGAGTAAAGCAGCAATGAAAACATTGAAATCTTAGAGGGGGTTTGCCCCAATTGTTCTAGAATTTTGAAGTCGCTTCTATTTATGATTTTTAAAATCTCGTCCATTTCACGGAAGGAGGGTTCTTCATCAGCTACGTCTTTGGAGGGTACCTCAATCACATCAGGCTCAACAACCTTCCCCTTCCCTCTGGTATCGGTATTTGGCTTGGCAGCGGTAATGCAGATTGGCGTCTTTGTAAGTACTGGAGGTGAGATATTGGGTGAAAATATTCTCCCAGTTCTAGTTACTTTGCTTGAGCCAGCTATGTTGCCAACATCGTCATCTTTTCCTTCTTCGATCAAACCATCTTGTTTAATCCCATGATAGAACACTTCAGCACCGTAATTCCATGGTACCGCTTTATTTGAACAGTAAGGAATTGGTCAGGGATTGGTAATTATTAAGGGAGAAATAGTGAGTTCATTTGAAGTCCTATAGGACCTTTGGAGGTGGTCCTAAGAGGCTTGTTGGAGATGGTAATAATGGAGGGGTCTTCACATTTGTTAACCAAACTCTTGGCAGGCGGAGTCTTTTCAAACAGAATTTCGTGGCTATCCATCAAGCGTTGTATACCTTTTTTCATCCCTTCACATCCATTGGGTTGTCTTGTACAGCACACACAGTCTTCTTCACAGCCAGGGTAGATCCCAACTTTCAACAGATTTTTCTTGATTACATTCAGCGGAGTAGTCAAATCTTCAACAGAGGCAACAAAAATTGTATCTTCGACAGCATTAACACCTTTGTCATGTTTTGTCAATCAAATCTCGGATTTTATTCTTTAAGGCCCATCACTGATCAATTTCGTGCCCAGGGTTGTTTGAATGGTAAGCACACTTAGCGTTCAGATTATACTTTGGTGACGAGGTGTCAGGGTTGGCGGGAGGATCGCGCAATGTCACTAAATTAGCCTTGAGAAAATTTTGAAGGGCTTGAGACAGTGACATGCATAACTTTGTAAACTGTCTTCTTAGAGTTTCAAAATGTTGATGATTTGTAGATGGTCTTGGAGTGGGAGTTAGATTGGAGATTTTGACAACATTGACAGACGTACGATCATTCTTCTTGGTATGGGCCCTTACCCCATACACAACATTAACTTCCTTCTTTGCAGCAAAAGGTTTCTTGATAGGATTACGGTGGAGGTAGATGCCACAGAGATCTTCCCACTTTTAATGCCACTTTCAACTCTTTCACCGGTTAAGATTAACTCGGTGAAACTAGAAGAAGAGAAGCCAACCAACAAATTAAATAAAGGACCGGATAAAGTGCCCATGAACATGTCAATGTGCTCCCTATCAGTCAAGGGAGGTTGGACCCTACTAGCAAGGTCTCTCCATTTTTGCGCATATTCCTTAAATCATTCATTCTTCCCCATGGTCATATCTTACAATTGAACCCTTGTTGGCGCCAAGTTGGTGTTGTATTGATATTGATGGTAGAAGGCAGTAGCTAGATCCTTCCACGTATTGATGCGAGAGCCATCTAACTGATAAAATCATTCAAGTTATGTTCTAGCCAAACTCTCTTGGAAAAAGTGAACCCATAGCTTCTTATCGGCAGTGTGCGGCTGTATCTTGTGCACATAAGACTTTAATTGGAGTTTTGGACAAGAAACCCCATCGTACTTGGCAAAGATTGGTACTTTGAATTTGTGGGAGATGACTACCCCAGAGATCAAACCCAAATCATCAAAATCTAAACCGGGGACGACTTGGATTTCAACGACTTTCAACCAATCTTCTAATAGCTTGTGTTTGATATCAGTGGGTGGATACTTCTCGTTGATATAATCATCATCAAATTCTTGATCATTAACACATTCAGCTTGAGTACTCTTGACCTCATCAACCTGGTTCTCGTCCTCTTCAGATGAGCCTCCTCCTACTGGGATTTGATGGACTTTCTCCTTGAACCTTCTACCCATGTTGAGTAGAGATTTCTTCTTTGGCTTCTTCTTAACAGCCAGCAAAGCCATCATATCTTGCTGCCCCTTGGCTAGGGCTAGTAGAACTTCCTGAAACTGAGAATTCTGGGCTTGGAGATTCGTCACAGTTTTCTCTAGATCCATCTTGCTGAAATAAATAGCAGAAAGATAAGGAAACCTGTTATGCGAAAACCTGTCATGTCATGATGCATGGAATATGTTCATGCAAATGATTTCAAGGATTAATGAAATTTAAATTTGTGTAGACAACAGAATGAACAAGCGTTAATTTTCATTTAGACAAAACAAGAAAGGTTACATCATGCCTCTTGGGCTTACAAAAAGCTTTCTAAGATAAAAAGATTGAGCGCATCCTCTTTGGCACGAGATAAGCGTTCACACTTTGCTCTTCTTGTAGCTGCTTGATAAACTCCAAGACCCTCTTCTCACTAGCATAGAATTGAGCCTCGAAAGTATCTCGTTCTTCCTTCAGCTAGATCCAACCCTTTTGTAATTCTTCGAGAGAGGTAGGTATGTCGGGATGGAGGATAGTGTAGGGAACATCCCCTTTGACCACAGGCTCCACAATGATTGGTAAGATGGAAGGATAAGGCATCACAAGTTTCTGAGCATGAGCTCGGACCCATTTAAGGTAAGGCTCGAGGGGAATGGAATTATTGTGTCCTAGCGTCTTGCTATCCACCTTGTTCAACATCCTCCAAGCTCGGATAAACCTTTGACGGTAACCTTGATCGTCGCTCTCGTAGTCAAATACCAAACCTTGAATAAGCATCTCGTGTGGACCATCCCTTCGAGTGTAACCAAACTGTCTTAAGGCTAAGCAAGTGTTATGGGTGATACCTCCTCTAATTCCAAGTAAAGGGACATTCAGGAATTCTCCATAGCGGTCGATGATAGTAATATTCTCCAAAGAGCGGGAACACCAATGAATATCTGAATGTCTGAGCGTCATCAACCTATGTGACCACCTTGAACCTTGCTCATTCTTCAATACAGATTGGGGAAGATTCAAAATAAACCATCTTTCCAAAAGAGGAGTACAACACATAAGGATACCTCTTTTCCTCATGGTGTGAGTGTGAAAAGAATGTAGGATGTCCCCTAGCAAAGTAGGGACTGGGTTACGAGACATGAAGATTTTGACGGTGTTCAGATCTATGAGTTGGTCAGGATTTGGAAACAAAACCATCCCAAAGATGAGGAGATACACAATTTCCTCAAAGGCTTGCAAATCTAAAGAGTTCCAACAATTTTGGGCTTTCTCAAACAAGAACTTTTCTAGGAAACCTTTGACACCACTCCTTGTTTCCCAATTAGTTGTGATATCAGATGGTTGCAAATTTAGAGCTTGAGCAATCTCTTCTGGCTTTGAATTCAAACCCAAACAAAGAACCATAATGTAAATCATACAAGTCAAACAAAGAAGCAAGTAAATGTGATCTAGCCCTAAGGTAACCCCACTTTTAGAATTTTCCCCAACAGAGTCACCAGTTCTGTGATGCAGTGGAGAACTGACTTGGGTGTTTTGCGTTTTATCGCAAAATGTTGCGGTTAGTAAGTGTCTCCACCGAATTTTCTTTTATCCAAAAAGGAAAGGTGAAAAAGCACAGGAAATACCTTTGAGATTGTTTCTTGAGTTCGGGGGGTAGATTATGAAAAGGGAAGGTATTAACACCCTTTTCATCCATGGTTTTCCATGGGCTCTTAGTCACTTGCTAGATTACTTGCTTTTGTTTGAAAAAATGTGCTTTGTGTGGTTTTTGAAATTATTTTGAAAAGGCGCCATCATTTAGGCAAACTTTGTAATGATTCTCGTTTTTAAGAATGTATACAAAGTGTTGGTCTTTTGAAAATGTTTTCAAGTTAGAAAAGTGTTTTGAAAGTATTTGGTGTTTGTTTTGAAAATAGCACGGAGGTTTTGTTTTGAAAGTGAGCAAGTAACTAGGAGCATTCTACCTACTCAAAAGTCTTTCATGTTCATTTCCTCTTTCCTTTGACATTGTTATCTTACCATTGATTTTGTAAGTAACCATATCTTTGGATGTAAACGGGATGAGCATGGGTCATCGTATAACCATGATTAGTAATGTTACAAAGTATCTTAGCATCTTTCTTTAGGGACTAAGATCATTTTTAAAGGCAACTTTTGATAGCGTCATCGAGGGACTATGATCTTGTATTTGTTTATTTTTTGCTAAGATACCTTACATGCATAATATGGCCATTTTTATAAGGCAGCCAAGTGGATTTACCCTAGGGGTGTTTGTGTGCAAGTTTATTAATTTACATGCTTGATTTGTCTTTGATTAGAGTTTTCTATTTTGTTGGTTTTAGTCTTTCCATACAAAACCCTAATTACTAGCATTTTTATATAAAGCATTAAATTGCGGAAAAGTAAAAATACTAAGCTATTACATCAATAGGGGAGAGGGTGTACAAATTTAAAAATGGTGATTTTTGCAAGAAAATTAAATTTAATTAACTATTATAACCTTATTGAATATTGAAACGGACTTGTTTTTTTATTTTTGTTGAGAAATTAAATTTTCTGAAGAAAATATTTTGACATTTTTATTTTATTTTAAAAGAAATAAAATATGTGAATATGAAATATTTTTGGAGGTTTTGGTTATTAAAAGCAAAAAATAAGATAAACAAGAAAATGGAGTCAGAATCAGCACATTACTGGAACGAGGAGGAACAGAAGTTCTGACTCTGATACACTAGAAGTTCCTATATTACTGGCAAGTCAGAAGTTCTAGCCATTTGAGAGAGTGAGGTGGCAACGCTGTTGGGTAAGGTTGTTTAGAAGTTCTGATTTAGGAATATTGTTTGACAGATAAATGGGTGAAAAAAATGTCAATAAATAAACCTGAAAGAGATGCTTTTGGGGCTAGAACCCAGGACCCTTAGCAATAATGTCTTATGCACCCGCTTTCTACCATTGGGGTGGTTGTACATCCGATATTAGAAAAAAAAGCACGAACATATAACATAAAGTAAGTTCTGATGATGAGCTTCACCTCTTTCTCCATGCTTGTCGCTGAAAGAATGTTCTGGGGGATGGGGCCTGGTTCTGACTGCTTGTAATATTCTGATCAACTTCCTCACGTATTCAACAGGCTAGAATAACCTTTGGCTTGGTTTATGAATAGTGAATGGGTGATTTGGTCAAGAAACACTTGAGAGAAGTTGGAGTTTGAATACAAGAATAAAAAACTAACAGGTTTTGGGTTTGTGTTTGCAGTTTAGGACTTCTAGAAATTTTAGCAAGGTTTCAAAGTTTTCTCTCCTTTAATTTTTCTGCCGGCCCCTCATAGTTATCAATGAAGTTCAATTTATAGGTAAGAATTTAGTAGCTTGGAGAAGTCAAAAGTACAACCATCATACACTAGGCGCTGACTTGTTCTCGAAGCAAGTTCAAACAAGTAAGGTTAACAGCTTTTAGCCGTGCCTAAGCTGGATTTGTAAGCATGAATTAAGGAAAAGTACCCTCAGAGGCAAAAGCAAAGCATGGGCCCAACATAAACTTGTACAACAGTTTGATTTTCAAGGACAACAATGGTACTTATTTCTCACACGTGGGGAAATCCTTTGGATAAAACTCAAGAGTGGTTGTGTGCAATAAATGATGATAAGATTTATCAAACCAGAAATCCCGCACTATGATATTATGCATCATAGCTAATATTTGAGCCAGAAGTTCAACATCAGTGCTACTTAGAACAAGACATCCAACTTCTGATCCTTTAATCTTTTCGTTCCAGCATGTTCTGAAGGAGTTCTCATACTTTTCTGAAAGTTTGTAACATGCTTTGTAGACTTTATTTGAATTAATTTTGCAAACTCTGGCTGAAAGTTCGTGAAAACTGGCTCAAAAGTTCTAACCAAAATCTGTCTTGAAAGTGTCCAGAATCTGCTGAGTGCTTTAGTTTCATGGACGTGTCTTTGAACATTTATAACTTGAAATTCCAGCATTTCCAGGAGAAGTTTTGTTATGCAATATTTTAGGTCTTATTGAGATCTAAAAATCTTGTGTTAGAAATTCTTCCAGAATCAACTTGCATCATGGTGATAATCTGATCTGAAGTTCTGAGCTTGTCATATTTCTTAAACACTTAGAAAAATTCTAAGTATTTTAGAATTTTGACTTTTGAATTTCTTGATGAAATAAACTTCATATTTCAACATGTCTTGATTGAATATGATTCTTGAAATTTTATTTTGATCAAAATTCAAAGTTTGACTTTTTAGTGTGCAAATGACCCTTTTGCCCCTGTGTCAATTCCAAGCATAAATTGATGTATTAGTACTACAAACTTGACGTCATAGAAGATCTTGTGAGAGAATCCTTGAGAAATGAAAGGGAAAATTTTGGAGTACAACACAACCCAAGATCAGTCAAAATATAATCACCAAATCATATTTCATTTAATATATTCATTAAAAAAGCCTTAAAATATTTTAAATTAAAAATAAAAGAGAAAAATATCAACTATGTTCAAATTAATCAAGAAATATTAAGACCATAGAAAAATCAGAAATGAACTCAAATATTTTTATAAAATTTTTGGTAATTTTTTAAAGTCAGAAACTATTTTTAAAATTAAAAGAAATGAGTAAAATAAACCAAAAATGATTAAAAAAATACCAAATTCAGAAATAAAAAATAAATGAGGTCACCAATATTTGTCACAATATCATTGGATCATTCCATAATTTTTTCTAGAGTTTAAAAATACATAAAAGTATTTTTAAACATTTAAAACAATTCAAATAAAGTGAAAATTTATAAAAAATATCAAAACAAAAAATAAAATTGTGAAAAAATAAAAATCAGAAAGAGAAAAATCAAAAATATTTTTCATTATTATTTCAGATTTTTTGGACTTAAAATGAATTTTTTATGATTTTTTGAAATTTAAAACAATTAAATATAAAAATCAAAAATAAAAATAATGTCAAAAATATGTGGACCATTGGATGAGAGTCAAAACGCGTTAGTAATCAAATCCAAGGGATCTGGCGCGTTGTGCATATCATGGTCATTAGTGAATAAAGCACTGAATAAAATGTAAAATCAGATTTAAAAAAAAAAACAAGTGGCAAGCCATCATTGGTTGGAAGATGACACGTTGGTCATCTTCAACCTCTAGCCAACGTGAATTACAAGTCTCTCAAACTGTAAAATCAGAAACTCAGACCTATGTCATTTGCTTCGTCTCTTCAAGACGAAGACAACCACACCTTCACGACAAATTTATATAAAATGTAGCTCAAGCAATTTGGAGAGAAAGTTTTGAAAAGGGATTTGAAATTTCATGGTCAAAACGTGTTTCCAGATAAAAGAAAGTGTTGTGACTAGAACCAGGGCAATGAGAGCTTCACAATGATATCAAAGTTTTGAAGAATTTATGGAGAAATCTACCTATTGAAGTTGAGTTGCAGAGCTCTGAAACTGGACTCATATGGATCAATATAGGGCATGTTTCTTGAAGGTAATTGTATGGTTAGATTAAGGGAAGATCAAGGAAGGTGACTTGATAGAAAAATTGGACTGAAAAAGGCTTGAACACTGATTTTGAAGTTACAGAAAATTGAGTTATAGAGCAAGTTTGGCAGAGTGATTCTGGTTGTTCAAGCTTGAGGAAATGAATGAGGGATGACCCTCTATTTATAGGGAATCAAATGGAATGTTCAAGCGTGTGAAATGATGAAGTTTGGAAGGAAATCATGTGAACCTGATACACGAGTAAGATGTGATCTGTTTTGCATCAAAACTCATCCAATCCTTGTGTTTTAAGACTCTAATCCACTTTGGCAAGTTAGTTAAACATGTTTAGACCACAAACGCATGCTAATTTGACGTTTAGAAGCCAAAACATGAATTGCAAATTCTCACTTATGAAGAAACTTCAGTTTCAAGTTACCAAGTTCAACTCAATGGCATTCCCAGCTTAAGGGGTCTTAGGGAATGATTATTGATGCTTTAGAAAGATGAGATTACAAGCTTTGCAATGGGAAAAGAATGGAATCAAATGGATGTTTGAGCTCAAATTTGCAATGAGTCAAAGTTGAGAAAAAAAAGTTGACTTTCCATACTTAGAAATATTTCAAGTTTTTCTTCAAAAGTGACCTATAATATTTTGCATCCAAACATGGCCTTCCACTTAGAATTTTCTCTTAACCAAAAAAGATGGGATGAAATAGACCTCTTGAATGACATTTTGAAACTTGAACCATTCAAAATCTCCAAAAATTGAGAGAGTTCTGAATTATTGAAGTTGGAAAAAAATCATGAAATGACCTATAATCTTTTGTATCCTTAGGGCATCTCCCATCCATTTTCTCACTTTGCATATAAAAGAAGGAATAAAGTTCACATCCTCAAGATAATTGTGGAAAAAGAGTGGGCTCAAGGTGATAAAAATACCAAGTTATGATCATTTGAAGTCACACATAGGAAATTGGGGGTTCATCTGGAGGACTTGTATTCTTTCTTCATCATCAAGTTTCTTCCTTATGAAAACTCCTTGAAACTTTTGAAGTTACTTGTTAATAATCCTATGAAGATAAGGATGTCTTTGGAATCACTCAAAAATACCAAAAGATGGGCAAGATGTACTTCTTTGAAGTTCAAAACCCTAGCTCCTAGATCAAGAAAATGCTTTGAGGAACTTTGACAATTTTAAACAACCTTCTTGTATCAACACCTTTGCTTTGTAGATAGGAGTTGTTTAGGGTGATAATGAGAACTCATAGTAACCAAAACCACCTCCATATCTTGAGAATGGAGAGAAATATGCACTTGTGACCAATGGGAACAAGGTCTTGTCCAACCATGACAACTTCTTCAATCAACCCCTTGTACTTTTGAATCAATCTTGATAACTTTGAAATATGGTGAACCAAAATAAACCTTGCCATACTATTTCTTCCAAAATAACTTCAATGACGAGGTATGAATTTCTCAAGCTTTATTGACTAGGGCATGGAAATAGACTCATGAACCCATGGATCAACTTGCTAAGCCACATTGCATTTACCTACATTATGAACAAGACAAACCAACATTGCATTTTATTAATTAAAAGGAAAGTAAAAAAAACATGCATTATCACAAAAGAAAAATAAGTCAAGGTGCTTGGTGATTCCTCAGAGAGAAAAGCTAGAGATAGGGAGGAGAACCAAAAGCTCTAATATGATCTTGTTGTAATTGAATCAATATGGTATGATGAAGGGATCTTAGGGGGAAAAATTGGGGTGCAACACCAGGTTGGTGATTTAGTCATAAAGTGCATCATCCTACCACAAGGTGATCCCATGGGAAAATGGACTCCCACATGCGAAGGGCCATTTGTGATCAAGAAGATATTTTCAGGCGGTGCTATGATGCTTACCACCATGGACGATGAAGATTTTCCATACTCTGTGAACATGGACATAGTTAAAAAAAAATACTACGCATAAAAGAAACCTGCTAGGTTGAATGGCCTAGGAAAAAATAAGGGCATCCCAGCGAACCAAAAGGGTTCGGGCAAAAATTAGGGATATATATAAAAAGAATGTACATCTGGCAAGTCGAAAACCTGAAAAGGCGACTTAGGAAGAAAAGAATATCCCGGTGGACTGAAAACCCGAAAGAGCGCTCCAGGCAAAAGTTAGGGAATAAAGCGTATGACTATGTTCAGTTTGGATCACCCATCTACTTATAGATATCATCATTACCGACATCAAGTTCAAAGGGTACATATCAGTTTAATCAACTTCTTCCAACAACTAGGGATGAGATGCTTGAAGACATAGGGGCAATAGCAGAATTAAAACTCGATGGGATCATTTCCACATAGCTGTTTTTCTTTGTTTCTCTTTGTACACCTTTATGACGATTTCCTATTACTAGGATTTTTGTATCTTTGTATAAAATTGTCTGTTTATAGGAAAACTTTCAAAATCAATGCAATCAGTTTCAAATTCAAAAAACTATTTTTATTTTCATTCTTTTGTTTGAAAAAAAAACTTACAATGATATATTGAATGAACATATGCATTTCAATATGATTATTGTTTACAAATATATGCACGAAAACATGATTAGAATTTGCGAGAGACTCCAAGAGTTGGGATAAATGTTTGAAGTTGACCATAAATTCCCACAAATCAATTTCCTTAGATCTTTCTCCACAAGTTAATCCCCATGAAAGATTATTTCCCCAGTGAAGTCGCCACAGTCTATAGGGTTTATTTCCCCGACAAAGTTTATTTCTCCAACATTGCAAAAAAATTCCTTGACAAGATTCTCTTCTCCGACCAAATGACATCCAATGTTGTCCACCCCAGAAGATTCAATACCCATAAACCTGGATAAACAGTAAATCAGAATAATTTCATCTCTTGTCCAGTCAGAATACAAATCTTACAAATAACGATGAATGACCGACTCTCCTTGGATGCTTCTATCCCCAAGCAGAAGTCGAAGATCCCCAGTAGAATCTCCTCAAACAGGAATCCCCAGTAAAGATTGTTGTCTTCATCCCCAATGACAGCCAGAGATTTATTTCCTTAGTAGACATTATTATATGAAGCTACAGACATGCTCCAATAACACATTGCATCCATACATAATTTGCAAAAATATCATAACATATGCATACAAACGCATATAACATTTTCATTTATTTTGAGAGCATCATTACATAATGCATTACATGCATCATGACATTGCACAAAACTAACTTTTCCTTTTCAGGTTAAGTTCGCAAACGGACAATTATACCAGTAATTTATAGACAGGTTATGGATCAATTCTCGGGGAAAAAACAGGGCGACTATCTACATGACCAAGTGATTCCCTTTAGAGACTGAATTCTAAAAAAGCATCTCCTTCAGGACCGGCATCCTGAAAAGCATTCCCACCAGAGGCTGAGTTCTGGAGAGCACTTCCTTTAGAGGAGTTTTGAAAAGCATTTCCCTTTCGGAACTTCATTTTGAAAAGCATTTCCTTCATAAGTTTGTTCTAAAAAGCATCTCCTTCAGCGCTTTATTCTGAAAAGCATTTCCCCTTCAGAGACAGAATCATGAAAATAATTTCCACTAGAGACCGAGTTCTGGCAAGCATTTCCTTTAGAGGAGTTCTGAAACGCATTTCCCCTTCATCACTTCATTCTGAAAAGCATTTCCTTCAGAAGTTTATTCTGAAAATCATCTCCTTCAGCGCTTCGTTCTGAAAAGCATTTCCTCTTTAGTGATGGAATCCTGAAAAGCACCCCCCTAGAGACCGAGTTCTGGCGAGCATTTCCTTCAGAGGAGTTCTGAAAGCATTTTCCCTTCAGCACTTCATTTTGAAAATCATTTCCTTAAGAAGTTTATCCTGAATAGCATCTTCTGCAGTGCTCGTTCTGAAAAGCATTTCCCCTTAAGAGTCGGAATTCTAAAAAGCATCTCCTTCAGGGCCTTTGTTCTGAAAATAATTTCCCTTCAGATATTTTCTGAAAAAGAATTTCCATCAGATCGAGTCGAGTGTAGACTCATCGTGGTACTCCATTCAACAATTAATTTTGATGGCATCTGTAAGCCCATCTCTGACGACACTCTATCACTTCTCTGAATGGCATCTTTAAGCCTATTCAGGCAATATAATCAACCGACAAGCGTTACTTCATGCACATGCGAGTGCAAATTTCTGGGAACTTAGGTGTTCAATCCTCTTCCACCTTCAGATCCCAAATGGCGAGCATGCCAATCTAACTCTTCAGGTTTAAGAAGATTAAACAGGGGCAGCTGTTGTACCCAATAAAATTCCCTGTCATTCTCAATTGACTTTCTCATGCTCCTAAGGTTATCAAGTATTCAAGACTACTCAAGAATGATCAGATGAGTCCTCCTCCTAAGCAGTTGCCTATAACTAGGGTTTTGGTTTTCTCACAATAAATTGAGCTTCTAATGTCTCAAATTATTTTCATAGTTCCTCATATGCTTCAAAGAATCCTCATGTGAAGTTTCAAGCCTTGCATCACAAATTTGCTCAGTCAATTGCTCAGATGATTGAAAATAAACTATGTTGGGTAAAAAGTAAATTATGGTCAACATATATTCAAACTTCCATATTTTTGGTCAACATTAATATTTTGAAGTTACATTCATCATTTGATCAAGGGTTGATAATGATTCATCAAGAAAACTCAAGATTCATCAAAAGTCAGAAGTTGCTAAATTAGGGTTTTCTTTAGGAGAAGTCAACTGAACTTTGACCAAGCATGACTTTCACATGCTTCATCAGAAAGTTCTCAACCAAAGCCTATTTTGATGGAAATTCAATTATCTACAACTTTGTCTATCTAAGCTCAAGGCCCAAAAATGCTTCATTTGAGAGATATGAGCCAAAACATTATAGGTCATTTTAAAAGTCAACAAAAAGACATTTTTGTCAAAGCAACTTACATCAAGATAAATTCTTTAAATGGAAACACAAACAATTTGAGAGTTGTAGGGGACATCTTGAGATTTCTAAAAAGCCAAAGATCATCTCCATATGATAAAAATTGAGAGAGTTATGATTGGTGCAAGTTGGGAAATTTTGAGAAAATGCATGAAACCCAAATTGAGCAAACTTGAATTTTTGGGCTAATGGGCTTATCTTTTAGAGTCCAAACGTGTTCTTGACCTCATAATAGACCTTTAAATCTATTATTACACCCTTTTAATTTTTTATTTCATTTATTTTAATTTTATTCATTTAAATTCAAAATTAAACCAAATAAATAGCAAAAGCATGTATAAGGCTTAAAATGATTTTGTTTCAAATCTTTTGGAGGCCTAAGATTGCATGAGAAATCGTGTGAATCTTATTTGCAAAACAAATCTCCATGATTTTGTCTTATTCTATTATATTTTCAAACTAGAATCAAAGTTTGTTCTACAAGGTCCAAGCCCATCTTTCTTGACCTAATCTTCTCTTATAAATACTCCTCTCATTCAGACAAGGGAGATCACGAAAAACCTTCCAAGAACACACCCTCTAAATCTCAAATTTTTGTCAAACTAGGGAAAACTTAAAAATCGTTTTCCAGCCCTTTCCAAAGAAAACCAACCACTCAAATCGACTCCTGAGGTGCTATAGAGTAAGTATTGGTTATCCTTGATGATCAAAGAGGCCTAAAACGTGCATCCATGCATCACCGGTTTCCATATTTACAAGAAATTTGTATCTTATTTTTTGTGATGTTTTGATGTGAACTAATGTTCCTGATGTGTTCCTGAGATGTATTAGTACAGGTCTAAACCATCGCATGAGTCTCATAATACCAGCAAGATGGACCACTATGTTTGAACCGATTTTCTTTGTTTTCTTTATATCTCTGTGGACATGATGATTCAGCAAAAACCAAGGGCGCCATTGAACTCGCAAGGGTCAAATTACGGGGTAGGGTTCCTTTTGATCACTAACACGCTCTGTTTTGCAGGTTGAGAAAAACATCTCGCCGAAGAAGACGATCGGGGCTAGGGCTTTGGCGCCTCTTTGGTCCATCTATGTTTGTTGATATTATATTTAATCATTTGTGTTATTATAGAGGATATAACAGCCACCCCAGTGGCAAGGACGTGCGCGCTAAGGAATTGATCTATAAGGGCGTGGGTTTGATCCCTGTCTTTTGCAACTTTTTGTTATTTTTACAATTAACATGCAGGTTTACAATATGTGCAGCACTTGTCTCCTAAATACAAACCAACGTCTAGCGCAGTGGCAAGCAAGGTAGGAGATGAGCTAGAGGGTGTGGGTTCAACACCCACCCCATGCATTTTCCTTATTCTTTTTGTTTTTTAACCTTTTCCTTGATTTTTCTTCCCCTAACCCTAATAAATACTTTTTTCAAAACCCTAATAAATTAGGTTTAGGTTTTTTAATCAATAATTAATTTTGATATTTTTTTATTTACTCATTTATTAGGTTAACTAATATTTTCTTGAAATTAAAATTAATTAGACTTTAGGATTTTTATTAATTAAAATTAATTAGATTTAGGGTTATAACTATTTAACTAACATCAAATCAATTTATAAAAAAATCACATTCAAACATTTTTTAAAAACATTCTTTTATTTTGCATTTAAATTCTTAGAGAAATTGTATAGGTCGCATGACTCTGTTGTAATAGTTTAGCTTTATCTTTCCGCATTTTTCCTATCACGCAACTTCTTACGAAATGTAATAGTCTATGGTTTAGTTTCCGCACTTTATTTTTCACATATTTTTTATGTAATTTCCCTAAAGCCTTGTAATAGCTTAGGATTTAGTTTCTGCACCTTTACTTTAATGTATATATTATACTGCTAGTAACTAGGGTTTGTATGGCAACATTAAAAACAATTGTAGCAAAACCCTAATTTTCAAGACTTAATAACTGAAACTAATACACTTTGCACAATTACACCTTTAGGGTACCCCCCTCTTGTTGCCTTACAAATACATGGTCATGTCCCTCGAAAATAGGAATACTTTAGCAAAGTCCCTTCAAATAAAGAATATAGTCCCTCGATGACCCTTCGATGTTGCCTACAAAAAATTATCTAGTCCCTCCGTTAAGTTGCGAAAGTATCTCTATATGTTGCCTTCAATGACCATACGATGACCCTTCGCCTGTCCCTTCACATCCAATATATGGGACTACCTACCAATTAATTGTATGGATAACATTATCTCTAATGGAGAAGGAAAATAATAAGAACGGCCTTGAGTGGGTAAGAACGGTTAATCACTTGCTCATAATATTTTCTAAAAAACACATTTTTACACATCACACTTTCGAAATATTTTCTAAAACACTTTGTACGCGTTCTTGAGGACTGATACAAGAACCATTACAAAGTTAACCTTACTTTGACTTTTCAAAATATTTTCAAACAAATCACACATACAAAGCAAGTTTTCAAAGTCACTAGCGATTAAGAGGTTGTAGACAACTATGGATGAAAAGGGTGCTAACACCTTCCTTTTTCATAACTTACCCCCCGAACTCAAAATCTATCAAGGTCTTTCCTGTTCTTTTAAGCCTTTCCTTATATTGGTTAAAAGGAAAGTCGGTGGCGACTCCAGCTATCCGCAATTTGGATAAAACCAAAAAAGTCAGTTCTCCCTCTGTATTATAGTCGAGAAAAGCAAAAGAATCAAGAAAGTGATGGAAAGTTTGAAAAACTGAAGAAGAAGAAGAGATGATTTTGATGGTCATAACAAGAGATAAAGATAGATTCAAGGACTAATGTTACTTGGATTAAGGATGTTTATCACATATGTTTGGAAGGAAAGATTGGTTTGTCAACATAAAACCCTCGATGAAGAACATGGTGAAATTCACAAATGACAATACCCTAGCAGATGAAGGTATTGGTGGTATTATGATTATGAGGAAAGATGGAAAGAGGGCAGTAATTTCCAATGTATTATACATACCAGGAATGAAGAGCAATTTGCTCACTATATAGAAGTTGGTCGAAAAGAATTACAAAGTGTTGATTAAAGATAAGATGATGAGAGTCGTCAACACAAATGGAAAGTTAATCTTGAAGGCTCCTATGTATCACAATAGAACTTTCAAGATCGAACTTAATATAATGGAGCACAGGATTCTTTCTACTGCAGCTAGCAGAGATGAACATATATGGCACTATCGACTAGGCTATCTCAACTTCAGAGACATCCGAGATTTAAAGAGAAGAAATATGGTTTCAGGATTTCTAGAAATTGACATTCCAAATGAGGTGTGTGAGGAATGTGTGCAGGTGAAGCAACACAACAATAGCTTCAGCAAGGATGCAGGAAGCAAGTCGAAGGCTATTCTCAAAGTCATATACTTTGATGTTAGTGGACCAATCCAGGTTGATCCGATGGGAGGTAACAAATACTTAATCACATTGATAAATTATTTTAGTAAAAAATTATAGACTTACCTGATCAAGAAGAAACGTGAAGTGATCGAGGTATTCCTACACTCCATTTTTACACTAATACTTACACCAAACACTACTCACCGTAATTATATGGTGAATAGTGTTTTTTAAATAAAAATATATATTTATGAACAGTGAAATACTATTATAATATTTTTTTAAATTAATTTATTTATTTTTTTACTTTTTTAGTAGTAAAATAAAGTTGATTAATGAAATATAAAAAATTGGTTAATGAAGTGATGGAGTTTCTTAATAAACGCCCAAATATCAAAAATAATTTTTAATAGTAAAACAAAGTTGGTTAGTAAAGTGTAAATGATCTTACCGATTGATCAGAACCTGCAAGTGGGCTGAAGGATGATATTTGACTTGCTGGAAAGTTGAGGGAAAATGGGGAGTTGTACCTGCAAGGCACTCCGACGATCAAGTAAGAATGGGTGCAAAGAGATACAAGCAAAATATTAGGGTTTAAGTTTTGAATATTGGATACATGACCTCACATGTGTGAGGGTTTTTATAATTCCCCCGGCGCTTGGACATTGGTCCATATTTTTAGGCTTAGATATGTGGGTCCATTAAAATAAGCAACTGCCCAGACTTGGTCAAAACGGGAAGATGTGCTTGTAACTAGCCATTTGTTCCAAGGAGGAAGCAGATTATAGGAAAAGAGGCATTATGGACGGTTTCTAGCTGTCTTATCGACTCGTGTCGGGTATATGGAGAGTGTTATCCCCCAATTTTGGCCCTAATATCTCTCATCATTTCAATGTCAACCCAATCATATCAAGATCACACACAAGGGTTTGGTTCTTCTTCTTATATTTAGGTTTGTTCATAGGAGATCAACAAGAACTTTGATTTGTATGGTATCATACATGTGTTTTTATAATTTATTGACTTTTAACTAATAAATATAATTTATATTTGCTCTATGGATATTGACATTATAGGTGATGGCACAACACATTTCATCAGGTTGATTCATAGGTTCATGAGTTTATTTCCATGCCTTCTTTAACAAAGGTTAATTGAGATTTAAGCTTCATCTTAGTGTGTGTTTCAAGATAACATGAGTTCAAAGCCTACTATGTCTCATCATGCTCTACTTTGATAAGGAAAGTCAAGAGATACAAGATTGATTCAAGAAGTTTGACCTAATTTGACAAGTTCTTGATTCCTTGATTACAAGTGCATAATTTTCTCAATTTTCAACATTTGGAAGTGATTATTGTTGCTATGGGTTCCTATTATCATCCTCAACAACTCCTCTTCACATAGAAAAAGCAATTGTGCAATAAATATTGTTAAAAGTTGAAATGGGTTCCAAGTTATTTTGATGCTTTAAGAGCTAGGGTTTTGAACTTTTGAGGACTATATCTTGTTCATCTTTTGAGATTTTTGAGTGGTTCCAAAGATATTTTTCTCTTTAAATGGTTATTAACAAATTACTTCAATATTGTAATGCAAATTTTATATGGTAGATCACTAATGATTGAGAAAGATTACAAGTTCTCTATATAGACCATCAAATTCTTTTGTGTGACCTCAAAAGATCATAACTTGGTCAAATTTTATCATCTTGAGCTCATTCTTTTTTTCAAAATGATCTTAAGGATGTTAACTTTAACTCTCTTTTTGGTTCTAAGATTGTAAATGATTTCAAGATTCTTTTTGAGCTCAAAAGATTATAGGCCATCTCATAGGTTTTCACCAATTTCACAAGATCATAACTTGTTCAATATTTGGAATTTTTAGTGATATAAGTTTCACAATACTCTTTAGGTATTCTATTTCAAGCTATAATCAATGATCAAAGCTCAATTTCTAAGTATAAAAGTCAACGCATTTTTCCTTATTTTGACTAATCATAACTTCTAGCACAAGCATCCAAATTAATGCTTTCTTGTCACATTATGAAGAGTGTTACATGATCTTTCTAATGCATCAAGAATCATCTCCTAAGGCTTCCGAAATCGTGCACACCATGAGTTCAAAGTCAGATACTTGAAACTGCATTTTTCCTCCAAGTCAGATTTTGAAATCCATAATCCAGCTTCTAAACACCAAACTAGCACGCATTTTTGATTAAAAAATGTTTAACAAAGTTCCCAAAGTTGAATTAAGGATCAAAATGTAGGAATTGGCTGAGTTTTGATACACATGGAGTCACACATTTTCCACTTTCGGGCTCCATCCAATTTCCCTCCAAACTTCAATTTTATTCTCAATTCATTGCACCATTCCCTTCCCTATAAATAGAGGACATCACTCCTCTCATTTTCTCAAGCTTGGACAGCCAAAATCACCCTACCAAACTCTCTCCATAACTCACTTTTAGGAGTTTTCAAATTCATCTTTTCTCCACTTTTCAATCCAAATTCTTTGTTGATTTTTCATCCTTGAACTACACTGAAGCTAACAGAAGAAGAACCAAGTCCTAAGGCTTCCTAAATCATGCTAGCCAAGTCCAATTTCAGACAAAATTCTTTGGACTTCGTTCAGGTAGTTTAAGGCACCAAATCCTCTAACTCAAATTACTGGAATGGTTTATGATGTTCACTGATGCTTGCTATTAACTCAATTTTGATGAATCAATGCATTTGATGCTTCTGTTTTCAATTTAAAATTTTCAAAACATCTATGGTTTTTTCCAAATCGAGTAAGTGGTGTTTTATATAAATTTGGCGCGAGGATATGGTTATGATCGTCTTGAAGAGACGCATCTAATGATACCACTATGAGCATCTAAATTTACAGATTTAAGAATCATGATCTCGCCCTAGTTGTAGGGTAGTTGAAGGTTGAATATGATCTATGAGGCTTCTTCAACCAATGAGAGCAGGACAATTGAAATGTTGTGATTGGTCTGACTATCGTGACTTCAGTGCGTGCTTGTTGACCGTGGATCACCATACATCATCACTCTTGAGCCATTAGATGTGCCAGCGTGTTTTAATGAACCGAATCCAACATTCACATTATTTCTAATTTATTTTATTTTTACAAAATTTGTTTAAAATTTGTTTTAATTTCAAAAATTCATAACTCTTTTATTTTTTAATCCAAAAATAATGAAAAAATATACAAAAATACTTTGAATTATTTCTGACTTTGTGAATATTTTTTCATATTTTTATATTTGATATTTTTCATAATTTTTGTATTATTTGCCTTATTTTAATTGTTTTGAAAATACTATCTGGTCTTTTAAATTCTGGAAAAATCATGGAAGGATCCAATGACTTCTTGACAAATATTAGTGACCTCATCTCATTTTATTTCTGATTTTGCTATTTTTCACAATTTTTGGTTTATTTTTCTTATTTCTTTAAATTTAAAAATTAATTTCTGATTTTAAAAAATTCCAAAAAAAATTGTCAACACTATTGATTTTTGTTTGACTTCTGACTATTTTTTTTAGTTTTATTTGATGATTTAATATACTTTGTGTATTTTACCAATTATTTCCCTTTTATTAACCATTTAAATATTGTTTTATTAAATATTATTTTATTATTTTTGTTTGGTCCTGATTTGGGTTTTATTTTAGGACAAGTTCCTCAACCTCATTGGATCTTGGGTGTTGATAAGTTAAAAAACCAAATCCACCAAAATAGATGAATGATGTTGATGATATTTGAAACCCTAATTTCATATAATACATCCCCTCCCTCTTCATCTTATCCCTCTCTTACTTGTGCTACATGTTGTTGGAGAATGATCTACATATCATTTCTCTAAACATATGGTACATAGATTGCTATTGACCGACCTAAAAATAGGTGCGACTTCTATATAAGTCCACTTACGATTGCTTAATGTGATACAGTGGCAGAACTGACTGTTATACTGGTAAGCAAGAGTCGCCACCGACTTTTCTTTTATCCAAATTAAGGAAAGGGTGAAAAGAACAGGAAAAGACCTTTTCGAGATTATTCTGAGTAAGGGGGGTAGATTATGGAAAGGGAAGGTGTTAGCACCCTTTCCATCATTAATTATCTATGGGCTCTTAGAGGTTTGCTCATTTAAATACCTTTGTGCTTTGTGTGTTTGAAGATGTTTTGAAAATGCCTTAGTCTGGTGAACTTTGTAATGTTTCTCGGGATAGTGGAGAAAGTATACAAAGTGTTTTGGAAAATGTTTTTGAAAAGTAGTATTTGTGTAGGTGCAAAATGTTTTGAGCAAACTTCTAACAACTATCTACTTTCTACTCGAAAAGGTAGTTCTTTTCCTCCTATCCTTTAGGAAGTGTTATCCTACTATTAGTGAGTAGGTAGCCCTATTGTTGGATGTATGAGGGACATTCGAAGGGACGTACAGTCATAAAGGCAACAATGTAGATACGCTTTAGCAATTTATGTTTAGGGACTAGATCATTTACCGAAAGGAAACTATAGGGTCATTGAGGGACTATGATCTTTTGATTTATGGGTCTTTGCTAAAGCGTCCCCGTTTCGAGGGACATGACTATTTTATTTCTGAAGGAAACCAAAGTTGGGTGCCCTAGAGGTGTATATGTGCAAGTGTGTTATGTTCAATTATTTTTTTGTCTTTTTTGTTAAGTTTGCTAGCGTTTGATTTTAGTCTTTTCCATACAATCCTATTAATCATACATCTAGCAGTTAATATGAAAGCAGTAAAGATGAAGAAGGTAAGGGTCCTACGCTATTACAACCAAATCGAAAGACAAGAAAAATGTAAAAAAAAAAACAAAGAACAAAAATAAAGGAGAGAAAATGAATTCTTCGATCCAGGACAATGGACTCCTTCGATTCACTCTCCTTGGGCCTTCTTTCGATTGGGCTTGAGAATTGACGTGAGCAAGCTTCAATTTGCACCTTTTCTGCCTCCTTCGACTGAGTTTAGGAATGACATGGGCAGCCTTCGATTGCAAACTTCTCTACCTCTTTCGACTGAGCCAGGGAGTGGGCATGAGTGACCTTCGACGGCCAACTCCTATACTTCTTTCTATTTAGAATGTGAAGTAAAATGGACCTACGGAGCAGCATGAATGCATATCCTTCATTCACACTCCTTTTGTCTTTCGTTTGGGGCTGTACAGGTTAGTTCCAACAAGAAAAACCAACAAGTCCAGAGGGCAGAAATGAAGAACACAACTAAGGGGTTATCTATATATTATGCTAAAACGAAAAGTAAATACAAGGCTATTTACATATCATGCTAAAACGAAAGATGCAAGGTCAAGGAGACTTACCTTGCTTAAAACTAGAATTTGTGTGGGGGACTAGAGTTGCTGGATGCCCTTGGATTCAAAAGGAGAGGGAACAAGTGTGATGTGATCTTGTTGAATTTTTAGGAGTTTTTTATGTGCTTCTCTTAGGCTGTGTATGGCATGCAAAACAATAAGTGTGTATGGTTCCCTTGGGCTTCCGTTTCCACCTTGTGCGTATGTGTATGGTCTCCTTATATAGAGGGGATAGAGGGGACAAGAAGGCAAAGGTTTAAACATCCATAAACAAATGTTTTCAAAGCCATGAATGATGTTTTGTAATGTTGAAAAAAGTCATGGAAACTTGTCCCTTTTTGAATTTCAATGAACTTGGACATGCTTCCCTCTTTCGAATGCCTTCAATCCCTGCCCTTCGATTGGCCTCATAGTTTCCTCCTTCGAATGGCTCTTTTTGAGTACTCTTCGACTGGCTCATGTTCTCATCACTGGGGATTCTTCGTTTGAACCCCTATTCAGCTAGGCCAAATGAAAGCTCTTTCCTGGCCAATCGAAGCTTCTTTTGGCATGAATGTGCTTGTGCATGTTGGTTTGAAACAAGCAGCATGCTCTCTTTTGGGCCAGCAGGCCTCTTTGAAAAATTTTCTTTCGTTTTCGCTAGCAATATCCTTCGTTTTAAACCAATGTGTGTGCTCTTTTGAAGGGAACCCATGCATCACTTTCCATTCCTCCAAATGGGCCAACAAAGTAAGTCCTTCGAATGGAACACCCACATATTCCCCTTTAAATCCATCAGTACATGTCTTTCGAATGGGGTGAATATATGTCCTTCGAATGGATCATGTGCCTATCCTTCGAATGCGCCAGTTGTGTACCTTCTGAAAGGGGCATTCAGGTACGTCATAGTGCAGAAATTTTGTGCGTTGAAGGGTCTTGGCATTGAGAGCAGGCATAAAAGAAGTCTTTTCCTTATGCTTTCAACACAAGCATGAAGGGAATTTTGGCCTAGTGAATCGAAAGCCTGCTGATGGGTCTTTGCCTTGTGAAACCAAGGCAAGCATGAAGAGGCATACGTGCGCTTGTAACAAGCTAAGGGGCATTTTTCCCAGTGTAAGCTTTGTGAATCCAAGGCCAGTTAAAAGTATCCTTTTTCCTTGTGGATCGAAGGCCAGCCTGAATAAGTTTTTTGCCATTTTGAATCTGAAGCAAGCATGAAGAAGCCTTTTTCCCTGAACGAAGCTGGCATGCAGGAATTCATTTTCTGGTGAATCGAAACACACTTGTAGGGGATTCTTGCTTTGTGCGCTGAAGGCACACACAAAGGGAGTATTTGCCTAGTCGAAGCAGGAATTAAGCTTGCATGCATGTAGCCATTGCATTGTGAATCAAGCCAGCATGAAAAGCCAATGGTGCAATCAAAGGAGCACCAATATGAGGCCCTTCCCTTTTGAATAGAAGGAAGTTGTTTCAAAGGAAACACATGCCCAGTCGAAACTTGTATACAGTAAGCCAGCAATAGGCCAAGGCTTCAATCGAAGCTTGGAAATTTGAAGCAAGCTTGGAGGAGGTTAGGTGCTCAATCGAAGCCTGTCAAGACGCCAATTGAATGACCCTTTGACATTCCAATCGAAAGACTTCGTTTATCTTCAAAAAAATTATTTTTCTTTAATCAAGTGCTTGTGACCACCGATATAAGAAAAAATCTTGGAAAACATGAGAGAGAAAATTTTGGGGTACAACAGTTGCCCCTGTTCAATCTTCTTAAACCTGAAAATGTAGATTGGCTTGTCTTCCTTTCGTGATCTGAAGGTGGAAGATGATTGAACACTAGAGTGCCCAGATATTTGCACTCGCATGAGGTAACATTGATCGTTGATGATGGCGGGAATGGGCTTACAGATTCCATCTGGATAAAATGACAGAGAGTCATTAAAGATGGGCTTAAAGATGCCATCCAAAGTAGATGCTGAATTCACACATAGTTCCTTTAGGGGTTCCTGTTCCTGATGTTTAAGGAGGAGTCCGCTGGGGAACGTGGTTTTCTATTGTTCTCTTACTTGAGGAAAACCTTGTGGGGAATAAAGTTTAGGAACTTCAGTTGTCCATTACTCTATTGGGACTTATCTCTTGACTGAAACTGTATTAGGAAGAGCCTGTGTAGGGATGTTTCAGGATGAGTCTGTGTTGGACTTCCTCTTAAGGGTTACAATATGGAATCTTTGACAATTGCTACCTCAACAGATAATGAAGGAATCTTTGACGATTGCTACCTCAACATATAATAAAGGAATCTTTGATGATTGCTACCTCAAGAGATGATGAAAGAATCTTTGACGATTGCCACCTCAACAGATAGTGAAGGAATATTTGACGATTTCTACCTCAATAGATGATGAAGGAATCTTTGACGATTGCTACCTCAACAGATAGTGAAGGAATCTTTGATGATTTCTACCTCAACAGATGGTGAAGGAATCTTTGACGATTGCTACCTCAACTGATAGTGAAGGAATCTTTGATGATTGCTACCTTAATAGATGATGAAGGAATCTTTGACGATTGCTACTTCAACAGATGATGAAGGAATCTTTGACGATTGCTACCTCAACAGATAGTAAAGGAATCTTTGATAATTTCTACCTCAACAGATGATGAAGGAATCTTTGACGATTTCTACTTCAATGGATAATGAAGGAATCTTTGACGATTGCTACCTCAATGGATAATGAAGGAATCTTTGACGATTTATACCTCAATGGATAATGAAGGAATCTTTTACGATTGCTACCTCAATAGATAATGAAGGAATATTTGACGATTGCTACTTCAATAGATAATGAAGGAATCTTTGATGATTGTTACCTCAACAGATGATGAAGGATTCTTTGACGATTGCTACCTCAACAGATAATAAAGGAATCTTTAACGATTTCTACCTCAACGGATAATGAAGGAATCTTTGATGATTTCTACCTCAATGAATAATGAAGGAATCTTTGACGATTACTACCTCAACGAATAATGAAAGAATATTTGATGATTTCTACCTCAATGGATAATGAAGGAATCTTGGACGATTGCTACCTCAATGGATAATGAACGAATCTTGAATGATTGCTACCTCAATAGATAATGAAGGAATCTTTGTTGATTTCTACCTCAACATATAATTAAGGAATATTTGACGATTTCTACCTTAATAGATCATGAAGGAATCTTTGACGATTGCTACCTCAATAGATAGTGAAGGAATCTTTGATGATTTCTACCTCAATAGATGATGAAGGAATATTTGATGATTGCTACCTCAATGGATAATGAAGGAATCTTTGACGATTGCTACCTCAATGGATAATGAAGGAATCTTTGACTATTGCTACCTCAATGGATAATGAAGGAATCTTTGATGATTGCCACCTCAATAGATCATGAAGGAATCTTTGACGATTGCTACTTCAACAGATAATGAAGGAATCTTTGATGATTTCTACCTCAACAAATGATGAAGGAATCTTTGATGATTGCTACCTCAACAGATAATGAAGGAATCTCTGACGATTAATACTTCAGCAGGGTGCCAGAAATTTGTCTGGGTATAGACTTTACCTGAAAAGATAAAGGTTTAGCTGCATGAAGTGCAAATGATGTTCTCAAAATAAATGAGATTGTGATATATGTATTTGTATGCACATGCCATGATGTATGAACATGTAATGTTGTTGCACAATATCTTTGTTTGGGAAAATAAATCCCTGACTGCTGCTGAAGAGTACCGGGAAGCTGAATCCCGGACTGCTGTTGGTGAGTGAAGAAAGTGTTTCTTCAATTTCTGCTGGGGATAATGAATAGAGGTAGTTTTTCTGGAGATTCCCTTTCTCTTCCGGGGATCTTCGACTTTTGCTTGAGAATGATTTTGCCGAGGGGAAAAGTTATGTTGGAAGATTTCACCAATTTGGAGAAATAAGCTCCGTTAGGGGATAAACTTATGAAGCTAGAGAAATAAACTCTACTGGGGATAAGGCTTTATAAATTGTTTTAGATTTATAAAACCTTGTTGCGGGAGGTGAACTTTATAAACTTCTTGTGGATTTTGTTGAAATCCGGTTGGGGAATCCCGAGAAGCTTGGCGACTTCACTGGGGATTTTTGTTGGAGCAGTAATTGGAGACTTTGTTCTATCGGGGATATGAGAACCTGACACCATTAGATTGTGTGCTAAGAATATGGCAGTGACCTTGTAGTTGAATGCCTCTGCCTTGGTATCAGTTGGAGAAAATATTTGTCGGGGATTTTTGTAGATGGTTTGACTGTTGTCCCAACTCTTGGAGTCTTTGGTGAATGCAGACCATGGTAATAGACCTTCTACTGATAGACAAGTGACGAGATGACGGGATGTAGTCGTACGCTTTAATCCCTAACTTTTGCATGGACTGTCCTTTCAGATTTCCAGTCCATCGGGATACACCTTTTTTCCCAAGTCGCCTTTTCAGGTTTTCGACTTGTCGATTGTACAGTTTTTTTTATGTATATCCCTAATTTTTGCCCGAACCCATTTGGTTCGCCGGGATGCCCTTATTTTTTCCTAGGCCAGTCAACCTAGCAGGTCTTTGTTCATGCGTAGTATCTTCCGACTATGTCCACATTCATAGGGTGCGGAAGATTGTCATTGTTCATAGTAGTAAGTGTTGCCACACTGCCAAAAGGTGTATGCTGGATCATACATGATTTGTCGCTGGAATTCATGTCTAATGCACTGAGTGATTCAGACGGAGATCTGCCCTTGGTTATTTGGCATTTTTGAGTGATTACTTGAACCTTATCTTGACTGCCTCAGACCAGCTGGACACCATGCTATGCCCATTGATTATGAAGGGCCTATTATTGGAAATGTCTTTTCCGTCTGAGGTGACTCTGTCCATTGAGAGGATCTTCGTTCATCGAATATTCGTTGTGCAATTTTCTCAGCTGCTCGAACAATTAGTCATATGCAAACAATGTCATTTAAAGAATGCAAAGTTTATGCCTGTCTTGAAGTTTGAAAATTCGTTTTTAGCAAAACAAACAGATTTTGTAAGAGTGTGATATCAACTTCGGATTTATAGCAGACCTTATAGGAGTCAGGATACCTTTTATAATAGTATGCTTCCAAACTAATCCATGCTTCAGCTAGGACTTTTAATGGTTATAACATGGCCTGGTTCACGGTTTAAGAAACAAAGGATAAAGGATCAAAATTTATTTATACCCAACCCATTCTTCGTGATGTTCTTCAGTCCTATACTCAGTTAATTGTGCGTTTGAATCCTGATTGAGTCTGGAATCTTTGCCCTGATATTTTGGTGATGGTTCAAACATTGAATGTTTGTTTAAGAAGGCAGTCATTTTTGTAACCCTTTCTTTTTTTGTTGAGGATTTGTAGGACCTCTTTTTTTGTTTTAGTTATCCCTACTTTTGTCTGAACTGTTTCTTTTGTGTTTACAGTCAGCGGGATGCCCCCGTTTTTTTCTTAATTCCCCTTCATAGGTTTTAACTTAGTGGGCTTTTATTTTGAGAGATAATGACTGTCGGTTTTAATGTTTATGGGGAACCATCACCATCTTTTGGAAGGTATCTACTACACTATTTGTCGTGTATGAAGGTGGAGCTTGTGACTGAATGCACATCTGAATTAACTGAGAAAACTACCTTGTCCCAGGTCATGATTAAGGGTTTTAATTTGTAATAAAAACTCCTACTTCTTAGGCTCAAATGGGTTGACTAGTGTTGTACCCAAATTTTTTCCCCTAAGATTCCTTCATCATACCATGTTGATTAAATCACAACAAGATCACATTAGGAATTTTGGTTCTTCTCCCTATCTTTAGCCTTGCTCTTTTGAGGAGTTACCAAGCACCTTGACTTGTTTTCTTTTGTGATCATGAATATTTTGGAATTATTTTGGAAGAAATGGCATGACAAGGCTTCTTTTGGTTCAACATATCTCAAAGTTATCAAAATTGATTCAAAAATACAAAGGGTTAAGGGAAGAAGTTGTCATGATTGGACAAGGTCTTGCTCCTATTGGTCACAAGAGCATATTTCTCTCTAATTTCAAAATATGGAAGTGGTTTTGGTGGCTATGAGTCCTCATCATCATCCTCAACAACTTCTATTCACAAAGTAATAATATTGGCACAAGAAGTTTATTCCAACTTGTCAAAGTTCCTTAAAGCATTCTCTTGATCTAGAAGCTAGGGTTTTGAACTTCAAAGGAGAATATCTTGCTCATATTTTGGTATTTTTGGGTGATTCCGAAGACATATTTATCTTCAAAGAGTTATCAACAAATCACTTCAAAAGTTCCAAGGAGTTTTCATGTGGAAGGAACTTGGTGAAGAAGAAAGATTACAAGTCATCCAGATGAATCCCCAATTTTCCATATGTGACTTCAAATGGTCATAACCTGATCCATTTTTATCACCTTGAGCCCATTATTTTTCCATGATGATCTTAAGGATGTGTACTTCATGCCTTCTTTTATGTGAAAAGTAAGAAAATTGATGGAAGTTGCCTTAATAATGTAAAAGATTATAGGTCATTTCAGTATTTTTGGCCAACTTCAACAAGTCATAACTTGCCAAAAAATTTTGGAGATTTTGAGTGTTTCAAATTTCAAAATGTCATTCAAGAGGTCTACTTCATTCCATATTTTTTGGTCAAGAGAAAATTCTAAGTGGAATGCAATGTTTGATTACAAAAGATTATAGGTCATTTTTGAAGAAGAACTTTAAATATTTCTAAGTATGGAAAGTCAACACTTTTTCTTCAACTTTGACTCCATGTAACTTTCAGCTCAAGCATCCATTTGATTCCATTCTTTTTCCATTTCAAAGCTTGTAACCTCATCTTTCCAAAGCATCAAGAATTATGCCCTAAGACCCCTTGAGTTGGAAATGCCATGGATTTGAATTTGGTAGTTTGAGACTGAATTTTTCACAAAGTCAAGATTTTGAAATCTTTGTTTTGGCTTCTAATCACAAGTTTTCCACGCGTTTTTGTTTCTAATCATGATTAGCAACTTGCCAGAAGTTATTAGCATCATGAAACGCACGTTTTGGCTGAGTTTTGATCAAGTTTGAGTCACACTTTCTTCATGATGCAGACCCACACGAATTCCCTCCAAAACGCGTCATTCATTCTTCCTTTTGATCCCTTTTTCTTCCCTATAAATAGAGGGTCATCCCCCATCCATATAATTACATTCAAGAATTGTGCCATATACTGTTCCATAGAAGTCCAGTTTCAGAGCTCTGCAACTCAACTTCAATAGGTAGATTCCTTCATCAATTCTTCAAAACTCGAATATCATTGTGTTTCTCTCGTTGCCCTGGTTCTAGTCGCAACACTTACATTTCACTGGAAATACGATTTGACCATGAATTTTCAAATCCCTTTTCAAAACATTCCTACCAAATTGCTTGAGCTACAGTTTATATAAATTTGGCGCGAGGGTGTGGTTGTTTTCGTCTTGAAGAGACGAAGCGATTGGCATAGGTCTGAGCTTCTGATTTTATAGTTTGAGAGACCTGCAAATCACGTTGGCTGGAGGTTGAAGATGACCTACGTGTCATCTTCCA
Source organism: Vicia faba (assembly GCA_948472305.1). Classification (NCBI taxonomy): domain Eukaryota; kingdom Viridiplantae; phylum Streptophyta; class Magnoliopsida; order Fabales; family Fabaceae; genus Vicia; species Vicia faba. The sequence goes on from OX451736.1 coordinate 1,141,457,228, forward strand.
ACCAATGATGGTACGCCACTTGTTATTTTCAAAATTTTGATTTATATTTGATTATGTACATTATTCACTAATGACCATGATATGCACAGTGCGCCAGATCCCTTGGATTTGATTACTAACGCGTTTTGACTTTCATCCAATGGTCCACATATTTTACTTTTATTTTCTTTTTCTGATTTTTATATTTTAATTGTTTTAAATTTCAAAAAATCATAGAAAATTCTTTTTTAGTCCAAAAAATCTGATAAAATTATGAAAAATATTTTTGATTATTCTCTTTCTGATTTTTATTTTTTCACAATTTAATTTTGTGTTTTGGTATTTTTTTATAAATTTTACACTTATTGGATTTGTTTTAAATGTTTAAAAATATTTTTCTACATTTTTAAATTCTGAAAAAATTATGGAATGATCCAATGATATTGTGACAAATATTGGTGACCTTATTTTATTTTTGTTTCTGACTTTACTATTTTTTACTATTTCTGTTTATTTTACCCATTTATTTTAATTTAAAAATAGTTTCTGACTCTTAAAAATTACAAAAAAAATTATAAAAATATTTGGATCCACTTTTGATTTTTCTAATGCCTTATTTTTAATTTCTTGATTAATTTAAACATAATTGATATTTTACTCATTATTTTCCATTTTTTTAACATTTTTTTAACCATTTAATATATATATATATATATATTAAATGTGATATTATTTTGTGATTATTTTCTGGCTGTCTTGGGTTGATTTTTTGATCATGACTTTATTAACATCATTGGATCCATGGTGTTGAGTTCAACTCCACCAAAATGGATGAATGATTTTAATAATAGTTTGATTAAATATTAATTCAAATGTGGTTTCTCTTTTGCCCTAATTCCCCTTCATCTCATCCTCTTCTCATTGCACTATATGTTGTTGGAGCATGATCTCTATATCATGTCTCAAAACAAATGGTGCATAGATTGCTATTGACCGGCCTCAAAATAGGTGTGACTTCTATATAAGTCCACTTACGATTGCTTAACATAGGGCTAAATTTTGTCTCGATTCGAATAAATGATCATTCATGGCCCAAACTTATGATTGCAAGCCCAAGTATGTTAATTTGATCTCTTTGATCCAATAACCTTGAGATTCATTATGTGGAGGCCTTGGTTCTATCAATCCTCTAATGGATCTACAACACCTTTGGTCAACGCGGATCACTTAAACATCGTTGATCATTAAATGGTACTTATGATAATTCCAAATGGATGATATACTTGACAAAAAGCAAATGCAACTTGTTGTGTAGAGGCTTTGGTTCTACCAATCCTCTAATGAGTTCCAAATGAAAGTTTCAAGATGGTCATCCAGCTAACCACTAATTATTGACTTGTTTATCTTATGCTTTTATTCTTTTTATGCTTTATGTAATATTTATTTTTTTAGCATTTTCATTTCATGCCATTTTCATCTTTCCTCATTTGAGCATTTATTTTCTTGTCATTTTTACTTTGCTCACTTGAGCTTTTCTTTTCTTTTCTTTTCTTAAGATACTTAATAATAAACATAAACCCTAAAAAACTCTTAATAGTACTTGGACTATTTGGTTACTATCCTTGGTATAATGGAGCATGGGACTATTTCTTGGACTTAGGATTAGAAACCTTGGCCTATCTTGGAAACCTTGTAATCTTATCTGATTATTTTGTCTGGAGTTCTTGAGGTTTACCTCAAGACATTGGGTTTCTTGTTTTTTTTTGTGCAGGTTTTTGTGATTACATTATCTGTTTGTAATCTGGAATTCACGCGCATACAGTCGTTACTCTGCCCAATTTTTATGAAGACTTAATACACTTGAAGTTTGGTTCTCTCAAGAGGTCTAGTATCTTTGCTTGCTTGGTTTCAATCCAAAGAATGGGGATTCTATCTTGGCTCATAATGTCAAGTTTTGGCTTCTTGTTGGTTAGATGGATCTTATCATTAGCTTTTACCTTATGCTTTAGGATAGTCTCTTCTTCTCCTCCCATCTTCTTTAATTTAAAAAATCTTCTCCCTCCTTTTTAAACTCTTCTTGTTTTGAAACTTAAACTACTTTCATAATAAACTTGGACTTAGGTCCATGCATTTTCAAAATCTTTTCATAAATAAACCCCAATCAATTTAATAATACTTTGACATTTTTGTGAGAAGACTAAAAGTCAATCAATCTCATTTCAAACCATTTTGCCATTTTGGTTTTTATCTTTAAACTTTTCTCGAAAGGTTAGACTCGTGTGAATCCTTGTAGTGATGCAAACAACTATACTTCTATAATATGTAGTGAAGTGAGATATTTTCCACTTGGGTGTTAAGTGAGGCATTGTTGATTTTAAAATAAAAGCCATATCCTCCAATTTGAGATGATGCAAATTCTCCTTGCTCATGATTATGGATAGTAAGTATGTTTTCCACACTGACAATGATGATGATTTCTTATCTCTTAAAATCAACCAACACACCTGTGTTTCAAATTTTTTAAAAGAGGAACTACGTGTACCCTGATCCCCTATTGCATGAAAGATGGTACGTAGGCACTAAAGGTTCGCAACCGCGGCGGGTGCAAAAATCATAAAAATATATTTCTTTTCTCACCTCCACCATCCATTTTATATACAACACATTTTTTTATATAGCCAAAATATACAGATTTTACAAATAGGTTCATGCGGAGTACCGTAGATGTTTAGGGTGCTAATACCTTCCCTTTGCATAACCAACCCCCTTACCTTGAATCTTTTCCCTTTTTTGGCTTATTCACTCTTTTCTCATTCCTCTGGAAACAATAAAGCGCGTGGCGATTTTTATTTTGATTTGTATAAAGTCTAGTCAATCCAATGGCTTAGTCTTGAACATTTCTACCGCTACAGAAAAGTGGCGACTTCATTGGGGACAGATTGACCTCTTGCTGGTCCATCCCTAAGTGGGTTGAGCCTATCTTTGTTTATATTTGTATCTGTGTTATTGTTGTTTATGTGTTATATTTTGTATATATGTTTCTTTGAATTTTCCTGGTTTTCAGGTTGCTTGGTGATTACTTATGAGTCCTATACCCGGACTTGGGCAAACTTTAAGATAGGACGGGAGGTATAGTCATGTTAACTTTGAGGGAGTAATCCCAAAAAAGGAGGCATGAGATCCCCCACTCAGTGGAGGCCCCTTTGACTGTAGTGTCGTTTATCGAGTAATCGAGAAGACGTACTGCTTTCGACCTGGGAGCCTGCTGAAACTGAGGAATGTAGAATACCAAACCCATCTTGGCCTTTTAGGTGTAGTGCAGAAGCTATGACAGAGTAATCCGGAAATAGTTGTCACGCGATACTACACTCGGACGAGTCTTTCTTGAGAATATTACTAATTACTGAGTTAATCAGGAAGTTGGTAATATCTGAAGGAAGGATGTAGACTCTGGGAACCTCTAGAACCTTGTTCGGCAGGTGATAACTCTTAGACCAACACATTACGGGTAGTACCTTCAACCTCATGCTCGTTACGTTGAATCTATGAACCCTTTATGTGTGATCTTGTGTGTGATTGTTGCATCATGCATCCATTCACTCATAAGCATATTTTGAAGAAAACAATATTTCAAGAGATTTAAACTTTGACTATTTGTGAATATCTCAGGTACTTTTAACCATGGATTCTGGAAAGAGAAAGACCGGGAAATACAGTTTCAAGGATCCCAAGATAGATGAGTTGATCAGTCTAATTCTAGAGATCGAGTGTTCTGCAGAGTTTCGAAAGAAGTATGGATCCATTATTCCTCTCATGAAGCTGAAGATGAAGGAGGGTATTCTCTCGACCTTGGTCCAGTTCTATGATCCGGTGTATCACTGCTTTACTTTTCCTGATTAACAGTTGATGCTTACACTGGAGGAGTATTCGTATCTATTGGATTTACCCATTACTGAGCATGTTCCTTTTACTGGTTTGGAGGGTGAGCCAAAACCACATGAGATTGCTGCTTTGATTCATCTGGGGAAGTCTGAGGTGGAAGCCCATATGACTACTAAAGGAGGGATTAGAGGATTACTAGCTCAGTTCTTATTGGATAAAGCTCGTTACTTTACTAGAATGAAGAGTGCGGTTGCTTTTGAGGCCATCTTTGCTTTACTTGCTTACGGATTATTCTTATTTCCTAATATGGACAAGTTTGTCGACATTAACTCTATCAGGACTTTCATGATTGGAAACCCTGTTCCTACACTATTGGGTGATGCTTATTACTCTGTTCATCTTCGGAGTTCTTATCATGGGGGAATGATTATCTGTTGCACGCCTTTGTTGTACCAGTGGTTCGTTTCTCATATGCCTCAGTCTGATGCTTTTTGGAATGTCAAGAAGGAACCCCGTTGGGTTCCTAAGATCATGGCACTAACTCACTCGGATATTGATTGGTATCATCGAGCTTATCAGGATATAGAGATTATTGACAGTTGTGGTAGTTTCCCCAATGTGCCTCTTCTTGGTACAAAGGGGGGAATTAACTATAACTCTGTTCTTGCACGGCGACAGCTTGGTTATCCGATGAGGGATAAACTGAATAATATTCATTTGAGTAGTTTCTTTCTGAAGGAAGGATAAGACCATAGGGAAGCTAGGGAGCAGATTGCGAAGGGTTGGCGTCACATTCATAAGAGTAGGAAGGATTTGGGACCTAGGGGTGATGTTTCTTTGGAGCCATATCTTCAGTGGGTCCGGTCGAGAGCCATTCAGTTGAAGATGCCGTATACTCGGGAGACACCCATGCCTGATTTGTTTGTGAAGACCACTCCTCCCTTATTAGACGATCTAGAAGAGCTGCAACTAGCTTTGGTTAGGATGCAACAGGAAATGGATGCTTGGAAGAACAAGTTCCAGACTTTAGAGAGTTCCTACAGAGCAGACCTGAAGGAGAAAGACGATTTGATCGAGATCCTTGAGAGTCGAGCGGTGGAGTCTATGGAGAGGCAAGGGGATTTATTTTCTCCTAAGCCTCAAATAGGTTCTGATTACTCACTTCCTGATCCAGATGATTGGAAAGAGGTTTCCATCAGACATGTGGAAGAAAACCAGAGGTTGAGGGCTCAGATTGCCAGGCTCACAGGGAAGCGTCAGCGTACAGATTGATCTCTGTCAGTTCTTTTTCTCATGATTTTTAGATTGTATTTTCATCTTGTACTTGGGATCATTGAAACTTGTAATCCATTTTGAAGTTATTATAATAAAAAAATTCAGTATTTCAAATGCGTTATTATTTTGATGTTTGCAATATGTCTATAAACGTTAAATCCCTTGAAATATTAAATGATAAAGTAAAAATAATCATGTGCATTGCATGTCATGCATCATATTGCACACATTTCTTGAATTTATTATGCATACCCAGGTGTCTTACCCGGCTTCTTTACTTCATTCAGCAAGTTGACTCATCACTATAATACTCGGGCTAATTTCAAAAAGAAGATGGACAACTTAGAACGGGAGAATCGCGAGCTGTGCGAAGAAGTTTCTGCTTTGAAGGCTGGCTTGGCCAATTTGACTACTCTGATGGAAGCTCAGGTGGCTGCGCAGAATCAGCCACCGAGTGTTCAACCTCAACCAACAAGGGAAAATACTGAAGTTTCGACTGTTCCTGTATCCGCTACTCCGGTTGTTGTTCAAAACCGTATGCCTCAAGGTTATTCGTGGGGAATGCCAGATAATTTTTCACCTGAAGATTTCAATCTTGGCCCTCAAGATACTCCAGTGGTTCAGATTGTTGTTACTCCGGTGCCTCCTGTGGTGCATGCTGTCCTTGTTGCACCTCCTTCGGTGAATCTGGTTCCGTTTGTTGATGAAGATATGTGTCGTCCTTTCCCTCCGCCGAGTGAAGACTGGGGTCTTTATGACAGAATGGATGATTTTCAAGAGTAGTTTGATAGAATGCAAAGAGAGATGAAGGATCTTAGGGGAAAAGAGCTATTTGGATAGAATGTGAATGAGCTGTGTTTGGTCCCGAATGTTAAAATACCTGCTAAGTTCAAGGTCCCGGAGTTTGAGAAGTACAAGGGCAACACTTGCCCTCGTTCTCACTTGGTGATGTAAGTGAGGAGAATGTCTACCCACACTGATGATCAGTGTCTGCTGATTCACTTTTTCTAGGATAGTCTGACCGGCACAACGTTGAAATGGTACATGAGTTTAGACAGCGACAACATCCATACTTTTAATGATTTGGGAGAAGCATTCATCAAACAATACAAATACAATGTGGACATGGCGCCCAACCGTGACCAGGTTAGGGCAATGGTTCAGAAAGACATGGAATCATTCAAAGAGTATGCGCAGAGATGGCGTGAAGTGGCTGCCCAAGTGATTCCTCCCATGGAGGAAAAGGAAATGACTAAAAATTTTCTGAAGACGCTGGGCGCTTTCTACTATGAAAGAATGGTAGCAAGTGCCCCAAGTGATTTTACAGAGATGGTAGGAATGGGTGTCCACCTAGAGGAGGCAGTAAGAGAAGGTCGTTTGATGAAGGGTGAAGGATCTGGAGGTGTGAAGAAGTCATATTATGGGTTTACCAAGAAGAAAGAAGGAGATGCAAATGTTGTTATACAAGAGAGGAGGGTAAACGCTCCTAGAAAGAATTATCAGCGTCACCAGCAAGTCGCCTCAGTTACTCCTGTGATGAGTGCCGCTCCGAATGTCGTTGCTTATCAAAGACCGTCCCAGTAGGGGAACCAAGGGAATAATCAGAGAAGGGAGAACTATGATCTTATTCCCATGAGCTATGCAGAGCTACTACCGGCATTGATTCAGAAGAAGTTGGTCCAGACACGACCACCTCCCGTCGTACCATCACCATTGCCTTGGTATTATAAAGCAGACAAGACGTGTGCCTTTCATCAGGGAGCACCAGGGCATAGTATTGAGAATTGTTATCCTTTGAGGACTGAAGTGCAAAGCCTGGTGAAGTCTGGAATTCTATCTTTCAAAGACATGGGACCTAATGTGAAAGATAATCCTCTACCCAAGCACGGGGGGGTGGATGTTGTGAATATGGTGGCAGGTTGTCCAGGCGACTTCCGAATTTTTTAAATTAATCTGGTTAGAGGAGATTTGGTGAAGATGTATACAGACCTCTATGAATTCAGCTATTATACGCATGACCATGCTGGTTGTGTTGTTTGTAGTACATACATACAGGGTTGCGAGAAGATAAAGGCTGATTTACAGGAGATTATGGATGAGAGTTTAATCCATATAATCAGGCCTAGGGCAGAATATGAAGAGGAAGTGAATATGGTTTCTGGATGCCTTGGTGAATTCAGAATTTTTGATGTGGAGTATTTGAATGAGGATCTCGTGCAGTTGCATACTACCTTCTGCCGTACTGCTGGTCAGGTGGAACACCAATATGGATCTTGCATAGTTTGTTGTCAAGACCCCCGAGGATGTTCTATTGTGAGGGACAATGTTCAGCTGCTGTTAGACAATGGAACTATCAAGATCACATGTCAGAGAGATGATTATCATGATATCGATATGATTGAAGTTTATTTAATGGAAGAAGAGTCAGAGGAAGAGTATGCCTCCACGGATGAGTATTTCTCTTCAGACGAAGATTTGTTTGACGGAAACTACTTTTTGATGGCTGATTGTGTTGACGAAGGGGTAAACATCATTGTACCTTGTTTTGGTGCACCCGCTCATCTTGAAGTAGAGTACCATAGCAAACCAGCTGTTACCCCATTGGTAATTAGTCTGCGAGGTCCTTTTCCCTATAAATCAGATAAGGTTGTGCCTTACAAATACAACGCTACAATCTTAGAAGATGGGGTGGAAGTTCCCATCCAGCCAATGCCTGATGTTGGAAATATAGCTGAAAATAGCAGGGTGACCAGTAGCGATCGTGTGTTTGCACCAGTTGTACGAAGAGATGTTGTTGCTGGAAAGAAAATTGTTGAGAATGATGAGCCTAAGAAGGCTACAGGAGAGACTAGCGGGGCCACATTAGAGAAAGAAGTGGATGATATTTTGAAGATAATTAAGATGAGCAACTATAGAATTGTAGATCAGCTACTACAGACTCCTTCAAAGATATCTATACTAGCTTTATTGATGAATTCCTCCACTCATAGAGAATCGCTGATGAGAGTACTAGACCAAGCTTTTATGGAGAGTGACATGCCATTAGATCAATTCATAAGTGTAATTGGAAACATTACATCATGTAACAACTTGAGTTTCTGCGATGATGAGTTACCAGATGAAGGGAGGAATCACAACCTGGCCCTTCACATATCTATGAACTATAAGAATGACTCGCTATCCAATGTGCTAATTGATAATGGATCTGCGTTGAATGTTATACCGAGGAGTACTCTCATGAAGTTAAAGTATCAAGGAGCACCTATGCGCCTGAGCGGCATCATTGTGAAGGCTTTTGATGGGTCGAGGAAATTTGTCATCGGTGAAGTGGACTTGCCCATCCATATAGGACCACATTTGTTCTTGATAACCTTCCAGGTCATGGACATTATCCCCGCATATAGATGTTTGCTAGGACGGCCATGGATACATGAAGCAGGGGTTGTCACTTCAACTTTGCATCAAAAGTTAAAATTTGTGCGTGAAGGGAAGATAGTGATCATAAATGGGGAGCAGGCGTTGTTGATATCCCATCTATCCTCTTTCAGTATTGTTGAAGCGGATGAGGTTGCTTTTGGAACCCAGTTCCAAGCCCTATCCATTGACAACATAAGGAGAAATGAGAATTTTGTGGTTTCCATGAAGGACGCGCAGCAGGTTGTGCGCAATGGTCATAATGCAGTTTGGGGACGACTTGTGGATCCACCCGTGAACAAAAATAGAGCTGGTTTGGGTTTCTCTTCAAGGAATGGCAAAGGCGAAAGTTTGAAATCAAAGTCTACTGTGAACAGTTATCATGATGTTCTCCGCAGCGGAGGCTACCTCCATCCAATTGGTTCTGGAATTAATGTTGTTGAAGAGGATGAAGCAGAGCAGGAAGTACCGAATTATGTAATGCATGGAGTCCGAGTTCAGAACTGGATCACCATTGACGTTCCTTCTTGCATACATGTTTCAAAGTAATTTGTTTTGTTAATATGTTTCTTTCTTTTGAAAAGCTTTCACTCTGCCCAAGATGGAAGTATTAATGTTGTAGGGCTTATTTGTTTGCTATGACTTTTAAGATCATTAATAAAAGTTGTCTTTGCTTCCAAAAATATGTCTTTATTTTCTATTTTTTCTTGGGAAATGGTAATAAAAAAAACCTTTCAAAATAAATGATAACTGAAAATTAATCTGCATGATCACTTGTTATATGTGTCAGTTTCTAAAAGCAATCATAAATCATATGTGTAGATTAATTAAAAAACCCATTGAATACAATGACCCTGCACCCTCTCCCAACTTTGAATGTCCTGTGTTTGGGGCTGAAGAAGAAGATTATGGTGAGATTCCGGAAGAGGTCTCACGGTTGCTTGAGCACGAGGAAAATACCATTCAACCATATAAGGAGCCTTTGGAAGTGATCAATTTGGGTTCAGAAGAAGATCCGAAGGAAGTCAAGATTGGAGCATTGTTGCATCTTGATGTAAAGAGTGGGTTGATTGAGCTGTTGAAAGAGTATGTGGATATTTTTTTTGGTATTATCAAGATATTCCTAGTCTAGATACAGACATTGTCGAGCATCGTTTTCCATTGAAGCCAGAGTGTTCGCCAGATAAACAAAAGTTGAGAAGAACCCACCCAGATATGGAAGTAAAGATTAAAGAGGAGATCTAAAGCAGATGAATGCTGGTTTTCTTGTGACGTCAGTGTATCCTCAATGGATTTCCAATATTGTCCCAGTATCGAAAAAATACGGAAAAGTATGCATGTGTGTAGATTACAGAGATCTAAATAAAGCTAGTCCAAAAGATGATTTTCCATTACCTCACGTTGGCATGTTAGTGGACAGCACAGCAAAATTCAAAGTATTCTCGTTCATGGACGAATTTTCCGGGTATAATCAAATAAGAATGGCTCCAGAGGACATGTAAAAAACAACGTTTATCACACCTTGGGGGACATTCTGTTACAGAGCGATGCCCTTCGGGTTGAAGAACGTTGGTGCAACGTACCAAATGGCTATGACAACCCTATTCCATGATCTGATGCACAAAGAAATCGAAGTATATGTTGATGATATGATTTCCAAATCCCAAACTGAAGAAGGGCATGTAGAAGATTTGTTGAAGTTGTTTCAGTGTTTGAGGAAATATCGTCTCCGCTTGAATCCAAATAAATGAACCTTCAGTGTTAGATCGAGGAAATTGTTGGGTTTTATTATTAGCCAAAAAGGAATTGAAGTTGACCCTAATAAATTCAAAGCAATTCAAGAAATTCCAGCACCAGGAACTGAAAAGCAATTCAGGGGTTTCCTCGGGCATTTGAATTATATTTCCAGATTTATTTCCCACATGACGGCAACATGTGAACCAATATTTAAGTTGTTAAAGAAAGATCAAGGTTATGTGTGGACAGATGACTACCAAAGGACATTTGGGAGTATTAAAGAATAACTGCTTGAACCTCCTATCTTGCTCCCTCCCGTAGAAGGAAGACCGTTGATTATGTATCTAACAGTGTTAGATAAATCCATGGGTTGTATTCTGGGACAACAGGATGAAATAGGAAAGAAGGAGTTCGCCATTTATTATCTCAACAAAAAGTTCACTGGTTGTGAGTCGCGATATTCCATGTTGGAAAAGACATGTTATGCTTTGGCCTGGGCGGCAAAGCGTTTGTGGCAGTATATGTTGAATCATACCACTTGGTTGATCTCCAAAATGGATCCAATCAAGTATATTTTTGAGAAGCTTGCTCTTACTGGGAGAATTTCCCGCTGGCAGATGTTGTTATCTGAATATGATATCGAGTACCACACTCAAAAGGCTATTAAAAGTAGTGTGTTGGCAGATTACCTTGCTCACCAGCCGGTGGAAGATCATCATTCTGTATAGTATGAATTCCCCGATGAGGATGTGATGTTCCTGAAAGTGAAAGATTGTGATGAACCATTGCCTGAGGAGGTCCCTGACCCTAAATCTCGTTGGAGTATGGTATTTGATGGAGCGGTGAATGCTTATGGTAAAGGAATTGGTGTTGTGATTGTCACTCCTCATGGATCTCACATTCCTTTTACTGCGAGGTTAACATTTGATTGCACTAATAATATGGCGGAATATGAGGCTTGCATCATGGGTCTTGAGGAAGCTATTGATCTCAGAATCAAAATTCTAGATGTGTATGGAGATTCTGTGTTGGTGATAAATCAAATTAAAGGAGAATGGGACACTCGTCACCCTGGCTTGATCCCTTACAAAGATTATGCTAGAAGATTATTACCCTTCTTCAATAAAGTTGAATTCCATCACATCCCTAGAGGTGAAAATCAAATGGCAGATGCTCTGGCAACTCTGGCTTCCATGTACCAAGTGAATACTTTGAATGATATACCCCGAATTACAGTTCAACAACTAGATAGGCCCGCTCATGTGTTTACGACATAAGAGGTAGCAGATTAAAAACCTTGGTATTATGATATCAAGCATTTTCTTCAGACTCAGGAATACCCGATTTGTGCATCGAGGAAAGATAGAAAGACACTGAGAAGATTGGCCGACAGTTTCTTCCTCAGTGAAGATGTGTTATACAAGAGAAATTATGACATGGTCTTGCTCAGATGCGTGGATAGACACGAAGCAGACATATTGATGCATGAGATTCATGAAGGTTCATTTGGCACTCATGCTAATGGACATTCGATGGCTAAAAAGATGCTAAGGGCAGGTTATTATTGGTTGACAATGGAATCTGACTGTTACAAATTTGCAAAGAAGTTCCATAAATGCCAGGATTATGCGGACAAGGTTCATGTGCCTCCAACACTTCTCAATATGATTTCCTCCCCATGGCCTTTCTCTATGTGGGGTATTGACATGATCGGGATGATAGAACCCAAAGCTTCAAATGGGCACCGTTTTATCTTGGTAGCAATTCACTACTTTACCAAATGGGTAGAGGCTGCTTCATATGCCAATGTTACCAAACAGGTAGTGGTGCGCTTCATCAAAAATAATCTTATATGCTGGTATGGTGTGCCGAGCAGAATCATCACTGACAATGGCTCGAATTTGAACAACAAGATGATGACAGAACTGTGTGAAGAATTCAAGATTGTTCATCACAATTCATCTCCATGCAGGCCAAAGATGAATGGGGTTGTTGAAGCTGCTAATAAGAATATCAAGAGAATTATCCAGAAAATGGTTGTCACTTATAAGGATTGGCATGAAATGCTCCCTTTTGCTCTGCATGGATATCGAACATCTGTCCACACTTCAATAGGAGCAACCTCGTTCTCCCTGGTGTATGGAATGGTAGCGGTACTCCCTGTCGAAGTAGAGATTCCCTCGTTACGTGTGATAGTGGAAACCAAATTGACAGAGGCTGAATGGGTCTAGAACAGGTTTGACCAATTGAATTTGATTGAAGAGAAGAGAATGGCAGCTTTATGTCATGGGCAGTTATATCAGAGAAGAATGAAGAAAGCATTTGATAAAAAGGTCAAACCTCATGAATTCAGAGAAGGCAACCTCGTGCTCGGGAAGATCATGTCTTTCAACACTGATTCTAGGGGAAAGTGGACTCCCAATTTTGAAGGCCCGTATGTTGTCAAGAAAGCCTTCTCTGGTGGTGCATTAATTCTTGAAACTATGGATTGTGAGGAGTTCCCACGTCCCATGAATGCTGATGTAGTCAAGAAATACTTTGCCTAAAGAAATAAAAGAACAACTCGCTAAGTTGAAAACCCAAAAGGGCGGCTTAAGCAAAAAGGAGTGTCTTGGTAGGCCAAAAACCCGAAAGGGCGGTCTAGGCAAAAATTAGAGACATAAACAGAATAAATTTCCCGCTAAGTTGAAAACCCGCAAGGGCAGCTTAGGCAAAAGTTAGGGATTTTCTTGGCAAGTAACTACGTCAGACAAGACTTGATCGATGAAGCAACAATCTTCTCAGATCCTCACCATACTTCAACAAAAGCTACAGCTCAGGATTTCAAAAGTTGTTAGGGAGGATAGTGGTCATTGTATCTCAATGTATCTTTTCCATTATGCATTACCATTTCCCAAACTTTGTAATCATCTGTGGAGTCTCGCCATTCGCATACTACCATTCTATTAATGAAATTCAAGCTTTTGCCCAATTCTCTATGTTCTTATTTTATTTAGCTTGCAAAGACTCCATTTATTACTAATGATAACTTTCAAAGCAAAAAGATTAAAAAGCAAAATTTACTTTTAAAAAAAAAAGATTTTTACAATTCAATTTACTTTGGGATTTGTGATGAAACAATGACAACAAAAATGGTGATCCCAAGAATGAATAAACTCCGGTTGTTTTAAGAAGATCTACTTCCTTCATGAAGGTTTTCTCAGATCATTTTGCTGGTATGTGCGTAATCTTAGTGTGTTTCTCATATAGTTAAAGACGATACCAGTGGGTGCAAGGTACAATATTGGGTTTGTGATCCCATTATCCCCAGTCAGGTCTTGGTTCAATTTTGATTTTGGGTTTGTGTGGTCAGAAGCCTCTGTCCCAGATTCCCCAGCAAAGTCTTCCCTCATATGAGGAAAGGTTTTATTCCCTTGGTGTCCTGAGATGTCGCTCTTTCTGCAGTATTGGCATTATTGTTGGTATTTAGTTCCCAGGAAACTAGACCATGGAAATATCTCTTCTGAGAAGTGTTGAAATGATTATCAACCTTTGGGTTTTCACCCACCAAGTCCTGGGTGTAATTTAAAATCCCCGTGGGTTTGACCTCTTTCTATAATGTTGACTTCTTGATTCCCAGGGAGGCTATCCTAAGGCATGTTTTGTTGGATTAAGTTTTCATAATGTAAAGTTTCAATCCGCATTTTTTCTCCAGGGGGTAGGCTTGAATCCCCCAGTGTGGTTTGGTTGTTTTGGTGTCAGTCTGCTTTATTTGAGGCTAGTCTTTCAATCTCCAGTAGGCATGTTGCTTTTGGAAAACTGGTTTTTCTGATGAAGCCGGAAGAAGGATGTTCTGTTCCGGTATCTGTTTGATTTGGCTACCTCCGGATTATGTTTCTCCTCAGTGAAGTTAAGGTAGACAATAGGTTTGGTTTTTGCAGTTGTTTTTTACCTTTCTTGGAATGATCTTTCTGGTTGAAGTTTAGCTCGAAGTTGTTAGTACCTGGGGCAGTTTTGTTTGTTTGTACTGATTGTGTATCCTTTTTACCAGCATATGCCCGATAGCACTCATACATTCATACATACATCATGCATGGCTAAAAATCATCGTTCATTGACATTGTGTTCTGACCTTCCTGCAGTGCTCTTTGCTTTGTTGACTTGGTTTTCCCTCTTGAGTTTTATTTCTCAAAGGATGTATCTTCATGGGCCGTCTTGCTCCAGTTTATTTATGATTCGGATCAGTGGTTGCATGACAATATTATTTACTTTGTATTTCTGAAAACTTTGAGTTTTGGTTTGTGCATTTATTTTGCACGGGAAGACTTTATCTCCTCAGTATGAATATCGTGGCATTTCCCCGGGAAGTCATATTTCTATCCTCAGAAAGTCATTTCTCTTTGCAATTCCCCATGACAATGAGTAACAAGTCTCTTTATTTGAGACAACTTATGTTTTATCTTTTCCAGGCAGATTTCCTTGGTTAAAGAAGAAGTTGAGACCCGTTCTAGGTGAAACACCAGAATTTTGGGGAAAACTTGATATGATATTTTCTCTTTCTACCTTCAGTGAACGTTGGTAGGACATCGGCAGTGAACGTCGGTGTTTGTTATCTTTTTTCTATCTTCAGTGAATGTTGATATTTCATCGTCAGTGAACGACGGTGATATGATATATTTTCTCTTTCTACCTTTAGTGAATGTTGGTAGGACATCGGCAATGAACGTCGGTGTTTATTATCTTTTTGCTATCTTCAGTGAACGTTGATGGTTCATCATCAGTGGACAGCGGTGATATGATATATTTTCTCTTTCTACCTTCAGTGAACGTTGGTAGGACATCGGCAGTGAACATCGGTGTTTGTTATCTTTTTGCTATCTCCAGTGAACGTTGATAGTTCATCGTCAGTGAACGGCAATGATATGATATATTTTCTCTTTCTACCTTCAGTGAACGTTGGTAGGACATCGGCAGTGAACGTTGGTATTTATTATCTTTTTGCTATCTTCAGTGAACGTTGATAGTTCACCGTCAATGAACGACAATGATATGATATGCATTCTCTTTCTACCTTCAGTGAACGTTGGTAGGACATCGGCAGTGAACGTCGATGCTTGTTATCTTCCTCTCTGATTCAGTTCTTTTGGTTCATCGGTGATTTATTTTCCTAGTGGGGTTGTTCCTTTGTTTCTTCATTTTTGTTGTATCCCCAGTGTTACTTTGCGTCTCTTTGGTACTGTTCATATGCATTCATATGCATAAGCATTTGCATGGCATCTTAGGGCCAAAAATAGGGTTTGTTTTATATTTAAGTGTCTTCGATCACATCGACACGAAGATTTTTTTTAACCTTCGTATCTCCGGATAGAAGAAACTTAAATAAGGGTAGTTGTTGTACCCCAATTTTTCCCCCTAAGATTCCTTCATCATACCATGTTGATTCAATCACAACAAGATCACATTAGGGCTTTTGGTTCTTCTCCCTATCTTTAGCCTTGCTCTTTTGAGGAGTTACCAAGCACCTTGACTTGTTTTCTTTTGTGATCATGAATATTTTGCTTTGATTTTCTCACTAATTAATAAAATGCAATGTTGGTTTGTCTTACTTGTTAATAATGTAGGTAAAGGCAATGAGGTTTAGCAAGTTGCTTCATGGGTTCATGAGTTTATTTCCATGCCCTAGTCAATAGCTTGAGAAATTCAAACTTCACTATTGGAGTGATTTTGGAAGAAATGGCATGACAAGGCTTATTTTGGTTCAACATATCTCAAAGTTATCAAAATTGATTCAAAAATACAAAGGGTTAAGGGAAGAAGTTGTCATGATTGGACAAGGTCTTGTTCCTATTGGTCACAAGAGAATATTTCTCTCTAATTTCAAAATATGGAAGTGGTTTTGGTGGCTATGAGTCCTTGTCATCATCCTCAACAACTTCTATTCACAAAGGAAGAATATTGGCACAAGAAGTTTGTTCCAACTTGTCAAAGTTCCTCAAAGCATTCTCTTGATCTAGAAGCTAGGGTTTTGAAATTCAAAGGAGCATATCTTGCTCATCTTTTGGTATTTTTGAGTGATTCCAAAAACATATTTTTCTTCAAAGAGTTACCAACAAATCACTTCAAAATTTCCAAGGAGTTTTCATGTGGAAGGAACTTGGTGAAGAAGAAAGATTACAAGTCATCCAGATGAATCCCCAATTTTCCATATGTGACTTAAAATGGTCATAACTTGATCCATTTTTATCACCTTGAGCCCATTCTTTTTCCATGATGATCTTAAGGATGTGTACTTCATGCCTTCTTTTATGTGCAAAGTAAGAAAATGGATGGAAGTTGCCTTAAGAATGCAAAAGATTATAGGTCATTTCATGATTTTTGGCCAACTTCAACAAGTCATAACTTGTTCAATTTTTGGATATTTTGAGTGGTTCAAATTGCAAAATGTCATTCAAGAGGTCTAATTCACTCCATCTTTTTTGGTCAAGAGCAAATTCTAAGTGGAAGGCCATGTTTGGATACAAAAGATTATAAGTCATTTTTGAAGAAGAACTTGAAATATTTCTAAGTATGGAAAGTCAACTCTTTTTCTTCAACTTTGACTCCATGTAACTTTCAGATCAAGCATCCATTTGATTCCATTCTTTTTCCATTACAAAGCTTGTAACCTCATCTTTCCAAAGCATCAAGAATTATGCCCTAAGACCCCTTGAGTTGGAAATGCCATGGATTTGAATTTGATAGTTTGAGACTGAATTTTTCACAAAGTCAGGATTTTGAAATCTTTGTTTTGGATTCTAATCACAAGTTTTCCACGCTTTTTTGTTTCTAATCATGATTAGCAACTTGCCAGAAGTGATTAGCATCATGAAACGCACGTTTTGGCTGAGTTTTGATCAAGTTTGAGTCACACTTTCTTCACGATGCAGACCCACACGAATTCCCTCCAAAACGCATCATTCATTTTTCCTTTTGATCCCTTTTTCTTCCCTATAAATAGAGGGTCATCCCCCATCCATTTTCCCAATCTTAGATAGCCAGAATCACTCTGCCAAACTTGTTTCACAACCCAGAATTCAGCAACTTCGAAATCAATTCTCAAGCCTTTTTCAATCCATTTTTCCCTCAATTCACCTTCCTTGATCTTCCCTGAAGCTAACCATATAATTACATTCAAGAATCGTGCCCTATATTGTTCCATAGAAGTCCAGTTTCAAAGCTCTGCAACTCAACTTCAATAGGTAGATTCCTTCATCAATTCTTCAAAACTCTGACATCATTGTGTTGCTCTCATTGCCCTGGTTCTAGTTGCAATACTTACATTTCACTGGAAATACGTTTTGACCATGAATTTTAAAATCCCTTTTCAAAACTTTCCTTCCAAATTGCTTGAGCTACAGTTTATATAAATTTGGCGCGAGGGTGTGGTTGTTTTCGTCTTGAAGAGACGAAGCGATTGGCATAGGTATGAGCTTCTGATTTTACAGTTTGAGAGACCTGCAAATCACGTTGGCTGGAGGTTGAAGATGACCTACATGTCATCTTCCAACTAATGATGGCACGCAACTTGTTATTTTAAAAAATTTGATTTATATTTGATTTTGTACATTATTCACTAATGACCATGATATGCACAGCGCGCCAGATCCCTTGGATTTGATTACTAACGCGTTTTGACTCTCATCCAATGGTACACATATTTTACTTTTATTTTCTTTTTCTGATTTTTATATTTTAATTGTTTTAAATTTCAAAAAATCATAGAAAATTCATTTTTAGTCCAAAATATCTGAAAAAATTATGAAAAATATTTTTGATTATTCTCTTTCTGATTTTTTATTTTTCACAATTTAATTTTGTGTTTTGGAATTTTTTTTATAAATTTTACACTTATTGGATTTGTTTTAAATGTTTAAAAATATTTTTCTACATTTTTAAATTCTGAAAAAATTATGGAATGATCCAATGATATTGTGACAAATATTGGTGCCCTTATTTTATTTTTGTTTCCAAATTTACTATTTTTTACTATTTCTGTTTATTTTACCCATTTATTTTAATTTTAAAAATAGTTTCTGACTTTTAAAAATTACCAAAATTTTTATAAAAATATTTGGATCCATTTCTGATTTTTCTATGGCCTTATTTTTCATTTCTTGAATAAATTGAACATAATTCATATTTTACTCATTATTTTCCATTTTTTAACATTTTTTTAACCTTTTAATATATATATTAAATGTGATATTATTTTGTGATTATTTTCTGGCTGTCTTGGGTTGATTTTTTTATCATAACTTTATTAACATCATTGAATCCATGGTGTTGAGTTCAACTCCACCAAAATGGATGAATGATTTTAATAATAGTTTGATTAAATATTAATTCAAATGTGGTTTCTCTTTTGCCCTAATTCCCCTTCATCTCATCCTCATCTCATTGCACTATATATTGTTGGAGAATGATCTCTATATCATGTCTCAAAAAAATGGTGCATAGATTGCTATTGACCGACCTCAAAATAGGTGCGACTTCTATATAAGTCCACTTATGATTGTTTAACATAGCGCTAAATTTTGTCCTGATTCGGATAAATGATCATTCGTGGCCCAAACTTATAATTGCAAGCCCAAGTAAGTTAATTTGATCTCTTTAATCCAATAACCTTGAGATTCATTGTGTGGAGGCTTTGGTTCTACCAATCCTCTAATGGATATACAACACCTTTGGTCAACGCGGATCACTTAAACACCGTTGATCATTAAATGGTACTTATGAGAATTCCAAATGGATGATATATTTGACAAAAAGCAAATGCAACTTGTTGTGTGGAGGATTTGGTTCTACCAATCCTCTAATGAGTTCCAAATGCAAGTTTCAAGATGGTCATCCAACTAACCACTAATTATTGACTTGTTTATCTTATGCTTTTATTCTTTTTATGCTTTATGTAATATTTATTTTTTTAGCATTTTAATTTCATGCCATTTTCATCTTTGCTCATTTGAGAATTTATTTTCTTGTCATTTTTACTTTGCTTACTTGAGCTTTTCTTTTCTTAAGATACTTAATAATCAACATAAACCCGAAAAAACTCTTAATGGTACTTGGACTATTTGGTTACTATCCTTGGTATAATGGAGCATTGGACTATTTTGTGGACTTAGGATTAGAAACCTTGGCCTATCTTGGAAACCTTGTGATCTTATCTGATTATTTTGTCTAGAGTTCTCGAGGTTTACCTCAAGACATTGGGTTGCTTGTTTGTTTTTGTGTGCGGGTTTTTGTGATTACATTCTCTGTTTGTAATCTGGAATTCACCAGCATACAGCCGTTACTCTGCCCAATCTTTATGAAGATTTAATACACTTGAAGTTTGGTTCTCTCAAGAGGTCTAGTATCTTTGCTTGCTTGGTTTCAATCCAAAGAATTGGGATTCTATCTTGGCTCATAATGTCAAGTTTTGGCTTCTTGTTGGTTAGATGGATCTTATCATTAGCTTTTACCTTATACTTTAGGATAGTCTCTTCTTCTCCTCCCATCTTCTTTAATTTCAAAAATCTTCCCCCTCCTTTTTAAACTATTCTTGTTTTGAAACTTAAACTACTTTCATAATAAACTTGGACTTAGGTCCATGCATTTTCAAAATCTTTTCATAAATAAACCCCAATCAATTTAATAATACTTTGACATTTTTGTGAGAAGACTAAAAGTCAATCAATCTCATTTCAAACCATTTTTCCACTTTGGTTTTTATCTTTAAACTTTTCTTAAAAGGTTAGACTCTTGTCAATCCTTGTAGTGATGCAAACAACAATACTTCTACAATATGTAGTTAAGTGAGATATTTTCCACTTGGGTGTTGAGTGAGGCATTGCTGATTTTAAAATCTAAGCCATATCCTCCACTTTGAGATAATGCAAATTCTCCTTTCTCATGATTGTGGGTAGTAAGTATGTTTTCCACACGGACAATGACGATGATGTCTTATCTCTTAAAATCAACCAACACACCTGTGTTTCAATTTTTTTAAAAGAGGAACTATGTGTACCCTGATCCCCTATTGCACGAAAGGTGGTACGTAGGCACTAAAGGTTCGCAACCGAAGCGGGTGCAAAAATCATAAAAATATATTTCTTTTCTCACCTCCACCATCCATTTTATATACAAAACATTTTTTTATATAGCCAAAATATACAGATTTTACAAAGAGGTTCCTGCAGAGTACCATAGATGTTTAGGGTGCTAATACCTTCCCTTTGCATAACCAACCCCCTTACCTTGAATCTTTCCCCTTTTTTTGGGTTATTCACTCTTTTCCCATTCCTTTGGAAACAATAAAGCACGGTGGCAATTTTTATTTTGATTTGTATAAAGTCTAGCCAATCCAATGGCTTAGTCTTGAACATTTCTACCGCTACAACTAGGGATAAGTTTTCCTTATAAATCCACTGTTTAGGATTCGAAACAACGCCTGTACATCATCAGCAGGGTCTGTTCAAAAGCATATTGTAGAGATTATGGTATCATTTTCGTCATCCTCCCTCTAAAGGCTTAGAGCTTTTGATCAAGAGTTGAATATCACAAAAAGGAAGAAAAAGTACAGTTTGAATATAATGAAAATAATTCAAGACAAAACATATGCAATGCATTAATATGAATAACTAAAGTTTGACATAAAGATAAATGTTTTTAAGCAACAACGAAATTAAAAATGATAATTTGAATGAAATAAATGCTCTCAATTTTGACCATGATTTGGTATGGGAGCAGTGATCACACTGGGGTCTTAGTAGAGTCAAACTCGATCTCCTTGTTGTTGATCAAATCCTGAATCTTGTTCTTCAAAGTCCAACAGTTGTCGGTGTCATGCCCAAGACTATTAAAGTGGTAAGCACATTTTACGTTAGGATTGTACTTAGGAGAAGAGGTATCAAATTTTTGAAGAGGATCCTTTAGTGTAATCAGCTTCGCTTTTAGCAATTGTTGTAATGCTTGAGACAAAGGCATATTAATATCAGTGTACTTCCTTTCTATGTACTTTATCTTACGCATATTGTCATGTCGTTGTTGAACAGGTGCAGGATTAGAGATTAGCACCGCTCCCACGGATTGATGGTGGTCCTTTTTATTGTGGCCCCTTTGACCATAGACAACATTAGTTTCCTTTTTACCCTCCAAATGACCTTTTTTCAGCATTAGAAGGTTCGACCATCGGAATTTTCCCACTCTTGATACCGCTTTCAATCCTCTCCCTAGTCAGAACCATCTCTGTAAAACCGAATGAAGAACTTCCAATCAGAAAATTGAAGAACGGGCCTGTCAGAGTGCCCATAAACATGTCCACCATTTCCTGATCAGTCAGAGGAGGTTGCATCCCACCAGCCAAATCTCTCCATTTCTGCGCATATTCCCTGTACCCTTCTCTTGAGCCCATGGACATATTCTGTAATTGCACTTGAGTTGGTGCCAGGTCAGCATTGTATTAGTATTGCTTGTAGAAAGCAGCAACCAAGTCTTCCCAGGTATGGATGTCAATTCCTTCTAGCTGATAGAACCACTCCAGTTGAGTGCCAGCCAGAATTTCTTGGAAGAAATGGACACATAGCTTCTAGTCAACAGCGTGAGGCTTGATATTTATGACATATGACCTCAATTGAAGTTTAGGACAAGAAACCCCGTCGTATTTGGAAAATGTGGGAATCTTGAATTTTGGTGGGATGACCATCTTCAGAATAGTCATCTTCTTCTTCATCTATCCCCGGGTTGTTATCATCTTCATGATTAATCCCCTCATTTGATGGAGTTGAGAGATCTGGAGCTTGCTTGACTGGTCCTCTAAGTCTTCTTCCTATATTCAAGATGCCAGCTTGTTTCTTTGGCTTCTTGGTCTTCTCTTTGATGATCAAATTCTTTAGATCTTCTTGCCCCTGGGTCAGAGCCAGGAACATTTGTTGGAACTGGGTGTTTTGAACTTGAAGGTCTTTAATTGTTTGTTCAAATGCCATTTCTTCTTGATAAAATAAACAGTGAAGGGATACGAAGCGTGTACTTGGAGTACATGTTATGCAATGACATGTATGATATGTAAATGTTTTCAAGGATCTCGCGGGGTAAACAAGAAAATGTCAGACGTTGAAATTTGCAGCTTTGATTGAAGAACTTCGTGTCATTGAAAGTCCTTCTACGAGAGTCGAGCTCACCATATCAAGTGGGTCATAGCCCCTGAATCAAGTTGTCGTGTTTTGGTATTTTGACGGCATTGGCTAGGGGAAAATAAATCCCCTTTCCCCTTGCTAGATGTCTGGTTTATCATAACATGTACCACAGGCCCTTGAGATCCTTGAAATGGTTAAGGAAATGCTATGGTATGATGTTATGATTTGTATTTTATGCATCAAGAAAAACGTAGGGTGATGAAGACAAGTATGTCTTGCAGGAAAACCAATTTATTGGATACTAACTGTAAACAAATCCTTCAAGGAAATCATGTTGTTAGATGATAAAACCCTACAAGTAGTTCAAGTTGAAAGCAAACAAGTCCCACAAGTAGCCTTAGGTTTAGGCTTGCAAGGGGTTTATAGGTAAGTACCCTCTTGAAGTTTTAGTTGTTTAAACATGTCCTATCAATAGTAATCGGGTTCTAAGGAGTCTCATATCACTGACTTTTCTTTTAGGCATTATTCTAGCTTAAGCACCAAAGTATTGCAGCCAGAATATCCCAAAAGTCTAGTCTCAATGAGTGTAGCATCGAGTATCAACCAAACTTCGGTCAGAACCAAATCCGGCCATCTCACTACTTTCTAATGGCTTAGGATGAGTCAGTTAAAGGTTCTAAAGGTCAGTTAGCACTTAATGACACTAAGGAAGCCTAATGTTATCCTTGACTGACTCAAGGAACATTAGTCCAAACCAAAGTATAACACTAACGTAGCTATCACTTCGTCCATATCGTTCTACGTCGTACAGCTTCCATGATTTATTGCTACTTACCTAATAAGGTGCCCCAGATCTGGATGTAGGATCTTTTAGTAACATCCCAAAACAATCCCTCAAGAGTAAAGCAGACAGAACACACAATGAAAGCAATTTTAAAATGAACTAAGCTCTAAGGTAACCCAACTTTTTACTTATCCCCAGCAGAGTTGCCAGTTCTGTGATACGGTGGCAGAACCGACTGCTATACTGGTTTTCACGTTTTTCTATTCATAAATGTTGCGGTAAGCAAGAGTCGCCGCCGACTTTTCTTTTATTAAAATTAAGGAAAGGGTGAAAAAACAAAAAAAAAAAGACCTTTTCAATATTATTCTGAGTAAGGGGGGTAGATTATGGAAAGGGAACGTGTTAGCACCCTTTCCATCTGTAGTTATCTATGGGCTCTTAGAGGTTTGCTCATTTAAAATACCTTTGTGCTTTGTGTGTTTGAAGATGTTTTGAAAATGCCTTAGTATGGCAAACTTTGTAATGTTTCTCGGGATAGTGGAGAAAGTATACAAAGTGTTTTGGAAAATATTTTTGAAAAGTAGTATTTGTGTATGTGCAAAATGTTTTGAGCAAACTTCTAACAGTTATCTACTTTGTACTCGAAAAGGTAGTTATTTTCCTCCTATCCTTTAGATAGTGCTATCCTACTATTAGTGAGTAGGTAGCCCTATCGTTAGATGTATGAGGGACATTCGAAGGGACGTATAGTCATAAAGGCAATAATGTAGAGACGTTTTAGCAATTTCTGTTTAGGGACTAGATCATTCACCAAAAGGCAACTATAGGGTCATCGAGGGACTATGATCTTTTGATTTATGGGTCTTTGCTAAAGTGTCCTCGTTTTGAGGGACATCACTATTTTATTTCTGAAGGCAACCAAAGTGGGGTACCCTAGAGGTGTATATGTGCAAGTGTGTTATGTTCAGTTGTTTTTTTTTCTTTTTTGTTAAGTTTGCTAGTGTTTGATTTTAGTCTTTGCCATACAATCCTATTAATCATACATCTAGCAGTTAATGTGAAAGCAGTAAAGATGCAGAAGGTAAGGGTCCTACGCTATTACAACCAAATCGAAAGACAAGAAAAATTAAAAAAAAAAAGAACAAAAATAAAGGAGAGAAAATGAATTCTTCGATCCAGGCCAATGGACTCCTTCGATTCACCCTCCCTGGGCCTTCTTTCGATTGGGCTTGAGAATTGATGTGAGCAAGCTTAGATTTGCACCTTTTCTACCTCCTTCGACTGAGTTTAAGAATGGTATGGGCAACCTTCAATTACAACCTTCTCTACTTATTTCGACTGAGCCAGGGAGTGGGCATGAGTGGCCTTCGACGACCAACTCCTATGCTTCTTTCAATTTAGAATGTGAAGTAAAATGGACCTACGTAGCATCATGAATGCATTTCCTTCATTCACACTCCTTTTGTCTTTCGTTTGGGGCTGTACAGGTTAGTTCCAACAAGAAAAACAAACAAGTCCAGAGGGCATAAACGAAGAACACAACTAAGGGGTTATTTATATATTATGCTGAAACGAAAATTAAGTACAGGGCTATTTACATGTCATGCTGAAACGAAAGATTCAAGGTCAAGGGGACTTACCTTTCTTAAAACTTGAATTTGTGTGGGGGACTAGAGTTGCTGGATGCCCTTGGATTCGAAAGGAGAGGGAACAAGTGTGATGTGATCTTGTTGAATTTTTTGGAGTTTTTTATGTGCTTCTCTTAGGCTGTGTATGGCGTGCAAAATAATAAGTGTGTACCATGGGATTCCATCTCCACCTTGTGCGTATGTATGTGGTCTCCTTATATAGAGGGGATGGAAGGGACAAGAAGGCAAAGGTTTAAACAACCATAAAAAAATATTTTCAAAGCCATGAATGATGTTTTGTAACGTTGCAAAAGTCATGGAAACTTGTCCCTTTTTGAATTTGAATGAACCTGGACATGCTTACCTCTTTCGAATTCCTTCAATCCCTGCCTTTCGATTGGCCTCATAGTTTCCTCCTTCGATTGGATCTTTTTTAGTACCCTTCCACTGGCTCATGTTCTCATCACTGGGGCTTCTTCATTTGAACCCTTATTCAGCTAGCCCAAATGAAAACTCTTTCCTAGCCAATCGAAGTTTCTTTTGGCATGAATGTGCTTGCGCATGTTGGTTTGAAACTGGAAGCATGTTGGCTTTTGGGCCAGCATGCCTCTTTGAAATTTTTTATTTAGTTTTGGCTAGCAATATCCTTCGTTTTGAACCAATGTATGTGCTCTTTTGAAGGGAACCCATGCATCACTTGCCATTCCTTCAAATGGGCCAACAAAGTAAGTCCTTCGAATGGAACACCCACGTATGCCCCTTTAAATCCATCAATACATATCTTTTGAATGGGGCGAATATATGTCCTTCGAATGGACCATGTGCCTGTCCTTCGAATGCGCCAGTTGTGTACCTTCTGAAAGGGGCATCCGGGTACATCATAGTGCAGAAATTTTGTGTGTTGAAGGGTCTTGGAATTGAGAGCAAGTACAAAAGAAGTGTTTGCCTTTTGCTTCCAACACAAACATGGAGGGACTTTTGGCCTAGTGAATTGCAAGCATGTTGATAGGTCTTTGCCTTGTGAAACTAAGGCAAGCATGAAGAGGCATGTGTGCGTTGGTGACATGGTGAGGGGCCTTTTGCCCAGTGTGAGATTTGTAAATCGAAGTCCAGTTAAAAGTAGCCTTTTTCCTAGTGGATCGAAGGCCAGTCTGAATAAGTTTTTTTCCGTTGTGAATCCAAAGTGAGCATGAAGAAGCCTTTTGTCCTGAACGAAGCTGGCATGCAGGAATTCATTTGCTGGTGAATCGAAACACACTTGTAGGGGATTCTTGCTTTGTGCGCTAAAGGCACGCACAAAGGGAGTATTTGCCTAGTCTAAGTAGGAATTAAGCTTGCATGCATGTAGCCATTGCATTGTGAATCAAGCCAGCATGCAAAGCCAATGGTGCAACCGAAGGAGCACCAACATGAGGCCCTTCCCTTTTGAATCAAAGGAGGTTTTTTCAAAGGAAACACATGCCCAATCGAAGCTTGTATATAGCAGGCAAGCAACAGTCCAAGGCTTCAATCAAAGGTTGGAAATTTGAAGCAAGCTTGGAGGAGGTTAGGTGCTTAATCCAAGCCTGTCAAGACGCCAATCGAAGGACCCTTTGACATGTCAATCGAAAGACTTTGTTTATCTTTAAAAAAAAATTTCTTTAATCAAGTGCTTGTGACCACCCATATAAGAAAAAATCTTGGAAAATATGAGAGAAAATTTTGGGTTAACATAGCACTAAATTTTGTCCCAATTCGAGAAATGATCATTCGTGGCCCAAACCTATATTTGCAAGCCCGAGTATGTTTAATTTGAAACCTTTGATCCAATAACCTTGAAGTTCATTATTAGGAGGCTTTGGTCTTACCAATCCTCTAATGAAATCATCATAAACTTTGGTTTAAGCAAATCATTTAAACATTGTTGATCATATGTTGTTGCCTTGAGAACTTGAAATGAATGATATACTTGGCAAAAAGCAAATGAAACTTGTTGTTGAGAAGCTTTGATTTTATCAATCTTCTAATGAGTTTTCAAATGCAAGTTTCAAGATGGTCATTCAACTAACCTCTAATTTCTAATTCATTAACAATTGACTTTTACTTTATGCTTTTACTTTATGCCTTTACTTTTATGTACCATTTATTTTGGCATTTACATTTCATGTCATTTTTATCATTGCTCACTTGAGCATTTATCTTTATGCCATTTTTATTTTTGCTCACTTGAGCTTTTCATTTTCTTTTTGAAGATACCTAATAACCAACTTGAAAAATAAAAAACTTTAAGGTTACTTAGACTATTTGGTTACTATCCCTGGTATAATGGAGTTGTGGACCTCTTGGACTTAGGATTAGAAGCCTTGATACCCTTGGGACCTTGTGAATTTGTTTGTTATTTTGTCTGGAGTTCTTGGGGTTTACCCCAAGACATTGGGTTGATTTTCTTTGTGTGCAGGTTATTCTAATTATCTACTTTGTCTATTATTAGGAACTCCTTTATATACAGCCGTTACTCTGCCCAATTTTTGTGAAGACCTAATGCGTCTGAAGCTTGGTATTCTTAAGAGGTTTAATATCTTTTCTTTCTTGGTTCCAATCCGAAGGATGGGAATGCTACATTGACTCTTTATGTCAAGTGTTGGCTTCTTGTTTGTTAGACGGTTATTTTCCCTAACTTTTACATTATACTTTAGGATAGTCCCTTCATCTCCTCTCATCTTCTTTAATTTCAAAAATCTTCTCCCTCTTTTTTCAAAATCTTCTTGTTTTCTAACTTTAACCGCTTTAACAATAAACTTGGACTTAGAGCCATACATTTTTCAAAAAAAATATTTTCTTAATTAAACTTTAACCAACTTAATCGTACTTTGATATTTTTTGTGAGGAGACTAAAATTCAATTAATCTCATTCAAACCATTTTGTCACTTTGGCTTTTTATTTTAAAATTTTCTCAAAATATTATATTCTTGTCAATCCTTGTAGTGATGCGAGCTACTTTACTTCTACGATATGTAGTGAAGCGAGATATTTTCCACTTGGGTGTTGAGAGAGTCTTTGTTGATTTTAAAATACAAGATATATCCTCAACTTTGAGATGATGCAAATTCTCCTTTCTCATAATCGTGGGTAGTAAGTATGTTCTTCCACTCAGATAAGATAATGATGTCTCTTCTCTTAAAATTAACCAACACACATGTGTTTTAAAAATTTTAAAGGTGAATTACGAGTACCCTGATCCCCTATTACACAGAAGATGGTACGTAGGCACTAAAGGTTCGCAACCGCGGAGGGTGCAAAAATTGTAAAAAATATTTCTCTTCTCACCTCTACCATCTATTTTTATGTACAACATTTATAGCCAAAATACACAAATTTTAAAAGAGGTTTATATGGAGTACCGTAGATGTTTAGGGTGCTAATACCTTCCCTTTGCATAACCAACCCCCGTACTTAGATTCTCTCCCCCTCTTTTTTAGATTATTCTCTCTTCTCTCATTCCTCTGGAAACAATAAAGTGTGGTGGCGATTTTTATTTGATTTGTGCGAGTCAAGTCAATCTAATGCCTTAGTCTTAACATTTCTACCGCTACATAGAGGTAGTTGTTAGCTTGGGCATATGTGCACATCGGGAATCATTTGTCGAGCCTCTTGGGCCGTGGTAGACCAGAGATGTTGGTCCGGTGTTATTGGGCCACACCAATGATAGAAGTAGATTAGGCCAATTCTAGACATTGGGCGAGTCCAGAACAAGAGTGCTCTAAGTCGTTGCTTATGGGAAGAGGAGTGGTGACTTTAAGATCTTATCACGATATGGAGGTGCTCCTTGGTCTATGTCGAACGAGGAATACAAGTGATACTCGGTGAGTTCACCTTGCAAAGAGAGGAACAGTTAAGTGGCTCCGAGGAGTTATCGTGTTTCGAGGGGAAATTTCGTACGAGGAGTCTGAAAATTGCTCGGTGTATTCGTCTCCCGGGGATAGGAATAGCTAGTTAGAATATGGGGAGTTTGTGTGCCACGCTTTCTTCGAGCCACGTGTTGTCATAAAGGCCTGATGATGGCTAACCAAAGGGCTAGGGTGTAATGATAGTTCCTTTTAGGGTTCCCTAGGCGCGTGATCGCTCACATGCCAGCATGCTTCTTTATAAAAGGCGAAGAAGGAGATTCATTTTCACTTTTTTGCTTGCTCTCCTTCTACCCGACACTGCTTTATCTCCGCTCGACACATTTGTTCTTTGAATCATTTCTTTCATTCTATCGTTCACCGTTGTTTACTCCACCAATAATTTGTTAAGTTTCTCTGTTATCCCTTATTTCTGAGAATGCATTTTTGTTATAGGATATACTATGGGCTTCTTTTCTTAGAAATGCATATGTTTTAGGGCTTAGAGTAGCTCGGTGTGAGATTTCTCGGTGGAGTGTTGGTTGTGGATGGCGGTTATGTCGCCTGAAGATGATAGTTCCTCTACGTGTTAGGTAGAGATGCTTTAAACATAGTGTAAGTGGTAGTTTTTATGATGAACCCTCTAGAGATATTGAGGCCATTTCTGGGTTCTTGTTATGATCTTCGTGAGGGACGATGAATCTCCAAGATTGGCCCCAAACCAATAGTGTTGGAGAGATAGTTGTTCGGAGGATCCACATTCTTGCTCGACGCGGGCGTGCCCTACAAGAGAGTGTCTTTGCTTTGTTATTTGAGTGAGGGCTCTGGTTGGGGACAGGGTCCTCGTTCCTTTGTTCCCTTTCACTTGATTAGAGGTGGAAGGGTGGATTTGATTCTGATGTTGAATTCACATTTTTCTTCTTCCTCTCAGGTATAAGATTCAGTGGTACGGAAGACGAGTTATGGTCGAACCTAGTGACTCCTCACTAAGTCTTTCCAATTTCTCTTTGATGGAAGGGAGCACTTAAGGGATTCCCGAACCCGATCTGGTCACGCTAGAGGTGATCGAAGTGGAGGAGGATACGCCTGCTGCTTAGGAAACACATGTGGTTCGAGCGGATCCCTTAGCTTAGGTTGCACCTCATCCTTTGAAGTGGGTTTCCCATTTTTGCGATCATCCAAACGAAGTGTTTACTGAGGTGGACACGGCGATGGAGTATAGGGCACCAAGGAGGAGTGGTTTGTATATATCCCTAATCTGAATCACTAGATATGTTCAGAGTTCGAGCAAGATCATATTCCTATATACGAGATTCTCTTTTGGTAGATGGGTTTTAGACTTCCTTTTAGTGACCTCCAAGTGGCCGTTTTACAACATATTTGCCTTGCTTCTTCGCAATTGCATCCTAATTTGATTACCTTATTGCGGGCTTTCGAGATTGTGTGTGATTATCTACAGATAAGGGCTACTGTTCCTTTATTCTTCTACTGCTTCTACCTCCAACGTAGGCTTATGGTGGTTGGTTTGTATGGGTCTCCCTCAAGCAGGTGAATGGGAAGCTGTTTAAAGCTTATCTGGAGTCTGTTCGAGATTTTAAGTCGAGGTACATGCTAGTTCGGCATGTATCAGGGAGGGCATTGCTAGACGTCTTTAGGAGTGTTCAACTGGTCAAAGAGACTGGGAAACCTCAACTGAATGAGGAAGGAAATATGGTGGTGAAGTTGGTGCCAACGTTTCGCTTTCATTGGTTGAGGAAACATTATGATGATTGAATCGACCATTACATATGGAAGAAAGGCCAGCTGGGTGAAGAGGACCAGCCCAGCTATAATCGTCTGGCAGGCTTTGTTGCAAAGATTCCTCCAACTCAGCATAGGGAAGAGGGGGAAGGCCGTTAATCGATGAGGATGGGAATTTTCTTTATGAGCCTTATCTTATACTTGTTAAGGAGCTCCTCGAGAGTAAGGAACCTATGGAATTTCTAGGTAGTTTGCTCTTTATTTTGACCCTATTTATATGCTTGTTTCTTTATTTTTGCTTTCTAACTCCATTTTTCTTGTGCAGGAAGGATGAATCCCACTGCTGAGCGCATGGCTATGAACTCTCTCCTGGGAATGAAGAAGGTGCAAACGTTTTCTAGACCCTCACCAAGTGATACGGGGACGGCTCCATAGTCGAGTTCGGGCACGTCATCGAGTGGTTCGGCGATCGGGGCTCTCTCTCCTCAGCAAGTGTCTTCGAGGTTTAAAAGACAACGCCAGGATGGCACAGTAGACCTGATGGGAGAGAAGGATAATGGGTGGTTCGATATGCCTCCTTACTGATATAACATGGCCTTTTTCAAGGGGGCTTCCTTGCATCTCCCCTAAGTTGAGTCACTCTTGCTTGAGGATCTGGATCGTCTGAGCAAGAGGGTGACATTGGCTCAGGATACTGGTGCTGTTATAAGGCTTCTGGAGACGATTGTTGCGTATACCAAGGGAGGTACTTCCCAGGATGTCAAGATGAGTAAGCTACAGGCCAAGCTAGGGACTCTTGAGAAAGAATGCACTACTGAGGAGGCTACCCAAAAGAAGGCAGTTTAGAGTTTGGCGAAGATGACCGAGGAGCGCGATACCCTTCTTCTCAAGAAGAAAGCTTCTAAGAAGTTAGTGGCTTCTCTTATGGCCGAGTTGGCTCTTGCCGAGGACGAGCCAGATGAGGTCAAAGATTTGAATACCTGCGCCAACTTGGTTGCTCGTCTCCAACTGACCTTGGAGGATTGTGTGGTTAATGCTGCGGGGAGTTTTGACAATGTAGTGACGCAGCTTCAGGTTCTGAATCTTGGTGTCGAGTTTAACACGGCTGGAATGGACTCCACTACTATGTGGCAGATGGAAAGATAGTAATCTCTAAATTCCTTCGAATTAATGAGGACATTAAGGTCATGGAGCCCTCTCATGTGGAGCTTATTCCTGAGGTCGGTGTAAATGCGGAGGGACTTCAGCCCGGTGTTTGATAATCTTATGTTTCAGCCTGCGTGCCATTTTGTTGTAACTTATTCGGAGGGTTTTGCCTCTTTTTTAATGTAAGTTTTAAACAATCGTGGTCCTTGTGGCCACAAGTTCATCTTTTTTATTGGGGGCCTTGGGCCTACCTTTTGTAATACATGTAATACTTTGTACAATTGCGACCTTGGTGGTCGTCTTTTTAATTTTCCGACCGTGGTGGTCGTTTTGTTTTAGTTTGTATTGTTCAAGTGTTTTTCACTTTATTTTATGCTCGATTTGTTGATTATCTGAAATTTTTGCATGATTTTTTATGCTTGTATATTTAAGATGCTTTTGTATTTATTAAGGATTGTGTGTGTGTGGGGGGGGGGGGGGGGGGGGGGGGGTTGCTCGTTATTTTTTGAGTTCACCAGTGTGGGGAAACTGGTCAAACAGCCATGCCAATTACTAGGCATGAGACGGAACTCAAGTTTTGTTTTTGGGACCCGATTTCGGTGTTGTGAACTTCCCATTGTGAGCTCGGTATTCGGCCATTATGGTACAATGATGGTGGAGCTCGTTTGAGTTATCACATTGGGCTAAGGATCTTTTTTGTCAAAAGAGTGGAAACTTGCCTTAGTTTAATTTTGAGTGTCATGCTTGTACCAAGGCATGCACGTTTGTTCAGGCATAGGTGCGTTCGTTGTGTTGAAGACACACGATGAGTGTTCAGTGATTGAACTATAATATTTCCTTAGTTTTTCGGTGTTTCAAGGTTGAGCAAGTTGTTCCCCCTGTAGGTTTTCCAGGTAGTAGGCTTTGTTCCCTGTTTTTGCATGGACGCGGTAAGGGCCTTCCCAGTTTGCGGCGAGCTTGCCTTTGCGAGATTCTATGTGATTTCTCTTTAGGAATAGGCTTCCGACTTAGAATTCATGTTGTATGACTTTGGCGTCATATCTTATGGTTATTTTTACTTGAGAGAGGCTTCTCGTAAGGTTGTTCATGTTCAGATTTCATCGACAAGGTCGAGCTCCTCCCTCAATGCCATGTCTTTTATCTCCTCGTCGAGAGGGGCTTCAGTCCGTCTGGAGGGCTCCTGATTTCTACAGGGATGACTCCTCGGTTCCGTATGTTAGTCGGAAGGGGGTCTCTCTGGTTGACGAGTGAGTTGTTGTCTGGTAGGCCCAGAGCATGCTCTAAAGTTTCTCGACCCATCGTTTCTTAGTTCCGTCCAGTCTTCATCTGAGGCCTCATAGGATCACCCTGTTTGTGGACTCGATTTGCCCGTTTTTCTGGGGTGTTTGAAGAAGGCGGAGTGTTAGGTGGTTCCCAACTTGCCAACAAATTCCTAGAAGTTTTTTTTTCATGAATGGCATCCTATTGTGGTAATAATCTCTTATGGGATGCCGAAACGAGCAAGGGTGTTTCTTTTGTAGAAGAGGAGAATGTTTTGCACGGTGACTCTGGCCAGTGCTTCTGCCTCTATCCACTTGGTGGAGTAGTCGATAGCCACTATCAGATATTTTTTTTGGTCCTTCCCACCAGGAATGGTCCGAGGAGGTCCAAGACCCACCAGGCGAAGGTCCAGGGGAAAGAGTGAGATTTGAGCTTGCTTGGAGGTTATAGGTGCATGTGAAGTGGTGAAAAACACAAGAAGGGGGGGTTGAATTGTAAAACTGAAATCTAAAGCAATTGACAAGATATTTTTATCCTGGTTCGTTTGATCTCAAACTACTCCAGTCCACCCGTCAAGGTGATTTCGCCTCTCTCCAACGAGGTCTTAATCAACTATATTCAACTGAATATTACAGACTGCTTTAACAACTGCTAAAGCCTTCTTGATTCAAACCACAACCCGGTTTGTCAAGGTAACACTTTCTTACAAAGAGATAAAACTATGTGTGTGGATGTTTTCTACAAAACTGTATCACAACTGTGATGTATACACAATATGAAGCTTAGAAACTAGATTGCTAAACAGTAATGGAATATCAGAGTGTGTGGTTTAGCAAAACTGAGAGAACGAAGATTATGGTTTAGCTTTTTGTGCGTGTAGAGATTTTGAGAGCATTAACCATTTCAATCTTCAAAGCTTTGTTTATATAGCACTGAGATGATGAACGTTGGATGTAATATTCTTGATTCAATGCTAATAACAAACTTTCCTTATTGAGCAGATCTTGTCTGGAATGAGGCCGTTGGAATTAATTTGCTTTCAATGCACAGTACCGTTGCTCACTTAACGCAAGTTCTGGCTTGGCTCATTCTGACTCTGCTTCGCTGCTGATGAACTATTGTGTTTCTGTATCAGAGTGTTGAGCGCAGTCTTGTTCATCAGGCTTCAGCATGTACGTGAGTTGATCATCTGATTTTGACGTTCTGATGTAGCAACTTCTGATGCTGGTGTCTGAAATCAAGTTCTGATGCTGAATAGATGTGATCTTTCTTATATCAATCAGAGTATCTGCAAGTCAGAACATAATAATTTTAGGCAGCAGATAGTTCATACATGAAACTTATAAATACTATATCTTTTCACTTTGTTATCATCAAAACTCAAATATAGGGTAGTAGATTCAAACTTTGTTCTAACAATCTCCCCCTTTTTGATGATGACAAAAACTAGATATTTTAAATGAAAATAACGTGAAAAGGTATCTGGAATATGTATCAGAATAAGAAGTAAAAGGATAAGGAGTAAGGAGATGTCAGAGTTGAGAGATACTCCCCCTGAGTTGATTACTTCCCTTTGATTATACGTGTTCTTCAGGATCAGATCTTTTTCTTTCTTTGAACATCAGATTATCAGAGTCTTTGACTTATCAGAAGCTTTATGTCAGAGTAGAGCTTCAGAGCTTTTCTTGTCAGAGCTTTGCTTTGGATCAGAATATTAGAGCGGATCAGAACTTCATAGTGATCAGAGCTTCTAGTCTTCAGAGTGTCCAGGAGCTTCCTTGTGCCTGTAGACTTTAAGCAAAACAGAAAAAAAACATTTCAAGTAATAGAGTTAGAATGTTTGAGAGTTTCTGTCTAGTTAGCCGTTATTGATTTAAATATCATTCTTGTTCTCCCCCTTTTTGTCAGCAATCAAAAAGTGTTGGTGATGTGCTAAAATAATTAAGATCAGAAAAACTAATCCTATTAAGATAGTTCAGAATCAAAACAAGAAAATATTACAAAACATAATCAAACAGTACATCAGAAAATCAAGGAAAACATGAAAAAGGTCATGCATGAAAGAAAAGATTAAGGTTGAGGAGGCAAGCGTGTGAACAGGTTCTCCAGCATGGCTTGAATCTTTTCAGAAGTCTCATTCTGCTTATGCACCATGCTGACAATAGTGTCAATCTTGCTGTCCTGCACATCCATTCTCTCTTTCATCTTCTGATCGTTTTCATCCATTCGCTGCTGTAGACGCATGTCATTCAGCCTTAGTTCTTCCAGAGTCTGCCTGTCCAAGGCAGCTTGAGAAGCATCAGAAGCAGGAGGCTTCTGAGAACTTTCAGCGACATCCTCTGCTTGACTTTCTTCAGCTTGAATGGTCTTGTCTTCTTCTGATTGAGTGGTCTTGTCCTGTACCTTTGCAGCTTGCTGTTTCTCAGACCAAGGTTCACTGTCCAGAGGGAGCACGTCCTCTTTCAGAAGCATACTTCCAACTTCATTCAGAAGCTTGCTGAAATTTTGTTGTGCCTGCTCATAGTTGATATCCTGCAACTTGAGGGCTTCAGCACGTACCCAAAGTCTGAATTGTGACCAGAGCTGATCAGAAGCAGCTGGGTCAATCATTCCCGGACAGACTTGCTTCAAAGAAGCAATCCATTGCAGCACACCTGTTTCAAAATTCAAAATACCAGAGCCAACATCTGGTTGCTTTGGTTTTGGGATGGAAATTTTGTGTTTTAGATCAGCAAGACGGTCAAGACTGGTTAAGTCAATGAAAGTCCTGCTAGGGTTTTCAGAGGTTTTCTGAGGGGCTGTTTGTTTTGGAGAAGGGGTATCAGAATCAGAGATTACGATTGGACTGGGTGGTGTTTTAGGAGTATTTGGAGGTGTCGATTCTGATGAGGATGGTAACTGGGGCATGACAACAGTTGTTCCACATGGCAACTGAATTGCCAGCGGTGATGGTTGAGGTGAATGAGTTTCAGATTGATGAGGAGAAGGAGTTTCAGAGTGGTGAAACTCTGTTTATGGTGAAGGTGGATTTATTTCTGGTTGGGGAGAGGGAGGTGGAATCTCTTATTGCTCAGGGATCAGAGGTTCTTCTGAGAGTGGTTGTTATTGTTGTTCTGGTTCTGGTTCTGGTTGTGGAGGAGGAACATTTTGTGGTTCAGATTTTGGTTGATCAGAGGCATGTTGATCAATATCAGACAGCACTTGGTCAAGTGCTGATGTTGTTGAAATTGTTGGTTGTTTGGGGTGTTTGGTTCTAGGTCTTCTGAGTTTTAATGCCTCAGAAGGGTCTTCTTCTTGTACGGTTTCATCAATGGTAGGGATGGGAATTGATATTCTATGAGAGGTTTGAGGAGGGATAGATGCTGGAATAGTAAAAGAATTTGAAACAGGGGCAGCAGATGAAATACCTCTTTTCTTTGGAGTCTGCTGAGATGATCCTTCTGATGGCGCCTTCCTCTTCTTTGTCTTCTTCAGAGTCACTTCTGGTTGGGGTTGATGCAGATCTCTGATATTCAGCTTTGGATCTGTACCATCTGCCTTGTACGCATCCAAGTACCTGAGAATCACCTCTGGTTTGGATTCAATTTCAGAAAATAACGGAAAATCACTCAGAGGCACTCTTCTGCTGGAGATATCAACAGTGGAAGTAGCTCTGGGTTCCTTCTGAATATTCTCTATCAGCTTCATCTTTTTCAGGTTCTTTGCGTTCAGAGGTTTCCCAATTGTTGGTTCAATAGTGCTCAGCTCTTGAGCTTCTATCAGATGCTCAATCAGCCTATTCTCTGTCAGAATATCTGATATCAACCTTCCAAAAGGTATCCAATCCCTCTTGGTTCTTTCTTCTTCCCTTGTTTCTTTCACACTGGTTCTGAGGTGGTTGAACAGGAAGTGAGCCAGATTGATCTTTATCTTCTGATCAATAAAGTAGATCATAAACTGCTGATCCACATTTATGTAATCAGGAGAACTTGTTGGTTTCCTGTGGTTGAAGCACCCCAGAATTATCTTAGCCCATACTCTGAAATGATCCTTCAGATCTTTAATCTTGCTGCTGGGCAACCCAAGAGTGAAAATCCTGTTAGCTACCACACCTATATCAGCACATCTTTCAGCCATGTCCACACAACGGACGCCACCACCACTTTGACCGATTAGCCTTGCAATGAGATCTTCAGTAATCACAATCTTCTTCCCTATAACAGAGGAGATGACTAGATGTGTTGAAACCTTGGCGTGAATCCAAAATTCCTTGACCAGCGCTGGGAATGTTGGTCCAACCAACCTATCGAAATACCTTTCCCACTTTTGAGCCCTAACTTCTTCAGTTAGGTCAAAACCATTCTCCTTCAAACTTTCAAAGTCAATGATTAATTCAGAAAGCACTTCTAGATTCTTCACCGGAGTGAGGAGAGTTCTGAGTGGCACTTGATATTGCTCAGATGATGCTTTCTTCTGATTACCTGCAGAAACGCTACTGGAGGTTGCCATGTTCACACTAAAAGGGTTTTGAGAATGAACTAAAAAAAAAGGTTTGCAAGAGATGAACTCAAAAATATGCAGAAAATGCTTGAGTATTAGTGAGAAAGCGTAAAGAATAAGAATGAGAGATTAATGTGCTTAAATAGAGTTTTCAAAACTATTTTGAAAAGATAAACGTTTTTAAGAGAGAGAAAAATCATGATTGCCATTTAAAAGCATGATTACTTTTCATTAAATGCTTGCTGATTTTGGGGGATTTGAGAAAGATACTTAAAAACGGTTACCAGACATGTGTCTCAATGCACCCAATCAGCGCTTTGCCTTCTCAGAAGCGTGCACGCGTTCTGCTTCAGAGATATGCTGATGATTGGATGACACTTGTTTGATGTAGTGATCAGCACGTCTGTCTTTGAGCTTAGACTCTCAGATCTTTAGACTTGCATCTGATACAATCTTCATGTTCTATCTTTCTGAAAGGAGATTGATCAGAAGTTCACAGTAAAATAATTACATTCTGAAGGTAAATATATGGAATTAAAACATTTTCATTCTGGACATACTTTCATGCTGAGATGTTTCAGAATGAAATTAAACCTATCTTCTGAAAGGGGTTTAGTAAAGATATCAGCCCATTGATGGTCTGTATCTATAAATTTTAAGTTCAAAATACCTTTCTGAATATAGTCCCTAATGAAGTGATGTTTTATTTCTATATGCTAAGCTCTAGAATGTAAAATGGGATTCTTACTTAAGCAAATAGCAGAAGTATTATCACAAAGTATAGGAATGTTACTCTCAAAAATCTGGAAGTCTTCAAGCTGACTTTTCATCCAGAGCATTTGTGTGCTACATCCTGCTGCTGCTATGTACTCAGCTTCTGCTGTTGACAGAGCAATTGTTGATTGTCTTTTGCTGGACCAAGAGATCAGATTTTCTCCCAGAAACTGGCAGCTTCCAGAAGTACTTTTACGTTCCACTCTGTCTCCAGCAAAATCAGCATCACAGTAGCCTACTAAGCTGTAATCACTAGATTTTCTATAAAACAAACCCAGATTAGTAGTACCTTTCAGATACTTGAAAATTCGCTCAACAGCTGTTAAGTGAGATTCTCTAGGATCTGATTGGAATCTAGCACAGATACAAACACTGAATAGTATGTCAGGTCTTGAAGCAGTCAGATAGAGGAGAGAACCAATCATACCTCTGTAGACTTTCTGTTCTACATTTTTGCTTACCTCTTCTCTTTCCAGAATGCACGTGGGATGCATTGGAATCTTTGATGGCTTACATTCTGACAGGTCAAATTTCTTCAGAAGATCTCTGATGTATTTGCTCTGATGAATGTAAGTTCCTTCTGGAGTTTGATTGATCTAAATTCCCAGAAAGAATTCCAGTTCCCCCATGAGGCTCATCTCAAATTCTGCCTGCATACACTTAGCAAATTTTCTTCCAAGAGAAGGATTAGTAGAACCAAAAATAATATCATCAACATAAATTTGACAGACTAAGATGTCACTCTTAACTGATTTACAGAATAGAGTAGTGTCCACTTTCCCTCTGGTGAATTCATTTTCAAGCAGAAAGTTACTTAGCCTTTCATACCAAGCTCTGGGAGCTTGTTTCAGACCATACAGTGACTTCTTTAGTTTGAAAACATGTTCTGGATGTTTTGTATTTTCAAAACCTGGGGGTTGGTGTACATAAACTTCTTCTTCTATATAACCATTTAAGAATGCACTTTTGACATCCATCTGATACAGAGTGATGCCTCTATTAACAGCAAATG
Organism: Vicia faba; assembly: GCA_948472305.1. Classification (NCBI taxonomy): domain Eukaryota; kingdom Viridiplantae; phylum Streptophyta; class Magnoliopsida; order Fabales; family Fabaceae; genus Vicia; species Vicia faba. The sequence goes on from OX451736.1 coordinate 1,141,496,336, forward strand.
AAATTAAGAGTCTGATAGATTCTAACCTGGCGACTGGGGCAAAGGTTTCTGTATAGTCTATCCCCTCTTGCTGACTATAACCTTGTGCAACCAGTCGTGCCTTGTTTCTGATGACTTCACCTTGTTCATTTAGCTTGTTTCTGAACACCCATCTTGTTCCAATGACGTTAAATCCTTTTGGTCTGGGAACAAGATCCCATACTTCGTTTCTGGTGAATTGATTCAGCTCTTCTTGCATTGCCAGAATCCAGTCATTATCCAGAAGTGCTTCATCAATAGAAGAAGGTTCAATCAGAGACACCAGTCCCATAAGTGTTTCTTCAGAGTTTCTGAAGCTTGCTCTTGTTCTGATTGGATCTTCCTTTCTTCCTAGGATAGTCTCTTCTGGGTGATCCAAGCTGCTTCTGGGTAATCTCTTCTGAGGTTGATCAGCAGCTGTTGTAGGATTTCTAGCAGTGCTCCTTTCAGACGTTGAAGGAATGTCTGTGTTGAGAGCTTCTGATGACTTGTCTTCAGAACCTGCAAATTCAATTTCTATACCTGCAAAAACTTCATTCTGCTTTGACTTTTCAGAGTCAAGCTTGTCATCAAAACGAACACTGATTGATTCTTCCACAATCTGTGTTTCTGTATTGTATACTCTGTACCCTCTTGAGCGTTCAGAGTATCCTAACATAATACACTTCTGTGCTTTAGAGTCAAACTTGTTCAAATAATTCTTTGTATTTAATATAAAGCAAGTACATCCAAATGGATGAAAATATGAAATGTTGGGCTTTCTGTTCTTCCACAATTCATATGGAGTCTTTTCCAGAATAGGTCTTATTGAGATTCTATTCTGAATGTAGCACGCTGTGTTTATTGCCTCTGCCCAGAAGGTCTTAGCAACGTTTGTCTCATTGATCATGGTTCTGGCCATTTCTTGCAATGTTCTGTTCTTTTGTTCTACAACTCCATTTTGTTGGGGAGTTCTAGGACAAGAGAAATCATGCAGAATGCCTCTGTCATTAAATAATGACTCAAAATCTTTATTTTCAAATTCTCCACCATGATCACTTCTGACTTTAACGACTCTAAGATCCTTTTCATTCTGAACTTGGTTACAGAAGGTAACAAACACAGAGTGTGACTCGTCCTTGTGTCTTAAGAACTTTACCCATGTCCATCTGCTATAGTCATCTACGATTACTAACCCATACTTCTTACCACTGACTGAAGCAGTTTTAACTGGTCCAAATAAGTCAATGTGCAGAAGTTCTAATGGCTTAGAGGTGGAAACAACATTTTTGGATTTAAAAGAAGGTTTTGCAAATTTGCCTTTCTGACATGCTTCACACAGAGCATCTGAATTGAACTTCAAATTAGGAAGTCCTCTGACCAGATTGAGTTTGTTAATCTGAGATATTCTTCTCATACTAACATGCCCCAATCTTCTGTGCCAGATCCACTGCTCGTTGTTAACAGACAGAAGACATTTTACATTCTGACTCTTTAGTTCAGAAAGTTTGATTTTGTAAATGTTGTTTTTCCTCTTACCATTAAACAGGATAGTCCCATCTTTCTGACTAACAGCTTTACATGATTTTTGATTAAAGATTATATCATAACCGTTATCACTTAATTGACTTATGGATAACAGATTATGCATCAATCCATCTACTAGCAGAACATTATTAATAGAGGGAAGATTTCCATTACCTACAGTTCCAGAGCCAATTATCTTTCCCCTCTGATTGCCTCCAAAGCCAACGTGGCCTCCAGGCTTAAGTTCCAGGCTTTGGAACATATGCCTTCTTCCCGTCATGTGTCGTGAGCAGCCAGAGTCCAGGTACCATGACTGGTGTTTTTGACTTGCTGCTAAAGATATCTGCAACATGTATTATTTTATCCTTAGGTACCCAGATTTTCTTGGGTCCTGATTTGTTAGTTCTACCAAAACTCTGGTTGAATTTTGGTTTCACAGAGTGCTTACTGCTAGTATATTTGATATCATGTGTGTGACCATACACAAAGTGTGAATTCATAGGAGTGTGTTTAATGGTTAAGTCCATGACATTCTTTGGTGTAGGAACCTTACCTTGGTATCCTATTCCTTTCATGCCGTTTCTGCTAACTCCATAGATCATTGAAGCCATTCTGCTTCTATCTATGCTTTTAGCTAGAAACTTCTGGAAACTGTGATCATACTCCTTGATGATCTCATCAGCGTTGCTGGGAGTTTCAGAAATTGGTTCCTTCTGAGAGTTTTGTAAAGTGTTTTCTAATTTTGAAATCTTATTTCTCAGCTCAGAATTTTCCAATTTGAGACTCTCAGACTTATTAGAGTCAGATTCAAGATTCCTTTTCAGGTCTCTGAATTTAGCTCTAATTTGCTGATAACGTTCCAGAATCTCATTAAGGCTTTCAGCAAGTTCAGCCTTTGTAAAGTTAACAGCGAAGTTAGGAAATACCTCTTCAGTGTCTGATTCTGAGTCTGATTCAGAAGCTTCACTGTCTTCTGAAATGTTAGCCATGAGAGCTATGTTTGCCCTTTCATCATCCGATTCTGAGTCAGCTTCAGACGAGTCAGAGTCATCCCATGTGGCCATGAGACTTTTCTTCTTCTCTCTTCCAAACTTCTTTTTGGGCTTTTCCCTCTGAAGCTTTGGGCAGTCACTCTTGTAGTGTCCTTGCTCATTGCACTCATAGCAGATGATGTCTTTGGTGTTTGGCTTCTTGCTACTGGAGGAGCCTTCAGATCTTCTGTATCCAGAGGAAGAATCTGTCCTTCTGTATCTGGAAGAAGACTCGTTCTGATCAGATCTTCTGGGATTCCTGAACTTCCTTTGTCTTTGCTTCCACAGTTGATTTACTCTTCTGGAGAGAAGGGAAAGTTCGTCTTCTTCTGATGAGGATCCATCAGATGTTTCTTCAACTGCCTGCAAAACTTTAGACTCAAATTTTCTGTTAGATTTTAATGCTAAAGGCTTACCTTGCTTCTGAGGCTCATCAGCTTCTAGCTCTATCTCATGACTTCTGAGGGAGCTGATAAGTTCCTCCAGAGTGATTTTGTTGAGATCTTTAGCTAGCTTCAGAGCAGTAACCATAGGCCTCCACTGCTTGGGTAAACTTCTGACGATTTTCTTGACATGGACAGCAGTAGAGTATCCTTTGTCCAGAACTTTGAGACCAGCTACCAGAATCTGGAATCTAGAGAACATAGTTTCAATGGATTCAGATTCTTCCATTTTGAACGCCTCATATTTCTGAATGAGCGCCAGAGCTTTTGTTTCTTTGACCTGAACGTTGCTCTCATGCGTCATTCTGAGAGAATCAAAAATATTCTTTGTTGTGTCTCTGTTGGAGATCTTTTCATACTCAGTATAGGAGATGGAACTGAGGAGGATGGTTCTGGCCTTGTGGTGATTCTTGAAGTCACGCTTTTTTTGATCAGACATTGATTTTCTATCAATCTTCTGACCACTTGCATTCACAGGGTGCGTGTATCCATCTGTCACCATATCCCACAGATCAGCATCATGTGCTAGAAAGAAGCTTTCAATTCTGTCTTTCCAGTAATCAAAGTTTTCTCCATCAAAGACTGGAGGTTTGCCACTGAATCTGTCTATGTCCTCATTGTTGTCATTGCTGATGTGAGAATTGTTTCCTGCCATTGTGTTTTTCTGACGCTGGATCTTGTACTGACACGGTTAAGTGTTTTAGCTCAGAACCAGGCGCTCTGATGCCAATTGAAGTGGTGAAAAACACAAGAAGGGGGGGTTGAATTGTAAAACTGAAATCTAAAGCAATTGACAAGATATTTTTATCCTGGTTCATTTGATCTCAAACTACTCCAGTCCACCCGTCAAGGTGATTTCGCCTCTCTCCAACGAGGTCTTAATCCACTATATTCAACTGAATATTACAGACTGCTTTAACAACTGCTAAAGCCTTCTTGATTCAAACCACAACCCGGTTTGTCAAGGTAACACTTTCTTACAAAGAGATAAAACTATGTGTGTGGATGTTTTCTACAAAACTGTATCACAACTGTGATGTATACACAATATGAAGCTTAGAAACTAGATTGCTAAACAGTAATGGAATATCAGAGTGTGTGGTTTAGCAAAACTGAGAGAACGAAGATTATGGTTTAGCTTTTTGTGCGTGTAGAGATTTTGAGAGCATTAACCATTTCAATCTTCAAAGCTTTGTTTATATAGCACTGAGATGATGAACGTTGGATGCAATATTCTTGATTCAATGCTAATAACAAACTTTCCTTATTGAGCAGATCTTGTCTGGAATGAGGCCGTTGGAATTAATTTGCTTTCAATGCACAGTACCGTTGCTCACTTAACGCAAGTTCTGGCTTGGCTCATTCTGACTCTGCTTCGCTGCTGATGAACTATTGTGTTTCTGTATCAGAGTGTTGAGCGCAGTCTTGTTCATCAGGCTTCAGCATGTACGTGAGTTGATCATCTGATTTTGACGTTCTGATGTAGCAACTTCTGATGCTGGTGTCTGAAATCAAGTTCTGATGCTGAATAGATGTGATCTTGCTTATATCAATCAGAGTATCTGCAAGTCAGAACATAATAATTTTAGGCAGCAGATAGTTCATACAAGAAACTTATAAATACTATATCTTTTCACTTTGTTATCATCAAAACTCAAATATAGGGTAGTAGATTCAAACTTTGTTCTAACAGCATGTCTTTGTTGCGTTGGCATATGTCGCATTTATTCACGTGCTCTTTGGTGTCGTGTTGCATAGTGGGCCAGTAATATCCTGTCTGTAATGCTTTACTAGCAAGGGATCTCCTGCCCAAATGTTAGTCGTTGATTCCTTCGTGGATTTCGCGTAAGACGTGGACTGCTTTGTGTTGATCAACACATTTGAGTAGAGGGGTGGAAAATCCTCTCTTGTACAGTGTGCCTTTAACCAAAACGTAGGAGAAGGCTCTCGGCCTAACTATGCTAGCTTCGTTCTGATCAGCTTGTCACTAATCTTTTATGAGGTAGTTGTACACTGGGTTCATCCAGGAGTCACTGTCCTATATGGCATACACATCGAGAGTCGAGGAGGGATTTTTAATGCTTGGACGAGGAAGGATTTTCTGTATAAATGATTTGTTTCCTCCTTTCTTCTTCGTGCTCGCCAGTTTTGACAGGATGTCTTCCCAGGTGTTATGTTCGTGGGGAACATGTTGTACATCTACAGACTTGAACTTCTTCATTCTTTCTTGGACCAGAGTCTAATACTCAGCGAGATGGTCGTTTTTGACCTAAAATTTTCCTCGTACCTGAGATGCCACGAGCTAGGAGTCTGTGAAGATTCTCACCTCCTCAACTCCTATGTCTTCGGCCAGGCGCAGACCTACTAAGAATGCTTCATATTGGGCTTGGTTGTTTAAGGTCGAGAAGGACAACGTGAGGTAGACTTCGATCATAATTATTTCATCATTCTCGAAGATCATACCTACAATGCTACATGTCAAACTGAAGGCTCCATCGAAGAAGATGATCCACCTGCATGTCATGTCCGAGGGTATGGGTGAAGTCATTTCAGCCACGAAATCGGCTAGTACTTGGGACTTGAGGGCTTTCCTTCCTTCTTACTTTATGTCGAACTCAGAGAGTTCTAACGACCACTTGAGCATTCTTCCCGCCATGTACAGTCGTCTGAACAACTTCTTTATTGGTTGTTATGTCCAGACGATGATTATGTTGGCCAAGAAATAGTGTTGCAACCTCCTTGCCGAGTTGATAAGCGCTAAGGCTACTTTCTAAATCTTTTGGTACCTCACTTAGGGACCTTGTAAGGCTTTGCTTGTGAAGTAGATGGGCTTCTGCACTTCAGGGGTTTCTCGGATGAGGGCAGCGCTAACGGATTCAGATGCAACAACTAGATAGAGGTAGAGAACCTCTTCCTTTTTTGGTCGAGAAAGGACTAGTGGTTGCGATAGAGCATGCTTCAGGTGGACGAGGGTGTTCTCGCACTCTTCTATCCATTCGAAGGTAGCTTCTTTGCGGAGAAGTTTGAAGAGGGGGAGCGCGTGTTAGGAAGATTTTTCCACGAAACGAGATAGAGAGGTGGGTATTCCGTTTAGGATCTAAATGGACTTCTTTGAGTTGGGTGTTGGAAACTTATAAAGTCCCCAACATTCTTCAGGGTTGGCTTTGATTCTGTGTTCCGTTAGGTAGAAATCAAGGAATTTGCCTGCTCGGTAGCCTCCATTTTTTCTAGATACTACTTTCTTCTATGCTGAGCAACCTCCTTAAGGGTAGGGTCTACTTCCAGATGATGACAAGCTATTTTTGGATCCATTCCGGGCATTTTTGTTGCACTCCAATCGAATAGATCATCATTCTCTTTCAGGAATGCTTCCAATTGTCTCTTTGCCAGGTCGGGGAGGTCGGAGCCAATCTTCACTCCTCTGAGTGATCGCTTCCGAGGGGAACGATTTTGAAATCCCCGTCTAGGATCGGTCGCATGGGATGTACGGGCTCCTTGCTGCTTATTGTCGGGATGAGCTTTCTTCTTTGATAATGGAATTTTTTCCCTTTCTCTTCTTCTTTGTGAAGTCTTCTTTCGATAAGTGGTTGTCCAGGTTGATGGTGTCGACTCGTGGCAGTGACATAGGTTCCTTAGAGCTGGAAAGCAGCGCAAATCTGTTGGTTGTTTGGGGTTGTGTGCTGATGGAACTTAGGCCCTTGGCTAGTGCTTCGAAAAATCTTCTTGCGGCTTGGATATCCCCGGGGAGGGTGGCGACCAAACCTTCAGCGGTGTATTACTTCATCTTCATATGTAAGGTAGAGGGTATCGCTATCAGCTCGGCCAAAGTGGGTCTTCCAAAGATGCCTTGGTAGAGTGACGGGCAATCTACCACCAGAAATTGGGTCCCAATGGCCCAGGACATTACGCATATCCCAAAGGTAACAACTAGATCGACGTATCCCCAGGGTTTGGTGACGGATTTGTTGAATCCCTGGAGATCTGAGCCTATGTATGGGGTCAGATGGGTCTCATTCAACTGTAAAGTGCTGAATAGTTATGTGTAGATTATATCCACTGAGCTTCCTTGGTCGACCAAGATGCATTGGACATTAAAGTTTTCCATGTGTGTTTGTATGAGGAGTGGGATGCTTGAGTGGGGTCCCCGTCCGATAGCTTTCCTCGGTAGAATGCAAGGGGATGGGAGCCTCCCCTGAATTTATCGAGGATGGTGTCCATGTCAGAGTTAGCCTTTATCAGCTGGTCGAACCTCCTCTTCACTGAACCCATCATATGCTTGTTAAATCCCCCGCCTGAGATTACCATTTCCACCAGGAAAGATTCTCAAGGACTATATGAAAGAGAAGTACAGTGGGACCTCTTCCATTTCGAGAAAGTAGAAGAGGCTTGTGTCGGGGGAGTCCTTCTCTTCTTCAACATTATTGGCCTCTTGAGTTTCTTCGTGGGCTCTCTCCTTTTTCTTGTATTGTTTGATATGCCCATCCCAGATGAGTATCTCAGTTGCATCTTTGAGGTGGATGCAGTCATCAGTGTTGTGCCCATGGCTCTTCTGGAACTTGTAATATTTTCTTTTATTTGTCACAATCTTGGATGGTGTTTTGCGGGGAAAGCATACCCCGGCTTGCTTGAATTTTGAACTAGTGCATTCTACCAGAACAGACTCACGATAGGCATTGAGGAGTGTAGTCATGAAAACAACCAGTTGGCCCTCGGTGGTCTTTAGAGTCTCGGGACATATCTTCTCTCTTTTTCTCTCCTCCTCGACGGGATGTCAAGGGTTCATCGTTATTTAAAGCCTTGGCATTCTCCCGGTGTCGTGAGTCTCTTACATTGTTAGATTCCTCCTCCTCCTTGTACTGAATGTATGCTTGGGCTTTAAATATGAGGGAGTCGAGCATGGTCGAAGTCTCGATGCCAACGGCTTTGGCAAAGTCAATGCAGGGACAGAGCTCACACTCAAGGAGATATTTTTTCATGTCGTCGATCGTGGAGACATGCACGACTTCCTTGTTGAAGCACTAGATGTAAGCCCAAAGAGACTCATCCCTCCCTTGGATGATTTCTTCTAGTGACTGTTGTACCCCAAAATTTGCCCTCCCATATTCTTCAAGAATTGCAAAAAGCATGCTTCAAAATTCCCCAAGGGTTGCACAGTTCAAGGGCCTCCTAACAGTCAAAAATTAGGGTTTTGGTTATAACAAAGAAAATGAAGTTTCCAAGGGTCCAATCAAATCCCACATGCCTATAAACATGGTCAAGCATCCTCATACCAAGTTTCAAGACTTACAGCACAAAATTGCACAGTCAAAAACCCTAATTGCTCAACAGTCAACTGTAGGGGCAAATGGTCATTTGACAGTCAAAAGTTCAAATTTTTGGTCAACATCTCATTTTGAAGCCACAAACATCATTTGATCAATGCTTGATCATGATTCTCAAAGCTTGGCTCAAAAAGTCTCAAGATGCAAAAGTTTCCATATTTGGACAGTTGAAAAAGTCAACTGTAACTTGACTAAGGCATAACTTTCACATGGATTATTAGAAAAATTCTATCCAAAGCTCATTTTGAAGAGAAAGACATTTTCCTACAACTCCTCTTCACACTTCAAGTCCAAGAAATGCTCTCACAAAAAGTTATCAATTTCAACATTATAGGTCATTTTCAAAAGTCAACAAAAAGGGACTTTAAGTCAAAGGCCATAACTTGAGATGGGTAACTCAAAATGACATGGGACCAAAGGCATTGGTTAGAGGACTCAAAGACCTTTCCAAAATGTCCAAGAACATGAGCAAAGATTAGAAATTGAGCAAGATATGCCTTGTGGAAGTTGGGAAATTTTTGGATATTTTGAAAAGTCAACATTGCTTCAAAAGTCTTAAAAATGCTAATGGGCCTCTTTTTCTTCCAAAACCCATCATCCAAAGCATGTGCACGACCATTTGGCCCAAAGGGAAGATTTCATCATTTTTATTTTATTTATTTGAATTTTTAATTGCTAAATATTCATTTAATTAATTAAAATATGTGGAAAATACTAAGCCTAACTTTTTAAATCTTTTTGTGCATGAAATAGTCTCAAGATTTTGTGTATAATCAGATTTGGAAAGAATCTTGATAATTGGACATGATTTGAACTAAAATAGCATGAAAAAGATTGAAAACTCATGGCTTGAAAATCAAATATCTTCTCATCAATTCAAGGATTCTTTGGCTCAATTTCTCAACCCTAATCATTCATACATATATATACATGCTAACCCTAATGCAAAGGACCTCCCAGCTGCGCCATACCTCCATAACCAAACTTGAGTTTTTGACAAAAATTCCAAATACTGAAAACTGTCTTCCAGTGCGATTCGAGCCAAAATAATTATCTCATCACCTTCCTGAGACATCAAGAAACGTGTTTGAATCGTTTTCCACGTCCCTAACGCCCAGAATCGGTGAATAGAACTCAAGCTTTTTCACTTTTTTGCATAAATCGTATTTTATCATTCATGGCATGATTTTGAATTCTAATACTTGTTTTGTGTTGCTCTCATCATTCTGAAACTAACTGTGTTGTTCAATTAAGTTTTCCACACCCATACGCGATTTCACCATTAAAGGACGCTAGGGTTACAGGACTTTCAAATTAGGCGTTTCTAGCTACTGTAAAATTGAGACACCATAATACCATGGTTGAATTCAGCATGCTTGGACGATTCTAAAGCAACCCTCGCGCCTAATTTATGTGCTACCATGGCCTGTTCGCTATTATTAAGAATTGCATATTTTGGGGGGGGTTTAAAACCCCCGCTAACCCTTTTATATTTTCAGGAAAACACAAACGAGGAAGACGAAGACTAGGTGTAAGGCAGCAATTGGTTGATTTGAAAATTCGCGCTAAAAAGAGCACTAACGCTTATTTTATGTTATATTATTTATTGGTTATATTATAAACAAAGAAATATAGCAGCGTGGTTGGCAAGCACATGCGTTGGTAACCTCTAGGACCTGGGTTCGAATCCCAGGTCCCCTCTCCCTTTCCATATTATTTTGCTAATGATGTTTCTGTGTAGTTTCACTATAAGGGTCTACCATATTCTCCACATCCATGCTTGCCACCCGTGCAATGGTCTCAGTTCAAAGGTCCAGATCTGCTGAATACCATAGGCGCTAGTCAACGAAGCCACACGCTAACCACAAAGTCAAATAAGGCCTTAAAACCTTGGGCCAGCAATGCTAATGATACCTCCTATTGGGGACAGAACCCCCTAGGGTTTGTTTCTTTCATTCTTTTCTTATATTTTTCTTTTCTTTGCTTTAATTAATTTCCTTTAATTCTTTGATTTAATATTTTCATAAAAAAAAAATATAAAAACAATATAAAATCAGAAAAAAGACAAAAATAAGTATTTTTATTTAATGTTATTTTTTGTAAATAAATACCATTAATTGATTTTAGTTTTTAATTTAGGTTTAAATCTTAATATTTTTTTAATAAACTTAAAATTTGTAGAATTAGGGTTTTAATCTATTTTTATCCTTTTTCTTTTCTTTGCATTAATAATTAATTATTTATTTTCATAAATCAAATTGCCATTAGTTAATTAATTTAATTTTAGGTTTAATTTTAGTTTAAAGTTTAATGCTTTTCTTAATAAATAAAAAAAAAAACTAGAATTAGAGTTAATTAATATTTTAGTTTCATTTAATTCACATAAAAAACCATAAATACAAAAAATCTCAAAATAATTTCTTTTTATTTTATTTTAATTAATTTAATAATTTAATTTAATTTCATTAAAAAAGGGTCTAACGCCCTCGCTTTCGATTATTAATTTGTTTCGCGCATTTTATTTTATTTCCAATAATATTTATGCACCTCTCCCAAAGCCTTGTAAACTCGGACATTTTATTTCTCGCACTTTACTTTATTTATTTACTTTCTGTCAAATCGGGTCCTGGATTTTAATTTGGCGATGTGGACCCGCGCCTTTGTAATAGTTTAGAACTTTTAATTTCCGCATCTTTTTTAACTGTTAATAAATGCATGCAAGAATGAATGATAAAAATAAAAACAAATGTGTAGATCACCTATACCATGACAAGACAAAAATAAACGAATCTGACACACAAAATCACACACCACCCCTAGGGTACGCCTCACTGTTGCCTTGCCTCGAAAGGTGATCGTCGAGTAGAGGATGTCTTAGTAAGTCCTCATGATCCGGGAACCTGGCATGAGGGTAGCTTCTAAGGTGTCTTCCCATTGCTCCGGTGATCACCATGTCCCGAACCTCGAATTGACCCGAACACCTCCAATAGTGGTGCTACCTACCTCTCAATGGTGGGATGGCGCTACTTTAAAGGACATTTACACAGACGAATTCCTTAGGGTAGGTAGACGACTCTTGATACTTGCTCTAATTTCAAAACAAATCAAAAATACTTTTCACACCGACACTTTTTCAAAAAGCTTTCGAAAGCAATTTTTCAAACACTCTTGAGGACCGATACAAGAGTCGAACTGAAATTTTCAAAGAAACTTTTTTAAAACCCACATTGAAAAGCAAACAAACCACTTTTGAAAACATAAATGAGCAAGTATCTAAGAGCCCATGGATAACCATGGATAGAAAGGGTGCTAACACCTTCCCTTTCTATAACCTACCTCCCGAACCGAGAGCAATCTATTTAAGGAATTTTTCTGTGTTTTTGTCCTTTCCATTTGGAGAAAATAAAAGACGGTGGCGACTCTTGCTTCCGCGACATTTCGCGAACCAGCGATAAACAGTCAGTTCCAGATCCACCGATCACAGAACTGGCGACTCTGCTGGGGATAAACTTAAAGTGAGGTGTACCTTAGGGTTAGTTCATAACTGTGTTTTCAATTGTATTGACTTGTCTTCTTTAAATTTGTGGGTTGCATGGGAGTTACATAGATCCTAACCCGGATCTGGGGATACCCTGTTTAGGTAGCATAAGCTGTGAGGGACCTGTCTGGCGTAGACCGACACGGGTGAAACAGTGGCTACGTTAGTGTGGCACCTTGGTCTGTACTGATATCCCTTGTGTTGCAACGAGGAGAATATGGGTCTTCTGAGCATTCATTAAGCACCAACAACCTTAGAACCTTAATTGACCCAACTTGGCCATTAGAACAGTAGCAGTATGCTACGCCCATTGAGGCTAAACTCTCGTGATGGTTCTGGCCGCAAGAAAAGATTGCGATGCTGGAGTTATGACCGATTGAGGGTAGTCAATGATATTGGGATCCTCTAAGAACCCGGTTACTTTGATAGGACAGGTATGAACCAACAAACTGAAAGAGGGTAATACCTAGACCTCATGCTGGCCTAAACTTTAATGGTCTGTCTTGTGTGACTTGTGTGCCTTACCATGTTTGCCTTTGTATCTATTTTTGGTGTGCTTTATCATAACATCATAACATCATGAGCATTGCATGCATCCTGCATAAGGGCTGACCATTTCAAGGACAAGAGGGTTTCACCTTTGCTCTGTTTTGTAGGACATCATGATGCTTGTGCGAAGGAATACTATCCGGTTCAACTTTGTTCACTCACCTGAGTTGCTTGAAGAGTTGGTTAGCAGAATTCCAAATACCACTTCCTTCATTCAGAGGCATGGTTCTCTTCTCAGTTTAGTCACTGCAAAGCGGGATCAACAGTTGATGAGTGTTCTGACCCAGTTCTATGACCCTCTGTACCAGTGCTTCACCTTTCAAGACTTCCAGCTGGTCCCTACCCTGGAAGAGTTCTCTGACTTGCTTGGTATCCCTATCTTGGATCAGACTCCCTTTAATGGTTGGGAAAAGACCCTCAGGCTTGAGGATGTTGCTGCAGCTCTTCCCTTGACACATCAAGAGGTAATGGACAACTGGGTAGCTAGAAGCAGAGTTAAGGGTTTCTTGGCCAAGTTTCTGATTGGTAAGGCTAACAGTTTCTGGAATGACCTTGACTTTAGGGCATATGAAGACATCTTGGCTCTCTTAATCTATGGGCTAGTCTTGTTTCCTAATCCTGACAACTTCATCAACGTCACTGCCATAAGGGTCTTTATGTCTCAAAATCCTGTACCCACTCTCTTGGGTGACATCCTGCAACAACTTCATGCTCGTACTACCCGAAGACGAGGAACCTTGTGGTGTTGTATCCCTTTGTTGGTGAGGTGGTTTATTTCGCACCTCCCCAAGTTTGTACTGAAGAACCAAGAAGGAAGAGGTTGGGCTCATAGGTTAATGTCTCTCACCGATAAAGACATCATTTGGACTTGCAGAAGTTTGGATGAGATAGCTATTATTGATCGATGCGAATACCCTAATGTTCCTCTGATTGGTACCCAAGGAGGAATCTCTTATAATCCATGTCTAGCGCTCCGTCAGTTTGGAAGAGCCAGAAGAGCAGGCCCCCATGAGATGTTGGTGCCTCACATCAGTTTTGAGTTTCAGGTGGATAGTGACGAGCTGCGTCGTAGGTTCATCAAGGCTTGGGACAAAGTTCATAAAGCTGATCCACAAGAGTTAGGGCCAAAGACTTCATTACCTATGGAAGCCTACTACAAATGGGTTTGCATCCGTGCTCAGAAGTTAGGTATGCCGTATGAAGCTGTCAGACCCGTCATTCTTGAGTGTCCTGACAAAGATGGTGTTCCTCCAACTGTCCTTCCTCCTCAGATACCTACTGATTATGAGACATTAAAGATATCTTGGTCGCAACTGCGAGAAGAACGGGATTCTTACCGGGAAAAGTTCAACGAGCAGGAATTGAAGATCCAGAAGCTGACAAAGCAGTTGGAGAATGAGCGAGCTCTGAATGACTACATCTGTACTGAGAAGAGGAGACCATGGGATCAATAAGGAGCTCTGGATGTTCTTTTACAGTTTTACTTCCCTTTTCAGTATTTTCCTTTCATGTAACGCCTGAGGGCAACCTGTTGAACAATTTAAGTTTCAAAGTTGAATCTAATGAAGTGTGTTCCCTTTTTTGTTTACAAAGTTGATTCCCGATTGTCTTTGAAAACATAAATCATACGCATTCCATTCATCATGTGCATAGCAGGTTTTCCTCTTTTTAGGTTGCTTACCGTCCTTCGCTGTTTATTTCAGCATCATGAATCCTGACTCATCATCAACCGAGATGTCCATCAAGGCTCTTCAGGCGCAGAATGCGCAATTTCAGGAACTAATCATGGGCTTGGCTCAGGGCCAAGAAGAGCTGAAGGCTCTGCTCCTGAAGAAGGAAAAGAAGAAGAAGAGAAGGACTGTTCTTTTCAACTCGGGCCGAAGGTTTGGTAACACTCTGCAAAATGAAGAGGCTGGTTCTTCCATTGGCAAGGGTACTCCTCAAGGGGAAAAAGGTCCTAGTCCGGTAGTCTCTGACAACGAGACTGATTTTGATGAAGAACAGTATCCTCCTGCAGAAGACAGATATAAGCAGTTGGAAGACAGATTGAATGCTATGGAGATCCAACAAGTGCCTGGGCTGGATTTCGGAGATTTAGGTTTGTCTACTGGTGTGATCATTCCTCATAAGTTCAAAGCACCATCCTTTACCAAGTATGACGGGGCGTTTTGTCCCAAGCTACACCTCAGATCCTATGTGCGGAAGATTCAACCGTACTCAGTGGACAAGAACTTGTGGATCCACTTCTTCCAGGAGAGTCTTTCAGGGACTCATCTCGAATGGTTCTATCAGCTGGATGGGACCAAGGTTCGTAACTGGGAGGAGTTGGCTACTGCTTTCTATAAGCAGTATCAATATAATGCCGACCTTGCCCCTACACGTACCCAACTCCAGGGTATGTCGTTAGGGTCAAGTGAAGGTTTTAAAGAGTACGCGCAGAAGTGGAGGGATCTGGCTGGCAGGGTGCAGCCTCCGTTGACTGATCGGGAGTTGGTAGACATGTTCTTGGGGACCCTATCTGGGCCATTTTTCAACCATCTTATCGGGAATTCGTCTGCAGGGTTTACTGATCTTATTTTGACCGGAGAGAGAATTGAGGCTGGGTTGAAATCTGGTAAGATTCCGAAGGGTGCATCGTCTAGTTCTGAGAAGAAACCCTTCAAGAAGGAGGCCAGTGCTGTATATGGCTCCAGGAGACAAGAGAAATCTGAGTGCCGCCAATCTGTAAACGCGGTGATGATTGCCAAGCCTGCTGCCGCTCTTCGGCCAACCAATCCACCAAGGGCTGAAAGACCCCGGAGAGAGTTTACCCGTTTGAGTATGACCCTATCGCAGATTTTTCCGCAGTTGTTATCCACCAACCTAGTGACTGTCAGAGAGGCCCCAAAAGTTGTGAACACTGCCTCTCCGAAATACAATCCAAATGCCCGCTGTGCTTATCACTCTGATAGCCCGGGGCATTCCACTGATGATTGTTGGGCATTAAGGAATAAGGTGCAAGACCTTATTGACGCAAAGGAGATACAGTTTGAAGCGCCTGAGAGGCCGAATGTGGTGACTGCTCATATGCCCCAGCATGGAGTAAATGCTGTTGATGAAGATGTTTACGCTGTTTCCGTGGATGATGTAGCTACTCCTTTGAAGACTGTCAAGAGGAACCTACTGCTGGCCGGTTTATTTCCGGGTTGCAGTGAGGGTTGCCTGTTCTGTGCTGTTTCTCTATCTGGTTGTCCTTTGCTGAAGTTGGGAATCCAAAGCCTAATGGATAGCAAGGAGATTATGTTTAAGAAGTCTGCTGTTCAGTTGGTTCCGGTAGAAGAAGTTTCTGTTGTTACAATCTATAATAATCCAATCAAGGCTCTCCCAAGGAAGCCTGTTCAAATCATGATTGTCGCACCTATTGTTATTACTGTTCCGGGGCCTCTCCCCTACGTATCTGATAAGGCTGTCCCCTGGCACTATGGGGCGGATGTGTATGTGAATGGAATCAAACAAGAGTTCAACACTGGCGCCAGTATCTGCGATATCACTGGTCCAGCCAAGGTTACCCGCAGTGGCAGGCTCTTCTCGCATGACATTGCACCACCAGCTGTTCGAAGACCCCTCACCATAACACCTACAAGTGTACCTGTTCTTGTTTCTGATCAAGTTGTTTCCCCTGCTGCCGAGTCATCTAATGCTCGGGGCAAAGGGATTGAGGACGAGCCTGCCCGGATGGAGGCACCAATACCTATAAATGTTGAGGCCTCCCAACAAGAGATGGAGGAAATCCTAAAAATAATAAAGAAGAGCGACTTTAATGTTGTCGAGCAGCTGGGGCATACGCCCTCCAAAATCTCCATGCTCTCCTTACTCCTGTGCTCAGAGGCCCATGCTAAGGCCTTAATTTCATTTCTCAAGACGGCCCATGTGCCACAGGAGACATCTGTAATCCAGTTCACTGATTGCGTAGCAAATCTTACAGTGGACAATGGTTTGGGTTTTTCGGATGCTGACCTTACTGCAAAAGGAAGGGACCACAATGATGCCCTGCATGTCTCTATTGAATGCAGGGGCACTACTCTGGCACACGTATTGGTGGATACTGGTTCTTCCTTAAATGTGCTACCCAAGAAGGCCTTAGACCGTTTGGATTGTGAAGGTCTGGAGTTAAAACCTAGCAATATCATCATCAGAGCCTTTGACGGTTCCAAAAGGATGGTTCATGGAGAGGTTGACATTCCTATTCGTGTGGGTTCTCAGGTGTTCGACTCTACTTTCTATGTGATGGATATCCGTCCATCGTATTCTTGTCTACTGGGTCGACCTTGGATCCATAAAGCTGGGGCAGTGACCTCTACCTTGCACCAGAAGCTGAAATACCCCGTCAGAGGGAAGATTGTCACTGTACAAGGAGAGGAGGAGTATATGGTGAGCCATTTGAATTCCTTCAGATATATTGAGATGGACGGGGAGTTTATTGAAACCCCCTTTCAGCATTTCGAAGAGGTACTTCCAATTTCAGCAGCAGCAGAAACAGCGGTCGAAGAGGACGTTCCTTTGAAGATGGCTTCCCTGAAGGATGCCCGGGCTGTGGTTCAGAAAGGTGAATGTACTAACTGGGGCAGGCTTCCCGACTTTACACAGAAAACTGACAAGTTTGGGCTGGGTTTTACTGCAGAAGGACAGAAAGCTATGCGGAAGGCAAAGACCAGAAGACCTCCTGTGCTCATTACCAATCCAGGAGTGAATGCTATTGGGGATGATGATGAAGTTGACAAAGCTGAGTTCAATAGCTGGATCTATCCGACAACTGATGGCGGATTGACCAATTGGATTGCCAAAGACCATACTCCTGTTACTTTTGTTACGCAGTAATAAACTTCTTTGTTTTGTTATCTGTAATAAACAATAATTTAAACTTTATGGCCCGGTGTCTTACCCGGGGCACCGTGGTTTCATTTGTGAGGGCATATAAATTGTCATTTCATATATCATAAATGAAAATCTTGGACGTTTTCTCGCATTTCAAATCTTATGCTCCTTTTCTGTCTTTCCTTCCTTTATATATATATTTCAAAACAGCTGTATTTACACACACTCACTCATACAGGTTTCAATCCACTCTGGATCTCACTGGTAACGACTCTGCTACTGCCAGTTATGACTTCGAAAATCCGATCAACTTAGCCGAAGACGAAGGTGAAGATGATTGCGAAGTTCCTGGCGAACTTGCAAGACTGTTACTTCAGGAAGAGAGGGCAATTCAACCACATGAAGAGCCAGTGGAAACAATAAACATGGGTACTGATACAGACAGAAAAGAGGTAAAGATTGGTGCCAACCTAGAGCTCAGCGTGAAGCAATGGTTGACTCAGATGCTACATGATTATGTGGAGACATTTGCCTGGTCCTATGAAGACATGCCCGGGTTGGATACCGATATTGTGGTCCATCACTTGCCTACTAAGGAAGACTGCCCTCCGGTTAAGCAAAAGGTCCGCCGTATGCGTCCAGAGATGTCTGAGAAGATCAAAGCCGAGGTTATGAAACAGTTTGATGCCGGGTTCCTTGCAGTGACTTCTTACCCTCAGTGGGTTGCTAATGTGGTGCCGGTACCAAAGAAAGATGGAAAGGTTAGAATGTGTGTCGACTACAGGGATATGAACAGGGCCAGCCCCAAAGATGACTTCCCCCTACCTCACATTGATGTCCTTGTTGATAATACAGCTCAGCATAAGGTGTTCTCTTTCATGGATGGTTTTTCAGGTTACAATCAGATCAAGATGGCTCCTGAAGACATGGAGAAAACTACCTTTGTTACTCAGTGGGGCACCTTCTGCTACAAGGTCATGCCTTTTGGACTGAAGAACGCTGGGGCAACCTACCAACGTGCCATGGTTTCTTTATTTCATGATATGATCCATCATGAGATAGAAGTGTATGTTGACGACATGATCGCAAGGTCCCAGACTGAAGAAGAGCACCTAGATCATCTGCAGAAGTTGTTCGACCGTCTGAAACTGTACAAGCTGAGGCTGAACCCGAACAAGTGCACCTTCGGGGTGAGATCTGGGAAGTTGCTAGGCTTCGTGGTAAGTGATAAGGGTATTCAAGTGGACCCTGCCAAGGTCAAAGCTATTCAAGAGATGCCAGTTCCTAAGACAGAGAAGGAAGTCAGAGGCTTTTTAGGACGCATGAATTACATTGCTCGGTTCATCTCACACCTAACTGCTACTTGTGAACCAATCTTCAAGCTACTGAAGAAAGATCAGGTAGTACGTTGGAATGATGAATGTCAGGCTGCCTTTGACAGAATTAAAGAGTATCTCCAAGAACCACCCATCCTTATGCCACCGGTTGAAGGGAGACCTTTGATATTATACCTGACGGTACTTGACAACTCAATGGGGTGTGTGCTGGGGAAGCATGACAAGTCTGGCCGAAAAGAGCATGCCATTTATTACCTTAGCAAAAAGTTTACCGACTGCGAGACCCGATACTCACTGCTTGAGAAAACTTGCTGCGCTTTGGTATGGGCTGCTCGCCGGCAGAGACAGTATATGTTGACTCACACTACCTTGTTGATCTCAAAGATGGATCCTATAAAGTACATATTTGAAAAGCCTGCTCTGTCGGGGAGAATAGCAAGATGGCAAATGATCTTGACGGAATACGACATTCAGTACACAACCCAGAAAGCCATCAAGGGAAGTGTATTGGCAGACCACTTGGCACATCAGGCAGTAGACGACTATCAGTCAATGAACTTTGAGTTTCTGGACGAGAGCATCATGATAGTGACTGATTGTGAAGTACCTGGACTGGATGAAGGACCTGAGGAAGGATCCCGATGGTCTATGCACTTTGACGGAGCCTCCAACGCTTTGGGTAACGGTATCGGCGCTATAATCATATCACCTCAAGGCACTCATACTCCGCTCACTGCCCGGCTATGTTTCAACTGCACCAACAACATGGAGGAGTATGAGGCGTGCATCATGGGTCTTCAAGCTGCGATCGACCTAAGGATCAAGTTTCTGAGTGTCTTCGGAGATTCCGCCCTCGTGATCAATCAGATCAAAGGAGAGTGGGATACGAAACATCCGAATCTTATTCCTTACAGAGAATGTGTGTTGACCTTGATCCCCCACTTCACTAAGATAACCTTTGAACACTTTCCAAGAGAGGAGAATCAGCTGGCGGACGCGTTAGCTACAATGTCTTCTATGTTCAAGGTCAAATGGGATAATGAGGCTCCCCGGATCATCATCTGGAAACTGGACAAACCGGAACACTGTTGTGATCTCGAGACTGAGTTGGTGACTGAAAAGCCTTGGTACCATGAGGTGAAGAGATACTTGGAAGCTCAGGAATACCCTGAAGGTGCATCTGTCAACGACAAGAAGTTTCTGAGAAGGTTCGCGGCGAAGTTCTTCCTTAGCAACAGCATCCTGTACAAGCGAAACCATGATTCGACCTTACTGCGGTGTGTGGATAAGACAGAAGCAGAAAGGATCATGGAAGATCTGCATGAAGGGACCTTTGGTACACACTCCAGCAGACACACTATGGCAAAGAAGATCCTACGGGCAGGGTATTTCTGGTCCACAATGGAAGCCGACTGCTACCAACATTCCCGGACATGCCATAAATGCCAGATATATGCAGACAAGGTGCATGTTCCTCCAGTCCCTCTGAATGTTCTGACTGCACTGTGGCCGTTTGCAATGTGGGGCATAGATATGATCGGTGAGATTAGACCTACAGCGTCCAATGGGCATCGCTTCATCCTGGTAGCGATCGACTATTTCACGAAGTGGGTTGAAGCAGCTTCCTACGCTACAGTAACCAAGACGGTTGTGGCACGGTTCATTCGGCATAATCTGATCTGTCGATACGGCATCCCAGAAAGAATTATTACAGACAACGGTACCAATCTGAATAACAAGATGATCACTGAGCTCTGCAAGCAGTTTAAGATACAGCACCACAACTCTTCTCCTTACAGACTGAAGATGAATGGGGCTGTAGAAGCAGCAAATAAAAATATCAAGAAAATCGTGCAGAAGATGACAGTGACTTATAAAGATTGGCACGAGATGTTACCGTTCGCTCTACATGGGTACCGTACTTCAGCCAGGACGTCAACCGGGGCAACTCCTTTCTCCTTGGTCTACGGTATGGAGGCAGTCTTACCGATCGAAGTGCAAATACCCTCTCTCCGGATAATGAAGGATGCAAATCTAAACGAAGATGATTGGATCCAGACACGACTTGATCAGCTAAACCTCATTGATGAAAAGAGACTTGCTGCTATCTGTCATGGTCAGACGTATCAGAAACGAATGATTAGGGCATTTAACAAAAAGGTCAGACCACAAGAATATCAAGTTGGGGATCTGGTAATCAAGCGAATCATCCTTCCTCAGAGTGATCCAAGGGGCAAATGGACCCCTACGTACGAAGGGCCATTTGTGGTTAAACATGTGTTCTCAGGAGGAGCCATGATTCTAACCAATATGGATGGTGACGACCTTCCTCACCCCGCCAATGCATACATAGTAAAAAGATACTACGCATGAAAAAAGACCCGCTAGGCTGACATGCCTAGGCAAAAATTAGGGCTTCCCGGCGAACCAAAAGGGTTCGGGCAAAAGGAAGGGATGAAATGAAAAAAATCTGTACACCCGGCAAGTCAAAAACCTGAAAAGGCGGCTTGGGCAAAAATGGGTATCCCGGTGGACTGAAAACCCGAAAGGGCGGTCCAGGCAAAAGTTAGGGATAAAGCGTAATACTATGTCTCATTGATCACTCTGCATCCAGAATCCGGTATCTACATCAAGTTCAGACGGCATCGATCAGTCAGCTTCATCTTCAACCAAGGTCATCAAGTGATGAGACGCTCAAAGGCATAAAGGCGATAGCAGAGTTGAAACCCAGTGGGATCATTCATTTCACACAGCTGTTTTATTTTCTCTTGTACAAAATTTGTATAAACTCTTTTGTTCGGCGGCGTGCTCTTACTAGGACGTCAGCCTCTTGTATATAAACGCCTATTTACAGGCCATTCAAAAATCAATACAAATATACTTTTCAGTTAAAAGTGCCAATTATTTTTCCTTTTTTCTGTTTTGTTTTGCGAAGAACGTCCAAGGTTCAATTTGTGATATATGCATTGATGATAATTTGCTAACTCATGAATATTTGCATACGAAACAAAGGATTAATTATAGGTAACATTAGAAACAGGGGCAATAAAGAGTTGTCTAAGCAATCTAATTGTTCTGTCCCCCAAAGGTACCAAGATAGGCTCAGCTAGAGAACATAACCAGCATATCTTAAATCCCCAGAGAGTGAACCAGCAAATCAGCACACTCTCCCCAAGCAAAGCTATTATTAGCCTTAAGAAAGTTGTGTATCCTCCAGCAGATCTCAACATTCCCCAGCAATATATATGCATTCCTAACAAGCATCCCCGACAATCTTGGTCTAAAGATTGTTCCCCGGCGGTATACCAAACATTCAGTGGAGTTACTTCCAGTACATCTCAAAATTTCCCCGGGAGAGTCCAATCCAGTCTCCCCAGGAAAGTTGGGATCCATCTCCCCAAGCAGTAAGCTTATCCCCAGTAGATTCTGGAAGCTTATCCCTCGCAAAGCCCGAACGCGTCTCCCGGCTTTATTCAAAGAGTTATTTCCCTACCGGGATATAACTGGGTTATCCTCAGCCAAAAGCCATGGAAAGAGCATCCTCGATGAAGGCTTCTTATCCCCAGCGAAGTCTATTAACACTTCCAACACAACAAGGGTATCCCCAGCAAGTTATTATCAACAACTCAACAAAGTGCCTCTCTCCCCACAGAGTATTGCTCCCCAGCAAGATTGTTAGAGTACTTTTTCTCCCTGCAGAGTAATCCATTCACCAAGTTTATTCCCCAACGGAGTCATCTTCTCATGCCGGTATTCTTGCAATCATCATCCCCAGCGGAAACAAAAGTTATTCTCCAACATCAGCCCAGGAAATGACTTCC
Source organism: Vicia faba (assembly GCA_948472305.1). NCBI lineage: Eukaryota > Viridiplantae > Streptophyta > Magnoliopsida > Fabales > Fabaceae > Vicia > Vicia faba. The sequence goes on from OX451736.1 coordinate 1,141,518,754, forward strand.
CGGCACCCGTCAAGGATTTACTTTCCTAGACGAAAAATATACATTCATAAACATCGCATTTTCATACATTATAGTATGCATATATGCATTACACCTTACAAATCTCATTTATGTTGAGAACATCATTGCTTGATCCATATCATGCATTGAGTATGACTGACCTTTACCTTTCAGGAAATATTCAGTTAAGTTCCCAGCTATATTCAAGACCTTGACCGGTTCAGTTAAGTCGACCCTAAGACTTTTCTGTTTCTTATCCAGTCCAAGGCCTTCTCTGGTTCAGTCAGATCGACCCTAAGATCTCCCTGTTTCTTATCCAGTTGAAGACATTTCAAGACCTAGACCGGTTCAGTTAAGTCGACCCTAAGACTTTTATGTTTCTTATCCAGTCCAAGGCCTTCTCTGGTTCAGTCAGATCAACCCTAAGATCTCCCTGTTTCTTATCCAGTTGAAGACATTTCAAGACCTAGACCGGTTCAGTTAATCGACCCTAAGATTTTCTGTTTCTTATCCAGTCCAAGGCCTTCTTTAGTCCAGTTAAATCGACCCCTAACAGATTTTCCTGATAAAGACTTAGTAGAAGATATCCAAGATTCTCTCAATGATTACTGTTGAGGTTGTAGTCGCCTATGGTTCTCTCCCCGTTACTGCGGAGGTAGCAATCATCCCCAAGATTCTCTCAATGATTACTGTTGAGGTTGAAGTCGCCCAAGATTCTCTCAATGATTACTGTTGAGGTTGAAGTCGCCCAAGATTCTCTCAATGATTACTGTTGAGGTTGAAGTCGCCTATGGTTCTCTCCCCGTTACTGCGGAGGTAGTAATCGTCCCCAGATTCGCTCAGCGTTACTGTTGAGGTTGAAGTCGCCCAAGATTCTCTCAATGATTACTGTTGAGGTTGTAGTCGCCTATGGTTCTCTCCCCGTTACTGCGGAGGTAGCAATCATCCCCAAGATTCTCTCAATGATTACTGTTGAGGTTGAAGTCGCCCAAGATTCTCTCAGCGTTCCTGTTGAGGTAGTAATCGTCCAAGGTTCTCTCACCGTTCCTGTTGAGGTAGTAACCATCTCTGGTTCATTCATCACCTTTTGAAGATCCAGATCCAGCTCCTGTAACCAGTCAGGACACATCTATACCAAGAATCTGAAGACCAGCTCCTGTAACAGGTCAGGTAATCATTTTTCTGCAGGTACGCAAGTTCTCGCTAAGGAATCTCTTACGCAATCAACATCCAGATGGAATCTATAAGCCCATCCACCGTCCATCACCTCTTAGCATGGCATCTGTAAGCCCATCATCCTATCCATCAATCTCCAAATGGCATCTATAAGCTCATTCCCCATCATCACACTACTATGTGAGCGCAAATTTCTGGGCACTCTAGTGTTCAATCATCTTCCACCATCGGATTACGAAAGGCACGTCAGCCAATTTGCATCCTCAGGTCTAAGAAGATTGAACAGGGGCAACTGTTGTACCCCAAAATTTGCCCTCCCATATTCTTCAAGAATTGCAAAAAGCATGCTTCAAAATTCCCCAAGGGTTGCACAGTTCAAGGGCCTCCTAACAGTCAAAAATTAGGGTTTTGGTTCTAACAAAGAAAATGAAGTTTCCAAGGGTCCAATCAAATCCCACATGCCTATAAACATGGTCAAGCATCCTCATACCAAGTTTCAAGACTTACAGCACAAAATTGCACAGTCAAAAACCCTAATTGCTCAACAGTCAACTGTAGGGGCAAATGGTCATTTGACAGTCAAAAGTTCAAATTTTTGGTCAACATCTCATTTTGAAGCCACAAACATCATTTGATCAATGCTTGATCATGATTCTCAAAGCTTGGCTCAAAAAGTCTCAAGATGCAATAGTTTCCATATTTGGACAGTTGAAAAAGTCAACTATAACTTGACTAAGGCATAAATTTCACATGGATTATCAGAAAAATTCCATCCAAAGCTCATTTTGAAGAGAAAGACATTTCCTATAACTCCTCTTCACACTTCAAGTCCAAGAAATGCTCTCACAAAAAGTTATCAATTTCAACATTATAGGTCATTTTCAAAAGTCAACAAAAAGGGACTTTAAGTCAAAGGCCATAACTTGAGATGGGTAAATCAAAATGACATGGGACCAAAGGCATTGGTCAGAGGACTCAAAGACCTTTCCAAAATGTCCAAGAACATGAGCAAAGCTTAGAAATTGAGCAAGATATGCCTTGTGGAAGTTGGGAAATTTTTGGATATTTTGAAAAGTCAACATTGCTTCAAAAGTCTTAAAAATGCTAATGGGCCTCTTTTTCTTCCAAAATCCATCATCCAAAGCATGTGCACGACCATTTGGCCCAAAGGGAAGTTTTCATCATTTTTATTTTATTTATTTGAATTTTTAATTGCTAAATATTCATTTAATTAATTAAAATATGTGGAAAATACTAAGCCTAACTTTTTAAATCTTTTTGTGCATGAAATAGTCTCAAGATTTTGTGTATAATCAGATTTGGAAAGAATCTTGATAATTGGACATGATTTGAACTAAAATAGCATGAAAAAGATTGAAAACTCATGGCTTGAAAATCAAATATCTTCTCATCAATTCAAGGATTCTTTGGCTCAATTTCTCAACCCTAATCATTCATGCATATATATACATGCTAACCCTAATGCAAAGGACCTCCCAGCTGCGCCATACCTCCATAACCAAACTTGAGTTTTTGACAAAAATTCCAAATACTGAAAACTGTCTTCCAGTGCGATTCGAGCCAAAATAATTATCTCATCACCTTCCTGAGACATTAAGAAACGTGTTTGAATCGTTTTCCACGTCCCTAACGCCCAGAATCGGTGAATAGAACTCAAGCTTTTTCACTTTTTTGCATAAATCGTATTTTATCATTCATGGCATGATTTTGAATTCTAATACTTGTTTTGTGTTGCTCTCATCATTCTGAAACTAACTGTGTTGTTCAATTAAGTTTTCCACACCCATACGCGATTTCACCATTAAAGGACGTTAGGGTTACAGGACTTTCAAATTAGGCGTTTCTAGCTACTGTAAAATTGAGACACCATAATACCATGGTTGAATTCAGCATGCTTGGACAATTCTAAAGCAACCCTCGCGCCTAATTTATGTGCTACCATGGCCTGTTCGCTATTATTAAGAATTGCATATTTTGGGGGGGTTTAAAACCCCCGCTAACCCTTTTATATTTTCAGGAAAACACAAACGAGGAAGACGAAGACTAGGTGTAAGGCAGCAATTGGTTGATTTGAAAATTCGCGCTAAAAAGAGCACTAACGCTTATTTTATGTTATATTATTTATTGGTTATATTATAAACAAAGAAACATAGCAACGTGGTTGGCAAGCACATGCGTTGGTAACCTCTAGGACCTGGGTTCGAATCCCAGGTCCCCTCTCCTTTTCCATATTATTTTGCTAATGATGTTTCTGTGTAGTTTCACTATAAGGGTCTACCATATTCTCCACATCCATGCTTGCCACGCGTGCAATGGTCTCAGTTCAAAGGTCCAGATCTGCTGAATACCATAGGCGCTAGTCAACGAAGCCACACGCTAACCACAAAGTCAAATAAGGCCTTAAAACCTTGGGCCAGCAATGCTAATGATACCTCCTATTGGGGACAGAACCCCCTAGGGTTTGTTTCTTTCATTCTTTTCTTATATTTTTCTTTTCTTTGCTTTAATTAATTTCCTTTAATTCTTTGATTTAATATTTTCATAAAAAAAAATATAAAAACAATATAAAATCAGAAAAAAGACAAAAATAAGTATTTTTATTTAATGTTATTTTTTGTAAATAAATACCATTAATTGATTTTAGTTTTTAATTTAGGTTTAAATCTTAATATTTTTTTAATAAACTTAAAATTTGTAGAATTAGGGTTTTAATCAATTTTTATCCATTTTCTTTTCTTTGCATTAATAATTAATTATTTATTTTCATAAATCAAATTGCCATTAGTTAATTAATTTAATTTTAGGTTTAATTTTAGGTTAAAATTTAATGCTTTTCTTAATAAATAAAAAAAAAACTAGAATTAGAGTTAATTAATATTTTAGTTTCATTTATTTCACATAAAAAACCATAAATACAAAAAATCTCAAAAATAATTTCTTTTTATTTTATTTTAATTAATTTAATAATTTAATTTAATTTCATTAAAAAAGGGTCCAACGCCCTCGCTTTCGATTATTAATTTGTTTCGCGCATTTTATTTTATTTCCAATAATATTTATGTACCTCTCCTAAAGCCTTGTAAACTCGGACATTTTATTTCTCGCACTTTACTTTATTTATTTACTTTCTGTCAAATCGGGTCCTGGATTTTAATTTGGCGATGTGGACCCGCGCCTTTGTAATAGTTTAGAACTTTTAATTTCCGCATATTTTTTAACTGTTAATAAATGCATGCAAGAATGAATGATAAAAATAAAAACAAATGTGTAGATCACCTATACCATGACAAGACAAAAATAAACGAATCTGACACACAAAATCACACACCACCCCTAGGGTACGCCTCACTGTTGCCTTGCTTCGAAAGGTGATCGTCGAGTAGAGGATGTCTTAGTAAGTCCTCATGATCCGGGAACCTGGCATGAGGGTAGCTTCTAAGGTGTCTTCCCATTGCTCAGGTGATCACCATGTCCCGAACCTCGAATTGACCCGAACACCTCCAATAGTGGTGCTACCTACCTCTCAATGGTGGGATGGCGCTACTTTAAAGGACATTTACACAGACGAATTCCTTAGGGTAGGTAGACGACTCTTGATACTTGCTCTAATTTCAAAACAAATCAAAAATACTTTTCACACCGACACTTTTTCAAAAAGCTTTCGAAAGCAATTTTTCAAACACTCTTGAGGACCGATACAAGAGTCGAACTGAAATTTTCAAAGAAACTTTTTTAAAACCCACATTGAAAAGCAAACAAACCACTTTTGAAAATACAAATGAGCAAGTATCTAAGAGCCCATGGATAACCATGGATAGAAAGGGTGCTAACACCTTCCCTTTCTATAACCTACCTCCCGAACCGAGAGCAATCTCTATAAGGAATTTTTCTGTGCTTTTGTCCTTTCCATTTGGAGAAAATAAAATATGGTGGCGACTCTTGCTTCCGCGACATTTCGCGAACCAGCAATAAACAGTCAGTTCCAGATCCACCGATCACAGTGACGCTTCTGACTTGGGATGTTGGTAAGACGCTGTGAAATGCCTCGAGAACATATTCCCAAACTTCTTCCAGGAGGTGATAGATTCATCTGGAAGACTTTTGTACCAAGACATGGCATCTTTCCTCAGGGTAGTCGGGAACAACCTACACTTGATGGTTCCCTTGACTCCTCGATAGTCGAGCAGGGCATCAATGTTTTCTATATTTTCATCGGGATTAGTTATACCATCATATGTTCCCAACAGGGGCGACTTCTCCAAGCAGACTGGAAGATGGGTATCTGTAATCTCTCTTTATTACGAGTCGCGGGGCTCGTTATCATCGCTTCCTTCAGGAGATGGAGGCAGGGAATGGTGGTTCTTTCCTCGTCATGCTTCATTGTCCTGTCGGGGAAAAGTGCTTCTTCGCTGCTGCCTAGGCTTGGGTGATGGTGATCGGTCGCGGTCAAATTTGGCGATTGTTTTTCATCTTCTTGGAAGGGGAGCCTTGATCTTTCTTGGAAGGTGTGTGGTTGCGTTTCTTGAGGAAAGAAACGTCATACTTCTCCCTTCTGGTTGGATGACCACGCCTAAGTGGGGATAGGCTAGGGGAGTCGTATTGTCGGTGCCTCTGAGGGGGAGACTTTTACAGCTTCTTCTCCCAGGCCCATATCCTCTTGCTCTGTTGCAGGATAAGGGCGTTGGTTTGGTTGAGGGTAGGGAGCAATGCTTCCATGGTCGGGTTAGCATCTGAGAAATGTGATCTGGTTGCAGAATCTCTGGTAGTTCCTCGGTAGGGTTCTTAGGACACTTCTCATCCAAGAACTGTTGGTCATTGATTTGGGTATCGACTGAATTTAGGGATGCAGCTTGTTCGTCCTTGGCGTTGAAGTCATCCTCTAGGTGAGGATGCTCTTGACTTCTGTCTATCTTGTGGACCTGGGAGAGTACAGGCTTTCTAGGGAGGTGATGATCATAATGGTCGTTCATGGTTGAAGAAATGAAGGTATCTTTGGTCTTCGGTTTACAGGAAAAGAAGACGAGGAAGATGGCCTTCCACAAATGGAGCCACTGAGCTTACCGGTTGATTAGAATCTGCAAGTGGGTCGAAGGATGATATCTGACTTGCTGGAAAATTGAGGAAAAATGAGGGGTTGTACCTGCAAGGCACTCCAAAGATCAAGTAAGAATGGGTGCAAAGTGATACAAGTAGAATGTTATAGTTTAAGTTTTGAATATTGGATACTTGGCCCTCACATGTGTGAGGGTTTTTATAATTCCCCGGGCACTTGGCCGTTGGTCCCTATTTTTGGGCCTACATATGTGGGTCCATAAAAATAGGTAAACTTCCAGGACTTGGTCAAAATAGTCAGACGTGCTCGTAACTAGCTATTTGTTTCGAGGAGGAGGCAGATTACGGGCAGAGAGGTATTTTGGATGGTTCCTGGTTGTCTGCAAGACTCGTGTCGGGAAGACGTAGAGGTAGTTGCTGGCTTGGGCAGATGTGTGCATCGGGAATCATTGGTCGCACCTCTTGGTCCATGGTCGACCAGGGATGTTGGGCCAGTGTTATTGGGTCGTGCCAAGGATAGAAGCGGATTGGGTCAATTATAGACATTGGGCTAGTCCAGAACAGTAAAATATTGGTAAATGAAGTTATGAAGTTGGTTAATAAATTCCCAAATATTAAAGATAATTTTTAATAATAAAACAAAGTTGGTTAATGAAGTGTAAAATGTTGGTTAATTAAATTATGAAGTTGGTTAATAAATGCTCAAATTTTAAAATTAATAGTACTAAAATAAAGTTCGTTAATGAAATGTAAATTGTTGGTTAATGAAGTTATGAAGTTGGTTAATGACACAATTTTCTATCGGTGCCTCTTGGCGTGATGCCATGTGCAAGGAAATTGAGGCTCTTGAAAATAATGGTACATGGACTATTGGATATTTTCCACCAGGAAAGAAAACTATTGGGTGTAAGTGGGTGTTAAAAATTAAGTACAACTCTGATGGTACTATTGAACGACATAAATGCCTCTTGTTATTCTTGGAAACAAACAAGTTGTTGGTATTGATTGTAATGAGACCTTTGCTCCAGTTGCAAAGATGGTATTCGTGGTTGGGAACTCCACCAAATGGATGTTCACAATGCTTTCCTACATGGAGACCATGATGAAGAGGTTTATATAAGTCTTCATCTGTGGTTTTTAGGTGCTTCTCCTAGGAAGGTCTGCAGATTGAGGAAATCTTTGTACGAACTTTGTCAAGCCCTTCAAAACTGGTTTTCTAAGCTTGCTTCTGCCTTAGAGTCATTTGGATTTGTTCAATCCTATTTCGATTACTCATTGTTCTCCCTTGAATAACATGGTATTGTTTTTCACATACTTGTGTATGTTGACGACTTGATCATTGTGGGTAATGAATCAACAGTAATTGCTCATTTTAAAGCTTATCTTAGCACTTGTTTTCACATGAATGATTTGGGATTTTTGAAATATTTTCTTGGCCTTGATAGTTCCCATGGACCCGTGTTGGCTGAAGATTTTGATAATATTATTAGAAGCCAAGTGAATTGAACGTTTCGATCGAAATGAAACAAAGCGTCATGTTTCGAAGTAGCAGAAGCAGTGTTTCGAATGAGCATATCAAAGCTTGGAGCTTCGAGTGGCAATTATGGGAACATATCTAAAGAAGTCTCGAAATGACAACAAGGTTGTGTCTAAGAAGTGCGTTCGAAACGGAGAAGTACCAAAACATTTGAAATTCAAATGCAAGCGGGACATTCGAAGTTTGAAATTTATGTGCTGGAGCATTTGGAGACACGTGGAAACAAGAGAGAGGCATTGTTTTGCATGTTCTGAACGTGGCATAATCTTATAGCAAGACCGTTATGGTCGAATTAGTATAAATAGAAGTCTTAGTATTAGGATTTCGTGTGTCATATCTATTGTACTAAATACTCAGTAAACATTCAAATTACCACATGGCTAGGGAAACGAATGTAAGAGCAATGTACGTATGATAGCACCACATGTTTATGATTTAATGAAAACCTTTTATCATTTCCAGTACTTTCCTTTATCTTTCTGCCAAATACCATTTACAAGTTTTCTCATTTAAAGTCTTTTTATTCGAAATCTCTTCATTGAAGCCTTACATTTTTAATGCTTTCTTTACATTTCAAACACTTTACATTTCAGAAAACTGTCATACTTTTCATGCCTTTATCTTCAAGTTTTATCTTTCGAACGCCTATTTTTACTTAAAGTCATTTTACAGATTTCTTGCATTAAACGCTTTCTTCATATTTCGAATCTTTTACATTCCAGAGCATCTTTTACATTAACTGTTTTTATAATTCGAAGCCATTTACTTGCCTTTTATGCAATTTTACATGTCTTTACAATTAACATTTATTCATGCAATTTAGTTTCGCGCACATATATTTTGATTACACCTTTAGATCTTTAAGAGAGAAATCGAAATAATTCAAACACCTACACAACACTCTAAATACCAACCATGAATATCTGTTCGATCATGAGAGTTACCCTAATGACCAATGAGTCCTAGGATCAATCTAGTCGATCCTGTGAGTTACCAGAGAAATTGAATAACAGTCAGTAAGTTTATTCGATAGTTTGGAAGACTAGCGGTTGTTTACCAGAAATCACTGGAAACAAAGATTGTTGAGACATAACCATCATAAAAACATTGGAACCTAAGAAGTTTGTTGTTTATGAACCTAAGAAGTGGTAAAATAACCAACAGCAACCAACCCTTATCCAGAAGAAAACGTTTGAACAAGATGTCTAATTCTGACAATCAACAAGGGGAACAAAATGCCCCACATACAACAGGCACTAATGTGTCCACTTCGAATGCACAGTCTGTTGCATCCTCAACCAGTAATATAGCCACCAATGGAGTAAGTGGCATATCAACTAATAGTTCGATCTTAGGAAATACTAGAACCATTGGTTATCCTGGGGGATTTGTTCCACCATCAGGGGCACAATCCCATTTCGCCACTCCACTAACTAGACCACCCGGTTTCTATGGTAATAGAACCAGAAATTCCTCTTATGGAATGCCAACATCTTTTATGGCAGGTTTACACAATTCCACATCGAACTCATCACCACAATTAGGGTCTGGGTCTGGGGCGAATCAGTTTATGACAAATAACCAAGGGTCAGTGGGTTATAGAATAATGCCTATTTTGACCACAGAAAACCAGTTGGCTTTTAGTCAATTGATGGATGACAGTAACCATAATATGATAGGGGTGTTAGCACAAACCATGCAAGAAATATTTGCCCCAATAGTACAAAATGTGACTGTGATAAACAGGGAAAACGCTGACAACATGAGTCGAATAGCAGATTTCTTTGCTCCCCCAGAAAGGCATAGGCAGAATCAGGCGGGATTTCGAGCAAACATGCCTGTTATGGAACAAGTTGCTAACGACCCAATTTATAGACCACCTAGAGAAGAAGTTAACTTGGGGGCAAGGGCACCGAGGTTAGAAGCCCCAATAATCCCAGGTCCACAAAGAGAAATTATGGAACCAGGGGCAAGGGTCGAAAGGCTAGAAGCCCCAGAGTTTCGAGAAGAACAACCTAGGGGGGTTGTCATGGTGGGTCGAAATCAAGATGCTGATGTTGTCGTTCATAGAATTCAAAACGATAACATCTTGGCAGAAAACAATCTAACCACCATGATAGAGAGAGTCATGGCCCAGAATGGCCTCAACACAGGAATGAGAAGGCCAAATTATGCTTCTCCTATATTAGATTGCATAATGCATACTGATTTACCAAGGGGATATAAAGTCCCTAAATTTACAAAGTTCGCTGGGGATACCAATGAGTCAACAGTCGAACACATAGCCCGATATCTAACCGAAGCGGGAGATATAGCCAATAATGAAGATCTCAGGATCAAATATTTCCCAAGTTACTTGACTAAAAATGCCTTCACATGGTTTACCACTTTGCCTCCTGGGTCCATTGACACTTGGGCTCTTTTGGAGAGACTATTCCATGAACAATTTTACATGGGACAGTCGAAAATAAGCTTGAAGGAATTAGCCAGTGTCAAGAGAAAGTTCACCGAACCCATAGATGATTATCTGAATAGATTTAGGCTTTTGAAATCCAGATGTTACACAGTAGTGCCTGAACATGAGTTAGTCGAAATGGCCGCTGGTGGTTTGGATTACTCTATTCGAAAGAAACTAGACACTCAATATTTGAGGGACATGGCTCAGTTAGCCGATAGGGTTCGACAGGTCGAAAGGCTAAAGGCCGAAAAGGCCAGAGTCTTTAAGAATAACAAGAAAGAAAGGATCTCTTATGTTGGAACTGAGGAAGCAGAAGATTATCCTGAATTCGAATTCGAAGAGGTCGAAATCGACCTCGCTGAATTAAAACAGGCTCCACCTTACTCCTGCAAATTATTGGTTCCCACAAAAGGGAAAGTGATTGTTGAAAATGAGAAAAGTGACAAATTCCCAAAGAAGGTTTATACCTTCGATGTCACTAAATGTGACGAGATTTTTGATTTACTTGTCAAAGATGGCCAACTCATTGTGCCATCAAATGTCAAAATACCTCCTTTAGATCAGAGAAATAAGAGAGGATTTTGCAAATATCATAGTTTCCTAGGCCACAAAACCTCAGTGTTTTCTTTTCAGGGACCTAATTCAAAATGCAATCAAAGACGGCAGACTAAAGTTTGCTGATAAGGCAAAGATGAAAGTGGACGAAGATCCCTTGGACGTCGTAGACACCAACTACTCCGAGCCTGCATGCATTGGAGAGATTAACATGGTGGAAGCTGACCAAAGTGATGCCCCAACAGGAGAGAAAGGTACTGAAACTGAAAGTTGGGTGATGGTCGAAGTCGATAAGGAGGTCACTGAAGACATCCAGAAGATACCAGAGACTTCGATTGAAGCAGCACCTGTAGCTGTTGCCAAAGAAACCCAGGCTACTGAAGGCCAGGAAAATCAAAACCAAGAACTAACACAGGTCACTGAAGGCCTGAGGCTGGAATTGGAGAAAGTCCAAATCACGAAGCCAACTTCCCCTCAGAAGGAAATATGGGACACTCTGGGGGAACCCAGTGGAAAATTTGACTATTTGGTCAAATATTCTACCCCAGAGAGTTCGAAGGTTCACATTGAGGATATAAAGCCCACAGGATGGGGCGATGATGAAGCTAAGGGGGAAGATGTTGAGATAAATATGGTGGATATGGAGAGGCCTCGCTCTGAGATGGAGGAGGTAGAAAAATACTTAGAAAAAGAGAAGTATAAAATGGAGGATAACCACGCTGGAGATGCTAGTCTCAAGGATTACCTCATGACATGCCACAAGGGAGATACAGGCATGATACTGTGCCCTAGGTGCAGCATCCTCTGCAATCAGAGAATCACTGCGAATTTCGAAAGGGTACAGAGGACTCGAACTAGCAACAATTGGCGCCAGGATAACCAGCTGTTCAGGTGTTATCCTAAGGCTGGAGAAAGTTTGCTGGAATTTGTGTTTCGCTGCTACAAAGGGGCAACCAAGTGCTTGATTTGCCCAAGGTGTTCTGCTGTGTATGACCAAAGCATGGCCAGAGCCTTCGAAATGATTCCCTTCGCCCCTTGCTGGAACCATCAAGAAACTGTCCAGATGAGCCCACGTTTCGACAGCAGACACAAACAACGAAGGCCTGATAGCCCTCACCCCAAGGCTGCTCGAAGAGTGACTTTCAAACTCCCTGCTGAAGTGCCAACCGACAGATGGTTGCAAGTCAGAAATGACAAAGGCAAAGACAGATGGAGAAACACCGAACGAAATGCACGCCATGCTATGACGTACAGAAGGCAATTCAACATAGCAAAAAGGGAAGAGGTAAGATTAGAAAACTACAAAGGAAGGAACCCCATGTCGAGATCCCAGTGGCGCAGGCAACAAAGGATTCGAAAAGCTGAGAGGGAGGTTGTGGCAAACAAAGGGGTCACTTCAACAAAGAACCAAGGTGAATCTAGCACCAACAAACCAAAAAATCAAACTGAAGACAAACCTCCAGTTAATAGGAGGCTTTTCTCTGAAGTACAACGGGATGAACCAAAGGAATACACTCCAGGCCCAGAAGAGGACGAAGATATGATAACAGATAACTTCGAAACGGAGGGGGAGTCTTCATTCAACCTAAACTGTAACGTGGTATCTGTGCTTCCCTGTGAATTTGGGCAGGAAACCGAAATTGATGAGTGTGAGGAGGAAGATACCTCAGATTTGATGAAACATAGGCTTGTGTGCTACTATGTGATGGACAATGGGGCTATCGAGGAGCAAAACGCGTTCTTCGAACGTCCAGAACCTGCTATGAAGAACCATCTTAAGCCACTATTTATTCGGGAAAAAGTTGGTGTCCATGGTGTGAACAAGGTTCTAGTGGATGGGGGTGCTGCAGTCAATTTGATACCCCACTTCATGCTGAAAAGACTGGAGATCCGCGAAGGAGACATCAAGCCCCATAATATGGTTCTGTCCAATTATGAGGGAAAAGTGGGCAAAACACTGGGAGTGGTCCAGTTAGAATTGACAATAGGCTCAAGCTGTAGGCCCGCCATGTTTATGGTGATCGAAGCCAAGGCCAACTATAACTTATTGCTGGGAAGGGAGTGGATCCATGGCGTAGGGGCAGTTCCTTCATCAATGCATCAGCGACTAGTTCTGTGGAGAGATGATGGAATCGTGGAAAACATCGAAGCAGACTAGAGTTACTTTATGTCAACAGTCAATCTAGTTGACAAGAGGGATTATGATAAAAATCTGGCAAAGATTGCTCCGTGTGTTCCAAATGACGAGATTAACGAAACCAGAAACACCCACTACTACATGACCCTTCGCCATGATGGCCTTTACTGGGAAGAACAATAATCAGTGAAGAAGAGGGAGTCGAAAGCACTATACAAAAACGGCCACCAGGCTGGGACTTCGACAACCTTATCCATGACTGAGTCCACCTTTTTCGAAAGGATTTCGGCCTATATGGCTGAGAACGAATCAAAAGCGGCCTTAGAGGCTGAAATAGATAAATTAACTGTAAATATGAACGAAGTAAGTGGGGATGGCTCGAAATGCTCACCCTTCAAAGAATTTGAGATGGATCAAAGGTTGGATGCCATCTACGATAAAGAACCCTTAGGCTTCGAAAGGGACCCCATAAACTCAGGTGCCAAAATGTTGGCACAAGATCCACTCGAAGAAGTCAACTTAGGGGATGAAAAAACGAAAAGAATAACCTACATAAGTGCAAAACTTAGCCCAGGCCTCAAGAAGGAAGTAATCGAAATCCTCAAGAAAAAAAAAGATTGCTTCGCATGGGATTATGACGAAATGCCTGGTTTAAAGAGGGAGTTGGTCGAACATAGACTGCCAATCAAAGATGGCAAGAAGCCCATCAAACAAACTCCCAGAAGATTCGCACCAGCGGTTCTCACAAAGATTAAAGCTGAGATCGAAAGGTTGCTGTGTTGCAAATTCATCAGAACAACAAGGTACGTCGAATGGTTAGCAAATATAGTACCTGTTATTAAGAAAAATGGTTCTTTAAGAATTTGCATAGATTTTAGGGATTTAAACACTACAACCCTTAAAGATGAATATTCCATGCCTGTGGCAGAAATGCTAGTAGACTCTGCTGCAGGGTTCGAATACTTGAGTATGTTAGATGGATACTCTGGGTATAATCAGATTTTAATTTGCTGAAGAAGATGTTGCAAAGACAGCATTTCGTTGCCCAGGAGCCTTAGGCACATACGAATGGGTGGTGATGCCTTTTGGTTTAAAGAACGCTGGGGCAACTTATCAAAGGGCAATGAATTCAATTTTTCATGATTTCATTGAAACCTTCATGCAGGTGTATATTGATGATATAGTCATCAAATCTATATCTGCAGAAACACATTTGCATCATTTGAGCCAATCATTCGAGCGAATGAGAAAACATGGCTTAAAGATGAATCCCCTTAAATGTGCATTTTTTTGTGCAGGCTGGAGATTTTCTTGGTTTTGTGGTTCACAAGAAAGGGATTGAAATCAACCAGAACAAAACCAAAGCCATAATGGAGACGAAAGCACCTACGTCAAAAAGGGAGTTGCAATCTTTGCTAGGGAAAATTAACTTCCTCAGAAGATTCATTTCGAACCTGAGTGGAAGAACCCAAGCTTTCTCTCTGTTACTTCGTCTAAAGCAAGGCCAAGCCTTCGAATGGAACGAAGCCCACCAGAAGGCATTTGATAGGATAAAAAGATACCTCTCTCAGCCTCCTATTTTGTCTCCACCTTCATGGGGGAAGCCCATGAGATTGTACATATCTGCCTCTGAAGTTAGTATAGGTAGTATGTTAGCACAAGAAGATAGCAATGGTATCAAAAGAGCCATATACTATTTAAGTAGAGTACTAAATGATGCAGAGACCAGATATAGCAATTTAGAAAAGCTATGTCTCTGTTTGTATTTCTCTTGTATGAAACTTAAGTATTATATAAAGCCTGTTGATGTTTATGTTTCATCTCATTTCGATGTCATTAAACATATGCTTTCAAAACCAATAATGCATAGCAGAGTTGGTAAATGGGCTTTAGCCTTAACAGAATATTCATTGACTTTCATGCCTTTAAAAGTTGTGAAAGGTCAAGTGATTTCTGACTTCATTGTGGACCATTCTTTGGTTGAGCAGACTGTCATGAGTTACGTCGAAATGCAACCATGGAAATTGTACTTTGATGGTTCAACCCACAGGAATGGAAGTGGCGTTGGAGTCCTTCTAATTTCTCTTGAAGGAATTCCAACAAAATTCAAGTATAAATTAGATGGTCCTCATTGCTCGAACAACGAAGCTGAGTATGAAGCGCTCATTGTTGGACTCGAAGCTTTGTTGGAATTGGGGGCAACTAGAGTCGAAATTAAAGGAGACTCAGAATTAGTGGTCAAACAAATTACAAAGGAATATAAGTGCATAAAGGAAAACTTGATGATATACTTCGTCATAGTCAACAGGCTACTAAGGAAATTTGAATACATGGATATTCAACACATACCAAGAATAGAGAACCAAGAAGCAAATGACTTAGCAAAGTTGGCTTCGGGTTATAAAGTTTCTACCAGGAACTTTAAGGATTTAGTTGAATTAAGGGGTAGAGTTATGGCTACTAGATTCACACCATCGGATCTGGAAAGTATGAAATTGGGATATGTTGAGAAACAGGGATTCGAAATATTAGCCATAAACACTTTGTCAGATGCAGATTGGCGAAGTCCACTGATGAGTTATTTAGCAAACCCAACTCTGAATATGGACAGAAAGACAAAATACAGAGCATTGTCATATCTCCTCATGGGGAATGAATTGTTTAAAAAGACCCAAGAGGGCGTATTATTGATATGCCTAGGAGAAAGTGAGGCATACTTAGCATTGTCAGAAGTCCACAATGGGGCATGTGGGGCACATCAAGCAGGCCATAAAATGAAATGGCTGTTATTTCGACACGGCTTGTATTGGCCTAGCATGCTCAAAGATTGCATAGACTTTGCTAAAGGATGTGAGGAATGTCAGAAACATGCAGGGATTCAACATGCCCCTGCAAGTGAGTTGCATTCGATCATCAAACCATGGCCATTTAGAGGATGGGCATTGGATTTGATAGGAGAAATAAATCCTGCTTCGTCCAAAGGATAGAAATATATCTTGGTAGGAATAGATTATTTTACCAAGTGGATCAAAGCTATACCATACATAGTTGCTGATCAAGAGGCTATTATTGAGTTTATACAGAAGCACATTATCTATAGGTTCGGATTGCCAGAGAGCATAACCACAGACCAAGGCTCTGTGTTTACTGGTAGAAAGATGCAAGAATTCGCCCAAGAAATGGGGTTTAGATTGCTAACGTCAACGCCATATTATGCTCAAGCAAACGGTCAAGTCGAAGCAGCCAATAAAGTGATAATAGGATTAATCAAGAAACATATTGGTAAAAAGCCAAGAAACTGGCACAAAACTTTGGACCAAATATTATGGGCCTGTAGAACATCTCCTAAGGAAGCTACTAACACTACGCCTTTCCAACTCACATTTGGTCATGATGCAGTGCTGCCAGTAGAAATTCATCTACAATCAGTTCGAATTCAGAGACAAAACGAAATCCCAACTGCATTATATTGGGAAATGATGATGAATGAATTAGTTGAGTTGGACGAAGTTAGATTACATGCATTGGAAATTTTGATGAGACAAAAAGAAAGAGTGGCCAGAACATACAACAAAAGGGTGAAGAAAAAAGTATTCATTATTAATGACTTAGTTTGGAAAGTCATATTGCCCATGGACAAGAAAAATAAAGCATTAGGTAAATGGTCACCTCATTGGGAAGGACCTTTTCGAATATTAAAAGTATTCTCAAACAATGCATATGAAATCAAAGAACTGGTGGATGATAAGCGTATCCTAAAGGTTAATGGGAAGTATTTAAAGAAATATAAGCCACGCCTGCAGGAGATTCGAATAGTAACAACGTAGCCAAGATATTATAAAAAGGCCAAAATGGCAAGATGAGATGCCAAAATGGCGTTGTTCGAATATTACATATAAGAAACCAAATTGTAGTCAAATAAACACTGAAATTTAGAAATAAGAATTATTTTTCAATCTGTTGAAAGTGCTTCGAAAAGATTCAAGTCTCTGCTGAGCGAAACGCCTGGCTCCTTCCAAGGTTGCCACTTCTCCTTTAAGTTGTTCTGCAGTTTCCATTTCTGCAAGCCCCTGGTTGAGAAGCTCTTCAAATTGGTTACCAGCAGTATTGGTTTCGAAGGCCATTTGTTGTTCTTTAGCCTCCTTAACCTTCTGTTGAAGTTCCAGAAACTGCCTTTCCCAAAGAAGTATGGACTCAGCTCGAGCCTCATAATCAGTTTTTGCCTGCTTTAGATGCATAGCTTGATCCTCAGCTTCTTGAGAGGGTTTCGAAGCTTGTTCATAAGCAGCATCCATTGCAATGCGTTTTTCTTTAACCTTCTTGGCAGCAGATTCATCTTGGAGAAGGTAACCAGTTACGTTGTCCAGCAAAGACTGTAGATCGAACAAGAGAGTACTAACTGGCAAGGAGCAGGTAGCAAGATTGACCTTTGTAAGCAACTCCTTCATAGTATAGCAAGCAGTGCTATCTTGTTTGAGCACTTCGAATATATCCACATTGAGAATTGTTTTCCTGATCTTATTAAGAAGTACAATTCTTTCATCTGTGGGAAGAGGATAGCTGGTCGAACTTGTGCCAGCCCTAGCAAGTGGGATGTCCCTTTGAGCCAGCTTTGCCTTCATGTACCCAATAGGGTCATTTCGTCTCAGGAGTGCAAGCTCCTCATCAGTCATTCGAGACAAAGAGGATTGAGGGAGTTCCACACGTAGGGGAGTCACGTCCATTTCAACCTCCATGGGTTTGTTGGTTGCATCACCATCCCCTTCATTCGTTTCGTGCTCATGATCTTCTTCATCATCATCCAAGTCCACCACTTCGATGTCTTCCTTTTCGCTGCTATTTGCATTGGACTCTGTCCCAGCAGTCGAACCATCATTGGCATCCTCCTCCTCAGACTGTTCTTCTGCAGATTCTTCATCTCTTTGGCCAGAATCAGCTTTCTCTCCTTCAGTTTGAGTGTCCTTTGGGTCCTCTTGAAGGGTTTCAAGAGGGGACTTTTGAAGAGAAGCTCTTTGCAAATCTTCTGTAGATGTTTGAAGTGGTGTTTCGTTTGTCTCTTTCAGAGGAATAGAGGTACCTTGATCATCCTGCTGTTCAGAAGTTCCAGCCAGAACCGCCATATTGGAGGAACCTTTGTTCTATACAAGGTTGCTGGAATCTCCTTGAGGAGAGGAATTGAGTGGAGCAGCAGCTTTGGTTGGTGAGTTCGAAGTAGTGGAAGCTGGATTCAAGATGTTCTGCAAGGAGCAAAAGAATGTTAAAAACATGCACCAAGGTAATAACAAATTATTATTTTCAAAGAGATTTAAAGTTCAATTTACCTGTGGACTCTCGGAGGAGAGGTTACTAGCTATGCGTTCCAACATTACGTTGGAGGTCGAAGGTGGAATTTTGGATTTGGGTGAGGGAGCAGCATCCCTGGAATCAAGTCCAGAGACACTAGTTGGAATGGTACTTTTCGAAATATCCTTCTTCTGCTTCTTCTTCGAAGCAGTTGGTAAGTTTCCTCCAGCCTTAGGGTCTTCCCCAGTGGTGTTTGATTTTCGCTTCTTGGGAGTAGTAGGAGGAAGTTTGTTGGTCTGAAAAGATTTAAACAAAGAGTTAGATGAAAACCATAAAACATGAGTGAATTCGAAACATCAAGGCTAAGTGATTACCGTTGGAGTTGGAACACTGGTTGTTGTTGGTATTGTTGTTGTTGTTGTTGTTGCAGCAATGGTTGTTGTTTCAGATGGAGTCACTTTGTCAGTAGTTTCGATAGAGGCTTGAGAGGCGCTCCCTTCTTTCGACTTTGAAGCGGCTGTCTTTATCCTGATGGCTGAGAATCGAAACAATTAAAGCAAAGGTTAAAGATATGGAAAATGAAAAACGTTTGGGATTTTCCCAAGCATTCGCACCTGTGCCTTGATCAGATTTAATCGACATGGCAGAAAGGTCGTAACGAAGGTGTCCTGGGAAATCATGGAGCCAGTGTCGAGCCCATGTCACAGTCTCAGATGGCTTTGGTTTCCTTTGAAGATGTTTGAACATCTCTTTGCAAGTGAACCACCAAGGATATGGGGGAAACCAAGCCAGAGCCAGTTCTGAGGTAGGTAATCTAGGAAATTTAGGTGGATGCATTTCGAATGCCAACCTATACCTATCCTCAGGTGACAACCCTGAAGGAAGTTTTAACTTAGAAACTTTTTGTTTGAATTTTTCCTTCAAGGTCTCAGCCGCTTGATGCACAGTGGATTCCAATCGCGTGGGGTCATAAGTAGTTTCAAAATAATTTTGAAAAGCTTTAATCTCTTTGGCATGAGTAAACATACCTTTCTTGGCTGGTACCTGCACATCGAAGGCATCAATTAGTTTCTGTTGAATTGTAAGAGTATCGAACATATAAGTTTGATAAAACTTGGTCCACCATTCCAGAAACCCCTTAGCTGTGAGATGGGTAGGTTCGAAGGTTATTAGCTCAAACTGGGCAAAGCCTTGGTATTGTTCTTGCTGTAATTTGGCTTCCCGTGCCTTGAAAGTTCGCCCAGAGGTAATGGCACTCTCAGTTTGAAATAAGGGTTCAGGAATTAGTTGGCATAGGCCAAACTGTCTCGAAACAAAATTTGGCTGGTAAGCGAAAAGGAAAATCTGATTCTTGGCAGGAGTTATTCTTGAAGAAATGAGTCTAGGTAGCAAAAAGGCTCTCCATACATCCTGAATTTCCTTGCTCTTGACAGCTTCTGAGAGAGCCATGGTAAACCAGGAAGGTCCATGAGCCCTCGAAGCAAAAGGCGCCATGGTCTCTTCGAACTTATGCCTTTTGGATAATATCATGATGTACTTCGAGAATAGGACTTTGAAGTCATCTTTGTCGTCATTTGGAGTTAATCTTCGCAGCCTAGTGCCTTCGACTATTCTATCAGTTATCTCAGGGTCTTGTTCAACAATGGTGTTGGCAGTTGACAAGGAGGGTTCGAACATGGCATTTAGCCATAGCTGATGTAACCAAAAAGGGCCAGCCAACAGGATATTCTTGGAGGTATGAGATTTTAGGCTCGAAACAGCTGACCTTAGGCTTTCATAAAGGTCAACTAAGAGAAGTTCACTTAAGCACACTCTTCGATTTTCATGCAAATCCCTAGCTAGAGGTATAAACCTACTGGCTACCTGTAGGGATCTACTGCAGAAGACGTATCTTGACAGCCATAGGGTAAGGAAAGCAATGTGTTCTACATCAGATACATTGTCTCCCTCAGCATGGTAGTGACTGATAAACTTGGAAAAACTTGCTAGTTTGACTTCGAAGTCGATTATACTTGAATGTTCTTCGTTGTCAGGGATATATGTTTCTCCTACTGGTGATAGCCCAGTGATGGCCGCTATGTCGAAGAAGGTAGGGGTGATCATTCCACCAGGGAGATGGAAAGTATTATAGGTACTGTCCCAGAAATAGAGGGACGCGAATAGTAAAGGGTGGTTGTAAGTGAAACCAGGCTTCGACAGATTAATCAAGTTGTAGATACCTAATTCTTCCCATTGCTGGGATTTCTTAGCTTCTACCTTATTGAACCAGTTTTGATAAGCAGTGTCGGAGGTGGGGCAAGATCGAAACGGCTTAAAATTACTTTTTACATAGTCTAATACAAAAGGGTCCTTAGGAGGAACAGTTGGATTTTCCTTGGTGTTTGAGCCAGAAGATTCTATTGCCTTAGGGGCGTCCATTTTGTTAAACAAGGGTTTGAAACTATAGCAAACTGGGAAAATTTTCTGGGTATCTTTTAAAATTTCAAAAACCATAAGAGGGCCCATTAAAGCTAACCTCTTACCAGCAGTGGTGGTAGGAATGAGTACCTGTGATGCATAAAGCATTTCTTTTTCCTTTGAGATCATCTGGGGAGCAAGAACGGATTGACCTTGGTGAGTGATAACCTTACTTTCCATTGTAGTTCCTGCGGTCTTTCCTTTCTTCTTGGAAACCTTTTTGAGTTGGGATGAAGTAGAAGAAGACATTTTTGAAGAATGTTGAAAGCTTAGGGTTTTTGGCAAGAGAAGAAGGATAAAAGATTCAAAATGTGGAAAGAAAAGAAAAAGACTAAGTTGATGGTTTTTATAATGTGGAAGTTTAAGCATCCACTGAATAAGGTTGTGATACGTGGAAATCATGGGTTGGTGTGATGAAGAGGTGGCGTAAAGTTAACATGGGTAATAGGCGTGATTAAAGATAATCATTGTTTTGTAACTGCACCATACTGTGAAGTGGCTCCAGGCGGTTAAGGAATCCAAAAAGTGTTATGATTGACATGACTGTAGTCAAATGCATTAAATGTTACGATGATTCGAAGGTCGCATCAAAATCTTGTGTAGATGTTTAAAATAAGTATTTCTCAGAGAGATCGAAATACATATTTTAAAGGGGCATTTTGTTGGCTGAAGATTTTGATAATATTATTAGAAGCCAAGTGAATTGAACGTTTCGATCGAAATGAAACAAAGCGTCATGTTTTGAAGTAGCAGAAGCAGTGTTTCGAATGAGCATATCAAAGCTTGGAGCTTCGAGTGGAAATTATGGGAACATATCTAAAGAAGTCTCGAAATGACAACAAGACTGTGTCTGAGAAGTGCGTTCGAAAAGGAGAAGTACCAAAACATTTGAAATTCAAATGCAAGCGGGACATTCGAAGTTTGAAATTTATGTGCTGGAGCATTTGGAGACACGTGGAAACAAGAGAGAGGCATTGTTCTGCATGTTCTGAACGTGGCATAATCTTATAGCAAGACCGTTATGGTCGAATTAGTATAAATATAAGTCTTAGTATTAGGATTTCGTGTGTCATATCTATTGTACTAAATACTCAGTAAACATTCAAATTACCACATGGCTAGGGAAACGAATGCAAGATCAATGTACGTATGATAGCACCACATGTTTATGATTTAATGAAAACCTTTTATCATTTCCAGTACTTTCCTTTATCTTTCTGCCAAATACCATTTACAAGTTTTCTCATTTAAAGTCTTTTTATTCGAAATCTCTTCATTGAAGCCTTACATTTTTAATGCTTTCTTTACATTTCAAACACTTTACATTTCAGAAAACTGTCATACTTTTCATGCCTTTATCTTCAAGTTTTATCTTTCGAACGCCTATTTTTACTTAAAGTCATTTTACAGATTTCTTGCATTAAACGCTTTCTTCATATTTCGAATCTTTTACATTCCAGAGCATCTTTTACATTAATTGTTTTTATAATTCGAAGCCATTTACTTGCCTTTTATGCAATTTTACATGTCTTTACAATTAACATTTATTCATGCAATTTAGTTTCGCGCACATATATTTTGATTACACCTTTAGATCTTTAAGAGAGAAATCGAAATAAGTCAAACACCTACACAACACTCTAAATACCGACCATGAATATTTGTTCGATCATGAGAGTTACCCTAATGACCAATGAGTCCTAGGATCAATCTAGTCGATCTTGTGAGTTACCAGAGAAATTGAATAACAGTCAGTAAGTTTATTCGATAGTTTGGAAGACTAGCGGTTGTTTACCAGAAATCACTGGAAACAACCCGATGGTTTGTTTCTGTCTCAACAAAAATATGCATTGGATATCATCTCTGAAACTGGTTTGCTTGGTGCAAAACTGTGTGATTTTCCCATGGAACAAAATCACCAATTAGCTCTTGATACAACTCTCAACCTTGATCATCCTGATTGTTATAGACGGCTTATTGGTAGATTAACTTACCTCATCAATACACGTTCAGAGCTCTATTATGCGGTTCATACTTTATCTCAATTTATGCAAAGTCCTAAAGAAGCGCATTGGAATGCTGCTCTGCAAGTTCTTCATTACTTAAAAGGACATTTTGGGAAAGATCTTTTCCTCTCTACAGACAATTCTTTGCAACTTATCGCTTATTGTGATTATGATTATGCTACATGTCCTTTGACTCGTCGATCTCTCATTGGATACTTTATTATGTTGGGTATTTCTCGTGTTTCTTGGAATACTAAGAAGCCGTCAATTGTTTCTCGGTCCTTTGTTGAGGCTGAATATCGCTCTATGGCAACTACTAGTTGTGAACTCATTTGGCTTAAATCTTAACTTAAGTCTCTTGGAGTTCACCATTCCATGCCTATGCGTTTATGTGATAGTCAAGTGGCTCTCCACATTGCCGCTAATCCAATTTTTCATGAACGTACAAAGCATATTGAGGTTGATTTCCATTTCGTTCGAGATCAAATTCAAGCGCGTAACATTTCTACCTTCCATGTTTGTACAAACATGAAACTAGCAGATATTTTTACCAAAGCTCTTGGGAAGCAACAACTTCAGTTCCTTCTTTGCAAGTTGGACATTCAAAATCCTCATGCTCCAACTTGAGAGGGAGTATTGTTAATAGTTAGTAATTGAATTTTAGCATTTAATTAGTAAACAAATAGCAATTGTACTTTTTATATGTAATTAGCAGTTAGCATAGGTAGCTCCTAGAATATCTCTTGTACTTTAATAGCATATCTCAGATATAATTTCCTCATCAATATCTCCTGATTTGTAGGCATGTAGTTTAAGAAATCTGTTGTATATAACCCTTTTACCAATGAATGATAAAAGAAGACAATTACCTCACATTATCTTTTCATACGGACATACAAAAATCTTACTAGTTAAAGATAATGCTAGAAAATGTTCTTAGTCTTTTACGCACTATTTTCTTTTTTTTACAAGTTTCTTAGAGTTAGAAAATTCGTTTGTGACAAATCACTTTTATAATAATAATAATAATAATAATAATAATAATAATAATAATTAAAAATATGATAAATATAAAAAATTCATACTTGGATATGTAAAAAATAGTTTGAAAATTTTTAAAATAAAAGTTAATTGTTAAAGGCTACAAAACATTTTATATATATATATATATATATATATATATATATATATATATATATATATATATATATATATATATATGTGTGTGTGTGTGTGCGCGCGTGCGTGCGTGCGTGCGTGCGTGCGTGTGTGTGTGTGTGTGTGAAATTTATTTTTTTGAATAACCAGGTATTAAAAAACAAATTCGCAAATAACCATGTTTCAGATGACTCCCCAAAGGAGGAGTCATCTCACTTGGCGCCTCCACTTAGCATTTAGCCCTAGGCGCCATCTCACTTGGCGCCTCCTCTCTCTTTTAGCCAAGTGAGATGGCGCATGCACTTTAAAAGTGAGAGGAGGCGCCATCTCACTTGGCTCATATGGCAAAATCTTGTTTTTATAAATAATTCGTCCATTTCTCCGTCATTTCTCACACTTTCTCGCACTGCTTTCTTATTTTTTACTCTTTTAATTGCGTCATGACATCTCCCATGATTTTTACCAATGATGGTTACGTTATCTTCTCCGCCATAAAACCTGCGATGAAAATGAAATTCTGGCACATTCACTCGCGTCTAAAGCGGGAGTTGATGCGATGGCTAGATGGAGACATCGTGGAGGGGGAAAAATTCGAAGGATCCAGCGAAGACAAACAGCAACCTCACATGCGACAGGAAGACTTAATGTTTGGTTGGAGGAAGTCAAAACAGACAGCGACGTAATGTTGATGATGCATGGGTCAGATGATATTGTTTTAACAGTTGTAATTTCGTAGACAGAATATCGTGTTTTTTTCTTGTACGCGCAATGTTTATTGTAGCAAATATTGTTAACGAAAAACCCTAATGTTTACAACATAATTAAGGAAAGATTTTATGTAATACAATTTTTATGTGGTCGAGGCAGACGCCCGATTCGGACAATTTTTGCGGTTGTGTCCGACCTGACGGCATAAACTACACTTTCTTTCCAGCTTGTCAAGGGAGTCCATTTCGATTGTGATACGCTTACTTTTGGGACGACCCTTTTTGTTCCTTCGCATTTGTTTATTGTGCCATACTATTTCGCCATCGTATGCAGGCCAATAATTTGGTTTTGCTACCAAAGGGAAGTTGTTGTTGTAAACGTTGAGCAATGTTTCAGATTTGTAAATGTGTGACAGAAGTTGTAGCGCGTCTTGATGGGTATGAGCACACGCGGCAATGACGTGAGAGCAAGGCATACGAAAGGCTTGAAACTTGCCACAATCGCACCAACGAGAAGGTAGTACAACCCTATATTCTTGTCTTGGCAGGCCCTTGTTGTGGTCGATTGTCTCTTTCACAATGAAGTTGTGGCTGTGTTGGTCAAATCGTATAACCATATGGGTGTTGGCTTTGGCACTTTCTTCCTTAATGTACTTCATGCAGCTTTCACTCCATAGTTGTCCAGATTGCAACACTGCATTCCATATTTCACCTCTTTTGGCAAACAACGAAGCCATCCTAAAATACGTAGATTTTACCAAAGCAGTGGCCGGGAGGTTTCATATGACTTTGAATACCCCATTCATCGATTCAATTAGATTTTTTGTCATGTGCCCCCATCTTTGGCCATTGTCGTATGACCTAGTCCATTTTCTACCGGAATATTATCGATCCACCTACCGGCTTCCGGATTTGACAAAAGGATCTCGTTGCGGTAATATTTGAATGTGGGTTGTGTCAATGCATATCCCGCATTTATAACCGCTTTCCTTAGTGTTTTGTCCTTGATCTCCCTCGTGAAATTTTGGACGATATGTCTAACGCAATAGACATGCGTAGAAGGAGGGTCAAGCCAACCGTTTGCAGGATTATTGTATGCACTTTCAATGGATGCATGTCTATCCGAGATCAAACAGAGATCTGGTTGAGGAGCCACGTTTGTTTGCAGGTTTTTTAGAAAAAAGCTCAAAGCACCACCGGTCTCCCCCTCGACTAGGGCAAAGGCAATTGGGAAAATGTTGTTGTTGCCATCTTGTGCAACTGCCATCAGTAGCGTGCCTTTGTATTTCCCATACAACCAAGTCCCATCAATTTGTATAATTGGTTTGCATGATGCAAACCCTGTGATTCAAGGTTGAAATGCCCAAAACACTCGACTGAATATTCAATTTCCGTTTAGTTGACTACCATCTTGGGTGTATGCTGGCACTGTTTCCAGAATGTAAACAGTACCCGGAGAATAAGTCTGGAGTGCATTCAAGTAGCGAGGAAGTTCTTGGTATGACTCCTCCCAGTTTCCGTACACCTTTTCAATCGCCTTGGTCTTTTCTAACCATGCCTTACGGTAAGACGGAGTATAGTTAAAAACCGTAGTGATGTGGGAGATGACGGTTTTCACCTTCAAAGATGGAACGTTGCTGACGAGTGGTAGGATTTCTTAACAAATGAGATCGTAATTAAGTTTTTGATGGTCATGTGATTGAGTAGAACTGACACAAGTGTGGGTAGACATGGAACCTATGACCCAGCAATCACCTCTTAATTTGTATGATGTAGTGAGCTTGAACATACAATCAGGGTGGACACACTTGATCTTGTACCTTTTTGGGTTTACACGGTCCACCTTAAAATCGACCGAGTTGAGCATGTGGAATTTTTTTATGGCTCTGATACATTCTTCTTTATTACGAAACTTGTCTTTCTCTTTTAAGTTTTCATCCGACTGCATATACGGATTGAAAAATAAATCAGAAGGCGGTTCATCTCCGCCCATGTTGAAGTTTGTCATGTGTGGAGGTGATGTGTAGATCTCGTTTGTAGGAATACCAGGTATCCCATCGTCTTCGGAATCATCATTGACCATTTTGTCAAACTCTAACTCGTCATCTTCTTCTTCTTCATCAACTGCATCTACCTCTGCTTGTTCGGTCTCCAAAGGATCAACCACTTGTGTCACCTGAGGCTCTCGCAGCATAATGTACAACTCAATAGAGTCGTACCCGGAATACACATGACTGGAAAACATATTCTGAAGATCCTCGTCATCTTGAACCTCAACCTTATAAAATATTATTTGGTTGTTACCAAAAAAACTGGATTCTGATAAAATATTTATGTCACCGGGCCTCGTCCAAGTTTGGCCTCCAATCGTTTTTTGAAGTACAAGAAATTGGCTTTCCCGTTTAAATGAAATCGGATGTTGTCTGTGTCTCTAAACAAAAACCCAGAGGTGGGACAAATGTATGTCTCACCGTTGAAATGTGCACTGATGACATATTGTGGTGCAGAGGCCATTGCGTATGATTGTTTGAAGGTTTGAAGGTTTGAAGGTTTGAAGGTTTGAAGGTTTGAAGGTTTGAAGGTTTGAAGTTTATGAGTTATTCGAAGGTTTGAAGGTTTGATTGTTTGAAGGTTTGAAGGTTTGATTGTTTGAAGGTTTGAAGGTTGGAAGGTTTGAGAGATTAAGTGAATCAGTGTTTTGATAGATGTAAGACTAAATAGGTCATACTGAATTTGAATTAACTAAGGTTGTAACCTCTAAGGCTCCTCCCATCACGTCCAATAGTTTTACCAAGTTTGTCACCTAGCCTGCGCCTACTCTGCAAACCATGCCACCTCTTATTCTCCAATGGGGATGGCGACACCTTTCATTTTTGGACGCTTTCGCCAAGTCCAATGGCGCCTTACTTCACGTCCAATAGTGTTACATGCATTCATGGATGCCTTCTCCAAGGCTGCCACCTAGCTTGCGCCTACTCTGCACCTACATTGTAACCTATAAGTCTCCTCCCATCACCTCCAATAGTGTTACATGCATTCAGGCATGCCTTCTCCAAGGCTGTCACCTAGCCTGCGCCTACTCTGCAAACCATGCCACCTCTTATTCGTCAATGGGGATGGCGACACCTTTCATTTTTGTACGCTTTCTCCAAGTCCAATATCGCCTCCCTTCACGTCCAATAGTGTTACATGCATTCAGGGATGCCTTCTCCAAGGCTGCCACCTAGCATGCGCCTACTCTGCACCTACACTGTAACCTGTAAGTCTCCTCCCATCACCTCCAATAGTGTTACATGCATTCAGGCATGCCTTCTCCAAGGATGTCACCTAGCCTGCGCCTATTCTGCAAACCATGCCACCTCTTATTCTTCAATGGGGATGGCGACACCTTTCATTTTTGTACGCTTTTACCAAGTCCAATGGCGCCTCCCTTCACGTCCAATAGTGTTACATGCATTCAGGGATGCCTTCTCCAAGGCTGCCACCTAGCCTGCGCCTACTCTGCACCTACACTATAACCTGTAAGTCTCCTCCCATCACCTCCAATAGTGTTACATGCATTCAGGCATGCCTTCTCCAAGGTTATCACCTAGCCTGCGCCTACTCTTCAAACCATGCCGCCTCTTATTCGCCAATGGGGATGGCGACACCTTTCATTTTTGTACGCTTTCTCCAAGTTCAATGGTGCCTCCCTTCACGTCCAATAGTGTTACATGCATTCAGGGATGCCTTCTCCAAGGCTGCCACCTAGCATGCGCCTACTTTGCACCTACACTGTAACCTGTAAGTCTCCTCCCATCACCTCCAATAGTGTTACATGCATTTAGGCATTCCTTCTCCAAGGCTATCACCTAGCCTGCGCCTACTCTGCAAACCATGCCACCTCTTATTCGCCAATGGGGATGGCGACAACTTTCATTTTTGTACGCTTTCGCCAAGTCTAATGGCGCCTCCCTTCACGTCCAATAGTGTTACATTCATTCAGGGATGCCTTCTCCAAGGCTTCCACCTAGCCTGCGCCTACTCTGCACCTACATTGTAACTTGTAAGTCTCATCCCATCACCTCCAATAGTGTTACATGCATTTAGGCATGCCTTCTCCAAGGCTGTCACCTAGCCCGCGCCTACTCTGCAAACCATGCCACCTCTTGTTCGCCAATGGGGATGGCGACACCTTTCATTTTTGTACTCTTTCGCCAAGTCCAATGGCGCCTCCCTTCATGTCCAATCGTGTTACATGCATGCAGAGATGCCTTCTCCAAGGCTGCCACCTAGCCTGCGCCTACACTTCAAGAGTGACACTTATCATGCATGCATGCACCAGCTACCACCTCACTTACTCTATGAAATTTTTTTGCCTATAAATACAGAGCATAACATACTTCTCTCTCACCCACAATCGTCTCACTCTCTGCTACAAACTATTTCATAATCTCTTACAATTTCTAAGTCTTTCATAATCTCAGGCATTTTCAACAATGGATCTTCTCACAATGGCCGATTCTCACAGAGGCACAAGGGACAACATTGCAGCATTTGTAAGTTTCATTTATAGTTATACATTTTTATACTTCTGGTAATTCTTTGTTCATCTTACCTAATCTTACACCTACCTTGCTCACAACTACCTTGCTCCCGACCCATTTATCGTACCATATCTGGAATACGTAGGTTTCGGACATGTTATAAAGATCTCCAACTGCACAATTGATTCAAAGTTCATACTTGCAATGTTGGAAAGGTGGAGACCAGAGACCCATACATTTCACCTACCAATAGGTGAATGTACCGTCACGCTAGAGGATGTGTACATGTTACTGGGTCTCTCTATCGACGGTAAGGCTGTTAACGGGTCGGTTCAACAACCCAATTCTCTGTGTGAAGAATTGTTGGGCAGGGATTAAGTTGAAGGTGGTGGTGCGAGAGGTCAGGGTATACTACTAACTGAGCTTAAAAATCATTATGCGACTTTGGAATTAAACCCTCCGAGCAAGACAGGGTAATAAAAGCTAGAATTTATCTAATGATACTATTTGGAACCTTTTTATTTTCCGAAAGTACGGGAAATAGTGTAAATTTTATGTATTTAAATTTACTTAGAGAGTTCGAAAAAACTAGAAAGTATAGTTGGGGTTCTGCTGTTTTAGCCCACCTATACAGTTCCTTGTGCAAAAATGCAATCAAGGAAAAATATACATTTTATGGCTGCACTTTTTTACTTTAAGCCTGGGGTTGGTGGAGGATGGAGTCCCTAAACCCCATCAACAACAACACATTCGTTTTCCCGTACGCAACAAAGTAAGTCATCAAGTTATATCATTTATTACTATTCATCTCTTCACCAAAGATATGATAAAAATAAAATATTTTTCATTTCCTTTAGGTATTGCGTGAGGGGTATGGATTACGGCAAGAATCCAAGATTCAATGCCGCACTATACCGCAATCTATTGGATCACCTAGGCCCGGATGATGTACGTCGTACCTTTCAACTTTTCTACTTTTAAATTATTTATATATTACGTTTTCATTAACCTGATTTAATTTTATTCGCAGTTTGTCTGGAGACCATATTTGGGTTTGGGCCATGAACCAAATCCCGAGGATGCAGCAATTTGGAGCGCCAAGACTGCAATCATACGGTTCAATGTTGTAAAGATGCACCACAGCGACCGTGTGAAGATGCAGTTCGGAATGCATCAAGAGATACCCAGTGATCCGACTTGTTTATCCCCGTGGCATCTCAAAAGGGTCGACGCCCAATGGGGTCTTACCAACTAGAAATACTTTGCTACAGAATGGTGTAAGATGTGGCTGAGGCGTCACCTACATGTCTTTCAATTCCCAGTTTTCCTCAATCATGGTAATATGCGGCACACGGATCAGTATTTATCTTGGTACAGGTCGGTTAGTAACCTTGAAATGCACATGTCTCATCCAAGGTATTTGGTTGACCCATGAACACAATGGGCACAACCCTCATTTCCCCAACAACAAACCCAACACACATCAACCTCCCACCAACCCCCCAGACGAAATAGAACCACAAACACCCAACCACAGTCGCCACCACAATACAATTACACCCAAATGCCCCACAACCAACCACAATCACCACCTCAGTACCAATACCCCCATATGCCTCACACCCAACCGCAATTCCGATCACAATACCAACACACCCGCATACCCCACACACAATTTCATTCTTCTGTATATCCCAATATGGGCCCCTCAACATCCAACCTTAGCCCTGATCTGGGAATGTCGGAAGATTATGAACCAACCGACCCAACTTACCATCAACCACAGTATCACCAAACCACCCAACATCCTCAATACCAAACACCCCAAGATCCATTTCCTTTCTACCCCCCGTACTCAGACGATCAATGCTACAGACCAACCATGGAACCCCACCCACCGCCAACACGACCAAACTTTGAGGGTATGGGTAACCGACTGTACCAAAGAAAATCTTCTAGATATGGAGATCTGACTGATTTCATGGATCTAGAATGCATTGACTTCGCTGGGCCATCGACCCTGCCACAACAGGAAACGTGACGACACCCAGCACGGGAAAGGCGAGGACAGGGATACGGAATCGGGGGTCATTACCGGGTTCTGAGGGACCACTGATTAATCTGTTTTTTTTTATTTAATCTGTTTTTTTTATGTAATATTTATGGGTGTAATCATTTTTTGTAAATAAAAAGTCAATTTTGTTGATCCTATATCGAATACGTAACGCACCGGATTGGAAAAAAAACGTGAAAATTGCCCTAGCAAATGCACTAAGGCGTCACCTCACTTGGCTTAGTGCAAGCCCTAAGCACCTAGGCGCCAAGTGAGATGGCGCCTCCCCTTAAAAAGTAGGTGTAGGCGCCAAGTGAGATGGCTCCTCCTTTGGGGAGTCATCTGAAACATAGTTATTTGCGTAATTTTTTCCGAAACATGGTTATTTGCAAAAAAAAATTTAATACCTGGTTATTCCAAAAATAAAATCACATTGGGTTGCCAATGCATAATATCAACCCCTTTCATATAGTAAACATTAATCCATCAAATCCAAAACTTGTTAGCTTTCTGATGGATGTTTTATAACAATTTCATCAATGTTGCTTTGTTCCAATCAACCAAATACTTAATTTGTGATTTTCTTAAAATATGTTTTCAAGACACAATACAAGTTAACATGATCTTATAAATAAATTATAATTTAAAATTATCATTAAAACTTGTGTCTTATATATATATATATATATATATATATATATATATATATATATATATATATATATATATATATATATATATATATATATATATATATATATATATATATATAGAATTTTTTTTAGAATAACCAGGTATTAAAAAAAATTCACAGAGGCGCCAAGTGAGATGGCTCCTCCTTTGGGGACTCATCTGAAATATGGTTATTTGGGTAATTTTTTCCGAAACGTGGTTATTTGGGGAAAAAATTTTAATACCTGGTTATTCAAAAAAAAAAAATCGCCCAATGTGAACTGTTCTTGGATGATCAAGAGCATTATGAAAAGTAGATATCTGATCTAGATTAGTGATTATTGGATAAAAAGCATAACCTTAGAAAAGTTCAAAACTGAGATGTACAATGAAATCAGAGGTAGCAGTAG
Organism: Vicia faba; assembly: GCA_948472305.1. Classification (NCBI taxonomy): domain Eukaryota; kingdom Viridiplantae; phylum Streptophyta; class Magnoliopsida; order Fabales; family Fabaceae; genus Vicia; species Vicia faba. The sequence goes on from OX451736.1 coordinate 1,141,550,962, forward strand.
CTCTATTATTTTGAGGAAAATTATCTATCAAAACCATGTGAGGCCACATGCCTGTTTTACTCTGTGGTGGACTATTCTTGGTAGAATTCCAACAAAAGACAGGCTAGAGAAGATTGGAATCAACACTGATGGGATTTATGTTTTTTGTGATTAAAAGGAAATGAATAACTACTGAAATAACTGGTTGAATAAATCATCGATATGAAATCAATAAAGTCGCCATCAAACGTTTTTTATCCCACAGAAAGGGAAAGGAAAACATCGAGCAAATCTGAGAAGGGAGAAATCACGGTCAAATTATCGATAGATCGGGTAAGGGAGTCTGTTACGTGAAGGAAAGGTATTAGAACCCAACACGCCTGTAGTACTCTACGGTATCCACTCTTGTTATTCTAATCTAATGGGTGTCGTCAAAGTCTACGTCTAAGGTTTAAAGTAAAAATAAAGAGGGAATGCATGCAAAAGAAAAGGAAAAGAAAGAGTTTTTTACAAAGATATGCTCGATTATGCCCTACAAAAAAGCCTCTGCCTACGTATCCATTTTAAGGAATCAGAGCAGACGTAGTTTGTCTCACTTGTTTTGGTGGGTTTATGTTTTTTAGTTGAACAATGTTAAATTCACCCATTCCACCGTTGCTCGACCTTTGCAGACTTACAATCTATAGTGGAGAGGAACTAACATGTTCTTAGAAGAGAAAAGATGATTGGCAAAAAGAAAGGAGTTGGTTAATTTTTTTACCTTAAGAAAGGATTTAAGTTGTTAGAGAGTGTTTTTATTAGTTTTAGGAAAAAATATAGTTTTGGTTTTAAATGCAAGATGCAAAAAGAAAGAAAACATCTAAGGGAGACTATCTAGAATCTAATCCCTAATGTTATCATATAGTGATGGCCTTATGTCAAGGATAAAGGAGAAATATCTATCTATGTTAGCATGCATGGATTACTATCCTAAGGTTTAGCTCGAATCAGGAAAGAAACAAGCACATCCTAAGGGAGTGTGGTATATACAAAGCAAACAAGCAAGGGAAACACGTACATGGAGAGAGTAGTGTATCCCAAACAAGCAAAGAAGAGACCACATACATGACGAGAGTAATGCGTCTCAAATTAACAAGCTCGAACAAAGGGAGAACATACATGGCGAGAGTAGTGCACACTAGCTAAAGCAAAATATCCTAACCAAGATATCGTGAATTGAGGCAGGTAAAGAAAAATCAAGAGAAATGATTTAGCTAATGGGAGCAAATCACCGAAGCAAACAAGCGGGAGAGATGAAATAAGAAAATAATAGAAATGCTTTAGCTAAGGGGAGCGAATCACCTGAAGCAAATAAGCGGGTAGCGGAATGTTAGCATTAGCCATTGCAAACTCCTGACAAAGTGTGTGGGTTGGGAAAAAACCATATTCCACATGACCGACTCGATACAAAAGATCGGCACACCAAAGTGTCGACGTATAACGTGAGCTAAGGATGACACGGACTAGAATGCACGGGGGTTGGCTACTAACCTTTTCTATTCGCCTCCTTTTGAGGACTTGTCATTAGTAGTATATGTGAGCACAAAATGTAAACACACCTGCAGAATACCTACTTCAAAAGTAGGGTTTTAAACAAACCACATACAAGTAGCGCACAATGGCACATAATACAGAATTGCCCTAAATAGGTATTTAAATCAACCAGAGGGATTCCTGACATGAGCAGCAACAGAGATCCCTGTCGTGCATCTCTATTCCTACTTCTCATGGCAAGGGAAGGGGTAAAATCCTACTTCTCATGATCTCTAGAAAGAAATAAAATGCGGAGAGAAAATAGAAGAGAAATGTACTAAACGGATAATAATCTGTATATGCTAAGCAATAACAAAGAAATCCAGAAAACTTCGTGAGTTGCTACCATCAACGAAGAAAGTATTATCAACATAGGCGTCAAAGCATCGACAAATTAAGATCGGAATGCATAGCAGACACATCCGAATATCAAAATACACCTGCATGAAACACAATTCATATAGTATACGCATATAACAATCACACGGTGGAATGTGTCACAAACACATTTGTGTGATGCCAGGGTACCTGCACGAAATACAATCCATACAGTATATGAAATAATAATCACACAATGGAATGTGTAGCACACACATCCTTCTGATGTCATGGTACCTGCATAAAAACAAGGTTTATACAAGAACAAAATCATCGTGTGCATCATACGCAAATTCCAGCTAACGAGTGATCGCATAAAACGCCTTTCAACTAATAATCATGTGCTAATTAAAGGTTAAAGGCCTAATAATGTACCTTGCAAAGCTTTCACAAAATGAGTTAGAATTAATAAGGTAATGTGTGCAAACATGTACTAAGACAAAGCAAAAATTGTTGTTCCTGTCTGGGTAACCGGTTACCATAATAGTGTAACTGGTTACTATAACGTAAAAATTTGAGAAAATAGATACTGACTTGAGGTAAATGGTTACCCTAACTGGGTAACCGGTTGCCCAAGCCAAAAAAGCTGGGAAACTCCACTGTAAGTCAGGTAACCGATTACCATGACTGGGTAACCGGTTACCGCGTGCAGATTTTCAAATTTTAGTTACTTGAAAGGGTGGTAATTCAACTATCCAATTCTGGAATTACACATGATGATCAAATAAAATCACAATTCTAGTACTAGATCTAAATTCTTAATTCAAAATTCAACATAGATTCAGTTCATGCTTGATTAAAAAGTGCTTCTCAAATAATCACTTATTTCAAAAGTGCTTAATTCAAGAAAACTCACCGATAGAGGTGAAGAGGAGGAACCGAGTAACTGGTTACCCGCGGGAAGAAAGCAGTTTTTTCAAGTTTTTGAGGTTTGGCTCATGGCTTGGGCATTTGATCAAACAAAAAATATCCACACATTCAATACATGATTTTGAATAATTTAAGGTCTACATTCAAACTACACATGATTGATTAAGATCAACAATTAAACTTCATACAACATCATCAATTTGCTTCATCAATTAGGAACTTTCATGAAAATCAACTTAATTCAATTAGTACTTAATTCAACTATCCAAATTTTGGATTTACACATGATGATCAAATCAAATCACAATTCTAGTACTAGATCTAAATTCTTAATTCAAAATTCAACCTAGATTCAGTTCATGCTTGATTAAAAAATGCTTCTCAAATAATCACTTATTTCAAAAGTGCTTAATTCAAGAAAACTCACCAATAGAAGTGAAGAGGAGGCTTAGGTATATAGATCACAACCAACGGATCAACAACCGGAGAAGAATTACTCTTGATCTTGACTTTTGGATCTTGATGAAGTTGCTGTTGTGTTCTTGTTGAAAACGGTGAATAACCTTTATTTGATATTATAGAGACTTGAGAGAAAATATTAGAGTGTTTGTGAGGATTTGTGAATTATGAGAGCCTATTTTGACAAAAATTAGATTTTAGATTATATGGTGTAAGCAAATTGGGCCTTGGATGTGCAATTGGATTGGGCCTTAACTTGAAAGCGTAAACCTGACACGACCATGAAGTGCCACATCATCATCCATATGGAATCTCGATTCGGATGTCAAACAGGAAATGAAGATAATCAAATTTGTGATGCACTACCGAAAGAACATGCTCAATCGGATAAAAGACGAGGAAGTTATTAGTTTTTGAAGTTTCAATGACGCTATGTCAGGCAAAAATAATTTCCTGTGCAAAATTTTATTACATCACACGCGAAGAAGATCAAAAACGAGAACCTTAGGGTCACCGTTTGCTTTTAGAATCTGAAGATAAGTTGTAGTAGACGAAATCCATGAACCAACGCCACCCGACACAGCTCAATACGATAAAAATCGAGTGAGATATAAATTTTATCGTATCAAACATTAATACAAATGAATTCCGGCTTAGCATAAATATGTCTTCAGAAACTCAAAATTCACGGGTCCTTCCTTCGTGAATCAGCTTTTAGTCTCCAATGATATCAAGATGGCATTGAGACGGAATTTTGGCAATCAGAATCGCGCGCATACGAGATTCCATCCGAGAGTTATGAATTTTTTAGTTCACACGAAACAACGGTTCAGCCGACTTTTCCTTCATATTTTTTCACTGTATAACTTCCAAAAGAATGGCGTATTCGGAGACCTTCCTTCAAGATTTAGCTTTTGGTACGAATACGAAAGTTGAAGAGAACATCGAGATGTTTTCAAAACCTTAATAATCAATCCAAAACACCATTCTAAATGGGAGATATGAATTTCCAAATTCAAATCAGCTGAAAAGCTGTTTCCTATTCGCACTACATAACATTCACTGAAAACACCCAAATCTTCCGCAACTCGTCATGCATTGAACAAATACGGGAGCTTTGTTGTGTTGACAAAAATACCTTGATCTTGTGAGCACGGATCCAATGATATGCATGTATATGCATGTTAACAAAGTATAAGCTAATTAGAGATAAAAAATAAAGAGGGCAAATTTTGGGGTACAACAACTACCCATAATCAATCTTCTTTGACCAAAGAGTGAGATTGGCGGAAGCCTTTCGAACAATCAAGGTGAAAGAGGATTGAATACTTAATAGAACCATAAAATTTTCACTCTGAAGCCAATTGGGTATCATTTCTCTTTTGTTTTTTATGAATAGTGGTTATCAAGGACAAATGTATGTTTGGTTAGGATGGGACAAACGCAACAAGAAATGGATTTTTGTAACCATGCGTTAGGAGCTGATAGTGAACACATATCAAAGAGACACCAGAATAAAGGACTCTAACTAAGATATCATCCACATACGTTTGAATGCAAAGACATATGTGAAAGATATATGTCTAGAGGACAGGACACACGACAAGAAAAAGTCCGGAGGAAAGGACTCTCACCAAAGATATCATAAGCACATATTCGGAAGAAACAACAAGTATGACAGAGACCGAAAGAAAGGACCATATCGCATATATCAAAAAATAAATGTCCGGAGGAAAGGACGCCTAATAGGAAAGAGGCCGGAAGAAAGGTCTCTAACCAATGATATTGTAAACATATTATAATACGGTGAGAGAACTGACTTTTACTGGTTTTGCGTTTGTATTTGCAAATGTTGTAGTAAGCAAGAGTCGCCACCGACTTTTCTTTTATCCAACAAAGGAAAGGGTGGAAATAATAGGAAAGACCTTTCAAGATTATTTTCTGAGTAAGGGGGTAGGTTATGGAAAGCAAAGGTGTTAGCACCCTTTCCATCTGTAGTTATCTTGAAAAGACGTCTTAGTGCGGCAAACTTTGTAATGTTTCTCGTTTCGGTGAGAACATATACAAAGTATTTTTTGTCTTTGAAAATATTTAGAAAAGAGTTTATGTATGTGTGAAAAAATTGTTTTTGATTGTTTTTATGAGCAAGTAACTAGGAGCTATCTACCTACTCGAAAGGTTTGTTCTTTTCCTATTTTCCTTTAGACAGTGTATTGTACCCCAAAATTTGCCCTCTCGTTTCTCAAAAGATCATCCTGGACCCTTAGGATTGCTTCTATCAAGTTTCAAATCTTGGATTACAATTTTCCAAGAAAGTCATTCACAAGGGCAAAATGGTCAAAAAACACACTAAAAAATCAAACTCTAACTTTTTGATCAAAATCAAGTTTCAACAATTATATTTCATCAAGACATGAAATTAGTTCATCAAAATCAGAAGTCATAAATTACTTTTAAAAAATCAAATTTCTAAACATTTGGAAAATTTTCTACGTGTTAGGAGAATATGATACTTCAGAACTTCTGGGCCAGCCTCCACACAAGTGCAATCAGAATATGCAGAGACGGTTCAGAATATGACTCTTCAATCAGAACATATGGAAGCAATGTTCTCCAGTCACAACATGACTCTTCAGCATATGGAGGCTACGTTTCTGGTCTTCTGCAATTAGAACATCACCAAATCCCAAAACCTCGTTTAAGCAGCCTGCTGCCCTGCCACAGCACAGTCCTGCAACCAGCTGCTGATCCAGTCCACGCCTGCACTTTCTCAAACCCCATATTTGCACCAAATTAGCATACAAAAGCTGTGATTAAAAAGCAATGGAACAGTATGCCAAAAAGGTTTAAACCCCATTTGTTTTCCCCCCAAAACCACAGCCAACTCACCTATAAATAAATTGCTCCATCACACTTTCAAGGGGCTGGCTTTTGGAGAGAGAGATTTATCAAAGAGAGAAGAAAGAAAATAGTCAAACATTCGTAAACACATAATTCCCAAACAAAACCAAAACCTTTGTTCTTCTCTTTGAATCAAAGAACACAACATTTTCTATTTCATTGTCCTTGCTGACTCTAGAATATCTGAAGGCAGTAGCTCAAGCCCCAAACGCACATTCCAGATTCAAGGTAAGTCTTTCTGACTTTGAATCTTTTCAATTAGAACATCATTAAATATGTAAATATCATAGTATTGATGTTGTCCATATCATTGCATAAGTAGGAAAAAAACTGTGAATCAGAACTTCTTGAATAAAGCTAGGCTCAGAATTAGGATTAGAACTTCTATGAATTGTTGTGCTTTTATCTTTCTGATTTGTTGTTGTTAAGAACTGAATAAATTGCAGATGTTCTGACTAATATAAGGAATGAGGTGAAATGCAATACAGAGTTTCTGGGTTCTCTTTCTCACGGTTTTAGCATAACACGGAACTTATGAGTTCTCCTCACTGTTTTTAACACGCACAGAATTTCTGAGTTTCACTCACTATTTAACACAAACACAGAACTTCTGACTTTTTGCTCACTGTCTTCAACACACACAGAACTTCTGATTTTCAGTCACCTTTTTAACACAACACAGAACTTCTGACCTTTTGCTCACTGTCTAAACACAACCCAGAACTTCTACTTTTTCCCTCTAACGTTTCTTTCAGGATCCCGATGGCATCAACCCAGAACTTCTGATCACCTCTGATGTTTCATTATGAACCACTACGCGCCTGGCATCAGAACTTCTGATCCCCTTTGTTTTGCTTTCAGCAACATGTTGATCCTATTTCTCATTGTGTTTCCTTTTACTCTATTATTTTCATTAATATAAAAGGACATCAAAAAATATTTTCTTTTATTAAATAATTATTTTCCTTTTAATTTATTAAGACAACAAATCATTTTTTTTAAAACAAGTCCTTTCCTTTTTCTTTTTCTTATATTGTATAATTAAATATGGTTGTAATAGATGATTAGGATTTAAATTCTTGCAAATCCCCGTTTGTAATTATGTACCCCCATCCCTAAATTTCCGCAATTTATCGCTTTCAAATATAAATGCTAGTAATTAGGGTTTGTATGGTAAGGCATAAAACCAACAAGTAGATAATCCTAATCAAGACAAAATGCATGTAAATCAAACACACTTTCACACTAGGACCCTTAGGGTAATCCCATTTTGTTTCCTTTCGGAAAAATAGTCATGTCCCTCGAACATAGGCATTTAGCAAAGACCCTCGATAAAGATCGTAGTCCCTTGATGACCCTCAATGTTGCCTTCGGTAAACGATCTAGTCCCTAAACAACATAGCTAAAACGTCCCTTAAGTTGCCTTCTATGTCTATACAAACATCCTGTGCCTGTCCCTTCACATCCAACGATGGGGTTTCTTACCAAAACAGTGGTAAGATAACAACATCTAAAGGAGGAGGAAAAGAACGTTTAAGACCTTTTGAGTAGGTAGGTTACTCCTAGTTGCTCGCTTGCTCATAACCAAAACATCTTATACACCCACAATTTCACTTTGAAACATTTTTCAAAAGACAAAACACTTTGTACGCGTTCTTATAGAGACGAGAACCATTACAAAGACACCTTTTCAAAAATACTTTCAAAACCCACATCACAAACACACTTTCAAACAAAAAGCAAGTGATCTAGCAAGCAACTAAGAGCCCGTAGATAACTATGGAAGAAAAGGGTGCCAATACCTTCCCTTTTCATAACCTACCCCCCGAACTCAAAAAAAAATCTCGAAAGGTCTTTCATGTTCTTTTTAACCTTTCCTTTTGGATAAAAGAAAAGTCGGTGGCGATTCTTGCTATCCGCAACAATTGCGATCAAACACAAAACACCCAAGTCAGTTCTCCCACCGTTTTACACAGTGCTATCCTACTATTAGTGAGTAGGTAGCCCTATCGTTGGATTTTTTTAGGAACAATTGAGGGTCATCGTACGGTCACAAAGGCAACTAGTAAGACATCTTAGTAATTACCCTAAGGTTTTAAGATCATTTTACCAAGGCAACGCCGAAAGGGTCATCGAGGGACTTATGATCTTTTAAACCAAAGGGTAGCCACTAAAATCTCTTACATTCGAGAATCGTGACCGTTTATTTATCTGAAGACAACAAGTGGAAGTAACTTAGAGGTGCGCGTGTGCAAGTGTGTTGTATTCAGTCGCTTTTCTTTGATGTTAGGTTTGCTAAAGTTTTATTTTTAATTCTTGTCATGCAATCCTATTAGGCATACATCTAACAGTTAATATATGTACAGGAATTTAAAGTGCGGAATTTAAATCCTAACTATTACATGGCTTCGGGGAGGGGGAATTTATAAGTCCAAAATGGGGAAACAAAAAGTAAAAAGTCCTAAATTTAACTATTACAACCTTTTTGCAGATACATCAATATAAAATGAACGAAATTTAAAATGGGCGCGCGAATATAGAAAACGAGGTAAGCCCTAAAATACTTATACATACTTAGAACTTTTTTGTCATTTTTATTAAGAAAAATACTTAAATTAAAATAATAATAAAAATTTAACTAAATAAAGAAAAGAGTTATAAATAAGATACAATTAAAACTAATCAAAAGGAAACTAATTCTAACATTTTTTTGGATTTTTATTATTGAGAAAAAGATTTGAAATGATTAAATCTAAATTCTAATTGATTTTAAATTACTTGAAATAAATCAAAATATAATTAATTAACTTGCACAAATTAAATTTAATTAGATATAGAAAAACCTAAATCTATTTTTTTTTTTTTTATGATTAAATAAAAATCATTTTGAAAAAGTAAATATAAAAAGAAGTAAATAGAGAAATTCGGCGTTAGTTTTGGCTAAAGGTCTCTGAATTTTGCGTTTCGAAGCCAAGTTTCCGATCGGGGTTGAGAATGGCATCTCATGAACCAGGCCTCAAAACTTACATGCTTCACATCTAACCTGCTCTATATACGACTACAAACATGTATGCAAACGTCAAATGGATTAATAAATGCAGATTAACAAGATTAAATTTAAATAAACTATATCAAACGGTGGAACTCGTATGGACGACTCGGGCGTGCTCCAGGCCAAGGTGAGGAAAGGAAATGACTCCTAGGGACCTCAGGAGTGCAAAGATGGCACAAGATTGGATGGAGGAAAGCTAGAGATCAGTTTTTGAATTTTCACAACTTTTGAACGATTTTGAGAATTTTGAGAGAGCTTTGTCAAGAGCTTTTGAAGAGATTTTTGAAGAGTAATTTTGCGTTGCTTTGATAAGAAATATGTGTTTGTTTTTCTTGCACTTTGGCTCTGTATTTATAGAGGAATAGGATGTCTCCACTAATATGGAAAGAATCAAACCATGTTTAAACCAAAATCAAACCAATTGAAAATATGCCTTTTTTGAATTATTCTCTTGCCATTCTTAACATACAATGAACATGGACCTATGACATGTATTTTCACGAATTCTTAGGCCAAATATTAATTCAAAACATCAACCCATGTGTCCAAACTATTTATCTATTATTTTATGTATTTTATTTTGTATTTATTTGAATAAAAACAAAAATAAATATGAATTAAATATAGAAAAATTCAAAGAAAGGTGAGTATGAATTTGGGAGTCCTTGAGTAAGTCATAAGCATATTTGAATCTCAAAAAACAGGTCTATGAACATAAAAATACATTTTTGCTCAAAGTTGACTTTTTTGCATTTTCACCAATTTGCCCAATTTGGACTGGTCATAACTTGCTCCATTTTCATCTTTTGAAGATGATCTTTGACTTTTTAGAAATATCAAGATGTCCCCTACAATATCTATGTTGACCATGTTTGCATTTGGTGGATTCATCTTGATGTAACTTGCCTTGATAAGAAATGCCTTTTTGTTGATTTTCAAAAAGACTTGTAATGTATTGGCTCATATCTTTCAAATGAAGCATTTTTTGGACTTTAGAATAAAAATAGAGTTGTAGAGGATTGGATTCTATTCACATTGAGCTTTGGTTAGGGGAAAATTTATGAACCATGTGAATGTTATGCCTAGTCAAAGTTTAGTTGACTTTTCCTAGGAAACCCTAATTTAGCGAATCTTGACATTTGATGATCTGAAGACTTTCCTTGAAGAATCATGATCAACCCTTGATAAAATTATAAATATCACTTCAAAATATTTATGTTGACCAAAAATCTTGAAGTTTGACTATATATTGACCACAGTTGACCTTTCACATAATATAGTTGATTTTCAGTCATCTGAGCAATTCACTGAGAAAACTTGTAATGCAAGGCATGAAAATTGGCATGAGAATTCTTTGGGAAATATTAGGAACTATGGAAATCACTTGAGGTCTTTGAAACCCAAACTTCTTCATGAAAAATGAAACCCTAGTTGGAAATCCATTGCTTAGGAGGAGAATATGTCTGGTAAATTCTTGATCAACCTTGAGCAATTGAGGACCTCTATAAGCATGTCTTGAAAAATGAGAGGGAAAATTTTGGGGTACAATAGTTGCCCTTGTTCAATCTTTTTAAACCTGAGGATTTAGATTGGCTTGTCTTCCTTTCGTGATTTAAAGGTGGAAGTTGATTGAACACTAGAGTGCCCATAAATTTGCACTCGCATGTGTACGAAGTAATGTTATTGGTTGATGATATCGGTAATTGGCTTACAGATGCCATTTGGAGAAGATAACGGAGAGTCTTCGGAGATGGGCTTATAGATTTCATCCAAAATAAATGTTGACTTCGAACTGGAAGAAGTATCAAAATAAATATTTGGTCGATTTACCCTGAGCCATAAGAGCCTCTTTGTATGAGAAGTATACTAGAATGAGCTTGTGTCGGATTATATCTTAGCATATGTGTTGGGGAGTGTCAGAATGAATCTATGTCATGATTGTATCTGGAGATGTATTGAGTATGGGTATCAGAATGAATCTATATCTTGATCGTATTTGAACTGAAAGATATATTGAATGAGCATCAAAATGACATTCGTATCTAGAGTATATCTGAACTTTATCTCTTTTTTTAGAATGTTTCCGTTGGGGAATTATTTTTTGACTGGGAAGAATGAAAGTTAGTTGTTATCTGGTCGAAATCTAGGCTTCACAATAACTTGTTGAGGATAATAAATTTGATTTTTATTTGGTCGTATTCCAGGCTTCACAGTGACCTACTGGGGAATTAACTTTATCTGGTCGGATTCCAAGCTTCGCAGAAAAAGGAAGTTAAACTGTTATTTGGTCGTATTCTAGGCTTCACAGTAATTTTCTTGAAAGGATAGAAGTTAATTGTTATCTAGTCGAATTCCAGGATTTGCAACAAATTGGATGTAAGGACGGGGTGAGTTACTATCTGTTCGAATTCCAGGAGTCGTAGTAAATTGAAATTAAACTGTTATTTGGTCGTATTTCGGGCTTCATAGTAATTGAAGAAGTTAAACTGTTATCTGGTCATATTCCAGGCTTCACAGCAACTTAAATTGTTATTTGGTCGAAATCCAGGCTTCACAGTAGCTTGAACTGTTATCTGGTCGAATTCCATGCTTCATAGTGTTTTAGACGAAATTAAACTTCTACCTGGTTGTATTCCAGGATTTGCAGCAACTTAAACTGTTATCTAGTCAAAATCCAGGCTTTACAGTAGCTTGAACTATTATCTGGTCGGGTCCAGGCTTTAGTGACTTAAATTCTTATCTGGTCGGGTCCAGGCTTCAGTGATTTGAAGAAATTAAGATGTTATCTAGTTGGATCCAGGCTTCAACTTGATTTGAGGTTGACTGTTATCTAGTTAAAATCCAGGCTTCACAGTGTTGTAGATTATACTGTCATCTGGTCGGGTCCAGGCTTCATAGTAATTGACAAAGTAAACTACTATCTGGTCGAACTCTAGGCTTTGCAGCAACTTATATTGTTATCTGGTCGGGTTCCAGGCTTCACAGTATCTTGAATTATAGATTGACTGTTATTCAGTCAGATTTCGGGCTTCAGCAATGATGTTAACTGCTATCTGGTCGGGTCCAGGCTTCACAATGTTGTAAACTACTATCTGGTCGGATTCCAGACTTCATAGTGTATTGAATTTGATATTAACTTCTATTTGGTCGGATTCCAGGCTTTATAGTGATTGATGAGTTGTTACTTCAGATAGTTGCCCTATCTTATTTCAAGAACTAATCTGGAACTTGTTGAAAATTGATGATGATATTTGTCTGTTGATCTTTCCTGAAAAGGTAAAGAGTTAGATGTATGAAATGTCATGATGCTTGAAATTCATTGGGTAATGATGTTCTTAAAATAAATGGGACTGCGCTATATTCATTTTGTATGTATATGCTATGACGCTTGTAAAATGATGTATGAATGCAATATGTGAATGTATCAGTTGTTCTTTGCAGTGTTGTTGAACTGGGGGGAAAATCCCTAATTGTTGCTAGGGATGAAGAGTATGTGTATCTTCGATCTTTTGGGGATTGTTTCCGCTGGGGACTCCTGCTTTCTTATTTGAGGAAACTCCGCTAGGGAACATTGAATTCTTGCTTTTTGCTTGAGGAAACTCTGTTGGAGAGTGTTAACTCCTACTTAGGGAGAAGAGTTTAAGAGTGTTGGTTATTCATTGCTCTACTGGGGATTTTAAACCCTTACTGGAGATAAAAAAGATGAATATTCCTTCGGACTCGCTTGGGGAGGATAAAGTTGACTGACATCTAGTCCAGTTTCAAGTTTCGTAGAAAATCCCTAGGGATAGTGATGACTTCACTGGGGAAGGGAGTTTTGCTGGTTACTTATGGCCATCTGAGGAAAAGACTCAAGTTGGGGAGATTGGACCTCATTGGGGAAATAAACCATGTTGGGGAAATAAACCCTGTTGACAGAAGTCTGGACTCTGATGGGAAATAAACCCTATTAATGGAGGTATATCCTTCTGAGGGAAATTATTTGTCGAGGTTGTTGTACCCTAAAATTTTCCCTCTCATTTATCTATAATTTTCTCACAAGATCTCCTTGGGCTCAAAACTGCACTAGGATTTGATCAGCTCAAGACACCTCCTTATGCACTGATGACCAAAATTAGGGTTTAAGTTTGCACAAGTATTTTTGAACTATAAATGTTTCAGATGACTTTCATGGACCATTATGGACTCCCAAGATTACTCATGTCAAGTTTCAAACCTTGGATCACACTTTTGATCAGTCAATTGAACAGTTGACCTAAAAATCAGTTGTATTGGGGGAAAAGTCAACCATGGACAATTTACAGTCAAAATTAATAATTTTGTATCCACATAAACATTTTAAACTCATATGTATCATTTGATCAAGCTTAGATCATAATTCCTCAAGAAATTTGATCAAATCTCCAAAAGGGCAAAATGGTCAAAATTAGGGTTTTGACTGGGAAAGGGCAATTTTTTATTTTTGACCTAGCAAATGGTAAATTGGTTTAACGCGTTATCTCAAGAGTCCAATTGCATCATTTTGACCTAATGACATGAATCAAAACATTGCAAATCCATTGGATTGACAAATGAATTTTGCAGTCAACTGATCAAAAGTCAATTGTATACTGAAAAGTCAAACTTTGACTTTTTGCTCAAAATCAAGTATCAAAGATTACAATTAATCAAAACATGTCAAAATATGAAACTTATTCATCAAGAAATCAAGATTTCATTTTGAAAAGTCAAAATTTCTAAACTTAGAAATTTTTCTAAGTGTCAAAAATTTCTTATTTTTTCATAACTTTGGGCAATTTTTTCACCATGATGCAAGATGATTCAAGAGAAACTTCCAACATGAAAGTTGTATATCTCCATGAAGTATATAACTTTTATTCATACAACTTCTTCCAAAAGTTCTTGGATCTCAAGTTATAATTTTATGAACATAGGGTCATGAAACTAAACACTTAGTGAAATTTTGCCCTAATTTGACCAGGATTTTACCTAACTTCATGAAACTTTTTCATATAGTTCCAATGGGAATATTCAAAATAAATTCAAATATGGGTTGTAGAGAAAATTTCAAGCTTTCCAAAATGTCAAAGAACTCCTTGAGATCATTCTTGAGTAGGGAGAATCGAAGAGATTAAATTAGGGTTTTGTCACTTGAATTACAAGTCATTTTGGATGAACACATGAACCAAATCAATGTTAGGCTGCATATTCTTTGCTTTTCAGGCCTCAAAATTGTTTGTCACTCCATAACTAATGGATTACACAAACTTTTGAGCTATAATCCAAGTGATTTAAGCTTTATCCAATTCACATTGCCATTTTGGGAAGAAAGTTAACAATACCATTCTTGAAAAGCAAGCTTTATGCATAAAGTCCATTCTTGAGCCTCTAACTTGTTCCCCCTGATCACACTTCATCTAAAAAGTCAGAAGCAAGTGTGTTTAAAGCATAACCACTCTATCTTAGAAAGTACACAAGACTTTGAAACTTGTTTTGTCAAAAAATCACATGTGTTAGCTTAAGGATGCAAATTTGAATTCTGATCAACTAGAGCATCCCAAACTTGTTGCTTATAAATAGAGTCACTATTTGGGAGCTAGGACACGAGCTTGAAGACCCTTAAACTCACTCAAACTCCCTCTATCCAGAAACTGACTCAAAACACCATTGTTGTGCAAATTCTGACTTTACATACCAAACTCCAAATCCCCTCGTGCGTTCTTTGGCCTTTCACTTCCAAAAGCTTCTAAACATCAAATACAAACCATCCAAAGTCCATTTTCTCAATTGTACCACCTTCGTCATCAAGTTCCATTTTCAAAAACAGGGGTCTGCAACTTGACTTCTCCAGAGCTCCTCAGCCACTTTCGGCTCAAGCTAATCATTGCACTAGCTTCCTGGGACCTCAAGGAAGCTAACCTGATCCTTGCAGCACTTTGAATCAAGCTCATTTGCATTTCACGATTTCTAGTTTTGAGGTATTTCACTTGAGCTTCTATCTCATCATTTAAGCATCATTAATGTTTATTTTGTGAAGAAAAAATGTAGACCTCATTGCCACGAAGCTGTACATATCCATAGTTTTCATTTACACGGCCTGAGCTTAGAGAATTTTAGAGTTTAAGTTTCTGAAATTTTTCGGGTTCAAATTAGGGCCAGAGAAATTCTCATTTATCTTTGACTTTTAGCTTTAGTTATTTACATGGTTAGATTCGTGAGGAAGAATGCAACAACTTTCATTTTGTCATCTTCCATATTTGTTGAGAAATGAAGAAGTTGCAGGTACACTGGCTGGAGGTTGAAGATGAAGTCATCAGGACTTGATTTGCCTTACATATTTATTGTTTTGTTTATATGAACGGATGTATAGCCACCCCAGTGGTAAAGTGCGCGCCTGTTAACCTATGGGACCTGGGTTCGAGCCCCAGTGGTACCGTTTTGCACATTTTTCATATTTTTGACTTTCTAACATTTTTTTGCAGGCGTTGGGCCCTTTGGGCCTGGTATTGTTTTTGTTTTTGCTGATTAACTCCCTGCCTACTTCATGCACCCCCTGGCTCTTTATTTTTTATTATTTCATTTTTTTCTTTTATTTTCATTTCATTTCATATTTTATTTTTATGATTATTATTATTTATATCATTATTATTATTATTAATAAAAATCCCAAAAAATAATTTATTTTTTATTTAGATAATAATATGTTTATATTTTATTTCCTTTATAAATACAAAAAGACTAAAAACATTTTGCTTAAAACAAACAATTAATTTTTTTTCTTAATAAATTAATATTTAGATAATTAGGCTTAATTATTATATTATCCTCTTGTAAATTAAAATCAATTTAGAAATTAGGTCTATTTTAATTAATTAATTTTTTATATCATTTTAATTTAAAACCTTTTCTTAAAAACCTAAAAATGTTTCAAATTTAATTTCTTTTCTTAATTAGTTTAAGTTAATTTAATTAATTTTAGTCAATTATTTTTTCTCTAATTAGGGTTAGGTTAAAACCTCTTTTCATAAAAATCCAAACAAAAATCATGTTTCTTTTCCATTCGCATTTGTACTTTATATTTATTCATTTCCTTGTACATTGATATCAAATTCAATTTGGTTGTAATAGATTAATTAGGTTTATATTCTTGCAATCCCCATTCACAATTTGTATACCCCCCCCCCCCCCCCCCCTCCCACAAGTATTGTAATAGCATAGTAACTTTTAATTCTGCTATTTATCGCTTTATATACAAATGCTAGTAATTAGGGTTTGTATGGAAATACTAAAACCAATACTTAGAAAACTCTAATTCAAGACAAAATCAAGCATGAAAACAATACACTTGCACACAAGTACCCCTAGGGTTATCCCACTTGGTTGCCTCATACAAAATGACCATATTACGCATGTAAGATATCTTAGCAAAATAAGCAAAATACAAGATCATATTCCCTTGATGACGCTATCTAAGTTGCCTTACAAATGATCTTAGTCCCTCAAAAAGAATGCTAAGATATCTTGCAATATTGCTAATCATGGTTATACGATGACCCACGCCCGTCCCGTTTACATCCAAAAATAGGGTTTCTTACCAAATCAATGGCAAGACAACAATGTCAAAGGAAAAGGAAATGTACAATAAAGACTTTTGAGTAGGTAGATTGCTCCTAATTACTTGCTCCATTTCAAAACAAACATCCTTGCTATTTTCAAAACAAACACATACACTTTCAAATATCTTACAAAATTGAAAACATTTTCAAAAGATAAAACATCTTTGTATACATTCTTACAAACAAGAATCATTACAAAGATTGCCTAAACAATGGCCTCTTAACAAAATACTTTCAAAAAACCACACAAAGCACAATTTTAAGCAAAAAAAGCAAGTGATCTAGCAAGTAACTAAGAGCCCATGGATAACCATGGATGAAAAGGGTGTTAATACCTTCCCTTTTCATAATCTACCCCCCGAACTCAAGAAGTAATCTCAAAGGTCTTTCCTGTGCTTTTTCACCTTTCCTTTTGGATAAAAGAAAATTCGATGGCGACTCTTGCTAACCGCAACATTTACGATCAAACACAAAACACCCAAATCAATTCTCCCACCGTATCACAGAACTGGCGACTCTGCTGGGGAAAATTCTAAAAGTGGGGTTACCTTAGGGATATATCACATTTATTTGCTTACATTGTTTTACTTCTATGCTTTACATTATGGTTCTTTGTTTGGGTTTGAATCCTCTACACGGATTTGGGATACATTATAGGTAAGTAGCAATACATTGTGGAAACTGTGTGGGGTATACCGACATGGTCTAAGAAACAGCTACGTTGGTGCGACATATTTGTGGGTACTGGTAGCCTTTGAGTTAATCAAAGAGAATACGGGGCCGCTGAGTGATGTCATAAAGCACTAATGAACTTTTATAACCTTTACTTGACCAACTTGACCTTTAGGATGTTGTGAGATGACCGGCTTTGGTGCAGTCCGAAGTTGGTAGATACTCGACACCACACTCATTGAGGTTTGGTTTCTTGGGATATTTCGGTCGCCATTAAAGAGGCTTATGCTAAAACAACGGCCAAGGAAACAAACCAGTGATATTGAGCTCCTTAGAACCCGGTTACTATTACTAGGACAGGTTTAAGCCAACTAAACTTCAAGAGGGTACTTACCTATAAAACTCCATGCAAGCCTAAACCTAAGGATTTGTTTGTTTTGTTTGTATATGCATACTTATACATAACATCATGAACATCATATACATCCACTAACCATTTTAAGGATTTTGAGATTCATCTTTGTTCTTGTTTTGTAGGATATGGATTCACTTCGCAAGAAAACTATTCAAGTCAGCCTTGTAAGAATCCCTCCGCAACTTAAGGAGCTAGCTTCAAGGATTCTTGAAAACTCTCCATTTACTAAGAGACATGGTCGCCTACTCAACTTGGTCACCTCTAACACAGATGAGGACATGATGAAGGTGTTTTTTCAGTTCTTTGATCCTTTACACCATTGTTTCACATTTCCCGACTATCAACTTGTGCCTATTTTGGAACAATTCTCCCAACTCTTGAGGATTCCCATTCTCAATCAAATACCTTTCAACGATACGGAAATGGACCCAAAGCCCGAAGAGATTTCTCAAGCTCTACACTTGCACTCATCTGATATCACAACTCATTGGGAAACAAGGAGTGGTGTCAAAGGTTTCTTAGCAAAGTTCTTGTTCGAGAAAGCCCAAAGCTATTGAAACTCCTTAGACTTGCAATCCTTTAAGGAAATTGTGGCTCTCCTCATCTATGGGTGGTTTTGTTTCCAAATCCTGACCAACTCATAGATGTCAACGCCGTCAAAATCTTCATATCCTACAACCCGGTGCCTACATTGCTAGGAGATATCCTACACTCTTTTCACACTCGCACAATGAGGAAAAGAGGTGTCCTTATGTGTTGCACTCCCCTCTTGGCAAGATGGTTTATTTCGCATCTTCCCCAATCTGTATTAAAAAATGAGAAAGGTTCAAGGTGGTCACAAAGGTTGATGACGCTCAAACATTCGGACATTCATTGGTGCTCCCAATCCAAAGAGAATGTTATCATTGTCGACCGTTATGGAGAATTCCCTAATGTCCATTTACCTGGAATTAGGGGAGGTATCACCTACAACCTCTGCTTAGCCTTAAGACAATTTGGTTACGCCCGAAGGGATGGCCCGCACGAGATGCTGATTCAAGGTTTGGTATTTGACTACGACAACGATGATCAAGGTCTTCGCCAGAGATTTATCCGAGCTTGGAGGATGTTAAACAAGGTGGATAAAAAGACTTTGGGGCACAAGAATTCCATCCCTCTTGAGCCTTACCTCAAATAGGTACGAACTCGTGCTCAAAGTCTTATGATGCCTTACCCCTCCATTCTCCCGGTAATCATTGAGCCTATCATGGAGGGAGATGTTCCATACACTATCCTACATCCTGATATGCCCACCTCTCTTGAAGACCTACAAAGAGATTGGATACAACTCAAGGGGGAGAGAGATACTTTCGAAGCCCAATTCTATGCAAGCGAGAAGAAGGTTTTGGAACTCACTAGGCTACTTCATGAGGAGCAGACTCTCAATGCCTACATCGCGCCAAAGAGGATGCGCACTACCTTTTTATCTTAGAGATTTTGTATAAGCCCAAGAGGCATTTATGTACTCAAGCTTTAACTTATTAATATAACGCGTGTTTCCTTTTTGTCTAAAACAAATTTGAATCTTTGAAATCCTTGAAATCATTACATATGCATATACCATTCATCATAACATAAGCAGATCTTTTGCAACAAGTCTCCTCATCTCTCTACTGTTTATTTCAGTAATATGGATCTCGAGCAAACAGTGAAGGACCTCCAAGCTCAGGATATACAGTTTCAATAGTTGCTCTTGACCCTAGCCAAAGGACAAGAAGAGTTGAAGACTTTGCTGGCTGAGGAGAAGAAAAAGAAGACAAAGAAGGTAACCGGAGTCCTAAACATGGGAAGAAGATTTCATGCGCATACAAGAAGGACCTTAGACTTTGTAACGACATCCAGTGAGATATACAATCAAGATGGGAAAGGCAAGGAAACAGTTGTCCCATCAGAATTGGAAGAGGAAGAGGAAGAAGAAGACTATTCTAAAGAACAATACCCTCCAGATGATGACAAGTATAAACATCTCGAAGAGCGATTGAGTGCAATGGAAATCCAAAAAGTGCCTGGCTTGGACTTTGAGGAATTGGGTTTGGTGTCGGGGATTATCATTCCCCAAAAATTCAAAGCAATTGTGTTTGCCAAGTATTATGGAGTCTCATGTCCAAAAATGCATCTCCGATCCTATGTAAGGAAAATCCAGCCCCATACCGCTGACAAAGACTTATGGGTACACTTCTTCCAAGACAGCCTGTCTGGAACTCAACTTGATTGGTTTTACCAGTTAAAAAGAGCCAATGTTCACAATTAGGAAGATCTTACTGTAGCCTTCTACAAACAATACCAATACAATGTTGATCTTGCGCCTACCTGTACTTAACTCCAGAGTATGGCCATGGTTTCCCATGAAGGTTTTAAGGACTATGCGCAAAAATGGAGAGACTTGGCTGGAAGAGTTCAACCTCCCCTATCTGAAAGAATTAATGGACATGTTTTTAGGCACCTTGTCTGGTCCCTTCTTCAATCACCTAATTGGGAGTTCATCGGTGTGTTTTACTGAACTGATATTGACCGGAGAAAGGGTAGAAGTCGGGATAAAGAGTGGAAAGATTTAGAAAGATACATCCTCTGCTGCTATAAGGAAGCCATTTATCGGAAAGAAATAAGTGGTTGTCGTTTTTCCTCAGAGAAATCAAGATAGGGCCGAACGTCGTCCAATGCTGGGGGTTGTTATGATTCCTAAGCCTGTGCCTGATCAGCAAAGAAACAATCAACCGAGGATGGAAAGACCGGTCAGGAAGTTCACCAGAATTAACATGACCATATCTCAAGTATTACCGCATCTACTAAGATCCAATTTGGTGACCTTGAAAGAAGCTCCGAAAAACCCCAACACAACATCTCCTCACTATCATCCCAATGCTCGCTGTGCATACCACTCTGAAAGTCCCGGCCACGACACTAATAAATGTTGGGCTCTAAAGAACAAAATACAAGAACTCATTGAAGCCAAAGAGATTGAATTCGATGCGCCCAAAAATCCAAATGTAATTTCTGCTCTTATGCCCAAAAATGGCCATAATACCAATTCCATTGAAGAAGAAATGTTTGTTACTTCAGTTGATGAACTTATGACCCCACTCCTGACTATTAAAGTGAACTTGTTGAATGTCGGTGTATTCCCGGGCTGTGATGAAGGTTGTCGTTTCTATTTGTCCTTACCAACCAGCAGTCTTTTGTTGAAAATAGGCGTTCAGTGCCTAATAGATAACAAAGAAATTTTGTTTGAAAAGACTTATGTTCCACCTGTTCCTTTTAAAGATGTCTCTATCATTACCATTTCCGCAAATTCTTCCAGGGTCTCCACCAAAAGACCCGTTAGAATTACATCAGTTCCAAAAGAAACTCCTTTAATAATCACAATTCCTGGACCAGTCCCATATTCGTCAGACAAAACCATACCATGGAATTATGGAGGGGATGTCTACTACCACAATATCAAGCAAGATTGGCCAGCCGCCGAAGATTCAAGTTCTGAGAAGGTTGACTCTGATATCAGTAATATTGCAGGAACTAGCAAGATAACCCAAAGTGGAAGTATATTCTCTCCAGAAATTTCTCCCCCAAAAGCAGTTTCTGGACCCGTAATCATTCATGTAGTTACTCCTCCAAAAGTTGTTCCCAGTCCTACAATCATTCCCACTAATACTCCAACTAACAAAGTTGTTACAACCCATGTTATCATTCCTACTTACACTCTTGCTGCCGAGTTAACCGAGACTCGAGGTAAAAGTATTTTGATTGAGCCTGTCCGGATGAAGGCTCAGTCATTGGCTATCCCTGACACCTCCCGGAAAGAGATGGAGGAAATTCTGAAGATCATAAAAAGAAGCGAATACGATGTAGTTGAACAACTGGGGAAAACTTCATCCAAAATTTCCATGTTGGCTTTACTACTATGTTCTGAGGCGCATGCAAAGGCCTTGGTAAAATTCCTAAAAACTACTCATGTACCCCAAGAGACATCTGTCGATCAGTTCCAAGACTGCGTAGCCAGCTTGACTGTAGATAATGGTGTAGGTTTTTCGGATGCTGATTTAACACCAAGAGGAAGGATGCATAATGAGGCATTGCATATCTCAGTTGAATATAGGGGCACAACCCTGGCTCATGTTTTGGTGGACACTGGCTAATCTCTGAATGTATTGCCTAAAAAAGCTCTTGATAGGCTTGACTGTGAGGGATTGACATTGAAGCCAAGTAACATAGTAGTAAGGGCTTTTGACGGCTCGAAAAGGATGGTACATGGGGAGGTACACATTCCCATAAAAGTTGGAACACAAACATTTTATTCAACTTTTTACGTAATGGATATTCGTCCCTCATATTCCTGCTTGCTAGGCCGACCATGGATTCACAATGCTGGCACTGTCACTTCTACGTTGCACCAACTGCTAAAATATTTGATTCAAGGGAAGATTATCACCGTTCATGGAGAAGAAGAGTATATGATCATCCATCTCAATTCCTTCAGATATGTGGAATTAGATGGTGAATTTATTGAAACTCCATTCCAACACTTTGAATAGGTCCCGCAAGATGTGGCAGTAACAAGGTTGTTCCCAAGATCACAAGGCCTCCACTCCAGATGTCATCTCTAAAGGATGTCAAAGCAGTGGTAGAAGAAGGTGGATGCACTATTTGGGGACAACTCCCGGATATCCCATACAAGTCAGATAAGTTTGGTTTGGGTTTCTCTTCAAGTGCTCAGAAGGTTGTACGTCACGCTCGTGCCGGAGGACCACCCCTGAAGATCAGAAACCGCGAGGTCAACGCCGTAGAAGATGATGTAGATAGTTGTGACTTGGAGGACTGGATATTCCCAACTGTCAGTGGAGGGCTCAACAACTGGGAGGCTAGAGATTTTGTCTCAATCACTTTTATCCCACAGTAATTTGTCTTTACATTTTGTTGGATCTGTAATATTAAAACAATTCGCACTCTTAAAACCTTTTGTCTTACCCGAGGCACAATGGTCCACTTGTAAGGGTTATTATCTCATTTTCATATGATATCAATGAATCATGGACGTTTTTGCATACAAACTTTTGTGCTCATTTTTTTCTTTTTACATTTTCATTTCTTTCAAAGATAGTTATACCCTTACACACACTCACACTCACAATGCAGGTATACATCCATTCGGGATCCCATGGGTAACGATACTACTATGGCCTTTTGTGACTCTGAGAATCTAATCTACCAAGTCGAAGACGAAGGTGAGGAAGATTGTGAAGTACCAGGGGAACTTGCCAGACTACTACAACAAGAAGAGAGAACCATCCAGCCTCACGAGGAACCCGTGGATACAATCAACCTAGGTACTGAAGAAGACAAAAAAAAGGTCAAGGTGGGTGCCAATCTGGAACCCAGTATCAAGGAGCGTCTGATTCAGTTGTTACACGATTATGTTGAAGTCTTTGTCTGGTCGTATAAATACTGCCAGGACTTGATGTAGATATTGTGGTACATTGTCTTCCTACAAAAGAGGATTGTCCGCCAGTAAAGCAAAAGGTTCGCCGCATGAGGCCTGATATGTCATAAAAGATTAAAGCAAAAGTCATGAAGCAATTCAACGCTGGATTCTTGGTTGTCACCTCTTATCCCCAATGGGTTGCCAATATTGTTCCCGTGTCCAAAAAAGACGGAAAAGTGCAAATGTGTGTGGACTACAGAGATTTGAATAGGGCAAGCCCTAAGGATGATTTTCCACTCCCCCACATTGATATTCTAGTTGACAATACGGCACAACACAAAGTGTTTTCCTTCGTGGATGGATTCTCTGGTTACAACCAAATCAAAATGGCGCCTGAGGACATGGAGAAAACAATGTTTGTCACACAGTGGGGCACTTTCTGCTATAAGGTGATGCCATTCAGACTAAAGAATGTTGGGGAAACCTATCAACGTGCCATGGTAGCTTTATTTCATGACATGATACATCACGAAATAAAGGTCTACATGGACGATATGATAGCCAGATCTCAAATAGAAGAAGAGCATTTTGATCACTTACAAAAACTGTTTGAGAGACTGAAGAAGTACAAGCTAAGGTTGAATCCAAACAAATGCACATTTGGGGTACGGTCTGGTAAACTCCTAGGCTTTGTCGTCAGCAATAAAGGTATTGAAGTAGATCCTGCCAAGGTAAAAGCGATACAATAGATGCCTGCTCCTCGTACTGAGAAGGAAGTCAGAGGGTTCTTGGGACGTTTAAACTACATTTCCAGATTCATCTCTCACCTGACAGCTACTTGTGAACCAATCTTAAAATTATTGAAGAAAGATCAAGTAGTTAGATGGAATGACGAGTGCCAAGTTTCTTTTGACAAAATCAAAGAATACTTACAAGAGCCTCCAGTGTTGATGCCACAAGTCGAGGGAAGACCATTGATCATGTATCTGACTATTTTAGAAAACTCAATGGGGTGTGTATTGGGGCAGCATGACGAGTCTGGCCGAAAAGAGCATGCTATTTATTACCTGAGCAAAAAGTTTACCGACTGTGAAACCAGATATTCACTGCTCGAGAAAACTTGCTTCGCTCTGGCATGGGCTGCTCGTCGGCTAAGACAGTATATGCTGACTCATACTACTTTGTTGATATCTAAAATGGATCTGATGAAATACATCTTCGAGAAGCCTGCTCTTTCTGGGAGAATAGCGAGATGGCAGATGATCCTGACGGAATATGACATACAGTATACTACCCAGAAAGCTATAAAGGGCAGTGTATTGGCTGATCACCATGCTCACCAAGCAGTAGAAGACTACCAATCCATGAAGTTCGAATTTTCAGATGAAGACATCATGACATTAGACAACTGTAAAGAATTCAGGCCATATGACGGACCTGAACAAGGATCCCGATGGACCTTATTCTTTGATGGGGAATCCAATGCACTTGGAAATGGTATCGATGATGTACTCATATCTCCGGAAGGGTGTCATACTCCCTTTGCTGCAAGACTCTACTTCAATTATACAAATAACATGGCGGAATACGAAGCGTGCATCTTCGGTCTCAGAGCTGCCATAGACCTAGGGATCAGATCTTTGAGCGTGTTCGAAGACTCATCTTTGGTCATCATTCAGATCAAAGGGGAATGGGACACCAAACACCCTAACCTTATCCCTTACAAAGAACATGTTTTGACATTGCTACCACATTTTGAGAAGATTACCTTTGAGCATTTCCCACGAGAAGAAAATCAGCTAGCAGACGCACTAGCCACAATGTCATCTATGTTTAAACATAATTGGGATAACGAGGCTCCCCAGATCACCATCGAACGAATGGATGAACCAGCACACTATCACAAGATTAATACTGAAAAAGTAGTGGACAAGCCCTGGTTTCACAAAGTCAAGAGGTATCTCGAGGATCAAGAATATCCAGAAGGAGCTTCAGTTAATGATAAGAAGTTCTTAAGGAGATTCTCTGCTAAATTCTTCCTTAGTAATGGCATCCTGTACAAACGTAATCATGATTGTGTTACTTCAGTGCGTAGATAAGGTTGAAGCTGAAAGGATCATGGATGAATTGCATGAAGGAACTTTTGGCACCCATTCTAGTGGGCATACGATGGCAAAGAAAATCCTACGGGCAGGCTATTACTGGTCTACCATGGAAGCAGATTGCTATCAACACTCTCGAACCTGCCACAAGTGTCAGATTTATGCTGACAAGGTGCACGTACCTCCGATTCCTCTGAATGTCTTGACGGATCCTTGGCCCTTTACTATGTGGGGAATTGATATGATTGGGGGAATCGAGCCAACGGCCTCCAATGGACACCACTTCATCCTAGTGACCATTAACTATTTTATAAAGTGGGTTGAGGCAGCCTCCTTCACTTCCGTTACCAAGAACGTTGTCGCCCGGTTCATCAAGCAGAATCTCATCTATTGTTATGGTATCTTGGAGAGGATCATTACAGACAATGGTACGAATCTAAACAATACAATGATCACCGCCCTATGCGAGCAATTCAAGATTCAGCATCACAATTCTTCCCCTTACCAGCCGAAGATGAATGGTGCTGTCGAAGCTGCAAATAAGAACATTAAAAAGATCATACAGAAAATGACAGTCACATACAAAGACTGGCATGAGATGCTACCATTTCTCTCCATGGGTATCGTACCACAGCTCACACATCAACCGGGGAAACACCCTATTCTCTGGTTTACGGCATGGAGGTTGTCTTGCCTATCGAGGTTCAAATCCCCTCTCTAAGGATTATGAAGGATGTAGGGCTAAACGAAGACGATTGGATCCAGACTCGACTTGATCAACTGAACTTGATTGATGAGAAGAGACTTACTGCTGTTTGCCATGGTCAGATGCAAGGCTTTCAATAAGAAGGTCAAATGCCAAGTGTATCAAGTTGGGGATCTAGTGATCAAACGCATCATACTTTCACAAGGTGATCCCAGGGGCAAATGGACTCCTACCTATAAAGGACCATTTGTAATCAAAAACATTTTCTTCGGTGGGGCAATGATCTTGACCACCATGGATGGCGACGACCTGCCGTATCCTACGAACGCGGACATAGTCAAAAGATACTACGCATAAGAGACCCGGAAAGTTGAAAACCCAAAAGGGCGACTTGGGCAAAAAAGGGTTTCCCGGTGGACTAAAAACCCAAAAGGGCGGTCCAGGCAAAAGTTAGGGAATTAAAGCGTGTGACTATGTCCCGTTGGATCACCTTACAAACAACCTGCAAACTCAGAGGTTCTGATCAATTCAATCATCTTCGGACGAGGCAACAAATAGACAAAATGCTCAGAGATACAAAGGCTATAGCAGAATGGGAACCCCATGGGATAAATACACATAGCTATCTTTTCTTTGTATTAAAATTTTCCTTTTTTCTTACGGCGGCGTTCTCCTACTATAATTTTTGTCTCACTGTACAAAAATACTTACTCAAAGTCAATACAAATATATTCCTTTGAAAGTGTAAAACTATCTGTTTTTCTTTACTCTTGTGTTTTGTTTACAAAAACGTCCAATGATTCATTGTTGAGCATATTCATTTGAACATAATTACTGTTTACAAATAAACAAAATAAAAGACAATTACTAATGTCTTTAAGAGGTAGGGAAATCTCTCTAAGATATTTCCATAAATCCCCCACAATTTGCAGTTTAATTCCCAGTGGAACAAGCTTCCAATTATCAATCCCCAGTAGAAGTCGTTCAATTTCTCAGAATTTCCCAACAGGATTTTACAAGCAGTACACGGCATTTCCCTTACAACAGAGTTTGTTTCTCTAAGCGGAAATTCATCAACACTTCAACTTCACAACATGAAGACTTACACTACATATCCTCAGCAGCGGTCAGGGATTTATTTTCCCCAATCCAACAAACAACGTAATAGACTATCTCATATACGCATACATTGCATCCGCATATCAAAAATATTGATAAAATGAATGCATTATATCATACATTTCATACAACATGACTTTGAATTTTAGCTAACATTTTACCCTTTTCAGGATAAGATTAACAGCTATCATTAACAATGTTCAGAGTTTTCAGATACAGTTCAGAAACGCTCCAGACACGGATGTCATTCTGATACTCAATCAGACTCAACTTTCAGATACAGTTCAGATACGTTCCAGACACGGATGCCATTATGATACTCATTCAGATTAACCTCTCAGATACAGTTCAGATATGCTCTAGACACGGATGCAATTCTGACACTCATTCAAGACTCTACTTTCATATACAGTTCTGATACGCTCCAGACACGGATGCCATTCTGATACTCATTCAAGAGCCTCTTTCAGATATAGTTCAGATATGTTCCAGACGAGGATGCCATTCTATTACTCATTCAGATTCAACTCTCATATACAGTTCAGATACGCTCCAGACATGGATGCCATTCTGACCCTCATTCAAAACTAGCTTTCAGATACATTTCAGATACGCTCCAGACACGGATGCCATTCTGATAATCATTCAAAATCATCTCCTAGATACAGTTCAGATACGCTCCAGACGCGGACGCCATTTTGATACTCATTCTTTCAGCTTACAAATTATAACACAAACAATCACTCTTGGATGGAATCTACAAGCCCGTCTCCAAAAACTTTCTATCACCTCTCCAAATGGAATCTTTAAGCCCATTTCTTCTACCATCGCATCATCGAGTGCAAATTTCTGGGCACTCTAGTGTCCAATCATCTTCCACCTTCGAGTCACGATTGGCAAAACATGTCAATCTAACTCTTCAGGCTTAAGAAGATTGAACAGGGGCAGCTGTTGTACGCTAAAATTTTCCCTCTCATTTATCTAGAATTTTCTCATAAGATCTCCTTGGGCTCAAAACTGCACTAGGGTTTGATCAGCTTAAGACACCTCCTTATGCACTGATGACCAAAATTAGGGTTTAAGTTTGCACAAGGATTTTTGAACTATCAATGTTTCATATGACTTTCATGGACCATTATGGACCTCCAAGATTACTCATGTCAAGTTTCAAGCCTTGGATCACATTTTGATCAGTAAATTAAACAGTTGACCTAAAAATCAGTTGTATTGGGGGAAAAGTCAACCATGGTCAATTTACAGTCAAACTTCATAATTTTTTATAGAAATCAAAATTTTAAACTCATATGTATCATTTGATCAATTTTGGATCATAATTCCTCAAGAAATTTGATCAAATCTCCAAAAGGGCAAAATGGTCAAAATTAGGGTTTTGACTAGGAAAGGGCAATTTCTTATTTTTGACCTAGCAAATGGTCAATTGGTTTAAGGCATGATCTCAAGAGTCAAATTGCATCATTTTGACCTAATTACATGATTCAAAACATTACAAATCCATTGGATTGACAGATGAATTTTGCAGTCAATTGATCAAAAGTCAACTGTATACTGAAAAGTCAAACTTTGACTTTTTGGTCAAAATCAAGTATAAAATATTACAATTCATCAAAAAATGTCAAAATATGAAACTTATTCATCAATAAATCAAGAAATCAAGATTTCATTTTGAAAAGTCAAAATTTCTAAACTTAGAAATTTTTCTAAGTGTCAAAAATTTCTTATTTTTTCATAACTTTGAGCAATTTTTTCACCATGATGCAAGATGATTCGAGAGAAACTTACAACATGCAAGTTGTAGATCTCCATGAAATATACAACTTTTATTCACACAACTTCTTCCAAAAGTGCTTGGATCTCAAGTTATAATTTTATAAACATATGGTCATGAAACTAAACACTTAGCAAAATTTTGCCCTAATTTGACCAGGATTTTGACCTAACTTCATGACACTTTTTCATATAGTTACAAGGGGAATATTCAAAAGCAATTAAAATATAGGTTGTAGAGAAAATTGCAAGCTTTCCAAAATTCCCAAGTACTCCTTGATTTCATTCTTGAGTAGGGAGAATCGAAGAGATGAAATTAGGGTTTTGTCACTTGAATTACAAGTCATTTTGGATGAACACATGAACCAAATCAATGTTAGGCTGCATAATCTTTGCTTTGCAGGCATCAAAATTGTTTGTCACTCCATAATTTATGGATTACACAAACTTTTGAGCTATAATCCAAGTGATTTAAGCTTTATCCAATTCACATTGCCATTTTGGGAAGAAAGTTAACAATACCATTCTTGAAAAGCAAGCTTTATGCATAAAGTCCATTCTTGAGCCTCTAACTTGTTCCCTCTAATCACACTTCATCTACAAAGTCAGAAGCAAGTGTGTTTAAAGCATAACCACTCTATCTTAGAAAGTACACAAGACTTTGAAACTTGTTTTTTCAAAAAATCACATGTTTAGCTTAAGGATGCAAATTTGAATTCTGATCAACTAGAGCATCCCAAACTTGTTGCTTATAAATAGAGTCACTTTTATGAGCTAGGACACGAGCTTGAAGACCCTTAAACTCACTCAAACTCCCTCTAGCCAGAAACTGTCTCAAAACACCATTGTTGTGCAAATTCTGACTTTACATACCAAACTCCAAATCCCCTCGTGCGTTCTTTGGCCTTTCACTTCCAAAAGCTTCTAAACATAAAATACAAACCATCCAAAGTCCATTTTCTCAATTATAACACCTCTATCATCAAGTCCATTTTCAAAAACATGGGTATGCAACTTGACTTCTCAAGAGCTCCTCAGCCACTTTCAGCTCAAGCTAATCATTGCATTAGCTTCCTGGGACCTCAAGGAAGCTAACCTGATCCTTGCAGCACTTTGAACCAATCTCATTTGCATTTCACAATTTCCAGTTTTGAGGTATTTTACTTGAACTTCTATCTCATCATTTAAGCATCATTAATGTTTATTTTGTGAAGGAAAAATGTAGACATCATTGTCACGAAGTTGTACATATCCATAGTTTCCATTTACATGGCCTGAGCTTAGAGAATTTTAGAGTTGAAGTTTCTGAAATGTTTAGGGTTCAAATTAGGGCCAGAGAAATTCTCATTTATCATTGACTTTTATCTTTAGTTATTTACATGGTTAGATTCGTGAGGAAGAATGCAACAACTTTCATTTTGTCATCTTCCATATTTGTTGAGAAATGAAGAAGTTGCAGGTACACTGGCTGGAGGTTGAAGATGAAGTCATCAGGACTTGATTTGCCTTACATATTTATTGTTTTGTTTATATGAACGGATGTATAGTCACCCCAGTGGTAAAGCGCACGCCTGTTAACCTATGGGACCTGGGTTCGAGCCCCAGTGGTACCCTTTTGCCCATTTTTCATATTTTTGACTTTCTAACATTTTTTTGCAACCGTTAGGCCCTTTGGGCCTGGTATTGTTTTCGTTTTTGCTGATTAACTCCCTGCCTACTTCATGCACCCCCTGGCTATTTATTTTTTATTATTTCATTTTTTTCTTTTATTTTCATTTCATTTCATATTTTATTTTTATTATTATTATTATTTATACCATTATTATTATTATTAATAAAAATCCCAAAAAATAATTTATTTTTTATTTAGATAATAATATGTTTATATTTTATTTCCTTTATAAATACAAAAAGACTAAAAACATTTTGCTTAAAAAAACAATTAATTTCTTTTCTTAATAAATTAATATTTAGATAATTAGGCTTAATTATTATATTATCCTCTTGTAAATTAAAATCAATTTAGAATTTAGGTCTATTTTAATTAATTAATTTGTTATATCATTTTAATTTAAAACCTTTTCTTAAAAACCTAAAAATATTTCAAATTTAATTTATTTTCTTAATTAGTTTAAGTTAATTTAATTAATTTTAGTCAATTATTTTTTCTCTAATTAGGGTTAGGTTAAAACCTCTTTTCATAAAAATCCAAACAAAAATCATGTTTCTTTTCCATTCGCATTTGTACTTTATATTTATTCATTTCCTTGTACATTGATATCAAATTAAATTTGGTTGTAATAGATTAATTAGGTTTGTATTCTTGAAATCCCCATTCACAATTTGTATACCCCCATCCCACAAGTATTGTAATAGCATAGTAACTTTTAATTCCGCTATTTATCGCTTTATATACAAATGCTAGTAATTAGGGTTTGTATGGAAAGATTAAAACCAATACTTAGAAAACCCTAATTCAACACAAAATCAAGCATGAAAACAATAAACTTGCACACAAGTACCCATAGGGTTATCCCACTTGGTTGCCTCATACAAAATGACCATATTACGCATGTAAGATATCTTAGCAAAATAAGCAAAATACAAGATCATAGTCCCTCGATGACGCTATCTATGTTGCCTTACAAATGATCTTAGTCCCTCAAAAAGAATGCTAAGATACCTTTTAATATTGCTAATCATAGTTATACGATGACCCATGCCCGTCCCGTTTACATCCAAAAATAGGGTTGCTTACCAAATCAATGGTAAGACAACAATGTCAAAGGAAAAGGAAATGTACAAGAAAGACTTTTGAGTAGGTAGATTGCTCCTAATTACTTGCTCCATTTCAAAACAAACATCCTTGCTATTTTCAAAACAAACACATACACTTTCAAACATCTTACAAAATTGAAAACATTCTCAAAAGATCAAACATCTTTGTATACATTCTTACAAACAAGAATCATTACAAAGATTGCCTAAACAATGGCCTCTTAAGAAAATACTTTCAAAAAACCACACAAAGCACAATTTCAAACAAAAAAGCAAGTGATCTAGCAAGTAACTAAGAGCCCATGGATAACCATGGATGAAAAGGGTGCTAATACCTTCCCTTTTCATAATATACCCCTAAAACTCAAGAAGTAATCTCAAAGGTCTTTCCTGTGCTTTTTCACCTTTCCTTTTGGATAAAAGAAAAGTCGGTGGCAACTATTACTAACCGCAACATTTGCAATCAAACGCAAAATACCCAAGTCAGTTCTCCCACCGTATCACAAAGGCGGATGAGCTTTTCCAGAGAGAAGTAGTCTGCAAGGGCTTTTACAGTTTTGAAAACTCAGCTGGAGAATAATTCCCATAAACTATAATGATTGGGATACTGTAGATATGAAATATTACTGGGAGGAAGCCTTCACTCCTTCATCTGCCAGAGTGATCTGCTGGGAAAATTGTGGGGAATGTATGAACTTTGCGAAGATCACCATGTAGGGATAAACCTCCTGAAGTGGCTCTGTGGGGATCCGTGGAGACTTGAACATACCTCTACTTCTAGATCCCTTGGTGAATGCTGACTAGGGCGATAAGTCTTCTACTGATAGACAAGTGACGAGATGATGGGACATAGCTGTGCGCTTTAATCCCTAACTTTTTCCTAGACTGTCCTTTCAGATTTTCAGTCCACCGGTATACCCTTTTTTGCCCAAGCCGCCTTTTCAGGTTTTCGACTTGCTAGATGTACAATTTTATTTATATATTCCTAATTTTTGCCCGAACTCTTTTGGTTCGCAGGGATGCCCTTATTTTTGCCTAGGCCAGTCAACCTAGCGGGTCTTTTTTCATGCGTAGTATTTTTTGACTATGTCCGTGTTCACATGGTGCATAGAATTGTCACTGTCCATAGTAGAAAGTGTTGCAGCACTGCCAAAAAAATGTTTGCTCGATCGTACGTGATCCTTTGTTAGAATTCATGTTTAATGCCTCAAGTGATTCAGATGGAGATCTGCCCCTGGCTATTCAGCACTTTTGAGAGATTCCTTGAATCTTGACTTGACTGCCCCAGATCAGTTAGACACCATGTCATGCCCCTTGTTTATGAAAGGCCTGTTACTGGAAATGTCTTTCCATCTGAGGTGATTTTGTTCAATGAGAGGATTTTCATTCATTGAATATCCGTCGTGCAAATTTCTCAACTGTCTAACAATTAGTCATATGCAAACAATGACATTTAAAAAAATGCAAAGCTTATGTCTGTCTTGAAGTTTTAAAAATGCATTTTTAGTAAACAAAATCTTTAAGAATGTGATATCAAACCAGGATTTATAGTAAACCTTACAGGAGTCAGGATATCTTTTGTAACAGTATGCTTTCGAACTAACTCGTGCTTCAGCTAGGACTTTTAAGGGTTGTAGGTGGCCTAGTTCACGGTTTAAAAAACAAAGGATAAAGGCTCGAAATTTATTTGTACCTAACCCATCCTTCGTGATGTTCTTCAATATTATACTCAGTTAATTGTGCGTTTAAATCCTGATTGTGTCTGGAATCTTTGCCCTGATATTTCGGTGATGGTTTGGATACTGAAAGTTTATTTTGAGGAGGCAATCATTTTTTGTAATATTTTATTTTTATTGAGGATTTGTAGCAACCTCTTTTTTTTATTTTAGTATCCCTACCTTTTACCTGAACTGTTTCTTTTGTGATTACAGTAAGCGGGATGCCCCAGTTATTGTCTTAAGTCTCCTTCATAGGTTTTGACTTAGCTGGATTTTATTTTGAGAGATAATGACTGCCTGTTTTAATGATTATGTGGAACCATCGCCATCTTTTGTTTTGGAAGGATACCTCTGACATTACTCGTCATGTACGAAGGGAAAGCTTATGATTGAATGCACCATTGAATTAACTAAGAAACTACCCTGCCCCAGGTTACAATTAAAGGCTTCAATTTGTGAGAAAAATAAAACTCCTACTTCTTAGGCTCAAAGGGGTTGACTAGGGATTATCTTCCTTATAACTCCATTGTTTAGGATTTGAAACAACGCCTGTACATTATCAGCATGGTCTGTTCAAAAGCATATTGTAGAGATTATGGTATCATTTTCGTCATCCTCCCTCTAAAGGCATACAGATTTTAATCCAGAGTTGAATATTACAAAAAAGCAAGTAAAAGCATAGTTTCAGTATAGTGAAAACGAATGGATTAATTCAAGACATACATATGAAATGCATTAATGGAATAGCAAAGTTTGACATAAAATAAGTGTTCGAACAATCAAAAGAAAATTACAATTTGAAAATTCTAATGAACAAAAAGCATTTTCGTCTGAACTTGTCACTTCAGATGGTGTGCCTTTGAGGGATGACAAAAGAATTCAGTCTGACCATCTTGTGTAAACTCCAGCACTCCTTCTTCGATCAAGTCTTGATCTTATTTTTCAAAGCCCAACATCTATTAGTGTTATGCCCGGAACTATTGGAATGATAATCGCATCTCACATTAGGATTGTACCAAGGAGAGGAGGTGTTGGGATTCTGAGGAGGATCCTTCAACGTAATCAACTCCATCCTCAACATGTGTTGCAATACTTGAGCCAATGAGATGTTAATTTTGGTGAATTTCCTTTCAGGCATGTCCTGTTTATGCTGATTGCCTTGTCGTTGTTATTGCACTGGTACTGGATTAGACGCCCGCACTGCCCCTACATATTGGCTGAGATCACTCTTTTTACGATCCTTCTGATCGTACACAGTACTGGTCTCTTTCTTTCTGTTGTATGATGTCTTCTGAGTACTTGAAGATGCAGTCCCCTGAATTTCACCGCTCCTGAGTTTATTTTCAACATGTTCCTGCATGAACATGTCACGCAATTCCTTGTTTGCCAAGAGAGGTTGATCATTGACTAGGCCCCAAGTTCTAGCAGTTTGCCCCAGACGATCGTATCTGTCCTGATGAAGCTTACTGATGAGAATCCTCAACTCTTCTTGTCCCCGAGCTAAATTTTGGATAAGATCCATCTGACTATTCATTTGGATTCTCATCCTTTTCATCTAAGCTTTCAATTGTTCCAACTGGTCATCCTTGTTGTCGTCAGGATTTTTCTTGGTCAAGTTCCCAGTGAGGAGTGCTTTCAATTCTTCTTGCCCCTTGGATAGATTTAGGAACATTTCCTCGAACTGAACATCTTGAGTTTGGAGATCTCTTTCATTCTGTTTGAGAGCCATTTTCCTTGCTAAAATAAACAGCAAGAAAATGAGAAACCTGTTTTGAGAATACATGTTATATAATGATATGCATGCAATGTTTTCAAGGATCTCGCGGGGGAAACACAATAAAATGTTAGCAACTGAAATTGAATGTAACTTCGATTGAAGAACTTTGTATCATTAAATGTCCTTTTACGAGAATCAAGTTCACCGTGTCGAGTGGGTCATAGCCTCAGACTCAAGTTATCATGCTTTGGTCTTTTGACGGCATTGGCTAGAGAAAAATAAATCCCCTTGTCGCTTGCTAGACATCTGTTTCATCATAACTTGCATCACAGTCCCTAGAGATCCTTGAAATGGTTAACGAAATGTTATGGCATGATGTCATGATGTGTATGCTATGCACTAAGACAAAGTGTAAGGTGATGAAGACAAGTGAATATTTCAGGAAGTCTAGGTTATTGAATAATGACTACAAATAAGTCATGCAAGGAACTTACATCGTTAGGTAATGAATACAAATAAAACCCTGCAAGGAGTTTAAGTT
Source organism: Vicia faba (assembly GCA_948472305.1). Lineage (NCBI taxonomy): Eukaryota > Viridiplantae > Streptophyta > Magnoliopsida > Fabales > Fabaceae > Vicia > Vicia faba. Next base: position 1,141,586,797 of record OX451736.1, read on the forward strand.
CTTAGATAATGAAAGCAAACGAGTCACACAAGTAGCCTTAGGTTCAGGCTTGCATGGAATTTATATGTAAGTACCCTCTTGAAGTTTTAGTTGGCTCAACCTGTCCTAGTAATAGTAACCGGGTTCTAGGTTGTCTCATATCATTGACCTTTCCGTCAGGTATTGTTTCAGCTCAAGCACCGAAATATTGCGGCTGAAATATCCCGAAAGTCCAATCTAATAAGTGTAGCATTGAGTATCAACCAATCTTCAGTTGGAACCAAAGTCGGCTATCTCACTACTTTCTAGTGGCTAGGATGACTCAATTAAAGGTTCTAAAGGTCAGTTAGCGTTTAATGACACTATAAGGAAGCCTAATGTTATCCTTGACTGACTCAAGGAATATTAGTACAAGCTAGAGTATCATGCTAACATAGCCATCACTTCGTCTGTATCGGTCTATGTCGTACAGCCACCATGATTTATTGTTACTTACCTAAAAAGGTGCCCTAGATCCGGGTATAGGATCTTTAACAGTAACCTAAGCAACCCCTAAAAGTAAAGCATACAAAACACACAAGGAAAGCGATTAAAATGATCTAACTCTAAGGTAACTCCAATTTTTTAGTGTTTCTCCAGCAGAGTCGCCGGTTCTGTAATACAGTGGGAGAACTGACTTTTACAGGTTTTGCATTTGTATTCGCAAATGTTGCAGTAAGAAAGAGTCGCCACCGACTTTTCTTTTATACAACAAAGGAAAGGGTGAAAAGAACAAGAAAGACCTTTCAAGATTATTTTATGAGTAAGGGGGTGGGTTATAGAAAAGGAAGGTGTTAGCACCCTTTCCATCTGTAGTTATCTATGGGCTCTAAGTTGCTAGCTCACTTTGAAAATGCTTTTTTGTGTAAGTGTGTTTTGAAGATATTTTGAAAAGACGCCTTAGTGCGGAAAACTTTGTAATGTTTCTCTTTTCGGCGAGAACGTATACAAAGTGTTTTTTGTCTTTGAAAATATTTAGAAAAGAGTTTGTGTATGTGTGAAAAAATTATTTTTGATTGTTTTTATGAGCAAGCAACTAGGAGCTATCTACCTACTCGAATGGTTTGTTCTTTTCCTCTTTTCCTTTAGACAGTGCTATCCTACTATTAGTGAGTAGGTAACCTTATCGTTGGATTTTTTAGGGACAATCGAGGGTCACGTACGGTCACAAAGGCAACTAGTAAGATATCTTAGTAATTATCCTAAGGTTTTAAGATCATTTTACCGAGGCAACGTCAAAAGGGTCATCGAGGGACTTATGATCTTTTAAACCAAAGGGTAGCCACTAAAATCTCTTACATTCGAGAATCGTGGCCGTTTATTTATCCTAAGGCAATAAGTGGAAGTACCTTAGAGGTGCGCGTGTGTAAGTGTGTTGTATTCAGTCATTTTTCTTTGATGTTACGTTTGCTAATGTTTTGTTTTTAATTCTTGTCATGCAATCCTATTAGGCATACATCTAACAGTTAATATATGTACAGGAATTTAAAGTGTGGAATTTAAAACCTAACTATTACATGGCTTCGAGGAGGGGGAATTTACAAGTCCAAAATGGGGAAACAAAAAGTAAAAAGTCCTAAATTTTACTATTACAACCTTTTTGAAAATACATCAATATAAAATGAACGAAATTTAAAATGGACGCGCGAATATGGAAAGCAAGATAAGCCCTAAAATACTTCTACATACTTAGCACTTTTTTTGTCATTTTTATTAAGAAAAATACTTAAATTAAAAAATAGTAATTTTAACTAAATAAAGAAAAGAGTGATAAATAAGATGCAACTAAAACTAATCAAAAGGAAACTAATTCTAACATTTTTTTGGATTTTTATTATTGAGAAAAAGATTTGAAATGATTTAATCTAAGTTCTAATTGATTTTAAATTAGTTGAAATAAATCAAGATATAATTAATTAACTAGCACAAATTAAATTTAATTATATAAAAAAACCTAAATCTATTTTTTTGATTTTTTTGATTTTATGATTAAATAAAAATGATTTTGAAAAAGTAAATATAAAAAGAAGTAAATAGAGAAATCTGGTGTTAGTTTTGGCTAAAGGTCTCTGAATTTTGCGTTTCGAAGTCAAGCTTCCAATCGGTGTTGAGAATGGCATCTCATGAACCATGTATGCAAACGACTACAAACGTGTATGCGAACGTCAAATGGACTAATAAATGCAGATTAACATGGTTAGATTTAAATAAACTTTACCGAACGGTGCAACTTGTATGGATGACTCGGGCGCGCTTCAGGCCTAGGTGAGGAATGGAAATGACTCCTAGGTACTTCAGGAGTGCAAAGATGGCACAAGATTAGATGGAGGAAAGCTAGAGATCAGATTTTGAATTTTCATAACTTTTGAACGATTTTGAGAATTTTGAGAGAGCTTTGTGAAGAACTTTTGAAGAGTAATTTTGTGATTCTTTGATAAGCAATGTGTGTGTGTGTGTGTGTGTGTTTTTCTTGCATTTTGGCTCTGTATTTATAGAGGAATGGGATTTCTTCACTAATATGGCAAGAATCAAACCATCAAACCATGTTTAAACTAAAATCAAACCAATTGAAAACATGCCTTTTTTGAATTATTCTCTTGCCATCTTTAACATACAATGAACCTGGACCTATTCTATGTATTTTCACGAATTCTTAGGCCCAATATTGATTTAAAACCTCATCCCATGTGTCCAAACCATTTATCTATTATTTTATGCATTTTATTTTGTATTTATTTGAATAAAAACAAAAATAAATATGAATAAAATATAGAAAACTGAAAAGCAAGGTGAGGGTGAATTTGGGAGTCCTTGAGTAAGTCATAAGCATATTTGAATCTCAAAAAATAGGTCTATGAACTTAAAAGTTCATTTTTGCTCAAAGTTGACTTTTTTGAATTTTCACCAATTTGCCCAATTTTCACTGGTCATAACTTTATCAATTTGCATATTTTGAATATGATATTGGACTTTTTAGAAAGCTCAACACGTCCCCTACAATCTCTACGTTGACCATTTTTGCATTTGGAGGATTTATCTTGATGTAACTTGCCTTGACAAAAAATGCATTTTTGTTGATTTTTAAAAAGACATGTAATGTATTGGCTCATATCTTCCAAATGAAGCATTTTTTGGACTTGAGAATAAAAACAAAGTTGTAGAGGATTGGATTCTCTTAACAATGAGATTTTGTTGGGGAAAATGGATGAAGCATGTGAAAGTTATGCCTGGTAGGAAACCCTAATTTAGTGAATCTTGACTTTTGATGATCTGAGGACTTTCCTTGAGGAATCATGATCAACCCTTGATAAAATGACGAAAATAACTTCAAAATGTTGATGTTGACCAAAAATATTGAAGTTTGATTGTATATTTACCACAGTTGACTTTTGACCTAATACAGTTGATTTTCAGTCATCTGAGCAATTGACCGAGCAAACTTGTAATGCAAGGCATGAAAATTGGCATGGGAATACTTTGGGACATATTAGGAACTATCGAAATCAGTTGAGGTCTTTGAAACCCAAACTTCTTTATGAAAATGAAACCCTATTTGGAAATCCATTACTTAGGAGGAGAATTTTTCTAGTAAGTTCTTGATCAACCTTGAGCAATTGAGGATCTCTATGAGCATGTCTTGAAAAATGAGAGGGCAAATTTTGGGGTACAACACATATGCCTGAAAGAAAAGTCACATAATCAAGAATAGACCGGAAAAAAGGTCTAACTAAATATAACAAAATACATGTCCAGAAGAAAGGACACACAATAGGAATAGACCGGAGGACAGATCTAAACAAAGATATTGCAAATATATGTCCAGAGGAAAGGACATATAACAAGAATATACCGGAGGAAAGGTCTAAGCAAAGATATTACACATATATGTCCGGAGGAAAGGACGTGTAACAGGAATAGACCAGAGGAAAGGTCTAAACATAGATATCGTAAATATATGTCCGGAGGAAAGAACATATAACAATAATATACTGTAGGAAAGGTCTAATCAAAGACATCAAGAATATATGTCCGGAAGAAAGGACATATAACAAGAATAGACCAGAGGAAAGGTGTTGTACCCCAAAATTTTCCCTCCCATATTCTTCAAGATTTGTCAAGATCAATATTCAAATGCTTCAAGACTACTCAAGGGTTGTACAGTCCAACTGCCTCCTAAGCCAGTCAAAAACTAGGGTTTTGGTTCTTGCAAGGAATTTGAGGTTTTAAATGGCTCAATCAAGTCCCATATGCTCATACACATTGTCAAACATCCATATGCCAAGTTTCAAGGCTCACAAGGTCAAGTTGCACAGTCAAAAGCTCCAATTGCTCTACAATCAACTACAGGGGTAAAATGGTCATTTGGCAGTCAAAAGTCAAAATTTTTGGTCAACATCTTATTTTGAAGCCACAATCATCATTTGATCAAGTCTTGATCATGATTCCACAAGAATGGCTCAGAAATCATCAAGGATGCAAAAGTTGCTATTTTTGGACAATAGAAAAGTCAATTGTATCTTGACCAATGCATAACTTTTTCATGGTTCATCAGAAAAATCCCATCCAGTTCTCATTTTGAAGGGGATGACATTTACTACAATTCATCTTCACATTCCAAGTCCAAGAAATTCTCTCATAAAAAGTTATCAATTTCTACATTATAGGTCAATTTCAAAAGTCAACAAAAAGGCACTTTAAGTCAAAGACCATAACTTGAGATTGGTAAATAAAAACGACATGGGACCAAAGGCATTGGTTATAGGACTTCAATACCTTCCCAAAATGTCCAAGAACATGTTCATAGATTCAAAATTGAGCAAGATATGCATTGGAGAAGTTAGGAAATTTTTGGGAATTTGCAAAAGTCAACTTTGCCCAAAACACTTCATTTTTGCTAATGGGCCTCAAATTCTTCCTTGAAACTTTGTCCAAGGCCTATGCACGACCCATTGAGATTAATTTGAATTATTTTCTTATTTTTATTAATTATTTAGATTTTTAATTGATTAATAATTCATTTAATTAATTTAATTGTAGGAAAATTCAAAAGATATGTTTTTCAAATCTTTTGTGGAGCAAATAAGATCAGGGCAAGCTGGAAATTCGTGTGCCAATCAAAGATGTCAAAAAAACTCCAAAATTGGCAAAGTTTCTCAATCAAAAGGATGCTAAAATATTTGATTGAAAATCAAATATACAATCTTCAATACAATGGATTTCATGTGCAAGATTTACCCTAATTCCATTATACTATATATGCTGAAGCCAAACCTAAATTCATTCACGTGCAAGCTGCTGTAAAACACCATAACCAAAATCCAAAAAATCAAGAAAAAGTTGAAAACTGAAATCAACCTTCCAGCATAATTAGAAGCCTTTTCTTGATTCAAACACGTTGCTAGCACACTCAGAAACAATTTGCAATCGAAACCAAGTGTTTTACCTCAAGGAAACGCCCAGAACAAGTCACACGGTTTGGTTTTTTTTCTATAATCAAAACTCAAGTTTTATGCATCATTAACATGTTTTGATTATTGCTTTGCATTGCTAACATCATTCTGAAGCTTTTGGTATTGATTAATTGCCTTATGGTGCCCTGAAACGCAAAACACCATTAATGAAATCTAGGGTTTCAGAGCTCTCAGATTAGGGCTTTCCACATACAGTAAAATTGGACTATCTCACGCATATGGTTGAAACCTCCTGGACAAGACGAATTGAATAAGATTATCGCGCCTAATTTATATAGCATACAGTTCTATTCGCTATTTTCTTCTGTTGCAGGTTGTGGGGGTTTAAAACCCCCGCTAATTGTTTATCTTTTACATGCATTCAGTGAAGAAGACGATACGTGGAAGAGCATGACTGGATAATTCAAATAATATGCGCGCGTTTTGCTTTATTGCATAATTGTTTGGTTTCTTAATATATTATTTATTGATCAGTATATTAACAAAGACAATGCAATGGCTCAGTGGAAAGGGACGTGTCTGGCAATCGTTGGGACCTGGGTTCAATTCCCAGGTCCACCCAAATCTCAATATTATTTTTTCTAACAAATTCCCATGCAGCACTTTCCATGTATTCCACCATAGACCTTACAAATCAAGGCGCCAAGTGTCTCAAAAGACAGATCCAAAGGCCAAAAGGTGAGGAGCATCATGCTCCCAGCCAACAAGTGTTCTTGAGGATCCAGAAAGTCAACAGGCTTGGCTTATTGGGCTTAAAATTTCCAGGCTTCACACCTCCATTCTTGGGTCAACACCCCCACTGGTTTTGTTACTTTTTTATTTTCTTTTCTTTTACAATTTCTTTTTTAAATTATTATAATTATTATTATTAATTCATAAACAAATTATTTTTCATATTAAATTCAGAAACTTAAACATTTATAATATTTATAATATTTTTATTATTCATGATTTTATCTATTAACTATTATTTTTGTGAATAAAATGTAAACAAATTAATTAGTTTAATTAGGTAATTTTAATTTCTTTTTTATAATAAATAAAATTAGTTTAGAATTAGGGTTTTGTTTACTAACTTTTTAATTCTTTTTATTTTTATTTTCATAAAAAACATAAAACATAAAAAAGGACTTTTTTTTGTAAATAAAATACTAACAAATAAATTTGTTTAAATTAGGTTCAATTTTGACTCTTTTTTTAATAAAATAAATTTAGAACTAGGGTTTCTTTTGACTTTTAATTTCTTTATCTTATTTTCATTAAAAACTTAAAAAACACAAAAAAAACACTTTTCTTTTAATTAATTAATTAATTAGGTTTAGGTTTAATATTTGATTAATTGCAAAAAGGACAAGACTAAAAATTTCTTTATTTCTCAAAAGGGTCAAAAAACCCTAGGACGTCCTGATTTAATTTCTTTCGCGGATTATCATTATTCTTGATTATTTATGTATCTGCTCAAAGGATGTAATAGTTGATTAGGATTTACCGCTTTCTTTACTTTCCGCATTTATTTTCCAAAACGGGTTTTTGTTTTTGGCGATGTATAGACCCGCGCCTTGTAATAGCGTAGCTTTACATTTCCGCACTTTATTTTCCGCACTCTTAACTGTTAATATGCATGAAAGACTTGTATGAAAATTAAAAACAATCCGTAGCTCACAAATGCATGATCCAAGATAAACATTAACTGAAAAACAACACACATGCACATGCCACTCCTAGGGTACGCCTCACTCGTTGCCTCGAACGTGGTTGTCAAGTATAGGGTGTTTTAGAGGTCGCCCTTCTGTCTAAGATCCAGTTGCCTCGAAACGGTTGCCTCGGATAAAAAGGATCTAGGACATCAGGGTTACTTCTAAGGTGTCCTGCTATTGCTTCGGTGACCACACTGTCCCTTATAATCAAATTGACCCGAATAACTCCAACGATGGTGCTACCTACCTCTCAATGGTGGGATAGCACTATCTAAAGGACTCTTACACAGCCTAATTCCTTAGAGTAGGTAGATTCTCATGGGTCCTTGCTCTCTCAAACAAACAAAAATACTTTTCGCACCTACACTTTCAAAAAGTTTTCAAACAAATTTTTCATACACTCTTGAGGACAGATACAAGAGTTACTTAGAAATTTTTCAAACGAAACTTTTTTCAAAACCCACACACATTGGAAAAGCAAACATATTTTGAAAACATAAGAGCAAGTACCTAAGAGCCCATGGATAACCATGGATAGAAAGGGTGTTAACACCTTCCCTTTCTATAAATCTACCTCCCGAACCGAGAAACATTCTCAAAGAAGGAATTTTGCTGTGCTTTTGTCCTTTCCATGTTGGAGAACATAAAAGACGGTGGCGACTCTTGCTTACCGCGACATTTCGCGAACCAGCTTAAAAAACAGTCAGTTCTATTTCCACCAATCACAAAAGGTCTAAACAATAACATGTTTGGAGGAAAGGAAATGTAATAAGAATAGACTGGAAGAAAGGTCTAAACAAAGATAACACATATATGTCCAGAGGAAAGGGTGTATAACAGGAATAGGCCAGAGTAAAGGTCTAAACAAAGATATTGCAAATATATGTCCGGAGGAAAGGACATATAACAGGAATAGACCGGAGGAAAGGTCTAGACGAAGATATCACAAATATATGTCCGGAGGAAAGCACATATAATAGGAATAGACCGTAGGAAAGGTCTAAACAAAAATATTGCAAATATATGTCCGGAGGAAAGGACATATAATAAGAATAGACCGGAGGAAAGGTCTAAACAAAGACATTGCAAATATATGTCTGTAGGAAAGAACATATAACAAGAATAGACCGGAGGAAAGGTCTAATCAAAGACATCAAGAATATATATCCAGAGGAAAGGATATATAAAAATAATAGACCAGAGGAAAGGTCTAAACAACGATAACATGTCCGGAGGAAAGGACATGTAACAAGAATAGACCGGAAGAAAGGTCTAAACAAAGATAACACATATATGTCTGGAGGAAAGGATATGTAACAAGAATAGACCAGAGGAAAGGTCTAACAAAAGATATTGCAAATATATGTCCAAAGGAAAGGACGTATAACAGGAATAGACTGGAGGAAAGGTCTAAACGAAGATATCGCAAATATATGTCCGGAGGAAAGGACATATAATAGGAATAAAGTGGAGGAAAGGTCTAAACAAAGATTTTGCAAATATATGTCCAGAGGAAAGGGAATATAACAGGAATAGACCAGAAGAAAGGTCTAAATAAAGATATCAAGAATACATTTTCGGAGGAAAGGACATGGAGAAGGAATAGACTAGAGGAAAGGTCTAACCAAAAACATCGAGAATACATATCCAGAGGAAAGGACATATAATAGGAAAAGACCGAAGAAAAGGTCTAATCAAAGATGTCAAGAATGTATGTTCGAAGGAAAGAACACATAGCAGGAATAGACTGGAGGAAAGGTCTAATCAAAAATGTCAAGAATATATGTCTGAAGGAAAGGACATGTAACAGGAATAGACCTGGGGAAAGGTCTAGACAAAGGTATTACCCATATATGTCCGGAGGAAAGGACATATAATAGGAATACATTGGAGGACAGGTCTAAACAAATCTTATCAAGAATACATGTCTGTAGGATAGGACACATAGCAGGAATAGACTGGAGGAAAGGTTTAAACAATGATAACAAGAATATATGTCTGGAGGAAAGGACATGTAGTAGAAACAGATTGGAGGAAAGGTCTAATCAAAGATGTCAAGAATATACGTCCAGAGGAAATGACACATAGCTGGAATAGACTGGAGGAAAGGTCTAATCAAAGATATTGCAAATATATGTCCAGAGGAAAGGACATATAACAGGAATAGACCGGAGGAAAAGTCTTAACAACGATATCAAGAATACATGTCTGGAGAAAAGGATATGTAATAAGAATAGACCGAAAGAAAGGTTTAAATAAAGATATCATAAATATATGTTCGAAGAAAAGGACATATAACAAGAATAGACCAGAGAAAAGGTCTAAACAACGATATCAAGAATACATGTCCGGAGGAAAGGACATGTAACAAGAATAGACCAGAAGAAAGGTCTAAACACATATATACTTTTATAGAAAGAATACTGATTGAAGGCGAACTTATCAAAGGAGAGAGGACGCCAGGTGAAGGCAAACCTTAACCAACAAAAAAGGGCATCGGACGAAGGTGGACCTAAGAAGGAAAGACACCGGACAAAGGTGAACTTACCGGATCAGGGAAACACTAGGCGAAAGCAAACTCCACTGGGGAAAAAGGAAGAACATCGGGCAAAGGTGAACTTACTGGGGAAAAAGGAAGAACGTCGAGCGAAGGCGAACTTACTAGGGGGTTAGATATGCACGTCTTGGTCAGAGTTAGACATGTATGGGAAAGAGACCAGAGGAAAGGACCCTTATCAAAGATATCGGAAATATATGTCCGGATGAAAAGACATATGACAGGAAAAAGACCGAATGAAAGGACTCTTACAAAGATTGCCCAGACACGTTGCACTTTAAAGTGGTTGCAATTATGCAAGAATGACAATATCCATCGGGCCAAGGGCGAGGTGCAATTCTTCAAGAGTGGCGATCATATGAACTACCACAAACCAAGTATGGACACTCAAATATCTGAGAGGTAAGAAAAGTTATATATTGGCTCTTACTCACAACTGACAGCAAAGCAAGTATGGGTAAAATAACCACGGGCTTGCATGAGCAAAGGAAGACCACGGCCTATTGGGAAATCGATGAAACCAAAGACCTAACTGGTGGTAAACCAACAAAATAGACTCCACTGGGGAACTTGAAAGGATCACCTTGGGCTTGCTACGGAGATAATTCAAATATGAGCGCACAACAAGATAGTTATTGCAAGTAAACATAATTGGCCTATATTTATGCATGCTTGAATTTTTATTATGTTTTGGTAAATGCAATTTAGGTATGAATGTTTAGTGATGCATTGAAGAAAATACTACAATAATCGAATGCCAAGAAGCCAATTAACTTCCGAACGATTATCTTTACTTATCTGAACTTCTGTTGAAGATAAACAGCCTGAACATCAGTGGGCAATTGAGATTCAGAACTAATAACTTCCAAAGATTGACACCAATGGGGAAGTAACCTTCTGGGGAAAAAGTTGCAAAAATAAATCGCAATTTAGAGAAACAACTTAAACTCTAATCCAACTCTCAACTTCCTGGGGAACAGATCCCTGGCCTTCTATCAATGATAAGGATAACTTCACCAGGAATAGAAACTTACTCACATAGAGTTTATGAATGAAGATGACTTCTACTATGAATAAAGAGAATTCTTGTATTGAAAGAAAATCGGGACCCGGCCTCACTAGGGATCAAAAAGAGTCCTTGAATGAAAAGAAATCTGACATTATACTGCATCATGGAGATATTACTGCCAGGGTGAGGGTCTTTATTTGGGGAAGAGGCAATGACTTTTTAGAATAGAGCTCCATTAGGGAAATATCTCGACAAAATTTCATCATTGGGGATGAAGAGAGTTATGAACAATGCTTCCATATACACCGCACTGGGGAATTAGGACACTTGTTCCATTGGGAAAAGAAGATTCGCTTCAAATGGGGAAATAAAATTCCAATCAATCTGAAGGTCTTCGCAAAACGACTCTGACTGTGGATAAGGATACCTCCTCCACTAGGGGTAAGACAAACCTTAGATGAAAGTATTTGCAATATCCATTGCACTGGGGATAACCATCTTTGTTAGATTTACGTCAACATGGATTTATAATGGGGAACAAACTTATTGGGAATAATAACCATCTTTGATAGGGATGCGAAAGTAGATTCTCTCAAAGGCAAATAGGAATTTCCTCTAGAGGCTCAGGTAAGGGGCGGACCATACTAGGGAGGAAACATACGCTTTCCCATGAGGAGAAAGGGGATAAACTTCCCTGAGGGTGAAGCGCTCGCTTCATGGGGAAGACAAATGCCAACTTCCATCCAAGAAGTAGAGTGTCAACTTCAAGGGGAAATAACATGGATGCTCATACCTCACTGAGAAGATACAAGAGACTTCATAGGGAATAAATGATCTCCAGTTGATGGAAGCTCTTCCCTGGGAATAAAAGGATCATGCTCGGGTAGAGATAAGGATTCATTGGGGAATAATAGATAAGTTACTATGACAGGTCCTCAAAATTCAAATTCGACTAGGGATAAAGACTACCTCTTACACTGGAGATGCAAAAACTTTAGATGGTAACATCAACAATACCCATTGCATCGGGTGTAGCCATATCTGTAAGATTCAAGCCGACAAGGATTTTTTTACTGGGGAGTAAAAATCACTTCATTAGGGATGAATGGTTCTATCTTGAGCAGAAGTGAGCTTTCAGTGGGGAAATTGGATCCTATTCTATAGAAATCATCATATTGGTTGCATATAGACTCTTCTTGATTCATTTGTTGGTATGCTTCTTGTCATAAAAGACCAATAGTACTTGCAAAAAGAGAAATTATGGCAATATGCCCCATGTATAGAATGGAAACCTCTGTTGAGGAATAAATAGTTTGAACTACCGGCCACTGGGTAAAAACTGCGATGCAAGATTCCAACTTCATCATGTAAACTCCAGGGAGAAATGTCACTAACAAGTGGACTTTAGAGAAGATGCTACAAAAACAAATTAAAGTCCGCTGAAAAGAAGTCATCTTGACTTAAAACAACTTCTAAATTTTTACGGAGAAGAACCATTCTCCTCCCGCAGATAAATGAGGATGCTTCACTAGGGAATAAAGATCTCGGAAGAGAAACCCCTTAGCAGACAGACCTTTGTCAAGTAGCAATGGATCCTTTACGGGGGAAAGGAGTCCTCCTAGGAAACAGCATTTCCATCATGAACCTTGTATGAGTAATAACCTCACATGCTCTTTGTGTTCCTGCTCGTATCGTGCTGAGGATAACAACCCAAACTTCAATTATAGATAATGATCCTAACTTATGATGGAGGAACATCAACAAATGGGCTTAAGTCTTTGATGAGCCAAGGATAACGATCCTGACTTCCTAACATGCTCTCCAAATTCACATGTTTTTTAGGCTGCAACTGGACTTAATCTGATCAACTCTAAAGTGGAGATAATTCCCTTGCATAATGCCTTGTCCCAGTCTATAGGGACCTTTAAAGAAAATTACCTCTAGAGGACTTTTTGAGATCTATACCAGCAAGATAAACAGCCCCAGTGTTATGAACTTTGGAACACGGCTCCTGGCTAACCAGAGTTGGAGATAGTTTCAACCAAGCTCGGGGGTATACCCCTGATTATTTAGCACCTTCAGATATTATTTGAATCTTGACATAAATGCCCCAGATTGATTAAACTTTGAGGGGTCAAATCCCAACCTGAATGCCTCAGATTATCTAAACACTTACTCAACGGAGTACTCAACATGCTTGCCCCTACTCAACAGAGTCTTGACAAACCTTTTCTTCATCTCATTATCACATAGATATGAGAAGCTCGTGGAGTTATTAAGACAACACAACCTTATGGTGGCTGGCTTACATCTTGAAATTAGGTTAGTACACAACCATACTTCTCAACTTGAATTGTCTCATTCTCCAATCGGATACTTGAAGCAATGCGTCCCTCATGACCAATTGAAAGTAATGCATAGCTACTCTATGGAGACTCTGGGCATTCAACTTTTGCAATCTACTTCAGATCATTTCTCAAACTGATATTCTTTTACTCAACAGAGTCAATAGAAGGTCTTCCCCATATTAAGATCGTCTTCAAAAATTATTTTCTGCTTCAACACATCCCTGAGGCAGTTTGTTCCTCGAGATAATCAAATTTTCATCTGATGGTCATTATGCAAGCTTACTTGATGTTTAAGCACTTGTTCATATGCAAAGAATGTTTATTCTAAGAATGATAACTCTAACGCAAAGCTCATGTTTGTCTTGAAGTCTAAAAATGGTTATTGAAAAGATGTCGGAACATCGAGTTCTTTCTATGCAAAAGAAAGTAAAAAGATCGAGTGATACCAAACTCAAAAGTTTTATCAAGCCTCCTAAGAGTTAGATTACCGTATTCTCGCTACAGTTTGCTTCTGAATTAACCCATGCTTCAGTTAGGGCTTTTAAGGGTTGTAATATGGCTTGGTTCACGTTTTTTTAGAAAAAAGGATTTAAGGCTCAAAATATTTGGTGCCCACCCATTCTCCGTGATGTTCTTAAGTCCTACATTCATTTAAAATGATGCGAGCACTCATCTCTCAAAAGAGTTTGTGATGGTGGAGGAGCCAAACGAGGTTTTTTGGACATGACAGTTACTCATTTTCTCAATCCTATGATTTTCCATCACACGACTTTGTCCTTGCTCGGAAATTTTCATTATTTCCATTAGTTCTTTGCTTTTCTATTTCTTTCTTTTTTGTTTTTTTTTGTTTTTTTTTTTTTTGCTTTTTCTTTAATAAGTCATGTGATCTTTGCATTGTCTTTGATTTGTTGGAAGTGATTGTGACTGTCTGAGTATTTGGTAGATGAGGGATAACCATTGTTGTATCGTCATCTTTAACCTCCTGGCATGTGAGATATACTCATTGCGATATCATTCTCTTTGATGCACGCTGCTGATAGACGAGGTTTAGCCATTATAGTTTTGACTTCCCTCAACCTTTTGAAGGATAACCATTGTTGTATCCTTAGATGTGTACTCTTGATGAGTTATGAATGCTCGATTGGATTAACTTAAAGCTACCTTGTCCTGGGTTAAATGTGAGGGTTTTTCTGACAAGAAAATAAACTCCTACTTCAAGGCTCAAAGGGGTTGACGGGGGTTTCACTCACTTATATTTCAGTGTTTAGGAATTGGAAACAATGTTTGTACATCGTCGGTAGGGTTTTACTCAAAAACATATTGTTTAAGATTTTTGGTATATTTCTCATTATTCTACATCCAAAGGTATTTTATTTATCAAACAAGAGTTAAGCATCAAAAAGCAAAGAAAAACATTAATGGGTGAATATGAATGGATTAACTTAAGATAGACATATCCAATGCATTATGATTAGTATTCAAGAATAAGCAAGTTTTGCATACAAGAAAATACTTAACCAAACAAGAAAGATTACAAATGAGAATGCAAATATAATTTGATATTCCCATGTTGAGGAGACTAGTATCCGTATAGACTTGTTGCTTCAAACGATGCTCTGGTAGTCTTGACCATCACTGAGTTAAAGGAGAATTCAAATCTGACTGGCTGGCCCGAAATTGATAGCCTTTGCATCAAGCAGTTCTTGCACCTTTTCTTTGAAGGCCCTGCAGTCTTCAATGGAATGGCCTAGTGCCCCAATGTGGTAATCGCATTGCATATTAGGATCAAAATCCACATAATAAGGAGGAATGATAGGCTTCAATGACTTGGGTTCCACCAAGGAAAGCTTGAGCAACTGAGGGGACAAATGGCCATAAGTCATAAGAACAATGTTGGAAACTCTTTTTGGCTTGCTATCCCTTTGCTTAAACTATTGCATACATCTCTGTTGATAGGTTTGTTACTGAGGAGCATACTAAACTGGATTAACATAAAGAACATGCTGATTTTGATTAACCAACTGGTTTCCATAACTTGCAAACAGTTGTTGGTGAGAAATTTTCGGGAGTATGGATTGCAAATGATGTAACATAAGACGTGAGATGGAACTTTGGGAAGGAGGTGTAACCTTATTCTCTACAGCAGCGAGCATAGGATTGATTTGTACGCTCAGGCCTTCGGGATTAGAGAGAAATGTCCCTGCATCGAGCAAATCCTAAACTGTTTTCTTAAAATCTATGCAATCTTCAGTATCATGACCAGGTACCCGAGAATGGAATTTACACCTAGAACTGTTGTCAAAGCCATGCAGAAGCCTTTCGTGCGTAGTGAATATTCGAAGTTTAACCAAATGAAATATTAGCAGGCGAGGAAGCAATTGTTCATACAGCATTGGAATAGGATCAAATTGTCATTCGGGTTGTTTTAGCCTCTGCTGAAGAACTTTAACCTTTGGGTTCTCTTGAAAAACAATAACTGGTTACGAATGGGAAGATACTGAAACGTAAGGTTTTGGAGGAGATACTCCCCGACTTAAAGGATATTATGGGGAGGAATGGTAACTCCTATTGCAGCAGGTATAGAACCATCTTCTTTCCTCAACATCGTCCCCAAAATTTCCATGACCAAACTCAATTGAGCCTTCAACTTAGTGTTCTCCTCTCTCAGGATTTCTTGCTCACAGACCAAATCCTGCATGTCTAGCATCAAAAACCTTATCTTCTCTTTCATCTCTCCCAATTCCCCACGAATTTGTTCCATGGCTTTATTGGATCACGGTGCGGTAAGAAGTCAAGATTTGCAGCTCAAGGGATACCAGGTTGTAGCGGTGAAAATCGGAGATCAAGCTATTAATTAACTTGACTCACAAAAGCAAGAGTCGCCACCGCGCTTTATTATTTCCAAGGGAAAAGGGAAAAGTGCGAAATAAAACCCTGAAATATGCAATGTAAAATAATACTTGAAAGTAATGAAAGTACAATGCATTTTTGAAAGAGATCGAGAGTTCGGGGGTTGGTTATACAATGGGAAGGTGTTAGCACCCAATGCATCTGCGGTACTCCGCAGGAACCTTTTGAAATATTTGTTTTTGGTTAAAATTGTTTGTTTGATTAAAATGGTTCGTTTGGCTAAAAATCGGTGTTGGAGAGATTTTGAAGATACGACGACCTAGTGTCGAAATTTTGACTTAAAAGGTGTGAGTTCGAAAATGGAGTCTTTTGGGAAAATTATCTTGAGTTTAGCAAAATAGTAAACAAACAAAAAAATGAAAAAAGGGTATTCGCACAATCGGATGAGATGTATTTGATGACGTGAAGTCAACAAATTTAAATCTTTCCCTTGGAGTTAAAACCACAGACGGATAAATAAGCTAAGAGTATATCAAACCTTAGGTGAAAATAAATCACAAGCCGACAGCATCATCAAAAAAACCTAATGTGAGATAATACTCCAAGCATCAGATAAAGCGCAAAGGCGGTGGATAAAGCTCACGGTGTCAGATAAGAATCCCTGCATCACAAGAGATATACCGACGAAATCTAACAGCACGGGAAACTTATGTGCGTCCGCACAATTTTCAGAAGTTAGTTGGAATTAAAAATAAAATCACAATGCGATGAAAATAATATTTTCAAAACCTGAATTTATTTACAAGTAAAATATACAGTCGAAATATTATGTACAAGTATATATTTACATTACCGAATATTAAATCAGAATAGCAAAATACAATAAAAGGTAAGAGGGAGAAGTGTAGGAATTATTGATGCGATATGTGGGAATGGATACTTGAAACGATTTTCAGAAACCTTCACAGTAAACAAACTCGTTAGTAGCATAAGCGGTATAAAATTTAAAATGAAACGAAATTGCAACAAGATTTGAATTTATGTTAGTAATCACAAAGTATAAAAATCAAAATGAGCTTGTATGATGCATATGAACAAATGAATATTTACACAAATATAAATCAAGAATTCATAACATTATTCCATGTAAACACAAAAAATCAGCATTGCACGCATTATTTCAAATGTATCAAAAGCAACCGCTATTTCATGCGCAACGGAAAACAAAAATCCAAAATTTCACATTGCAACATGAGAAATTGAATTCGAAGTATGAACCAAACAAATGATGATTATCCAAGAATTTAAATTCACAAACAAAGCCAAAGAAACTCATGCTATAATTCAATTCAATCCATGAAAAATCAAACATTATCAAGCATCATCGAAAGTTGGACAACATCAAATTATGCATAAAAGCTCATGAAAATCAATTTCCAAGTGATTCCAAACTTATGTACAAACCCCGATATTAGACCTTGTATATTGATTTCAACTTGAAACATAATCAAAACCATTCTTTAAAATCACTAAAACCGCATGACAAACATCAACACCGACAATTTAATAAACTCATGTCATTTTCATATTAAATCCACAAGTGATTAAAAATGAGTTTTGAATCAAAATTTCAACACGAATAAATCCGAAAAACAACTACAAATTTCATAGAATTAAAGTCTCAAAACAAACTTAAGACACATTTCAAATCATCAGACACCGAAAACAAATAGCATGTGTCTATGTTGCAATTGAAAATGACTTCAAATCGTGAACCAAGTTTGGATTTAAGTCATAATCGAAGAGAGAAAAAGAAAAACCGGGCAGCAACTAATGAATATGAAACAACGTTCAAAAACTCAATCTCAAAAATATTCAAAACAAGTGAGATACACGATGTTGCCTATAACCAAAATTCTCTTTGAATTCCAAACGAATGTCATCATAATCTCCTCCAAATTTTCTCAAATAACATGGAAAAATTAAATTCAATGAAAATCTTAATCGAGTAAAGTATTTCGGGCAGCAACTTTACAAACATGATAATGCTCAATGAAGTCCGTTTCAATCAAAGTCAATACCAAAGAACAAAGTGGCACCGACATAACGCTTTCAACATTCCGACTAACAACACTTATCATTCACAAACATAACACAAAATCCATCAAAACTCAATATGGTTTAACACAAATGACCCAGAATTCTTTCAACAGAACATCATGATATAGACACTCAAAACAGAATTTTCAATGACCAAACTTGACCCAAATGAACACAATTTCACAGCATAACAATTAAAAAAATAAACCAAGCATAAACACTAAACAAACTGTTTTCAGAAATTCATCTCAACATTTGTTTTTTTACCACATAACAACAATTGCCACATTATTTCAACATCATACCATTTAACAGAAACAACTGGAAAAGGAAATGAATGTTACCGAAAAAACATCGAAACCGTCAATTTGAATCTAACCAGAAACTGTTGTTGAGTTGTTCGGAATGGAAAAGCTCAAGTGTTGTTGTTCGATGGTGACTGGAATGTTGCTCGGAACGGTTGATTCACGGAGAGGAGATGAGCTAGCAGATTGAAATGAAGATGTGAACAGAGGCGGTTAGTAGTTCCACGGTATGAGCGATGATGATGGATGAAGGTGGACGTTGAGTTTGCAACCACGAAATCGGTGGTAGAGAGGAAGAGACATTGAAATCATTGGGAGATTGCTGTTTGTAGCGAGAAACTGAAAGGGATGATTTTGGACGGTGATGTTCAGAGGAAGAAGGGCGATTGGGGTTTGGCGTTATTGTTTCGCGGAGAGAGGAAGGTTGGTGGAATTGGTATGGCGGGATTGATGGGTTGGAGTGTTGTAGAGAGAAGGGCGGTGAGAGGGAGAGATGGTATGCTGAAGGTTGACGGTAAAGGGTGAACTAGTGGAGAGGGGGTATGGCGTGGAAGGGTATGTTGTGCGTTTTTTGACAGAGAGTGAAGGGAGTTGTGAGGTGTTAGGAAGAGAGAAGAGGGATTATGCGTAGAGAGAGAGGGAAATGAATTGAGAGTGAGGGAAATGAATTGAGAGTAAAGGGTCACTGTTTGCTTTTTGTTCTTGTTTTATGGAGTAGACAAAGAGATAGGTGAGGTGGAATTAAAGGGACATAGTTGGTTTGTGGGTAGCAGTATGGCGAGAATGAGAGAAGGAGTATTGTTTTATTGTGTAGAAGAAGAGAGGAAAAAGTAGTTACTGTTTTTGTTGTGTGTGTCCTCCTTTGCAAAGAAAATAAGAGACCTTTAAATAGAACAATGAAGAGGAAAATTGATCTCAAGAATTGATCAGAACCGTTCAAAATCATCAATCCGCAAATTAAGTTATCAACCAATAGAAATAGAGCAAGGTGTATTTAATTTTTTTTATGACAAAAACGCCCTTAAATGGAATAAAAACTGAAAGTATTAAAATTAATTCAATTTAAAATAATTTTTTTGAATAAAAAATAAAGAGCTAAAATGACCGAAAACAATAAAGAAACGGGCGAAAATTTATCCCAAAAAATAAAATGAACACGTTAAAATACTCTACATGTCACAAAGATTAAAGAAAAAATATTCAAAAAGAGTAAAAATAGGAATAAAATGATAATGAAAATACCAGGCTAAACAGACGTTTTACGGTTAAAAACGAGACTTCAAACTGTATCGAAAAAATAAAGCGAGCATACCGTCATAATCTATGCGAGATGCAGATTCATAAAATGATCGGTAAAAGGTGAAAACTTGAAATATTTTTCTCGCTAATTTTTCGTACATTGTTGAATCGCTTTTAACAGTTTGTCTATAAAACCAAAATATTTTTATTATCGACATATAAACAACTTGGAGCAATGCAAGAAACGAGTAAAGAGATAAAAATGCATGAAGCGAAATGTCAGGTATTTTTAACTAAAAGACGATGCAAACTTTGATTTAAACTGACTTTTCTGGTCAACTTAAATACGACTAAATGATGAAAAATATGATGAATGAAGATATTTACTAATGATTGTGACCAAATGACAAAATATGGTATGAATGTGCGACTGGAAAAATTAGGGGCGAAATTAAGGGTGCGACAGTTGTGCCTTGATGAATCAGTCTTCGAGAATCCATAATCAACCGTACTTTTGGCTTGGGAGACTCAAAACCTTAATTGAGGCGCGACACCTGATGCTCTTGATTTAGACCTGTCTCTGCACATGACACAAAAGAAAACATGAACATACACCTTTGTATGCGATTAGAAATTAGTGATACATATGCCAAAAATGTTCAAAACACTTGACAATCTTCGCATAGTCAAAGCTCGAAGGTGAGAGGTTAAAACCGACCGTATTTCGTGGCCTTGACTTATCTTTAAAAATGCAAAAAATAAAAAATGGGATCTTAGGTCAAAAATTGGGGTACAACAGCTGCCCCTATTTAAGTTTCTTCTATCTGGAGATATGAAGATTGAGATCTTCATTTCGACGAGATTGAAGGGACTTAAATATATAATACACAATTTTTGGCCTTAAGATACCGCGATTATGTTCATGATATGATATGAATGTAATGCTCTGCATTTTATGGGGAATGACGCCATATGAGACAGACTATGCTGGAGAAACCAAGCACATTATACAGTAGTCCCACAGAGGAAGAGGTTGTAACTCCCCTGGGGAACAAAGTCATAGACTTCAAATGAGAGACTCTTGGATTATTTACATCAGTGTTGAGACTGGAAAAGAGATGATTTACATCAGTACGAAGACTGGAAAAAGAAATGATTTACATCAGCACTGTGACTGGAAAACAAAATGATTGACATTAGCACTGTGGCTGGAAAACAAAATGATTGACATTAGCACTGTGGCTGGAGATAACATCTCTGATTTCTGAATTTCACCAAGAACGGTAACACATTTCTTCTCTAACCAAGATGTCGCTTGAAAAGGATAAAATAACAAATTTCCCCGCGGGACTTTTCCGACGGGATGCCATTTGCTGAGTAGACATTATTGTTGGGGATACACAAGCTGCTCAAATAAAGAGGCCTCCACTTGCTTCCTTTCAAAGGTGTCAATAACATACAAGCTGCTCATGAAGAGACCGCCACTTGCTGTCTTCAAAGAACATTAAAGCACACAAGCTTCTCATGAAGAGTCCGCCACTTGTTGCCAAAAACCCACAAGCTGCTCATAAAGAAGCTGCCACTTGCCGTCTTCAAAGAATATTAAAGCACATAAGCTGCTCATGAAGAGTCCACCACTTGTTGCCAAAAACCCACAAGCTGCTCATAAAGAAACTGCCACTTGCCATTTTCAAGGGAACAATAACACACAAGTTGCTCAAATAGATAAGCTGCCACTTGCTGTCTTCCAAAAATACTAACGTACAAGCTGCTCATGAAGAAGCTGCCACTTGCCGTTTTCCGTACAAGCTGCTCATGAAGAGACCGCTACTTGCCGTTTTCAAAAAGTGTTGATAACATACAAGTTGTCCATGAAGAGACTGCCGCTTGCTGTTTTCTCAAAGATACCCATAAAATATCATGAAGATATTGCTGGAGGTGAGAATCAATAATTTCATCGAGGATGGACAAACTGCTCATGAAGAGACCGCCATTTATCGTAGAGAAATCAAAAATAATCAAACTGCTCAAATAAAGAGTCAGTCGCTTGTTGTCATGTCAATATTCCAGAAGAAGGTTATGATAACACTACTAGGGAAAAAAGTTCATCTTCAATGGGGAACCATGAATAAATCCTTCTTGAGGAGACCAAGTATTTACGTTGCAAAATAAATGCACTCTCCATCTAGGTTTCACAGCCTAGAGAGATCCACAGGGTATCGTTCACAAGAGACAAAGCTCAATCCAGGAATAAACTGGAGAGAAAATAGTCAAACAAGACTCCACCCAATGTGGAAACAACTCAAATGGGGATTTATCCTATCCAGAGATGGAAAAGGAAAGCTAAAGCAAGATTCTTCCATGAGAGTTAACTCAGTGGGGAATTAGAAAAGAGGCGCACTTTCTGCTTAAGTTGACACTCTATTTGGAAAGATCAAATATGCTATTTGAATAGACATAACCAAGGTATACGAACTCAAAGATATCAACAAGTACAACTGTGCATGCATGATGCAAGTGTGAATGAATAAATGAATGTCATGTATATGCTGACAAAACAGACAGGGGAGATAGACAGAAAATGATAAGACATCACAGTACAACTCGACACTCGGCTAATCTCAACAGGATGGTAACATTACTGGAGATAGAAAACAAAAGCCACCATTGGAGCAAAGTCCTTTTACAAGGCTTAAATCTCTTTGGAGAGGAAGATATTTTCAGGTAGAAAACCCAAAGTCCAGTCTTCTATTGTCGACAATCCATTGAAAGGATAACAACACGAACAATGCTTCAGCTGGAAAAAGTCATGCTTAGCTGGAGATACTGGGAACACCACCCTCTGATAATGTGTGCAATACATATCACATAAATCTGGATTGCCCCTGGGATTAATTTTGGACGCCCCAAGTTTACTGTTGATAAGCTGCGTGATGTACGACACTTCTTGCAAATAGCTTCACCTCTAAAATGCCCCGAGCTATATGGTTGATGAGGAGAAATCGTCTCAAGAGGATTTTACAAAAGACCTGGAATTTACCATGCTCTGGTGTCTTCAAACTCCTAGAGAGATTCATCAAATCTCTACGTGATTGCCCCAGATTGACTGTAGTCGGCACAACAAAGTCTTCGAATTTTTGCCCCAAACGAGCAAACAAGTTGGGAAAAGCATTAACTGGGAGAAGCAACATGTTCGTGCTTACGGTCTTCAAGTGACATGCCCATGGATATGATTTTTCCTTGACGTGATTCTCCAATTGCTCAACATAGTTTCAAGCCTTAAAAGAATAAACTCATCACTGCTGCTTATGTGAGCTTCCTTGATATCAAACAAATGTTTTGCAGTTAGAAAAAAGTTTACAATGAGAATGAAAATTCTAATGCAACAGTTATGTAAGTCTTGAAGATTTTGAAAGATATCGCACAAATTTTGCGAGTTAAAGCACCATTTATTTTTGTATAGGAAAAACATATGATACCAACATAACTATTTAGAACATTCATGGGAGTCAGGAACACTATCTCATTGAAGTATGCTTTCAAAATAACCTTGCTTCAATTAGGACTTTTGAAGGTTGTAACGTGGTCTGGTTCATGGTTTTTAGAAAAAAGATTTTAAGGCTCAAAATATTTGGTGCCCACCCATTCTTCATGATGTTCTCCAACCCTATGTTCAGTTAATTCAACATGAGTGTTCATCTCTCAAAAGAATTTTGTGACGGTCAAGGAAACGACGAGGCTTTCGGAGTAGAAACCACCCTCATGTCTTCGTGTTTGTAGTCACCAATTTGTTCTTTGCTGAGGACTTTTCTTTGCATTCCTTTTCTTTGCAATTTTTATTTTCCCTAACTTTTGCCTGAACTAATTCTTTTGAATTGATAGTCCAGCGGGATGCCTTAATTTTGCCTAAGTCACACGTTTTCATGTCTTTTGACTTAGCAGGCTTTTTCTTTTTTTTCTCGATTTTTGACTTTTTGAACAAAATGTGTGACATTAGCTTGTATTTTCTTGTTGAGAAGATTGTGATTGCCTCGTTTCTTGATGAATGAGGGATAACATTGTGGTTCCACATCCTCTAGATTCATTATACATGAAGGATAGCCCTTGTAGTTTCTCTTCAAAAAACATCTTCCTTATGAATTTTGAACACTCAGTCAGATTAACTAAAAACTACCCTGCCCCAGGTTAAAATTCAAGGTTTTTTCGTATAGAAAAGAAACTTCTACTTCAAGGCTCAAAAGGGGTTAGCAAGGGATTATCTTCCTTATATCTCCGGTGTTTAGGGATTTGAAACAATGCATGTACATCATCAGCAAGATTTTATCCAAAAGCAAACAACCAGAGATTTTGTGTTCTTTAGATCATCATCCTCCCTTCAATCTCTTCCTAGGCAAGAGAATGAGCAACAATTTGGTATCATAGTGCAAAAGCAATTTAAAATTTGAAAACAAACATGAGTGAAACGAATGAATTTCTTCAAGACAAACATACTCATTGTATTAAGATAATCATTCAGATGCAAACAAGTTCTTACATGCAAACAATGTTTTGATAAACAAGAAAGATTACAAAAAGCATAAATAAGTGAATAATATGGGAAGGCTTTCCATCTGGACTCGAATTACCGAAAACATCCTTCAAAAATCAAAGTCACTATCAATCGTGTTTACTCTTCGGCGCATGCTTGATTTGAACTTCAAGACCAACGTCCTTGAATGACAAGATACCACTTCTGACCAACTTCTGAACCTCAATATTCAAAGCAAAGCAACCCTCCAAGTCATGCCCAGGAGCACCTTGATGAAAGTTACAAGTCAAATCAGCTTTGTAGTACCAATGTATCTTCTTAGGAACCTTCGGTGGAGGTCGGGTCTGAACCAAATTTCTCTGCATCAGGATAGGGAAAAACTCTGTATAGGTAATTGGAATTGGATCAAACTGGGCTTTCCTCTGATTAGGAACCTGCTGATTCTGTTGATGAATAGGAGAAACATGATGATTCTGACAATGATTATTTCTTCCTCTGGTTCTCTTCTTGGAAAAGTTATTATCAGACTTCTTCACACCATTAGCTGAGCTACCATCTTCATATGAACATCCCTTCCCAACATCTTCTTCTAGACGCACTCCCACATTCACCTTGTCAGGAAAGTCATTAGGTGCATTAACCATCACCTTCTCATGAGAGAATGATTTTAGAGTTTCAGTGAATACTTTTATCATCGCTTCCTCCCTCCTAGAAGGATTGACTTGGGCAGCAACCAGAATATCAACCAAACCAGTTAAGTGCTCCATACTAGATTTCAAAATAGTCATCTCTCTACGGAGTTCAGAAACCTCTTGCTTTATATTCTCCATTGTCCTCTTAGCGCGAGTGTTGTACTGGTGAGACCAAAGAAAAAAATTAAGGCTCGGAAAAAGACCTTTGAAAGTGAAACAAAAAAATGTAGAATGATGTATGATATGCAAAAGAGAGTTTTTATTTGATTTTCAAGGAACTCAAGATATTAAGTTGTAAACATCCAAGTATGAAGATAGAAGATGAATTTTAAATTGGCTCCAAACATTGATCAAGTTATCATCAAGATCAATCATCCATTTTGGTGGATTAGGGTTTTCGCCCTATCAACACCCAAGATCCATTGAGCTTGACGAAACTTGTGATGTTTACAAAGAAAGACCTCCAAATTCCTTGAAAATCAAATGAAAAGGGTTTTATGGATGCATGAATGCATGGCTATGCAAAAACCACAAGCAAGGTCACAAATAAAGTCGAAAGGTTCAACGTCACGAGCATGGAGTCAAAGGTAAAGAACATCCCCAAGGTATGTACTAACGGTTTAATCACACCTGCAAGACAAGGTTCTAAGAGTTCCCGGAATCTACATTCCTCCTTCGGATATTACCAACGTCTTGATTACTCAATAATCAGCAATATTCTCAAGAGAAACTCATCCGAGCGTAGTATCGCGTAACAATTATTTCCGGATTACTCCATTATAATCTTCACGCTACACCTAAAAGGCCAAGATGGGTTAGGGTTCTACGGTTCCCAGCTTCTCTGGCTCCCAGGTCGAAAATAATAATGTCTTCCCGATTACTCGGTAAACAAATATTACGTTCAAAAGGGCCTTCCACTGAGTGGGGGATCTCATGCCTCCTTCTTCGGGATTACTCCCTCAAAGTTAACATGACTATACCGCCCGTCCTATTCCTAAATGTAACTTAGTCCGGGTATAGGACTTGTCCTTTATAAATATTATCATCACCCAAATAATCATAATATATACATATAATCAAACAATCAAATAATGATAAAACAGATAAAACAAATTAGGCTTAACCCACTTAGGGATGGACCAGCAAGAGGTCAATTTATTCCCCAACAGAGTCGCCAATTCTGTAGCGGTGAAAATCGGAGATCAAGCTATTAATTAACTTGACTCACAAAAGCAAGAGTCGCCACCGCGCTTTATTATTTCCAAGGGAAAAGGGAAAAGTGCGAAATAAAACCCTGAAATATGCAATGTAAAATAATACTTGAAAGTAATGAAAGTACAATGCATTTTTGAAAGAGATCGAGAGTTCGGGGGTTGGTTATACAATGGGAAGGTGTTAGCACCCAATGCATCTGCGGTACTCCGCAGGAACCTTTTGAAATATTTGTTTTTGGTTAAAATTGTTTGTTTGATTAAAATGGTTCGTTTGGCTAAAAATCGGTGTTGGAGAGATTTTGAAGATACGACGACCTAGTGTCGAAATTTTGACTTAAAAGGTGTGAGTTCGAAAATGGAGTCTTTTGGGAAAATTATCTTGAGTTTAGCAAAATAGTAAACAAACAAAAAAATGAAAAAAGGGTATTCGCACAATCGGATGAGATGTATTTGATGACGTGAAGTCAACAAATTTAAATCTTTCCCTTGGAGTTAAAACCACAGACGGATAAATAAGCTAAGAGTATATCAAACCTTAGGTGAAAATAAATCACAAGCCGACAGCATCATCAAAAAAACCTAATGTGAGATAATACTCCAAGCATCAGATAAAGCGCAAAGGCGGTGGATAAAGCTCACGGTGTCAGATAAGAATCCCTGCATCACAAGAGATATACCGACGAAATCTAACAGCACGGGAAACTTATGTGCGTCCGCACAATTTTCAGAAGTTAGTTGGAATTAAAAATAAAATCACAATGCAATGAAAATAATATTTTCAAAACCTGAATTTATTTACAAGTAAAATATACAGTCGAAATATTATGTACAAGTATATATTTACAGTACCGAATATTAAATCAGAATAGCAAAATACAATAAAAGGTAAGAGGGAGAAGTGTAGGAATTATTGATGCGATATGTGGGAATGGATACTTGAAACGATTTTCAGAAACCTTCACAGTAAACAAACTCGTTAGTAGCATAAGCGGTATAAAATTTAAAATGAAACGAAATTGCAACAAGATTTGAATTTATGTTAGTAATCACAAAGTATAAAAATCAAAATGAGCTTGTATGATGCATATGAACAAATGAATATTTACACAAATATAAATCAAGAATTCATAACATTATTCCATGTAAACACAAAAAATCAGCATTGCACGCATTATTTCAAATGTATCAAAAGCAACCACTATTTCATGCGCAACAGAAAACAAAAATCCAAAATTTCACATTGCAACATGAGAAATTGAATTCGAAGTATGAACCAAACAAATGATGATTATCCAAGAATTTAAATTCACAAACAAAGCCAAAGAAACTCATGCTATAATTCAATTCAATCCATGAAAAATCAAACATTATCAAGCATCATCGAAAGTTGGACAACATCAAATTATGCATAAAAGCTCATGAAAATCAATTTCCAAGTGATTCCAAACTTATGTACAAACCCCGATATTAGACCTTGTATATTGATTTCAACTTGAAACATAATCAAAACCATTCTTTAAAATCACTAAAACCGCATGACAAACATCAACACCGACAATTTAATAAACTCATGTCATTTTCATATTAAATCCACAAGTGATTAAAAATGAGTTTTGAATCAAAATTTCAACACGAATAAATCCGAAAAACAACTACAAATTTCATAGAATTAAAGTCTCAAAACAAACTTAAGACACATTTCAAATCATCAGACACCGAAAACAAATAGCATGTGTCTATGTTGCAATTGAAAATGACTTCAAATCGTGAACCAAGTTTGGATTTAAGTCATAATCGAAGAGAGAAAAAGAAAAACCGGGCAGCAACTAATGAATATGAAACAACGTTCAAAAACTCAATCTCAAAAATATTCAAAACAAGTGAGATACACGATGTTGCCTATAACCAAAATTCTCTTTGAATTCCAAACGAATGTCATCATAATCTCCTCCAAATTTTCTCAAATAACATGGAAAAATTAAATTCAATGAAAATCTTAATCGAGTAAAGTATTTCGGGCAGCAACTTTACAAACATGATAATGCTCAATGAAGTCCGTTTCAATCAAAGTCAATACCAAAGAACAAAGTGGCACCGACATAACGCTTTCAACATTCCGACTAACAACACTTATCATTCACAAACATAACACAAAATCCATCAAAACTCAATATGGTTTAACACAAATGATCCAGAATTCTTTCAACAGAACATCATGATATAGACACTCAAAACATAATTTTCAATGACCCAAATGAACACAATTTCACAGCATAACAATTAAAAAAATAAACCAAGCATAAACACTAAACAAACTTTTTTCATAAATTCATCTCAACATTTGTTTTTTTACCACATAACAACAATTGTCACATTATTTCAACATCATACCATTTAACAGAAACAACTGGAAAAGGAAATGAATGTTATCGAAAAAACATCGAAATCGTCAATTTGAATCTAACCAGAAACTGTTGTTGAGTTGTTCGGAATGGAAAAGCTCGAGTGTTGTTGTTCGATGGTGACTGGAATGTTGCTCGGAACGGTTGATTCACGGAGAGGAGATGAGCTAGCAGATTGAAATGAAGATGTGAACAGAGGCGGTTAGTAGTTCCACGGTATGAGCGATGATGATGGATGAAGGTGGACGTTGAGTTTGCAACCACGAAATCGGTGGTAGAGAGGAAGAGACATTGAAATCATTGGGAGATTGATGTTTGTAGCGAGAAACTGAAAGGGATGATTTTGGACGGTGATGTTCAGAGGAAGAAGGGCGATTGGGGTTTGGCGTTATTGTTTCGCGGAGAGAGGAAGGTTGGTGGAATTGGTACGGCGGGATTTATGGCGATGGAGTGTTGTAGAGAGAAGGGCGGTGAGAGGGAGAGATGGTATGCTGAAGGTTGACGGTAAAGGGTGAACTAGTGGAGAGGGGGTATGGCGTGGAAGGGTATGTTGTGCGTTTTTTGACAGAGAGTGAAGGGAGTTGTGAGGTGTTAGGAAGAGAGAAGAGGGATTATGCGTAGAGAGAGAGGGAAATGAATTGAGAGTGAGGGAAATGAATTGAGAGTAAAGGGTCACTGTTTGCTTTTTGTTCTTGTTTTATGGAGTAGACAAAGAGATAGGTGAGGTGGAATTAAAGGGACATAGTTGGTTTGTGGGTAGCAGTATGGCGAGAATGAGAGACGGAGTATTGTTTTATTGTGTAGAAGAAGAGAGGAAAAAGTAGTTACTGTTTTTGTTGTGTGTGTCCTCCTTTGCAAAGAAAATAAGAGACCTTTAAATAGAACAATGAAGAGGAAAATTGATCTCAAGAATTGATCAGAACCGTTCAAAATCATCAATCCGCAAATTAAGTTATCAACCAATAGAAATAGAGCAAGGTGTATTTAATTTTTTTTATGACAAAAACGCCCTTAAATGGAATAAAAACTGAAAGTATTAAAATTAATTCAATTTAAAATAATTTTTTTGAATAAAAAATAAAGAGCTAAAATGACCGAAAACAATAAAGAAACGGACGAAAATTTATCCGAAAAAATAAAATGAACACGTTAAAATACTCTACATGTCACAAAGATTAAAGAAAAAATATTCAAAAAGAGTAAAAATAGGAATAAAATGATAATGAAAATACCAGGCTAAACAGACGTTTTACGGTTAAAAACGAGACTTCAAACTGTATCGAAAAAATAAAGCGAGCATACCGTCATAATCTATGCGAGATGCAGATTCATAAAATGATCGGTAAAAGGTGAAAACTTGAAATATTTTTCTCGCTAATTTTTCGTACATTGTTGAATCGCTTTTAACAGTTTGTCTATAAAACCAAAATATTTTTATTATCGACATATAAACAACTTGGAGCAATGCAAGAAACGAGTAAAGAGATAAAAATGCATGAAGCGAAATGTCAGGTATTTTTAACTAAAAGACGATGCAAACTTTGATTTAAACTGACTTTTCTGGTCAACTTAAATACGACTAAATGATGCAAAATATGATGAATGAAGATATTTACTAATGATTGTGACCAAATGACAAAATATGGTATGAATGTGCGACTGGAAAAATTAGGGGCGAAATTAAGGGTGCGACAGTTGTGCCTTGATGAATCAGTCTTCGAGAATCCATAATCAACCGTACTTTTGGCTTGGGAGACTCAAAACCTTAATTGAGGTGCGACACCTGATGCTCTTGATTCAGACCTGTCTCTTCACATGACACAAAAGAAAACATGAACATACACCTTTGTATGCGATTAGAAATTAGTGATACATATGCCAAAAATGTTCAAAACACTTGACAATCTTCGCATAGTCAAAGCTCGAAGATGAGAGGTTAAAACCGACCGTATTTCGTGACCTTGACTTATCGTTAAAAATGCAAAAAATAAAAAATGGGATCTTAGGTCAAAAATTGGGGTACAACACAGGTCTGAATAAGAATTCCCCACTCTAGGTACGTGTTATGGATGCATGAAGATGTATGGGTGTCATACCCCAAATTTGACCTACCCTTGTATTATATTTAGAGCTCTATTTAAATAAATCATATTATGTAGTTTTTATTTCTATGGGGGAGTAAAACATGGAAGAGAGGTGTATTGATCTAAAATGGACTATCAATATTTGATGGCCCCTTATGGTTTCATTCATGTTTTGAGAGAAGGTACATTTTTATAATGGGGGTACACTATTTTGAAAAATCTTGGACCTTTCTAAATCAGAAAGGGCCCATGTAATTTTTAATCCATTTCAGATATTGAAAAGGGGGTGTAGGTTTTAAATCAGGAAGGCCCATTTAGGGTTACGTTTTTGTTAAAGCCCAATATTTAAAAACAGTATGGCCCAATTCAGTTTTAAGATTTGTTTTGGAAAAATGTTTTGTTTTAGTTATAACATTTTTATTATTATTATTAACATTATTATTATTAACCTATTATTAATCATACTAATTTTTACTATAATTAAAACATTATGTTATAAGCTTAATTAAAACTTTGTTTTGTTTGCTGATTGAAAAAATATTGGGCCTTCTAAAACGCACAGCCCAAAGGGAACTGGCTCGATCCAATCTAGTACCAAAAAAACGTTTTTATAAAGAAAGAGTACATGCCCATTTCTTTTAACATGATGTTGTTGCAAATAACAAAAAAACGTACGGCCCAAAAAAGATCAAAAGAAGCGCGTGTTTTCATAACATTCATGTACCAATTAAAGAAAAATAATACACTTTTATTACATAAACATACATTGTTCAGATCATCACGAATCTTGCCTCTATTCAATTCTCCAGAACAAAAACAAAATCAAAATCATAATTAAAACAGAAACTAATTAAGGCTATTACAGAATCGTAGACATAGTCAATCTTGATACATAAACAAAATTAAAATCATATACAATCTTACAAACACATTAAAATGTTTCCTAAATCTATATTAACCTAAAAACACTATATAATCTAAGAAGTTAATACAGAAAGGGGGAACAAAAATTGATAGAGGAAAAAGAACTTACGAAGAGAAAAATTATTTTAGGGGAGATTTTACAGTAGAAAAGGAAAAAATTTATGATGGAGACAGAGTAGAAGAAGAAAAATCACCGTCGAGTCGCCGCTCCCATCTCACTGCCGTGTATCCACCGCCTCTGCCTAGGGTTTCAATATCGAAAACCCTAAACTCTTCAACCGCCGCCGCTACTATCTCCATCATCGTTGTTGCACCCTTCATCACCATGCTTATCAAACGCAAGAAAGAAGAGGTCAGGAGAAGAACGGAAATAGATCAGAATCGGAGGTAACATAACAAAACTCGACTTTTTGTTTGTTTGTTTCGAGAATTGATTTTTGTGGTAAGAGTTGGGGAGGGTAATGGCCGTTAAGGTTGGATTTGGGGGTGGAGACGGTAAGCGCTGGCACGTTTAGTTCGATTAGGCTTTTGTAGATTAGGAAAGGAGGAAAGAACAGAGAACAAAGGGGTGAGGGGTTGAGAGAGAAATACGGATGAAGAATGAAAATGTAATTGTAAATTAATGATAAGTGCTATGTATTCCCATGTGCACATGCCTATGATTATTATTACGCTCCCTCAATCGTGTTCGTGTGATCATCATCCAATGGCTTAAAACGCATGTGCCCATGGCCTTATGGTATACTCGTTCACTCGTTGTCTAGCGGACTCTCCCCACTTCACCATTGGGCCAAGCCCAATTACTAATTACACACATTCTTTTTTATTTTGCTAATACTCACAAAAAACCACCCCCTTAGCCTGACGGACCCAATCTAAAATCTAGACTTGGGCCCCGAACTTCCTACACCCCCATTTTACTGCGCAGACCAAAAAGTATACCCTCTATATTTTGGGCCTGAATTCAATATTTGAATTTAGGCCTATGCTGTTAACACCCCCCCTGTTTTACTACCTCAACTATATTTGCACCCCCTGCGTTTTAATTTATTTCTTTTATATATTTTATTATTTTTATATTTTCTATTTTTATATATAATTTTAATATTATATTTATTATTATCATAAAATCAAATGTTAATTTCCCTAAATTCATTAAATATTATTTATTTTTATTGCATTGAATTATATTTTTAATCATGTATTTAATAAGATGTTTTTTACAATTAACACACTAAAAGATATTTAACCAACAATAAAAATCATTTTCTTAATCAAATTACTTCAACAATTAATTTTCAAAAAATTACGAATATATTTTTAATTAACCGTGAGCTTGGTCAAAAATCTCTGCTATTCACGCACCTAAACTAAGCGCAAGGGGAATTAAAATGTTTGTGTAATCCATAAAAAACACAAACCCCTGCGAACTGCGAGTTGGGACTCTGATTCCTCATAAGAGGATACGTAGGAATACGATAAAAATTATGGCGAGTTCTCCTAATAAACATTAAAACCATATTTCCTAAAAAAAATGAACTTATAACCCTAGTATTCTTGTGAACAAGGTAGATGAGAGGTGCCTAACACCTTCCCTTCGTCTAAAACCAAGTCAACAACTTAGAATCTCTAACTTTTTAGGGTAAACCTTTATATTCCCTTCCTTAGGATAAAAGTTAAGGGTGGGGACTCTCAGTTCAAAACCAGTTACAACAGCTGGCGACTCTGCTGGGGACTCAACCCTAGGTTTAGAATGCTTGCCCTTTTGTTTTAGGGTTTTTAGGGTTTTTCTTATTTTTTGGGTTTTTATTCTTTCTTATTTAATTATTTATTTATTTAGTGATTATCCTTTTTTATTATTTCTTACATTTATTCATTTGTGGTGGAATTTAAATTCTGCAAAATTATTCTCAAAACCCTTATAAAGAAGGTTCGTCTATTAGCCAAGGGGATACATCAGCCCTGTGAGTTTATGTGACGACTTCACCTAGAGTCGGTAGAATTCCACGAAAGGAATATGTCTCAAGAGATATCCTCTTGGGAAGTAGGAATTTGGAATGACACCTAAGACTCTTTGTAGAACCTTTAAACCAAAATTTCATGGTGATACCTTTTATGACCTATAGACGAAAGTTTCAGTCTGTAATGAGGCTCCACTTAAGGGAGGCCCTTGTGCCTTTCTCTCTAGTGTTATTTGCGATACCCTTAACGAAGCCTTCTTATGGGGAGTGTATAATATACATAGGCCCAAACTAAGAGCCTACCTTCTAAGGGTACCATCCATAAAATCCTGTCACTAAGCCTTACATTCGTGCATTCATGCATCTTTGTATTTCATATATTCATTATTCTCTATTTTCTTTTGTTTGTCTTATTCACAAAGTTTAAAAATATATATAATAATTAAAGGTTTTGGTGAGTGCCTAAAAATGAATACCAACGGGAAACAACTTGTTTGCATCAATGCCATCTATCCAGACATGACAAAAATCAAGGCTATAAAAGAAATATCATCTGAAAGGGCTCTGAAAATGTTCACTCGTTGCTATGGAGATATCCTTGACTTGACCAAAGTAGAAGTACAATTGGATGTTGATTTTGATCTGATTCAGTTCTACGACCCTCCGCTGAGATGCTTCACCTTTCAAGACTTCCAGCTAGCACCAACTCTAGAAGAAATTGATAGAATTCTGAACTTTTCTAAAGAGAAGGCTTATGTGGGTATCGGAAAAACTATCAACATATAAAATCTTGGCAGAAGGCTTAAGGATCCCTTATCCCGAATTGTCTCTTAATTACAAGAAAGAAGGGGACATACGAAGGATAAGAGATTCTACTTAGAAGCTAAGGCTTTTGATCTTCCTAATAACAAAGAATGGGAGTCTTGTGTTGATTGTCTAGGACTGCTTGTATTCGGTGCAATCTTATTTCAACAAACTTTAGACTATATTGACCCTATGACTATCAACGTGTTTTGGGGTACAAAAACTTTCAATATGGATCCAACTCCCACTCTGCTTGCTGATATCTATTATACAATTCATATGTGGTACAAAAAAAGAAGAGGTACTCTAAATTGTTGTATTCCAATGTTGTATTCATGGTTTATGACTCGTCTTTACAAGGAAGATTACATGATCCCGAATCTGACAAGGTATGAGTGGCCTCATAAATTAGGGTCTCTTACTGCAAATTATGTATTATGGTATGCAAGGAAGCTAGACATTAGTGATATTGTTTATAGTTGCGGGGACTTTCCTAATGTTTCAGTGATTAGATCACAAGGTTGCATTAATTATAACCTTACATTGGCCCTACAATAACTAGGGTATCCCTTGGAGGATAAACCTTCATAGGAACAACTCCAATAATTGATCATTCATGACATGGGCAAAAGAACCCGAGCGTGGAATACGGTTAATAAAAGAAAGGCTGAAAGGAAGAATGATGTGGAAAAAGAACCCTACACTCGATGGGTTTTGGATAGGGTACAAATTGTTAAGTTTCCTTTTCACATAGATCCTTAATACAAGCCAGAGGTCCCAGAGGCTCCACCTATATCCTT
Organism: Vicia faba; assembly: GCA_948472305.1. NCBI lineage: Eukaryota > Viridiplantae > Streptophyta > Magnoliopsida > Fabales > Fabaceae > Vicia > Vicia faba. The sequence goes on from OX451736.1 coordinate 1,141,621,800, forward strand.
GGAATAAATAGATGATCTAAAGAAAGCCTTGAAATAAGCTCAGAAAGAAAAAGAAGAACTGGAGCTCAACCTCCTTAACTTAACCAAAGAAAAAAGACAAATGAAGCATATACTTGAATCAAAAGACTAACAGATTCAAAGATATCGTGAAGCATTTGAAAAGGAGAGTCTTAAAAGGAAACGAGCGACTGAAAGGTTGTTAAATGCTACTTTCAATTTGGATTCCCATAACCAGAGGTTTGAAGATGCTTCTAGTGAAATTTGAAGATTAACTAGATGGTATGAAAATGCGGTACAAGATAAGAAGGTGCTGGAAGAAGATCTAAGAGTCCAAATCCAGAGTTTGGTGCAAGCCTCTTTAGATCGAGAAGAGCAAATAAAATATCTCACGACCAGACTCCAGGATAGCCAAGAATCGGAGATAAGGGAACGCCTTGAAAGGATAAGGGCAGAAAGACTTCTTGCCCAGAAAACTCAAGAGTACGAGCAAGTATGCCTTGAGTTAGAAGGCCTCCGAAAATATTTCCTGATACAATAGAGACTTTATACGGAGATGAGGGCTGAAAATTATATTGGGAAGAGTATTATGCGAAGATCATCCAAGCAGAAAGGGATAACCATAAGACATTCCCAACTTTTACCGAGAATAGCGATACTACAAGGACAAGCATGAAAGACTCGCCTTCTTAGCCAACAATATCATTGAAGACATCCCTATAAGTTTGAGAGACGCATAAAGTATTATGTTTCCTTTCCCAAAAGACATTGATGACTTCCTCAAGCTTTTCAGAATAATGGTTGATCGTTTCAGAACAGACATCTGCATGCATGCTTAGAAGACTGTTTCCATTTGTTTATTTTCTTTTAGTGAGTTTATTGTTTTAAAGTTGTAATATATTTCAATATCTGAATTATGTTCTCTTTTAAAGACAATTGTTACTTTCAATAAAGGCATTGTGTTTCGTATTTCGTTTGTGTATTTGTTTTCTAGGTACTCACCAATAAAAAAAAGAAAAACCTAAAAGAAATATATTAAAAAAGGTATATGTATCCAAGTGAATAAGACATTCAAAACGAAATTCTTAGCATTGTTCATACACATTCATACATCCATAAACATTGGCATCTCATACATTCACAACACAAAAACTCATTTTTCAAAATATTCTCCAGTTGAACCATTGGTAGAAGAAAACCACCACCTCTCCGACCATTGTACCAAATAAGAGCTCATCAACTGAGAGCAATGGAACAAATTGTAGAAAATCAAGCAGATTTCAAAGAGGAATTGGAGAAATTTGAAAGTAACGTCGACTCAATGGGAGGAGATATGAGTCAAGTTCTTCTAGCCTTGAAGAACATCATTGGCAAACAAGAGCAAATTCCTAGGGTAGCCTTTGAGGAAATAGCCCAGACTATTGGTGCATCCAGTGGTCACCAAATAAGGAGAGGACCGGAGACATGACCTCAAAAATCAGTCATGGTTCAACAAGAGACGGGACAAGCTAATATTGAAGGGTATGTCCCACCTCCACCAAAGGCAGTGGCATCTCATACCCTCAGGATTCCGATCAACAATGCAGACAACTACTTGGACTTGCAATATGGAGACCACGACCTAGAGGATGTCAATCAAGCACCTCAAAGAAGGACCAATACTCATGATGTTGAGAATCCACTAGTGATGAATTAGTACAAATCTATAGAGGAAATACTAAAAGTTATGGAGGGATATGATGCTTTCAATGTCGATGCTCTTGAGATGGGTCTAGTTCTGGACATGGTAATCCCACCAAAATTCAAAGTACCTGACTTTGGAAGATACAAAGGACTCACTTGTCCAAGGAACCATTTGAGCGTGTATTGTAGGAAGATGCATGCTTATTCTCAAGACTAGAAGCTAATGATCCATTACTTTCAAGACAGTTTAAGTGGGACATCTCTGGATTGGTACATACAGTTAGAAAGAGTTCACGTCCAGACATGGGCAGATCTTGCTAATGCCTTCCTGAAACAATATAAATACGATTTGGACATGGCGCCTACCCACATGCAACTCCAGAACCTGTCTCGGAAGAAAGAGGAGTCCTTCAAGTAATATGCCCAAAGGTGGAAAGAGATGGCATCCCGTGTACAACCACCACTTTTAGAGAAAGAACTAGTCGACGTGTTCATGGGAACCTTGCAAGGGGTATACCATGAAAAGATGGTAGGAAATATATCTTCTGGATTTTCTGATCTAGTAACTATCAGAAAAAGGATTGAAATTGGGGTAAAAAATGGAAAGATACAAGGGGGGTCATCAAATACCCCTTACAAAGCAAAAAAAAAAACATGTTCCTAACTTAACAAAAAGGAAGGAAGGAGAAATTAATGTTGTAGACTCACAACCAAGGGCATAACAACCATTAATAATCCCGCGAGGACATCAACAAAACAAGTTTGAAAGGCCACAAAGAAAGTTGGATCTACTCCCTATTCCACCCAATCAATTATTACAACACTTGGTCAAGGCATCGTTGGTGGAGCTAAAGCCTTTAGCTCCTCCAGTTGGGCCACCCCCACCAAAATACAATGCTAATGCCAAATGTGAGTACCATGCCAATTCCCCTGGGCATACCATAGAATAATGTTGGGCCTTCAAACATAAAGTTTAGGATTTGTTGTAATCCCAGGACATCACTTTTGAAAAACCAAAGAACAAGTCAAACCCCATGCCTTCACATGGTAGACCAGAAATAAATGCAATCGAAGTAATTACTGATTGTGGGGTAGCCAGACGAGTAAAGACCCCGATAAATCTGTTGAAAGAATATCTATTGCAATGTGGGCTCCTTTTGGAACATAATAAAGCTTTCCAAAGGACATTACAAAAATTGGTGGACCAAAGAACAGTCCAATTTGGATCATGCCCTGAAGGTAAATTTATAGCAACAATTGAAGGAAACACAAAGAAGTCGCTGGTAATTCCTTGCCAAGGGCCAAACTATAATAAGAATACTCTTGTGATACTATGGGGAGAGTCAATGGAAACATCGACAATGGAACCAAAACAAACTCTTAGGATACTAGTAGTTCCAAAGACTACAATGGTGATTAGGGGGCCATCTCCTATCCCTTACAAAAGTGACAAAGTAGTACCGTGGAGTTATGATTCAGCCGTATATGTCAATGGTTTAAAACAAGAATGTGAGCCATCATCAAGTCAAGGACCTTCAATCTCAAATATAGCTGGGACAGGAGGCATGACCCACAGTGGTCGAGTGTTTGGATCTGAAACACCAAAGAAGAATGATAATTTGGTGAGGAATAAAAATGACACGTTGGTGAAAGATAAAGGGAAAGCAGTGGTAGAGGCAAATCAAGAACAAGAGCCTTCGAGCAAAAACTTTACTGATCAAGAAGCAGACGAATTTCTAAAGATAATCAAGAAGAGTAATTATAGGGTGGTAGATCAGCTTCACTAAACCCCAGCCAAAATTTATATACTCTTGTTACTCATTAATTCAGAAGTGCGTCGAGATTCTTTAATGAAGGTTCTGAGTTCTGTTCATGTCGTAGAAGAGATTACTGTGAACCAATTTGACAATGTTGTAGAAAATCGGACGTCTGGATCATATATGGGTTTTAACAACAATGAGTTACCTCCATAAGGCCGAGCTCATAACAAAGCACTGCACATCTCCATTCAGATAGGTACTACAAGCATGTCCGGGGTACTCACTGATACTGGTTCCGCTCTCAACGTGTTTCCAAAATATAGTTAGATGAAGTTGACACTAGATGGTGTCATGATAAGACCAAGTTCCACAATAGTTAAAGCTTTCGAAGGTTCTCAGAGTATGGTATTCGGAGAAGTATACCTTCCTGTCAAGATCGGCCCACATATGTTCTACATCACTTTCCAAGTCATGGATATAGAACTAGCGTATACATGTTTACTTGGACGACCTTGGATTCATGCACCAGGGGCAGTCACTTCAACTTTACATGAGAAACTGAAGTTATTTTTTGAAGGAATATTGGTCATAATCAATGGTGAAGAGGACATCTTTGTAAGTCACATTGAGTCATACAGATATATCAGTGATGATGAAGATTGCATAGCCACACCATCTTAAGTCTTAGAGGTTGCCTCAATGGTAACCTTACCGGTGGAAAAGATCAGGAAACCTAGTGTAACTTCATGGAGAGATTTACAGATAGAAGTGGAGAGTGGTACCTTGAAAGGTTGGGGAAAGCTCCCAGAAATACCTGACAAAAAGAATCACTTTGGTTTGGGTTACGGATTATCAAAGGCTACTCTGAAAGGAAAAGCACGATTTCCTCCAATCTAGGAGATCTTCGTCAACAAAGGAGTAGAGCATGGAAGACAGGTGGCAATGATATCCAACAAGAACAACGTCAAAGGACATCTGATTTCATCCGTGAATGCGCCCTAGGCGAAGAACTCAAGAACTGGTCAGCTGTGGAGATTCCTGAGATCTTTTTTCCAAAGTAACTTTCTTTGTTTTTGAAGGAACCTATGTCGAGCCCGAGGCATAGGGGTTTCTTGTAAGGGTCATCCATTTGTTTCAAACAGTATTCACGATTAATAAAAGTTATATTTCGTATTCAATTAAGATCCCTGATTTTCTTTTGCATTTGTATCTCATATTTAAAAAATGGCAGTACTTTTCTTCATATGCACTTTCCAAATTCATATATTAAAAAACTGCACCAAAACATGATAGATGTGCATATCCATGCCCTAAACCACTGATAATGTTATTGTTGCTATCCAATATAATTTTTATGCACCCATCAACCAAGCTGAAGAGGAAGATGATGAAGATCTTGAACTTTATGAAGAATTAGCGAGGGAAATAGAGCAAAAAGCTGACAATATTCAACCATACCAGGAATCTATTGAGACCATTAACCTCGGTACAGAGGAAGATCTGAAATAGATCAAGCTAGGGGCCACATTGGAGAAGAGCGTCAAAGAAAAGTTGATCAGGTTGTTACATGAATACGTGGATATATTCGCCTGGTCTTACAAAGATATGCCAAGATTAGATACAGACATTGTGGTGCACAGGTTACCTCTCAAGGAAGGTTGCTCTCCAATTAGGAAAAAGCTTAGGATAACTTGGCCAGACAGGTCCAACAAAATTCGAGAAGAGCTCTTTAAACAATTTGATGCAGGGTTCTTAGAGGTGGTAGATTATCCACCTTGGATAGCTAACATCATGCCAGTACCCAAGAAGGATAATAAAGTATGTATGTGTGTATATTATTCGGATCTAAACAAATAAAGTCCTAAAGAAGATTTTGCGCTAGCTCAAATAGATGTTTTGATGGACAATACAGCTCAAGCTTCGGTATTCTCATTCACGGACAGTCTCTCAGGCTATAATCAAATCAAAATGGAACTCGAAGATATGGAAAAGACTATCTTCATGACACCTTAGGGCACTTTCTACTATAAGGTAATGTCGTTCAATCTGAAAAAACGTAGGGGCAACTTATCAACGGGCCATGGTCACACTATTCCATGATATGATTCACAAAGAGGTTGATGTGTACATAGATGATATGATTGCCAAATCCCATACAGAGGAGGACCACCTCGTACATTTACAAAAATTATTCGATCACCTGTGCAGATTTAAACTAAGGTTGAATCTAAACAAATGTACATTCGGTGTCAAATCTGGCAAACTACTGGGTTTCATTGTAAGTCAGCATGGTATTGAGGTGAACCCCGACAAGGTAAAAGCCATACAAGAAATGCCAACCCCGAGAACATGGAAAGAGGTTTATGGTTTCTTAGGACGATTGAACTATATTTCAAGGTTCATATCACACCTAACTGCTACGTGCGAGCCCGTATTCAAATGATTGCCAGATAGCTTTCAAGATAATAACGCATTATTTACAATATCCACCGATCTTAATGCCACTAGTTCCTGGAAGACTACTCATCATGTATCTAACAGTACTTGAAGGATAAATGGGATGTGTATTGGGCCAACAGGACGAAACAGGTAGAAAAGAGCATGCAATCTACTACCTCAGCAAGAAATTCACTGATTGTGAGACCAGGTACTCACTTCTCGAAAAAACTTGTTTTGCATTGGCTTGGGCTACTAAAATATTAAGGCAATACATGTTAAATCACACCACGTGGTTAATAGCAAGAATGGATCCTTTAAAATATATGTTTGAAAAACCAGCTCTTATAAGAAGGATTTCCCGATGGCAGGTGTTACTATCAGAGTACGACATATAATATGTTACTCAAAAGGCCACCAAGGGTAGTGTACTAGTTGATCACCTAGCTCATCAGTCGTTTCCAGTATATCAACCAATGAAGTTCGATTTTCTAGATGATGATGTCATGGTTATAGGTGACTACAAAATACCAGGGCCCGACGAAGGACCAGAACCAGGGGCACATTGGACACTCATGTTCGATGGAGCTTCAAATGCACTAGGGCACAGCATCGGGCAGTTTTGAATTCTCTGAAGAATTATCACAAACCTTATACTGCAAGGTTATGTTTTAACTGCACCAACCATATCGCCAAGTACGAAGCTTATATCTTGGGTCTGGAAGCTGCCATCGATCTAAGAATCAGGCACCTCGAAGTATTTGGAGACTCCACGCTAGTCATATACCAAGTCAACAGCGAATGGGACACTAAGCATCCCAAATTGATTCAATATCAGGATCTTGTTTTAAAGTTAGCTGCAGAATGCACTGAGATTACCTTCAGTCATATCCCACGAGAAGAAAATCAAATGGCATACGCTTTGGCAACCCTATCAACCATATTCAAGGTAACTTGTCCAAACCACGAACTGTGCATTACAATCAGACATTTTAAAGAGCCTGCACATTGCCTTGCTATTGAAGAAGGACCGGATAACAAGCCATGGTTCTATGGCATCAAGAGGTGCCTTGAAAACAATAATATCCAGAAAGTGCCGCTATCATCGACAAACGAGCTCTGCGAAGGCTAGCCTTAAAATTCTTTCTGAGTGGTGATGTGTTATACAAAATAAACTATGATATGGTGCTACTCAGGTGTATGGAGAAACAGGAAGTAGATACGCTTATGAGAGAAATCCATGAAGGTTCTTTAGGAACTCATACAAATGGGCATGCCATGGCTAGAAAAATCCTGCGAGCTGGTTATTATTGGTTAACGATGGAAACCAATTGCTATCATTATACAAAAACATGTCACAAGTGCCAAATCTACACTGAAAAAATGAATGTGCCACCTACTCCTCTGAATGTCATGAGCTCTCCTTGGTTGTTTTCGATGTGGGGAATTGATATGATAGGCATGATCGAACCGAAAGCATCTAACGGACACCGGTTCATATTGGTTGCCATTGATTACTTCACCAAATGGGTAGAAGTGGCATCCTATGTGAATGTGACAAGTCAAGTGGTTACTCGATTCATTAAGCAAAATCTCATATGCAGATATGGGGTTCCAATCGGAATTATAAAGGACAACGGGTCTAATCTGAACAACAAAATGATGAAGGATTTATGCGAGGATTTCAAGATCGGGCATTATAATTCCTCACCATATCGACCCAAGATGAACGGGGCCATTGAAGCTGCCGACAAAAATATCAAGAAACCAAATATCAAGTCCAACCCAATGCCTCTGCATGGTGGACCAGCAATAAATGTCATCAAAGTAATCACTTACTGTGGGGCAGCCAGACGAGTAAAGGCCCCGATAAATCTGTTGAAAGAATATTTGATGGAATGTGAATTCCTTTTGGAACATAATGAAGCATTCAAAAGGACATTACAACAATTGGTGGACCAGGGGATAGTCCAATTCGGACCATACCCTGAAGGTGAATATGTAGCAGCAATTGAAGGAGGTACGAAGAAGCCACTGGTAATCCCTTGTCAAAGGCCAGATCTTAACAAGAAGACCCTTGTGATCCCGTGGGGAGACTCAACATAAACACCTGCAATAAATCCAAAACAAATTATGAGGATACCAGTAGTTCCAAAGACTACAATGATTATTAGAGGGCCATCTCCTACCACTTACAAAAGTGACAAATCAGTACTGTGGAGTTATGATTCAACCGTATATGTCAATGGCTTAAAACAAGAATGTGAGCCACCATCAAGTCAAGGACCTGCAATCTCAAATATAGCGGGGCAGGAGGCAAGACCCGTAGTGGTCGATTGTTTGGATCTGAATCACCAAAGAAGAATGATAATGTGGTGTAAAATAAAAATGACACATTGGTGAGAGATAAAGGGAAAGCATTAGTGTAGTTAAATCAATAACCTCTGAACAAAAACTTCATTGATCAAGAGGCAGATGAATTTCTAAAGATAATCAAGAAGAGTGATTATAGGATGGTGGATCAGCTTCACCAAACCCCAGCAAAAACTTCTATACTCTCGTTGCTCATTAATTCAAAAGCACATTGAGATTATTTAATGAAGGTTCTGATTTCTGCTCATGTCGCAGAAGATATTACTGTAAACCAATTTGACAATGTTGTAGCAAATCTGACATATGGATCATATTTGGGTTTTAACGACAGTGAGTTACCTCCACAAAGCCGAGCTCACAACATGGCATCGCAAATCTCGATTCAGATAGGTACTACGAGCTTGTCCAGGGTACTTACTGATACTAGTTCAGGCCTTAATGTATTACCAAAATCCAGTATGATGAGGTTAACACTAGATGGTGTTGTGATAAGACAGAGTTCCATGATAGTTAAAGCTTTCGATAGTTCTCAGAGTACGGTATTCAGAGAAGTCGACCTTCCTGTCAAGATCGGCCCACATATGTTATATATCACTTTTCAAGTCATGGATATAGAACCAGCATACACATGTTTACTTGGACGACCTTGGATTCATGCAGTAGGGGCGGTCATTTCAACTTTACATCAGAAACTAAAGTTCTTTGTTGAAGGAAGATTGTTCATTATCGATTGTGAAGAGTATATCTTTGTAAGACACATTGAATCGTACAGGTACATCGGTGCTGATGAAGATTGTATAGCCACACCATTTCAAGTCCTAAAGGTTGCCTCAGTGGTAACCTTACCGCTGGGAAAAATCAAGAAACCTATTGTAACTTCATGGAGAGATTTACAAATAGCAGTGAAGAGTGGTACCTCGAAGGGTTGGGGAAAGCTCCCAGAAATACCTAAGAAAAAGAATCGCTTTGGTTTGGCTTACGAATTATCAAAGGCTACTCTAAAAAGCAAAGCATGATTTCCTCCAATTCAGGAAACCTTCATCAACAAAGGAGTAGAGCATGGCGGACAGGTGGCAATGAAATCCAACAAGAACAACACCAAAAGAGCATTTGACTTCATTCGTGAATGCGCCCCAGGCGAAGAACTCAAGAACTGGACAGCTATGGAGATTCCTGAGATCTGTTTTACAAAGTAATTTTCCTTGTTTTTGAAAGAATCTATGTCGAGCCCGAGGCGTAGGGGTTACTTGTAAGGGTCCCCCATTTGTTTCAAACAATATTCACGATTAATAAAATTATATTTTGTATTCAATTAAGATACCTATTTTTATTTTACATTTATATATTATATTTAAAAATGACAATACTTTCCTTCATATGCATTTTGATTTGACACGGGGTTCTTAGCAGTGGTACATTATCCACCTTGGATAGCTAACATCGTGCCAGCACCCAAGAAGGATGGTAAAGTACATATGTGTGTAGATTACCGGGATCTAAACAAATAAAGTCCTAAAGACGATTTCCTACTACCTCACATAGATGTTTTGGTAGATAATACAGCTCAAGCTTCGGTATTCTCATTCATGGACGGCTTCTTAGGCTATAATCAAATAAAAATGGCACCCAAAGATATGGAAAAGACTACCTTCATGACACCTTGGGGAACCTTCTGCTATAACGTAATGTCGTTCAGTCTGAAGTACGCGAGGGCAACCTATCAACAGGAAATGCTCACACTATTCTATGATATGATTCACAAAGAAGTCGAAGTGTACATAGATGATATGATTTCCAAATACCATATGGAGGAGGACCACATCATACATTTTCAAAATTTATTCGATCTTCTACATAGGTTTAAACTAAGGTTGAATCCAAACAAGTGTACATTTGGTGCCAGATCAGGCAAATTATTGGGTTTCATTGTAAGTCAGCGGGGTATTAAGGTGGACCCCGACAAAGTAAAAGCCATACAAGAAATGCCAACACCAAGGACAGAGAAAGAGGTCTGTGGTTTCTTAGGAAGATTAAACTATATTTCAAGGTTTATATCGCACCTAATTACTACGTGCGAGCCTATATTCAAACTACTACGAAAAGATCAGACGGTGGTATGGAATAATGATGGCCAGACAGCTTTCGAGACAATAAAGCAATATCTACAAGAGCCACCAATCTTAATGTCTCTAGTTCCCGGAAGACCAATCATCATGTATCTAACAGTACTTGAAGTATCAATGGGATGTGTACTGGGCCAACAGGACGAAATAGGTATTAAAGAGCATGCAATCTAATACCTCAATAAGAAACTCACTGACTGCGAGACCAGGTACTCACTTCTCGAAAAAACTTGTTGTGCATTGGCTTGGACTACTAAAATATTGAGGCAATACATGTTAACTCACACCACGTGGTTAATAGCAAGAATGGATCCTTTAAAGTATGTATTCGAAAAACCAGCCTTACAGAAAGGATTTCTAGATGGAAGATGCTACTACCAGAGTAAGACATCCAATATGTTACTCAAAAGGACATCAAGGGTAGTTTACTAGCTGATCACTTAGCTCATCAACCGTTGTCAGAATATCAACCAATGGAAGTTTGACTTTCCAGACGAAGATGTCAAGGTTATAGGTAACCGCGAAATACTTGGGCCCGACGAAGGACCTGAATTGGGGGCACGTTTAACACTCATGTTCGACAAAGCTTCAAATGCACTGGGGCACGGCATTGGGTTAGTTTTGACTTCTCCGAAGAATTATCACAAACCTTATACTCTAAGGTTATGTTTTGATTGCACCAACAATATCGTCGAATACGAAGCTTGTATCCTGGGTCTGGAAGCTGCCATTGATCTAAGAATCAAACATCTCGGAGTATTTGGAGACTTTGCACTAGTCATATACCAAGTCAAAGGTGAATGGGACACTAAACATCCCAAATTAATTCCATATCAAGATCATGTTTTAAATCTATCTACAGAATTCACTGAGATCACCTTCAGTCATATCCCACAAGAAGAAAATCAGATGGAAGATGTTAGAACATAGTTTGATTCTACAACCCTTGTAAGAGTTTTGATGATAACAAACACTCAAAGAACAATTATGCTCCCTAAATAAGTTTTTTTTTTTGCAGAGAAGTTCTAATGGAAGAAGAACAGAAGATGAGTTAGATCGTTGTTCAAAATCTGGTTCAATACATCTTTTATAAAGAAGTTCTATAGATGTAACTTATGAGTGCCTAAATGCTGTGAATAGGAACTCCTTTATTCTGATTCATACATTTCTGGAAAGAAGTAACGGTAATTATCATCTTCTGAAGCAAGCATGTTCAGAAGCGTTACAATTCACTTATGGCTATTCAAAAGTAACGGCTGAAAGGGGGCAAGAATATCTATATTTAGAAAGCTCTTTAATTACTATTTATCAACATTCCAAAAGCTCCCACATGCGTTTCCTATCTAAACAAATATTGAAGAAGAAAATGTTTACGATTTTGTTGTGCACAACAAACGAAAAAGTTTCATCACCTTCATCTTACAAAAATTCATTTGTGTAAAACATCACTTGTGTGATACTATTTTATTAAAAAACACATATTGTACACTCTTTTCAAATATTGTATTGTGTAATTCCTTGAGAAAACTGGGTTGTGGTTTAAACTTAAGAAGACTTTGACGGTTGTCATAGTAACTGTGTAATCAAGTTTGGTTAGTGGATTAAGACCTCGTTGAGAGAGGCGAAATCACCTTGGCAGATGGAATAAAGTAGTTTGAGTTCAAACGAACCAGGATAACCAACATGTTTTTAATTTAAGTTTTAAAAATCTCAATTCAACCCCCCCCCCCCCCCCTTCTTGTGTTTTTCCAGTCTTCAATTCGCATCAGAGCGCCTGGTTCTGAGTACAAGCACTTAACTGTTTCAGAAAAAGATCCAAGCAAGAAAAACATTATGGTGGGACAAAGTTAGAACATCAACAATGATTACCATGATGAGAAAGACAGAATCAGCGGCAAACCTCCAATCTTTGATGGAAAAAACTCTTATTACTGGAAAGACATAATTGAAAGTTTCTTTCTAGCTCATGATGATGATCTTTGGGATATGGAGACTAATGGGTACATGCATCCTATTGATGAAAGCGGTCATAAGAATGACAGAAAAAGAATGACAGATCATCAAAAGAGAGAATTCAGAAATCATCACAAGGCCAGAACTATTCTCTTGAGTGTTATCGCATACACAGAGTATGAGAAGATCACAAACAGAGAGTCAGCAAAAAACATGTTTGACTCCTTGAGAATGAAGCATAAAGGCAACACGCAAGTCAAAGAAACCAAAGCTTTTGCGCTCATTCAGAAGTATGAAGCTTTCAAAATGGAAGAAGATGAAACCATTGAAACAATGTTCTCAAGATTTCAAATTCTGGTTGTTGGGATAAAAGTTCTGGATAAAGGGTACTCAACTGTTGATCATGTAAAGAAGATCATCAAAAGTTCACCCAATAAATGGAGACCCATGGTCACAACTCTTAAACTGGCCAAAGATATAAACAAAATCTCTCTCGAAGAACTTGTCAGCTACCTGAGAAGTTATGAGATAGAGTTAGAAGAAGGCGAGCCCCAGAAGCAAGGTAATTCTTTAGCTCTTAAATCTAACAAAAAATATGAACCGAAAGTTTTGCAGGAAAAATAAGAAAACTCTGGTGGATCCTCATTAGAATAAGACGAATTGTCTCTTCTCTCCAGAAGAGTCAATCAGTTGTGGAAGCACACGTAGAGGAAGTTCATAACTTCTAGAAGAACAGGGAATCATTCTAAACCATTTTCTGTATACAGAAACTCAAGTAACAGAGACATTGTCTGCTATGAATGCAATGAACAAGGGAATTACAAAAGCGACTGTTCAAATCTTCAAAAAATGAAACCTAAAAAGAAGTTCTTTAAGGAAAAGAAGAAAAGCCCCATGGTAACATGGGATGACTCAGACTCTTCTGAAGCTGAAACAGAATCAGAAGATGAAAGAGCCAACGTAGCCCTAATGGCCAACGTGTCAGATGACACTGGATCATATGGTTCATAATCAAACTCAGAGGCAGAAGAGATATTCGCTAACTTTTCTAGATCTCAATTAGAAGAAAGTATGTCAGAAATTCTTGAAAGATATCAGAAACTTCGAGTCATAAACAAGAACCTGAAAAAGGATCTAGTTTCTGACTCTGAAGAAACTAAGAAACTGAGATCAGAAAACTCTGAGCTTAAAGAAACAATTTCTAAACTAGAAGATAAATTACAAAAGGCTCAGAAAGAAACTGTCTCAGAAGTTCCTAGTAACTCTGATAAGATCATAAAGGAATATGATAATAGCTTTAAAAAAATTTCTTTCTAAAAACATATATAGAAGCAAGATGGCTTCAATGATCTATGGAGTTAGCAGAAATGTCAGGAAAGGAATAGGATACAAGGGTAAAGTATCTCAACCTAAGAAAGTTAAGGATATGGTCATAAAACAAACACCTCTTTTTTCTCACTTCGCCTATGGGCACAGAAATGACATAAATTATACTAGTGATGCTTTTTCTGCTAAACCAAAATTCAAACAGAATTTTGGTAACTCTAACAAACAAGGACCCAAAAAGATATGGGTACCTAAGGATAAAATTGTCTATGTTGCAGATATCTTTAACACCAAAATTGAAACACAAATCTTGGTACCTGGACTCTGGATGCTCTTGACACATGAAAGGAAGAAAGCATATGTTCCAAATCCTGGAGCTTAAGTCTGAAGACTATGTAGGTTTCAGAGGCAATCAGAAAGGGAAGATTATTGGCTCTGGAACTATTGGTAATGGTACACTTCCTTCTATAACTAATGTTCTATTAGTAGATAGATTAATGCATAACTTGTTATCCATAAGTCAATTAAGTGATAACGATTATGATATATTCTTCAATCAAAAGTCCTGTAAAGCAGTTAGTTAGAAAGATGGATTTGTCCTCTTTAATGGAAAGAGAAAGAACAACATTTACAAAATAAAACTTTCTGAACTAAAAATTTAGAATGTAAAATGCATATTGTCTGTTAATGATGAGAAATGGGTCTGGCACAGAAGATTGGGGCATGTTAGTATGAGAAGAATATCTCAGATTAACAAAATCAATCTGGTCAGAGGACTTCCTAACCTGAAGTTCAACTCAGATGCTCTGTGTGAAGCATGTCAAAAAGGAAAGTTGACAAAACCTTATTTCAAAACCAAAAATTTTGTATCTACCTCTAGACAGTTAGAACTTTTGCATATAGATCTATTTGGACCAGTGAAAACTGCATCCATTAGTGGAAAGAAGTATGGATTAGTGATCGTAGATGACTATAGCAGATGGACATGGATAAAGTTCTTAAGACACAAGGACGAGACACATTTTGTATTCTTTTCTTTCTGTAACCAAGTCCAAAATGAAAAAGATATTAGAATTGTTAAAGTCAGAAGTGATCGTGGTGGGGAATTCGAAAACAAAAAATTTGAATTATTTTTTAATTAGAATGGCATATCTGATGATTTCTATTGTCCTAGAACTCCTCAACAAAATGGAATTGTAGAACAAAATAATATAACTTTACAAGAAATGGCCAGAACCATGATCAACGAGACTAATATTGCTAAGAACTTCTGGGCAGAAGCAACTAACATAGCGTGTTACATTCAAAATAGAATCTCCATAAGACCTATTTTAGATAAGACTCCATATGAACTGTGGAAAAACATAAAGCCCGACATTTCTTATTTTCATCCATTTGGATGTACTTGTTTTATTCTGAACACTAAAGAACATCTGGACAAGTTTGACTCTAAAGCACAAAAGTGTCTCATGTTAGGATACTCTGAACGCTCAAAAGGCTATAGAGTATATAACATAGAAACACGGATTGTAGAAGAGTCCATCAGTGTCAGATTTGATGATAAGCTTGGCTCTTAAAAGTCAAAGCAGGGTAAAACTTTTGCAGATATAGAAGTCCAATTTACAGGTATTGAAGACACTGCATCAGAAGTTCCTTACAAAGAATCACAGTCAACTCCAGAAAAATATATCACAAATATTACAGCAACATCTAAAGAGCCTTTCCAGAAAAGACAATCCAGAAGCAGTTTAGCTTATCCGGAAAACAAAATTCTGGAAAAGAAAGATGACCCAACCAGAACAAGATCTACATTCAGAAATTCTAAAGAATCTCTCATGGAATTAGTGTCTCTGATTGAGCCAACTTCCATTGACTAAGCCCTTCTGGACAATGATTGGATACTTGCAATGCGGGAAGAATTAAACCAATTCACCAGAAACGATGTGTGGGATCTAGTTTCTAAACCAAAAGGGTTTAACATCTTGGAACCAAACGGGTATTCAGAAATAAACTGAATGAACAAGGAGAAGTCTTCAGAAGCAAAGCACGACTGGTGGCACAAGGTTATAGTCATCAAGAGGGGATAGACTATACAAAAACCTTTGCTCTAGTTGCCAGGTTAGAATCTATCAGAATTTTAATTTCTTTTACTATAAATAATTGCATCACTTTTTATCATATGGATGTTAAAAGTGCATTTCTAAATGGTTACATTGATGAAAAAGTTTATGTGCACCAACCATCTGGTTTTGAAAACTTAAAACATCCAGAATATGTCTATAAACTAAAGAGATCACTATATGATATGAAACAAGCTCCCAGAGCTTGGTATGAAAGACTAAGTAGTTTTATATTAGAAAATGATTTTACCAGAGGGAAGGTGGACACAAATTTATTCTGTAAACTATTCAAAAATGACATTTTAGTTTGTTAGATTTATGTAGATGATATTATTTTTGGATCTTCTAAAGCCTCTTTGGGAAAAGAATTTGCAAAGTCTATGCAGGCAGAGTTTGAAATGAGCTTGATGGGAGAACTCAAGTTCTTTCTGGGTATCCAAATCAATCAAACTCCAAAATGAACATACATACATCAAAGCAAGTATGTCAAAGAACTTCTGAAGAAATTTGACTTGTCAGAATGTAAACCATCCAAAAATCCCATGCATCCCACATGCATTCTGGAAAAGGAAGAGATAAGTAAGAAGGTAGAACATAATATCTACAGAGGTATGATTGGTTCTCTCTTATATTTAATAGCTTCAAGACCTGATATTTTGTATAGTGTCTGTCTGTATGCTAGATTCCAATCAGATCCTAGAGAATCTCACTTAACAGATGTTAAGTGAATTTTCAAGTATTTGAAAGTTACTACTAATCTTGGTCTTTGTTATAGAAAAACCAAAGAATACAAATTAGTAGGGTACTGTGATGCTGACTTCGCTGGAGACAGAATAGAAAGAAAAAGTACTTCTGGAAGCTACCAATTTCTGGGAGAAAATCTAATCTCGTGGTCCAGCAAGAGGCAATCCACCATTGCATTATCAACTGCTAAAGTTGAATATATAGCAACACCTGGATGCAGCACACAGATGCTCTGGATGAAAAGTCAACTTGAAGACTTCAACATATTTGAGAGTAACATTTCTATACTCTTACAACACTTATGTTATATGTCTTTCAAAAAATCCTATTTTACATTCTAGGTCTAAGCATATAGAAATTAAACATCATTTTATTATGGACTATATTCAGAAAGGAATTCTTTCATTAAAATTTATAGACAAAGACCATCAATGGGCTGATGTTTTCACTAAACCCCTTTCTGAAGATAGGTTTAACTTCATTCTGAAATATCTCAGCATGAAATTATGCCCAGAATGATAGTTTTGTTTATGTATACATTAACCCTCAAAACTTTATGTCTTTAAAAAAATTGTGAACATCTGATCAATAATTCTTCAGAAGTAAGAAGGAAAGTAGTATTATGATCTATCTAAGAAGATCTGAACGGTCTCCAAATGGTTCATTTCAAAGATAGAAGCTTGCAGTTCACAATATCAACATTTGTCATCTCTTCGCAAGGGTTTCTTCTAAGGATGAACACGTGTTCAAATTCTAAAGAGACTGAAACGTTAATTGGACGCATTGAGACTCGTGTCATATCGGTAGTTGTTTCATATCTCTACGCCATCCCTTTTTTTCAGGAATCATTAATGCTAGTAATCATTTTTTATTCCCCTTTTCTTGTTAATTAAGTCTCCTATTTTTCTACATATACGTTGCTCACTTTCACTATCACTTTTCCACTCTCAATTCCTTTTTCTCTCTTACTTGTGTTCAATCTTTCAAAAACACTAAAAAGTTTGTGTGAACAATGAATTCCTCCCAACAACTTGTTCAAAGCTCTCAAATCATTCCTGGATCTTCTTCTTCAACAGCAGAAAGGTACGAAGAACCCTCAAGAACTCTACTTACTCCCATTGATTCGCTAGAAGTTCTGTGTGAGCTCATTGTATACTTCGTCAGTGTGAAGGAAAATGGATACAATCTAATCCCTGATGTTGAGTTCTAAGGATGGAACAAGTACTTTGATCATCTACTAGGTCCAGTTTTTCCAAGACTTGTTAAAGAATTATGGATTCATGCTACACCTTCAAATCATCAAGTCACTTCTTTTGTGATGGGAAAGAAAATAGTAATCTCTGAAGATCTCATTGGCAAATTGATAGGTCACGAAGGCGGAGGTATTCGTTGCAGCGATATGGCTGACAAAAGCTCTGACCTAACCAAGATTTCAAAATAGAATTTTACTTCTGGCCAACCATCCAACAAAATCAAAGATCTGAAAGACTACCTCAGAATTTGGTCAAAAATCATTTTGGGTTGCATCAATCACAAAAAACCCACAAGTTCTCCAGACTATATCAATATTGATCAGCAGTATCTTCTGTACTTCATAGCAACCAAAGCAAAGGTTAATCTTCCCCATCTTCTGTTTAATCATCTGAAGACCAGTGTCAAAGGGACAAGAGAAGAAGAAGTAACAAAGAGAGACTGGATTCCTCTAGGCAGACTCATCTCAGATATTCTGACAGAAAACAAACTGGTCAAACATCTGACTGAGGCTCAACAAGTCAGCACTCTGGAAGTTTGTGCTGGTAAACCTCTCAACACTAAGAATCTGAAGAATATGAGATTATTGAAACCATCAAGAAGGATCCAACAATAACAACCAAGGAAGTCATTACAAATAGAAGAGTACCTCTAAAGGACTTTCCACTCTTCACTCAAACAGATGCTTCTTCAGATATTATTCTCAGGTATATGGATGCTTGCCAAAGGGACGGGACAAATCTAGAAGTAAACATCCGTGATCTGAGACAACAACCTTTGGAAATTTGTCCCAAAAATTTAAGGAAAAGAAAAGCTACTACAAAAGGAACTTCTCAGAAGATTCCCAAGGCTGCTAAAAAGAAAGGTAATCCATCTTTTATTTCTGTTATTGAATCAGTACTGTTATCAACATCTAAAAACCCTTCTTCTCCAAAACCCACAGAAGATCCATCGCCATAAACTTTTGATGACTTTGACATTGAATTTGACCCCTAATTATCTCTAGATAACCTTCTGAACAATCCACATACTACCCGTCTTGACCAAAATCAGCCTGAACTTACTCAAGTTCTTTCTGATATTGATCAATTTGATCCGCTATTTGAAGCTCCCCACACAGAAAATCCAAACTTTGACTCTGATACCACAACATCCATTCGTAGAATCACCTTCCCTCTCATGGTCTCTCAACCACCCACAATTCCCTCAACTTCCTCATAAAACCTCTCCATCCCAAATATTCCATCTCCCTATCAATCAACTCCACCAAACTCACCAAATTCACCCATTGTTATTTCTGACTCTCCCTCTCCCAATAACCACCCAGAAGATCATGTTCGAACAGTTATAGACTTAGAAGCCTTGGACAATCTCGTCACAAGTTCTCAGAAAATCGTCATTCCAAAACCAAAACCAAAAATTTCCAAAGCAGGTGTTGGTAAATCTCTGCTGATTTTTGAAACAGAAATACAGGAATGGGTTAACTCTCCGAAGCTAGCTTGCGTAGAGAATCTTAATCCAGCTGCTTCTAATTCTCATTGGAACCAGTTCAGAAAATGGTTCAGCTAAGGAGATAAGTTATGAAATTGCTCAATAGAACTTCGGTGATCATCTGAATATATTCAAGGATCAAGTTCTACGTCACTGGGAAAAGAAGCCACTCCTTCTGCTGGACAATGTCCCTTGGGAAGATCATCATCCAACAGAATGTGGTGAACCATCCTCTGGTCCTCTTCTTCTGGTTATGTTTCAAGACAAAGTCAAGGAAGTTGAAAAAGCTCCTGAGTCAGAATCAGCCGCAGCTTGCTCTGAAAAAGTGATTCTTTCTGCTGATATACCCTCTTCATCTCTTGTGCTGCAAACTCTAGAAAAGTTGAAGAAAGAGAATGTTGTGTTTAAGGAAAGGCTAGACAAGCAGGACGATACGTGCAAGGAAATCAAGGGGATGCTTGGAAAACAAGAGGAATCAAACAGTCATATCAAGAGTTTATTGGAATCCATGTTCACACGACTTCCACCACCTCAAACTTAGTTCTGAAATTTGTTTTCTTTATTTTTTATTTGTTTCCTTCAAAAAGTGTTTTTACTGGAATCTCTTTGAATACAACTTGCCTTTTATTGTCTGCAATGTTTTTATTGCTTTTTGATTCTTGACAAAAAAGGGGGAGAATGTAAGATATTTCTAATATAACAGTATCGAGACTCAGTCTCAAACATTTTTAATATCATAACTTCTACTGTTTTTTTCTGAAAGCAAAACAGGAACAAACTCTGTTGAGGACAGAAGTGGACGCATCAAAAATCCTTTTCTCAAAAACTCTGATCAGAATAATCTTCAGGGAAGTATTTCTTCTCTATCTGAGTATTCAACTTAGGGGGAGACTTTAAATGCTTTATATTATTTAAATTTCTATCAAAATATCCAAGTTTTTGTCATTATCAAAAAGGGGGATTATTATCATGAGCTCTCCTTGGCTGTTTTCGATGTGGGGAATTGATATGATAGGATGATCGAACCCAAAGCATCTAACGAACACCAATTCATACTGGTTGCCATTGACTACTTCACCAAATGGGTAGAAGTGGCATCCTATGCGAATCTGACAAGTCAATTGGTTACTCGATTCATCGGGAAAAATCTCATATGTAGATATGGGGTTCCAAACAGGATCATAACGGACAATGGGTATAATTTGAACAACAAAATGATGAAGGAGTTATGCAATAATTTCAAGATCGAGCATCATAATTCCTCACCATATCGACCCAAGATGAATGGAGTCGTTGAAGCTACCAACAAAAATATCAAGAAAATCATTCAGAAAATGGTGAAGACATACAAACATTGGCACAAAATGCTTCCCTTTGCTCTGCATGGCTATCGTACCTCTTTATGCACATCAACAGGCGCAACTCCTTTTTCTCTAGTATATAGCATAGAGGCAGTACTCCCAGTTGAAATAGAGATTCCATCACTTCAAATTCTAATGGAAACAAAGCTTGAAGAAGCCAAGTGGGTTCAGACACAACTTGATCAACTTAACTTCATTGAAGAGAAACACTTGGTAGCTTTGTGCCACGGTAAATTATATCATAAGTGAATGAAGAAAGCCTTCGACAAGAAAGTCTGTCCTCGAGTATTCAAAGAATGGGATTTGGTGCTCAAGAAGATTATGTTGCCTCGTCTCAATTCACATGGTAAATGGACACCCAGCTATGAAGGTCCATATATGGTAAAAACAGCATTCTCCGATGGTGGTCCCATCCTTATAACAATGGATGGGGAAGAACTACCGCATCCGGAAAATTCAGACGCAATCAAAAAATATTATGTATAAGAAAGCTCACTACGTTCAAACCTTAAATAGGCGACTTAGGCAAAAAGGAGCGTCCCAGTGGATTGAAAACCTGAAAGGGAGATCCAGGCAAAAATTAGGGACATACGTAAAAAAATTATCCCGGGGGATTGAAAACCTGAAAGGGCGATCAAGGTAAAAATTAGGGATCTTATTCAAAGAAATAAGAATAAAAAGACTGCAATCTAAGAACTGTGACTGCAAAACCACAAAGGAAGAGATGGATCCAAATCATCCAAATCATTCAACTCAGAAGAAAAGAAGATTGGAGCTATCAAAAGAACATTGGATAAATGGAAGTAGTAATTATCATTCTTCATTGCCATTTATGGTTTTAAAACTTTCTGTAATTACCTCTTTTAAGGAGTTGCATCTTGTATTTGCGCCTATTCAGAGGCATATCAATAAAACATTTACTTTTTCATCTTGTGAATTGTGTTTTCTCCTTTTCAAACTTATTTGCAAAATACTACGATTATTTCTTGTGAATACTGCTTTGAAATTATTTTGGGGATTTGACAAATAAAAGCACTTGATAAAACATCGAAAAGCATTTTGGTTAGAAAAACATCAAAAGAAAATCCATGCCCGCGTCCATGTCCACGCCCATATCTACGTCCATGTCCACGCCTATATCTATGTCCACGCCAACGTCCACGCCTACGTCTACACCTGCGCCTACGATACAAACACCAAGATCTTGCTGATACTTTTCACCATGTTCAAATCAATTCAAAGATACCATGATGATGCAACATACAACATCGGGGGGTTTGATAATACAAAGTCAATGGTTTGAAAGGAGAGAATATCGAAAATATTTGTTCATAGCATTTTTTGGGGCATACACGCACATTTAGCACATATGTAAAAAAAACTGGGGGCATATATAGATACTCAATGCATATCACTCTGGGTTCATATCAATCTAAGACATCATGCATATACGTCATTCATGACATTTTTCCAAACATACTTTGAACGAAACCAATGTCTTTGGACTCTCCATCAGATTATTACCTTGGTTAAGAACAGGCACAACTGTGATGTGTTTCCTCCATTGCAATATAGCTCATTGCGTCAGGCTCCATGCAGCAATGTGTGAAATCTACGATATAACTCATTGCATCAGTCACCATGCAGTGATGTGTTTCCTCATCTGCGATATAACTTATTGCCTTAGTCTCCATGAAGCGATATAGTTATCAAGCTTTTCCAATTATTTGTCCCTTAAGTGGCGATAGATATGCAAATACATTTGCATAATCCATTGCATCAGTCTCCATGCAGCAATGTTATTATCAAGTCTTTTATGCGATACAGTCCATTGCCTTAATCTCCATGTAGCAGTGTCATCAATCAAGATATTTCTGCGATATAACCCATTGCGTCAGTCTCCGTGAAGCGATGTGGGAAATTCGCGATATAACTCATTGCCTCAGTCTCCATGCAGTGATGTAGTTATCAAGCTTTTCCAATTATATATCCCCTAGGTTGTGATAGATATGCGAATAAATCTGCATAATCCATTGCATCAGTCTCCAGGCAGCAATGTATTATCAGACTTTGTTTTATTCATCCCCTAGGTTGCGATCAATAGACAAAGTCAAATCAAAACTTACTATATTAGTCTCCAAGCATTAGTAAGTCATCCTTTTCAAAACTTGCATTTTTGTAAATATACAAGAGAATCCACAATCTCTTAGATACTGACGGGTTATCCGCATCGTCATATCTAAGCCCAATCAACTTTGGTCCAAACGTTGGTAAGATGATACATCATCATCTATACCCACTCTTCATGCCCACGGGAATATTGTACATTGTATCCTTATGATCTTTTGGACGAATTTAGGGGTTTTCCATTATTTAATAACCCACTGATTCGAATATACAAGACCTACATATTCTCGCACCATTCAATACAAGAGAAATTAAATAGGGGCAGCTGTCATACTCCAAAATTGTCCTACCATTTTAATAGCCTTATTATTAGTGTAAAACATATTATTTGAATATTTGCTTATAGGGGTTTAAGTATCAAAAAGAGGTATTTTTTAAATAAAAATAAAGTGTATTTTATAATGTAAGGGTGTGTCATTTAGGCCATCAAAATCTGATGGTCTATTAAAAGTTTTTATTCTTTTTTTTAAATAGAGAGGCGCTTTTTGACTTCACCAGGCCCATTCACTTTTTTTTATTAATGGTCCATAAGAAGAATTCTTGGTCCATATTTTTATATGACTAGAAGACAATTTCTGACTTTTGATTATTCAAAATTGTGGTAATATTATTAATCACTATGTTAACACTTAATTAAAATTTTGTTTGTTTTATTTTAATTAATGAAATCAGATTAAAAAAAACAAAGAGACCTTTACTAAATGCACAGTCCAATATCTTTTAAGGTCCAAACATTTAAACTTATTAGGTCCATTACAGATTCTTGCATTAAGAAATTGTTTTGCTCTTTTTTACAAATATTATTAAAATTATATTATTATTAAAAATATTATTTCATAAACTTAATCATTTTTGTTTTGTTTTAACTAATTAAATGCTGACTAAATAAGGCCAGAAGTTAGATTTTTAATCGCGTGGTCCAAAATCATTATAGGCCCAAAGCCCAAGCCCAGTTCAATTGAGGAAATAATGTTTATTGTTGGCATTAGAAAAAATGCATACAAACAAACGTCTACTGTTCAAATTTTTAAAAAAAATAACGTGTATTCTAAGAACAGTAACCGAATTCAGTCTTTATTCATCCAATCATCAAATAATAAAAACAAGTAAATTTGTACATTGAACATAGAATTAAAATTTTACAAACCAAATACAGAAACTAATCAAAACATAATTGATTTACAGACAAAATCAACCCTATTATAGAAACAAGATTAAAATCGTATAATAAAGTTACTGACATATTAATCTTCTTCCTAATTTGTAAAATCCCTAAAACTCTATAAAAACCTAAAAATTAACAGTAGAAGGGGACGAACAGAAATTAAGAAAAAGAAGAATTTACAAGAAATTTACAAATAAGAAGAAGAGAGAGCCTCATCCTACCGCGTATCCACCGCCACCGCCTAGGATTTCAATATCTAAGACCCTAAACTCTTCAACCGCCGCCGCTACTATCTCCTTCGCCGATTTTGCACCCTTCATCACCGTACTTGTCAAACCCAAGAAAGAAGAGGTCAGAAGGAGAACAGAAACAGATCAGGATCGGAGGTGACATAACGAAACTCAACTTTTTGCTTGTTTGCTTCGCGATTTGATTTTTGTGGTTAGAGTTGGGGAGGGTAATGGCCATTGAGGTTGGATTTGGGGGTGTAGACGGTAAGCGTCGTCACGTTTGGTTCGATTAGGGTTTGGTAGATTGGAGAAGAAGGGGAGAACAGAGAACGAATGGGTGAGGGGTTGAGAGAGAAAGACGGATGAAGAATAAAAAATATAGTTGTGAATTAATGATATATTGTTATGTATTCTTGTGCACGCATGCTTATGATTATTATCACGCTCCCTTAGTCGTATTTGTGTGATCATTATCCAATGGCCTAAAACGCGTGTGTCCATGGCCTTACGGTATACTCGTCCATACGATGTCTAACAGACTCCCCAAACACTCGTTGCCTTGGGCCAAGCCCAATTACTAAGCACACCCTTTATTTTTTGTTTCAACGCAAAAGTACACCCCCAGTCTAATGGGCCAAGTCCAAAATCTGGACTTAGACCCCCCTACTATTAAGACCCTTCATTTTACTCTGTAGTTTAAAAGCATACCCCCTTGCACTTTTGGGGTATGCTTTTGGGGCATGCTATTGACACCTCCTTTCTTTACTACTAAAACTAGATTTGCAAACCACCACCACCAACCCCCCCCCCCCCCCCTTTTTGATTTTTTTAAATTATTTTCTTTTATTTATTTTATTATTTTTATATTTTCTATTTTGTTAATATTATATTAATAATTATTATTATTATTATTATTATTATTATTATTATTATTACTAAGTCACATGATTATTATTTTCTAATTTCATTCAAAATATTATTTATTTTTATTGCATAAAATATTTTTAATCATGCGTTTAAATAAAGATGTTTTCTACAGTTAACACATAAAAATTATTCAACCAACAATAAATCATTTTTCATAACTAAATTAATTCAATAATTAATTTTTAAAAAGGATTGCGAAGCATATTTTAATTAACTTTGCGCTTTGTCTAAATATCTTTGCTACTCACACACCTAGACTAAGTATGCGGAAAATTAAAATATTTGTGTAATCCATAAAAAACAAAAACCAACTACGAACTACGAGTTGGGACTATGATTCCTCATAAGAGGATACGTAGGCATACGATTAAAATTTTGACGAGTTCCCCTAATAAAACATTAAAATCTCATTTCCTAAGATCGCGCTTCTAACCCTAGTATCCTTATGAACAAGGTAGATGAGGGGTGCCTAACATTTTCCCTTCGTCTAGAACCGAGTCCAAAAAACCTAGAATCTCTAACTTTTAGGGTTATCATTTATATTCTCTTCTTTAGGATAAAAATTAAGGGTGGCGACCCTCAAATTTAAAACCAGTTACAACAGCTGGCGACTCTGCTGGGGACTCAACCCTATGTTTAGGAGCCTTTTCCTTAGATTTTAGAGATTTTCTTATTTTTTGGCTTCTTTATTTTGCTTATTTATTTATTCATCTATTTTGCTTATTATATTTTATCATATTATATATGTGATGGGATTTAAATTTTGCAAAAATATTTTCAAAAATCCTTAGAAAGAAGGTTCGTCTATTAGCCAATGGGATAATCATCCCTATGAGTTTATGTGACGACTTCGCCTAGAGTCGGTGGAATTCTACAAAAGGAATACCTCTCAAGAGACATCCTCTTGAGAAGTATGACTTTGGAATGACATATATAATTCTTTATACATTTAAACCAAAATCTCATGTTGAGACCTTTTATGACCTAGAGACGAAAGTTTCGATCTGTAATGAGGCTCCACTTAATGGAGGTCCTTGTGCCTTTCCCTCTAGTGTTATTCATGATATCTTTAAAGAAATCACCTTATGGGCAGGATAGAATATCTATAGGCCCAAACTAAGAGTTTACCTTATAAGAATACCATCCATAAAATCTCATCACTAAGCCCTACATTCATGCATCTTTGCATTTCATATATTCATTATTCTCTATTTTCTTTTGTTTGTCTTATTCACAGGGTTTAAAAAAATATAATAGTCAAAAGTTTTGGTGAGTGCCTGAAAATAAATACCAAAGGGAAATAACTTGTCTGCATCAATGCCATCAAGCCAGACGTAACAAAAATCAAGACTGTAAAAGAAAGATTATCTGAAAGGGCTTTGAAAATATTCACGTCGTTATGGAGATATCCTTGACTTAACCAAAATAGAAGTACAATTGAATGGTGTTTCTGCTCTAATTCAGTTCTGTGATCCTCCACTGAGATGTTTCACCTTTCAAGACTTCCAGCTAGCACCAACTCTGGAAGAATTTGATAGAATTATGAATTTTTCCAAAGAGAAGGCTTATGTGGATATCGGACAAACTATCGACGTCAAAATCTTGACAGAAGGCTTAAAGATTCCTTATCTCAAATTGTCTCTTAATTACAAGAAAGAAGGAGACATACGGGGGATTAAGAGATGCTACTTAGAAGCTAAGGCTTTTGATCTTGCTAATAATAAAGAATGGGAGTCCTGCGTTGATTGTCTAGGACTGCTTGTATTCGGTGTAATCTTAAATCCCACGAACTTTAGACTATATTGACCCTGCGGCTATTAGCGTATTTTGGAGTACAAAAACTTTCAATATGGATTCAACTCCCGCTCTCCTTGCTGACATCTATTATACAAGGTATGAGTGGCCTCAGAAATTAAGGTCTCTTACTGCTAATTCTATATTATACTATGCAAGGAAGTTGGAAATTGGTGATATTGTTTATAGTTGCGAGGACTTTCCTAATGTTCCATTGATCGGATCACAAGGTTGTATTAATTACAACCCTACCTTGACCCTACGACAACTAGGATATCCCTTGAAAGATAAACCTTAAGGCGAACAACTCCAACAATTAATCATTCATGACATGGGCAAAAACGACCGAGAGTTGCTCACCAAAATTATTCGAGCCTAGAACAAGGTTAACAAAAGAAAAGCTGAAAAGAAGAATGTTGTGGCAAAAGAACCCTACACTCGATGGATTTTGGATAGGGTACAAATTGTTAAGCTGCCTTTTGACATAGATCCTGAATACAAGTCAGAGGTCCTAGAGGCTCCGCCTATGTCTTTGAAAGAAATAGATTATCTGAAGAAAGCTTTGAAACAAACTCAGAGGGAAAAAGAAGAACTAGAGCTCAACCTCCTTAACCTAACCAAAGAAAAAAGACAAATTCAGCGGATACTTGAATCAAAAGATCAACATATTCAAAGAGATCGCGAGGCATTTGAAAATGAGAGTCTTAAAAGTAAACTTTCGACTGAAAGGTTTTTAAGTGCTACCTTTAATTTGGATTCCCACAATCAGAGATTGGAAGATGCTGCTAGTGAAATTGGGAGATTAATCGGATGGTATGAAAAGGCAATGCAAGACAAGAAAGTGTTGGAGGAAGATCTAAGCGCCCAAATCTAAAGTTTGACACAAGCTTCTTTAGATTAAGAAGAGCAAATAAAATATCTCACCACCAGACTCCAGGATAGCCAAGAATCAGAGATAAAGGAACAGCTTGAAAGGATGAGGGCAGAAAGACTTTTTGCCCAAAAATTTGAAGAATATGAGCAAATATGCCTTGAGTTAGAAGGCCTCCAAAAAGATTTCCTGATACAACAGAGACTTTATTCGGAAAAATGGACTTTAGTATGCCAAATGATTCCAAAATTCATAAGAAATTATCACCCAAGAAAAACGTCTGAAAATAATGCATTCATTCGTGGAACAAAGGGTTAGACAGCTAGTAGTAGAAATTAGAAACAAAACATCCTGCTTCCTAAAAGAAAATAGAAGACCACCAAACGTTAGCTACCATTACAACAATGTGATCATTAGCAATTTATTTTCAAAAGTCTGACTTTTTTATCCATTAAACATAGATTGCAAGTTGAAATTTGGATAATCAACCCCAAGAACATTAAATTTTAAATTTCATATAATCTCATCAAATCTCAAGGCTACTCAATTACCACTGCTAGAATGTCTATTTTTCAACCAAATAAAAGGTTAACTAATCCTCTGATGATGACTATCCCAGTTGGCTAGAAAATAAACATGCAGAATTATCTTTTTTACGTTCTACTTGCTATAATTTATTCAATAAATAGTAATACAAACACCACAGTATATCTACATAACCCCAAAATTTAAGAAAAAGATTTCAGCAAAAGATGCAGTGAAGGCTACTCTCAGTGTTCTTATCTCAGCTCAACAGTCCAATTCAAGGTATCCTCCGCAAGACCCATCTGTAGACTGGTAAGGACATTATAAAGTTGCTGTGAAACCTTTCCAATGCCATCTCCATATGATACCCTGCAAAAATATTGAAAAATATAAAAATGCCAATCATTAATCCAAAATAACTGTATAACAAATTAATGGAGTCATTTGTTAATGCAGCAAGTACAAATTGTCTTCTGTAATTACTATGACGTACTTCTTGCCAAGATAAGTAACACTGCCAACAGGGGATACAACCACAGCTGTTCCTGTGCAGAAGACCTCGTCAGCATCTACCAATTCATCCACCGACACAAGCCGTTCCTCAACCTGCACATATTAGATGATGTTTTGCTTGCTTAGGTCTAAAACCAATAGAAACAAGAAGCAAAGTGTATTTTAGTATGAATACAAAAATGAAAACATCACTCCTTAATTTGCGAAAATCTAATTTTCAAAACCTGCTCCTTACTTAGACATAAAACCGATAGAACAGTAAGATTTTCAAAATCTGATTTTCCACTACTATAATGAAAATTAACAATAAAATTTTGATTGCAAATAGATGCAAAGATCACACGTTCATTTCTTCAATTTGGATTGAACAATTTACTAACTTGGGTTTCAATTCTTCAAGACCATGACTTATTTCAAGTAATGTGTCTATCAAGTTTTCTAAAGCCTCTTTCGCCTTTTTAGACATTTCTCTTGTTATTGGATTTCCAAGACCTTGAATGTCATCTATGCTTCCTTCCTTAGCTATGTTTCCTATGTCCTCATCATAAAGTAATCTCATCGTGTTGACTTGCAACCGATTTGTAATAGCACGTAGCTAGTATCTAACATCAGTTTGTATTCTCTAAATCTTTCCTCTCTCAAGTTACAAGCCAAGAATCTCAGCAACAATTTTATGGAACTTGTGGCACTCGTGGAGGCAGATTCAACAATTTTAGAGGTCGTGGTGGCAGAAATGAGGCAGGATTCATATTCAATGCCAGACCTGCTTCAAATCTGGACATGATGCAAGTATTTGCTATCATCATCACTCTCCGCAACCTTCATCATCGAACCAATGGCCCAGCATCTCATCCATTTTCTCAGCCTCCATTCATGAATCATTGGAACAACACTGCACCTCAGCAAAACTACAGTCATCAATGGTTTGCACCTACAAACTCAACACAGTGGTGTGGACCTCCCCCTTGTTTTGCTCCTAGACCTTCTTCATTGCCTATATCTCAGTCCCAAACCAAACAGCCTCAAGCATATCTCACTGGTACTGAAAACAACAACTCTCAATTTACAGATTCTCATTGGTATCCTGACTTAGGTGCCACTCATCATGTCACTCACGGTGCTGATAATTTCATGGAAAGCATTCCTACATCTGGATGAGACTAAGTAATGCTTGGCAATGCACGAGGTCTGCCTATGACTTCTATTGGTTCAACCACTTTTAAGTCCTCACACAAAACACACATTAGACTTACCTTACATAGTCTGCTTTTAGTTCCTAAAATCACCCAAGAATCTAATCTCAGTTAGCCAATTTGCTAAAGTTCTTCTGCAAGGAGCACTTAGAAAGGATGGACTCTACTCCTTTGCCAACTGCAATCTACACATAGTAATTAAAATAAGCACCGATCACCTAATATTCACACACTCACCAGCACTACATCTCACACAGTAGATTTGAATTCTCTTGCAAATAAAAAATTTATTGAATTAGGTCGTTCTTTGTATACTCAGTGGCGTAATAGGTTGGGTCACCCTCATCATGAGGCACTCAAGACTATTATCAACAGTTGTAATATCCATATGCCTACACAATCAAAGCTAGATGTTTGTCCAGCATATTGCCTTGGTAAAGTACACAGATTACCTTCATTCCAATCTACTACTACTTGCCATGCTCCTTTTGAATTAACTTTTGCTGATGTATGGGTCCTGCCGCTAATATCTCCTCGTCAGGCTATAAGTATCTCCTAACATGTGTGGATGCCTTCACTAAAGACACATGAATCTTTCTGCCCAAGCACAAATCTGATGTACACAATCTTCACACACTTCCTCACTTTTATCACAATTCAACTCAACAGTACAGTCAAATCAGTTCAAACTAATGGAGGTGATGAGTTTCAAACTCTTTCCTCATTTCTAGCACAGCATGACATTATGCACGGATTGACTTGTCCTCATACAAACCATCAAAATGGTTCGGTTGAGATGAAACACAGACATGTGGTGGAGACTAGTCTTACATTCGTACTCTTTTAGCACAAGCCAAACTCCCACTAAAATTTTGGATGTCTTTCAAGCTGCCACCTATCTAATTAACAGAACGCCTATTGTTACATTAGCAATGGCTTCTCCCTATCTAGCTTTATACAAAACATTTCCAGACTAAAAATTCCACAGTTTTTGGTTGTGCTTGCTACCCTCATCTAAGGCCATACAACCCTCACAAGTTTTCCTATCGCTCAAGAGAGAGGCTACTCCACTAACCACATGCTACAAATGCTTGTCAAGTGATGGAAGAATATACATCTCCAAAGATGTTCAATGAACTCAGATTTCCTCACTCCTCCATGTTTCTATCTACCTCAATCACCCCAAACAGAACTGCTCCTATATCAGTTCCATTTCCCTAATCTTTTTTTTATGACACAACATCATACCATACCTCATACAAGTACCAACACTTCTTCACCTAACTCATCTACAAAAATATCTTCCCACCAAGTTCCTATATCAGCACCCAAAGCTCAAGTGATAATTACTCTACTGACCTTGCATCAAGTCGGTATCCTGACTCAGCATCTACTTCACATCCCAACACCAATCCCAGCACACCTAGTCAGTCTTCACCCACACGTTCACCTGAAGTCACATTTTCCTCAGTCGCTACACAAACCTCACCAAGTCCATCCCCTCATCCATATAGAATACATCCTCAAAACACTCATTCCATGACTACCAGAGCCAAACATGGCATAGTTCAACCTAGACTCCATCTAACACTTCTCTTAACTGAGATTGAACCTAATTCCTATAAATTAGCACTCAAAGACCCCAAGTGGCTCTGTGCCATGAAAGATGAGCACACGGCTATTCTCAACAATAACACGTGGAATTTAACCTCTCTTCCTCCCAACGGAAGTGCCATAGGATGTAAGTGGGTGTTCAGGATCAGACAAAATCCGGATGGTTCTATCTCAAATACAAAGCTAGGCTTGTGGCAAAAGGATATCATCAACAACAAGGATTTGACTTCCGAGAGACTTTTTCACCTATGGTGAAACCTGCCATTGTGAGAATCATTCTCACCCTTGCCATATCTAGACAATGGCATATTGCCCACTTGGATGTGAATAATGTCTTTCTGAATGGCTTACTTG
The DNA here is from genome assembly GCA_948472305.1 of Vicia faba. Taxonomy (NCBI): domain Eukaryota; kingdom Viridiplantae; phylum Streptophyta; class Magnoliopsida; order Fabales; family Fabaceae; genus Vicia; species Vicia faba. The sequence goes on from OX451736.1 coordinate 1,141,653,791, forward strand.
AAGAAGTATATACGAAACAACCAATTGGCTTTCTTAATGCAGATACTTCACTAGTTTGTAAGCTAAACAAAGCCATTTATGGTCTAAAACAGACACCTAGGCCTGGTTTGAAAGACTAACCACTACCTTACACGGCTTTAGGTTTCAAACAAGCAAGTATGACCCTTCCCTTTTCACACTTATCAAACCTACGTACTCCCTTTTCATGCTAGTCTATGTAGATGATATCATAGTCACGGGAAATTCCCAAACCCACATCCAACGCCTTGTTGCAAAACTACAAGAACAGTTTTCACTCAAACAACTAGATAATCTTGATTATTTCCTAGGTATTGAAGTGGCTCATTTACCAAATGGCAGTCTCTTTCTCTCTCAAACAAAATACATAAGAGATCTACTTGCCAAAACAAATATGAGTGATGCCAAAAGCTTACCCACTCCTATGGTTGCAAGCCTAAAACTCACCAAAATGGGATCTTACTACCTAAATGACCCCATTTACTACAGGTCAGTTGTCGGTGCATTACAATATTCAACCATTACAAGACCTCAAATCAGTTTTTCTGTCAATAAAGCATGTCAATTCCTGTCACATCCTCTTGAAAAGTCATTGGATTGCAGTCAAAAGAATTCTAAGATATCTCATGGGTACTCTTCATCATGGCTTGCACATAATCTCAACATACCCCTCTAAACCACTGCCTATTACAACTCATTCAAATGTTGATTGGGGTTCTGATCCTGATGATAGAAAATCCACACCTGGCTCTTGTATGTATATCTTGGACCAAATCTGGTTTCATGGTGGTCAAAGAAACAGACTTTGGTTGTCAGATTCAACATTGAAGCTGAATACAGGAATTTACCCAATACAGCAGCTGAAGTCCTTTGGCTTCAATCACTTCTCATGGAACTCTAAGTTGCTACACTTACTTCTATTCTACACGGTGACAATCTGAGCACAGTGGCAATGTCTCGGAACCCAGTCCTACGTGCCAAAACCAAGCATATGGAGATGGATATCTTTTTCTTAAGAGAAAAAGTCATCAACAAAACCCTTGGTGTGAAACATATACCTGCTATACACCAATATGCAAATCTACTAACCAAACTGTCCTCACTCAGGTTTCTAACTCTCAGAGATAGACGTAAGGTTGTAGACAAATCTACTCTAATCTAGAAGAAGCTTCAAGACAGAAGACTCCTCCATTTGAAGTGGAAAAAATAGAGTATAGTGGCAAAGCCTCTATCTGTTTGCAATTAGCAGTGTTGTCGATAGTGGATGGTGGTCCATGGCGGAGAGCCAAAATCCCGCCATATTGGTCCCTTTCCGGCGCCGTTATAGCGGATTATGGCAGAAAAACCTGCAATATCAACCTATATTTACCATTGCGGCGAGCCCAAAAACCGGCATGTATATCCGCCATAGCGGCCGTGGCGCCGCAATTTGACAACACTGGCAATTAGCAAAACAGAATTACAATTAGGAAGGAATTAGTTAGAAAGCTTTAAATAGCATTAGAAGGTTGTTACAATACAACAACCATGTGCTGAGCTGTAACTCAGTGTAACTAACTTAGTTCAACCCAAGACTATTATAAATAGCAGTTAGCTATTCTATTGTAAACTTAACTTTCATTTTCTGTCGATCTAATAACAGAATTACAAACTAATTTCACTTCTCTCTTATTCATAACTTAATCAAATATGAACAATTATTCGTCTCTTCCATTTTTCTATTAGGACCAACTGATTGGAACCCAAATAAAAGAGAAGAAAATGTATTATTGATCAGAAAATGTATCACAAACGCATCTCTCCTGTAACCCGGAACAAATGCTCCTTAGGAATTTCGGATTCCTTCTACACAAACTCAAAAAGCCAAAAATCATCCAAAAGACTAATTGCCTTCTTTTTTCCTCTCACACTTGTAACATGCCTTTTCTAACTTTCCAGCTCAGCACTCCCCTCTCTATTTGGGTCCTATCAGAGGTCATGTCAAACAAATTAATATCCTTGTTGAGGGACTGATGGAAAAAAGAGTCAACGGGCAGATGAGATTCTTCTTTATAAATTTCCTTTTATAAAAAGATTCCACGTTGCTTCCTAAGATGCAAATATTGTCTATTATTCCCAACGGCACTGGACATTTATTGCTAATGTCTAGGGATCAAAAATATGTGTTTACTTCCTTTTTTCAAATTTAATTTGAAAAACATTTTTTTGGAAAAAGTCAGATATCAGAGACAAGACAATATTCACCGTTGACTAAAAAACTAGTACCTGGAATCCTTGGCTTTGAGCAACGTCTATTATACTCTTTCGAGTAATGCCAGGCAGGATAGTCCCTTTGATAGATGGAGTGGAAATAATGTTACCCTGAAAGCATATGGAAATCAGGACTACACAATGCAGTAAGTTCTAATGGATAGTATTTCAAAACAATAGTAACAATGAAGCTAGACCATAAAACATGCGAGAATACAAGATTTAGATACTTCATCATAACCTATGTGAATGATGCCAGATTAACAAGTCTATTCAGATTAGTGTGAAAGAGCCAAATATTAAACTCTTTTCAGATTTTAACTGTTTTCAATGAGACTTAGGTTTTTCTCAATATATGCTATCTATTTATTTCCAAACACATTTATATAACAAGCGCTAATTTCAGAAAACACATTGCTAATATACTCAACTCTGTTTTAAACTTTTGTACAAAGCTGCTATATAATTATTATTGGTGCTGCCATATGTATTCTTATGCAAGAATGCCATTTTTACCACATCTAGTTAGGCTACTATTTTTTTGTCAGGATAGGCTTTAACAAAACTTATGAACTTGTCTTAATCAGGGAGAGTTTTGTTTAAATGGAACTACCTAATATTGCCAACAGAAAGAAGAGTTTATGGAAATCGGAAAAAGAAAGAAAGAGAGAAAAAATTATTTATTTGTAAGGACCACAGAGAGAAGTAGTGTATGTAAGAATTGATATAACCGTATAAGGGAGCATTATGGGCCAAGAGGATGCCGTACCGATTTTGCAAGTATAGCTAAAAGAGTACCAAAACAAATTTGAACTTGTCTTAATCAGGGAGAGTTTTTGTTTAAACAGAACAGCCTAATATAGCCAACAGAAAGAAGAATTTATAGAAATCGGAAAAAGAAAGAAAGAGTATTAGAAAGTGAAGTAGTTCTCTTAATAGAATTCTGTTATTCTGTTAAAAGTCTATTACAAAAGAGTGTATCACTTTGCATTTATACTATGCAAAGTGATGACCTGCTATAGCGCATATCTCTAATAAAGAGAGAGAAAATAATTATTTGTAAGGACCAGAGAGAAGTGTATGTACGAATTGGTATAACCGTATAAGGGAGCATTATGGGCCAAGAGGATGCCGTACTGATTTTGTAAGTGTAGCTAAAAGAGTACCAAAACAAATTTGAACTCGTCTTAATCAGGGAGAGTTTTTGTTTAAACGGAACAACCTAATATGGCCAACAGAAAGAAGAATTAATAGAAAACGGAAAAAAGAAAAGAGAGAAAAAATAATTGTTTCTAAGGACCACAGAGACAAGTGTATGTACGAATTGGATTAACCATATAAGGGAGCATTATGGGCCAAGAGGGTGCCGTACTAATTTTGCAAGTGTAGCTAAAAGAGTACCAAAATATCACGTGATGGAGCTAACTCTGGAAAATGATAGAAAAAATAGCTGGGACACTAACATGCATGAAGAGTCTGATTGCTACAAGATAATGATTTTACTATTCCAGCACTTGTATTCAAGTCCAGGTAAATTATTGTTTGAATTTTGAGAGAAATGTGGTGGGAAATAAAACCATATGTGCAAAACTTTAAATATAGTGTAATAATCAAGCATATTGACAATGACCAAAAATATAATCACAGTGTAAATTTAAACTGGTTCATTAAATATAAGGGAGCATTATGGGCCAAGAGGATGCCGTGCTAATTTTGCAAGTGTAGCTAAAAAAGTACCAAAATATCACGTGATGGAGCCAACTCTGGAAAATGATAGAAAAAATAGCTGGGACACTAACTTGCATGAAGAGTCTGATTGCTACAAGATAATGATTTTACTATTCCAGCAGTTGTATTCAAGTCCACGTAAATTATTGTTTGAATTTTGAGAGAAATGAGGTGGTGGGAAATAAAACCATATGTGCAAAACTTTAAATATAGTGTAATAATCAAGCATATTGACAATGACCAAAAATATAATCACAGTTGTAAATTTAAACTGGTTCATTAAATATAATACCTTAACAACAAATATATTGCAGGAAGAAACCTCCTCCAAGTATCTTTTGTGCACACAGTCAAGGTACAAAACATCAGAGTAGCCTTTAGCTTTGGCTGCAGACTGTGCCTTAAGAACCTAAGAAGAAGAATCATACATGTGAAGAATGAGAGAAAGTCAGGATCTTAAAAAAAAATTAGGTATGCCAGTGTCATGAAATGATAATTAAAAAACCAAACAGAAACTCAAGCCACCTCTGAAATATGTCGTAATGGTCAGTTCTGTCAATAAAAAATATTTGTAAAAAAGAGGAAGAAAAATTAATGTGGCACTAGAAATTTCTCAATTTTCATCCATATGCTCATTTAGTCGAGTACAAGAAAGCAATTTTGCTGGTATTTAGTTGAAAGCATACTGCTAATTGAAATAAATAAAAAATAGGAAAATCTTCAAACTGAAGTGAAATTGCTACTACTACTACCACAAGTCCTCTTTAGAAGAAACAAATTATCAATTCAACAAGTCAAATGAAATGCCTTTAAATCACTTGATTTTAATTAATAGTATGGTAAATTTAAATTTTATTCTAAAATTACCCATATTATTAAATTCATTAATGGTTGAATAAACCCATGAGCATCAGAAATGACAATAAATAAGGGTATAAAAGGAAGTTTGAAATTAATAAAGTTGAAATTAGGTCATGTTTCTTATTAATAAGGACCATGAGAACAAACCCAATTATTTCTTATAAAAATAAGAAAGACTGGATGGAATATTATTTTAATTCAAGCAACCGGGAGAACATCAACAACCACATGTCAAAGGACAAAGAAACTGAAAAAGATAAGGAGATGCAATCTGGCTTACCGCAGCATAGTTTCCAATGGTCTTCACACCTCCAGTGCCCCCTGGAGTTGCACGATGCAGATCATTCTCTACAATCAGATTGATTGGAGACAAACCTTCCTGCGGTTTTATTGATAAGCCATAAACTTTTGAAAAGATAAATTGCAACCTTAAAAAAGAATTAGAAAGAGACGAGTGTGATTGTGACAGCATCAGACTGATAATTCTAACGTGTAATTAAAAGTCAAAATATTAAATGAGTACACTTCATTTAGATGTAGCTAATAAAGTCTACCAAGACGAAAAACTCTGGACTATAAACCCCTAAATGCTTCAACAGGTTTCCCTCATATATTCTAACTGAAAGTTCAACCCATTCAGACGCAACAAAAAAGGCATAATTAAATTTCTGTTAACGTATATCTCACAAGTGATGGTGAGAATAGGTAGTTAACATTATTAATCCGGCTCAAGTCAGCTTTAACTCTGCTGGAGCTGGTTAGAGGAATTATGACAGCTGGTAGTCATGGTCCATATCATAGGTATATGTGTGTATGTTGTGCCATAATTTCATTTAGTTGATAATGATGTTCATTGAATCAATGAGAAAGTTCACATCACTAGCATGGTAGTATCACTAACAATGATGCATCCCAGACCTCATAATATTCCGAAAGTCTCTGGCTCTAAGCTATTCATCGATGTGAAACTTGCAAATGAACACAGGAACTGTACAAGTTTATGATTCTAGGTAAGTTAATTGGGTTAACACACATACAAACTCATTTCTTCATAGGAGTGGACTCGAGTTTCATTGAATGTAAACTTAAAATAGGTAGCTACTGCACATCTATTATAATCACTAAGACTGACCACTGTCAGTATAGGAATAGCTTAACCCGCTATAGCAGGTTTCCCCAGATACTCTATATAAAGCATCAAGTGTCAGTTTGTAACTAACTTTACGCATCAATGAAATTCTGTTATAACAGAAATGAGAACCTCCACTCTACAATCTATTAAGCATAGTCAAACATACAAATCACAAGCCTAGCTGCAAGTTGACATATCCAAAAGGAGATCTAATATCTACAACAAAGTTACCCAACATGACATAATAAAACTATTGTGTTGCTATGAAACTGTAAAATGCACTTAGTATAAAATTCTCTTCAAATCCAGTGTCCAGGTATGAGAAAGAACACAATTCCTGTGATTCCTGTCATGAACAGTTTCAAACATCATCGTGAACCTAGCTTCAATCAAATATCCAACCAAGCATTGAACTCCACGTCTATTTTGGACCCATCATTCTGTTTACTCTACTCCGATCCAAAATTCCGCTTTCGATCTGTTGCAAAATTTCAATTTGAACCTAGTGTTTGCACGTTTGGACCAACAACTTGTGTTTTATATGTGAACTAGTCAACCATTGTGCTCTGTTTCCCAATTTCAAATTTGTGATTTAGTTATGTTCAGCTTGTGAATCGTTACACTTGCCTTGGTTCATGCGTTGCCTTTAGCTTATTTCAATTTTGCCTCAATTTAAATTTCAAGTTTGTGATTCAATTATGTTTGGTTTGTGAATTGTTACACTTGCTTTAGTTCATGTGTTGTCTTTAGCTTATATCATTTTATCTTTATAACAGAATGTGTAAAAATCATGAGTTGTCGTGAAACAATAAAGTTGTTACTTCTAAGACTAGTAAAACACTGCTGGATATGGTACTAAAGCATGTTTAGATAAAAGTATAGGTTTCTTAAATATCATATTTGCATGAGGTAAATGTTTGTGAGCTTAAGATTGAGTTTCCAGACTATTGACGGGTTTAAAATAGGCAATCAAGTTTGAAAATTTTAAGGCTATTTTCAAGTAAACCTTTCAAAGCTCCTTATTTACAGATGAAATAAAATAGTGATAGATTTATATAAACTTGCATATGAAGATTTCATATGTCAATGTAGAAATGCAGATACATTACCTTGAAGTAGTTCCCAACAGGTGAAACATATATTAAAAAGGTGTACTCTGGAGCAGGTGCAAGCCCAAGTACAGCTCCACTTCCCATTAGCAAAGGTCTAATATACAAGGAACCTTTACCCTGAGGTGGTATCTGAAACCAAAATTCTCCTAATCAAGCTTATGTGTACATACCAAAAACTCTAGATTTTTTATAGCAATTATAGGTTTTATAGTACCCAGCGTTTGTTTGCTAAAACAGTGTCTTTCACAGCTTCCACAAACTGTTCTACACTAGGTGATGGCATGCACATCCGCTCGGCACCCATCTTCATCCGTAAAGCATTTTCTTCCGGACGAAAGAGGAGTATATTACCATCTTCTTTGCGGTAGGCTTTTAAACCTTCAAATAACCCCTGCAATAATTGTGAACCAGAGAAACACATTCTTTTTCAAAGAAACAGACAGAAAATTCAATCCAAACGTAAAGGACACAAATTAGATTTTCAATTCTAATTAAAAAAAGTTAGAATTTTCAAAAAATGTAATAGCCCAAACTCAAAACCCAATTATCAATTAAGACAGTGTTCTTAATTGCAGGTCGCAGAAAATAGCAAAAAAATAGCTGTTTGTTTTAATTCCACTAAGCAGCAGTGCTATAACACCACTATTTCACAATATTTTGTACTAAATAGCGCACCACGGAACAATAACAATTCGCAAGGTTTTAAATAAAGCTCCGTTACTGCAATTTAGACTACAACAAAACAGTATTGGTAGCAGCCAGTACCGTTTTTCTCCGTTACAAAAAACTCAACAAAAAAAATCACACCAAAACACTATTACAGCTGCAACAAAACACAGTTACAGCAGCGGAAAAACGCCATTCCGGCTGTGACATAATGCTGTTCATAATAATAGACAGAGAATCTCATTTAATGCATATCTAAACATAAATTACATAACTTTATCTTCCAACATCTTATGATAACAAAAAACAATTTCCAATTTCAGTTAACACAAATAGTTTCATAATATTTGAACATCATCCTGATTAATTCACGCCACGACGAAATCAATCAGTAAAGCAACATCCATAACATCCGAAAAACGCTATAGCACCGACATTTAACAATAACTGGATTAAAGTCAAAAGCAACAACATCAAGTCAAATATGCAAAACCAAGAATTCAATTTTCATAATATAACCTGCCCGTAGTTCAAAACACCAGCAGATGGATTCAATTCAATGTTCCCAAATCGTTTCAGTTCACCCTTCGAGAACGTTCCACCTTGATCACATTTCGCGAAATACATATAATCAGTAGGTTGAATACCAAATCCAAGATTATCCCAATCTACATCAGCCAACTGAATCGCCTCACTACACAATCCAAAACCATCAACAAAATCAAAAAAACGTGACAAAGCAACAAAAAAAATCAATTAACCAAATTATAACAAACAGTTCAGAAAAAATGAAAATGAATACAGAACAACCTGTAGGTAGCAGAAACAGAGGCGGAAGGTCTGAGAAGAGAGGAAGCTTCGAGAACGTTCTGGGAAGTTGAAGGAAACTGCTTGTGAAGCTGCGAGGAAGGGAAAAAAACGGTTAGGAATTAGGGAAGATAAAATGCGAGGACGGAAGTAGAGAAGAAGGAAAGGGAAATACCTTGAGGGAGAGAGAACGATTGGGAGGAAATGCGGGGGAAAGAAAAGGGGAGGAAAGACGGGAAGGGCGGATCGAAGAAGTCAGTCGAATGCCAGTGAGTGCGGCGGTCGTCTCCATTTTGTTTTCCAATCTGCTCAAACAATGACAACTTCTTAAACTCTATTGTTAGTACCGGCGAAAGAAATTAGTGTTAGGTTTGTTTTATCTTTATAAATTTGTTGGTCAAAGCTTGGTTTTGTTTTTTTTATATTTTTTTGGGTAAATGTGGGATTATTTTTTGGCAGTCAAATGAACGAGATGACGAGGGGATCAAGTGCATCTTTGCATTAACTTTACGGATATACTTTTCAAAGTACTATATTTTACGAAGAAAAAATAGTCACTTTAATTTAATGGCATGGTGTCTTTGGTTGATTTTGCTCATTTTTGATGAAAGAGAAAATGTATAAAAGTGAAAATTGGGATGAGAGAGTGTGATGGAGAGACCTGGTCGGTGAAATGAACTAAGTAAGGAAAGGGATTAAGTGTATCTTTGTATTTGTGAGTGTAATTTGCTTTTTCAAATATATTTTGTATGATATTAAAATTATAAAAATACCGTACACTGAATATTGGACAGTATCTCTGAGTTAGTGTGGCACTATGTATATTTAGAAACATGTTATTGGACAGTATCATTTGAAACATGTTTGAAATTAGTCTCATTCATTAAAAGTTATTTTCTGCATAAAAATGTACTGCATGTACCGGCACATACGTATTTCAGATCGGCACATGCAACACAATATTAAAGCATGTGAAGTCCGTGTGAGATAGGCTGACACATGCTATGTATAGACCGACACATTTACTATCGTATTGAAGCATGTAGCCACTGATTTGCTTAGGTTGGCGCATACTCCTTCAGAGGTCGGTACATACTACTGATTTTATGTCTATGTATCAGCACATACTGATTGTTTGGGTCATTTATGCTTAATTCTTTCATTCCTAAAATCTCTTTTTTGTCATCTAACCTACATCACTATAAATACATCATTCATGCATCTTTTCAACTCAATGAAACTACAAATACATATCACCATTGCTCTTCATCTTCAATCTATGCATACACACTGATAAATCACACATAATCATCTTTTGTCAGGGTGTCATCTAGGAGAGGTTTGATAACGTCCAATTAAATTTTTGTGTAACCGAGAATATTAGGTTGAGAATTATGGGGGTTTCATTCAGAAAAATCTAGGGATTATCCTCTAAAATCTTTGGTAGATTTGGGCATTTTGTTCAAGATTTTCAAAAGAGGATTGTGGTCAAGTGAAAAGTCTTCGGAGTTTAGTACCTAAGGAAGTAGCGATACAACGACGAATCAAATTGAAAGTGCTTGTGTTCAATAGTTACAATTGATCGTGCGCGAAAGAGCTTTGGAGTTTGGTACCCAAAGGAGTAGCAAGATTCGATAAATCAATTGGGAGTTATTGTGTATTGGTCTTGTTGAAGATCAAAGAAGAGAATGGGTTAAATCAACATTAAATGGTTAGGATTTGTATGGTTGCTCTTGAACACTTCTCTTGTAATCATATTTTTTGCAAAGTAAAATTTTTTATCTCAATGCTAAAATGGAATTGCGGGGAGACGTAGCATAGAAAGGACGATTAGTGAACTTCCTAAACAAATCTTTCTCTCTCTCTCTCTCTCCTCTCTCTCTCTCTCTCTATGAAATGTGTTGAATGTGTTGTTTGATCGATCGATTTGTATAGAATTTTTTTATTGTTAAAGTTTAAATTGCTTTGTTGATTAGCTTATAATCATTTTGATTGTAAGTGCTTTTTTATATCAATAAAGCTCAGAGAAAATTCTGAAAAATTGATCGTGCGCCAAGTGTTCGATAAATTGTCAAGCTATATTTTTTTAACTTAATTTCATTGGAAATAGGAAATTGTTGTGTTTGATATTAAACGGATAATTGAGATATTATTATGTAGATTAATTTTATCATTATCTTAATTTCATATGGCTTGTGTATATCCGAGTTTCCAATAACTATGTTCTTTTAGACTACTATTTTGATATAGGCCAAAAACCTCCCGCTCAATATTATTTTTCAAATAAGTTTTTAAATACCTATGATTAAAAGGTAATTTTTAATTGAGAATTTATTCATCCCCTCTAGATAAGTCATCTGAAGGAAAATTGCGACCAAAAAGCGCAGCGGAATAAAAAATTTCCTTTAGCGATCCTTACGAATGAGCATGGTCAGTGATAGAAATATTTACCTCTTGTGGCGATTCAGATCTTTGATGTTGTGATCACGAGCGTTGATGAAGAACAACGCCTCTACTCAGTCCACACGAACAGATCGCTTCCGGTCACAGTGCTAGCTGATCACGAACGGAAACCTTGAGTGAGAGAGAGAGAGTCAAAAACGAAAATGCATCAAGTGAAATTGCTTCATCACAAGGGATCTATTTATAGAATCACTCGTGTGGGCTACAAGCTAAAAGCCCAATTAAGGCTATAAGCTAAAAGCCCAATTAAGCTTATGAACATCATACCTTATGATGTACCATATATCACTTATCCACGTGGTACCTTACCATTTTCCGTATTACACTTAAGTGCACCGTACCTTATGGTGTTCCTTATTTATTCTATCTCTCATCAACCTGTCCTTATGTGTGTGACCCTGTAGGTTTTCGCGACGTTGGCAATTATATTAAATCACACATTTAATATAATAAACAGTGAGTGGTATCTAGCAACACATCACTGTTACCCAAGTCACGAAAATGTCATGTGATCTGACCAAACCTTTTCCGTGATAATATTTGTGTTGTACAATTACCCTTTTGCCCTCATGTCTATATTGAACACAAGGCATACACTGTGTTACCCTTGTCCAGTTCAATATTGGGCCCTTAGACATTTATCCTGTTATGCAGGATGAGCAAATTCCATCTAGGTCACTCATGTCCCTTAGCATGCTTTGTGAAGTACCCATCAACCGTCTTTACAGTCATCCAGTTACGGATGACGTTTGATCAGCAATAAAGTACTTGACTCTACATCTAGGGTCCATAGTGGTTTCAGGTCGAAGGGTGGTATACACCATTATCATCATGAGAATAACTTATGACACTTTGCATAACATTCTATGTAGTATTCTCATAGCGGGTCAATCCAGTATAAATATTACTCCTAATATTCATACCTATGTCAAGACTTGATAACTCCTTATCTATGATCCATGAGATGTGATCATCAATCTATCTTCATAATAATCTTAATGCTTTAATGCTATCCCACTTCACATTAAAGCTTGACTACGGATACTTTAAGAATAGTGTCTTATGTTTAATGGGATCTCATGATTAAGTCACACTTAACATTTCATTAAACAAATAAACCATTCTAGGGATCCTTATTATTTTGGAAAGCAAACATAATAAAGAAATGCCTTTTATTATTAATAAATAATTAGATACAAGTACCAAAAGTATTAGCCTCTAGGGCTTACACCAACAATCTCCCACTAGCACTAGAGCCAGTCAGGCATACCCCTAATACCCATAGATCTAGTATGTCCATCATGCTTCAGCTGCGCAAGAGGCTTTGTTAATGGGTCAGCAACATTGTCAAGTGTAGGTACTTTGCATATTTTCACATCTCCCCGATCGATTATCTCTCGAATGAGATGATAACGCCTAAGTATGTGTTTGGATCGTTGGTGAGATCTAGGCTCCTTAGCTTGTGCGATAGCACCATTGTTATCACAATAGAGATCAATGGGATCCACAATGCTATGGACTATGCCAAGTTCACTAATGAACTTCTTGATCCAAACAGCTTCCTTTGCTGCAGTTGAGGCAGCAATATACTCAGCCTCGGTTGTAGAATCAGCAACTGTATCTTGCTTTGAACTTTTCCAGCTCACAGCGCCACCATTTAAACAAAACACATAACCAGATTGCGATCTAAAGTCATCCTTATCTGTCTGGAAGCTAGCATCGGTGTATCCAATTACAGCAAGCTCTTCCTGACCTCCATATATCAAGAATGAATCCTTAGTCCTTCTCAAGTACTTAAGGATATTCTTGATAGCTACCCAATGAGCATCACCGGGATTAGACTGGTACCTACTCGTTGCACTTAAAGAATACGAGACATCTGGTCGAGTACATAGCATGGCATACATGATAGATCCTATTGCAGATTCATATGGAATCTTATCCATGCGATCCCTTTCTTCCTTACTTGAAGGGGATTGTGTTTTTGACAGACACATGCCATGTTGCATAGGTATGAATCCTTTCTTGGAATCATGTATATTAAAGCGTCTCAACACTTTTTCTATGTATGTACTCTGACTTAGGCCAAGCAGTTTTTGTGACCTATCTCTATAGATCCTGATTCCTAATATATAGGCTGCTTCACCTAGGTCCTTCATTGAAAAGCATTTCCCTAACCAAGTCTTCACTTGTTGCAAGGTAGGGACATCGTTTCCAATGAGTAATATGTCATTTACATATAATACCAGGAATACGATAATGCTCCCACTAACCTTCTTGTAGACACAAGGCTCATCTTCATTCTTGATGAATCCATATTGTTTTACTGTTTCATCAAAACGAAGATTCCAGCTTCTGGAAGCTTGCTTCAATCCATAAATTGATCGCTGTAACTTACATATCTTTTGGGCTTCCTCTGGTATGTCAAATCCTTCAGGTTGTGTCATGTACACATCCTCAAGAAGATTCCCATTAAGGAAAGCAGTTTTGACATCCATCTGCCATATTTCATAATCATGATATGCAGCGATAGCAAGTAAAATCCGAACATATTTAAGCATTGCAACTGGTGAAAAGGTTTCATCATAGTCCACCCCATGAATTTGTTTATAGCCTTTTGCAACCAGTCTTGCCTTATAGGTATGTACCTTACCATCCATGTCAGTCTTCTTTTTGAAGACCCACTTGCATCCTATAGGGTTAACTCCTATAGGAGGCTCTACCAAGGTCCAAACCTGGTTTGTGTACATGGAATCCATTTCAGATTTCATGGCTTCTAGCCACTTCTCGGACTCAGGACCAGTTATGGCCTCTTGGTAGGTCACAGGCTCATCTTGATCCATGAGTAATACATCACCCTGATCACTTATGAGATATCCATATCTCTCAGGTTGTTGACGTATCCTGCTTGACCTACGCTGGTCTTGTTCTACTTGAGCAGGTTGCTCTTCCACAACTACTTGTGTTTCCTGCTCTAATTCCTCCATAGGTGTATCAATGCTTTGTGGTTCTTGAATTTCTTCAAGCTCTATTTTCCTCCCACTGATTCTTTTGGAAATAAAATCCTTTTCCAGAAAAACTCCAGTTCGAGCGACAAACACTTTGCCCTCAGAAGGATTGTAGAAGTAATACCCTCTTGTTTCTTTAGGATACCCCACAAATAAGCATTTGTCAGATTTGGGCTCAAGCTTAGTTGAAATTTGTCGTTTCACATAAACTTCGCAACCCCAAATCTTCATGTAAGACATATGTGGTTTCTTACCACTCCATATCTCATATGGTGTCTTCTCAACCTTTTTGGATGGAACCCGGTTAAGTGTGTAAGCTGCAGTCAATAATGCATGTCCCCAAAAAGAGTTCGGAAGATCGGCGTGACTCATCATGGATCGGACCATGTCTAACAAGGTTCGATTTCTTCTCTCAGATACACCATTCCATTGTGGTGTTCCGGGAGGAGTAAGTTGGGATAAAATCCCACATTCCTTTAGATGGTCATCAAACTCTAGGCTTAAATATTCACCGCCTCGATCTGATCGAAGAACTTTAATATTCTTACCTAGTTGGTTTTGTACTTCATTCTTGAATTCCTTGAATTTTTCAAAGGTTTCAGATTTGTGTTTCATTAAATACACATAACCATATCTACTGAAATCATCAGTAAATGTGATGAAGTATTGAAAACCTCCTCTGGCTGGTATGTTCAGTGGTCCACATACATCAGTATGTATGAGGGCCAAAAGATCATTAGCCCTTTCACCTTTTCCTGTGAATGGGGATTTTGTCATCTTTCCAATTAAACAAGATCTGCATGTCTCATATGATTCATAATCAAAAGAGTTCAAGAGTCCATCTTTATGGAGTTTGGAAATGCGTTTCTCATTTATATGGCCTAAGCGACAGTGCCAAAGGTAGCTTGGATATAACTCATTAGGTTTAATCCGTTTAGTATTAATGTTATAAATTGGCATTTCAAGATCAAGGACATATAGTCCATTGTTCATTTGTGCAGAAGCATAGAATATATCATTCAAATAAATAGAGCAACAATTATTCTTTATTATAAATGAAAAACCAAACTTGTCCAAACAAGAAACGGAAATAATATTCCTACTAATTGCAGGTACATAATAACAGTTCTCTAACTGAATTATTAAACCACTAGGTAAAGTCAAAACATAAGTTCCTACGGCTAAAGCAGCAACCTTTGCTCCATTTCCAACTCGTAGGTCAACTTCACCTTTTGCCAAATCTCTACTCCTTTTTAGCCCCTGCACATTAGTACAAATGTGAGAACCGCATCCAGTATCTAATACCCATGATGCAGAAGTAGATAAATTAATTTCAATAACAAAAATACCTGAATTTGAAGTCGCTACTCCATTTTTAATATCTTCCAGGTACTTTGGGCAGTTTCTCTTCCAATGTCCGGTCTTACCGCAATGGAAGCAAGTACCCTCCTTTGCTATGCCTCCATTAGGCTTCAAAGCAGGAACAGTAGGTTTAGGCTTGGCAAATTCCTTGCCTTTTCCTTTACCAACCTGCTTGGTAGGCCTCTTGTTCAGCTTCTTTCCATTACTGACCATCAGAATGGACTTCCCTTTTGTCTTCATATTCTGCTCAGCAGTTTTCAACATGCTTAGCAATTCTGGAAGACTCTTATCCATGTCATTCATGTTGAAATTCATGACAAACTGATTAAAGCTATCTGGCAACGATTGCAAGATAAAATCAGTTGCAAGTTCCTTTCCAAGCGGAAACCCTAACCTTTCAAGGTTCTCCACATACCCAATCATTTTGAGTACATGGGGACCTACAGGGTTTCCCTCAGATAACTTGCTGTTAAAAAGGGCCTTTGAAACCTGAAACCTCTCATTTCTTGCCTGCTCTTGATAGAGCATTTTCAGATGTCCGATCATATCGAACGCTGACATGTTCTCGTGTTGCTTTTGCAACTCCGAGTTCATAGTAGCTAGAATGAGACAAGCGGCTTCGTTAGCATCATCAAGATGCTTCTTATAAGCTTCTCTTTCTGCCTTAGGTGCCGAACTAGGCGGTTCCTCTTCAGGAACAGGTGTCTCCAAGACATACAACTTCTTATCGTGCTTGAGGACAATCCTCAGATTTCGGTGCCAATCCAGGAAATTTGTCCCAGACAATTTTTCCTTATCTAGGATTGATCGCAAAATATGGTTGTTTGTTGTCATGGTAATCTACAAAAAAAAATGAAAATATAAGTATCATTAAAACAACATATTTAATTAGGCCTTTAATCAAATATGCTCCCACTATTTTACTCAAACCAAATGACCCTCATCATTTGATTCGGAAAATCCCGTTGGAAGGCTTTCTAGTGGGTCGAGATCCATATTTCACTTTGTTCTAAGTCAGCGTTAGGCTGATTACACAAAACTAGGTTATTTAGGTAGGAACTCCTTCCAATTGTATCTCATACAACTCTCGAATATTTTCAGTTGGGTGAATAACTCCTTATTCTAATTCATCATATGAATCATTCCCAACTCTTGCTTCTAAACATGTATAATCTTATTATAATGTGTTTAGTTAAGTTTGACCCATTGTTTTAGCAGTTGGATATTACAATTATCCCATCGCACCTTACTAATATAGAACATGCACCTCGCGTAGGCGAAACCTACATTGTTCGATAATAGTCTTGATGAGTGCTAAAACTTGGAAAGCATGAACTTAATATTTAACTTGAGGGATTTTGTTATTAGTTTGATCTCACCGGCTTAACATGCAATTCGTCTCTCTCATGCATCAACATACAAACACATGCATCAATATACATAAAAGAATACAATTATGGCCCCTAGCGCAATTGTTCTCCCAAGCCAATGAGAGAACCTAATCTAACCTAATAACGATCTAAACTTCTCCAAGCAAGATCTCCAAGGTTATCCTCCTTTGATATTGTATTCTTCTCTTTCTTCATAACATTACATTACATAAAAGAAACTCGTTTTACATACGAGGGAGTGAGATGAGAAAAGAAGTTACATCAAGAATTTTTAGAGAGAGGCACGACACGCAGGCCGTATTTTACAATCCCAAAACAAAATAAAGGAAAAAAAAACTAAGGCCATAACTGATCACCACAAGACAATAATAATAAACACACTTTTATTATTAGTTTAAATTTTGTTAGTTAAAAAAAGGCAAATTAAATTTCGACGATTGATCACACTACGCAGAGTTAGCCGGGGGTTCCGCTGCCCGGTCAGCGGACGGGGGTCAAGGGGGCAGCGCCCCTTTGCGGGGTTGTCAGGGGCAGCGCCCCGGCGCAAAATTTTAATGAACAATTCATTTGAAATCGGCGTCATTTTCGCACAACTCTTGTGCATTCACAACCCTAATCGCATAACTCTGCAACAACACAACCCTTGTGCCGTCATGAACCCTAATGCAACAGTTTCATGTTGTCAAACACATTTCAATTGATAATTCAGTATGATTAATCACATGCCATTGCTTCACCATACTAATGTTGGATTCCGAAGCATATGAACAATGATCGGTCAAAGGAATAACAATCATCAAGTGTTTGAATGAACGAAACAGAAACAGTATATCTCATATACCATCGTTGCATCAGATTTACTTATATCATATATAAAAGTGATCGATCTTACTTGTGTAACCTATGGACGATCGATGTATCGCTGCTTCACCATACTAATGTCGGATTCCGAAGCATAGTCAACATCAATCATCCAAATCGTATACAACAGATGCCAAATTTAATTACTCGTTTATTATTCAATTTATTCTGGTTTTAATCGAATCAAAACAGAAAACATAGAACATAAACAACTATCAGATCCATGGTTTCGTAAGTGGCTCTGATACCACTGAAGGAAAATTGCGACCAAAAAGCGCAGCGGAATAAAAATTTTCCTTTAGCGATCCTTACGAATGAGCATGGTCAGTGATAGAAATATTTACCTCTTGTGGCGATTCAGATCTTTGATGTTGTGATCACGAGCGTTGATGAAGAACAACGCCTCTACTCAGTCCACACGAACAGATCGCTTCCGGTCACAGTGCTAGCTGATCACGAACGGAAACCTTGAGTGAGAGAGAGAGTCAAAAACGAAAATGCATCAAGTGAAATTGCTTCATCACAAGGGATCTATTTATAGAATCACTCGTGTGGGCTACAAGCTAAAAGCCCAATTAAGGCTATAAGCTAAAAGCCCAATTAAGCTTATGAACATCATACCTTATGATGTACCATATATCACTTATCCACGTGGTACCTTACCATTTTCCGTATTACACTTAAGTGCACCGTACCTTACGGTGTTCCTTATTTATTCTATCTCTCATCAACCTGTCCTTATGTGTGTGACCCTGTAGGTTTTCGCGACGTTGGCAATTATATTAAATCACACATTTAATATAATAAACAGTGAGCGGTATCTAGCAACACATCACTGTTACCCAAGTCACGAAAATGTCATGTGATCTGACCAAACCTTTTTCGTGATAATATTTGTGTTGTACAATTACCCTTTTGCCCTCATGTCTATATTGAACACAAGGCATACACTGTGTCACCCTTGTCCAGTTCAATATTGGGCCCTTAGACATTTATCCTGTTATGCAGGATGAGCAAATTCCATCTAGGTCACTCATGTCCCTTAGCATGCTTTGTGAAGTACCCATCAACCGTCTTTACAGTCATCCAGTTACGGATGACGTTTGATCAGCAATAAAGTACTTGACTCTACATCTAGGGTCCATAGTGGTTTCAGGTCGAAGGGTGGTATACACCATTATCATCATGAGAATAACTTATGACACTTTGCATAACATTCTATGTAGTATTCTCATAGCGGGTCAATCCAGTATAAATATTACTCCTAATATTCATACCTATGTCAAGACTTGATAACTCCTTATCTATGATCCATGAGATGTGATCATCAATCTATCTTCATAATAATCTTAATGCTTTAATGCTATCCCACTTCACATTAAAGCTTGACTACGGATACTTTAAGAATAGTGTCTTATGTTTAATGGGATCTCATGATTAAGTCACACTTAACATTTCATTAAACAAATAAACCATTCTAGGGATCCTTATTATTTTGGAAAGCAAACATAATAAAGAAATGCCTTTTATTATTAATAAATAATTAGATACAAGTACCAAAAGTATTGGCCTCTAGGGCTTACACCAACATCATCATAGTCTAACAAGTGGTATCAGAGCCCTGGTTGATTCCGTGCTTCGAAACTCTTATTAGAAAACGGCGTACGAACCTAAAAGGGATTACAAAACAGCCCCAATCTTTTCGGAAGAAAACTATAGTTATTGGAAAGATTGTATGTGCATTCATGTTAACTCATATGATAAAGGTGTGTGGGATGTTATGTTAAATGGTCCAACACCATTTTTGCTCGAATTTCGAAGGTGTATAATTTGGAAGAAAATGACAGGATGTCGAAGGAAGTTCAAATTTTCAAAGGGAATGTGAAGCTGATTATTTAAAGTTTTTTTCGACTGACTAGCTGAATAAAGATCTATTGAAGTCTTGTTATTATGGAATGTATAAGGACTTAAAGATATTTCAAGTTTCGAATTCAAATAATTTGACAGATCATAGCATGATGTTCGGCGCTTTGGATTGAAGGCTGATTTTGAATTCAAATGTTTTTGTTCTTATTCAGAAGGACGCATGGAAGATAAGGTTTTGAGAAAGCATGCAGTGTCGAACGTGGCATCTCTGTAGTAAAAGACTGTTATGGTGGAAGTAGTATAAATTAGGATCTTAATGTTAGATTTTAGTGTGTTCACTTTTGTACAAGTTACTCATAAAACTTGAAGTACCAGTGTTTAGAGAAAATAGTCTTTGAGAATGTACGTATGAATCACCATATTTTAATTGATTGAAAATTTATATTTACCAAAATCTCTTTCATACCTTTTACTTTTAAGTCGAAGTCTTTTTACTTTCCTATTGTCACTTTACACAGAATTTCGTCTTTTACACTTTAACCATAACCATCGAAAAGATGGACATTCAAAATATATAAACCAACAAAACACAACACACATCCTAGGATCAATCTAGTCGATCATGTAAGTTACCAAAATTTCTAGAATTTAGAAACTAGCGGTTGTTTACCAATTTTCAAGGTAAACAAATTGGCACGCTTGGTGGGACAGTGTCGTGTTCGTGTCACAAACTCTGTATTTCTTGTTTTATTTTTAGTATATCTTGTTTGACATTGTTGTATGAGATTGAGGAGTGGAAAATTAGCCAGAAATAACAAACAAAATCCAAAAAGAAAATATACTAGGAAGATGGTTAACCCATCACCCAACAACGATGGAGAACAACCACCCCCTTCGACAAGGGAAAGTACGGTTGTGTTGTCTGCAACCGAGTCGATACATGTTCAAGAAAATACAACGGAAACATCGACGAATGCTTTCATCGGTCCAATTCTATCTCCCGTACGGTAGCCGGGTAACCCAGTGAACACAAGGCCTCCAGGGGAAGATAATTACAAGCATTTTGCATCTGGATTCACAATGCCATTGGATGGCCGTGAACGACCATATGAAATGCCAACAACAATAATGGCAAGATTTAATAATAGTACTTCAACATTTTCTAACCCAAGATTGTCAACATTTTCTCCAGTACAAGGATCGGGATCAGGAGTCAACAATATGGGTCGAAATGTCCCTCCCCCGATATTCATTTCATAGTTGTCTAACTTAACAATGAATTCTGCAACGGCATTTCGACAGCAAATGGATGACAGCAACCATGAAATGGTTGGTGCTCTAGCCCAACAAATGGGAACTATTATTAATCCCTTGATTAAAAGTGTTATTGAAACAAATCAACAAAATTCACGAATGAATCAACAACTAGCAGTGCAAATGGCAGGAATTGTAAACTTCTTTGGTGCTCCTTGACCCCAAGTTCAACCCAAAATTTAACATCCTAGGCAAGAATGGATAAGGGAAAACCAAGGAGTAGTTTTCAAAGAAAATCATATTGTCAATCAGGTGCCACCAATTGCACAAAACATTGGTAATGTCAATCAGCAACAAAAGATTGAACAACCCATGGTCAAACAAGTGATACCAAGGGAAGAACCACCCCCGAGAATAGTCATGGTGAATAGAAACCAGAATGCAGACGAAGTCCTTCAACATTTTCGACAAGACGAATATCCAGGAGAGAATAATTTGGCAGCCATGGTCGAAAGAATAATGGCTCAAAATGGAGTAAATGTGGGCCTTCAAAGGTCAAACTATACGCCCCTTTTGTCTGAATACGTTTTACTAATAGATTTACCCAGAGGATGGAAAGTCCCAAAGTTCACAAGATTATCTAGTGATATCAGTGAATCTATTATCAAACACATAGCTAGGTGTGATACGATGGGAGAACTGACTTGAGGTTTTGCGTTTGTATTCGCAAATGTTTCGGTTGAGCAAGAGTCGCCACCGACTTTTTATTTTATCCTAAGGAAAGGTTAAAAAGCACAGCAAAAACCTTTGAGATGTTTTCTTGGGTTTGGGGAGTAAATTATAGAAAGGGAAGGTATTAGCACCCTTTCTATCCATGGTTATCCATGGGCTCTTAGTTACTTGCTTAGATCACTTGCCTTTGATTTTCAATTGTTTGAAATGGTGCTTTCAATTGTTTGAAATGGTGCTTTGTGTGTGGGTTTGAAAATGTTTTGAAAAGAGGTTAATATGGTGGCAACCTTTGTAATGATCCATGTTTGAATGTATACAAAGATGTACTTATCTTTTGAAAAGGTTTTCAATGTTTTTGAAAGTTGTTTTGAAAGTGTGTTGTGAGGTGTGTTTTGAAAAGTAGGCAAGTGTGTTTTGCAAGTTCATCAAGTAACTAAGAGTTGTCTACCCCTAAATTTACTCAAAGGTTTTTCCTATGTTTTAATCCTTTTAACAATTTTGTTCCACCATTGTATTTGATGGACAATCTTGTGTTAGGATGTTAACGGGACGGGCACGGGTCATCGTTTAGACCATGATTGCAATAGTGCCAAGTGTCTTTGGCAACTTTTCCTTTAAGGGACTTGATCATTTTTAGGCAACTTTCGAAAGCGTCATCGAGGGACTATGATCATTTGAATTGTTTTGTTTTTTTTTTGCCAAAGACACCCAACATGCAACATGGCCCATTATTTGAAGGCAACAAGTGGAATAACCCTAGGGGTGCAAGTGTGATTGGTGTTGTTTATTTTCATGCTTTTTTGTCTTTGAATTAGGTCAAGCTATTTGTTATTTAATTTTTGCATACAAACCCTAAGTCTATCATGACATATTTAGAAAGCTTTTAAATGCGAAAAATAAAATCCTAAATTATTACAACACAATTATGGGATGGGGGGTACAAATGTTCAAATGGGGATATTTAGCAAGAAATTAAAAATCTAAGTTATTACAATCCAAATTGAATATACAAGTATTAGAATTGTACAAGAATTAAATAAAATACAATAAATATGCAAGATGCAAAAAAAAGATTTTTATATGTATGTAAAAGTATTTTTCATGTGTGATATAAACAAAAATAAAAAAAGATCAATTTTTGGATACTTTGCATATTTTTAGGGCAAAACCCTAATTTTGCTAAATAAAAATATTTATTATTTAATATATGCAATATTTATTAATTATGCACAAAAAATAAATAAAAAGGAAGTATATTGTAAAAAAGTGATTTTTGAGGTTAAATATTAATAAAAATAAAAATGTATTATTTTTGTATTTTTATCCTAAATATTCTAAATATATAAGTATTTATATTATATATTAAATGTATTAAATATGTACAAAAATAAAATATTAATTATTTTACAAAAAAAAGTATATATATATTTTTTTAGAAAATGTTTTCAAAAGATAAAATAAAATAAAATCAGAAAATAGAATGTATTTTGTATTATTTTTAGTATTTTCAAATAAAAGTAAATATGTATATTTATATGTACAAGTTCAAATAAAAGCAAATAAATTCAAAATAAATGCAAAAATGTATGGAAAATATTTTTTATATTTTTTATGTCTTGACAAAAAATAAACAAGTCAGAAACAAAAAGAAAAAAAATCAAAAATGATAAAAATAAAGCACAATGGGCCAAGGGGGTGTATGTGTGAAAAGGTGGTGTAAACAGAAAAATAAGTCAGGCCCAGCCCAAGGAGGCTTCTTCAACCTCCAGCCATTGTTTGAACACAGAAAAACGCGCGCCCTTGCTCAACCTGCTAACTTCTGATTCCTTGATTTTTTGACAGATCTTAAAACATGAAACTTGTAGAGCTTGAAGCCACGATTTCAAATATATATAAAAGTTGATCTAACTCTCAGAAATGAGAGAGAATTTCTTCTCCCCCAATTCCTGACCTAGCTTTTTTCAGATATTCAGTTTCAAAATTCTCTCAGTACACACAACATAAATGAAAAGTAATGACATGGGTAGCTTCAGGGCCATGAGTAGGACATAACTTCTTCACAAACCTAAGCCTAAATATGTTTGGATAGAGAGATAGAAGTTCAAACTTTTACCTGTTCAGCTTGATTCGTGTACAACAATGGAGGTACTTTCAATGCAATGTGAGGATTTGTACAGCTTGCTTGAAGTTCAGGGATGCTTCTCCAACCTCTAACTTGCTTTGAAACTAACTGAAACGAGCTATGGAAGTTCACCTGCAAAACTGAAAAATGAAAATGGCAGATGGGGTTAGGAGTGTTACAGCTGGTGTTTAGGGCTTGGAACAGTTTCAAGGGATGGTATGGAATGTGTTTGCAAGGTTATCAGCCAAAGTGCACGAGTGGATTGAGTTGTGGACCTCAATCTGCAGCAGGTGCCCTGTTTTTGCAAGAGGATGGTGTTTCTGTGTTTGAGGAGGTATTGAAAGTGGTTAGGTCATGCCTTAGCTCAGTTATGATGTATGGAAAGTGTGGAGAAAGTTTGCTTAGGCTTGTTGTTACAGGTATGAGAGATGTGTTCCAATATGCAAAGTTTCTTTTTTTTTAAGTCAAAAATGCCAAGTTAGGTTGTAGGCTACCACAGGCCCCTCAAGCATGCTGCCAATGTTAGTCTTGATCAGTGGGATACGTTTATGAACTTGTGCCCAAAAGATTTGGCTTGTACCTCTTGATTTGTAAACTTGACATAAAGTCATGCTTTACAAGAATGGATAAAGTGCTTTTTCCAAATATGGCTTAATTTAACATGTATTGCCCAAATGAATGAAATAACATCTTGGCACAATGGTTTAGCATTGAATTATTGAGTAAGAAAGGGATTAGAGGCCTGTAACCTAGCTTGAACCATGCTGAGTTTGAAAATGCAAAGTTATGAACATGTAATTTGGCCATAATCAAAGTGACTTTTGCCCATATTGACAAATTCGATTCTCCCTAACCACAAGGGTGTTTGAGAAGTTCTTGGACAATTTGGAAAGCTTGGAATGTGTACTACAATCCATCTTTGTAATGCAAGTTGAAATTCCAAGTGGAAGCATGTGAAAAGTGGCCATGAAGTTAGGCAAAAATCCTGCCTAAAATAGGTCAAAAAATTTCTAAGTTAAGAATGTTTTGCACCCTTGTTCCAAAAATCATAACTTGAGCTACAAGCTTTTTTTGAGGAAACTTTGTGAATCAAAGTTGTAGATTTTGCAATGGACTATAACTTTCATGTTTTCAGTTTTGTTTGAATCCAAATGTATCTTGATGAAAAGATTGGACAAAGTTAGGAAAAAATTAGGGAATTTCATAACTTAGAAAAATTCCAACTTATGAAATTTCTTCATTTTAAACCCTAATTTGCAATTTTGGATTTCTTGATGAACAAGTTTCATAATTTGACATGTCTTGATGAAAAATGAATCTTGACACTTGATTTTGACCAAAAAGTCAAAGTTTGACTTTTCAGTATACAGTCAAATTTTGATCAGTTGACTAGAAAATTCATCTGTCAATCTTGTGCATTTGGGATCTTTTGAACTTGTTGAACATGTCAAGACAATGCCATTGAGTCCTTGAGTCCATATGTGAGCTTGGTTTGCCATTGGCTAGGTCAAACAGTCAAAAATTGCCTTTGTGCAGTCAAAACCCTAAAATGACCATTTTGCCCTTTTGGTGATCTGATCAAATTTCTTGTGGAATTGTGATCCAAACTTGACCAAATGGTTCATATGAGTTCATAATGTTGATGTGGGTCAAAAATCATGAATTTTGACTGTCAATTGACCACAGTTGACTTTTTCCTAATACAGCTGATTTCTAGGTCAACTGTCCAATTGACTGGGCAAGGATTGGAATCAAGGCTTGAAACTTGGTATGGATAAACTTGTGAGTCCAACATGAAGCATGAAAGTCATTTTGGGATTTTTAGGTCAAAACATCTTTGTGCAAACTCAAACCCTAATTTGGGTCAACAGTGCAAGGAGGGGTCTTGAGCAGAGCAAACCCTAACTTGATCTTGAGCTCCAAGGGTCTTGTGGTGAGAAAATGTTGATGAAATGGGAGGGAAAATTTTGGGGTACAACAGTTGCCCCTGTTCAATCTTCTTAGACCTGAGGATGTAGATTGGCTTGCGTGCCTTTCGTGATCCGAAGGTGGAAGATGATTGAACACTAAAGTGCCCAGAAATTTGCACTCGCATAGTGGAGTATCAGCAATGTGATGGCGGGAATGGGCTTACAGATGCCATTTGGAGAGATGGTGGATAGGAGGATGGGCTTATAGATGCCATCTGGAGACGTGACAGAACCTTGTCGGGAATGGGCTTATAGATGCCATTTGGAAGTGTTGATCGCGTAAGAGATTCCTTAACGAGAACTTGCGTACTTTGAGAAAGGAAGATGGTTTCCTGGCCTGTTACAGGTGTTGATACTCAGTCTCTTCATGCAGATATGCCCTGGCTAGGTACAGGTATCGAATCTACAATTAGTTGCTCAGAGATGTGCCCTAGCTAGATATAGGAATCGGATCTGGAATTTGTCGTCTACAGATATGCCCTGGCTGGATACAGGTATCGAATCTGGAATTTGTCGTCTACAGATATGCCCTGGCTGGGTACAGGAATCGAATCTGGAATTTGTCGTCTACAGATATGCCCTGGCTGGATACAGGAATCGAATATGGAATTTGTCGTCTACAGATATGCCCTGGCTGGACACAATTATCGAATCTCTAAACTCTTCATGCAGATATGCCCTGGCTGGATACAGGTATCGAATCTACAATCAAATCACTCACAGATATGCCCTGGCTAGATACAGGAATCGAATCTGGAATTGGTCGTCTACAGATATGCCCTGGCTGGATACAGGTATTGAATCTGGAATTGTGATAGTTGATAGTAATCATCTTTGGATTGTCCTTTTTCCTGAAAAGGCAAGACATTAGTTGTATGCAATGTCATGATGTATGAAATGCATGATGTCATGATGTTCTCAAGAATAAATGAGATTGTGTGATATGATGCGTATATGCATGCGTCATAGTGTATGATAATGTGAGGAATGTATTTTTGTCCAGGAAAATAAATCCTTGACGACTGCCGGGAGTTTGTGGAATCCTGGGATGACGTTGAAGAGTGGAGTTCTTCGTTTCCGCTGGGGATGACGGTTTCAAGAATAAACCGGTAGGAGAAGATGACTTCGTCGGGGAAATAAACTTGGTGAAGGGATTACTCTGCGGGGAATTACTCTGTGGGAAGAGATACTTCGCTGAGGTTTTGATGAGAGCTCCGCTGGGGATTCCATTGATGAGTTATGTTGGGGAATTTGATGAACTCCGCTGGGGATAAGAAGAACTTCGCCGAGGACGAACTTTCCGTGGTAATTAGCTGAGGATAACCCAATTATACCCTGGTAGGGAAATAACCTTTGAATAAAGTCAGGGAGAGACGTATGTACTCTGCAGGTGATAAGCTTCCAGAATCTACTGGGGATAAGCTTCAGAATCTACTGGGGATAAGCTTCCACTGATATGTCTGGTATTCCACCGGGGAACAATCTTATATTAAGACTGCCGGGGATGCTTGCTGAGGAATGTCTATATTCCGCTGGGGAATGTTGAGATCTTCTGGGGATACCCAACTTCCTTAAGGCTGACAGTAGACTAACTCTGCTTGGGGAGAGTATCACTAACTTGCTAGGGGAACATGTGCTTTTTCAAGGCTGATGGGGGACCAACTCTGCCTGGGGAGAGTATTGTTGAATCTCGTCTTACTCTGTGGGGAATTGAGGTAACTTGGTTACATTCTTCAGTCGAACTTACCTTGGTACCTTGGTGGACAGAGTAACTAGATCGCTTAGACAATTCTAAATTGCCCCTGTTTCTGATGTCGTCAGTAATTAGTCCTTTGTTTCGCATGCAAATATTCATGATTAGCAATTAATGTCAAATGCATATATCAAAAATGAACATTGGACGTTCTTTACAAAACAAAACAGAAAAAGGAAAAAACGATGGATAATTTGTCTGAAAAATTGAACTTGTATTGATTTTGAAATTTGTCTGTAAATAGGCGTTTTGTATACAGGAGGCTGACGTCCTAGAACGCCGCCGAGCAAAATAGAGTTTATACAATTTTGTGAAAAGGAAACAAAACAGCTATGTGAAAAATAATACCATTGGGTTCCAACTCTGTTATCGCCTTTATGTCTTCAAGCGTCTCATCACTTTGCTGCTTAGTTGAAGATGAAGCTGATTGATTGGAGTCATCTGAGCCCGATAGTTGATGCTGAATTCTGGATGCAAGGTGATCCAATGAGACATAGTATTACGCTTTATCCCTAACTTTTGCCTGGACCGCCCTTTCAGGTTTTCAGTCCACCGGGATACCCATTTTTGCCCAAGCCGCCTTTTCAGGTTTTCGACTTGCCGGGTGTACAGATTTTTTTTCATTTCATCCCTTATTTTTGCCCGAACCCTTTTAGTTCGCCGGAAAGCCCTTATTTTTGCCTAGGTCAGTCGACCTAGCGGGTCTTTAATTCATGTGTAGTATCTTTTTACTATGTCTGCATTGGCAGGGTGAGTAAGGTCGTCACCATCCATGGTGGTTAGAATCATGGCCCCTCCTGAGAAGATATGTTTAACCACAAATGGCCCTTCGTACGTAGGGGTCCATTTTCCCCTGGGATAACTTTGAGGAAGAATGATGCGCTTGATTACCAGATCTCCGACTTGATACTCTTGTCGTCTGACCTTCTTGTTAAATGCCCTGATCATCCGTTTTTGGTACGTCTGACCATGACAAATAGCAGTGAGTCTCTTTTCGTCAATTAGGTTTAATTGGTCAAGCCGAGTCTGGATCCAATCATCTTCGCTCAAGTCTGCATCTTTCATTATCCAGAGAGAGGGTATCTGGACTTCAATAGGCAAGACTGCTTCCATGCCATAGACCAAGGAAAAGGGAGTTGCCCCTGTCGACGTCCGTGCTGAGGTACGGTACCCATGAAGAGCAAACGGTAACATTTCATGCCAATCTTTGTAGGTCACTGTCATTTTCTACACAATCTTCTTGATGTTCTTATTTGCCGCTTCTACAACCCCATTCATCTTCGGCCGGTAAGGAGAAGAGTTGTGGTGTTGTATCTTGAATTGCTCGCAGAGCTCAGTGATCATCTTGTTGTTAAGATTGGTACCATTATCCGTAATGATCCTCTCAGGTACACCGTATCGACAGATCAGGTTGTGCCGAATGAACCGTGCCACGACGTTCTTGGTTACGGTAGTGTAGGAAGCTGCTTCAACCCATTTTGTGAAGTAATCAATTGCTACCAAGATGAATCGATGCCCACTAGATGTCGTAGGTCTGATTTCGCCGATCATATCAATGCCCCACATTGCAAAAGGCCAAGGTGCTGTCAAGACATTCAGAGGAACCAGAGGAATGTGCACCTTATCAGCATAGATCTGGCATTTATGACAAGTTCGAGAATGCTGATAACAGTCAGCTTCCATTGTGGACCAGAAATATCCTGCCCGCAGGATTTTCTTTGCCATGGTATGTCCACTGGAATGTATTCCGAAGATACCTTCATGTAGCTCCGCCATGATCTTTTCTGTTTCAGTCTTATCCACACAACGCAATAAGGTTAAATCATGGTTTCGCTTGTAGAGAATGCCATTGCTGAGGAAGAACTTTACCGCAAACCTTCTTAGGAACTTCTTGTCATTAACAGATGTGCCTTCGGGGTATTCTTGAGCTTCAAGGTACCTCTTCACTTCATGATACCAGGGTTTTTCTGTTACCTCTTCGGTCTCGAGATCGCAACAATGTGCAGGTTCATCCAACTTCCCAATAATGATCCGGGGCGCCTCGTTGTCCCATTTGACTTTGAACATAGAAGACATCATAGCCAACGCGTCCGCTAACTGATTCTCCTCTCTTGGGAAGTGTTCAAAATTTATCTCCTCGAAGTGGGGAATCAACGTCATCACGTACTCTTTGTAAGGAAGAAGATTTGGGTGTTTCGTATCCCACTCGCCTTTGACCTGATTGATCACGAGAGCGGAATCTCTGAAGACACTCAGAAACTTGATCCTTAAGTCAATTTCAGCTTGAAGACCCATGATACATGCTTCATACTCTACCATGTTGTTGGTGCAGTTGAAACATAGTCGGGCAGTAAGTGGAGTATGAGTGCCTTTTGGGGATATGATCACAACGCCGATACCATTACCCAAAGCGTTCGAGGCTCCATCAAAGTGCATAGACCATCGGGATCCTTCCTCAGGTCCTTCATCCAGTCCAGGTACTTCACAATCAGTCACTACCATGATATCCTCGTCTGGAAATTCAAAGTTCATCGACTGGTAATCGTCCACTGCTTGATGTGCTAAATGGTCTGCCAATACACTTCCCTTGATTGTTTTCTGAGTCGTGTACTGGATGTCGTATTCTGTCAAGATCATCTACCATCTTGCTATTCTTCCGGACAAGGCGAGCTTTTCGAATATGTACTTGATTGGATCCATTTTTGAAATCAATAGAGTAGTGTGAGTCAACATATACTGTCTCAGCCGGCAAGCAACCCATACCAAAGCGCAACAAGTTTTCTCGAGCAGTGAGTATCGAGTCTCACAGTTGGTAAACTTTTTGCTAAGGTAATAAATGGCGTGTTCTTTTCGGCCAGACTCGTCATGCTGCCCCAGCACACACCCCATTGAGTTGTCCAGTACTGTCAAGTATAAGATTAGAGGTCTCCCTTCAACCGGTGGCATAAGAATGGGTGGTTCTTGGAGATACTCTTTGATCTTTTCGAAAGCGACCTGACATTCATCGTTCCAACATACTACTTGATCCTTCTTCAGCAGCTTGAAGATTGGTTCACAGGTAGCAGTTAAATGTGAGATGAATCGGGCAATGTAATTTAAACGTCCTAGAAAGCCTCTGACTTCTTTCTCTGTCTTGGGAGTTGGCATCTCTTGTATGGCTTTCACTTTGGCAGGGTCCACTTGAATACCTTTGTCGCTTACAATGAAGCCTAGCAGTTTTCCAGATCTCACCCCAAAGGTGCATTTGTTTGGGTTCAACCTCAGCTTGTACAACTTCAGACGGTCAAATAGTTTCTGTAGATGGTCAAGGTGTTCCTCCTCAGTTTGGGACCTTGCAATCATATCGTCGACGTATACTTCTATCTCGTGATGGATCATATCATGAAATAAAGCAACCATGGCACGTTGGTAGGTTGCCCCAGCATTTTTCAACCCAAAAGGCATGACCTTGTAGCAAAAGGTGCCCCACTGAGTGACAAAAGTGGTCTTCTCCATCTCTTCAGGAGCCATCTTGATTTGATTATAACCGGAGAAACCGTCCATGAAGGAGAATACTTTATGCTGAGCAGTGTTGTCAACCAGAACGTCAATGTGAGGCAGAGGGAAATCATCCTTAGGGCTTGCCCTGTTCAAATCCCTGTAATCAACACACATTCGGACCTTACCATCCTTCTTCGGCACTGGAACCACGTTGACAACCCACTGAGGGTAAGAAGTCACTGCTAGAAACCCGGCATCAAATTGTTTCATAACCTCAACTTTGATTTTCTCGGACATTTCTGGACGCATACGGCGGACCTTCTGTTTTACCGGAGGGCATTCTTCCTTGGTAGGCAGGTGATGAACCATAATGTCGGTATCCAACCCAGGCATGTCTTCGTAAGACCAGGCAAAGATTTCCACATAGTCATGCAACATCTTAATCAACCGTTGTTTCACATTGAGCTCTAGATTGGCACCAATCTTGACTTCCTTTCTGTCTGTCTCAGTACCCAGATTTACCGTTTCCACTGGCTCTTCATGTGGATGAATGGCCCTCTCTTCTTGGAGTAACAGTCTTGCGAGTTCACCAGGAACTTCGCAATCATCTTCACCTTCATCTTCGGCTAAGTTGATCGGATTTTCGAAGTCATAACTGGCAGTAGCAGAGTCGTTACCAGTGAGATCCAGAGTGGATTGGAACCTGTATAAGTGAGTGTGTGTAAATATAGTTGTTTTGCAATATATAATAAAGAAATAAAAGGAGCGCAAGATTTTGAAATGCAACAAACGTCCAATGTTTTTATTGATGACATATGAAAATGACACACAAAAGCCCTCACAAATGAAGCCATGGTGCCTCGGGTAAGACACCGAGCCATAAAAGTTTCAAAATATTGTCTGTTACAAATTCAAAACAAAAGAGTTCATTACTGAGTGACAAAAGTAATAGGTGTGAAGTCTTTGGCAGTCCAGTTGCTTGGTCCACCGTCGGTTGCTGGGTAGATCCAACTGTCGAATTCAGATTCCTCCATGTCGTCTTCAATAGCATTCACTCCCGGGTTGGTGATGAACACAGGAGATTTTCCAATCCTTGCCTTACGAACAATCCTCTGAGCCTCTACAGTGAAGCCCAAACCAAATTTGTCAGTCTTTGGAGTGAAGTCAGGAAGTCGGCCCCAGTTTGCACACTCACCCTTCTCAATCACAGCCCGGGCATCCTTTAAGGAAGCCATCTTCAAAGGAGGGTCTTCAATCACAGTTTCAGTTGATGCCAGTGTCTGAGGCACATCTTCAAAGTGTTGAAAGGGGGTCTCAATGAACTCCTCATCCATCTCTATGTACCGGAACGAGTTGAGGTGGCTGACCATATACTCTTCCTCCCCTTGAACTGTCACAATTTTCCCTCTGACCGGGTACTTCAGCTTCTGATGTAGTGTGGAGGTCACCGCTCCAGCCTTATGGATCCATGGACGACCCAACAAACAAGAATAGGATGGTCGGATATCCATCACATAGAAAGTAGAATCAAAAACTTGAGAACCAACCCTGATTGGAATGTCAACTTCCCCATGTACCATCCTTTTTGAACCGTCAAAGGCCCGAACAATAATGTTACTAGGCTTGAGCTCTAAACCCTCACAATACAACCTGTCTAGGGCCTTCTTGGGTAATACGTTCAAAGAAGAACCGGTGTCTACCAACACATGGGCAAGAGTAGTGCCCCTGCATTCAATGGAGACATGCAGGGCGTCGTTATGGTTCTTTCCTTTGGCCGTCAGATCGGCGTCAGAGAAGCCCAACCCATTATCAGCAGTCAAGTTCGCCACACAATCGGTAAATTGATCAGCAGACGTTTCTTGTGGCA
Organism: Vicia faba; assembly: GCA_948472305.1. NCBI lineage: Eukaryota > Viridiplantae > Streptophyta > Magnoliopsida > Fabales > Fabaceae > Vicia > Vicia faba. The sequence goes on from OX451736.1 coordinate 1,141,686,494, forward strand.
CATGGGCCGTCTTCAGGAAGGAAATCAGGGCCTTGGCATGGGCCTCTGAACACAACAACAGTGATAGCATAGAAATCTTTGATGGGGTGTGCCCCAACTGCTCAACTACATTGAAATCACTCTTCTTAATGATCTTGAGAATCTCTTCCATCTCTTGCTGGGAAGCTTCAACATTGGTTGTCTTTGGTGCCTCCGTCAGGGCAGGAAAATCAATAGCAATCCCTTTGCCCCGAGCGTCAGATGACTCGGCAACAGGGGTAGGAACAAGAACTTGATCAGGAAGGGAAGCAGGCACACCTGCAGGTGTGATGATAAAAGGTCTCTGAATAGCTGGTGGTGCAATATCTGGTGAGAACAGCCTACCACTGCGAGTAACTTTGGCAGGCCCGGTGATGTTGCTGACACCGGTACTAGTATCAAACTCTTGCTTAACTCCAAGCACATAAACATCTGCCCCATAGTGCCACGGGACAGCTTTGTCGGATGTATAAGGGAGAGGCCCCGGAACAGTGATGATGATATGAGCGATCTTCTGAGTAGACATGATTTTGACAGGCTTCTTTGAGGGAGCCTTAGGAGGTTTATTGAAAATAGTGACAATAGAAACTTCTTCAGTAGGGGTAGCAGGAACGACAATCTTCTCGAACAAGATTTCTTTGCTATCCATCAGGCTTTGGATACCTGATTTCAGCAAAGGACAACCAACAGGTGAAACAGCACATAAAAGGCAACCTTTACCACATCCCGGAAATAAACCGGCTAGCAACAGGTTCCTCTTGACAGTCAACAACGGAGTAACAATCTCTTCCACGGAGGCTACATACGGGTCTTCTTCCATAGCATTCACTCCATGCTGGGGCATGGGAGCAGTCACAACATTGGGCCTTTCGGGCGCCTCAAACTGTATTTCTTTAGCATCAATAAGGTCCTGAACCTTATTCCTCAGAGCCCAACAATCATCCGTAGTATGCCCCGGGCTATCAGAGTGATAAGCGCAACGGGCATTGGGATTATACTTTGGAGAAGCTGTGCTCACTACCTTCGGAGCTTCTTTGACAGTTACCAGATTGGTGGACAGTAGCTGTGGCAAACTTTGAGACAGGGTCATGCTGAGCCGAGTGTACTGCCTTTTGGGTCTCTCACCCATTGGTTGGTTAAACTGCGGAGGAGCAGCAACAGGCTTCGAAATTACCAACGCATTGACAGTTGGGCGGCGTTCCGACTTAATTTGTCTTCTGAGATCATAAACAACACTAGCTTCCTTCTTGAAAGGTTTCTTTTCAGTACTCGCGGAGGCACCTTTCTGTATCTTCCCCGACTTGATACCAACTTCTATTCTCTCACCAGTCCAGATCAAATCTGTAAACCCAGCAGAAGAATTTCCAATTAGATGGTTGAAGAATGGACCAGACAGGGTCCCCAGGAACATGTCAACAAGTTCACGGTCAGTCAGCGGTGGCTGCACCCTGCCAGCCAGATCTCTCCACTTTTGCGCATACGCCTTGAATCCTTCGCCCGTCCCCAGTGACATACCCTGGAGTTGGGTACGCGTGGGAGCAAGGTCTAAATTGTACTGATACTGCTTATAAAATGCAGTAGCCAAGTCCTCCCAGTTTCGAATACTGGCTCCATCTAACTGATAGAACCATTCGAGTTGAGCCCCTGAAAGGCTATCCTGAAAGAAATTGATCCATAGGTTCTTATTTGTAGTGTAAGGTTGGATCTTCCTTACATATGATCTGAGATGCATCTTCGGGCAGGACAGCCCGTCATACCTTGCAAAAATTGGCACTTTGAACTTCGGGGGGATCACAATTCCAGCAACTAATCCCAAATCTTCGAAATCCAAGCCGGGAACTCTCTGCAGCTCCATAGCTGCCAACCTGTCTTCCAAGCTTTTGTAATTATCATCGGCGGGCGGGTATTGTTGTTCTGAGTAGTCCTTGTCTTCTTCAGCCTCTCCTTCTCCAGCTTCGGATTCGGAAGGTACCGCAACCCCATTCCCTTTACTGGTTCCCTCTTCAGACGTAGGGGGAAATTCAAGAACTCTTCTGGCTTAACCCTCAAACCTTCTTCCTAGGGTAGCCACCTCGACTCTTTTCTTCTTCTTTTTCACTTGCTCTTTGTTCCCAAGCAGGGCTTTTAGATCTTCCTGACCCTTTGCCAAGGTCATAAGGAGATGTTGAAACTGTGAGTTTTGAGACTGCAAATCCTTGACCGTCTGTTCGAGATCCATCTTACTGAAATAAACAGCAGAAAGATAAGGAAACCTGGTGCAGAGACCTGCTTATGTGCATGATGAATGATATGTTTGTTTATGCAATGCATTCAAGGATTTAGAAAATTCAAAATTGTTGCAGACAAAAAGAACGCACGTCATATTAATAAGAAGAAATTTGGTCAGTACATAAATGCCCCATGGGCCAAATATTAAAAAAAACTTCTCAAGGTAAAAAGATGTTGCGCATCCTCTTTGGTGCGATGTAGGTGTTGAGGGTCTCTTCCAAATGGAGTCGGCGGGTAAGCTCCAAAACCTTCTTCTCACTGGCGTAGAAGCTGGCTTCAAAAGTATTCCGTTCCTCCTTGAGTTGGATCCAACTCTTCTGCATCTCCTCCCATGATGTTGGCATGTCAGGATATAGGATTGTGTAGGGAACCTCTCCTTCCTTAACGGGCTCTCTAATCACAGGGAGAACATGAGGATAAGGCATCATTAGACTCTGGGCTCGGGTTCGTACCCACTTGAGATAAGGCTCAAGAGGGATGGAGTTCTTGTGCCCCAGTGTCTTGCTGTCTACCTTGTTAGGCATCCTCCAAGCTCTGATGAATCTTTGGCGAAGTCCTTGCGCATCGTTGTTGAAGTCAAAAACTAGGTCAGGAATCAACATGTCATGAGGGCCATCCCTTCGTGCATATCCAAATTGTCTCAAAGCTAGACAAGGGTTGTAGGTAATACCTCCTCTAATGCCAAGTAATGGAACATTAGGGAACTCTCCACAACGATCGACGATGATGACATTTTCTCTGGACCGAGAACACCAATGTACATCAGAGTGAGTGAGGGTCATCAACCGTTGCGACCACCTTAAACCTTGGTCATTTTTCAAGACAAATTGTGGAAGGTGCGAAATAAACCACTTTGCAAGGAGAGGAGTACAACACATGAGAACACCCCTCTTTCTCATTGTTCGTGTGTAAAATGAGTGGAGGATGTTCCCAAGTAGTGTTGGTATGGGATTCCTGGATAAGAAGATCTTGATGGTGTTGACATCTATAAGCTGGTCGGGGTTTGGGAACAGGACCAACCCATAAATGAGGAGTGCCACAATTTCTTCAAAGGCTTGTAGATCCAATGAATTCCAACACTCTTGTGCCTTCTCAAACAAGAATTTTGCTAAGAAGCCTTTGACACCGATTCTAGTTTCCCAATGCCCCTTGATGTCAGATGGTTGCAAGTGTAGTGCTTGAGCAACATCTTTAGGCATTGGTTCTTTTTCCGTACCGTTGTAGGGTAGTTGATTAAGAATAGGAAATCTCAGGAGTTGAGAAAATTCCTCCAAAGTGGGCACCAATTGGTAGTCGGGGAATGTGAAACAATGGTGAAGGGGGTCAAAGAACTGGAACAACACCTTTACCATGTCCTCTTCAATGCTGGTGTTGACTAGGCTGAGCAGTCTACCATGTCTTTCACCGAAGGGAGAGCTTTCCGGAATTCTGGATGTGAGCTCCTTGAGTTGAGGAGGGATTCTCACAAGGTTGACTTGGATAGTTTTCCTGCGAAGAATTTCCAGGACCTACAAAACAAGAATAAAGATGAAGATCCAAACCCTTGAAATGGTTAGTGTATGCATATGATGCTTTATGATGTTCATGATGTCTGCACAAACATATGTACAAGCAATTCACACAAAACCCTAGTTTCAGGCTTGCATGAGGTTTCATAGGTAAGTACCTTCTTGAGTGTAGTTGGCTTAAAAACCTGTCCTATAAATAGTAACCAGGTTCTAAGGAGCTCAATATCATTGGATTGTTTTCCATGTTCATTGTTTTGGTTTAGCCACTTAACTAGCGACCAAAATATTCCAAGAAAACAACCCTCAATGAGTGTAGTATCGAGTATCTACCAACTTCGGACTGCACCAAAGCCGGTCATCTCACTACCCCTAATAAAAGGCCAAGATGGTCAAGTAAGGTTCTAGGTCATTAGTGCTTAGTGACATCACTCAGCGGCCCCGTACTCTCCTTGATTGAACTCAAGGGTTACCGGTACTCACAAATATGTCGCACTAATATAGCTATTGCTTCAACCGTGTCGGTATACCCCGCACAGTTTCCACAACGTATTGCTATCTATGAATGTTTCCCCAAATCCGGGTGTAGGATTTCAAGCCCAAACAAGAGAACCAAGGTATAAAGCAATCAAAGCAAACAATTAGTCATGCAAGAGGGTGATCTAAGCCCTAAGGTTACTCCACTTTAAAAGTATCCCCAGCAGAGTTGCCAGTTCTGTGATACGGTGGGAGAACTGACTTGAGTTTTTGCGTTTGTATTCGCAAATGTTTCGGTTGAGCAAGAGTCGCCACCGACTTTTTATTTTATCCTAAGGAAAGGTTAAAAAGCACAGCAAAAACCTTTGAGATGTTTTCTTGGGTTCGGGGAGTAGATTATAGAAAGGGAAGGTATTAGCACCCTTTCTATCCATGGTTATCCATGGGCTCTTAGTTACTTGCTTAGATCACTTGCCTTTGATTTTCAATTGTTTGAAATGGTGCTTTCAATTGTTTGAATGGTGCTTTGTGTGTGGGTTTGAAAATGTTTTGAAAAGAGGCCAATGTGGTGGCAACCTTTGTAATGATCCATGTTTGAATGTATACAAAGGTGTACTTATCTTTTGAAAAGGTTTTCAATATTTTTGAAAGTTGTTTTGAAAGTGTGTTGTGAGGTGTGTTTTGAAAAGTAGGCAAGTGTATTTTGCAAGTTCATCAAGTAACTAAGAGTTGTCTACCCCTAAATTTACTCAAAGGTTTTTCCTATGTTTTAACCCTTTTAACAATTTTGTTCCACCATTGTATTTGGTGGACAATCTTGTGTTAGGATGTTAACGGGACGGGCGCGGGTCACCGTTTAGACCATGATTGCAATAGTGCCAAGTGTCTTTGGCAACTTTTCCTTTAAGGGACTTGATCATTTTTAGGCAACTTTCGAAAGCGTCATCGAGGGACTATGATCATTTGAATTGTTTTGTTTTTTTTTTGCCAAAGACACCCAACATGCAACATGGCCCATTATTTGAAGGCAACAAGTGGAATAACCCTAGGGGTGCAAGTGTGATTGGTGTTGTTCATTTTCATGCTTTTTTGTCTTTGAATTAGGTCAAGCTATTTGTTATTTGATTTTTGCATACAAACCCTAAGTCTATCATGACATATTTAGAAAGCTTTTAAATGTGAAAAATAAAATCCTAAATTATTACAACACAATTATGAGATGGGGGGTACAAATGTTCAAATGGGGATATTTAGCAAGAAATTAAAATCTAAGCTATTACAATCCAAATTGAATATACAAGTATTAGAATTGTACAAGAATTAAATAAAATACAATAAATATGCAAGATGCAAAAAAAGATTTTTATATGTATGTAAAAGTATTTTTCATGTGTGATATAAACAAAAATAAAAAAAGATCAATTTTTGGATATTTTGCATATTTTTAGGGCAAAACCCTAATTTTGCTAAATAAAAATATTTATTATTTAATATATGCAATATTTATTAATTATGCACAAAAAATAAATAAAAAGGAAGTATATTGTAAAAAAGTGATTTTTAAGGTTAAATATTAATAAAAATAAAAATGTATTATTTTTGTATTTTTATCCTAAATATTCTAAATATATAAGTATTTATATTATATATTAAATGTATTAAATATGTACAAAAATAAAATATTAATTATTTTACAAAAAAAAGTATATATATTTTTTTTAGGAAAAGTTTTCAAAAGATAAAATAAAATAAAATCAGAAAATAGAATGTATTTTGTATTATTTTTAGTATTTTCAAATAAAAGTAAATATGTTTATTTATATGTACAAGTTCAAATAAAAGCAAATAAATTCAAAATAAATGCAAAAATGTATGGAAAATATTTTTAATATTTTTTATGTCTTGACAAAAAATAAACAAGTCAGAAACAAAAAGAAAAAAAATCAAAAATGATAAAAATAAAGCACAATGGACCAAGGGGGTGTATGTGTGAAAATGTGGTGTAAACAAAAAAATAAGTCAGGCCCAGCCCAAGGAGGCTTCTTCAACCTCCAGCCATTGTTTGAACACAGAAAAACGCACGCCCTTGCTCAACCTGCTAACTTCTGATTCCTTGATTTTTTGACAAATCTTAAAACATGAAACTTGTAGAGCTTGAAGCCACGATTTCAAATATATAAAAAAGTTGATCTAACTCTCAGAAATGAGAGAGAATTTCTTCTCCCCCAATTTCTGACCTAGCTTTTTTCAGATATTCAGTTTCAAAATTCTCTCAGTACACACAACATAAATGAAAAGTAATGACATGGGTAGCTTCAGGGCCATGAGTAGGACATAACTTCTTCACAAACCTAAGCCTAAATATGTTTGGATAGAGAGATAGAAGTTCAAACTTTTACCTGTTCAGCTTGATTCGTGTACAACAATGGAGGTACTTTTAATGCAATGTGAGGATTTGTACAGCTTGCTTGAAGTTCAGGGATGCTTCTCCAACCTCTAACTTGCTTTGAAACTGACTGAAACGAGCTATGGAAGTTCACCTGCAAAACTGAAAAATGAAAATGGCAGATCGGGTTAGGAGTGTTACATCTAGTGTTTAGGGCTTGGAACAGTTTCAAGGGATGGTATGGAATGTGTTTGCAAGGTTATCAGCCAAAGTGCACGAGTGGATTGAGTTGTGGACCTCAATCTGCAGCAGGTGCCCTGTTTTTGCAAGAGGATGGTGTTTCTGTGTTTGAGGAGGTATTGAAAGTGGTTAGGTCGTGCCTTAGCTCAGTTATGATGTATGGAAAGTGTGGAGAAAGTTTGCTTAGGCTTGTTGTTACAGGTATGAGAGATGTGTTCCAATATGCAAAGTTTCTTCTTTTTTAAGTCAAAAATGCCAAGTTAGGTTGTAGGCTACCACAGGCCCCTCAAGCATGCTGCCAATGTTAGTCTTGATCAGTGGGATATGTTTATGAACCTTTGCCCAAAAGATTTGGCTTGTACCTCTTGATTTGTAAACTTGACATAAAGCCATGCTTTACAAGAATGGATAAAGTGCTTTTTCCAAATATGGCTTAATTTAACATGTATTGCCCAAATGAATGAAATAACATCTTGGCACAATGGTTTAGCATTGAATTATTGAGTAAGAAAGAGATTAGAGGCCTGTAACCTAGCTTGAACCATGCTGAGTTTGAAAATGCAAAGTTATGAACATGTAATTTGGCCATAATCAAAGTGACTTTTGCCCATATTGACAAATTCGATTCTCCCTAACCACAAGGGTGTTTGAGAAGTTCTTGGACAATTTGGAAAGCTTGGAATGTGTACTACAATCCATATTTGTAATGCAATTTGAAATTCCAAGTGGAATCATGTGAAAAGTGGCCATGAAGTTAGGCAAAAATCCTGCCTAAAATAGGTCAAAAAATTTCTAAGTTAAGAATGTTTTGCACCCTTGTTCCAAAAATCATAACTTGAGTTACAAGCTTCTTTTGAGGAAACTTTGTGAATAAAAGTTGTAGATTTTGCAATGGACTATAACTTTCATGTTTTGAGTTTTATTTGAATCCAAATGTATCTTGATGAAAAGATGGGACAAAGTTAGGAAAAAATTAGGGAATTTCATAACTTAGAAAAATTCCAAGTTATGAAATTTCTTCATTTTAAACCCTAATTTGCAATTTTGGATTTCTTGATGAACAAGTTTCATAATTTGACATGTCTTGATGAAAAATGAATCTTGACACTTGATTTTGACCAAAAAGTCAAAGTTTGACTTTTCAATATACAGTCAAATTTTGATCAATTGACTGGAAAATTCATCTGTCAATCTTGTGCATTTGGGATCTTTTGAACTTGTTGAACATGTCAAGACAATTCCATTGAGTCCTTGAGTCCATATGTGAGCTTGGTTTGCCATTGGCTAGGTCAAACAGTCAAAAATTGCCTTTGTGCAGTCAAAACCCTAAAATGACCATTTTGCCCTTTTGGTGATCTGATCAAATTTCTTGTGGAATTGTGATCCAAACTTGACCAAATGGTTCATATGAGTTTATAATGTTGATGTGGGTCAAAAATCATGAAGTTTGACTGTCAATTGACCACAGTTGACTTTTTCCCAATACAATTGATTTCTAGGTCAACTGTCCAATTGACTGGGCAAGGGTTGGAATCAAGGCTTGAAACTTGGTATGGATAAACTTGTGAGTCCAACATGAAGCATGAAAGTCATTTTGGGATTTTTAGGTCAAAACATCTTTGTGCAAACTCAAACCCTAATCTGGGTTAACAATGCAAGGAGGGGTCTTGAGCAGAGCAAACCCTAACTTGATCTTGAGCTCTAAGGGTCTTGTGGTGAGAAAATGTTGATGAAATGGGAGGGAAAATTTTGGGGTACAACAGTTGCCCCTGTTCAATCTTCTTAGCCCTGAGGATGTAGATTGGCTCGCGTGCCTTTCGTGATCCGAAGGTGGAAGATGATTGAACACTAAAGTGCCCAGAAATTTGCACTCGCATCGTGGAGTATCAGCAATGTGATGGCGGGAATGGGCTTACAGATGCCATTTAGAGAGATGGTGGATAGGAGGATGGGCTTATAGATGCCATCTGGAGACGTGACAGAACCTTGTCGGGAATGGGCTTATAGATGCCATTTGGAAGTGTTGATCGCGTAAGAGATTCCTTAGCGAGAACTTGCGTACTTTGAGAAAGGAAGATGGTTTCCTGGCCTGTTACAGGTGTTGATACTCAGTCTCTTCATGCAGATATGCCCTGGCTAGGTACAGGTATCGAATCTACAATTAGTTGCTCACAGATGTGTCATGGCTGGATACAGGAATCAGATCTAGAATTTGTCGTCTACAGATATGCCCTGGCTGGATACAGGTATCGAATCTGGAATTTGTCATCTACAGATATGCCCTGGCTGGATACAGGTATCGAATCTGGAATTTATCGTCTACAGATATGCCCTGGCTGGGTACAGGAATCGAATCTGGAATTTGTCGTCTATAGATATGCCCTGGCTGGATACAGGAATCGAATCTGGAATTTGTCATCTACAGATATGACCTGGCTGGATACAAGTATCGAATCTCTAAACACTTCATGCAGATATGCCCTGGCTGGATACAGGTATCGAATCTACAATCAAATCACTCACAGATATGCCCTGGCTAGATACAGGAATCGAATCTGGAATTGGTCGTCTACAGATATGCCCTGGCTGGATACAGGTATCGAATCTGGAATTGCGATAGTTGATAGTAATCATCTTTGGATTGTCCTTTTTCCTGAAAAGGCAAGACATTAGTTGTATGCAATGTCATGATGTATGAAATGCATGATGTCATGATGTTCTCAAGAATAAATGAGATTGTGTGATATGATGCGTATATGCATGCGTCATAGTGTATGATAATGTGAGGAATGTATTTTTGTCCAGGAAAATAAATCCTTGACGACTGCCGGGAGTTTGTGGAATCCTGGGATGACGTTGAAGAGTGGAGTTCTTCGTTTCCGCTGGGGATGACGGTTGCAAGAATAAACCGGTAGGAGAAGATGACTTCGTCGGGGAAATAAACTTGGTGAAGGGATTACTCTGCGGGGAATTACTCTGTGGGAAAAGATACTTCGCTGAGGTTTTGATGAGAGCTCCGCTGGGGATTCCACTGATGAGTTATGTTGGGGAATTTGATGAACTCCGCTAGGGATAGGAAGAACTTCGCCGAGGACGAACTTTCCGTGGTAATTAGCTGAGGATAACCCAGTTATACCCTGGTGGGGAAATAACCTTTGAATAAAGTCGGGGAGAGACGTATGTACTCTGCAGGTGATAAGCTTCCAGAATCTACTGGGGATAAGCTTCAGAATCTACTGGGGATAAGCTTCCACTGATATGTCTGGTATTCCGCCGGGGAACAATCTTATATTAAGACTGCCGGGGATGCTTGCTAAGGAATGTCTATATTCCGCTGGGGAATGTTGAGATCTTCTGGGGATACCCAACTTCCTTAAGGCTGACAGTAGACTAACTCTGCTTGGGGAGAGTAGCACTGACTTGCTAGGGGAACATGTGCTTTTTCAAGGCTGATGGGGGACCAACTCTGCCTGGGGAGAGTATTGCTGAATCTCGTCTTACTCTGTGGGGAATTGAGGTAACTTGGTTACATTCTTCAGCCGAACTTACCTTGGTACATTGGCGGACAGAGTAACTAGATCGCTTAGACAATTCTAAATTGCCCCTGTTTTTGATGTCGTCAGTAATTAGTCCTTTGTTTCGCATGCAAATATTCATGATTAGCAATTAATGTCAAATGCATATATCAAAAATGAACATTGGATGTTCTTTGCAAAACAAAACAGAAAAAGGAAAAAACGATGGATAATTTGTCTGAAAAATTGAACTTGTATTGATTTTGAAATTTGTCTGTAAATAGGCGTTTTGTATACAGGAGGCTGACGTCCTAGAACGCCGCCGAGCAAAATAGAGTTTATACAATTTTGTGAAAAGGAAACAAAACAGCTATGTGAAAAATAATCCCACTGGGTTCCAACTCTGCTATCGCCTTTATGTCTTCAAGCGTCTCATTACTTTGCTGCTTAGTTGAAGATGAAGCTGATTGATTGGAGTCATCTGAGCCCGATAGTTGATGCCGAATTCTGGATGCAAGGTGATCCAATGAGACATAGTATTACGCTTTATCCCTAACTTTTGCCTGGACCGCCCTTTCGGGTTTTCAGTCCACCGGGATACCCATTTTTGCCCAAGCCGCCTTTTCAGGTTTTCGACTTGCCGGGTGTACAGATTTTTTTTCATTTCATCCCTTATTTTTGCCCGAACCCTTTTGGTTCGCCGGGAAGCCCTTATTTTTGCCTAGGTCAGTCGACCTAGCGGGTCTTTAATTCATGCGTAGTATCTTTTTACTATGTCTGCATTGGCAGGGTGAGTAAGGTCGTCACTATCCATGGTGGTTAGAATCATGGCCCCACCTGAGAAGATATGTTTAACCACAAATGGCCCTTCGTACGTAGGGGTCCATTTGCCCCTGGGATCACTTTGAGGAAGAATGATGCGCTTGATTACCAGATCTCCGACTTGATACTCTTGTCGTCTGACCTTCTTGTTAAATGCCCTGATCATCCGTTTTTGGTACGTCTGACCATGACAAATAGCAGTGAGTCTCTTTTCGTCAATTAGGTTTAATTGGTCAAGTCGAGTATGGATCCAGTCATCTTCGCTCAAGTCTGCATCTTTCATTATCCGGAGAGAGGGTATCTGGACTTCAATAGGAAAGACTACCTCCATGCTATAGACCAAGGAAAAGGGAGTTTCCCCTGTCGACGTTCGTGCTGAGGTACGGTACCCACGAAGAGCAAACGGTAACATTTCGTGCCAATATTTGTAGGTCATTGTCATTTTCTGCACAATCTTCTTGATGTTCTTATTCGCCGCTTCTACAGCCCCATTCATCTTCGGCCGATAAGGAGAAGAGTTGTGGTGCTGCATCTTGAATTGCTCGTAGAGCTCAGTGATCATCTTGTTGTTAAGATTGGTACCATTATCCGTAATGATCCTCTCAGGTACACCGTATCAACAGACCAGGTTGTGCCGAATGAACCGTGCCACGACGTTCTTGGTTACGGTAGCGTAGGAAGCTGCTTCAACCCATTTTGTGAAGTAATCAATTGCTACCAAGATGAATCGATGTCTGTTAGATGCCGTAGGTCTGATTTCGCTGATCATATCAATGCCCCACATTGCAAAAGGCCAAGGTGCTGTCAAGACGTTCAGAGGAACCAGAGGAATGTACATCTTATCAGCATAGATCTGGCATTTATGACAAGTTCGAGAATGCTGATAACAGTCGGCTTCCATTGTGGACCAGAAATATCCTGCCCGCAGGATTTTCTTTGCCATGGTATGTCCACTGGAATGTATTCCGAAGGTACATTCATGTAGCTCCGCCATGATCTTTTCTGTTTCAGTCTTATCCATACAACGCAGTAAGGTTGAATCATGGTTTCGCTTGTAGAGAATGCCATTGCTGAGGAAGAACTTTGCCGCAAACCTTCTCAGGAACTTCTTGTCATTAACAGATGTGCCTTCGGGGTATTCTTGAGCTTCAAGGTACCTCTTCACTTCATGATACCAGGGTTTTTCTGTTACCTCTTCAGTCTCGAGATCGCAGCAATGTGCAGGTTCATCCAACTTCCCAATAATGATCCGGGGCGCCTCGTTGTACCATTTAACTTTGAACATAGAAGACATCGTAGCCAACGCGTCCGCTAACTGATTCTCCTCTCTTGGGAAGTGTTCAAAAGTTATCTCCTCGAAGTGGGGAATCAACGTCATCACGTACTCTTTGTAAGGAAGAAGATTTGGGTGTTTCGTATCCCACTCGCCTTTGACCTGATTGATCACGAGAGCGGAATCTCCGAAGACACTCAGAAACTTGATCCTTAAGTTAATTGCAGCTTGAAGACCCATGATACATGCTTCATACTCTGCCATGTTGTTGGTGCAGTTGAAACATAGCCGGGTAGTAAGTGGAGTATGAGTGCCTTTTGGGGATATGATCACAGCGCCGATACCATTACCCAAAGCGTTCGAGGCTCTGTCAAAGTGCATAGACCATCGGGACCCTTCCTCAGGTCCTTCATCCGGTCCAGGTACTTCACAATCAGTCACTACCATGATATCCTCGTCTGGAAATTCAAAGTTCATCGACTGGTAATTGTCCACTGCTTGATGTGCTAAATGGTCTGCCAATACACTTCCCTTGATTGTTTTCTGAGTCGTGTACTGGATGTCGTATTCTGTCAAGATCATCTGCCATCTTACTATTCTTCCGGACAAGGCGGGCTTTTGGAATATGTACTTGATTGGATCCATTTTTGAAATCAACAGAGTAGTGTGACTCAACATATACTGTCTCAGCCGGCGAGCAGCCCATACCAAAGCGCAACAAGTTTTCTCGAGCAGTGAGTATCGAGTCTCACAGTCGGTAAACTTTTTGCTAAGGTAATAAATGGCGTGTTCTTTTCGGCCAGACTCGTCATGCTGCCCCAACACACACCCCATTGAGTTGTCTAGTACTGTCAAGTATAAGATTAGAGGTCTCCCTTCAACCGGTGGCATAAGAATGGGTGGTTCTTGGAGATACTCTTTGATATTTTCGAAAGCGGCCTGACATTCATCGTTCCAACGTACTATTTGATCCTTCTTCAGCAGCTTGAAGATTGGTTCACAGGTAGCAGTTAGATGTGAGATGAATCAGGCAATGTAATTCAAACGTCCTAGAAAGCCTCTGACTTCTTTCTCTGTCTTGGGAGTTGGCATCTCTTGTATGGATTTCACTTTGGCAGGGTCCACTTGAATACCTTTGTCGCTTACAACGAAGCTTAGCAATTTTCCAGATCTCACCCCAAAGGTGCATTTGTTTGGGTTCAACCTCAGCTTGTACAACTCAGACGGTCAAACAGTTTCCGTAGATGGTCAAGGTGTTCCTCCTCAGTTTGGGACCTTGCAATCATATCGTCGACGTATACTTCTATCTCGTGATAGATCATATCATGAAATAAAGCAACCATGGCACGTTGGTAGGTTGCCCCAGCATTTTTCAACCAAAAAGGCATGACCTTGTAGGAAAAGGTGCCCCACTGAGTGACGAAAGTGGTCTTCTCCATGTCTTCAGGAGCCATCTTGATTTGATTATAATCGGAGAAACCGTCCATGAAGGAGAATACTTTATGCTGAGCAGTGTTATCAACCAGAACGTCGATGTGAGGCAGAGGGAAATCATCCTTAGGGCTTGCCCTGTTCAAATCCCTGTAATCAACACACATTCGGACCTTACCATCCTTCTTCGGCACTGGAACCACGTTGGCAACCCACTGAGGGTAAGAAGTCACTGCTAGAAACCCGGCATCAAATTGTTTCATAACCTCAGCTTTGATTTTCTCGGACATTTCTGGATGCATACGGTGAACCTTCTGTTTTATCGGAGGGCATTCTTCCTTGGTAGGCAGGTGATGAACCACAATGTCGGTATCCAACCCAGGCATGTCTTCGTAAGACCAGGCAAAGATTTCCACATAGTCATGCAGCATCTGAATCAACCGTTGTTTCACACTGAGCTCTAGATTGGCACCAATCTTGACTTCCTTTCTGTCTGTCTCAGTACCCAGATTTACCGTTTCCACTGGCTCTTCATGTGGCTGAATGGCCCTCTCTTCCTGGAGTAACAGTCTTGCGAATTCACCAGGCACTTCGCAATCATCTTCACCTTCGTCTTCGGCTAAGTTGATCAAATTTTCAAAGTCATAACTGGCAGTAGCAGAGTCGTTACCAGTGAGATCCAGAGTGGATTGGAACCTGTATAAGTGAGTGTGTGTAAATATAGTTGTTTTTCAATATATAATAAAGAAAGAAAAGGAGCGCAAGATTTTGAAATGCAACAAACGTCCAATGTTTTTATTGATGACATATGAAAATGACACACAAAAGCCCTCACAAATGAAGCCACGGTGCCTCGGGTAAGACACCGAGCCATAAAAGTTTCAAAATATTGTCTGTTACAAATTCAAAACAAAAGAGTTCATTACTGAGTGACAAAAGTAATAGGTGTGAAGTCTTTGGCAGTCCAGTTGCTTGGTCCACCGTCGGTTGCTGGGTAGATCCAGCTGTCGAATTCAGATTCCTCCATGTCGTCTTCAATAACATTCACTCTCGGGTTGGTGATGAACACATGAGATTTTCCAATCCTTGCCTTACGAACAACCCTCTGAGCCTCTGCAGTGAAGCCCAAACCAAATTTGTCAGTATTTGGAGTGAAGTCAGGAAGTCGGCCCCAGTTTTCACACTCACCCTTCTCAATCACAGCCCGGGCATCCTTGAAGGAAGCCATCTTCAAAGGAGGGTCTTCAATCACAATTTCAGTTGATGCCAGTGTCTCAGGCACCTCTTCAAAGTGTTGAAAGGGGGTCTCAATGAACTCCCCATCCATCTCTATGTACCGGAACGAGTTGAGGTGGCTGACCATATACTCTTCCTCCCCCTGAACTGTCACAATTTTCCCTCTGACCGGGTACTTCAACTTCTGATGTAGTGTGGAGGTCACCGCTCCAGCCTTATGGATCCATGGACGACCCAGCAAACAAGAATAGGATGGTCGGATATCCATCACATAGAAAGTAGAATCAAAAACTTGAGAACCAACCCTGATTGGAATGTCAACTTCCCTATGTACCATCCTTTTTGAACCGTCAAAGGCCCGTACAACAATGTTACTAGGCTTGAGCTCTAAACCCACACAATCCAACCTGTCTAGGGCCTTCTTGGGTAATACGTTCAAAGAAGAACCGGTGTCTACCAACACATGGGCAAGAGTAGTGCCCTTGCATTCAATGAAGACATGCAGGGCTTCGTTATGGTTCTTTCCTTTGGCCGTCAGATCGGCGTCAGAGAAGCCCAACCCATTATCAGTAGTCAAGTTGGCCACACAATCGGTAAATTGATCAGCAGACGTTTCTTGTGGCACATGGGCCGTCTTCAGGAAGGAAATCAGGGCCTTGGCATGGGCCTCTGAACACAACAACAGTGATAGCATAGAAATCTTTGATGGGGTGTGCCCCAACTGCTCAACTACATTGAAATCACTCTTCTTAATGATCTTGAGAATCTCTTCCATCTCTTGCTGGGAAGCTTCAACATTGGTTGTCTTTGGTGCCTCCTTCAGGGCAGGAAAATCAATAGCAATCCCTTTGCCCCGAGCGTCAGATGACTCGACAGCAGGGGTAGGAACAGGAACTTGATCAAGAAGGGAAGCAGGCACACCTGCAGGTGTGATGATAAGAGGTCTCTGAATAGCTGGTGGCACAATATCTGGTGAGAACAACCTACCACTGCGAGTAACTTTGGCAGGCCCGGTGATGTTGCTGACACCGGTACTAGTATCAAACTCTTGCTTAACTCCAAGCACATAAACATCTGCCCCACAGTGCCACGGGACAGCTTTGTCGGATGTATAAGGGAGAGGCCCCGGAACAATGATGATGATAGGAGCGATCTTCTGAGTAGACATGATTTTTACAGGCTTCTTTGAGGGAGCCTTAGGAGGTTTATTGAAAATAGTGACAATAGAAACTTCTTCAGTAGGGGTAGCAGGAACGACAATCTTCTCGAACAAGATTTCTTTGCTATCCATCAGGCTTTGGATACCTGATTTCAGCAAAGGACAACCAACAGGTGAAACAACACATAAAAGGTAACCTTTACCACATCCTGGAAATAAACCGGCTAGCAACAGGTTCCTCTTGACAGTCAACAACGGAGTAACAATCTCTTCCACGGAGGCTACATACCAGTCTTCTTCCATAGCATTCACTCCATGCTGGGGCATGGGAGCAGTCACAACATTGGGCCTTTCGGGCGCCTCAAACTGTATTTCTTTAGCATCAATAAGGTCCTGAACCTTATTCCTCAGAGCCCAACAATCATCCGTAGTATGCCCCGGGCTATCAGAGTGATAAGCGCAACGGGCATTGGGATTATACTTTGGAGAAGCTGTGCTCACTACCTTCGGAGCTTCTTTGACAGTTACCAGATTGGTGGACAGTAGCTGTGGCAAACTTTGAGACAGGGTCATGCTGAGCCGAGTGTACTGCCTTTTGGGTCTCTCACCCATTGGTTGGTTAAACTGCTGAGGAGCAGCAACAGGCTTCGAAATTACCAACGCATTGACAGTTGGGCGGCGTTCCGACTTAATTTGTCTTCTGAGATCATAAACAACACTAGCTTCCTTCTTGAAAGGTTTCTTTTCAGTACTCGCGGAGGCACCTTTCTGTATCTTCCCCGACTTGATACCAACTTCTATTCTCTCACCAGTCCAGATCAAATCTGTAAACCCAGCAGAAGAATTTCCAATTAGATGGTTGAAGAATGGACCAGACAGGGTCCCCAGGAACATGTCAACAAGTTCACGGTCAGTCAGCGGTGGCTGCACCCTGCCAGCCAGATCTCTCCACTTTTGCGCATACGCCTTGAATCCTTCGCCCGTCCCCAGTGACATACCCTGGAGTTGGGTACGCGTGGGAGCAAGGTCTAAATTGTACTGATACTGCTTATAAAATGCAGTAGCCAAGTCCTCCCAGTTTCGAATACTGGCTCCATCCAACTGATAGAACCATTCGAGTTGAGCCCCTGAAAGGCTATCCTGAAAGAAATGGATCCATAGGTTCTTATTTGTAGTGTAAGGTTGGATCTTCCTTACATATGATCTGAGATGCATCTTCGGGCAGGACAGCCCGTCATACCTTGCAAAAATTGGCACTTTGAACTTCGGGGGGATCACAATTCCAGCAACTAATCCCAAATCTTCGAAATCCAAGCCGGGAACTCTCTGCAGCTCCATAGCTGCCAACCTGTCTTCCAAGCTTTTGTAATTATCATCGGCGGGCGGGTATTGTTGTTCTGAGTAGTCCTTGTCTTCTTCAGCCTCTCCTTCTCCAGCTTCGGATTCGGAAGGTACCGCAGCCCCATTCCCTTTACTGGTTCCCTCTTCAGACGTAGGGGGAAATTCAAGAACTCTTCTGGCTTCACCCTCAAACCTTCTTCCTAGGGTAGCCACCTCGACTCTTTTCTTCTTCTTTTTCACTTGCTCTTTGTTCCCAAGCAGGGCTTTTAGATCTTCCTGACCCTTTGCCAAGGTCATAAGGAGATGTTGAAACTGTGAGTTTTGAGACTGCAAATCCTTGACCGTATGTTCGAGATTCATCTTACTGAAATAAACAGCAGAAAGATAAGGAAACCTGGTGCGGAGATCTGCTTATGCGCATGATGAATGATATGTTTGTTTATGCAATGCATTCAAGGATTTAGAAAATTCAAAATTGTTGCAGACAAAAAGAACGCACGTCATATTAATAAGAAGAAATTTGGTCAGTACATAAATGCCCCATGGGCCAAATATTACAAAAAACTTCTCAAGGTAAAAAGACGTTGCACATCCTCTTTGGTGCGATGTAGGTGTTGAGGGTATCTTCCTCATGGAGTCGGCGGGTAAGCTCCAAAACCTTCTTCTCACTGGCGTAGAAGCTGGCTTCAAAAGTATTATGTTCCTCCTTGAGTTGGATCCAACTCTTCTGCATCCCCTCCCATGATGTTGGCATGTCAGGATATAGGATGGTGTAGGGAACCTCTCCTTCCTTAACGGGCTCTCTAATCATAGGGAGAACATGAGGATAAGGCATCATTAGACTCTGGGCTCGGGTTCGTACCCACTTGAGATAAGGCTCAAGAGGGATGGAGTTCTTGTGCCCCAGTGTCTTGCTGTCTACCTTGTTAGGCATCCTCCAAGCTCTGATGAATCTTTGGCGAAGTCCTTGCGCATCGTTGTCGAAGTCAAAAACTAGGTCAGGAATCAACATGTCATGAGGGCCATCCCTCCATGCATATCCAAATTGTCTCAAAGCTAAACAAGGGTTGTAGGTAATACCTCCTCTAATGCCAAGTAATGGAACATTAGGGAACTCTCCACAATGATCGACGATGATGACATTTTCTCTGGACCGAGAACACCAATGTACATCAGAGTGAGTGAGGGTCATCAACCGTTGCGACCACCTTAAACCATGGTCATTTTTCAAGACAAATTGTGGAAGGTGCGAAATAAACCACTTTGCAAGGAGAGGAGTACAACACATGAGAACACCCCTCTTTCTCATTGTTCGTGTGTAAAATGAGTGGAGGATGTCCCCAAGTAGTGTTGGTATGGGATTCCTGGATAAGAAGATCTTGACGGTGTTGACATCTATAAGCTGGTCGGGGTTTGGGAATAGGACCAACCCATAAATGAGGAGTGCCACAATTTCTTCAAAGGCTTGTAGATCCAATGAATTCCAACACTCTTGTGCCTTCTCAAACAAGAATTTTGCTAAGAAGCCTTTGACACCGCTTCTAGTTTCCCAATGCCCCTTGATGTCAGATGGTTGCAAGTGTAGTGCTTGAGCAACATCTTCAGGCTTTGGTTCTTTTTCCGTACCGTTGTAGGGTAGTTGATTAAGAATAGGAATTCTCAGGAGTTGAGAAAATTCCTCCAAAGTGGGCACCAATTGGTAGTTGGGGAATGTGAAACAATGGTGAAGGGGGTCAAAGAACTGGAACAACACCTTTACCATGTCCTCTTCAATGCTAGTGTTGACTAGGCTGAGCAGTCTACCATGTCTTTCACCGAAGGGAGAGCTTTTCGGAATTCTGGACGTGAGCTTCTTGAGTTGAGGAGGGATTCTCACAAGGTTGACTTGGATAGTTTTCCTGCGAAGAATATCCATGACCTACAAAACAAGAACAAAGATGAAGATCCAAACCCTTGAAATGGTTAGTGTATGCATATGATGCTTTATGATGTTCATGATGTATGCACAAACATATGTACAAGCAATTCACACAAAACCCTAGTTTTAGGCTTGCATGAGGTTTCATAGGTAAGTACCCTCTTGAGTGTAGTTGGCTTAAAAACCTGTCCTATAAATAGTAACCGGGTTCTAAGGAGCTCAATATCATTGGATTGTTTTCCATGTTCATTGTTTTGGTTTAGCCACTTAACTAGCGACCAAAATATTCCAAGAAAACAACCCTCAATGAGTGTAGTATCGAGTATCTACCAACTTCGGACTGCACCAAAGCCGGTCATCTCACTACCCCTAATAAAAGGCCAAGATGGTCAAGTAAGGTTCTAGGTCATTAGTGCTTAGTGACATCACTCAGCGGCCCCGTACTCTCCTTGATTGAACTCAAGGGTTACCGGTACTCACAAATATGTCACACTAATATAGCTATTGCTTCAACCGTGTCGGTATACCCCGCACAGTTTCCATAATGTATTGCTATCTATGAATGTTTCCCCAAATCCGGGTGTAGGATTTCAAGCCCAAACAAGAGAACCAAGGTATAAAGCAATCAAAGCAAACAATTAGTCATGCAAGAGGGTGATCTAAGCCCTAAGGTTACTCCACTTTAAAAGTATCCCCAGCAGAGTTGCCAGTTCTGTGATACGGTGGGAGAACTGACTTGAGGTTTTGCGTTTGTATTCGCAAATGTTTCGGTTGAGCAAGAGTCGCCACCGACTTTTTATTTTATCCTAAGGAAAGGTTAAAAAGCACAGCAAAAACCTTTGAGATGTTTTCTTGGGTTCGAGGAGTAGATTATAGAAAGGGAAGGTATTAGCACCCTTTCTATCCATGGTTATCCATGGGCTCTTAGTTACTTGCTTAGATCACTTGCCTTTGATTTTCAATTGTTTGAAATCGTGCTTTCAATTGTTTGAAATGGTGCTTTGTGTGTGGGTTTGAAAATGTTTTGAAAAGAGGCCAATGTGGTGGCAACCTTTGTAATGATCCATGTTTGAATGTATACAAAGGTGTACTTATCTTTTGAAAAGGTTTTCAATGTTTTTGAAAGTTGTTTTGAAAGTGTGTTGTGAGGTGTGTTTTGAAAAGTAGGCAAGTGTGTTTTGCAAGTTCATCAAGTAACTAAGAGTTGTCTACCCCTAAATTTACTCAAAGGTTTTTCCTATGTTTTAACCCTTTTAACAATTTTGTTCCACCATTGTATTTGGTGGACAATCTTGTGTTAGGATGTTAACGGGACGGGCGCGGGTCACCGTTTAGACCATGATTGCAATAGTGCCAAGTGTCTTTGGCAACTTTTCCTTTAAGGGACTTGATCATTTTTAGGCAACTTTCGAAAGCGTCATCGAGGGACTATGATCATTTGAATTGTTTTGTTTTTTTTTTGCCAAAGACACCCAACATGCAACATGGCCCATTATTTGAAGGCAACAAGTGGAATAACCCTAGGGGTGCAAGTGTGATTGGTGTTGTTCATTTTCATGCTTTTTTGTCTTTGAATTAGGTCAAGCTATTTGTTATTTGATTTTTGCATACAAACCCTAAGTCTATCATGGCATATTTAGAAAGCTTTTAAATGCGAAAAATAAAATCCTAAATTATTACAACACAATTATGGGATGGGGGGTACAAATGTTCAAATGGGGATATTTAGCAAGAAATTAAAATCTAAGCTATTACAATCCAAATTGAATATACAAGTATTAGAATTGTACAAGAATTAAATAAAATACAATAAATATGCAAGATGCAAAAAAAAGATTTTTATATGTATGTAAAAGTATTTTTCATGTGTGATATAAACAAAAATAAAAAAAAGATCAATTTTTGGATATTTTGCATATTTTTAGGGCAAAACCCTAATTTTGCTAAATAAAAATATTTATTATTTAATATATGCAATATTTATTAATTATGCACAAAAAATAAATAAAAAGGAAGTATATTGTAAAAAAGTGATTTTTAAGGTTAAATATTAATAAAAATAAAAATGTATTATTTTTGTATTTTTATCCTAAATATTCTAAATATATAAGTATTTATATTATATATTAAATGTATTAAATATGTACAAAAATAAAATATTAATTATTTTACAAAAAAAAGTATATATTTTTTTTTAGGAAAAGTTTTCAAAAGATAAAATAAAATAAAATCAGAAAATAGAATGTATTTTGTATTATTTTTAGTATTTTCAAATAAAAGTAAATATGTTTATTTATATGTACAAGTTCAAATAAAAGCAAATAAATTCAAAATAAATGCAAAAATGTATGGAAAATATTTTTAATATTTTTTATGTCTTGACAAAAAATAAACAAGTCAGAAACAAAAAGAAAAAAAATAAAAAATGATAAAAATAAAGCACAATGGACCAAGGGGGTGTATGTGTGAAAATGTGGTGTAAACAGAAAAATAAGTCAGGCCCAGCCCAAGGAGGCTTCTTCAACCTCCAGCCATTGTTTGAACACAGAAAAACGCACGCCCTTGCTCAACCTGCTAACTTCTGATTCCTTGATTTTTTGACAAATCTTAAAACATGAAACTTATAGAGCTTGAAGCCACGATTTCAAATATATAAAAAAGTTGATCTAACTCTCAGAAATGAGAGAGAATTTCTTCTCCCCCAATTTTTGACCTAGCTTTTTTCAGATATTCAGTTTCAAAATTCTCTCAGTACACACAACATAAATGAAAAGTAATGACATGGGTAGCTTCAGGGCCATGAGTAGGACATAACTTCTTCACAAACCTAAGCCTAAATATGTTTGGATAGAGAGATAGAAGTTCAAACTTTTACCTGTTCAGCTTTATTCGTGTACAACAATGGAGGTACTTTTAATGCAATGTGAGGATTTGTACAGCTTGCTTGAAGTTCAGGGATGCTTCTCCAACCTCTAACTTGCTTTGAAACTGACTGAAACGAGCTATGGAAGTTCACCTGCAAAACTGAAAAATGAAAATGGCAGATCGGGTTAGGAGTGTTACATCTGGTGTTTAGGGCTTGGAACAGTTTCAAGGGATGGTATGGAATGTGTTTGCAAGGTTATCAGCCAAAGTGCACGAGTGGATTGAGTTGTGGACCTCAATCTGCAGCAGGTGCCCTATTTTTGCAAGAGGATGATGTTTCTGTGTTTGAGGAGGTATTGAAAGTGGTTAGGTCGTGCCTTAGCTCAGTTATGATGTATGGAAAGTGTGGAGAAAGTTTGCTTAGGCTTGTTGTTACAGGTATGAGAGATGTGTTCCAATATGCAAAGTTTCTTCTTTTTTAAGTCAAAAATGCCAAGTTAGGTTGTAGGCTACCACAAGCCCCTCAAGCATGCTGCCAATGTTAGTCTTGATCAGTGGGATATGTTTATGAACTTGTGCCCAAAAGATTTGGCCTGTACCTCTTGATTTGTAAACTTGACATAAAGCCATGCTTTACAAGAATGGATAAAGTGCTTTTTCCAAATATGGCTTAATTTAACATGTATTGCCCAAATGAATGAAATAACATCTTGGCACAATGGTTTAGCATTGAATTATTGAGTAAGAAAGAGATTAGAGGCCTGTAACCTAGCTTGAACCATGCTGAGTTTGAAAATGCAAAGTTATGAACATGTAATTTGGCCATAATCAAAGTGACTTTTGCCCATATTGACAAATTCGATTCTCCCTAACCACAAGGGTGTTTGAGAAGTTCTTGGACAATTTGGAAAGCTTGGAATGTGTACTACAATCCATCTTTGTAATGCAAGTTGAAATTCCAAGTGGAAGCATGTGAAAAGTGGCCATGAAGTTAGGCAAAAATCCTGCCTAAAATAGGTCAAAAAATTTCTAAGTTAAGAATGTTTTGCACCCTTGTTCCAAAAATCATAACTTGAGCTACAAGCTTCTTTTGAGGAAACTTTGTGAATAAAAGTTGTAGATTTTGCAATGGACTATAACTTTCATGTTTTGAGTTTTGTTTGAATCCAAATGTATCTTGATGAAAAGATGGGACACATTTAGGAAAAAATTAGGGAATTTCATAACTTAGAAAAATTCCAAGTTATGAAATTTCTTCATTTTAAACCCTAATTTGCAATTTTGGATTTCTTGATGAACAAGTTTCATAATTTGACATGTCTTGATGAAAAATGAATCTTGACACTTGATTTTGACCAAAAAGTCAAAGTTTGACTTTTCAGTATACAGTCAAATTTTGATCAGTTGACTGGAAAATTCATCTGTCAATCTTGTGCATTTGGGATCTTTTGAACTTGTTGAACATGTCAAGACAATGCCATTGAGTCCTTGAGTCCATATGTGAGCTTGGTTTGCCATTGGCTAGGTCAAACAGTCAAAAATTGCCTTTGTGCAGTCAAAACCCTAAAATGACCATTTTGCCCTTTTGGTGATCTGATCAAATTTCTTGTGGAATTGTGATCCAAACTTGACCAAATGGTTCATATGAGTTCATAATGTTGATGTGGGTCAAAAATCATGAAGTTTGACTGTCAATTGACCATAGTTGACTTTTTCTCCAATACAGTTGATTTCTAGGTCAACTGTCCAATTGACTGGGCAAGGATTGGAATCAAGGCTTGATACTTGGTATGGATAAACTTGTGAGTCCAACATTAAGCATGAAAGTCATTTTGGGCTTTTTAGGTCAAAACATCTTTGTGCAAACTCAAACCCTAATTTGGGTCAACAGTGCAAGGAGGGGTCTTGAGCAGAGCAAACCCTAACTTGATCTTGAGCTCCAAGGATCTTGTGGTGAGAAAATGTTGATGAAATATGAGGGCAAATTTTGGGGTACAACACTAGGTATCTTACTGAGGTTATGGACATAATGAATAATGAGAATCTAAGAATAAAATATTTCCCTAGTTCGCTAACAAAAAATGCGTTTACATGGTTCATTATGCTCCCAACAGAGTCCATCCAAGATTGGATTTGATTAGAGAGACTATTTTATGAACAATTTTACATGGGATAATCAAAGATTAGTCTCAAGGAATTAGAGAGTATTAAAAGAAAGTTTATAGAGCCAATTGATGATTATTTGAACAGGTTCCGCTTATTGAAGGCAAGATGTTTCACACAAGTGCCTGAACATGAGTTGGTCGAAATGGTCGCAGGCGGGTTATATTATTCCATTCGAAAGAAGTTAGATACCCAATATTTAAATGATATGGCCCATTTAGAATATAGATTTTGACAAGTCGAACGATTGAAGGCTGAAAAGGCTATAGTAAATAAAAATAATAGAAAGGAAAGGGTGGCATAAGTCAAAGCCGAAGACGACAAGCAAGATATCTATAGTGACCCTATAGATTTCGAAGAAAGTGAAGTGGACTTGGATGAATTGAATCAAGCCCCACCTTATCCTTGTAAACCTTTAGCCCCTTCGAATAGGAAGAACCATGTGGAACCTGAGAAGAATGATAAGTTCCCTAAGAAAACATACACCTTCGACGTAACAAACTGTGACAAAATTTGTATGTATTGGTAAAGGATGGCCAGATGATTGTGCCACCTGGTGCCAAATGTCCTCCGTTAGATCAACGGAAGAAAAGAGGCTTTTGAAAATATCATAATTTTTTGGGACATAAAACCTCATAATGTTTTCTTTTCAGGGATTTGATTCAAAATGCTATCAACAACGGCAGATTGAAGTTTGTCGATAAAGCAAAGATGAAAGTGGACTCTGACCCCCTCCAGATGGTAGAAACTTACTATGTTGAGCCTTCCGACATCAATATGGTGGAAGTCACTAAGGGTCACAATGAGGAATAACCTGGGGTTGAAATCACTGATGGTTTCTCTGCAGGTGTTGAAAAGAATGAGGCTACTGAAGGCCTCACCAAAAATGTTGAAGATGCTAAAATAACTAAGGTTGTTGAGGGCCTTAGAATCAAGTTCCAGGATATAAGGATCACTGACGGTCCAAACCTTGAGGTCAACATGGTCGAAATGAATTAACATGCTAAAAAGAATGGAGCAAAAAGGCACATTCAACGGGAGGAGGAACAAATGAAGAAGGTTTATCCAAGAGCTGACGAAAGTCTTTTGGACTTTCTTCTTCGATGTAAGAAGAAACACTCTAAAGCTTCAATGTGCCCAAGGTGCAGTTGTGTCTATGATCGAAAGGCTGCAGAAGATTATGAGACCTTTCAATTTGCTCGAAGGAAAGGAAACTTGAGAAATAACAGAAACAGTTTCACATTCGACAAAAGAGGAGTCCCTAGGAGGCCTGATAGCCCATATCCCAAGGCGAATCGAAAGGTAACCTTTAAAGCCCCATACAGATGCCCCCAACAGATAGATGGGTGAAACCAGCAGACAACAAAGGGTTGGGGCAAAACAAATGGAAAAGTTTTGAGTTTGGAAGAGGATCTTATTTTGCTTATAGGAAAGAGTTTCAGGTATTAAAAAAAGTTTATCAATCTGTGAACTACAAAGGAAAAAATCCAACGACCAGGTCTCAGTGGAGGAGACATCAAAGGATAAAGAAAACTCAAAGAGAGATGGCTGAAAAGTAGGTCAGTGAGTTAAGTACCGATCAACTCTCTCCTCAAGAGAAAGAGGAGGAAAAGAAACCAGTGGGGAAAAAGCTATTCTCCCCAAAGAAAAAAAAAACATCATCCAGAAAGGGCAAGATGGCTCGGGCGAAGATGATGACTTGATCACTGAAGATTTTGACTCAGAAGATGAGATGTCTCTTGGTCTAAATTGTAGCGCAGTCTCAATGTTCCCTCATGAGTACAATCAGGTGACAAAGGCCAATGAAGATGAGACGGTCGATGAAACTGAAATGGCTCGACATAGGCCAGTATGCTACTATGTTATGAATAATGGGGTTATCGAAGAACATAACGCATTCTTCGAGCAACCAGATACTGGAATGAAGAACCACGTAAAGCCCTTGTTTATTAGGGGAAAGTGGAAAATACAGTGGTGAACAAAATCTCGGTGGACGGTGGCGCAACTGTGAACTTGATGCCTTAATGCAAGCTGCAAAAGATTGGGATGTTCAACAGATATTTGAAACCACATAACATGGTTTTATCCAACTACGAAGGAAAAGTGGGCCATACCTTGGGAGTGATCCAAGTTGATCTCACCATAGGATCTATAATAAGACCCACCATGTTTATGGTGATAACATCGAAGGCTAACTACAACCGCTCCTATTGGAATGTGAATGGATACATGGCATAGGAGCAGTACCATCATCCCTCCACCAAAGAGTGGAAATCTGGAGAGAAGACGGGATAGTGGAAAGTATTGAGGCAGATCAAAGTTACTACTTGGCAGAGATAAACATTTTCGATAGAAACAACTTTGACAGAAATCTTGCAAATATAGGCCCCTGTGCTCCAGTAGATGTGTCTTACTCTCCAACAAACAATGCACTGTACTTCCTGACCCTCCATCCAACCCATGGTTTTCAAAGGTATGGAGAGATAATTGGTGAAGAAAACAAATTGAAAGGTGTGCTTGGAATTTGTCCAACTGGTTAGAGCGATGAAGATGTTGATCATGTCTGAGTCGAATTACTTCGAAAATATTTCAGCTATATGGTTGAAAATAAAATGAAGACAGCCTTGGAGGTTGAAGTAAAATATATGGTTGTTGAAGCCATTAACAAGGGAAATCACATACAAGACTTGGGGTTCATTTCAAACCAGAGCCCCCAGACAAAAACAACTCCCTTGAGGGACAAGACCAGAGGCTAGGCACAATTTATGATGAAGAGCCTTTGGGATTCGAGAAGAATCCAGCAATGCTAAGTGCAAAGATGATGGTGCAATATCCGCTTGAAGAAATAGATTTAGGAGATGGGTACACCAAATGACCCATGTATATTAGTGTGAAACTCAACCCAGAAATGAAGAGCAAAGTGATCCAACTGCTGAAGGCATACAAGGATTGCTTCTCCCGGGACTACGACGAAATGCCAGAGTTGAATAGAGAATTGGTCAAATTGAAGTTGTCTATAAAGGATGGCAAGAAGCCCATCAAGCAGACTCTCATAATATTCGCACTAGAAGTTCTCACAAAGATCAAGAGGAGATCGAAAGACTCCTTAGATGAAAATTCATCAGGACCACGAGGTATGTCGAATGGATTGTTAATATAGTACATGTTATTAAAAAGAATTGATCTTTAAGGGTTTCCGCAAATTTTAATGATTTAAATTCGGAAACCCCTAGGGATGAATATCCAATTCCTGTGGCAGAAATGATAATAGATTCAGCCACAGACTTCGAGTACCCTAGTATGCTTGATGAATACTTTGGTTATAATAATATATTTATTGTAGAGGAGGACTTGCCTAAAACTGCCTTTCGATGCCTAAGGGCATTAGGCACTTTTGAGTGGGTGGTTATGCCTTTTCGGTTTAAAGAACACTAGGGCAACCTACCAAAGGGCAATGAATTCCATATTCCATGATTTCACTGAGACTTTCATGCAGGTCAACATAGATGACATAGTAGTAAAATCTATGTCAGATGAAAGTCATTTGGATCATCTTCGACGATCATTTGAAAGAATGAGGAAACATGGGTTGAAGATGAATCCCCTTAAGTGTGCTTTTTCCGTGCAGTCGGGCGATTTTCTAGGCTTTGTGGTCCACAAGAAGGGCATAGAGATCAATCAGAACAAGATGAAGGCCATTATGGAGGTGAAAGCACCAACAACAAAGAAATAGTTGCAATCTCTACATGGGAAAATAAAATTCTTGAGAAGGTTTATTTCAAACTTAAGTAGACGCACTCAGGCCCTCTCTCTCTTTCTGCGCCTAAAATAAGGAAGCTTAGAATGGGGGCATGGACATCAAGAAGCCTTCGATAAAATCAAGTAATGTCTTGTTCAAACTCCATTACTTGCACCACCTTGTAGAAATAAGTGTATGAGATTGTATATTTCTGCATCAGGTGTGATAGTATGTAGCATGCTCGCACAAGAGGATGAGAATGGTGTCAAAAGAGCCATATATTACCTTAGTCGAGTGTTGAATGATGCATAAAATATATATAAAATTATAGAAAAGTTATGTTTATGCTTGTATTTCTATTGTACAAATATTTAAATATTATATAAAGTCAGTTGATGTATATGTTTCATCGTATTTTGACATTATTAAACATATACTTTCAAAACCAATTTTGCATAGTCGAATTGCGAAGTGGTATCTTGCTCTAATTGAGTATTCGTTGACCTTCATGCCTTTAAAATATATGAAAGGACATGTAGTCTAGGACTTTATTATAGACCATGCAGTGGTCGAAGTTCCGCAGAACTATGTTGAACTAGAACCTTAGAAGTTATTCTTTGATGGTTCTACTCATAAGGATGGAACTAGTGTTGGAGTTTTGATTATTTCTCCTGGAAGAATTCCAAAATTTAAGTATAGAATCAACGGTCCCCCTTGTTCTAATAACGAATCATAATATGAAGCATTGATAGCAGGACTTGAAGCTTTGTTGGTATTGAGGGCAACAAGGATCGAAATAAGAATAGATTCTGAATTAGTGGTTAAGCAACTGATTAAGGAGTACAAGTGCATCAAGGAAAACTTGATAATGTACATCGTCATAAAAAATGGGCTACTTCAAAAATTCTAATATATGGATATCAAACATATTCTCAGAATGAAGAGTCAAGAGGCCAGTGACTTGGTGCAAATAGCCTCAGGATATAAGGTATCAAAGGAAAAATTAGAGAATCTGATTAAAGTGCGAGGAAGATTAATGGCAACTAAAATTTATCCTTCATACTTGGAAAATTCAAGTTTGGGGTTCATGAATGAAGAAAGCTTCAAAGTTATAGCCATTGATAGCTGGGCAGATAACGATTAGAGGAGTCCAATAGTAGATTATTAAAAAAAATCCTTTAGCAAATGCAGAAAGAAAGATCAAGTATTGTGCGTTAAGTTACATATTGAGGGGTAATGAACTATTTAAGAAAACACTAGAAGGAGTCTTACTCAAATTCTTGGAAGAAAGTGAAGAATACTTAGTACTATCAAATGTGCCTAGTGGTGCATGTGGAGCACATCAAGCAGGTCACAAGATGAAGTGGCTTTTGTTTCAATATGGCATATATTGGCCCACTACTCTCAAAGATCGTATTGAGTTCACTAAAGGATGTTAAGAATGTCAGGTTCATGCTGGTGTTCAGCATGCCCCTGCAAGAGAACTACATGCTATAATCAAGCCATAGCCCTTCAGGGGTTTGGTATTATATTTGGTTGGAGAAATTCGACCAGCCTCATCCAAAGGTCAAAGGTATGTTCTAGTAGGAATTTATTATTTTACAAAATGGGTTGAGGCAATACTTTTGGTGAATATGGATCAAGAAACTATCATTGAGTTCATCCAAAGAAAAATAATTTACAAATTTGATATCTCATAAACTATTACAATTGACCAGGGATTTGTTTTCACTGGTCGAAAGATGCAAGATTTTGCTAAAGAAATGGGATTCAAGTTGTTAACATCCACACCATATCATGCCTAGGAAAATGTACAAGTCGAGGCTGCGAACAAGGTGATTATTGGGTAATGTTATCAGATAGATGCTCCTCTTCATCAAGCAAATCTTCAATGGACTTCACCATTTTTAGGGAGGAATCAAGAGGGCTATCATTGCCCTGGTCTTCACCAACAGAAGTTTGTTTAGCCTCAGTTTGAGGAGAAGTTTCTTTCGTAGGCTACACAATAGTATCAAATTGATTCACATATGTCTAAGATCCTTTATTGGAATCTTGATAGAGAGACAGAGGTTGATACGAAGCAGTGCCACTGCTAGGAGGAATTTCATATTGAATAGGAGATCCAGTTGGAACTGGTTAAGAGTCCTGAAAAAGAATAAGAATAATGTAAGAAAATTCAAAAAATAATAACAAGTTTCGAGGGAAGATCTTGAGGAAATTATACCTTTGGTCCTTCGACCCTAGGACTTGAGTTGTCACTCTCCATCCGCTCTAAAATAACATTGTCAGACGGTTGAGAAATCTTTTTCCTTTTTGGTGAAGGGGACAACACTTCGACTGTTCTAGTTTTGGATGGCTGAGAAGAAGCTACGTCAGAGTGTTTAACCTTCTTCTTTTTTATCTTCTTAGGCTTTGAAGGAGTGGGATAAGTGTCTCCATCATCTTTGAAAATTTGTGGAGTTTCAGTGGTGGATCATTTTCTTGGAGTGAGAGGTGGTTTTTGACCAGCCTGTAAAGAGCAATGAAGTTAATAGAAATAATATAATCAAATAAGAAAGCAGAAAAAACCAAATAATACATGGGTGACTGTCTGGGATTTTTCAAGATTGGGGATAACATCCTTCAATGAAGAAGTATCTTGCTTGGTTTCACTCGTCGACCCTGTCTTCGACGTAAGTTTTTCTTTCTTTGTTGGTTTCTTTTTAACAACTAAAAGGATATTACAAGAAAATACATGTTAGTATCAATTAAGAAAGAAATATGATAAAGATGATCAAAGGGATCAAGAGATCCTTTGGTTCCACACCTTCACTTTTTGGGGAAAGTATTAAAACTTGATTTAGATTGAAGTGAATGAAGCCTTTAAATATGTCCAATGTATGCTTAGTCGAACCACTCTTTTAGCTTATTTTTTAGACTCTTGCTTTAAAAAGTTGTGATAATTCCCACAGATGAACCAGTATGGATAAGGAGGGTAAAACGCCAGGCCAAAATCAACACTGGGTAATTTTAGGAATTTTGGTGGTTCAAGTTTGAAAGCTAAGTTATACATATCTTCTGGTTTGACACATGAGAGCATACTCAAATTTGGAAGCATTTTAGTACATTTTTCTCTCAAAGTTTTCGCTGCATTAAGAATGGTTCGACTAAGATCATTCGGATTTGTAAACAGTTTCAAAGTATTTTTGGGATGCCTGAATCTCTTTGACATGAGTCTTCATACCTTTCTTGATGTGTCCCTGCATAGAGGCAAAAGCTTTTGTCAGTTGTTGAGTAAGGATGATTGTATTGAACATATTATCAGAATAATATTTTCTCCACCAATTGTTGGAGCCTTTAATACAATAGACGGAAGGTTAAAAAGGAATAAGTTTGAATACAACGAATGTGGAATATTGTTGCATATGTTCTTCTCGTTCAGAGACAGTGAAATGCATTCCTTGAAGAAAAATGGTGTTCCTTCTTTCGAAAACAGGTTTAAGGGTTAGTTGACAAAGACCAATTTGTCTAGCGACAAGATTGGGTTGGTAGGAAAGTAAGCTGATATGGCTCTTAACAGGCATGAGTCTTGTGGTTATCAATATTGGAAGTAGAAAAGCTTTCCAAATGGCTAAAGTTTCTTCCTCTTGAGATGGTGGAATATTAAAGAGAGACCTTGTAAACCATTCAGGGTCATGTGTTCTATGAGAAAAAGGAGCCATCAAAGGAGTAAAGTTATGGCGTTTTGCAAACATCATAGTGTAACTTGTAAAGCATTTCTATAAGTTCCTTCCTTTGTCATTTGGAGTCAATTGAACCAACCTGGTTTCCTCAATAGTTCAATTTTGGATTTCTAGATCTGTTTCATCTATTTGACTAGAGGTAGAAAGGGAAGGTTCGAAACTGGCATTCAGCCAAAGTTGAAGAAGTTAGTATGGGTCAGCTAAAAGTAAATTGGTCCCTACTTTATAATTTTTCAGGTTTTTTTGTAACTTCCTCTAAGAACTCATAAAGTCCAGCTAAAATTAATTCACTGAGGCAAATATTTTGACCAGAGTGAAGTTGGTTGGCTAAGGTTAAGAATCTCTTGGTCACTTGCAGAGATTTGCTGCAGAAAATGCATCGAGATAGCCATAGTGCAAGGAAGGCTATGTGTTCCACGTCTGATACTTCTTCTCCGCCCACATGTTAACGAGAAATGTATTTTTTGAAGCCAACATAGTCTACGTCAAAGTCAATGGTGTTGTTTGTTTGTTCAGTCAGATCAAAGATCTCTCCAGTGGGTCAAATCCCAGTTATAACAGCAATATCAAAAAGAGTAGGAGTGATCATTTCGCAAGGAAGATGAAAGTTTTTATATGTGGTGTCCCAAAAGTTTAAAGACGCTATTAGCATATGTTGGCAAACTTGGTCCTACTTTCGATAACTGAATCAGGTCGAAAACACCCATGTCTTTCTAGACTCGGGATTTTTTTATGTTTGACTTTGGCCAGCCAATCGAGATACGGTTTACTATCCTTCATTGAGCATGATCTAAAAGGCCTAAAAGATTCAGTCATATAATCTAAGTGAAAAGGTTTTTCGACCTTTACAGTTTCAGAAGGATTCTTTCCTTGAACAGTTTCTACAGTTAGCCCTTTAGGGTTTTTATCAACTTGTTCTCCTACATTTTTGAGGGTGTTATGTTTGCTAGCTATGGGTCTAGTTGAGTGATAAGTAGGAAAAAAGTCTTTTAGTTTTCTCTAAATCACCAATATTAACCAAAAGACCCATATATCCTAGATTTCTAGCAATGTGGCTAAAAGGAATAATTACTTGAGATGCATAAATCACACATTGTTCTGCATAAAGCATTGGCGTTGGTACGAACTCCTTGTTTCCAACCATGGTGGGTTTTGCAATGTGACCAACGGGAATGGTAGTAGAATCTTTAGCTTTCTTTGAATCTTGAGCGGATTTGTTGCTTTTCTTGGAAGAGGCATTGTTAAAGAAGAGTTGGAGTTTATTTGATTGATTTTTAGAGGAAGAAAATAGAAAGAATCGCAAGTTCTTGAAGAGTTTTTGGGAGCAGAAAAATGTTGATTTGAAGAAGGAGAAGTATTTATAATGAAGGTAGCAAGAAACAATTCGATTTTCATTTTTAAATAATGAAAGATAGGGGCACATGTTTGGACTTGTTATTGACAATATGGTTACTTTTTGGGGAAATCTACGATCTGTACCTACTTTATTGTAGCAATGATGAAAATTTGGATCGTGCACATCTCAATGAGACATTTAGAAAGATGATCATCATGACCATGACGTCATAACAGTGATGGTCATTATAAGGAATTCTGCGTCGAAATTGAAATTTTTAAAAAATGTCTATTTCTTCAAGTATTGTGAAATAAACATTTTGGGGGGCAATTTGTTGGCAGGAATTTAGATAGTGTATAATTTGGAAGAAAATGAGAGGATGTCGAAGGAAGTTCAAGTTTTCAAAGGGGATGTGTGTAGCGGTAGAAATGTTGAGACTAAGCCATTGGATTGACTTGACTCGCGTAGATCAAAAATAAAAATCTCCACCGCGCTTTATTGTTTTCAAAGGAATGGAAAAATAACGAATAACCCAAAAGAGGGGGAGAGAATCTAGGTAAGGGGGTGGTTATGCAAAGGGAAGTTATTAGAACCCTAAACATCTATGGTACTCCGTAGGAACCTCTTTGAAAATCTATGTATTTTGGCTATAAATGTTTTGCACAAAAATAGATGGCGGGGATGAGAAAAGAAGTATTTTTTACAATTTTTGCACCCGTCGCGGTTGTGAACCTTTAGTGCCTACGTACCACCATCCGTGTAATAGGGGATCATGGTACACACATTTCACCTTTAAAAATTTTAAAAACACAAGTGTGTTGGTTATTTTTTTAAGAGATGAGACATCATCATCGTATCCGAGTGGAAAAGATAACTACTACCCACAATCATGAGAAAGGAGAATTTGCATCATCTCAAAGTGGAGGATATGGCTTGGATTTTAAAATCAACAAAGCCTCGCTCAACACCCAAGTGGAAAATATCTCACTTCATTACATATCGTAGAAGTATAGTAGCTTACATCACTACAATGATTGACAAGAGTCTAATCTTTGGAAAAAAAATTAAGATAAGAAGCCAAAGTGAAAAAATGGTTTGAATGAGATTGATTGACTTTTAGTCTTCTCACAAAAATGTCAAAGTATTATTAATTGGTTAAAGTTTGGTTAAGAAAATGTTTTAAAAATGCATGGACCTAAATCTATGTTTATTGTGAAAGTGGTTCAAGTTTAGAAAACAAGAATACTTTTGAAAAGGAAGGAGAAGATTTTTAAAATTAAAGAAGATAGGAGGGGATGAAGGGACTATCCTAAAGCATAAGATAAAAGCTAGAGAAAAGAATCGTCTAACCAACAAGAAACCAACACTTGACACAATGAGTCAATGTAGAATTTCCATCCTTTGGATTGAAACCCACAAGTAGTGATAATAAACCTCTTAAGAAAACCAAGCTTCAAATGCATGAGGTCTTTCATAAAAATTAGGCAGAGCAACGACTGTATACAAATGAATTCCTGATCACAGGCAAATCATGTAATTAAAATAACTCGCACACAAAGCAAACAAACAACCCAATATCTTGGGGGTAAACCCTAAGAACTCCAGACAAAATAGCAATGAAATTCACAAGGTCTCAAGGTAGGCCAAGGTCTCTAATCCTAAGTCCAATGATTTGTAAATTAACACTTGGAACCAGACAGGAAAACTATCTACATGACCATGCAAAGCAATCTTACATGGGTTTCTTCTCATGATCCCTAGATACAGTCTAGCACATACTCATCCTAAAACAGTCCCACATATGCTCCTTCTCATATATCTCCGGATGCAGACTAACACAGACTCATCCTGGAACAGCCTTACACAGGCTCTTTCTAATACATTTTCAGGTAACGGATAATTCCATTATCCCTAGTAAGTTACTGTGAAGCATGGATTTCAACCAGAAAACAACAAACTTTCATATCTCCAGATATAACTCTTCAGTAGAGCCTTGGAAAACTGAAGCTCCTAGACTCTATTCCCCACAGAGTTTTTCCTCAAGCGGGAGAATAATAGAAACCCACATTCCCCAGCAGAGTCCTCATCAGACAGTAGGAACGAGAATTCCCCACAAGATGACCATTTATGAAGTCAGCATCTACTTTGGATGGCATCTTTAAGCCCATCTCTGACGACTCTCCTTCATCTTCTCCAAATGGCATCTTTAAGCCCATTCCCTACACAATAAACTGATGCATTGTCGAGTGCAAATTTCTGGGCACTCTAGTGTTCAATCATCTTCCACCTTCGGATCACAAAAGGCAGACAAGCCAATCTAAATCCTCAGGTTTGAGAAGATTGAACAGGGGCAGCTTTTGTACCCCAAAATTTTCCCTCTCATGTTTCCCAAGGTTTTTCTCTTATATGGGTGGTTACAAATACTTTCCTAAAGAAAATGAAATTTTTGAATATTAGTAAAGTGTCTTTCGATTGACAGTTAAACAATGCCCTTCGATTGGCATAACAACAAGCTTCGATTGGGCTCCTAAAACCCTTCGACCAAGCATTGGCCTATCAACTTCGATTGTGTGTTGGCTCCCCTTAGAGGAAGCTTTGGTTCATGAGTATCATTCCAGCAGTGCCCTCTGTGCGTGCCTTCAGCGCACTAGGCAAATACTCCCTTTGTGCGTGCCTTCAGCGCACAAAGCAAGAATCCCCTATAAGTTTGCTTCGATTCACCAACAGTGAACTCCTACATACAAGCTTCGATTGGGTGCTGAATCTCCTTCAATCAAGCTTAATTCACAAAGCTTCCTCATGCTTGCCTTGGTTTCACAATGCAAAGACCCATCAGCCTGCCTTTGATCTACAAGGCAAAAGGCCCCTTTCACTGGTCTTCGATTCACAAGACAAAGGTATGCTTCAGACATGCCTTTGATTCACAAGGAAAAGGCCTCCTCTTCAACTTGCCTTTAGCACACAAGGCCAAGACTCCTTCAGATTTTCCTTCAATCCACTAGGAAAAAAGGATTCCTTCGACCCACAAGGCATTGGCTGCCTTTGTTCCAGCTTCAACTAGGCAATGGTCCCCTTTGAAACAGTTTTCCACACTTCAACACGCATGATAGTCCCTTCAAAGGTTCATTCATGTGGTCCATTCAAAGAAGCATTCATTGGTACATTCGAAGGACACATGACTATTGCAAACGTGTTTTCTTTGTGATGAGCCTTGGTCCAAGATGTTTGATGACTAAAATCCTGTGCGCTACCAAGCCCAAATCCCCTGCACAAGCACATTCCTGCCAAAGGAAGCTCCGACTGACCAGAGTGAAGTCTTTCAATTGGGCTAGTTGAGTAGTGTCAGAGCAATCAAAGAGAGTGAACCTACGGGCTGATCAAAGAAGCCAGAATGTTGAGACTCTGTACAAATAGAATCAAGATCCAGAGTCAATCGAAAAGAAAAGATCTGAGGGGCTTCCGGAGAAGCCCTGATGAAGGAAACTCTGAACAGATTCAAATCTATAGTCATCAAAAAGGACAAATTCTCTAACGAAGAGAATTCTGGGCAATTCAAATTAATGCAGATATTGACTTAATTAAAGAAACTCTGATAAGGGAAAACTTTGAATTCATAGTCGTCAAAGATCTGAGCAATTCGAATTGATGTGGACGGACTCCATCGAAGGAGTTGAATCATAGCCATTCAAAGGAGGAAATCAGAGGCATTCGAAGGAGGCAATCAGATCCGTTTGAAGGAGGAAATCAGAGTCATTCGAAGTAGGGCATTCGAAAGTTAAATGTGTCCAGGTTCATAGCAAATTCATAAAGGGACAAGAAACCATGTATTTGGCAAAGTATTCAAAGTGATATTTATGGCCTTAAAATACCAACTTAATGGTTGTTTATTCCTTTGTCCTCTTGTCCCCTCCATCCCCTCTATATAAGGATCACACTAGCAAGCTTAGAAGGGAAGACGAAAAAAAAAGGATACCAGGTTATTGTACCCCAAAATTTGCCATCCCTTTTTCACAAGAAATCACAACCCTAGGGTGTTTTCTCAGATTTTCAAAGATTGGCTCAAGAATCGATCAAACAGACTTTTCTTTGGCAGTAAATCAAGAATTAGGGTTTTCTCTCGCATTTCTCAGAAGAAACATAATTCTCAGAAATTTAATTAACTGTCACATGTTTTCACACTTTTTCAAGTTTGCTGAAAGGTTACTGATGGTGCTCAAGGTTTGTTTATCTGAAATAAGAACTGAGATGGTCATGTGGAATATTCAGGATCTGTCTGATCTAGATTAACCAGATGATGTGTGTCTGTTAAGACGTTTGCTTATTAATGGAATTCA
This sequence comes from Vicia faba, assembly GCA_948472305.1. Classification (NCBI taxonomy): domain Eukaryota; kingdom Viridiplantae; phylum Streptophyta; class Magnoliopsida; order Fabales; family Fabaceae; genus Vicia; species Vicia faba. The sequence continues at coordinate 1,141,724,242 of OX451736.1, forward strand.
TGTTTGCTTGTTTGTTGGAATGCACAATGCATATTTTGATTGGAATGTTGTTGCAAGGTTATGAGATTACAAAGTTTTTTGGGATTACTTGGAATTTAAGTTATCTGTATTAGAAATATTGGAATGCAATTTCAATTATTTTGATCTGAGAATCTTAAAGTATTAAGTGAAGATGCAAAGAAAGAATTGAAAAGTTACGAGACTGCAAAGTTATTGGATTACTTAAAGTTTAAGTTATCTGTATTGAAATTATTGGAATGCAATTTCAGTTATTTTAAATCAGGAATTTTAAATAATAAGTGAAGATGCAGAGAAAGAGTTGCAAGATATTGACAGTAAAAGGTTTTATTGGATTATCAGATGATCTCATAAAAGCTTTTTTCATTCATTGCAAATGTTGTTACAAAAATAGTTTATTATTTGAGTACTGTATGTTTTACAACTTATAGTATTTGAAGAATAAATTATTACAATTAAATGAAAAAAATCTAAGTCTAAGTCATTGCTCCATTGTTCCCGTGCTCGCCACAAAGTCTCCGGCTTCTACTGCCTTGTCACCGTCCAATTTGTGCTCACATGAAAAAGACACAAAGGAAAAGGGATTAGTACAGTCAGTTGAATATGAAAAGAATTTTCAAACAGAAAAAGAAAGGAAAAATTCATCATTAAAGTTTGCCGTCCGGAATCAGAGTGCTATTTTTCATCACGTTTTATTTTTCTCTTTGCAAATCACAAGAAGATTGCTCTTCTTGGTTCACAAAGAGAAAATTAAAAATACAAATTGAAGAATGCAAACAAAGCAATTTATTCAAAAAAAGCATTAGGGTGCCAAAACTGTACTAAAGCACAAGGCCAAACAAAGTCAGCAAACTGAACCATTGCAACTCAACCAAAGCACAAGGCAAACTGTTATGCAAACATTACAAACCAAAGGCAAACTGGAACCTGCTGTACAAACAGCACAAGCAAGGTGCCAAACTGAGCTACAAAGCGCAAGGTGCCCAAACTGAGTTACAAAACAAATTGGATGCAAACTGTACAAATGTAGCAATGCAGCATGATAGCAGTAAAATGTAGCAGGATGGCAGTAAAAGGCAAGAGGTAATCCAAAATCACAAGTCAAAACTTGTCACAGCTTTTCATCATTTTCCAGTCAAAGGGTAAACTTTTCAGAAAATAAAAAAAGACAAAAAGCAAATTTGTTTTGTCATTGAGAGAGAAAGAGAGAAAAGGGAGCACCTTTTTAGTATTTGTACAGTTGGCTAAAAAAGGGGTCAAGATATAATACCATAAAAACAGCAAGAAGAAAAAGCCCAACAGTTTCAAACACAAACCATAAGTCCCAACCTGCTAACCAAAAGTAGAGAGAGCTGTTATAAGACAAAACTGCAAGCCAAAGAAGAAAAACACAAGTTAAAAACCTGTAAAACCTTTAGCAATTGGAACCGAGCTAAAAAATATACCAAAGCAACTACAAAAAACCCAAAGCCAACATCCTGCTAACACACACAACTCTCCAAACAACACAACATCAAAAACCTGTTGTAAAACTCAAACAACTACCAAAACTACAGCAAACTTACCAACTTGCACAATCAAACAGAACACCACAAGCCTAGCAAAACTGCAAGCTTGCCAAACCACAACAAAACTGTAAACTGCCAGGCCAAACTACAAAACCATTGCAAACTTACCCAACTGCAACAATAGCCAAGCTGTTCAAACAAAAACAAGTATTCAAACACAAGCCTGTTAACAAACCACAAAACTCCCAAACCTGTTACAAAAACTGCATAACCAAAACTGCAACAATACTAAAAAAAAACCTCTAAACCAGAAAAACCTGCAACAGTTCTCAAACCTCCAAACCAGTGCCACCATTTTACAAACAACAAAACTCCCAAACCTGTTACTACCAAACTGCAAACAAACTGTAACAATCAATGGCCAAACAAAAGCTATCAACATAACCAGTTGCAGAACAACCACCAAAATACAACAAACCAACAAAGTTTCAGAACTATACTCATCATCAACATTCAAGAGAGAGGAGAGAGTTTCAGAAGTAACAACAACAAAGTCTCAGTTTAATCATCACTAACATTCAAGATAGAGGAAAAGATCAAAAGTCTCAGAATCATCATCATTGTAAATCATATCAAACAACAAGTTTCAGAATAGCATCATCATAAACCATTATTCAACATTCAAGAGAGAGGAAAGAGTTCCAGAACCAACAACAAAGTTTCAGAATCATATCCATCATCAACAGCAAAACATCAATAAGGAAGTTTCAGAATCATATCCATCATCAACAGCAAAACGTCAACAAAGAAGTTTCAGAAGCCAATCATCGTCAACATTCGAGAGAGAGGAAAGAAGTTACCAAAAATCTTGGCCATCATCTCTTCCCTTCCGCCTCTAAGCCACCAAGGAAGCATCTCCATCTCCCTGTCTCACCTTTCCTCTCCTCTTCATAGAAAAAGTCCCAAGGTATGATTCTCAAGCCCCTTTACTGGTGTTTTAAGCATGTAAAAAACATAGGTTAAACGACTAAGCAAAATGAAACTGGACAAAACATGCGAAGCAAATGAAACTGTAAAACTCAAATCAGAAGAACAAACCGTACCATTTTTACAACGAAGCCATGGATCTTTGTGAGGAGATGAGGGGGTGAGGGTTTCTCCGGCGGCTAGGGCTTAGGGGAGATCCGGACATGTGAGGCTAAGAGAGATGAAGAGAGAAAATGAGAGAGCGGCGCCACTGTGATTTTCGTTCTACAAACCCTAATTTCTGAGACCCCAAAACAAAATGTTACAAAACTTGTGAGATGGGCCTGTCCGCCCCCAATCCTAAGCCCACTTCTTTAAACTCAATTTATTTTCTTATTTTTTTCTTTCTTTTGTTTAACAAATATTCATATTTCTTTTATTAATTCATTTTAACTAATTTGTTTTTTCTTTTAGTTAATAAAAACACTAAATAATACATTAAAACTTTTTTAAGTTAGTTTTATTTTCTTATTTATTAATTAATAATTGTTTCATTTAATAAAATACCAAAAAACATTTAATTTGATTTAATTAATTTTGTTTTCTTTAAACTTTTTTTTGATTAATAAAAATACAAAAAAATGATAGAGATTTTGTTTAATTAAATTTTCTTACTTTAAGCTTTTATTTTCATAATTAATAAAAAAACACATACAAAGAATAATAATAATAATTCTTAATTTTTAGAATAAAGTTTAGTTATATTTTTTTAATACATGCATTTCATAATTGATTGATTTTCTTTATTTTATAATTTGTTATGGCTTTACATTGAATTGCGATAATTCGATTTGGTTGTAACACTTGATATTTGGACATTGTTATCCTTGTGAGATTTATCCCCATTTGTAAATAATTGTACCCCTATCCCCGGATACTTTTGTAATAGCTTAGAATTTTAATTCTCGCACTTTATGCTTTCAAATATGCCATGATTAGAGATTAGGGTTTGTATGCGAAAATCCGAAATCAATCGCTATATAACCTAATACAAGACCCAAATGCATGAAAATGACAAACACAACGCACACTTGCACCTCTAGGGTAACCTCGCTTGTTGCCTCGGAAATGCAATCATGTCCCTCGAATATGAGACACTCTAGCAAATGCCCCTTCGATAAACAAAGATCGTAGTCCCTCGATGTTGCCTTCGATAAAACGATCTCGTCCCTTACAAAATTGCTAGAGCGTCTCACAAAGCTGCTTTCAATGATTGTATGCGATGACCCGCGCCTGTCCCGTTTAACATCCTAATACAAGGTTGTCTACCAAATACAATGGTAAGACAACACTATCAAAAGGGTTAAAAACGTATAAGAAAGATCTTTGAGTAAAATAGGGTAGACAACTCTTAGTTACTTGATCAAAAAACTTGCAAAAACATCCTTGCTATTTTCAAACACACTTCACAACACAATTTCAAAACATTTCCCAAATCAAACTTTTAAACATTGAAAAATCTTTTCAAAAGACAATACAACTTTGTATATATTCAAACAAGAATCATTACAAAGGTTGCCATAACGATGTCCTCTTTTCAAAGCATTTTCAAAAACCACACACACAAAGCACCATTTCAAACAATTGAAAAGCAAAAGCAAGTGATCTAAACAAGTAACTAAGAGCCCATGGATAACCATGGATGAAAAGGGTGCTTGCACCTTCCCTTTTCATAATCTACCCCCCGAACCCAAGAAAACATCTCAAAGGTCTTTCCTGTGCTTTTTGACCTTTCCTTTGGATAAAATAAAAAGTCGGTGGCGACTCTTGCTAAACCACACAATTGCAAACATAAACGCAAAACCTCAAGTCAGTTCTCCCACCGTAACACACAGGTACATACGCACACGCTGTCTCACAAGATCATACCAAACTTACCTCTTTCCTTTCGAATCCAAGAGCATCCAACAACTCTAGTCCCCCCCACAAGTTCCAATTTCAAGCAAGGTAAGTCCCCTTGACCTTGCATCTTTCGTTTCAGCATGGCATGTAAATAGCCTGTTACTTGCTTTTCATTTCAGCATAATATGTAAATAATCCTCTTAGTTATGTTCTTCGTTTCTACCCTCTTGGTTTGTTTTCTTTTTCTTGTCCATATATATGTTGGAACTAACCTATACAAATTCAAACGAAAGACAAAAAGAGTGTGAACGAAGGAGATACACTCATGCTGCTCTACAGGTCCATGTTACTTCATAGTCTAAATCAAAAGAGGCAGAGGAGTTTGCAGCCGAAGGTTGCTCATGCCCACTCCCTGGCTCAATCGAAAGAAGTATAGAAGGTTATAATCGAAGGTTTGCCATACCATTCCCAAACTCAGTCGAAGGAGGCAGGAATAGGTGCAAATCGAAGCTTGCTCACGTCAACTCTCAAGCCCAATCGAAAGAAGGCAAAAGAAGGGTGAATCAAAGGAGTCCATGGCCTGGATCGAAGAATTCATTTCTCTTCTTTATTTTGTTCTTTGTTTTTACATTTTTGTTGTCTTTTGATTTGGTTGTAATAGCGTAGGACCCTTACTTTATGCACTTTTATTGCTTTTCATATTAACTGCTAGATGTATGACTACTAGGATTATATGGTAAAGACTAAAATCAAACGCTAGCAAACCTAACAAAAAAGACAAAAGTAACTGAATACAACACATTTGCACATATACACCTCTAGGGTACTCCCACTTCGGTTCCCTTCAGAAAACAGTCACAATTCTTAAAACGTGAGAAGTTTTAGTGATTGTCCTCTAGTTTAAAATATCACAATTCCCTAGATGACCCTCTAAATGTTTCCTCGATAAAAAAAGTGATCTTAGAACTTTAGGACAGTTACTAAAATTCCTTGCCCAGTTGCCTTCGTGACCGTAACGTCCCTTTGAATGTCCCTCAAACATCCAACGATAGGGCTACCTACTCACTAATAGTAGGATAGCAATTTCTAAAGGATAGGAGGAAAAGAATAACTTTTTCGAGTATAAGTAGATAGTTCTTAGATGATATGCTCAAAACAAACTTTTTACACCTATACAAAAACATTTCAATAACTTTCAAAACATTTGTTTTGACAACACTCTTGAGGATTGATACAAGAGTTATCATAAAGTAAATCATCGTACTAAGGCATTTCAAAACATTTTCCAAAACACACAAAGCACAAGGTACTTTTGAAATGAGCTAAGCATCTAAGAGCCCGTAGATAACTACGGATGGAAAGGGTGCTAACACCTTCCCTTTCTATAATATACCCCCCTTAATCAGAAATAATCTTGGAAAGGTCTTTTTCTGTTCTTTTAACCCTTTACTTAATTTGGATAAAAGAAAAGTCGGCGTTGACTCTTGATTACCGCAACATTTATGAATACAAACACAAAACCAGTATAACAATCAGTTCTGCCACCGTATAACAAAATGCATAAGAAGCTTTTAATCATTGGAGTATGCAAACATCCTCCTATAGTAGGATTTGACATGTGTCCTAGGACAGGAGGTACCCTTGCACATGATAAAATCTGGCACTTTAAACTTGGGAGAGATCTTCAATCTCGGGACCAAACTCAAATCAGACATGTCAAGGCCCATAACACCCTAATTCTCAAATGCTCGCATACACTCCTCGAGCATACATAACTTTTTGTCTACCTCAGTTGGCTCATCAGAATTGGACATCCAATTGTCATAATTATCCTCCTCAAGTTGACGAGCAAGAATGTGCACATGCCTTGGTTGAATAAACGGTTGCTCATCATGTTGCCGAGTTGGAGTAGGTGGGGCGGATTATTTCCCACAACTTGGACCACATGCATGCCTTGATTACCAGTAAGATTACCAAGATTCACAGCTTGATCATTCTGAAGATTCAAACCAGCATTTGCATTCTGGTTTAAATTCTGAACACCACCTAGATTTCCATTCATATTCTGACCACCATTCAAGTTCTGAGCACCTTGGTTGTCATTCAGATTTTAAGCACTATTCACATTCTATCCACCTGGATTATTGGTTTGACTGTTAACAACAATCCTTTGAGGATTGACAATCAAAGTCTCATTCCTATTGTTCATAGTCTCAGCAGACCTTACAATAAAGGCTCTCATATCTTCCTATTGACGGGCCATGTTCTGGATAATCTCCATCAGCTGGTCCACACGAGTGTCCATCTTGACACCCATAGAAATAATGTCTACTTGAATTTGTTCCATTTGTCTTTTGGAAGTAATCTGAGTGTTGTAACGGTGAGAGCTTGTAGTAGCAATCTCCGAAAATAAAACTTGCATCATATGTAAGAAAACCTGCTGGAACCACCTGACATGATATAATATGCACTAATGCATGGTTATGTATGAAATGTTTTATCATTTCTAGGGCGCCCAAGAATTTTGTCATATACTTAAAATATCAAACAACATGATAAGAGATAGACAAAAATAATCGAAAGAGCACAATAACAACAACAACTGCTTTCATTCATAACATCCCAAGCCAACTGAGTTCATACAAGATGATCAGTCAAAATACGAGAAATAAAAATAAAACCCCGACCGACAAGCCTGGAGGTGGTCTTTTACAGCAAAATGAAACAACAAACAAACATCAAATTTTGCATAGTCTAGAAACATCATATTCCCATATGGCCCTTGAGCCTAGCGATTTCTTTGATAGCTTGTGACAAATAAGTACCACACTCTCTGAGATGAGCCTCTGTTGTGAGTCTCTAGTTGATTTCTGCTTTGAGCTGAGCATCTTTGTCTCGAAGATGCTTCTTTAGATCTTTGATTTTGACTTCAGAACACTTCTCCACTTCAGCCGTGGACGCTCGAAGTATGTCATCGTCTCAACAACTCTGCCTGTACTTCTTTTCAATAGCAACAACAACTCTTTTATGGTCTTCAAAAGCAATAGAATCATCTTCGCCTTTGGATTTCTTAGAAGTACCAGGTTTCTCAGAGTCTTTGAGTTTGCGTGCTAAATCTTTCTTATCTTCCCTTAGAAAATAAAGCTCCATCTCTTTAGCTCCCAGGTCTATGCGAAGATGCTAATTCTCGCTTTACACTTGGTAGAAGCTTTCTTTGGGAACATCACGCTGCAACTTGTCAGGCTGCGGGTATAAGGGATCTTCCTTTGCAAATGGTAACCAAAGTGTTCTCGCCATCTCTTCGACCCACTCAACATATGGTCCATAATCTGTCAGCTCCTTCTTCCCGAAGAAAACTTTACCTTTTCTGATGATCTTGGTCCAAGTAATCACTACTCTTTGTATCATCTCATGATCTCCCCCTTTCTTGCAAAACACAGATTCACTGATTCCGCTGATTTTAGGAGAACTCCGCATAGCATACCTTAGCTGGCGTAGGGCAAGAACTGGGTTCTAGTTAATCACTCCCTGTGTCCCCATGAGCGAGAATTTGAAGAAGCCTCCATAACTGGTAATAACTGCAGTACTATCAAGTCGATTCCTATACCAAGTTATGTCAAAAAAGGTGAGAGCCATGAGCTTTGTGGCCCAAGTACGAGTACTATGAGTATCCATGAATGGTCCTTTGGTCAGAAACTAATACATAAAACATTTGTAAAACAATGGAATGCAGCACACCATAAATCCTTTCTTACCATACCTGGAGTGGATAGAAAAGTAAGTGTTGGTCAGGATAGTCGGTACCAGATTCAGATTCATGAACATGTAAATAGTTTCCAGATCTACCAACTTCTCAACTTCAGGGAAAATAACTAGGCCATAAATCAAAATAGCTAGAAGAGCGTTGAACTAGACCCACATACGCTTAGTTGCAATCTCTTTGGCTTTGCATATCAGAACATCCTCAGAGAGACCAATGGTTGTACCTTTCTTCCTCCAATTGCCTTTTACATGGCTCAGGCTCAAATAAAGTGCCTTAGCGATGGCTTCATAACCGGGCTCATTTGGAACACATGAAAAGGGAATATGATCAGTGACTTTGATCCCCAAGATATAAGAATACTCCTCAAGAGTCAGCGCTATTTAATAATCCTGGAATATGAAACACCACAATTCCAGATCATAGAATTATAACAAAGTGTGAAGAGCTCTGTCCTCCACCTGAACATCCAACAAGGTCAAAAGATTATCATACAGTTTTCTAAAGGCTTGCGAATTTTGATAAACCACCGCCCTACTCAACTCTTTCAAATGAGAACAATTGGAAATACCAAACTTGTAACCGAAAACGTCTCTGGTGTCTCTCTTGATAACATCATGGTTGTTTCCCATTTTTGATACAGACGTCTACTCTGAAACACCTTGGAAATGAAATGCAAATGCACGTTAACTATTTTAGATATATACATTTTTTTACATTTCTTTTGTAAAAATAAATATCCCATGATGTAAGGTGCAATAACTCATGGAATCAAGGTTTCCAACATCAGAAATCTATTATATTGTCTCTGGATGTGCCAGAAATACCAAGATTAAAAGTTCTGAACATAAACCACATAAAACCAAGTCACCAATGGAACATGGTCACCAACAAAACAAAGTCACCATCACAAAAAAGTCACCATCTGTACCTGTAAAGATTACCCCTCCCCGCTCACGGGTAAAGACTAGGTCAGGGTAAGCCAATGGTAACTAAAAATCACAGGTTCACCTGAAAGCACTACCATCAAGCCACAAACGTGGATGACGATAACGCCCCATTTAAACTTCATCAGAGTGTAGACAACATGACCGCGATGGTAGGACCTTCGTTCAATAGCCGTCATGTTCTACTTTATTCCTAAGTTTCCTAGACAGTTCACTCTAGCCTGGGCACTAGGCCTTTTACCTTAATAGTAACACCCACCCAACATGGAAAACCAGAATCTAGCACAGTAGATAAGCAATATGGAAAGCGGTAAAATGCAATGAAAACATATGCTCAGATAAACCTGTAAAAAATGAGCAAGCCATAAAGCATACAAATAAACACCCAAAGAAAAGAAAAAAATAGCTATGAGCGACTCCGGGATAGACCAGCAATTGGTCAACCTTTCCCCAGTGAAGTCTCCAGCTGAAACAACTGGCTAAACATATTGTTGTACCCCAAAATTTTCCCTCTCAGTTTTTTAAGACATTCCTCACAAATGATCTCTACTACTCAAGGATTCTCAAGGAATTGATCAAACAAAATCATCTCCGAAACGCTGGAACTCTAAATTAGGGTTTTGACTGAGAGTGACAAACCTTTGATTTTTGACCTAGTATATGACTTGTTGGTTCGAAATATGATCTCAAGGGTTTAAATACATCATTTTTTTTACCTAATTTCATATTTCAATTCATCTCCCAAAAAGTGGATTGATAGACGAAATTCGGTCAATTGGTGGAAAAAGTTAATAGTACACTAAAAAGTCAAACTTTGACATTTTGACCAAAAATTGAGTTTCAAAAATCACATGTCATCAAGGCATCCAAAATATGAAATTTGATCATCAAAAATCAAGAAGGTAAAAAAAATCAAACTTGGAAAGACTTGGAAAATTTCTAAGTATTTTCTATACATGATTAATTACCTCATGACATCTTTATTCACTACAATTCAAAACAATTCAAGATGTTCAAGTTATTACAAGATTGCATTTTTTTAAAGTTAGAATTGTTAAGTTACAAATCCTAAAGCCTTGTCTTGTTTGAACTTTTCTCTTTGACTCAAATCCACAAAAATAGCCCTGCTATGCTGTCAAAGTTTGCTCCAACACTTGTAATGCTTCCCTGAAAGTCTGCGTCATATCAGTCCCATGGCTGCACCAAGTTAGCATGTAAAGAGTTTCCTTTCCTCTTTGACGCAAATCCACAAAAACAGCCTTGCTATGCTGTCAAAGTCTGCTCCAAACCCTGCAACGTTGCCCTGAAAATCTGCATTATATCAGTCCCATGGCTGCACCAAGTTAGCATGTAAATAGTTGCACCCAAAAAGGCAATGTTACAACATACCCAAACTTCTCAAAGCTTATATGTTTCCCCCCCAAATCTCAGCCAAACTTCATCTATAAAATAGATTGTTTTCACAACATACAAAGGTGGCTTTTGATTGAGAGAAAAAGAGAGAAGAGAAAAGAAACATAATTCTTTGTAACCTTTGCCCATTCAAAAACTCTGCACTATCTTTTTTTTCATTTCACAAAACAGAAAAACCTAAACCCAATGTACAACCATGTAAGCTTTCCTCTAAACCAACTATCCAAACACCTCATATACATCACATGGAGATTGTTCAAACTCAAGAATAATTTCTGTAACACCCTTAACATCACCTTCCACAAAAAAAACAGTATTTTGTAACTTTGAATGTGTTTGAGAGATTCTGGAACTTTGCAGAACATAGCAAGGATTGGAGCAGCTTCAAGGAGGAGCTCGGTCAATCATCACCTCACATCTGGAGACATCCGTACATGTTTCAAAGTTTTGCTTCAAGAGGTATACTTTTTTTCCAAACCGTAATATCTTTATCCATACATCATTTGCTGTTTGTGTTTAAAATATATATAAAAAAGATAGATCAAAAGAAGGAAACTCAGTGAAAAAAGCCAAGACAGGGGGCTGACACGGGTGCCCGTGTCACACGACACGGCCCATGTCAGCTCAACTATTTAAAAAATCTAACAAAAGTGTAGGACAGGGTGCTGACACGGGTGCCCGTGTCATAGGACACGACCTGTGTCAGACCTACTAGAACTATAATCTAATAAAGATGAAGGTCAGGGTGTTGACACGGGCGTCCGTGTCACAGGACACGGGCGCCCGTGTCACAGGACACGGGCGCCTGTGTCACAGGACACGGCCCGTGTCAGGTCTACTAGGGCCAGAAATATGCAAAGTGGCAAGTCAGGGCCCGTGCCATAGGACACGGCCCGTGTCACAGGACACGGCCCGTGTCACAGGACATGGCCCATGTCAGCTTAGCTGGTGCAGAAAGAAAAAACGTGCATGGATCATTACAGGATGCTGACACGGGTGCCCGTGTCACAAGACACGGCCCGTGTCAGACTAGACAACATAAATCTTGATTTTTTTGACCTTTAACTTTTATTTTCATTCGATTTGGTTGTAATAGTAAAATTAGGTTTTTATTTGCTTTTATCTCCCCATTTGTAAACTTATACCCCCATCCCCTAAAGTGATGTAATAGCGTAGGATTTTAATTTCCGCAAATTTATCTCTTTTCATATGATTGTTAGTAACTAGGGTGTGTATGACAAGATAAAATCAACTGTTATAAAACCCTATCTCAAAGACAATGCATGCAATCAAACACACTTCACACACGCAGATCTTTAAGGTAATCTCTCTTGTTGCCTCGGAAAATAGTCATGTCCCACGAATATGGGTGTTTTAGCAAAGACCCTCGATAAAAAAGATTATAGTCCCTCGATGTCCCTCAATGTTGCCTTCGGTAAACGATCTAGTCCCTTATGAAAATTGCTAAAACATCTTATAAGTTGCCTTCTATGACTATACGATTGATCCATGCCCGTCCCTTCACATCCAACGATAGGGCTTCTTATCAATCAATGGTAAGATAGCAACATCTAAAGGAGGAGGAAAAGAACAAAGAACTTTTGATTAGGTAGGACACTCATAGTCGCTTGCTCACAAACTAACACCATTTCCACACTTACACTTTCAAAACATCTTTAAGAACTAATATCTCCTTGAACTATTTTCAAAACCAACAATTTATATACATTCTTATAGAGACGAGAATCATTACAATGTTTGCCGAAACAAAGGCATTTTCAAAATTGCACCAAACACAAATACATTTCAAACAAAGCATTTTTCAAAGTGATCAAGCAACTAAGATCCCGTAGATAACTATTGATGAAAAGGGTGCTAACACCTTTACTTTTAATAACCTACCCCCCGAACTCAAGAAAATATCTAAAAAGGTCTTTCCTGTTCTTTTTGCCCTTTCCTTATTGGATAAAAGAAAAGTCGGTGGCGACTCTTGCTATCCGCAACATTTGTGATAAAACGTAAATAACCCAAGTCAGTTCTCCCACCGTATTATAGAACTGGCGACTCTGCTGGGGAGATATCTTAAAAGTGAGGTTACCTTAGAGCTAGATCACATTTAATAGTTTTCATTATTTGAACTGTTTACTTTACATTTTTGGTTCTTGTTTGGGCTTATATTGATCCTCTACCCGGATCTGGGGACACCTTTAGGTAAATAAGAAAAATTATGGAGACTATACAGCGTAGGCCGATATGGTTGAGACAACAACTATGTTAGTGTGACACATTTGTGGGTACCAGTATCCCTTATGGTGAATTAAGGAGAATACAAGGCCGTTGTGTGGTGTCGCAAAGCACTAACGAACCTTAGAACCTTTAATTGAACAACTTGGCCATTAGGAAGTAGTGAGGTAGCCGGCTTTGGTGCAGTCCAAAGTTGGTTGATACTCGGCACTACGCTCATTGAGATCTGACTCTTGGGATATTTCGGTCTCCAATAAAGAGGCTTGCGCTAAAATAATGCCCAATGAAGAAAGATTAATGATATTTAGATCCTTAGAACCCGATTAATTTCTAGGACAGGTTGAGCCAACTAAACTTCAAGAGGGTAGTTACCTATGAATCCATGCAAGCCTAAACCTAAGGAATTGTGTGCCCTGTGTGTATATGTTTACTTGTACATAACATTATAACATCATACCATTTCATGTTGGCACTAATAATTTCAAGGACTTTGGGATTTATCTTTGTGCTGTTTTGTAGGACATGGCTTCCATGAGACGAAACACTATCCGAATCAACCTTGTCAAGGTGCCTCCCCAACTTAAAGAATTGGAATCAATGGTCTCCAATGATTCTCCCTTCACTAAGAAATACGGTCGTCTCGTCAACTTGGTTACAACAAACTTTGAAGAGGATATGGTGCATGTGTTATTCCAATTCTTTGACCCTAAACACCATTATTTTACCTTTCCTGATTACCAACTTGTACACACTATGGAAGAATTATCGCAACTCTTAGGAATCCCTATTCTTGATCAATTACCCTTCAATGATGTTGAAAGATACCCAAGACCTGAGGATATTTCTCGAACTCTACATTTGCCACGATCTAACATTGTGTCTAATTGGGAAACAAGAAGTGGTGTCAAAGAGTTTCTAGCCATGTTTTTGTTGGATAAGTCTCAAGATTCTTGGGATGCTCTGGATCTACAAGCCTTTGAAGAAGTGTCGACTCTTCTCATCTATGGGATCATTCTATTTCCTAATCCTCACCTACTCATAGATGTGAACATAGTCAAAAAATTTCTATCTCGCAATCTGGTGCCTACTTTACTTGGGGATACCTTGCATTCTCTTCACTCTCGCACCATGAAGAGAAGAGGAATTATTATGTGTTGCACTCCTCTGATGGCTAGGTGGTTTATTTCGCACCTACCCTGGTCTATTATAAAGAATGAGTGGGGCTTAAGATGGTCTAGTAGGTTTATATCACTCACACATTCTGATATTTATTGGTGTTCTCGATCCATGGAGGACATTACTATTATTGACCATTGTGGGGAATTCCCTAATGTCCCTCTACTTGGCATTAGGGTAGGTATTACCTACAATCCTTGTTTAGATTTGCGACAGTTTGGGTATGCTAGGAGGGATGGCCCTCATGATGCACTTGTCCAAGGAATTGCATTCGACTATGAGAATGATGTCCAAGGTTATCGTCAGATATTCATACGATCTTAGGGTATGGTTAACAAGGTTGATGGCAAGAAGTTGGGGCATAATAACTCCATTCCTTTGGAGCCTTATCTCAAGTGGGTGCGAACCTGCGCCCAAAACCTCATGATGCCTTACCCGCCATCTTACCAATCATCATGGAGCATGTTGCCGAAGGAGATGTTCCATATAATGTCCTTTATCCATGATATTCCTACTTATCCCGAAGATTTCAAAGAGCTTATATTCAGCTAAAGGGGGAGAGAGACACCTTTGAAGCCCAGTTTTATGCGAGTAAGAATAATACATTGGAGCTCACGAGGCAACTTCATGTGGAGAGGAGCCTGAATGCCTATATCGCTCCAAAGAGGAAGCATCCATAGGAGATTTGAGCCATTGTTATTGTATTTTAGTTCATTTTGTTTCTTTTGTTTTAATGTAAGCCCAAGAGGCATATTGTAATCAATTTGAACTTATTAATACAATTAATGTTTGTTCCCTTTTGTCTAAACAAATTTAAATCTTCTAAGTCCTTGAAATCATTTGCATAAGCATTTTCATGCATTATAACATAAACAGGTTTTCCATAACAGTTTTCCTTATCTTTCTACTATTTATTTCAGTAAGATGGATATCGAACAAAAAATGAAGGACTTACAAGCGCAGAATTCCCAGTTCCAAGAGACTTTGCTGACTCTGGCTAAGGGGCAAGAAGAGTTGATGATTATGCTAGTAGCCAAGAAGAAAACCAAAAAGAAGGCCTTCATCAACATGGGTAAGAAGTTCAAAGGTCTGGTTCGCCAGGTACAAATAGTCGAAGAATCGTCTGAGGAGGACGAAATTCAAGATGAAGAGGCAAGGAGCACCCATGCTGGGGGTGCCAATAATCAATCTTCTGACGACAAAGATTATTTTGATGAGCAATATCCTCCAGCTGAGGACAAATACAAGCAGTTGGAGGATAAACTAAAGGTTGTTGAAATTAAAGTCGTGCCTGGTTTGACTTTTAGCTAGTTGGGCTTAGTACCTGGGGTCGTCATCCCCCATAAGTTCAAAATACCGGTCTTTGCCATGTATGACGGGGTTTCTTTCCTGAAACTTCATCTAAAGTCTTACGTGCACAAGATACTGCCGCACACTACCGACAAAAAGCTCGGGATCCATTTCTTCCAAGAGAGTATGGATGGGACTCAACTAGAATGGCTCTATCAATTGAAGGGTTCCCGCATCCACACACGGGAAGATCTATCCACTGCTTTTTATCATCAGTATCAATACAATGCTAACCTCGCCCAACCCATACACAACTTCAAAGCATGCTTATGGGTTCTAGTGAAGGCTTCAAAGATTATGCCCAGAAGTGGAGAGATCTTGCAGGAAGAGTCCAACCTCCTATGTCTGATAGAGAGCTGGTAGATATGTTCTTGGGTACTTTGTCAGGCCCTATTTTCAACCATCTGATCGGAATCTCTTCAGCTGGGTTCACCGAGCTGATATTGACAGGTGAAAGAGTAGAAGCTGGTATCAAGAGAGGTAAGATTCAAAGGGATGCGTCTTCAAGTACTATGAAGAAGCCTTTCCCTAGAAACAAGGAAACAAATGTTGTGTATGGGTTAAGGGCCTGTAGCGGTAGAAATGTTTAAGACTAAGCCATTGGATTGACTAGACTTATACAAATCAAAATAAAAATTTCCACTGCGCTTTATTGCTTCCAAAGGAATGGGAAAAAAGCGAATAACCCAAAAAGGGAGGGAAAGATTCTAGGTAAGAGGGTTGGTTATGCAAAGGGAAGGTATTAGAACCCTAAACATCTACGGTACTCCGTAGGAAACTCTTTGTAAAATTTGTATATTTTGGCTATAAAAAATGTTGTATAAAAAAATGGATAGTGGAGGTGAGAAAAGAAATATATTTTTTATGATTTTTCACCCGCCGCGGTTGCGAACCTTTAGTGCCTACGTACCACCTTTTCATGCAATAGGGGATCAGGGTACACATAGTTCCTCTTTTTAAAATTTTAAAACACAAACGTGTTGGTTAATTTTATGAGATAAAACATCATCGTCATTATCCGTGTGGAAAACATACCTACTACCCACAATCATGAGAAAAGGAGAATTTGCATCATCTCAAAGTGGAGGATATGACTTGGATTTTTAAATCAACAATGCCTCACTCAACATCCAAGTGGATAATATCTCTCTTCACTACATATTGCATAAGTATAGTTGTTTGCATCACTACAAGGATTGACAAGAGTTCAATCTTTTGAGAAAAGTTTAAAGATAAAAGCCAAAGTGGCAAAATGGTTTGAAATGAGATTGGTTGACTTTTAGTATTCTCACAAGAATGTCAAAGTATTATTAAGTTTATTGAAGTTTATTTATGAAAATGTTTGAAAATGCATGGACCTAAGTCCAAGTTTATTATGAAAGTGGTTCAAGTTTAAAACAAGAAGAGTTTTCAAAAGGAGGGAGAAGATTTTTGAAATTAAAGAAGATGGGAGGAGAAGAAGAGACTATCCTAAAGCATAAGGTAGAAGCTAGGGATAAGAACCATCTAACCAACAAGAAGCCAATACTTGACATTATGAGTCAAGATAGATTTCTCATCCTTTATATTGAAACCAAGCAAGCAAAGATACTAGACCTCTTGAGAGAACCAACCTTCAAGTGTATTAAGTCTTCACAAAAATTGAGCAGAGTAACGACTGTATACGGGTGAATTCCAGATTACAAACAAAGGGTGTAATCACAATAACTGCACACAAAATAAACAAACAACCAAATGTCTTGAGGTAAACCTCAAGAGCTCCAGACAAAATAATCAGATAAGATCACAAGGTCTCCAATCATAGGCCAAGGTTTCTAATCCCAAGTCCAAAAAGTCCAATACTCCATAATGCCAAAGATAGTAACCAAATAGTCCAAGTATCATTAAGGATTTTATGGTTCATATTGATTATTAAGTATCTTAAGAAAAAGAAAATAAAAGCTCAAGTGAGCAAAATAAAAATGACAAGAAAGTAAATGCTCAAATGAGCAAAGATGAAAATGGCATGAAATGTAAATGCTAAAAGTAAATAGTGCATAAAAATAAAAGGGGCATATATTAAAGGAATAAAGGATAAAGTCAATTATTAGTGATTAGTGGTTAGTTGGATGATCATCTTGAAACTTACATTTGGAACTCATTAGAGGATTGGTAGAACCAAAGCCTCCACACAACAAGTTGCATTTGCTTTTTGATAAGTATATCATCCATTTGGAATCCTTATGAGTATCATTTAATGATCAACAATGTTTAAGTGATCCGCGTTGACAAAAGATGTTGTAGATCCATTAGAGGATTGGTAGAACCAAAGCCTCCACACATTAAATCTCAAGGTTATTGGATCAAAGAGATCAAATTAACATACTTGGGCTTTGCAAACATAAGTTTGAGCCACAAATGATCATTTATTCGAATCGAGACAAAATTTAGCGCTATGTTAAGCAATCGTAAGTGGACTTATACAGAAGTCGCACCTATTTTGAGGCCGGTCAATAACAATCTATACACCATTTATTTTGAGACATGATATAGAGATCATGCTCCAACAACATTTAGTGCAATAAGAAGGGGATGGGATGGAGAGGGGTGGGAGAGAAGATACAAACCACTTTTGGATTAAATTTAATCAAACTATTATTAAAATCATTCATCCATTTTTGTGGAGTTAGACTCAACACCATGGATCCAATGATGTTAATAAAGTTCATGATCAAAAATTTTACCCAAGATCAGCCAAAAAATAGTCACAAAATAATATTACATTTTAATATATACAAAAAGGTTTAAAAATAATGTTTGAAAATAAAAATAAAAGAGAAAAATATCAACTATGTTCAAATTAATCAAGAAATAAAAAGTAAGACCATAGAAAAATCAGAAAAGGGCTCAGATGATTTTATAAATTTTTTGATAATTTTTTAAAGTCAGAAACTATTTTTAAAATTAAAAGAAAGGGGTAAAATAAACCAAAAATGATAAAAAATAACAAAGTCAAAAACAAAAATAAAATAAGGTCACCAATATTTGTCACAATATCATTGGATCATTCCATAATTTTTTCAGAATTTAAAAATACATAAAAGTATTTTTAAACATTTAAAACAATTCAAATAAAGTGTAAATTTATTAAAAATACCAAAACACAAAATTAAATTATGATAAAATAAAAATCAGAAATAGAATAATCAAAAATATATTTCATAATTTTTTCAGATTTTTTTGGACTTAAAATGAATTTTCTATGATTTTTTGAAGTTTAAAACAATTAAATATAAAAAATCAGAAAAGAAAATAAAAG
Source organism: Vicia faba (assembly GCA_948472305.1). NCBI lineage: Eukaryota > Viridiplantae > Streptophyta > Magnoliopsida > Fabales > Fabaceae > Vicia > Vicia faba. Next base: position 1,141,742,824 of record OX451736.1, read on the forward strand.
TAAAAAATATGTGGACCATTGGATGAGAGTCAAAACGCGTTAGTAATCAAATCCAAGGGATCTGGCGTGCTGTGCATATCATGGTCATTAGTGAATAAAGCATTGAATTAATTATTAAATAAGAATTCAAAAATAACAAGTGGCGTGCCATCATTGGTTGGAAGATGACACATTGGTCATCTTCAACCTCCATCCAGCGTGAATTGCAGGTCTCTCAAACTGTAAAATCAGAAGCTCAGACCTATGCCATTCGCTTCGTCTCTTCAAGACGAAGACAACCACACCCTCGCGCCAAATTTATATAAAATGCAGCTCAAGCAGTTTGGAAAGAAAGTTTTGAAAAGGGTTTGAAATTTCATGGTCAAAACGTGTTTCCAGTAAAAAGAAAGTGTTGCGACTAGAACCAGGGCAATGAGAGCATTACAATGATATCAATGTTTTGAAGAATTGATGAAGGAATATATCTATTGAAGTTGAGTTGTAGAGCTCTGAAACTGGACTTCTATTGAGCAATCTAGGGCACGATTCTTGAATGTAATTATATGGTTAACTTCATGGAAGATCAAGGAAGATGAATTAATGAAAAAATTGGATTGAAAAAGGCTTGTATATGGATTTTGAAGTTGATGAATTATGAGTTATGGAACAAGTTTGGCAGGGTGATTCTGGCTATCCAAGCTTGAGAAAATGAATGGGATAGTTCATGTATTTATAGGAGAAGCAAATGGGATCAAAAGGAAGAGTGAATGATGCATTTTGGAGGGAATTCGTGCAAACCTGATGCACGAGTGAAGTGTGATATAATTTTCACCAAAACTCATCCAATCCTTGCGTTTTGAGGTGCTAAACAATTATAGAACTTCACTAAACATGTTTAGAAGCAAAAACGCGTGGAAAACTTGTGATTAGAAGCCAAAACAAAGATTCCAAACTTCTGACTTGGTGAAAAATTCAATTTCAAAGTGCCAACTTCTAACCAATGGCATTCTCAGCTCAAGAGGTCCTAGGGCATAATTCTTCATGCTTTAGAAAGATGAGGTTACAAGCTTTGCAATGGAAAAATAATGGAATCAAATGGATGCTTGAGCTGAAAGTTGTATTGAGTCAAAGTTGGAGAAAAGGGTTGACTTTCCATACTTAGAAATATTTCAAATTTTTCTTCAAAAGTGGCCTATAATGTCTTGCATCCAAACATAGCCTTCCACTTGGAATTTGCTCTTGACCAAAAAATATGGCATGAAGTTGATCTCTTGAATGACATTTTGAAACTTTAACCATTCCAAATATCCAAAAATTGAGAGAGTTATGAATGGTTGAAGTTGGCAAAAGTTCATAAAATGATCTATAAACTTTTGTATCCTTAAGGCAACTTCCATCAATTTTCTCACTTTGCACATAAAAGAGGGCATAAAGTTAACATCTTCAAGATCATTATGGATAAAGAATGGGATCAAGGTGATAAAAATTGATCAAGTTATGATCATTTGAATTCACACATGAAAAATTGGAGATTCATCTGGAGGACTTGTAATCTTTCTTCCTCATCAAGTTTCTTCAACATGAAAACTCCTTGGAACTTTTGAAGTGATTTGTTAATAACCCTTTGAAGAGAATGATGTATTTGGAATCAATCAAAAATACCAAAATATGGGCAAGATATACTCCTTTGAAGTTCAAAACCCTAGCTCCTAGATTAAGAAACACGCCTTGAGAAACTTTGACAATTTTGAACAAACTTCTTGTACCAAAACAAATGCTTTGTAAATATAAGTTTTTGAGGATGATAATTAGAATTCATAGAAACCACAAACACTTCCATATCTTGAGAATTGAGAGAAATATGCATTTGTGACCAATGGGAACAAAGCCTTGTCCAAGCATGACAACTCCTCCAATCAATCCCTTGTGCTTTTCAACCAAATTTGATAACCTTGAATGTGGTGAACCAAAATAACCTTGCCATGCCATTTCTTCCAAAAAAAATTCAATGGTGAAGTTTTAACTTCTCAAGCTTTATTTACTAGGGCATGGAAATAAACTCATGAACCCTTGGAGCAACTTGCTGAATCTTATTGCTTTTACCTACATGAGTAACAAGCAAGACAAACCAACATTGAACTTTATTAATTAAAAGAATAAATCAAGACAAAAAATATTCATGATCACAAAAGAACACAAGTCAAGGTGCTTGGTGATTCCTCAAAGTGCAAAGCTAAATATAGGGAGGGGAACCAAGAATCATAATGTGATCTTGTTGTGAATGAATCAACATGGTATGATGAAGGGATCTTAGGGGAAAAAATTGGGGTACAACAGCTGCCCTTATTTAAGCTTCTTCTATCCGGAGATACGAAGGTTAAAAATCTTCATGTCGATGTGATCGAAGATACCTAAATATAAAATAAACCCTATTTTTGGCCCTAAGATGCCATGCAAATGTTTATGATCATGAATGCGTATGGACAAGACAAAAGAGACGCATAAAACCATTGGGGATGTAACAATAATAAAGAAACAAGAGAGAAACCCGACCAGGAAAAATAAATCACTGGTAGATCAAAAGCCCCGACTCAGAGAGGATGGTAAAATGGTCAAAGGATACACCAACTCCTACTGGAGGTAAAGCTACCAATGTTCACTGAAGGTAGAAGGAAAAGAAATAACAACACTGACGTTCACTAACAGTGAGCTACCAAAGTTCACTGAAGGTAGAAGGAAAATAAATATCAACACCGACATTCACTGGCGGTGAGATACCAATGTTCACTGAAGGTAAAAGGAAAAGAAATATCATAGCATCGTCGTTCACTTACGATGAACTACCAACGTTCATTGAGCGTAGCAAAAAGATAACAATCATCAATGTTCACTGCCAATAACCTACCAACTTTCACTGAAGGTAGAAAGTGAATATATCATAGCATCATCGTTCACTGACGATGAACTACCAAAATTCACTGAAGGTAGCAAAAAGATAACAAACACCAACTTTCACTGATGGTGATCTACCAACTTTCACTGAAGGTAGAAAGAGAATATATCATAGCACCTCCATTCACTGACGATGAACTACCAACGTTCACTAAGGGTAGCAAAGAGATAACAAACACCAACTTTCACTGATGGTGATCTACCAACTTTCACTAAAGGTAGAAAGATAATATATCATAGCACAGTCATTCACTGACGATGAACTACCAACATTCACTGAGGGTAATAAAAAGATAATAAACACTAACTTTCACTGGTGGTGATCTAGCAACTTTCACTGAAGGTAGAAAGAGAATATATCATAACATCTCCATTCACTGACGATGAACTACCAATGTTCACTGAGGGTAGCAAAAAGATGACAAACACCAACTTTCACTGATGGTGATCTACCAACTTTCACTGAAGGTAGAAAGATAATATATCATAGCACCATCATTCTGACAATGAACTACCAACATTCACTGAGGGTAGCAAAAAGATAATAAACACCAACTTTCACTGATGGTGATCTACCAACTTTCACTGAAGGTAGAAAGATAATATATCATAGCACCGCCGTTCACTGACGATGAACTAACAACGTTCACTGAGGGTTGCAAAAAGATAACAAGTTTCCATAAAATTCTGGAATTTCGCCTAGAACGGGTCTCAACTTCTTCTTTAACCGAGGAACTTTGCCTGAAAAAGGGTAATATGTAAGATGTCTCAAATAAAGAGACTTCCACTTGCAAAGATTTCACAGCGAGCTATTTCTGTGAATTTGAAAGTCTTGCCATCCACTAGCGTAAACTGACAACAGACTGCAAACTATCCACTCATAGAGGAGATAAAAAAAAAGTTACGTCGACTTTTACAGGGAAGCACAAGTTGCTCAAATAAAGAGACCTGCTACTTGTTGTCATGGAGGATTGTAAAAAGAAATGACTTTATGGGGATAGAAATATGGATTCCTAGGGAAAGAAATATGACTTCCGGGGAAAGGCCACGATATTCCTGCTGAGGAGATAAAGTCTTCTCTTGCAAAATAAATGCACTAACCAAAACTCGAAGTTTTCAGAAATCCAAAGTAAATAATATTATTGTGGAACCACATATTCAAACCAGAAATAAACTAGAATGAAATAGTCAATCCAAAATGCATCCTTTGAGAAATAAACTCAAGAGGGAAAACCAAATCCATCCAAACAAGGAGCTGTACAGGAAGGCTAAAGCAAAAACCTTCCACGAGGGACAACTCAGTGGGGACATTGAAATAATATACTCTTTCTGCTTAAGGCCAACACTCTATTGAAGAGAGGACAATGCAACTCTTCAAAACAGGGTGATATGTCAACAAAAATATTAAAAAATGTCAATGAACAATAATTTGCCAATTTTAGCTATGCATGATGTATGTATGAATGTATGAGTGTTATCGTGTATATGCTGACAAAACAGATATACAACACTGGGAGTAACCAGACAAAACCAACTCCGGTACAAACAACACTCGGCTAAACCACATCCAAGATGATCATTCCAAAAAAATACCAACTGAGGAAATAAAACCTACTGCCTGCTTTAACTTTACTAGGGAGAAACATAATCCGGAAGTAAACAAAACAAAGTTACAGAATAGTACAGATACAGGGATAGAACATCCTTCTTCAGGCTTCACTGGGGAAACAAATATTTTTAAAAGTAACACTTCTATTGGGGATTGCAAAACCAGTCTCAAGTAAAGCAGATGAACACTGAACCATCAAAACATTCACTGGGGAATTCAGGCCTACTTCATTGGGGAGGTTAACACCACATTCACAAAGGAAAAATCCAAAATACGTTCTTTACTAGAGAAACCAGGGACCTGCGTTCTTCAAGAGTGATTATTATACCAACTTCTCGGGAAAAAGAACTTCCATTAGACCGAACAAACACTTCACTGGAGAAATCTCGGATTGAAACTTCACATCATGAAAACTCAGAAAAGAGGAGAAATGAATCCAAACTTGAACGAGGATACCGGAGTCACAAACCCAATACGGCGAATCAACCTGAGTAAACCTTCCCGAGGTGAACAAAAACTTCTTAAAACAAACTGGAGTTTGTCCATTCCTGCGATCACCATTTTTGTTGTTGTTATTGTTTTTTCCTTCGCATCACAAATTCTAAAGTAAAAGCAAAATGTAAATTCTTTTTGAAAAATCTATTTTGTTATTTAATCTTTTTGCTTTGAAAGTTACTATCAATAATAAATGGAGTCTTTGCAAGCTAAATAAAATAAGAAATACAAAGAATTGGGTAGAAGCTCAAATTTCATTAATAGAATGGTAGTCTGTGAATGGCGAGACTCCATGGATAATTACAAAGTTCGAAAAATGGTAATATATAATGGAAAATATACATTGAGATACAATGACCACTATCCCCTCTAACAACTTTTGAAATCCTGAGCAGCAACTTCTGTTGAAGTGTGATGAGAATCCGAGAAGATTGTTGCTCCAATGATCAAGTCTTGTCTGATGTAGTTACTTGCCAAGAAATTCCCTAACTTTTGCCTAAGCTGCCCTTGCGGGTTTTCAGCTTAGCGGGAAATTTATTCTGTTTATGTCTCTAATTTTTGCCTAGACCGCCCTTTCGGGTTTTCGGCCTACGGAGACGCTCTTTTTTGCTTAAGTCGCCCTATTGGGTTTTCAATATAGCGAGCTGTTCTTTTATTCCTTTAGGCGAAGTATTTATTGACTGCATCAGCATTCATGGGACGTGGGAACTCCTCGCCATCCATAGTTTCAATAACTAATGCACCGCCAGAGAAGGCTTTCTTGACAACATATGGGCCTTTAAAATTGGGAGTCCACTTACCCCTAGAATTAGTGTTGAAAGACATGATCTTCCTGAGCACGAGGACGCCTTCTCTGAATTCACGAGGTTTGACCTTCTTATCAAAAGCTTTCTTCATCCTTTTTTGATATAACTGGCCATGACACAAGGCCGTCATCCTCTTCTCCTCAATCAAATTCAATTGGTCAAACTGGTTCTGGACCCATTCAGCCTCTGACAACTTGGTTTCCATTATCACGCAAAGAGGGAATCTCAACCTCGACTGGGAGTACAACTTCCATTCCATACACCAGAGAGAACGGGGTTGCTCCTGTTGAAGTGCGGACAAATGTTTGATATCTATGCAGAGCAAAAGGGAGCATTTCATGCGAATCCTTATAAGTAACAACCATTTTCTGGATGACTTTCTTGATATTCTTATTAGAAGCTTCAACAACCCCATTCATCTTCGGCTTGTACGAAGATGAATTGTGATGGAAAATCTTGAATTCCTCACAAAGTTTTATCATCATCTTGTTGTTCAAATTCGAGCCATTATCAGTGATAATTATGCTCGGCACACCATACCGACATATAAGATTATTCTTGATGAAACGCACAACCATCTGCTTAGTAACATTGGCATATGAAGCAGCCTCCACCCATTTGGTGAAGTAATCAATTGCTACCAAGATGAAACAGTGTCCATTCGAAGCTTTGGGTTCTATCATCCCAATCATGTCAATACCCCACATAGAGAAAGGCCACGGGGAGGAAATCACATTGAGAAGTGTCGGAGGCACATGGACCTTGTCTGCATAAATCTGACATTTATGACATTTCTTTGCAAATTTATAACAATCAGATTCCATTGTAAGCCAATAGTAACCTTCCCTTAGCATCCTTTTAGCCATCGAATGTCCATTATCATAAGTGCCAAATGAACCTTCGTGAACCTCATGCATCAACATGCCTGCTTCATGTCTATCCACGCATCTGAGCAAGACCATGTCATAATTTCTTTTATACAACACATTTTCACTAAGGAAGAAAATGCCTAGCAATCTTCTCAATGTTTTTCTATCTTTCTTCGAAGCACCAATAGGGTATTCCTGAGTCTGAAGAAAATGCTTGATATCATGATACCAAGGTTTTTCATCTGCTACCTCCTCTGTTGTAAACACATGAGTGGGCATATATAGTCACCGAACCGTAATTCGAGGTATATCATTCCAAGTATTCACTTCGTACATGTAAGCCATAGTTGCCAGAGCGCCCGCCATTTGATTTTCATCTCTAGAAATGTGATGGAATTCAACTTTGTTAAAGAAGGGTAACAATCTTCTAGCATAATCTTTGTAAGGGATCAAACCGGGGTGACGAGTATCCCATTCTCCTTTAATCTGATTTATTACCAAAGCTGAATCACCATACACATCTAGAATTTTAATTCTGAGATCAATACCTTCTTCGAGACCTATGATGTAAGCCTCGTATTCTACCATATTATTAGTACAATCAAATGTTAATCTTGCGGTAAAAGGAATGTGCGATCCATGGGGTGTGACAATCACGACACCAATTCCTTTACCATAAGCATTCACAGCTCCATCAAATATCATACTCCAATGAGATTCAGGGTCAGGACCTTCCTCAGGCAACTGTTCATCATAATCCTTCACTTTCAGGAACATCACATCCTCATCGGGGAATTCATATTCTATAGACTGGTGATCCTCCACTGGTTGGTGAGCAAGATAATCTGCCAACACACTGCTTTTAATAGCTTTTTGAGTGCGGTATTCAATATCATATTCAGATAACAACATCTGCCAATGGGAAGTTCTCGCAGTAAGAGCAGGCTTTTCAAAAATGCACTTGATTGGATCCATTTTGGAGATCAACCAAGTGGTGTGATTCAACATATACTGCCGCAAACGCTTTGCCGCCCAGGCCAAAGCACAATATGTCTTTTCCATCATGGAATATGGCGACTCACAATCATTGCATTTTTTACCAAGATAATAAATGGCGAACTCCTTCTTCCATGTTTCATCTGGTTGTCCCAGAGTACAACCCATGATCTAACACTGTCAGATGCATAATCAACAGTCTTCCTTCGATATGAGGGAGTAAGATAGGAGGTTCAAGCAGATATTCTTTAATACTTTCAAATGCTCTTTGGAAATCATCCATCCATACATAACCTTGATCTTTCTTTAACGACTTAAAGATCGGTTCACATATTGCAGTCACGTGGGAAATGAATCTGGAAATATAATTCAAATGCCCGAGGAACCCTCTGACTTGCTTTTCAGTTCTTGACGCTGGCATATCTTGAATTGCTTTGACTTTATCAGGGTCAACTTCAATTCCTTTCTGGCTAACAATGAAACCCAACAATTTTCCTGATCGAACACCGGAGGTGCATTTATTTGGATTCAAGCGGATATGATACTTCCTCAAACGCTGAAACAACTTCAACAAATCTTCTACATGCCCTTCTTCAGTCTGGGATTTGGAAATCATATCATCAACATATACTTTGATTTCCTTGTGCATCATATCATGGAATAAGGTTGTCATAGCCCTCTGGTACGTTGTACCAGCGTTCTTCAACCCGAAGGGTACCACTCTGTAACAGAATGTTCCCCAGGGTGTGATAAACGTTGTTTTTTCCATGTCCTCAAGCGCCATTCTTATTTGATTATACCCGGAAATTCGTCCATGAACGAGAATATTTTGAATTTTGCTGTGCTATCCACTAACATATCAATGTGTGGAAATGGAAAATCATCTTTTGGACTAGCCATATTTAGATCTCTGTAATCTACGCACATGCGGAATTTTCCGTCTTTTTTCGGTACTGGGACAATATTGGAAATCCATTGAGGATACACTGGCGTCACAAGAAAACCAGTATTAATCTTCTTTAGAACCCCCTCTTTGATTTTCACTACCATATCTGGGTGAGTTCTTCTTAACCTTTGTTTAATTGGAGAACACTCTGGCTTCAACGGCAAACGATGCTCTATAATATCTGTATCTAGACCAGGCATATCTTGATAAGACCAAGCAAAAATATCCACATACTCTTTCAACATCTCAATCAACCTGCTCTTCACATCAGGATGAAGCAATGCTCCAATCTTGACTTCCTTCAGATCTTCTTCTGAACCCAAATTGATCACTTCCAATGGCTCTTTATATGGCTGAATGGTATTTTACTCGTGCTCAAGAAACCGTGAGACCTCTTCTGGAATCTCATCATAATATTCTTCTTCATCCCCATACACATGACATTCAAAGTTGGGAGAGGGTGCAGGGTCATTATATTCAATGGGTTTTTTAATTAATCTGCACATATGATTTATGATTGCTTTAGAAACTGACACATATAACAAGTGATCATGCAGATTGAATTTCAGTTATTATTTATTTTGAAAGGTTTTTTTTATTACCATTTTCCAAGAAAAAGCAAAAAATAAAGACACAATTTGGGAAACAAAGACAACTTTTATTATTGATTTTAAAAGTCACAGCAAATAGATAAGCCCTACAACATTAATACTTCCACCTTGGGCAGAGTGAAAGCCTTTTTCAAAAATATTAACAAAAAAAATTACTTTGAAACATGTATGCAAGAGGGAACATCAATGGTGATCCAGTTCTGAACCCTAACTCCGTGCGTCACATAATTCAGCCTTTCCTGCTGTTCTTCATCTTCTATAATGGCATTAATCCTGGAAACAGTTGGATGAAGATAACCCCCGCTATGGAAGATGTCTTGATACTTGCTCATAGAAGACTTCGATTTCATGCCCTTACCTTTGTCATTCTTCAAAGAGAACCCCAAACCAACTCTGTTCTTGTTCACAGGTGGATCCATAATTTGTCCCCATACATCACTATGACCCTTACGCACAACTTGCTGTGCATCCTTAAGTGAAACAATGGAATTCTCATTTCCTCTTATATTGTCAATGGACAAGGCTTGGAATTGGGTTCCAACAACAACTTCATCCGCCTCCATGATGCTGAAAGAGGACAAATGAGATATCAATAATGCTTGTTCCCCATTTATGATCACTACTTTCCCTTCACGTACAAACTCCAGTTTCTAGTGTAAAGTTGAAGTCACAGCCCCTGCCTCATGTATCCACGACCTTCTTAGGAAACAGCTATAAGAGGGTATAATATCCATGACCTAGAAGGTTATCTGAAACAAATGTGGTCCTATATGAATAGTCAAGTCCACTTTGTTGTACCCCAATTTTTCCTCCTAAGATCCCTTCATCATACCATGATGATTCATTCACAACAATATCACACTAGGATTCTTGGTTCCCCTCCCTATATTTAGCTTTGCCCTTTTGAGGAATCACTAAGCACCTTGACTTATGTTCTTTTGTGATCATGAATATTGTTTTTGTATTTATTTCCTCTTTTAACTAAATAAAATGCAATGTTGGTTTATCTTGCTTGTTATCCATGTAGGTAAAGGCAATGGAATTTAACAAGTTACCCCATGGGTTCATGAGTTTATTTCCATGCTCAAGTCAATAAATATTGAGAAGTTCAAACCTCACCATTGGATTGGTTTTGGAAGAATTGGCATGGCAAGGTTGTTTTGGTTCATCACACTTCAAGGTTATCAAATTTGATTGAAAAGCACAAGGGATTGATTGGAGAAGTTGTCATGGTTGGACAAGATTTTATTCCATTTGGTCACAAGTGCATATTTCTCTCAATATTTAATATATGGAAGTGGTTTTGGTGGCTATGAGTTCTTATTATTATCCTCAACAACTTCTATTTGCAAATCATGTGTGTTGGTACAAGAAGTTTGTTCAAAATTGTCAAAGTTCCTCAAAGCATTCTCTTGATCTAAGGAGCTAGGGTTTTGAACTTCAAAGGAATATATCTTACTCATCTCTTGGTATTTTTGAGTGATTACAAATAAATCTTTATCTTCAAAGGGTTATTAATAAATAAATTCAAAAGTTTCAAGGAGTTGTCATGAGGAAGATACTTAATTAGGAAGAAAGATTACAAGTCCTCCAGATGTATCCCCAATTTTCCATGTGTGACTTCAAATGACCATAACTTGGTCAATTTTTATCACCTTGAGCCCATTCTTTTTCCATAATGATCTTGAAGGTGTGAACTTTATGACTTCTTTTATGTGCAAAGTGAGAAAATGGATGGAAGTTACCTTAAGGATGCAAGACATTATAGGCCATTTCATGATTTTTTGCCAACTTAAACAATTCATAACTCTCTCAATTTTTGAAGATTATGAATGGTTCAAGTTTCAAAAAGTCATTCAAGAGATTTAATTCATGCCATCTTCTTTGGTCAAGAGTAAATTCCAAGTGGAAGGCCATGTTTGGATGTAAGACATTATAGGTCATTTTTGAAGAAGAACTTAAAATATTTCTAAGTATGGAAAGTCAACTCGTTTTATCCAACTTTGACTCAACACAACTTTCGGATCAAGCATCCGCTTGATTCCATTCTTTTTCCATTGCAAATTTTGTAACCTCATCTTTCTAAAGTATCAAGAATCATTCCCTAAGACCCCTTGAGCTGAGAATGCCATGATTTTGAAATTGGTAACTTGGAACTGAAGTTTCCGCACAAGTCAGATTCTGAAATCTTTGTTTTGGATTCTAATCACAAGTTTTCCACGCGTTTTTTCCTCTAAACATGTTTAGTGAACTTCCAGAATGGATTAGCACAACAAAACGCACATTTTGGATGAGTTTTGATCAAGTTTGAAGTCACAATTTTCTAGTTTGCAACTTCACACGATTTCCCTCCAAACTTCATCATATCACACGCTTGAAGATTCCATTTGATTCCCTATAAAAAGAGGGTCATTCCCCATTCATTTTCTCAAGCTTGGATAGCTAGAATCACCCTGCCTAACTTATTCCACAATTCAGAATTCAGTAACTTCAAAATCCATTCTTAAGCCTTTTTCAATCCAATTTTTCCATCAATTCACCTTCCTTGATCTTCCCTAAAGCTAACCACATAATTACATTCAAGAATTATGCCTTATACTGCTCCATAGAAGTCCAGTTTCAGAGCTCTGTAACTCAACTTCAATAGGTAGATTCCTTCATCAATTTTTCAAAACTCTGATATCATTGTGTTACTCTCATTGCCCCGGTTCTAGTCGCAACACTTACCTTTTACTAGAAATACGTTTTGACCATGAAATTTCAAATCCCTTTTCAAAACTTTCCTTCCAAATTGCTTGAGCTACAATTTATATAAATTTTGCGCGAGAGTATGGTTATCTTCGTCTTGAAGAGACGAAGCAAACGACATAGGTCTGAGCTTCCGATTTTACAGTTTGAGAGACCTGTAAATCACGTTGGCTGGAGGTTGAAGATCACCTACGTGTCATCTTCCAACCAATGATGGCACGCCACTTGTTATTTTTGAAAATCTGATTTATATTTGATTCTGTACTTTATTCACTAATGACCATGATATGCACAGCGCGCCAGATCCCTTGGATTTGATTACTAATGCATTTTGACTCTCATCTAATGGTCCACATATTTTTACTTTTAGTTTCTTTTCTGATTTTTATATTTTAATTGTTTTAAATTTAAAAAAATCATAGAAAATTCATTGTAGACTAAGCCATTGGGTTGACTAGACTTTATACAAATTAAAATAAAAATCACCACCGCGCTTTATTGTTTCCAAAGGAATGGGAAAAGATCGAATAACCCAAAAAGAAGGGGAAAGATTCAAGGTAAGGGGGTTAGTTATGCAAAGGGAAGGTATTAGCACCCTAAACATCTACGGTACTCCGCAGGAACCTCTTTGTGAAATCTGTATATTTTGGCAATGAAAAATGTTGTATAAAAATGGATGGTGGAGGTGAGAAAAGAAATATATTTATTTTATAATTTTTGCACCCGCCGCGGTTGTGAACCTTTAGTGCTTATGTACCACATTTTTGTGCAATAGGGGATCAGGGTACACGTAGTTCCTCTTTTAAAAATTTAAAACACAAATGTGTTGGTTAATTTTATTAGATAAATCATCATCGTTACTGTCCGTGTGGAAAACATGCCTACTACCCACAATTATGAGAAAGGAGAATTTGCATCATCTCAAAGTGGAGGATATGGCCTGGATCTTAAAATCAACAATGCCTCACTCAACACCCAAGTGGAAAATATCTCTCTTCACTATATATTGTAGAAGTATAGTTGTTTGCATCACTACAAGGATTGACAAGAGTTCAATATTTTGAGAAAAGTTTAATGATAAAAGCCAAAGTGGCAAAATGGTTTGAAATGAGATTGATTGACTTTTAGTCTTCTTACAAAAAATGTCAAGGTATTATTAAGTTGATTGGAGTTTATTTATGAAAATGTTTTGAAAATGCATGGACATAAGTCCAAGTTTATTATGAAAGTGGTTCAAGTTTAAAAACAAGAAGAGTTTTCAAAAGGAGGAAGAAGATTTTAGAAATTAAAGAAGATGGGAGGAGAAGAAGGGACTATCCTAAAGCATAAGGTAAAAGTTAGGGATAAAAACCATCTAACCAACAAGAAGCCAATACTTGACATTATGAGCCAAGATATAATTTTCATTCCTTGGATTGAAACCAATCAAGGAAAAAAATACTAGACCTCTTCAGAGAACCAAACTTCAAGTGTATTAAGTCTTAACAAAAATTGGGCAGAGTAACGGTTGTATACGGATGAATTCCAGATTACAAACAAAGAATGCAATCACAATAGCCTGCACAGAAAACAAACAAACAACCCAATGTCTTTAGGTAAACCTCAAGAACTCCAGACAAAATATCAATTAAGGTCACAAGGTCTCCATCATAGGCCAAGGTTTCTAATCCTAAGTCCAAGAAGTCCAATACTCCATAATGCCAAAGATAGTAACCAAATAGTCCAAGTATCATTAAAGATTTTTATAGTTTATGTTGATTATTAAGTATCTTAAAAAAAGAAAAGAAAAGCTCAAGTGAGCAAAGTAAAAATGACAAGAAAGTAAGTGCCCAAATGAGCAAAGATGAAAATGGCATGAAATTTAAATGCTAAAAGTAAATGGTACATAAAGCATAAAAATAAAAAAAATAAAAGCATAAAGTAAAAGAAGTAAATCATTAGTGGTTAGTTGGATGACCATCTTGAAGCTTGCATTTGGAACTCATTAGAGGATTGGTAGAACCAAAGCCTCCACACAACAAGTTGCATTTGCTTTTTGTCAAGTATATCATCCATTTGAAATTCTCATAAGTGCCATTTAATGATCAATGATGTTTAAGTGATCCGCGTTGACCAAAGGTGTTGTAGATCCATTAGAGGATTGGTAGAACCAAAGCCTACACACAATGAACCTCAAGGTTATTGGATCAAAGAGATCAAATTAACATACTTGGGCTTGCAAACATAAGTTTGGGCCACAAATGATCATTTATTCGAATCCGGACAAAATTTAGCGATATGTTAAGCAATCGTAAGTGGACTTATATAGAAGTCGCACCTATTTTGAGGCCGGTCAATAGCAATCTATGCACCATTTGTTCTGAGACATGATATAGAGATCATGCTCGAACAACATTTAGTGCAATAATAAGGAGATGAATGAAGAGGGATGGGAGAGAATATACTAACCACTTTTGAATTAAATTTAATCAAACTATTATTAAAATCATTCATCCATTTTTATGGAGTGAGACTCAACACCATGGATCCAATAATGTTAATAAAGTTCATGATCCAAAATTTAACCTAAGATCATCCAGAAAATAGTCACAAAATAATATTACATTTTAATATATACAAAGGGGTTAAAAATAATGTTTAAAAATAGAAAATAAAGATAAAAATATCAACGATGTTCAAATTAATCAAGAAATAAAAAGTAAGACCATAGAAAAATCATAAAAAGGCTCAAAATTTTACAAATTTTTTGGTAATTTTTTTAAAGTCAGAAACTATTTTTAAAATTAAAAGAAATGGGTAAAATAAACCAAAAATGATAAAAAATAGTAAAGTCAGAAATAAAAATAAAATAAGGTCACCAATATTTGTCACAATATTATTGGATCCCTCCATAATTTTTTTCAAACTTAAAAATGTATAAAAGTATTTTTAAACATTTAATACAATTCAAATAAAGTGTAAATTTATAAAAAATACCAAAACACAAAATTAAATTGTGAAAAAATAAAAATCAGAAAGAGAATAATCAAAATATTTTTTCATAATTTTTTCAGATTTTTTGGACTTAAAATGAATTTTCTATGATTTTTTAAAATTTAAAACAATTAAAATATAAAAATCAGAAAAGAAAATAAAATTAAAAATATGTGGACCATTGGAGGAGAGTTAAAATGCGTTAGTAATCAAATCCAAGAGATCTGGCGCATTGTGCATATCATGGTCATTAGTGAATAAAGTACATAATCAAATATAAATTAGATTTTCAAAAATAATAAGTGGCGTGCCATCATTGGTTGGAAGATGACACATAGGTCATCTTCAACCTCCAGCCAACATGATTTGCAGGTCTCTCAAACTGTAAAATCAGAAGATCAGACCTATTCCATTCGCTTTGTCTCTTCAAGACGAAGACAACCACACCCTCGCGCCAAATTTATATAAACTGTAGCTCAAGCAATTTGGAAGGAAAGTTTTGAAAAGGGATTTGAAATTTCATGGTCAAAACGTGTTTCCAGTAAAAGGTAAGTGTTGCAACTAGAACCAGGGAAATGAGAGTGTGATGTGGTGGGAAAACTGACTTGGTTGTTTTGCATTTGATTGCAAATGTTACGGTTAGCAAGAGTCACCACCGACTTTTCTTTTATCCAAAAGGAAAGGTAAAAAAGCATAGGAAAGACCTTTGAGATTGTTTTTTTGGTTCGGGGGGTAGATTATAAAAAGGGAAGGTATTAGAACCCTTTTTATCCATGGTTTTCCATGGGCTTTTAGTTACTTGCCATATCATTTGCTTTTGTTTGAAATTGTGCTTTGTGTGGTTTTTGAAAGTATTTTGAAAAGGCGCCGTTGTTTAGGCAAACTTTGTAATGATTCTCATTCGTAAGAATGTATACAAAGTGTTGATCTTTTGAAAATGCTTTCAAGTTTGAAAGGTATTTTTGAAAGTGTTGGTGTTTGTTTTGAAAATAGCAAGGATGTTTGTTTGAAATGGAGCAAGTAACCAAAAGTAATCTACCTACTCAAATGTCTTTCTTGTTCATTTTCTTTTCCTTTGATATTGTTGTCTTACCATTGATTTGGTAAGCAACCATATCTTTGCATATAAACGGGATGGGCATGGGTCATCGTATGACCATGATTAGCAATGTTGTAAAGTATCTTAGCATTTTGAGGGACTAAGATCATTTTTGTAAGGCAACTTTGAATAGCATCATCGAGGGACTATGATCTTGTTGTTTGTTTTGCAAAGATACCTTACATGCGTAATATGGACATTTTGTTCAAGGCAACCAAGTGGAGTAAACCTAGGGGTGTTTGTGTGCAAGTGTGTCATTTTCATGCTTGCTTTTGTCTTGAATTAGGGTTTTCTATTTGATTGATTTTATCTTGCCATACAGACCCTAATTATTAACATGTTATATAAAGCGATAAATTGCGGAAATGTAAAGTCCTACGTTATTACAATATTTTAGGGATGGGGGTACATATTTACAAATAGGGGTTGCTAATAAAATTAAGTCCTAAGTTACTATTACAACCATATTTAATGGATAAGAATGTACAACAGATGTAAAATGGACTTGTTTTATTTTAAGAAAGTATTTTTAATCTTTTGTTTTAAGAAATAAAATAAAGCATGTAAAAAATATAAAAAAATGTTTCTGGTGTCTTTTTTATTAATGAAATAGAAATTAATAGCAAAAATAATGAGAAAAAGAAAAATAGAATCAACGTATTGCTGACTAAAGGAGGTCAGAAGTTCTGACTCTCGCGTGCTGCAAAACATCGCGTGCTGCAAAACAGATATCTTGTTAGTTAAAAAAAAAGGTAAAGTCAGAAGTTCTGGATCCGCTGGGAACGAGGTAGTTTCAGAAGTTCTGATACCAGTGACAACAAAGTGGATTTTAGAAGTTCTGATACCACCGATAGGACTTGGTCTCCATCTCCATGCTAGTCAGAACATCTGCAACTTGGTCATTTCTCAACAAAACAGAAGATGTGCATATGACAATTATGGAAGATGTCGTAGCGTTTCAGAAACAAGAAATATCAGAATTATAAATCAGAGGCAAATATGAATTTGCTAATCCTAATTCTGAGTTCTAATTTCTTCAAGAAGTTCTGAACTGATTTACACCCTATTTAGGCAAGCAGATGCATGAAATCTCAGAATATGTATAACATCAGAAACATGATATCTACATTGTACTTTTGAACATGCAAATCTGGTAATGCTTAATTAATGTGGTGAAAGTCAGCAGAAGCTTACCTTACAGCTGGAAGAGATTCTGTGAACCGGAGTTAACTTCAATTCTGATGATGTTCTGAGCAGCTTCTTCACATACTCAATAGGCTGGAAGTTTTCAACTTCTGGAACAATCAAGGGGTGATGTTATGACTTCTTTGAGGTGGAGGTGGATGGAGAGTGTATTGCGGTATGAACACATAAGTTAGGATAACTTCTAATATGTGAATCAGAAACTGCGTGGAAGGTTTTAATCGAGAAACACTTTAGAACAAATGGAGTTTTAATGCAAGAAATCAAAAGTTAACAAGTTTTGTATTTTGTGTTGCAGCTTTGGGCTCTTGGAATTTTAGCAGGGATTCAAGGCTTTTTATTTCTTAATTTTCTGACCCTTTTACAGTAGCCAATGGCTTTCAATTTATAGGCAACGATCTTGTAGTTTGGAGAGTGCAACCATCACATGCTAGGGTGCTGCCTTGCTGTTGAAGCAAGTATGGTGGTTAGTAGCCTTAGCAGCGCCTAAGTTGGAATTATAAGTAGGAATTAAGGAAAAGTAACTTCCAAAGCAAAATTAACGCATGGGCCCATCGCACTTTTGTACAAGAGTTTGCTTTTCCAAGACAGTAAAGGTATTTCTATGCCACACGTGGAGAAATCCTTTGAACAAAGACCCATAAGTGGTTGTGAGCATTAAATGATGATGAGATTGATCAAGCCAGAAATCCTGCAACGTGATATTCTGGATCATTGCTTAGTTCTGGATCAGAAGTTCAGCTTCAACGTGACTTAGGATAGACAATCAACTTTTGATTCTTGAATCCCTTTGCTCCAACATATTTTGAAGGAGCTCTCAGACTTTGTAGCACGCTTTGTAACCTTCTTTGAATTCCCCCTTGCAAACTCTGACTGATCCTTTATGAAAACTGGCTCAGAAGTTCTGACCCAATTCTGTCTTGAAAATGTCCAGAATTTGATGAGCGCTTTAATTTCAAGGACGTGTCTCTGAACATTTATAACTTGAAATTCCAGTATTTCCAGGGGAGGTTCTGTTCTGCAATATTTTAGATCTCATTGAAATCTATAACTATTGTATCAGAAGTTCTGCCAGAATCAGCTTGCATCATGGTGATAATCTAATCAGAAGTTCTGAGCTTATCATATTCCTTAAACACTTAGAAAATTTTTAAATATTTAGAAATTTTACTTTTCCAAAGTAACTTTTGATTTTTGAATTTCCAGATGAAACAAACTTCATATCTCAAACATGTCTTGATGAAATATGACTCTTGAAACTTGATTTTGATCAAAAGTCAAAGTTTGACTTTTCAATATGCAAATGACCATTTTACCCTCGTGAATGACTTTCTTGAAAAATCTGTAATTCAAGGCTTGAAATTGGATGGAAGCAAACCCGAGGGTCCAGGTTGATCCTTTGAGAAATGAGAGGGAAAATTTTGGGGTACAATAGTTGCCCCTGTTCAATCTTCTTAAACCTGAAGAGTTAGATTAGTGAGTCCGTCATTCGTGACTTGAAGGTGAAAGATGATTGAACACTAGAGTGCCTAGAAATTTTCACTCGAAGATGGATGGTGAATAGGCTTATAGATGCCATTTGGAGGAAAGTTGATAAACATTAGAAGAAATATCAGCACAAATCTCTTGTTGATTTATACTAAAACTTGATGTTTCACCTGTGAGAAAAAGAGTTAGTAAAATGCAGATGTATGCATGATGTTCACTAGATGTGGTATTATGCTAAATGCATAGGGTATGTATGAATGTGAGATGTATGTATCTATCCGGGAAAATAAATCCCTGACTGCTACTATGGAAATTCTGGGAGGTTGAATCCCTAATTGTCGTTGGGGATGAAGAATATACATATCTTCAAACTTTGTTAAAAGGATGCTTCGGCTGGGGAATATCTCTTGAACATCAGTTGTTATCTATTCGGATCCAGGCTTCACAACTTGCTGAGGATGAGACGAATTAACTGTTATCTGGTCGGGTTCCAAGCTTTGTAGAAAATTTCTTGAAATTGAATAGTTATCTGGTCGGATCCAGGCTTCACAACAACTTGTTGGGTATACAGAGGTTAACTGTTATCTGGTCGGATCCAGGCTTCGCAGTAACTTGAAGTGGTAACTACTATCTGACCGGGTCCAGGTTTCATGATTTTGGAAAGTTATACTATTATCTGGTCGAGTCCAGGCTTCATAGTGTCTCTCTGGGGATCACAGTTAATTGTTATCTGGTCGGGCTTCGGGTTTCATAATAAACTATTTGAAAAACTGTCATCTGGTCGGGTCCAGGCTTTGCAGATTTCTGAGGTTGATGAGGTTAATTGTTATCTGGTCGGGTCCAGGTTTCACAATAAACTGTTTGGAAAATTGTCATCTGGTCGGGTCCAGGCTTTGCAGATTTCTGAGGTTGACGAGGTCAATTGTTATCTGGTCGGGTCCAGGTTTCATAATAAACTATTTGGAAAATTGTCATCTAGTCGGGTCCAGGCTTTGCATATTTCTGAGGTTGATGAGGTCAATTGTTATCTGGTCGGGTCCAGGTTTCACAATAAATTGTTTGGAAAACCGTCATCTGGTCAGGTCCAGGCTTTGCAGATTTCTGAGGTTGATGAGGTCAATTGTTATCTGGTCGGGTCCAGGTTTCACAATAAACTGTTTGGAAAACTGTCATCTGGTCGGGTCTAGGCTTTGCAAATTTCTGAGGTTGACGAGGTCAATTATTATCTGGTCGGGTCCAGGTTTCATAATAAACTGTTTGGAAAACTGTCATCTGGTCGGGTCTAGGCTTTGCATATTTCTGAGGTTGATGAGGTCAATTGTTATCTGGTCGGGTCCAGGTTTCATAATAAACTATTTGGGGATATGGAGGCAACTCTACTGGGGAAAAAAAGTTAAACCTTGATCGGGCTGAGTTCAGGTTCTTCTATATATTTGAAGAGTTAGGCTATTATCTGGTCGGGTCCAGGTTTCATAGAATTTTGAAGTTGAGATCAACTGTTATCTGGTCGGGTCCAGGTTTCAGTAATTGAAGAAGTCAAACTATTATCTGGTCGGGTCCATGCTTCAGTAATAACTTGAAAAGTGTGCTAATATCTGGTCGGATCCAGGCTTCATAACATCTTTTGAAAGATAGTAAAGGCTTTGTTGACGGATTTACTGGGGATCAGGGGTTGTGGCCCTGTGATTTGCAATAACCTGAAAGGGAAATTCAAACTTGGAGAGGGTAGACTCAGTCGGGTAAGGCAGAGTCAGCTTGGGGAAGATACACTCAACTGAGGATAATAGACTCCGTTTGGGGGTAATAGCCTTAGCTGGGGAAGATATGCTCAGCTGGGGAAGATAGGCTCAGCTAGGGAACTTTGTGGCATCTTGATTGTTGTATGTTGGGGAGATTTGAACTCGGCTGGTGAGTTATGTGGTTCCTCGATGATTGTTAGGGAAATAAAAACCTGTTGGGGAAAGGTTTATTACAACCTTCCTCATGGGGATAATGATAATGAGATAACTCTGGGGATATTTCCTACACATTAAAGAGATGCTTACTGCTGCTTAGCAGGACACATGTGCCAAATAATTTTTAATTATGTTCATATGCATATGTTTATTCAATTTTAGTCATTGGACAAACTTGTATTCAAAACAAAGACAAAAATTTTGCACTTCAAAGTGTATTTGTATTGATATTTTTCCCATGAATAGGCATTTTTGTACAGAGAGACAGAGGTCCTAGTAAGAGGAAATCGTCGAAAGGAAAACAAACATTGAGAATGAAAACAAAATAGCCATGTGGAATGATCTTATTGCTTTCCAACTCTACTATTGCCCCAATGTCTTCGAATGTCTCTTGTCGTTGATAGAAGTTGATTGGATTGATCTTGGACCGTTTGAACTTGGACCTTGATGATAAAATTGACTGTATTGATTCCACGGGACATAGTCATACGCTTTTAATCCTTAACTTTTGCCTGGACCGCCCTTTTGGGTTTTCAGCCCACTAGGATACCCCTTTTTGCCCAAGTCGCCCTTTCGGGTTTTCAACTTGCTGGGTGTATAATCTTTTGCATATATCCCTAATTTTTGCCCAAACCTTTTGGTTTGCCGGGATGCCCTTATTTTGTTTAGGTGAGTCAACCTAACAGGTCTCTTATGCATAGTATTTTTTAACTATGTCCGCGTTTATGGGATGTGGGAAATCCTCGCCATCCATGGTAGTCAGCATCATGGCACCGCCAAAGAAAACTCTCTTGACAACAAATGGCCCTTCATAGGTGGGAGTCCATTTGCCTCTGGGGTCGCCTTGTGGTAGAATGATGCGTTTTATCACCAAGTCACCAGCTTGATATACTCGAGGCTTGATCTTTCTGTTGAAAGCCTTGATCATCCGTTTTTGGTACGTCTGACCATGGCAAACAGTAGCTAACCGTTTTTCGTCAATCAAGTTCAGCTGATCCAATATTGTTTGTATCCACTCGTCTTCGCCTAAGCCTGCCTCAATCATAATCCTCAGCGAGGGAATATGAACTTCCACTGGCAGAACAACTTCCATGCCATAAACTAAGGAAAAGGGAGTTGCCCCAGTTGAGGTTCTGGATGAAGTACAATAACCATGTAGAGCAAACGACAACATCTCATGCCAATCCTTATAGGTTACTACCATCTTTTTCACAATCTTCTTGATATCTTTGTTGGTTGATTCGACTGTGCCATTCATTTTTGGTCTATATGTAGAAGAATTGTGATGCTTGATCTTAAACTGAGTGCAAAGCTCAGTAATCATAGCATTATTGAGGTTAGTCCCATTGTCGGTGATGATCCTTTTGGGGATACCATAACGGCAGATGAGGTTGTGTCTGGTGAATCTGGCTACCACATTCTTGGTGACTGAGGAAAATGAGGCGGCTTCGAACCATTTGGTGAAATAATCGATAGCAACAAGAATGAAGCGATGTCCATTGGAAGCTGTGGGCTTGATCTCTCCAATCATGTCAATGCCCCACATTGCAAATGGCCACAGAGCGGTCATGACATTCAAAAGGATATGAGGCACATGGACCTTGTCAGCATAGATTTGGCATTTGTGGCAAGTCATTGAATGTTAATGGCAATCAGTCTCCATTGTTGACCAATAATAACCCGCTCTTAAGATTTTCTTGGCCATCATATGCCCACTTGAGTGAGCACCGAAGAGACCATCGTGCATGCCTTCCATAATTTCCTCTTCCTCCTTCTTGTCCACACATCAGAGTAGAGTCAAATCATGGTTGCGTTTATACAATATCCCATTACTTAGGAAGAATTTGGCTGCAAATCTTCGCAAGAACTTTTTGTCATTGATAGATGTCCCCTCTGGATACTCTTGTGTTTCAAGGTATCTCAACACCTCATGGTACCATGGCTTTTCCACATCGGTGTCAAGCTCATAGCAATGTGCAGGTTCATAAAATCTTTCAATTGTTATCATAGGGGCTTCGTTGTCCCATCTGACTTTGAACATTGAAGACATGGTTGCCAAAGCGCCAGCCAACTAGTTTTCTTCCCTAGGGAAATGCTCGAACGTGATCTCTTCGAAGTAAGGAATTAGGGATAGCACAAGTTCCTTGTAAGGGATAAGATTAGGGTGTTTAGTGTCCCAATCTCCTTTTACTTGGCTGATCACCAAGGCGAAATCTCCAACCACATCTAAATGCTTGATCCTTAAGTCAATGGCAGCTTTCAGACCTAAGATGCATGCTTCATACTCAGCTATATTGTTTGTGCAATCGAAGCATAGTATGGCAGTGAAAGGAGTGTGGCAACCTTCAGGAGAGATGATCACAACACCAAATCCGTTACCTAAGGCGTTGGAAGCCCCATCGAATACCATAGTCCATTGGGATCCTTGTTCAGGTCCGTTATACGGTCCAGGTTTCGCACAGTCGGTTACCAGCATGATGTCCTCATCAGGGAAGTCGAAGTTCATTGACTGATAATCATCCACAACTTGATGGGCCAAATGATCTACTAGTACACTTCCTTTTATGGCTTTTCGAGTCATGTATTGAATGTCGTACTCAGTCAAGATCATTTTCCATTTGGCTATCCGTCCGGAAAGGGAAGGTTTCTCGAAGATGTACTTGATTGGGTCTATTTTAGAAATCAACAAAGTGGTATGAGTCAACATATACTGTCTTAGCCAGCGAGCAGCCCATGCCAGAGCGTAACAAGTTTTCTCGAGCAGTGAATATCTGGTTTCACAGTCGGTAAACTTTTTGCTCAGGTAATAAATAGCATGCTCTTTTCGGCCAGACTCGTCATGTTGGCCCAACACACACCCCATAGAGTTCTCTAGTATAATCAAGTACATGATCAAGGGTCTTCCTTCAACTGGAGGCATGAGAATAGGAGGTTCTTATAGGTATTCTTTGATTTTGTCGAAAGCAATCTGGCATTCATCGTTCCATCTGACTACCTGGTCTTTCTTCAAGAGTTTGAAGAGTGGTTCACAATTAGTAGTTAAGTGGGATATGAAATAGGCAATGTAATTGAGACGACCCAAGAATCCTCTGACTTCTTTTTCAGAATGTGGGACTGTCATTTCTTGGATGGTCTTTATCTTGGCAGGATCAACTTCAATGCCTTTATTGCTGACAACAAAACCTAGAAGCTTTCCAGAGCGTACTCCAAACGTGCACTTGTTAGGGTTTAACCTCAGCTTATACTTCTTTAGCCTCTCGAACAATTTGCGTAAGTGATCGAGATGTTCTTCTTTGGTTTGTGATCTGGCAATCATATCATCCACATATACCTCTATCTCATGATGAATCATGTCATGAAATAAAGCAACCATAGCCCTTTGATATGTTGCCCCTGCATTCTTTAATCCGAACGACATGACCTTGTAGCAGAAGGTGCCCCATTGCGTAACGAAAGTAGTCTTTTCCATATCTTCGGGAGCCATCCTTATTTGGTTATAGCCTGAGAAGCCATTCATGAATGAGAAGACTTTATGCTGAGCAATATTATCAACTAATACGTCAATGTGTGGTAGAGGGAAATCATCGTTGGGGCTTGCCCTGTTCAGATCCCTATAGTCTACGCACATGCGAACTTTCCCGTCTTTCTTTGGCACTGTCACCACATTGGCAACCCATTGAGGATAGGATGTCACAGCTAGGAACCCTGCATCAAATTGTTTAATCACTTTAGCTTTAATCTTTTCAGACATATCAGGCCTCATGCGGCGAACCTTTTGCTTGACAGGCGGACAATCTTCTTTTGTCGGCAGACGATGAACTACGATGTCGGTATCCAACCCAGGCATATCTTTATAAGACCAAGCAAAAACTTCCACATAATTATGCAACATCTGAACCAACCTGCTCTTGACACTGCTTTCCAAGTTAGCGTCGATCTTGACTTCCTTCTTATCTGACTCAGTACCCAAGTTGATAACCTCAACTGACTCTTCGCGCGGTTGAATAGCTTTTTCCTCTTGTAATAGAAGTCTGGCTAGTTCTCCCAGTATGTCACAATCTTCCTTGCTTTCGTCTTCGGCTTGGTTGATAGGACATTCAAAGTCATAGTCGGCAAGAGTAGAGTCATTGGCAATAGGATCCATAGTGGATGTGGACCTGCAAGAGTGTGTGTGTGTTTATGTGTGCATGTAAGATACATGGCTATATATATTTTTTGAAAAATGTAATTGAAAGAAAGGAAAGACAATAAACACAAATATTTGAATGCAAAAGAGTCCAATGTGCTGAATGATCATATGATTAGATGAACATAAATAAAACCCTTGACAAATGGATCAAAGTGCCCCGGGCCAAGCAAATGGCTGAAAATTCGTTGTCAAAATATTACAGACGACATGTTCTTGAATTGAAAGAAAGGTAATAACAAATAGATTACTCCTCAATGAAGGAGATGGGCAAAAAGTCCTTTGTATGCCAATTCTTCAGCTTCGTAGTAGTTGGATACACCCATTCTTCAAATGAGGCTTCTCCTTCAAAGTCACCCACGGTGTTAACTTCATGGCTTCTAATGCGGAGAGGTGGCTTTCCAGCACGAGCACGCCTCACTTCCTTCTAAGCTTTTCCAGTGAAGCCCAACCAAAATTTGTCAGTTTTAAAAGGGATATCGAGTAGTTTCCCCCAAGTATCACAGTTTCCTTCTTCAATTTCCGCACGAGCATCCTTGACTAAAACCATCTTTGGTGTGGCCTTAACAGCTTTAGGCTCATCAGAAGAACATTTAGTAGCAGCAATCATCGGTGGTACAACCTCAAAGGCTTGACATGGGGTTTCAATGAATTCTCCGTCCATCTCTACATACTTGAAAGAGTTAAGGTGGATCACCATAAACTCTTCTTCCCCACAGATGATGACTATTCTGCCATTGACTGGATATTTGAGTTTTTGGTGGAGGGTTGTGGTTACTTCCCCATCCTTATGAATCCACAGGCGACCTAACAAACAAAAATAGGCCGGACGAATATCCATAATATAGAAGGTGGAGTTGAAGATTTGGGAGCCCACTTTGATTGAAAGATCTACCTCCCCATGAACAGTCCTCTTTGATCCATCAAACGCCCTTACGATGATATTACTTGGCTTCAAGATTAAATATTCACAGTTAAGACGGTCTAACGCCCTCTTTGGTAATACATTCAGAGAAGAACCAATGTTGACTAACACATGTGCTAAGGTAGTCCCTTTGCACTCGATAGAAACATGTAAAGCTTTGTTGTGATTCTTCCTGAGAGGTGTTAGGTCAGTATCTGAAAACCCCAAGCCATTATCAGCTGTCAGGATAGCCACGCAATTCTCAAATTGGTTTGTTGTTGTCTCACGGGGGACATGAGCATTTTCAGGAACTTGATTAATGTCCGAGCATGGGCATCAGAGCAAAGCAGCAATGACAACATTGAAATCTTAGAGGGGGTTTGCCCCAATTGTTCTACAATTTTGAAGCCGCTTCTCTTGATGATCTTCAAAATCTCGTCCATTTCACGGGCGGAGGGTTCTTCATTAGCTACATCTGTGGAAGGTACTTCAATCACATTAGGTTCAATAGTCTTCCCCTTCCCTCTGGTATCGGTATTTGGCTTGGCAGCAGTAATGCGGATGGGCATTTTTGTAACTACTGGAGGTGAGATATTGGGTGAGAATATTATCCCAGTTCTAGTTACTTTGCTTGAGCCAGATATGTTTCCAATATCGTCATCTTTCCCTTCTTCAATCCAGGCATCTTGTTTAATCCCATGATAGAACACTTCAACACCATAATTCCATGGTACCGCTTTATTTGAAGAGTAGGGAATTGGTCCTGGATTGGTAATTATTAAGGGAGAAATAGTGGGTTCATTTGAAATCCTAATAGGACTTTTGGAGGTGATCCTAATAGATTTGTTGGAGATGGTAATAATGGAGAGGTCTTCACATTTGTTAACC
The DNA here is from genome assembly GCA_948472305.1 of Vicia faba. Taxonomy (NCBI): domain Eukaryota; kingdom Viridiplantae; phylum Streptophyta; class Magnoliopsida; order Fabales; family Fabaceae; genus Vicia; species Vicia faba. Next base: position 1,141,769,531 of record OX451736.1, read on the forward strand.
AAACTCTTGGCAGGAAGAGTCTTTCCGAAAAGAATTTCGTGGCTATCCATCAGGCGTTGTATACCTTTTTTCAGCCCTTCACAACCATTATATTGTTTCGTACAACACACACAGTCTTTTTCACAGCCAGGGAAAATCCCAGATTTCAACAGATTGTTTTTGATTATATTCAGCGGAGTAGTCAGATCTTCGACAGAGGTAACAAAAATTGTATCTTCGACAATATTAACACCTTTGTCATGCTTCGGCATTAAAGTGGTAATTACATTCGACATTGGAAGGGGATCAAATTCAATTGTTTTTTTATCAATCAAATCTTGGATTTTGTTTTTCAAGGCCCGACACTGGTCAGTCTCGTGCCCGTGGCTGTTTGAATGGTAAGCACATTTAACGTTTGGATAATACTTTGGTGACGAGGTGTCAGGGTTGGCGGGAGGATCGCACAACGTCACTAAATTGGCCCTGAGCAAATGTTGAAGGGCTTGAGACAGTGACATGTCTATCCTCGTAAATTGTCTTCTTGGAGTTTCAAAACATTGATGATTTGCGGATGGTCTTGGAGTAGGAGTTAGATTGGAGATTCAGACAACATTGACAGACGGATGATCATTTCTCTTGGTATGGGCCCTTGCCTCATACACAACATTAACTTCCTTCTTTGCAGCAAAAGGTTTCTTGATAAGATTGATGGTGAAGGTAGATGCCACAAATATCTTCCCACTTTTGATGCCACTTTCCACTCTTTCACCGGTTAATATTAGTTCGGTGAAACCAGAAGAAGAACAGCCAACCAACATATTAAAGAAAGGACCAGATAAAGTGCCCATGAACATGTCGATGTGCTCCCTATCAGTCAAGGGAGGTTGGACTCTACTAGCAAGGTCTCTCCACTTTTGCGCATATTCCTTAAATCCTTCATTCTTTCCCATGGTCATATCTTATAACTAAACCCTTGTTGGTGCCAAGTCGGCATTGTATTGATAGTGATGGTAGAAGGCAGTAGCTAAATCCTCCCAAGTGTTGATACGAGAACTATCTAACTGATAAAACCAATCAAGTTGTGTTCCAGCCAAGCTCTCTTGGAAAAAGTGAACCCAGAGCTTCTTATCAGAAGTGTGCGGCTGTATCTTGCGTACATAAGATTTCAAATGGAGTTTGGGACAAGAAACCCCATCGTACTTTGCAAAGATTGGTACTTTGAATTTATGGGGAATGATTACCCCAGAGATCAAACCCAAATCATCAAAATCTAAACCGGGGACAACTTGAATTTCAACAGCTTTCAATCTGTCTTCTAACTGCTTGTATTTGATGTCAGCGGGTGGATACTGCTCGTTGAAATAATCATCATCAAAATCTTGATTATTAGCACATTCAGCCTGAGTACTCTTGACCTCACCGACCTGGTTCTTGTCCTCTTCGGATGAATCTTCTTCAACTGGGATTTGACGGATTGTCTCCTTGAATCTTCTACCCATGTTGAGTAGAGCTTTCTTCTTTGGCTTCTGCTTAACGGCCATCAAAGCCATCATATCTTGCTACCCCTTGGCTAGGGCGAGTAGAGTTTCTTGAAACTGAGAATTCTGGGCTTGGAGTTCCGTCACAGTTTTCTCTAGATCCATGTTGCTGAAATAAACAACAGAAAGATAAGGAAACCTGTTATGCGAAAACCTGTCATGTTATGATGCATGGAATATGTATATGCAAATAATTTAAGGATGAATGAAATTTAAATTTGTATAGACAAAAGAATGAACAAACGTTAATTCTCATTAGACAAAACAAGAAAGATTACATCATGCCTCTTGGGCTTACAAAATAGCTTTCTAGGATAAAAAGACCGAACGCATCCTCTTTGGTGCGAGATAAGCATTCACATTATGCTCTTCTTGTAGCTGTTTTGTAAGCTCCAAGACTCTCTTCTCACTAGCATAGAACTGAGCCTCGAAAGTGTCTCGTTCTTCCTTCAGCTGGATCCAACCCTTTTGTAAGTCTTCGAGAGAGGTAGGCATGTCCGAATGGAGGATAGTATAGGGAACATTTCCTTCGACCACAGGCTCCACAATGACTGGTAAGATGGAGGGATAAGGCATCACGAGTTTCTGAGCACGAGCTCGCACCCATTTAAGGTAAGGCTCGAGGGGAATGGAATTCTTGTGTCCTAGCGTCTTGCTATCCACCTTGTTCAACATCCTCCAGGCTCAGATAAACCTCTGACGATAACCTTGATTGTCGCTCTTGTAGTCAAATACCAAACCTTGAATAAGCATCTCATGGGGACCATCCCTTTGGGCGTAACCAAACTGTCTTAAGGCTAAGCAAGGGTTGTAAGTGATACCTCCTCTAATTCCAAGCAAAGGGACATTAGGGAATTCTCTACAACGGTCGATGATAGTAACATTCTCCAAAGAGCGGGAACACCAATGAATATCTGAATGTCTGAGCGTCATCAACCTATGTGACCACCTTGAACCTGGCTTATTCTTTAATATAGATTGGGGAAGATGCAAAATAAACCATCTTTCCAAAAGAGTAGTACAACACATAAGGATACCTCTTTTCCTCGTTGTACGAGCGTGAAAGGAATGAAGGATGTCCCCTAGCAAAGTAGGCACTGGGTTACGAGACATGAAGATTTTGACGGCGTTCACACCTATGAGTTGGTCAGAATTTGGAAACAAAACCATCCGATAGATAAGGAGAGCCACAATTTCCTCAAAGGCTTGCAAATCTAAAGAGTTCCAACAGTTTTGGGCTTTCTCAAATAAGAACTTTGCTAGGAAACCCTTGACACCACTCCTTGTTTCCCAATTAGTTGTGATATCAGATGGTTACAAATGTAGAGCTTGAGCAATCTCTTCTGGCTTTGGATCTCTTTCTGTACCATTGAAAGGTAGTTGATTGAGAATGGGAATCCTCAAGAGTCGGGAGAATTCTTCCAAAGTTGGCACAAGTTGATAATCAAGAAATGTGAAGCAATGGTGTAGGGGATCAAAGAACTGAAAGAGCACCTTCATCATGTCTTCATCAGTGTTGTAAGTGACCAAGTTTAGTAGGTGACCATGTCTTTCGGTAAATGGAGAATTTTCAGGAATCCTTAATGCTAACTCTTTGAGTTGAGGAGGGATCCTTACGAGATTGACTTGAATGGTTTTCCTGCGAATAGAATCCATGTCCTACAAAACAGAACAAAGATAAATCCTAAGATCCTTGAAATGGTTAGTGAGTATGAGTATGATGTTATGATGTTTATGATGTCATGTACATGTAGATATATAAAAACAAAGCAAACAAGTCCTTAGGTTTAAGCTTGCATGGAGTATCATAGGTAAGTACCCTTTTGGAGTTTAGTTGGCTCAAACCTGTCCTAGTAATAATAATCAGATTCTAAGGAGCTCAATATCACTGATTTGTTTTCTTGGGCATTATTTCAGCGCAAGCCTCTTTAATGGCAACCAAAATATCCCAAAAAACCAAACCTCAATGAGTGTAGTATCGAGTATCTTCACACCTATGAGTTAGAACCAAAGCCGGTCATCTCACTACGTCCTAAAGGCCAAGTTGGTCAAGTAAAGGTTCTAAAAGTTAGTTAGTGCATCATGACATCACTCAACGGCCCCGTATTCTCCTTGACTACTCAAGGGCTACCAGTACCCACAAAAATGTCGCACTAACGTAGCTATTGCTTAAACCGTGTCGGTATACCCCACACAGTTTCCACAATGTATTGCTACTTACCTATAAGGTATCCCAAATCCGGGTAGAGGATTCAAACCCAAACAAAGAACAAAAATGTAAAGCACACAAGTCAATCAATGTAAGCAAGTAAATGTGATCTAAACCATAAGGTAACCCCACTTTTATTAGATTCCCCAGCAGAGTCGCTCGTTCTGTGATGTGGTGGGAGAACTGACTTGGTTGTTTTGCGTTTGATCGGAAATGTTACGGTTATTAAGAGTATCCACCGACTTTTCTTTTATCCAAAAGGAAAGGTAAAAAAGCACAAGAAAGACCTTTGAGATTGTTTTTTGGGTTCGGGGGGTAGATTATAAAAAGGGAAGGTATTAGCACCCTTTTATCCATGGTTTTCCATGGGCTCTTAGTTACTTGCCAGATCACTTGCTTTTGTTTAAAATTATGCTCTGTGTGGTTTTTGAAAGTATTTTGAAAAGCCGCCGTCGTTTAGGCAAACTTTGTAATGATTCTCGTTCGTAAGAATGTATACAAAGTGTTGATCTTTTGAAAATGCTTTCAAGTTTGAAAGGTGTTTTTGAAAGTGTTGGTGTTTGTTTTGAAAATAGCAAGGATGTTTGTTTGAAATGGACCAAGTAACCAAAAGTAATCTACCTACTCAAATGTCTTTCTTGTTCATTTTATTTTCCTTTGATATTGTTGTCTTACCATTGATTTGGTAAGCAACCATATCTTTGCATGTAAACGGGACGAGCGTGGGTCATTGTATGACCATGATTAGCAATGTTGCAAAGTATCTTAGCATTTTGAGGGACTAAGATCATTTTTGTAAGGCAACTTTGAATAGCGTCATCGAGGGACTATGATCTTGTTGTTTGTTTTGCCAAGATACCTTACATGCGTAATATGGCCATTTTGTTCAAGGCAACCAAGTGGAGTAACCCTAGGGGTGTTTGTGTGCAAGTGTGTCATTTTCATGCTTGCTTTTGTCTTGAATTAGGGTTTTCTATTTGATTGATTTTATCTTGCCATACAAATCCTAATTATTAACATGTTATATAAAGCGATAAATTGCGGAAATGTAAAGTCCTACGTTATTACAATATTTTAGGGATGGGGGTACATATTTACGAATAGGGGTTGCAAATAAAATTAAGTCCTAAGTTACTATTACAACCATATTTAATGGATAAGAATGTACAAAAGATGTAAAATGGACTTGTTTTATTTTAATAAAGTATTTTTAATCTTTTGTTTTAAGAAATAAAATAAAGCATGTAAAAAATAAAAAAAATGTTTTTTGTGTCTTTTTTATTAATGAAATAGAAAGTAATAGCAAAAATATTGAGAAAAAGAAAAATAGAATCAGCGTATTGCTGACTAAAGGAGGTCAAAAGATCTAACTTTGGCGTGTTGCAAAACAAATATCTTGTTAGTAAAAAAAGGTAAAGTCAGAAGTTCGGGGTCCACTAGGAACGAGGTAGTTTCAGAAGTTCTGATACCACTGGCAACAAAGTGGATTTCAGAAGTTCTGATACCACTGGCAGGACTTGGTCTCCATCTCCATGCTAGTCAGAACATCTGCAACTTGGTCATTTCTCAACAAAACAAAAGATGTGCATATGACAGTTATGGAAGATGTCATAGCGTTTCAGAAACAAGAAATATCAGAATTATAAATCAGAGGCAAATATGAATTTTCTAATCCTAATTTTGAGTTCTAATTTCTTCAAGAAGTTCTGAACTGATTTACTCCCTACTTAGGCAGGCATATGCATGAAATCTCAGAATATGTACAACATCAGAAACATGATATCTACATTGTACTTTTGAACATGCAAATCTGGTAATGCTTAAGTAATATGGTGAAAGTCAGCAGAAGCTTACCTTGCAGCTGGAAGAGATTCTGTGAACCAGAGTTAACCTCAATTCTTATGATGTTCTGAGCAGCTTCTTCACGTACTCAGCAGGCTGGAAGTTTTCAACTTCTGGAACAGCCAAGGGGTGATGTTCTGACTTCTTTGAGGTGGAGGTGGATGGAGAGTGTATTGCAGTATGAACACAGAAGTTAGGATAACTTCTAATATGTGAATCAGAAACTGCGTGGATGGTTTTAGTTGAGAAACACTTGAGAACAGATGGAGTTTGAATGCAAGGAATCAAAAGTTAACAAGTTTTGTATTTTGTGTTGCAGCTTTGGGATCTTGGAATTTTAGCAGGGATTCAAGGCTTTTTCTTTCTTAATTTTCCGACCCTTTTACAGTAGCCAATGGCTTTCAATTTATAGGCAAAGATCTTGTAGTGTGGAGAGTGCAACCATCACATGCTAGGGTGCTGCGTTGCTGTTGAAGCAAGTATGGTGGTTAGTAGCCTTAGCAGCGCCTAAGCTGGAATTGTAAGCAGGAATTAAGGAAAAGTAACTTCCAAAGCAAAAGTAATGCATGGGCCCAACGCACTTTTGTACAAGAGTTTGCTTTTCCAAGACAGTAAAGGTATTTCTATGCCACACGTGGAGAAATCCTTTGAACAAAGACCCATAAGTGGTTATGAGCATTAAATGATTATGAGATTGATCAAACCAGAAATCCTGCAACGTGATATTCTGCATCATTGCTTAGTTCTGGATCAGAAGTTCAGCTTCAACGTGACTAGGATAGACAATCAACTTCTGATCCTTGAATCCCTTTTCTCCAGCATGTTCTGAAGGAGCTCTCAGACTTTGTAGAACGCTTCATCACCTTCTTTGAATTTCCCCTTGTAAACTCTGACTAATCCTTTATGAAAACTGGCCCAGAAGTTCTGACCCAATTCTGTCTTGAAAATGTCCAGAATTTGCTGAGTGCTTTAATTTCAAGGTTGTGTCTCTGAACATTTATAACTTGAAATTCCAGCATTTCCAGGGGAAGTTCTATTCTGCAATATTTTAGATCTCATTGAAATCTATAACTATTGTATCTGAAGTTCTTCCAGAATCAGCTTGCATCATGGTGATAATCTGATCAGAAGTTCTGAGCTTGTCATATTTCTTAAACACTTAGAAAAATTCTAAATATTTTATGAAAATTTACTTTTCCAAAGTAACTTTTGATTTTTGAATTTCCAGATGAAATAAACTTCATATCTCAAACATGTCTTGATGAAATATGACTCTTGAAACTTGATTTTGATCAAAAGTCAAAGTTTGACTTTTCATTGCGCAAATGACCATTTCACCCTCGTGAATGACTTTCTTGAAAAATTTGTAATTCAAGGCTTGAAATTGCATGGAAGCAAACCTGAGGGTCCAGGTTGATTCTTTGAGAAATGAGAGGGAAAATTTTGGGGTACAACAGAGAGAAATACAATGATATCAGAGTTTTGAAGAATTGATGAAGGAATCTACCTATTGAAGTTGAGTTGTAAAGCTTTGAAACTGGACTTTTATGGAGCAGTATAGGGAACGATTCTTGAATGTAATTATGTGATTAGCTTCAGGGAAGATCAAGGAAGGTGAATTGATGGAAAAATTGGATTGAAAAAGGCTTGAGAATAGATTTTGAAGTTACTGAATTCTGAGTTGTGGAACAAGTTTGGCAGGGTGATTCTGGTTATCCAAGCTTGAGAAAATGAATGGGTAATGACCCTCTATTTATAGGGAATCAAATGGAATGTTCAAGCGTGTGAAATGATGAAGTTTGGAGGGAAATCGTGTGAAGTTGCAAACAAGAAAAGTGTGACTTCAAACTTGAACAAAACTCATCCAAATCGCGTGTTTTGTTGTGCTAATCAATTTTGGAAGTTCACTAAACACGTTTAAAGGAAAAAACGCATGGAAAACTTGTGATTAGAATCCAAAACAAAGATTTCAAAATCTGACTTGTGAGGAAACTTCAGTTCCAAGTTACCAATTTCAAAATCATGGCATTCTCAGCTCAAGGGGTCTTAGGGCATGATTCTTGATGATTTAGAAAGATGAGGTTAAAAGATTTGCAATGGAAAAAGAATGGAATCAAGTGGATGCTTGAGCTGAAAGTTGTGTTGAGTCAAAGTTCGAGAAAAAGAGTTGACTTTCCATACTTAGAAATATTTCAAGTTCTTCTTCAAAAATGACCTATAATGTCTTGCATCCAAACATGGCCTTCCACTTGGAATTTGCTCTTAATCAAAGAAGATGGCATGTAGTAGATATCCTGAATGACATTTTGAAACTTGAACCATTCAAAATCTCCAAAAATTGAGAGAGTTATGAATTGTTGAAGTTGGCAAAAAATCATGAAATGACCTATAATGTCTTGCATCCTTAAGGAAACTTAAATCCATTTTCTCACTTTTCACATAAAAGAAGGTATAAAGTTCAAACCTTCAATATAGTTATGGAAAAAGAATGGGCTCAAGGTGATAAAAATTGACCAAGTTATGATCATTTGAAGTCACACATGGAAAATTGGGGATTCATATGGAGGACTTGTAATCTTTCTTCCTCATTAAGTCTCTTCCTCATGACAACTCCTTGAAACTTTTGAAGTGATTTGTTGATAACCCTTTGAAGATAAAGATGTATTTGTAATCACTCAAAAATACCAAGAGATGAGTAAGATATATTCCTTTGAAGTTCAAAACCCTAGCTCCTTAGATCAAGATAATGCTTTGAGGAACTTTGACAATTTTGAACTAACTTCTTGTACCAACATACATGATTTATAAATAGAAGTTGTTATGGATGATAATGAGAACTCATAGCCACCAAAAACACTTCCATATCTTGAATATTGAGAGAAATATGCACTTGTGACCAAATGGAATAAAATCTTGTCCAACCATGACAACTTCTCCAATCAATCCCTTGTGCTTTTCAACCAAATTTGATAACCTTGAAATGTGATAAACCAAAACAACCTTGCCATGCCAATTCTTCCAAAACCAATCCAATGGTGAGGTTTGAACTTCTCAAGCTTATTGACTAGGGCATGGAAATAAACTCATGAACCCATGGGGTAACTTGTTAAATCCCATTGCCTTTACCTACATGGATAACAAGCAAGACAAACCAACATTGAATTTTATTTAGTTAAAAAAGAAATCAAGACAAAAACAATATTCATGATCACAAAAGATCGTAAGTCAAGGTGCTTGGTGATTCCTCAAAAGGGCAAAGCTAAATATAGGGAGGGGAACCAAGAATCCTAGTGTGATCTTGTTGTGAATGAATCAACATGGTATGATGAAGGGATCTTAGGGGCAAAAATTGGGGTACAACAGCTGCCCTTATTTAAGTTTCTTCTATTTGGAGATAAGAAGGTTAAAAATCTTCGTGTCGACGCGATCGAAGATACTTAAATATAAAACAAACCCTACTTTTGGCCCTAAGATTCCATGCAAATGTTTATGATCATGAATGCACATGGACAATTCCAAAGGGACGCAAATCACCACTGCAGATGTAACAAAATAAAGAAACAAGGGAGAAACCCCACCAGCAAAATAAATCACTGGTGGATTAAAAGATCTGAACCAAAGAGGATGGTAGAATGGTCAAAGGATGCACCAACTTCTACCGAAGGCGAAGCTACCAACGTTTACTGAAGGCAGAGAGAAAGATAACAAACATCGATGTTCAATGCCAATGTCCTACCGACTTTCACTGAAGGTAGAGAGAAAAGAAATATCATGGCACCACCATTCACTGACGATGAACTACCAACATTCACTGACGATGAACTACCAAAATTCACTGAGGGTAGAAAAAAGATAACAAACATCGACGTTCACTGCCAATGTCCTACCAACTTTCACTGAAGGTAGAAAGAGAATATATCATAGCACCACCGTTCACTGACGATGAACTACCAACGTTCACTGAGGGTAGCAAAAAGATAACAAACACCAACTTTCATTGATGGTGATCTACCAACTTTCACTAAAGGTAGAAAGAGAATATATCATAGCACCGCCGTTCACTGATGATAAACTACTAACGTTCATTGAGGGTAGAAAAAAGATAACAAACACCAACTTTCACTGATGGTGATCTGCCAACTTTCACTGAAGGTAGAAAGAGAATATATTATAGCACCGTCGTTCACTGACAATGAACTACCAACATTCTCTGAAGGTAGCAAAAAGATAATAAACATCGACGTTCACTACCGATGTCCTACCAACTTTCACTGAAGGTAGAAAGAGAACAAGTTTCCCCAAGATTCTAGCGTTTCACCTAGAACAGTTCTCAACTTCTTCTTTAACCAAGGCACTCCGCCTAGAAAGGATAATATATAAGTTGTCTCAAATAAAGAGATTTCCACTTGCAAAGATTTCACAACGAGATGTTTCTGTGATATTGAAAGTCTTGCCATCCGTTGGCGTAATCTGACGACAAACTGCGAACTATTCACTCATAGAGGAGATAGCAAAAAAAGTTACGTCGACTTTTATAGGGAAGCACAAGTTACTCAAATAAAGAGACCTGCTACTTATTGTCATGGAGGATTGTAAAAAGAAATGACTATCTAGGGAGAGAAATATGACTTCCTGGAGAAAGAAATATGACTTCCTGGGGGAAGAAATATGACTTCCTGGAGAGATGCCACGTTATTCTTGCTGAGGAGATAAAGTCTTATCGGGCAAAATAAATGCACCAACCAAAACTTGAAGTTTTCAGAAATCCAAAGTAAATAATATTGTTGTGGAACCACATATTCAAACCAGAAATAAACTGGAACAAAACGGTCAACCATAATACATCCTTTGAGAAATAAACTCAAGAGGGAAAACCAAATCCATCCAAACCAGGAGCTGTACAGGAAGGCTAAAGCAAAAATCTTCCACCAGGGACAACTCAGTGGGGAAACTGAAAGAATATACGCTTTCTGCTTAAGGCCAACACTCTATTAAAGAGAGGACAATGTAACTCTGCAAAACATGATGATATATCAACAAAAATATTAACAAATGTCAATAAACAATGATTTTCCATTTTTAGCTATGCATTATGTATGTATGAATGTATGAGTGTTATCGTGCGTATGCTGACAAAACAGATATACAAAATTGGGAATAACCAGGCAAAACCACCTCGGGCACTAACAACACTCGGCTAAACTTCATCCAAGATGATCATTCCAAGAAAAAATAAATGCCAACTAAGGAAACAAAACCTACTGGCTGCTTTAGCTTTACTAGGAGTGACATAATCCAAAAGTAAGCAAAACGAAGTGACAGAATAGTACAGATACAGGGATAAAACATCCTTCTTCAGGCTTCCCCCGGGAAACAAGTGTTTTTAAAAGTAACATTCCTACTAGAGATTGCAAAACCAGTCTCAAGTAAAGCAGACTGACACCAAAATATCAAAACATTCACTGGGGGAATTCAGGCCTACTTTATTGGGGAGGTTAACACCACATCCACAAAGGGAAAACCACAATACGTCGCTCACTTAGAGAAACCAGGGACCTACGTTCTTCAAGAGTGGTTATGATACCAACTTCTCTGGAAAAAAGAACTTCTATTAGGCCAAACAAAAACTTCACTGGAGAAAATGCAGATTGAAACTTCACACCATGAAAACTCAGAAAAGAGGAGAAATAAATCCAAACTTGACCGAGGATACCAAAATCATAAACCCAATACGGCAAAAACATCCCGAGTAAACCTTCCCGAGGGGAACAAAAACTTCTCAAAACAACTGGAGTTTGTCCATTCCTGGGATCACCATTTTTGTTGTCATTGTTTCATCACAAATATCAAAGTAAAAGCAGATTGTAAAATCTTTTTTTTGAAAAATCAATTTTGTTATTTAATCTTTTTTGCTTTGAAAGTTATTATCAATAATAAATGGAGTCTTTGCAAGCTAAATAAAATAAGAAATACAAATAATTGGGTAAAATCTTAAATTTCATTAATAGAATGGTAGTCTGCGAATGGCGAGACTCCATAGATGATTACAAAGTTTGAAAAATGGTAATATATAATGGAAAAGATACATTGAGATACAATGACCACTATCCCCTCTAACAACTTTTGAAATCCTGAGCAGCAACTTCTGTTAAAGTATGGTGAGGATCCGAGAAGATTGTTGCTTCAACGATCAAGTCTTGTCTGACGTAGTTACTTGCCAAGAAAGTCCCTAACTTTTGCCTAAGCTGCCCTTGCGAGTTTTCAACTTAGCGAGAAATTTATTCTGTTTAGGTCTCTAATTTTTACCTGGACCGCCCTTTCGGGTTTTCGGCCTACCGAGACACTCCTTTTTTGCCTAAGATTCCCTTTCGGGTTTTCAACTTAGCAAGCTGCTCTTTTATTTCTTTAGGCAAAGTATTTCTTGACTGCGTCAGCATTCATGGGACTTTGGAACTCCTCGCCATCCATAGTTTCAAGAATTAATGCACCGCCAGAGAAGGCTTTCTTAACAACATATGGGCCTTCAAAATTAGGAGTCCACTTGCCCCTAGAATCAGCGTTGAAAGACATGATCTTCCTGAGCACGAGGTCGCCTTCTCTGAATTCACGAGGTTTAACCTTTTTATCAAAAGCTTTCTTCATTCTTTTATGATATAACTGTCCATGACATAAAGCTGTCATCCTCTTCTCCTTAATAAAATTCAATTGGTCAAACCTGTTCTGGACCCATTCAGCCTCTATCAATTTGGTTTCCATTATCACATGCAAAGAGGGAATCTCAACCTCGACAAGGAGTACAACTTCCATTCCACACACCAGGGAGAATGGGGTTTCTCCTGTTGAAGTGCGGACAGATGTTCGATATCCATGTTGTTGTACCCCAAAATTTGCCCTCTCATGTTTTCAAAGGTCTTCCTTTACATGGTTGGTCACAAACCCTTGCCTAAGGAAAATAAAGTTTTTTGAAGATGAACAAAGTGTCTTTCGATTGGCATCTGGGAAAAGTCTTCGATTGGGCATCCAAAATCCTTCGATCAGGCTTGGTTCACCAGTCTTCGGTTGGGCATTTGGCACTCTTCGATCAGGTTTTTGTTCACCAGTCTTCGATTGGGCATTTGGCAAACTTCGATCAGGCTTTGATTAGTAAGCTTCAATTAGGTGTTTGGAACCCTTCGATCAAGCTTTTGTCTACAAGTCTTCGATTGAGCGCTGGACCCCTTCGATCAAGTCAATTTCACAATGCTTCGACTAGTACTTCAGAGGGTCCTTCGACTGGAACTTCATACTTTACCTCAATCAGAACATCAGAACGAAATGACCTTCGAATGGCATTTCAGTGCAGAGTTTCTCTTAATCTAAGATGCTCTGATGAAGGAAGTTCTGCACACTTCGAATCAGAACTTAGACTCATCACAAGGCCAAGGACTGGTCGAAGTTGTCTAATAGGGAATGTTCTAAATAGATTCGAATTGGACTTTGAAACTGGCAAAGAAGGCAGATTCGAAGGAATGAAGTAGGCTGGCATGACTAAGCAAAAATACATATCCTAACCTGTCCAGGTTCACCCAAAGTTCACAATGGCATGTGTCCCTTGTAAATATAGAAATAATTAAATGCTGATTGTGGATTCAATTCCTGAGTTAAAGGCCAGATTCTTGCCTTTTTTGTTCCTAACTCCACAAGAGCTGATTCGACCAGAGTGATTCTTTTCAAATCAAGCAGTCGAAACATAAGAAGTCCATTCGAAGGAGGCAAATCAAGACCAATCGAAGAGTAGGGCCTGAAGGCATTCGAAAATCAAAAGTGTCCAGGTTCATTCAAGATTCCAAAGAGACATGAATATTTCAAAAAAGGAAATCTTTTAATATGTCTGATTCTTGTCTCATGGATTTAAAGGCCTGATTAATTGGTTGTCTCTTGCTGTTACTAGACCATCACACTCCTATAAATACAAGGGCCAGCATACAGTGCCAGGGACGAACAAATAGAAACAAAAACGAAAAAAGGAGAAAGAGAAACAGGGAGGATTTGGAGATACGCTGCCCCTAAACCCACCAAAGGTTATCATCATTTTCATAAATAATCCAAAGCAGCCATTCAACAAACATCTCCACTCCCAGAGCCACAAATCATACATCTTTAATTGGTAAAGGTTTGCAAAACCAAAATTGCACCTTCATGACATTTAAATACACATTGCATATATATTCTTGTTATTACTGATTATGTTGCATGTAAGCTACAGCGCAAAGATGAGATCGTGCCATTGCTTGGGCACGATCTAAGTTTCTCCTTTGAATCTCAGGATAAAACAAACCCATACCCAAATTCAGCAGATTCGAGTTGAGGAAGGACTCGAATTGGGAGGAGATTCGAATCAGGGGGGTAAAATCCCCCCTGGAACTTTAACGTTTGTTTCGTTTTGCAGGAAATATCTTCTCAGAATCTTGTTCAGAGCTTCGAAGCTTAGCAGCTTAGCTTCGAACTGGATCCAGGGTTCCCAGATCGAAGGGTGACATATCCAGATCGAACACCCTCAAAGTGCAGCCCCTCATGCACCTTCGATCAAGCCTCTTCACTGGATCGAAAGACAACCCACACCTCTTTCGACCCAGGCCTTCAGAATTATACCTTTTACTGCCTGTTTCCTTCGATTTCATCTTTGTTTTGACTATTTTATTTCTTTTTTTTAATCAACATAAAATCAATTAAAAGAAAAACCACAAAAACATTAGGCTTGTTTTTTTCTATTAAATTAACTTTGTTAATTAATTTTTTAATTATCTTAACAGTTTCTCAAAACTAAAATTAAGTAGATTTAGATCATTTTCCCAAAATAAAATAAAACAACAAAAAGATTTTATTCTTAGGATTTTTAGAGGTTATTTTCATATTCGCGCGCGTTTATTTTATTGTAACTGCCTACTGGTTTGTAATAGCTTAACTAAGACTTTTACACTTTACTGCTTTATTCCCCCAATTTTGGACAGGTAAATAATCCCCCTCCCCGAAGCCTTGTAATAGCGTAGGATTTACAATTCCCGCACTTTAAATTCCTGTACATATATTAACTATTTAGATGTATGCTAACTAGGATTGCATGACAAGATCTAAAAACAAATGGTAGAACACCTAAATATACAAAGATAATATAACTGAAAAACAATACACTCGCACATGCCACTCTTAGGGTACGCCTCACTTGGTTGCCTCGAACGTGGTCATTGAGTATAGGATGTGTTAGAGGTCGTCCTTTTGTCCAAAGATCATAAGTTGCCTCGAAACGGTTGCCTCAGATAAAATGATCTAAGACATTAGGGTTACCGCTAAGGCGTCCTAACGTTGCTTTAGTGACCACACGTCCCTTAAATCAAATTGACCCGAAAACTCCAACGACGATGCTACCTACTCCTCAATAGTGGGATAGCATTGTCTAAAGGACATTTACACAGTTTAGTTCCTTTTTGAGTAGGTAGATGTTCTTAAGTACTTGCTCTTTTGAAAACAAAAAACAAAACTTTTCGCACTTACATCCCTTTCAAAACAAAAACTCCTTTCAAATCCACAAACACAAAGAAAAGCAAACTTTTTGAAAACATATTGAGCAAGTACCTAAGAGCCCGTGGATAACCACTGATAGAAAGGGTGCTAACACCTTCCCTTTCTATAATTTATCTCCCGAACCCGAGAAATATCTCGAAAAGGAATTTTTCTGTGCTTTTGTACTTTCCTTGTTGGATAAAATAAAAGACGGTGGTGACTCTTGCTTACCGCGACATTTTGCAAAAACAAACGCAAACGCGAACCAACATTCCAAAACAGTCAGTTCTCATTCCCACCGATCACAGAACTGGCGACTCTGCTGGGGATTATTTTATAAGTGAGGTGTACCTTAAGATTAGATCACTTGTGTTTTCAATTGTATGCTTTGTATGCTTTAATTTTGGTTCTATTGTTTGGGTTTGAAATCCTCCACCCGGATTTGGGAAACATTCATAGATAGCAATACGTTGTGGAAACTGTGCGGGGTATACCGACACGGTTGAAGCAATAGCTATATTAGTGCGACATATTTGTGAGTACCGATAGCCTTTGAGTCAATCAAAGAGAATACGGGGCCGCTGAGTGATGTCACTAAGCACTAATGAACTAGAACCTTACTTGACCATCTTGGCCTTTTTTAGGGGTAGTGAGATGACCGACTTTGGTGCAGTCCGAAGTTGGTAGATACTCGATACTACACTCATTGAGGATTGTTTTCTTGGAATATTTTGGTCGCCAGTTAAGTGGCTAAACCAAAACGATGAACATAGAAAACAATCCAATGATATTGAGCTCCTTAGAACCCGTTTACTATTTATAGGACAAGTTTTGAACCAACTGAAACTAAAAGAGGGTAATACCTAAACTCCATGCCAGCCTAAACTTAAGGCTGTTTGTGTGACTTGTGTGCCTTCAAACTTGAACTACTTGAACATTCTTGTTATCTGACAACATGAGTTCCTTGCAGGTTTTGTTTACAGTCCTTATCCGATAATTTGGATTTATTGCAGGGTTTACTTACATCACTTCACACTTTTGCTTAACGCATATCATACACATCATAACATCATGCCTTAACATTTCCTTAACCATTTCAAGGATCTCAAGGGTCTGTGATGCATGTTATGGTAAATCAAAAGTCTAGCGAGGGGCAAAGGGGATTTATTTTCCTCTAGCCAATGCCGTCTAGAGATCAAAACATGATAACTTGAGTCAGGGGCTATGACCCACTCGATATGGTGAGCTTGACTCTTGAAGAAGGACTCTCAGCAACATGAAGTTCCTTCAGTCAAGCTACCAGATTCAGATTCTAACAGTTTCTTGTTTACCCCGCGAGATCCTTGAAAACATTGCATACATATATCATACATATCATTGCATAACAGGTCTCCCAGTGCAGGTTTCTCATCTTCTTCGCTGTTTATTTCAGTAATCATCATGTCTACTGAACCTTCAACCGAGCAAGCTATCAAGGCCCTCCAGGCCCAGAATGCCCAATTTCAAGAGCTGTTCATGAATCTAGCTAAGGGTCAGCAGGACCTGAAGACTTTGATTCTGAAGGAGAAAAAGAAGAAGAAAAAGAGGACCATCTTGTTCAACACTGGACGCAGGTTTGGAAACGGGCTGCAGAATGAAGTTGATCTGACCACCCTATTTGGAGGGAAAGATAGTCCACAAGAAAGGAGGGCTCCTAGCCCTGAAGTCTCCGACAACGAGACAAACTATGATGAAGAACAATATCCTCATGCTGAGGATAAGTACAAACAACTAGAAGACCGTTTGAATGCTATGGAAATACAGAAGGTGCCCGGTCTGGACTTCGGAGATCTAGGTCTATCCTATGGGGTGGTGATTCCCCATAAATTCAAGGCACCTGCCTTTGCCAAGTACGACGGAGCTTCCTGTCCAAAGTTACACCTCCAGTCATATGTGAGGAAGATTCAATCCTATACTACTGATAGAAATCTCTGGGTTCATTTCTTTCAAGATAGTCTGTCAGGGACTCAACTTGAATGGTTCTGTCAACTGGAAGGAGCTAACATCCGCAACTGGGAGGACCTTGCTGCTGCTTTTTACAAGCAATACCAGTATAATGCCGACCTTGCTCCCACGCGTACTCAGCTTAAGGGTATGTCTATGGGTACAGGAGAAGGCTTTAAGGACTACGCTCAGAAGTGGAGAGATCTTGCCGAAAGAATCCAACCCCCTTTGTCTGATAGGGAGTTGGTGGATATGTTTCTTGGGACTTTGTCTGGTCCCTATTTCAATCATTTGATCGGCAACTCATTAGTGGGTTTCACCAAACTGATTATGACTGGAGAAAGAGTAGAAGCTGGGATCCTGAGTGGTAAGATCCAGAAAGATACCTCTTCGAGTACAGAGAAGAAGTCATTTGGTGGCAAGATGGAAGCCAATGCTGTGCACGGACAGAAAAGGCGTAGCCAGGTAGACTACCACCAATCTGTGGGGGCAGTGTTGATCTCTAATTCGGCATGCACACAACGACCACACCAACGAAATAATCAGCCAAAGGGGGAAAGACTTCAAATGCAGTTCACCCAAATCAACATGCCATTGTCACAAGCATTGCAGCAGATGTTGAAGATGAATCTGATTACGGTGATAAACCCTCATCCGAACCCTAAGACTTCTTCTCCTAACTACAACCCAGATGCAAGGTGTGCTTATCATTCTGGTAGCCCAGGGCACGATACTAACGATTGTTGGGCACTGAAATACAAGATTCAGAATATGATTGACGCTAAGGAGATTGAATTCGACCCTCCTGAGACTCCCAATGTGATCACTGCTCCCTTGCCAAAACATGGCTAGGATTGAAAGCACTTTTGTTCATTTGAATTCTGAAATTGTATTTTTCTTTGCTTATTCAAACAATTATTATCATGTCAAACTCTTTTATTTCATTAATGCATTACACGTGTCTGTTTTGAATTAATTGTTTTCACTATGCTTAAATTACTTCATATTTCCTTGTTGTGATGTTCAACTCTCGATTAAAAAAACTCCAAGCCTTTAGAGGGAGGATGATGAAAACGATACCACGATCTTTACAGTATGCTTTTGAATAGACCCCGCTGATGAGGTACAAGCATTGTTTCAAATCCTAAACAGTGGAGTTATAAGGAAGATAATCCCTAGTAAACCCCTTTGAGCCAAAGAAGTTAGAGTTTTTCTTTTCACAAATTAAAACCCTTAATTATAACCTGGGGCAGGGTAGTCTTCTCAGTTGATCCAGG
Organism: Vicia faba; assembly: GCA_948472305.1. Taxonomy (NCBI): domain Eukaryota; kingdom Viridiplantae; phylum Streptophyta; class Magnoliopsida; order Fabales; family Fabaceae; genus Vicia; species Vicia faba. Next base: position 1,141,787,899 of record OX451736.1, read on the forward strand.
TGCACAATGAATGGCATCAAAGAAGTCCTTCCGTAACAAAAGACGATGTTGGTTCCGTATAATCGTAAGGACATGCAGTCATTATTTCTCAAAAATAAAAGCCCAATAAGTTAAAACCTATGAAGGAGACTTACAAAACTGGGGCATCCCGATGACTATAATCACAAAGGAAACAGTTCAGGCAAAAGACAGGGATTATAAAATCAAAAAGAGGTCCTAAAAACTCTCAACAAAAATGACTGCCTGTTCAAAATAAATTGTCAGTATCCGAACCATCACTGGTATGTCAGAGCAAAGACTCAAACAAGATCTAATGCACGATTAGCTGAGTTTAGGATCGAAGAACGTCATAAAGAACGGGTGGGTACAAATAAAATTTGAGCCTTTATCCTTTGTTTCTTAAACCGTGAACCAGGCCACGTTATAAACCTTAAAAGTCCTAGCTGAAGCACGGGTTAGTTCAAAAGCATACTGTTACAAAAGGTATCATGACTCCTGTAGGGCTTGCTGTAAATCCTGAGTTGACATCATATTTTACAAAATTTTCCTATCTTACTGAAAAAATGCATTTTCAAAAACTTCAAAACAGACATAAGCTTTGCATTCTTAAAATAACATTGTTTGCATATGACTATTTGTTCAAATAGCAGAGAAAGCACGACGAATATCTAGTGAACAAAAACCTTTTCAATAAAAAAGGATCACCTCAAGTGGAAAAACACTTCCAATCAAGGGGCACGGCATGATCATTGTCCATCATCTGGGGTAGTCAAGTCAAGATTCAAGGAATCTCTCAAAATGCCAAATAGCCAGGGGCAAATCTCCATCAGAATCAATTGGGGCATTGGACATGAATTCCAACAATGAATCTTGCATGATCAAATGAAGATCTTCTGGTAGTATGGCAACACAACACTACCGACAGTGACACCTCTCTACATCCTGAGGGAATGGACATAGTCAAGAAATACCGCGCGTGAATCAAAGACCCGCTAGGTTGACTGGCCTAGGCAAAAATAAGGGCTTCCCGGCGAACCAAAAGGGTTCGGGCAGAAATCAGGGATACAAATGAAAAAAAATCTGTACACCCGGCAAGCCGAAAACCTGAAAAGGCGGCTTGGGCAAAAAAGGGTATCCCGATGGACTGAAAACCCGAAAGAGCGGTCCAGGCAAAAATCAGGGATCAAAGCGTACGACTATGTCCCGTCATCTCGTCACTTACCTACCAGAAGAAGATTTGTCACTTCAATCGGCAATTACCAAGCACCTCATAGGTTGGAATAATACTCGATCCACAAGGCCTCTGCAGGCACCTTCTCCCGCAGATACAGGGGCAGAAAAGTCTCGATGCAAAGTCATTGTCATATCCTTAGCCCGTGTCCCAGTAACATCTATACTCCCCGCAGAATAAGAAAAGGACAGTGGTGTTAATTCTCCTTAACTGAGGCTCGCAACCACGAATGGGTCGATAAGATTCTCCCCAAGCAGAGTTTATCTATCACTAGCACTGGAAGATTATCCCCAGTGGAGTCTGGAAGATTATCCCCAGTAGAATCTAAAAGACTATCCCTAGTGAAGTCGCCATTGGAAAATCATCCCCAACAGAGTTCATTCCTTTCATAGACAGAAATTCAATCCCCAACAGGGTTCACTGTCACCAGCAACAGTAATTCATCCCCAGCAGAGTTATTCTCTCCTGCAGGATTATTCTCCCAATTATCTTCGGTCGTTATCTCCAGCGAGCGAAACTCTTTATTCTCCAAGAATAGTCAGGGATTTATTTTCCCAAACTCGGACGTACCACAATAGCATTTCATGTTCATACATCATGACGCACGCATACATATTGCATACAACATAATTTCATTTTGAGAACATCATCATACAATGCATGTCATGCATCATATACGATTAATCATGTACTTTTTCAGGAAAGATGGTTATCATCAACAACTTCCAGCAAGTTCAAGATTAACTCCGGAAACTAAACAGAGTAATTATCTGCATGATCAAATTCAGCTTTACACGGGTTCGTCATGAAGAAATCTTACACGGGTTTCTCCTAAATGCAGCTTCACACGGGTTTATCCTGAAAAATCCTACACGGGTCCTTTATCATATATTTCTGAATGAAGTTTTACACAAACTCATCCCAAAGTAACCTTACCCAGGTTCCTCCAGAAGTTTTACACGAACTTAGCCCGAAGTAACCTTACCCAGGTTCCTCCAGAAGTTTCACACGAACTTATCACAAAGTAACCTTACCCAGGTTCCTCCAGAAGTTTCACACGAACTTATCACAAAGTAACCTTACCCAGGTTCCTCCTGAAGTTTTACACATACTTAGCCCGAAGCAACCTTACCCCGGTTCATCCTGAAGTTTTACACCAAAGTTATCTCACAGTAACCTTACCCCGGTTCATTCTAAAGTTTTACACGAACTTATCACAAAGTAACCTTACCCAGGTTCCTCCTGAATTTTTACACAGGTTTATCCCGAAGCGACCTTACCCAGGTTCCTCCAGAAGTTTTACACCAAACTTATCTCACAATAACCTTACCCCGGTTCATTCTGAAGTTTTACACGAACTTATCATAAAGTAACCTTACCCAGGTTCCTCCTGAAGTTTTACACAAACTTATCCCAAAGTAACCTTACCCAGGTTCCTCCAGAAGTTTCACACGAACTTATTACAAAGTAACCTTACCCAGGTTCCTCCTGAATTTTCACACGAACTCATCCCAAAGTAACCTTACCCAGGTTCCTCCAGAAGTTTTACACGAACTTATCCCGAAGTAACCTTACCCAAGTTCCTCCAGAAGTTTTACACGAACTTAGCCCGAAGTAACCTTACCCAGGTTCCTCCAGAAGTTTCACACGAACTTATCACAAAGTAACCTTACCCAGGTTCCTCCTGAAGTTTTACACGAACTTATCCCGAAGTAACCTTACCCAGGTTCCTTCGGAAGTTTCACACAAACTTATCCCGAAGTAACCTTACCCAGGTTCCTCCTTACAATTTCCAGATGTAGTTTTACCCAGACTCATCCTGAAGCAACCTTACCCAGGTTCCTCCTTACAATTTCCCGACGCAGTTTTACCTAAACTCCTCATGAAGCAGCCTTACCTAGGTTTCTTCCCAGTTCAGATGAAGTTTCACCTAGACTCATCCTGGAGCAACCTTACCTAGGTTCCTTCTCTTTCCTGATGAAGTTTCACCTAGACTCATCCTGGAGCAACCTTACCTAGGTTCCTTCTCTTTCCCGATATAGTTTTACCCAAACTCCTCACAAAGCAACCTTACCCAGGTTCCTTCTCGGTTCAGATACGACCCAGATATGGCTGACATTCTGATACTTATTCCAGACTCCTTCACGAGACAGTTCCTAGATCTTGATGAAGATGTTTCCCTACGTCATAGTGTGGACGAGTACTATAACCTCAACGGTATACTCCCGGTGAGCACGAGTCAGTTCCTAGATCTTGATGTTTTCCTCCGTCATAGTGTGGACGAGTTCTATGATCTCAACGGTATACTCCCGGTGAGCACGAGATAGTTCCTAGATCTTGATGAAGATGTTTCCCCCAATTGAATTATGAACATGTTCTTAAAACTCAGCTGAAGCATTCTCTCAGTTGAAGTACAGGCAGGTTCCTAAATCTCAACAAAGTTAGACTTCCCCAGCGGAATCTTCTACAAATAACAGGTATGCAAGTTCTCGCTAAGGAATCTCTTATGCGGTCGACACTCCTGCAGATGGCATCTATAAGCCCATCCTCCTACCAACAATCTCCAAATGGCATCTGTAAGCCCATTCCCGACGTCACAATGATGATACTACACCATGCGAGTGCAAATTTCTGGGCACTCTAGTGTTCAATTATCTTCCACCTTCGGATCACGAAAGGCTCGAAAGCCAATTTATATCCTCAGGTTTAAGAAAATTGAACAGGGGCAACTGTTGTACCCCAAAATTTGCCCTATCATGTTTTCAAAGGTCTTCCCTTACATGGTTGGTCAAAAACCCTTGCCTAAGGAAAATAAAGTTTTTTGAAGATGAACAAAGTGTCTTTCGATTGGCATCTGGGAAAAGTCTTCGATTGGGCATCCAAAATCCTTTGATCAGGCTTGGTTCACCAGTCTTCGATTGGGCATTTGGCACTCTTCGATCAGGTTTTGGTTCACCAGTCTTCGATTGGGCATTTGGCACTCTTCGATCAGGCTTTGATTAGTAAGCTTCGATTAGGTGTTTGGAACCCTTCGATCAAGCTTTGGTCTGTAAGTCTTTGATTGAGCGCTGGACCCATTCGATCAAGTCAATTTCACAATGCTTCGACTAGTACTTCAGAGGGTCCTTCGACTGGAACTTCATACTTTACCTCAATCAGAACATCAGAACGAAATTACCTTCGAATGGCATTTCAGTGCAGAGTTTCTCTTAATCTAAGATGCTCTGATGAAGGAAGTTCTGGACACTTCGAATCATAACTTAGACTCATCACAAGGCCAAGGGCTGATCGAAGTTGTATAATAGGGAATGTTCTAAATAGATTCAAATTGGACTTTGAAACTGGAAAAGAAGGCAGATTCGAAGGAATGAAGTAGGCTGGCATGACTAAGCAAAAATACATATCCTAACCTGTCCAGGTTCACCCAAAGTTCACAATGGCATGTGTCCCTTGCAAATATAGAAATAATTAAATGCTGATTGTGGATTCAATTCCTGAGTTAAAGGCCAGATTCTTGCCTTTTCTATTCCTAACTCCACAAGAGCTGATTCGACCAGAGTGATTCTTTTCAAATCAAGCAGTCGAGACATAAGAAGTCCATTCGAAGGAGGCAAATCAAGACCAATCGAAGAGCAGGGCCTGAAGGCATTTGAAAATCAAAAGTGTCCAGGTTCATTCAAGATTCCAAAGAGACATGAATATTTCAAAAAAGGAAATATTTTAATATGTTTGATTCTTGTCTCATGGCTTTAAAGGCCTGTTTAATTGGTTGTCTCTTGCAGTTACTAGACCATCACACTCCTATAAGTACAAGGGCCAGCATACAGTGCCAGGGACGAATAAACAGAAACAAAAACAAAAAAAGGAGAAAGAGAAACAGGGAGGATTGGAGATACACTGCCCCCAAACCCACTAAAGGTTATCAGCATTTTCATAAATAATCCAAAGCAGCCATTCAGCAAACATCTCCACGCCCAAAGCCACAGATCATACATCTTTAATTGGTAAAGGTTTGCAAAACCAAAATTGCACCTTCATGACATTTAAATACATATTGCATATATATTCTTGTTATTACTGATTATGTTGCATGTAAGCTACAACGCAAAGATGAGATCGTGCCATTGCTTGAGCACGATCTAAGTTTCTCCTTTGAATCTCAGGATAAAACAAACCCAGACCCAGATTCAGCAGATTCGAATTGAGGAAGGACTCGAATTGGAAGGAGATTCGAATCAGGGGGGTAAAATCCCCCTGGATCTTTAACGTTTGTTTCGTTTTGCAGGAAATATATTCTCGGAATCTTGTTTAGAGCTTCGAAGCTTAGCAGCTTAGCTTTGAACTGGATCCAGGGTTCCCAGATCGAAGGGTGACATATCCAAATCGAACACCCTCAAAGTGCATCCCCTCATGCACCTTCGATCAAGCCTCTTCACTGGATCGAAAGACAACCCACACCTCTTTCGACCCAGGCCTCCAGAATTATACCTTTTACTGCCTGTTTCCTTCGATTTCATCTTTGTTTTGACTATTTTATTTCTTTTTTTAATCAACATAAAATCAATTAAAAGAAAAACCACAAAAACATTAGGCTAGTTTTTTCTATTAAATTAATTTTGTTAATTAATCTTTTAATTATCTTAACATTTTCTCAAAACTAAAATTAAGTAGATTTAGATCATTTTCCCAAAATAAAATAAAACAACAAAAATATTTTATTCTTAGGATTTTTAGATGTTATTTTCAGATTCGCGCGCGTTTATTTTATTGCAACTGCCTACTGGTTTGTAATAGCTTAACTAAGACTTTTACACTTTACTGCTTTATTCCCCCAATTTTGGACATGTAAATAATCCCCCAACCCGAAGCCTTGTAATAACGTAGGATTTACAATTCCCGCACTTTAAATTCCTGTACATATATTAACTGTTTAGATGTATGCTAACTAGGATTGCATGACAAGATCTAAAAACAAATGGTAGAACACCTAAATATACAAAGATAATATAACTGAAAAACAATACACTCGAACATGCCACTCTTAGGGTACGCCTCACTTGGTTGCCTCGAACGTGGTCATTGAGTATAGGATGTGTTAGAGGTCGTCCTTTTGTCCAAAGATCATAAGTTGCCTCGAAACGGTTGCCTCGGATAAAATGATCTAAGACATTAGGGTTACCGCTTAGGCGTCCTAACGTTGCTTTAGTGACCACACGTCCCTTAAATCGAATTGACTCGAAAAATCCAACGACGATGCTACCTACTCCTCAATAGTGGGATAGCATTGTCTAAAGGACATTTGCACAGTTTAGTTCCTTTTTGAGTAGGTATATGTTCTTAAGTACTTGCTCTTTTGAAAACAAAAAACAAAACTTTTCGCACTTACACCCCTTTCAAAACAAAAACTTCTTTCAAATCCACAAACACAAAGAAAAGAAAACTTTTTGAAAACATAGTGAGCAAGTACCTAAGAGCCCGTGGATAACCACAGATAGAAAGGGTGCTAACACCTTCCCTTTCTATAATCTACCTCCCGAACCCGAGAAATATCTCGAAAAGGAATTTTTCTGTGCTTTTGTCCTTTCCTTGTTGGATAAAATAAAAGACGGTGGCGACTCTTACTTACCGCGACATTTTGCAAAAACAAACGCAAACGCGAACCAGCATTCCAAAACAGTCAGTTCTCATTCCCACCGATCACACATGTAGAGCAAAAGGGAGCATTTCATACCAATCCTTATAAGTAACAAACATTTTCTGGATAATTCTCTTGATATTCTTATTAGCAGCTTCGACAACCCCATTCATCTTTGGCCTCTATGGAGATGAATTGTGATGGACAATCTTGAATTTTTTGCACAGTTCTGTCATCATCTTGTTGTTAAAATTCGAGCCATTATCAGTGATGATTCTGCTCGGCACACCATACCGACATATAAGGTTATTCTTAATGAAGCGCACAACCACTTGCTTAGTAACATTGGCATATGAAGCAGCCTCCACCCACTTGGTGAAGTAATCAATTGCTACCAAGATAAAACGGTAGAAGCTTTGGGTTATATCATCCCAATCATGTCAATACCCCCAGATAGAGAAAGGCCACGTGGAGGAAATCACATTGAGAATTGTTGGAGGCACATGGACCCTGTCTGCATAAATCTGGCATTTATAGCACTTATTTGCAAATTTATAACAGTCGGACTCCATTGTCAGCCAATAGTAACCTGCCCTTAGCATCTTTTTAGCCATCGAATATCCATTGGTATGAGTTCCAAATGAACCTTCATGAATCTTATGCATCAACATGTCTACTTCATGTCTATCCACGCATCTGAGCAAGACCATGTCATAATTTCTCTTGTACAACACATTTTCACTAAGGAAGAAACTGTCTGCCAATCTTCTCAATGTCTTTCTATCTTTCTTCGATGCACCAATCGGGTATTCCTGAGTCTGAAGAAAATGCTTGATATCGTAATACCAAGGATTTCCATCTTCTACCTCCTCTGTTGTAAACATATGAGCGGGCCTATCCAGTCATCGGACCGTAATTCGGGGTATATCATTCCAAGTATTCACTTGGTACATAGAAGCCAGAATTTCCAGATCATCCGCCATTTGATTTTAATCTCTAGGAATGTGATGGAATTCAACTTTATTGAAGAAGGGTAATAATCTTCTAGCATAATATTTGTAAGGGATCAAGCTAGGGTGACGAGTATCCCATTCTCCTTTAATCTGATTTATTACCAAAGCTGAATCACCATACACATCTAGAATTTTAATTCTGAGATCAATAGCTTCTTCGAGACCCATGAGGCAGGTAAAAGGAATCTGCGGTCCACGAGGAGTGACAATCACAACACCAATTCCTTTACCATAAGAATTCACAGCTCCATCAAATATCATACTCCAATGAGATTCAGGGTCAGGACCTTCCTCAGGCAATGGTTCATCATAATCTTTCACTTTCATGAACATCACATCCTCATCGGGGAATTCATATTCTACAGACTGGTGATCCTCCACTGGTTGGTGAGCAAGATAATCTGCCAACACACTGCTTTTAATAGCTTTTTGAGTGCGGTATTCGATATCATATTCAGATAACAACATCTTCCAGCGGGAAATTCTCCCAGTAAGAGCAGGCTTTTAAAAAATGTACTTGATTGGATCCATTTTGGAGATTAACCAAGTAGTGTGATTCAACATATACTGCCACAAATGCTTTGCCGCCCAGACCAGAGCACAACATGTTTTTTCCAGCATGGAATACCACGACACACAATCAGTGAATTTTTTACTGAGATAATAAATGGCGAACTCCTTCTTCCCTGTTTCATCCTATTGTCCCAGAATACATCCCATGGATTTATCTAACATTGTCAGATACATAATCAACAGTCTTCCTTCTATAGGAGGGAGCAAGATAGGAGGTTCAAGAAGATATTCTTTAATACTTTCAAATGCCCTTTGGCAATCATCCGTCCACACACAACCTTGATCTTTCTTTAACAACTTAAAGATCGGTTCACATGTTGCAGTCATGTGGGAGATGAATCTGGAAATATAATTCAAACGCCCGAGGAAACCTATGAATTGATTTTAAGTTCTTGGTGCTGGCATCTCTTGAATTACCTTGACTTTATCAGGGTCAACTTCAATTCCTTTCTGGCTAACAATGAAACCCAACAATTTCCCTGATCGGACACCGAAGGTACACTTATTTGGATTCAAGTGGAGACGATACTTCCTCAAACGTTGAAACAACTTCAACAAATCTTCTACATGCCCTTGTTCAATCTGGGATTTGGAAATCATATCATCAACATATACTTCGATTTACTTGTGCATCAGATCATGGAATAGGGTTGTCATAGCCCTCTGGTACGTTGCACTAGCGTTCTTCAACCCGAAGAGCATCACTCTGTAACAGAATGTTCCTTAGGGTGTGATAAATGTTGTTTTTTCCATGTCCTTTGGAGCCATTCTTATTTGATTATAACCGGAAAATCCGTCCATGAACGAGAAAACTTTGAATTTTGCTGTGCTGTCCACTAACATATCAATGTGTGGCAATGGAAATCATCTTTTGGACTAGCTTTATTTAGATCTCTGTAATCTACGCACATGCGGACTTTTCCATCTTTTTCGGTACTGGGACAATATTGGAAATCCATTGAGGATACACTGACGTCACAAGAAAACTAGTATTAATCTGCTTTAGAACCTCCTCTTTGATTTTTACTGCCATATGTGGGTGAGTTCTTCTCAACTTTTGTTTGATTGGCGGACACTCTGGCTTCAACAGAAAACGGTGCTCTACAATATCTGTATCTAGACCAGGCATATCTTGATAAGACCAAGCAAAAATATCCACATACTCTTTCAACAACTCAATCAACCTGCTTTTCACATCAGGATGCAATAATGCTCTAATCTTGTCTTCCTTCGGATCTTCTTCTGAACCCAAATTGATCACTTCCAATGGCTCTTTATATGGCTGAATGGTATTTTCCTCATGCTCAAGCAAATGTGAGACCTCTTCTAGAATCTCATCATAATCTTCTTCTTCAGCCAAAGTTGGGAGAGGGTGCAGGGTCATTGTATTCAATGGTTTTTTAATTAATCTGCACATATGATTTGTGATTGCATTTAGAAACTGACACATATAACAAGTGATCATGCATATTGAATTTCAGTTATTATTTATTTTGAAAGGTTTTTTCTGATTACCATTTTCCAAGAAAAAGCAGAAAATAAAGACATAATTTGTGAAACAAAGACAACTTTTATTATTGATTTTAAAAGTCACAGCAAACAGATAAGCCCTACAAAATTAATACTTCCACCTTGGGCAGAGTGAAAGCTTTTTCAAAAAGATTAACAAATCAAATTACTTTGAAACATGTATGCAAGAGGGAACATCAATGGTGATCTAGTTCTAAACCCTAACTCCGTGTGTCACATAATTCGACATTTCCTGCTCTGCTTCATCTTCCACAATGGCGTTAATCCTAGAAACAGTCGGATGAAGATAACCCCCTCTACGAAAAATGTCTTGATACCTGCCTGCAGCAGACTTCAGCTTCATGCCCTTACCTTTGTCATTCTTTGAAGAGAACCCCAAGCCAGTTCTATTATTGTTTACAGGTGGATCCACAATTCATCCCCAAACTTCACTATGACCATTATGCACAACCTGTTGCGCGTCCTTAAGCGAAACCATGGAGTTCTCATTTCCTCTTATGTTGTCAATGGATAAGGCTTGGAACTGGGTTCCAACAGCAGCTTCATCCGCCTCTACAATGCTGAAAGAGGACAAATGAGATATCAACAATGCCTACTCCCCATTTATGATCACTACTTTCCCTTCATGTACAAACTTCAGCTTCTGGTGTAAAGTTGAAGTGGCAACCCCTGCCTTATGTATCCACAGCCATCCTAGCAAACAACTATAAGCAGGAACAATGTCCATGACCTGGAAAGTTGTTTTGAAAGAATTGGTATGGAAGTGGTTTTGGTGGCCATGAGTCCTCATCATCATCCTTAACAGTTTCTACTCATAAAGGAAGAATATTGGCACAAAAAGTTTGTTCAAACTTGGCAAAGTTCCTCAAAGCATTCTCTTGATCTAGAGGCTAAGGTTTTGGACTTCAAAGGAGCATATCTTGCTCATATTGGTATTTTTGAGTGATTCCAAAGACATCCTTCTCTTCAAATAGTTAACAACAAATCACTTCAAAAGTTCCAAATATTTTTCACGTGGAAGGAACTTGGTAAAGAAGAAAGATTACAAGTCATCCAGATGAATCCCCAGTTTTCCATATGTGACTTCAAGTGGTCATAACTTGGTCAATTTTTATCACCTTGAGCCCATTATTTTTTAATGATGGTCTTAATGATGTGTACTTAATGCCTTCTTTTATGTGCAAATTAAGAAAATGGATGGATGTTTCCTCAAGAATGCAAAAGATTATAGGTCATTTCATGATTTTTGGCCAACTTCAACAAGTCATAACTTGCTCAATTTTTGGATATTTTGAGTGATTCAAATAGAAAAATGTCATTCAAAAGGTCTACTTCATTCCATCTTTTTTGGTCAAGAGCAAATTCTAAGTGGAAGGCCATGTTTGGATGCAAAAGATTATAGGTCATTTTTAAAGAAGAATTTGAAATATTTCTAAGTATGGAAAGTCAACTCTTTTTCTTCAACTTTGACTCCATATAACTTTCAGCTCAAGCATCCATTTGATTACATTCCTTTTCCATTGCAAAGCTTGTAACCTCATATTTCCAAAGCATCAAGAATTATGCCCTAAGACCCCATGAGGAGGAAATGCCATGGATTTGAATTTGGTAGTTTGAAACTGAATTTTGCACAAAGTCAGAATTTTGAAATCTTTGTTTTGGCTTCTAATCATAAAATTTCCACGCGTTTTTGTTTCTAATCATGTTTAGTAACTTACCAGAAGTGATTAGCATCATGAAACGCACGATTTGGCTGAGTTTTGATCAAGTTTGAGTCACACTTTCTTCATGATGCAAACCCACACGAATTCCATCCAAAATGCATCATTTGCTATTCCTTTTGATCCCATTTGCTTCCCTATAAATAGATGGTCATCCCCCATTCAATTTCCCAAGCTTAGATAGCCAGAATCACCTTGCCAAACTTGCTTCACAACCCAGAATTCAGCAACTTCGAATTCTATTCTCAAGCTTTTTTCAATCCGTTTTCCCCTCAATTCACCTTCCTTGATCTTCCCTGAAGCTAACCATATAATTACATTCAAGAATCGTGCCCTATATTGCTCCATAGAAGTCCAGTTTCAGAGCTACGCAACTCAACTTCAATAGGTAGATTCCTTCATCTATTCTTCAAAACTTTGATATCACTGTGTTGCTCTCATTGCCCTGGTTCTAGTTGCAACACTTACTTTCATTTGGAAACTCGTTTTGACCATGAATTTTCAAATCCCTTTTCAAAACATTCTTTCCAAATTGCTTGAGCTACAATTTATATAAATTGAGCGCGAGGGTGTGGTTGTCTTCGTCTTGAAGAGACGAAGCGAATGACATAAGTCTGAGCTTCTGATTTTACAATTTGAGAGACCTGCAATTCGTGATGGCTGGAGGTTGAAGATGACCAACGTGTCATCTTCTAACCAATGAAGGCGCACCATCTGTATTTTTCAAATTCTGATTTTATTATTGATTTTGTACATTATTCATTAAAGACCATGATATGCACAACGCGCCAGATCCCTTGGATTTTATTACTAACGCGTTTTGACTCTCATCCAATGGTCCACATCTTTTACTTTTATTTTCTTTTTCTGATTTTTATATTTTAAATTTCAAAAAATCATAGAAAATTCATTTTTAGTCCAAAAAATCTAACAAAATTATGAAAAATATTTTTGATTATTCTAGTTATGATTTTTATGTTTTCACAATTTAATTTTGTGTTTTGGTATTTTTTATGAATTTTACACTTATTTGATTTGTTTAAAATGTTTAAAAATACTTTTATACATTTTTAAATTCTGAAAAATTATGGAATGATCCAATGATATTATGACAAATATTGGTGACCTTATTTTAATTTTGTTTATGACTTTACTATTTTTATTTATTTTACCCGTTTATTTTAATTTTTAAAAATAGTTTCTGACTTTTAAAAATTCCAAAAATTTTTGTAAAATTACTTGGCCTCTTTTCTGATTTTTCTATTGTCTTATTTTTCATTTCTTGATTAATTTGAACATAATTGATATTTTCCTCATCATTTTCCATTTTTTAAAAACTTTTTTAAACCTTTTAATGTATATATTAATTACATTATTATTTTGTGATTATTTTCTGGCTGTCTTGGGTTGATTTTTTGATCATGACTTTATTAACATCATTGGATCCATAGTGTTGAGTTTAACTCCAAAAAAAATGGATGAATGATTTTAATAATAGTTTGATTAAATTTTTAATTCAAAAGTGGTTTATCTTTTGCCCTAATCCTCTTCATATCATCCCTTTCTCATTGCACTAAATGTTGTTGGAGCATGATCTCTATATCAGTCTCAAAACAAATGGTGAATAGATTGCTATTGACCGGCCTCAAAATAGGTGCGACTTCTGTATAAGTCCACTTACGATTGCTTAACATAGCGCTAAATTTTGTCCCAATTCAAATAAATGATCATTCATGGCCCAAACTTATGATTGCAAGCCCAAGTATGTTAATTTGATCTCGTTGATACAATAACCTTGAGATTCATTGTGTGGAGGCTTTGGTTCTACGAATCCTCTAATGGATCTACAACACCTTTGGTCAACGCGGATCACTTAAGCATCATTGATCATTAGATGGTACTTATGAAAATTCCAAATGGATGATATACTTGATAAAAAGCAAATGCAACTTGTTGTGTGGAGGCTTTGGTTCTACCAATCCTCTAATGAGTTCCAAATGCAAGTTTCAAGATGGTCATCCAACTAATCACTAATTATTGACTTGTTTATTCTATGCTTTTATTCTTTTATGCTTTATGTACTATTTATTTTTTTAGCATTTTCCATTTCATGCTATTTTCATCTTTGCTCATTTGAGCATTTATCTTCTTGCCATTTTTATTTTGCTCACTTGAGATTTTCTTTTTTTTCTTCCTAAGATACTTAATAACCAACATAAACCCTAAAGAATTCTTAATGGTACTTGGACTATTTGGTTACTATCCTTGGTATTATGGAGCATGAGGCTTTTTCTTGGACTTAGGATTAGAAACCTTGGCCTATCTTGGAGACCTTGTGATCTTATCTGATTATTTTTTCTGGAGCTCTTGAGGTTTACCTCAAGACATTGGGTTGTTTTTTTGTTTTTGTGTGCAGGTTTTTGTGATTACACTCTTTGTTTGCAATTTGGAATTCACCCGTATACAGCCGTTACTTTGCCCAATTTTTGTGAAGACTTAATGCATTTGGAGAGGTCTAGTATCTTTGCTTGCTTGGTTTCAATCCAAATAATGGGAATTTTGTCTTGGCTCATAATGTCAAGTTTTTGGCTTCTTGTTAGTTAGATGGTCCTTATCCTTAACTTTTACGTTATGCTTTAGGATAGCCTCTTCTACTCCTCCCATCTTTAATTTCAAAAATCTTCTCCTTCCTTTTGAAAAATCTTCTTGTTTTGAAACTTGAAACACTTTCATAATAAAGTTTGACTTAGGTCCATGCATTTTCAAAATATTTTCATCAATAAACTTCAATCAATTTAATAATACGTTGACACTTTTTGTGAGAAGACTAAAAGTCAATCAATCTCATTTCAAACCATTTTTCCACTTTGGCTTTTTTATCTTTAAACTTTTCTCAAAAGATTAGACTCTTGTCAATCCTTGTAGTGACGCAAACAACCATACTTCTACAATATGTAGTGAAGAGAGATATTTTCCACTTGGGTGTTGAGTGAGGAATTATGGATTTTAAAATCCAAGCCATATCCTCCACTTTGAGATGATGCAAATTCTCCTTTCTCATGATTGTGGGTAGTAAGAATGTTTTCCACACGGACAATGACGATGATGTCTTATATCATAAAATTAACTAACACACTTGTGTTTCAAATTTTTAAAAGAGGAACTATGTGTACCCTGATCCCCTATTGCACGAAAAGTGGTACGTAGGCACTAAAGGTTCGCAACCGCGACGAATGCAAAAATCATAAAAAACATATTTCTTTTCTCACCTCCACCATCCATTTTATATACAACACATTTTATATAGCCAAAATATACAATTTTTTTCAAAGAGGTTCCTACGGAGTACCATAGATGTTTAGGGTGCTAATACCTTCCCTTTGCATAACCAACCCCCTACCTTGAATCTTTCCCCTTTTTTTGAGTTATTCGCTCTTTTCCCATTCCTTTGGAAACAATAAAGCGCGGTGGTGATTTTTTTATTTTTGATTTGTATAAAGTCTAGTCAATATAATGGCTTAGTCTTGAACATTTCTACCGCTACAGAAAAATGGCGACTTCACTGGGGAAAGATTGACCTCTTGCTGGTCCATCCCTAAGTGGGTTAAGCCTATATTTGTTTATATCTGTATATGTGCTATTGTTGTTTATGTGTTATAATTTGTATATTTGTTTGTCTGGAATTTCCTGGTTTTCAGGGTGCTTGGTGATTACTCATAAGTCCTATACCCGAACTTGGGCAAACTTTAAGATAAGATGGGCGGTATAGTCATGTTAACTTTGAGGGAGTAATCCCAAAAAAGGAGGCATGAGATCCCCCACTCAGTGGAGGCCCCTTTGACTGTAGTGTCGTTTACCAAGTAATCGGGAAGACGTACTGATTTCAACCTGGGAGCCTGCTGAAACTGAGGACCGTAGAATACCAAACCCATCTTGGCCTTTTAGGTGTAGTGCGGAAGCTATGATGGAGTAATCCAGAAATAGTTGTCACGCGATACTACACTCGGACGAGTCTTTCTTGATAATACTACTAATTACCGAGTTAATCGAGAAGTTGGTAATATCCGAAGGAAGGATGTAGACTCTGGGAACCTCTAGAACCTTGTTCGGCAGGTGATAACTCTTAGACCAACACCTTATGGGTAGTACCTTCGACCTCATGCTCGTGACATTGAACCTATGAACCCTATATGGGTGATCTTGCGTGTGATTGTTGCATCATGCATCCATGCTCTCATAAATCATCTTTTGAAGAAAACAATATTTCAAGGGATTTAAAGGTTGACTATTTGTGAATATCTCAGGTACTTTTAACCATGGATTATGGGAAGAGAAAGACCGGGAAATACAGTTTCAAGGATCCCAAGATAGATGAGTTGTTCAGTATAATTCCAGAGATCGAGTGTTTTGCAGACTTTTGGAAGAAGTATGGATCCATTATTCCTCTTATGAAGCTGAAGATGGAGGAGGGTATTCTCTCGACCTTGATCCAGTTCTATGATCCGGTGTATCACTGCTTTACTTTTCCCGATTATCAGTTGATGCATACACTGGAGGAGTATTCCTATCTATTGGATTTACCTGTTACCAATCGTGTTCCTTTTACTGGTTTGGAGGGTGAGCAAAAAACACATGAGATTTCTGCTTTGATTCATCTGGGGAAGTCTGAGGTGGAAGCCCATATGACTACCAAAGGAGGGATTAGAGGATTACCAGCTCAGTTCTTATTGGAGAAATCTTGTTACTTTGCCAGGATGAAGAGTACGATTGCTTTCGAGGCCATATTTGCTTTACTTGCTTATGGATTATTCTTATTTCCTAATGTGGACAAGTTTGTCGACATTAACGCTATCAGGATTTTCATGATTGGAAACCCGGTTCCTACATTGTTGGGTGATGCTTATTACTCTGTGCATCTTCAGAATTCTTATCATGGGAGAATGATTATCTGTTGCACGCCTCTGTTGTACCGGTGGTTCATTTCTCATATGCCCCAGTCTGATGCTTTTTGGGATGTTAAGAAGGAACCTCGTTGGGCTCCTAAGATCATGGCACTTACTCACTCGGATATTGATTGGTATCATCGAGCTTACCAGGATATAGAGATTATTGACAGTTGTGGTAGTTTCCCCATTGTACCTCTTCTTGGTACAAAAGGAGGAATTAACTATAACCCTGTTCTTGCACGAAGACATCTTGGTTATTCGATGAGGGATAAACCAAATAGTATTCATTTTGGTAGTTTCTTTCTGAAGGAAGGAGAAGACCACAGGGAAGCTAGGGAGCAGATTGCGAAGGCCTGGCGTCACATTAATAAGAAGAGTAGGAAGGATTTGGGGCCTAGGGGTGTTGTTTCTTTGGAGCCATATCTTCAGTGGGTTCGATCGAGAGCCATTCAGTTGAAGATGCCGTATACTCGGGAGATACCCATGCCTTATCTATTTGTGAAGACCACTCCTCCTTTGTTAGATGATCTAGAAGAGCTGCAACTTGCTTTGGTTAGGATGCAACAGGGAAGGGATGCTTGGAAGAACAAGTTCCAGACTTCAGAGAGTTCCTACAAAGCAGACCTAAAGGAGAAAGACGATTTGATCGAGATCCTTGAGAGTCGAGCAGTGGAGTCTATGGAGAGGCAAGGGGATTTATTTTCCCCTACGCCTCAAACAGGTGCTGATTACTCACTTCCTGCTTCAGATGATTGGAAGGAAGTTTCCATCAGGCATATGGAAGAAAACCAGAGGTTGAGGGCTCAGATTGCCAGGCTCACAGGGAAGCGCCAACGTACAGATTAATCTCTATCAGTTCTTTTTCTTAGGATTTTAGATTGTACTTTCATCTTGTACTTGGGATCATTGAAACTTGTAATCCATTTTGAAGTTATCATAATAAAAAATTTCAGTATTTCAAATGCGTTACTATTTTGATGTTTGCAATATGTCTATAAGCGTTAAATACCTTGAAATATTAAATGATAAAGTAAAAAATAGTCATATGAATTTAATATCATGCATCATATTACACATATTTCTTGCATTTATTATGCATATCCAGGTGCCTTACCCAACTTTTTACTACGTTCAGCAAGCTTACTCATCACTACAACACTCGGGCTAACTTCAAAAAGAAGATGGACAACTTGGAACAGGAGAATCGCAAGCTACGTGAAGAAGTTTCTGCCTTGAAGGCTGGCTTGGCTAACTTGACTACTCTGATGGAAGCTCTGGTGGTTGCTCAGAATCAGCCACCGAGTGTTCAACCTCAACCAATAAATGCTGAAGTTCCAACTGTTCCTATATCCGCTACTCCGGCTATTGTTCAAAACCGTATGCCTCAGGGTTACCCGTGGGGAATGCCAGAGAATTTTGCACCTGAAGGTTTCAATTTGGGCCCCCAAGATGCTCTAGTGGTTCAAAATGTTGTTACTCCAGCACCTCCTGTGGTGCATACTGTTCCTGCTGCACCTCCTTCGGTGAATTTGGTTCCGTTTGTTAATGAAGATGTGTGTCGTCCTTTCCCTCTGCCGAGTGAAGACTTGGGTCTTTATGACAAAATGGATGATTTCCAAGAGAAGTTTGATAGAATGCAAAGAGAGATGAAGGCTCTTAGGGGAAAAGAGTTATTTGGGCAGAATGTGAATGAGCTGTGTTTGGTCCCGAATGTTAAAGTGCCTGCTAAGTTCAAGGTCCCAGAGTTTGAGAAGTACAAGGTTAACACTTGCCCTCGTGCTCACTTGGTGATGTACGTAAGAAGAATGTCTACCCACACCGATGATCAGCGTCTGCTGATTCACTTTTTCAAGGATAGTCTGACCGGCGCAGCATTGAAATGGTACATGAGTTTAGACAGCGCCAATATCCATACTTTTAATGATTTGGGAGAAGCATTCATTAAACAATATAAGTACAATGTGGACATGGCGCCCGACCGTGACCAGCTTAGGGCCATGGTTCAGAAAGATAGAGAATCATTCAAAGAGTATGCACAGAGATGGAACGAAGTGGCTGCACAAGTGATTCCTCCCATGGAGGAGAAGGAAATGACTAAAATTTTTCTAAAGACGCTAGGCGCTTTCTACTATGAAAGAATGGTAGAAAGTGCCCCAAGTGATTTTACAGATATGATAGGAATGAGTGTCCGCCTAGAAGAGGCAGTAAGAGAAGTCCGTTTGACAAAGGGTGAAGGATCCGGAGGAGTGAAAAAGACAACTTATGGGTTTACAAGGAAGAAAGAAGGGGATACAAATTCTGTCATACAAGAGAGGAGAGTAAACGCTCCTAGAAGGAATCATCAGCGTCACCAGCAAGTTACCTCAGTTACTCCTATTATAAATGCCGCTCCGACTACCGTTTCTTATCAAAGATCGTCCCAGCAGGGGAAGCAAGGGAATAATCAGAGAAGGGAGAACTATAACCCTATTCCCATGAGCTATTCAGAGCTACTACCAGCATTGATTCAGAAGAAGTTGGTCCAAACCCGACCACCTCCAGCCGTACCATCACCATTGCCTTGGTATTACAAAGCATACCAGACATGTGCCTTTCATCAGGGAGCACCAAGGCACAGTGTTGAGAATTATTATCCTTTGAAGACTGAAGTGCAAAGGTTGGTGAAGTCTAGAATTCTATCTTTCAAAGACACGGATCCTAATGTGAAAGACAATCCTCTACACAAGCATGGTGGGGTGAATGCTGTAAATATGGTGGCCAGTTGTCCAGGCGACTTCTGGATTTTGGACATTAATCTGGTTAGAGGAGATTTGGTGAAAATGCACGCAAACCTCTGTGAATTCAGCTACTATATGCATGACCACGTCGGTTGTGCTCTTTGCAGTACAGACATACAGGGTTGCGAGAAGATAAAGGCTGATTTACAGGAGATGATGGATGAAGGTTTAATCTATATAATCAGGCCTATGGCAGAATATGAAGAGGAAATGAATATGGTTTCTGGATGTCTGGGTGAATTCAGAATTTTTGAGGTGGATCATTTGAAAGAGGATCTCTTGCAGTTGCATGCTACCTTCTGCCGTACTGCTGGTCAGGTGGAACACCAATATGGATCTTGCATAGTTTGCTGTCAAGACCCCCGAGGATGTTCTCTTGTGAGAGAGGGTGTTCAATTGATGTTAGACAATGGAACTATCAAGATCACAGGTCAGAGAGATGATTATCACGAGATTGATATGGTTGAAGTTTGTTTGTTGGAAGAAGAATCAGAGGGAAAGTATGCCTCCGCGGATGAGTATTTCTCTTCAAACGAAGATTTGTTTGCCGGAAATGATCTTTTGAGGGCTGATTGTGTTGAGGAAGGGATAAACGTCATTGTACCTTGTTTTGGTGCACCGGCTCATCTTGAGGTGGAGTACCATAGCAAACCAACTGTTACCCCACTGGTAATTAGTCTTCCAGGTCCTGTTCCCTATAAATCAGATAAGGCTGTGCCTTACAAATACAACGCCACAATATTAGAAGATGGGGTGGAAGTTCCCATCCGACCAATGCTAGATGTTGGAAATATAACTGATAATAGAAGGGTGACCCGTAGTGGTCGTGTGTTTTCCCCGGTTATTCGAAGAGATGTTGTTGCTGGAAAGAAGATTGTTGAGAATGATGAGCCTAAGAAGGATGCGAGAGAGACTAGTGAAGCTACATTAGAGAAAGAAGTGGATGACATCTTGAAGATAATTAAGATGAGCGACTACAAAATTGTAGATCAGCTATTGCAGACTCCTTCAAAGATATCCATCCTAACTTTATTAATGAATTCCTCTGCTCATAGAGAATCACTGATGAGAGTACTAGACCAAGCTTTTATGGAGAATGACATGCCGTTAGATCAATTCAGCAGCTTAATTGGAAACATTACGTCATGTAACAACTTGAGTTTCTGTGATAATGAGTTACCAGATGAAGGGAGGAATCACAACCTGGCCCTCCACATATCCATGAACTGCAAGAATGATTCACTGTCCAATGTGCTAATTGATAACGGATCCGCGTCGAATGTTATACCGAGGAGTACCCTCATGAAGTTTAAATATCAGGGAACACCTATGCGCCCGAGTGGCATCATGTGAAGGCTTTTGATGGGTCGAGGAAATCCATCATCGGTGAAGTGGACTTGCCCATCCATATAGGACCACATTTGTTCCTGATAACCTTCCAGGTCATGGACATTATTCCCGTATATAGTTGTTTTCTAGGACGGCCATGGATACATGAAGCAGGGACAGTCACTTCAACTCTGCATCAGAAGCTAAAATTTGTGCGTGAAGGGAAGGTAGTGATCATAAATGGGGAGCATGCGTTGTTAATATCCCATCTATCCTCTTTCAGTATTGTAGAAGCGGATGAGGCTGCTGTTGGAACCCAGTTCCAAGCCCTATCCATTAACAACATAAGGAGGAATGAGAATTCTGTGATTTCCCTGAAGGACGCGCAGCAGGTTGTGCGCAATGGTCATAATGCAGTTTGGGGACGACTTGTGGATCCACCCATGAACAAAAACAGAGCTGGTTTGGGTTTCTCTTCGAGGAATGGAAAAGGCGAAAGTTTGAAGTCAAAGTCCTCTGTGAACAGTTATCATAATGTTTTCCACAGCGGAGGCTACCTCCATCCAATTTTTTTTGGAATTAATGTT
Organism: Vicia faba; assembly: GCA_948472305.1. Lineage (NCBI taxonomy): Eukaryota > Viridiplantae > Streptophyta > Magnoliopsida > Fabales > Fabaceae > Vicia > Vicia faba. The sequence goes on from OX451736.1 coordinate 1,141,809,241, forward strand.
GGTGAAGAGGATGAAGCAGAGCACGAAGTACCGAATTATGTGACGCATGGAGTCCGAGTTCAGAACTAGGTCATCATTGATGTTGCTTCTTGCATACATGTTTCAAAGTAATTTGTTTTGTTAATCTGTTTCTTTCTTTTGAAAAGCTTTCGCTCTACCCAAGGTGGAAGTATTAATGTTGTAGGTTATAGAGATCTAAATAAAGGTAATCCAAAAGATGATTTTCCATTGCCTCACATTGACATGTTAGTGGATAGCACAACAAAATTCAAAGTATTCTCATTCATGGACGGATTTTCCGGGTATAATCAAATAAGAATGGCTCTAGAGGACATGGAAAAAACAACGTTTATCACACCCTGGGGAACATTCTGTTACAGAGTGATGCCCTTCGGGTTGAAGAACGCTGGTGAAACGTACAAGAGGGCTATGACAACCCTATTCCATGATCTGATGCACAAAGAAATCAAAGTATTTGTTGATGATATGATCGCCAAATCCGAAACTGAAGAAGGGCATATAGATGATTTGTTGAAGCTGTTTCAGCGTTTGAGGAAATATCGTCTCCGCTTGAATCCAAATAAATGCACCTTCAGAGTTAGATCGGGGAAATTGTTGGGTTTTATTGTTAGCCAGAAAGGAATTGAAGTCGACCCTGATAAAGTAAAAGCAATTCAAGAAATGCCAGCAGCAAGAATTGAAAAGCAAGTCAGGGGTTTCCTCGGGCGTTTGAATTATATCTCCAGATTTATTTCCCACATGACTGCAACGTGTGAACCGATCTTTAAGTTGTTAAACAAAGATCAAGGTTGTGTGTGGACAGATGACTGCCAAAGGGCATTTGAGAGTATTAAAGAATATCTGCTTGAACCTCCTATCTTGCTCCCTCCTATAGAAGGAAGACCGTTGATTATGTATCTAATAGTGTTAGATAAGTCCATGGGTTGTATTCTGGGACAACAGGATGAAACAGGAAAGAAAGAGTTCGCCATTTATCATCGCAGCAAAAAGTTCACTGATTGTGAGTCGTGGTATTCCATTCTAGAAAAAACATGTTGTGCTTTGGCCTGGGCGGCAAAGCCGTTGTGGCTGTATATGTTGAATCATACCACTTGGTTGATCTCCAAAATGGACCCAATCAAGTATATTTTTGAGAAACCTGCTCTTACTGGAAGAATTGCCCGCTGGCAGATGTTGTTATCTGAATATGATATCGAATACCGCACTCAAAAGGCTATTAAAAGTAGTGTGTTGGCAGATTACATTGCTCACCAGCCGATGGAAGATCATCAGTCTGTAGAGTATGAATTCCCCTATGAGGATGTGATGTTCTTGAAAGTGAAAGATTGTGATGAACCATTTCCTGAGGAAGGCCCTGACCCTAAATCTCATTGGAGTGTGATATTTGATGGAGCTGTGAATGCTTATGGTAAAGGAATTGGTTCTGTGATTGTCACTCCTCATGGACCGCACATTCCTTTTACTGCAAGGTTAAAATTTGATTGCACTAATAATATGGCAGAATATGAGGCTTGCATCATGGGTCTTGAGGAAGCTATTGATCTCAAAATCAAGATTCTAGATGTGTATGGTGATTCAACTTTGGTAATAAATCAGATTAAAGGAGAATGAGACACTCGTCACCCTGGCTTGATCCCTTACAAACATTATGCTAGAAGATTATTACCCTTCTTCAATAAAGTTGAATTCCATCACATTCCTAGAGATGAAAATCAAATGGCGAATGCTCTGGAAACTCTGGCTTCCATGTATCAAGTGAATACTTGGAATGATATACCCCTAATTACAGTTCGACGGCTAGATATGCCCGCTCATGTGTTTATGACAGAGGAGGTAGCAGATGAAAAACCTTGGTATTATGATATTAACAATTTTCTTCAGACTCAGGAATACCCGATTGGTGCATTGAAGAAAGATAAAAAGACACTAAGAAGATTGGCAGGCAGTTTCTTCCTCATTGAGAATGTGTTATACAAGAGAAATTATGACATGGTCCTGCTCAGATGCGTGGATAGACACGAAGCAGACATGTTGATGCATGAGGTTCATGAAGGTTCATTTGGCACTCATGCTAATGGACATTCGATGGCTAAAAAGATGCTAAGGGCAGGCTATTATTGGTTGACAATGGAATCTGACTGTTACAAATTTGCAAAGAAGTGCCATAAATGCCAGATTTATGCAGATAAGATCCATGTGCCTCCGACACTTCTCAATGTGATTTCCTCCCCATGGCCTTTCTCTATGTGGGGTATTGACATGATCGGGATGATAGAACCCAAAGCTTCGAATGGACACCATTTCATCTTGGTAGCAATTGACTACTTTACCAAATGGGTAGAGGCTGCTTCATATGCCAATGTTACCAAATAAGTGGTTGTGTGTTTCATCAAAAACAATCTTATATGCCGGTATGGTGTGCCGAGCAGAATCATCACTGACAATGGCTCAAATTTGAACAACAAGATGATGACAGAACTGTGCGAAGAATTCAAGATTGTACATCACAATTCATCTCCATACAGGCCAAAGATGAATGGGGCTGTTGAAGCTGTTAATAAGAATACCAAGAAAATTATCCAGAAAATGGTTTTCACTTATAAGGATTGGCATGAAATGCTCCCTTTTGCTCTGCATGGATATCGAACATCCGTTCGCACTTCAACGGGAGCAACCCTGTTCTCCCTAGTGTATGGAATGGAAGCTGTACTCCCTGTCGAGGTGGAGATTCCCTCGTTGTGTGTGATAATGGAAACAAGTTGACAGAGGCTGAATGGGTCCAAAACAGGTTTGACCAATTGAATTTGATTGAAGAGAAGAGAATGACAACTTTATGTCATGGGCAATTATATCAGAGAAGAATGAAGAAAGCATTTTATAAAAAGGTTAAACCTCGTGAATTTAGAGAAGGCGACCTCGTGCTCAGGAAGATCATGTCTTTCAACACTAATTCTAGGGGAAAGTAGACTCCCAATTTTGAAGGCCCGTAAGTTGTCAAGAAAGCCTTCTCTGGTGGCACATTAATTCTTGAAAATATGAATGGCGAGGAGTTCCCATATCCCATTAACGCTGACACAGTCAAGAAATACTTCGCCTAAAGAAATAAAAGAACAGCTCGCTAAGTTGAAAACCCGAAAGGGCAGCTTAGGCAAAAAGGAGCGTCTCGGTATGCCGAAAACCCGAAAGGGCGGTCTAGGCAAAAATTAGAGACATAAACAGAATAAATTTCCCGTTAAGTTGAAAACCCGCAAGGGCAGCTTAGGCAAAAGTTAGGGATTTTCTTGGCAAGTAACTACGTCAGACAAGACTTGATCGTTGAAGCAACAACCTTTTCGGATCCTCACCATACTTCAACCAAAAGCTGCTGCTCAGGATTTCAAAAGTTGTTAGGGGGAATAGTGGTCATTGTATCTCAATGTATCTTTTCCATTATGAATTACAATTTCCCAAACTTTGTAATCATCCATGGAGTCTCGCCATTCGCAGACTACCATTCTATGAATGAAATTCGAGCTTTTTGCCTAATTCTTTGTGTTCTTATTTTTATTTAGCTTGCAAAGACTCTATTTATTACTGATAATAACTGTTAAAGCAAAAAGATTAAAAAAGCAAAATTGACTTTTCAAAAAAAAGAGATCTTTACAATTCAATTTACTTTGGGATTTGTGATGAAACAATGACAACAAGAATGGTGATCCCAAGAATGAATAAACTCCAGTTGTTCTAAGAAGATTTACTCCCTTCATGAAGGTTTTATCAGGTCATTTTGCTGGTATGTGCACAATCTTTGTGTGTTTCTCAGATAATTAAAGACGATATCAGTGGGTGTAAGGTACAATATTGGGTTTGTGATCCCATTATCCCCAGTCAAGTCTTGGTTCGCTTTTCATTTTGGGTTTGCATGGTCAGAAGCCTCCACCCCAGATTCCCTAGCAAAGTCTTCCCTCATATGATGAAATGTTTTATTCCCTTGGTGTGCTAAGATGTCGCTCTTTTTGCAATTTTGGCACTAGCGTTGACTTCTTGATTTCCCGGGAAGGTTATCCCAGGGCATCTCTTGTTGGAATGAGTGTTCATGATGAAAATTTTCAATCCGTAGTTTTTTCTCCAGGGAGGTAGACTTGAATCCCCCAATGAGGTTTGGTTGTGTTGGTGTCAGTCTGCTTTATTTGAGGCTGGTCTTGCAATCTCCAGTAGGCGTGTTGCTTTTGTAAAACTGCTTCTTCGATGAAACCGAAAGAAGGATGTTCTATCCCGGTATCTGTTTGATTTGGCTACATCCAGATTATGTTTCTCCTCAGTGAAGTTAGGACAAGCAATAGGTTTGGTTTTCGCAGTTGCTTTTACCTTTCTTGGATTGGTCTTTCTGGTTGAAGTTTAGCCCAATGTTGTTAGTACCTGAGGCGGTTTTGTTTGTTTGTACTGATCATGTATCCTTTTACCAGCATATGCACGATATCACTCATACATTCTTACGTACATCATGCATTGCTAAAAATCATTGTTCATTGATATTGTGTTATGATCTTCCTGCAGCGCTCTTTGCTTAGTTGAATTTGGTTTTCCCTCTTGAGTTTATTTCTCAAAGGATGTATCTTTATTGGCTGTCTTGCTCCAGTTTATTTCTGATTTGGATCTGTGATTGCATGACAATGTTATTTACTTTGGATTTCTGAAAACTTTGAGTTTTGGTTTGTGCATTATTTTGCACGGGAAGACTTTATCTCCCCAGCAGGAATATCGTGGCATTTCCCCGGGAAGTTATATTTCTATCCCCAGAACGTCATTTCTCTTTGCAATTCCCCTTTTACAATGAGTAACAAGTCTCTTTATTTGAGATAGCTTATGTTTGATCCTTTCCAAGCAGATTTCCTTGGTTAAAGAAGAAGTTGAGACCCGTTCTAGGTGAAACACCAGAAGTTTGGGGAAAACTTGATGATATATTTTCTCCTTCTACCTTCAGTGAACGTTGGTAGTACATCGGCAGTGAACATCGGAGTTTATTATATTTTTTCTATCTTCAGTGAACGTTGATAGTTCATCGTCAGTGAATTGCGGTGATATGATATTCTCTTTCTACCTTCATTGAACGTTGGTAGTACATCGATAGTGAATGTCGGTGTTTATTATCTTTTTTCTATCTTTAGTGAACGTTGATAGTTCATCGTCAGTGAACGGCGATGATATGATATTATCTTTCTACCTTCAGTGAATGTTGGTAGTACATCGGCAGTGAACGTCAGTATTTATATTCTCTTTCTACCTTCAGTGAACGTTGGCAGGACATCGACAGTGAACGTTGGTACTTATTATCTTTTTGCTATCTTCGGTGAACATTGATAGTTCATCATCAGTTAATGGAGATGATATGATATTCTCTTTCTACCTTCAGTGAACGTTGGTAGTACATCGACAATGAACGTCAGTGTTTATTATCTTTTTGCTATCTTCAGTGAACGTTGATAGTTCATCGTCAGTGAACGGTGGTGATATGATATATTCTCTTTCTACCTTCAGTGAATGTTGGTAGTACATTGGCAGTGAACGTTGGTGATTATTTTCTCTTTACCTTCAGTGAACGTTGGTAGTACATCGGCAGTGAACGTCGATGCTTAATATCTTCCTCTCTGATTCTGTTTTTTGTGGTTCACCAGTGATTTATTTTCCTGGTTGGGTTGCTCCTTTGTTTCTTTATCATTGTTGCATCCCCAGTGTTACTTTACGCCTCTTTGGTTCTGTTCATATTCATTCATATGCATAAGCATTTGCATGGCATCTTAGGGCCAAAAATAGGGTTTGTTTTATATTTAAGTATCTTCGATCACGTCGACACGAAGATTTTTAACATTCGTATCTCCGGATAGAAGAAACTTAAATAAGGGCAACTGTTGTACCCCAATTTTCCCCCTAAGATTCCTTCATCATACCATATTGTTTCAATCACAACAAGATCACATTAGGGTTTTTGGTTCTTCTCCCTATCTTTAGCCTTGCTCTTTTGAGGAGTTACCAAACACTTTGACTTGTTTTCGTTTATGATCATGGATATTATGATTTGATTTTCTCTCTAATTAACAAAATACAATATTGGCTTGTCTTACTTGTTAATAATGTAGGTAAAGGCAATGAGGTTTAACAAGTTGCTTCATGGGTTCATGAGTTTATTTCCATGCCCTAGTCAATAGCTTGAGAAATTCAAAACTCACCATTGAAGTTATTTTGAAAGAATCGGTATGGAAGTGGTTTTGGTGTCTATGAGTCCTCATCATCACCCTCAACAATTTCTATTCATAAAGGAAGAATATTGGCACAAAAAGTTTGTTCAAACTTGGCAAAGTTCCTCAAAGCATTCTCTTGATCTAGAGGCTAGGGTTTTGGACTTCAGAGGAGCATATCTTGCTCATATTTTGGTATTTTTGAGTGGTTCCAAAGACATCCTTCTCTTCAAAAAGTTACCAACAAATCACTTCAAAATTTCTAAAGAGTTTTCATGTGGAAGGAACTTGGTAAAGAAGAAAGATTACAAGTCATACAGATGAATCCCCAATTTTCCATATGTGACTTCAAGTGGTCATAACTTGGTCAATTTTTATCACCTTGAGCCCATTCTTTTTTCATGATGATCTTAAGGATGTGTAATCCATGCATTCTTTTATGTTCAAAGTAAGAAAATGGATGAATGTTGCCTTAAGAATGCAAAAGATTATAGTTCATTTCATCGTTTTTGGCCAACTTCAACAAGTCATAACTTGCTCAATTTTTTGAGATTTTGAGTGATTCAAATTGAAAAATGTCATTCAAGAAGTCTAATTCATTCCATATTTTTTGGTCAAGAGCAAATTCTAAGTGGAAGGCCATGTTTGGATGCAAAAGATTATAGGTCATTTTTAAATAAGAATTTGAAATATTTCTAAGTATGGAAAGTCAACTCTTTTTCTTCAACTTTGACTCCATGTAACTTTCAGCTCAAGCATCCATTTGATTCCATTCCTTTTCCATTGCAAAGCTTGTAACCCCATCTTTCCAAAGCATCAAGAATTATGCCCTAAGACCCCTTGAGGAGGAAATGCCATGGATTTGAATTTGGTAGTTTGAAACTGAATTTTGCACAAAGTCAGAATTTTGAAATCTTTGTTTTGGCTTCTAATCACAAGATTTCCACGCGTTTTTGTTTCTAATCATGTTTAGCAACTTAGCAGAAGTGATTAGCATCATGAAAGACATAATTTGGATGAGTTTTGATCAAGTTTGAGTCACAGTTTCTTCATGACGCAAACCCACACGAATTCCCTCAAAAATGCATCATTTGCTATTCCTTTTGATCCCATTTGCTTCCCTATAAATAGAGGGTCATCCCCCATTCAATTTCCCAAGCTTTGATAACCAGAATCACCCTGCCAATCTTGCTTCACAACCTAGAATTCAGCAACTTTGAATTCTATTCTCAAGCTTTTTTCAATCCATTTTCCCCTCAATTCACCTTCCTTGATCTTCCCTGAAGCTAACCATATAATTACATTCAAGAATCGTGCTCTATATTGCTTCATAGAAGTCCAGTTTCAGAGCTCTGCAACTCAACTTCAATAGGTAGATTCCTTCATCCATTCTTCTAAACTTTGATATCATGGTGATGCTCTCATTGCCCTGGTTCTAGTCGCAACACTTACTTTCATCTGGAAACTCGTTTTGACCATGAATTTTCAAATCCCTTTTCAAAACTTTCTTTCCAAATTGCTTGAGCTACAATTTATATAAATTGGGCGCGAGTGTGTGGTTGTATTCGTCTTGAAGAGACGAAGCGAATGGCATAGGTCTGAGCTTCTGATTTTACAGTTTGAGAGACCTGCAATTCATGATGGCTGGAGGTTGAAGATGACCAACGTGTCATCTTCTAACCAATGAAGGTGCGCCATCTGTATTTTTCAAATTCTGATTTTATTATTGATTCTGTACATTATTCATTACAGACCATGATATGCATAATGCGCCATATCCCTTGGATTTGATTACTAACGCATTTTGACTCTCATCCAATGGTCCACATCTTTTACTTTTATTTTCTTTTTCTGATTTTTATATTTTAATTGTTTTAAATTTCAAAAAATTATAGAAAATTCATTTTTAGTCCAAAAAATCTAAAAAAATTATGAAAAATATTTTTGATTACTCTCTTTCTGATTTTTATTTTTTCACAATTTAATTTTGTGTTTTGGTATTTTTTTATGAATTTTACACTTATTTGATTTGTTTAAAATGTTTAAAAATACTTTTATACATTTTTAAATTCTGAAAAAACTATGGAATGATCCAATGATATTGTGACAAATATTGGTGACCTTATTTTATTTTTGTTTCTGACTTTACTATTTTCTACTATTTTTTGTTTATTTTACTCATTTATTTTAATTTTTAAAAATAGTTTCTGACTTTTAAAAATTCCCAAAAATTTTGTAAAATTACTTTGCCTATTTTCTGATTTTTCTATGGTCTTATTTTTCATTTCTTGATTAATTCAAACATAATTGATATTTTCCTCACCATTTTCCATTTTTTTAAACTTTTTAAAACCGTTTAATGTATATATTAATTACATTATTATTTTGTGATTATTTTCTGGCTGTCTTGGGTTGATTTTTTGATCATGACTTTATTAACATCATTAGATCCATAGTGTTGAGTTTAACTCCACAAAAAATGAATGAATGATTTTAATAATAGTTTGATTAAATTTTTAATTCAAAAGTGGTTTATCTTTTGCCCTAATCCTCTTCATCTCATCCCCTTCTCATTGGACTAAATGTTGTTGGAGCATGATCTCTATATCATGTCTCAAAATAAATGGTGCATAGATTGCTATTGATCGGCCTCAAAATAGGTGCGACTTCTATATAAGTCCACTTACGATTGCTTAACATAGCACTAAATTTTGTCCCGGCTCGAATAAATGATCATTCGTGGCCCAAACTTATGATTGCAAGCCCAATTATGTTAATTTGATCTCTTTGATCCAATAACCTTGAGATTCATTGTGTGGAGGCTTTGGTTCTACCAATCCTCTAATGGATCTACAACACCTTTGGTCAATGCGGATCACTTAAACATTGTTGATCATTAAATGGTACTTATGAGAATTCCAAATGGATGATATACTTGACAAAAAGCAAATGCAACTTGTTGTGTGGAGGCTTTGGTTCTACCAATCCTCTAATGAGTTCCAAATGCAAGTTTCAAGATGGTCATCCAACTAACCACTAATTATTGACTTGTTTATTCTATGCTTTTATTCTTTTATGCTTTATGTACTATTTATTTTTTTAGCATTTTCCATTTCATGCTATTTTCATCTTTGTTCATTTGAGAATTCATCTTCTTGCCATTTTTATTTTGCTCACTTGAGCTTTTCTTTTTCTTTTCCTAAGATACTTAATAAACAACATAAACCCTACAAAACTCTTAATGGTACTTGGACTATTTGGTTACTATCCTTGGCATTATGGAGCATGGGACTTTTCTTGGACTTAGGATTAGAAACCTTGGCCTATCTTGGAGACCTTGTGATCTTATCTGATTATTTTGTATGGAGCTCTTGAGGTTTACCTCAAGACATTGGGTTGTTTGTTTGTTTTTGTGTGCAGGTTTTTGTGATTACACTCTTTGTTTGTAATCTGGAATTCACCCGTATACAACCGTTACTCTGCCCAATTTTTGTGAAGACTTAATGCATTTGAAGAGGTCTAGTATCTTTGCTTGCTTGGTTTCAATCCAAAGAATGGGAATTTTATCTTGGCTCATAATGTCAAGTTTTGTACCCCAAAATTTGCCCTCCCATATTCTTCAAAAGTTTTGACAAGCATCATCTCAATTTGCTCAAGTCTACTCAAGGTTCAAACACCCTCCTAAGCCAGTCAAATTAGGGTTTTGGTTCTTGCAAGGAAGTTGAGGTTTTCAAGGGCTCAATCAAGTCCCATAGGCCTATACACATTGTCAAGCATCTACATGCCAAGTTACAAGTCTCACAACATCAAGTTGCACAGTCAAAAGCCCTAATTGCTTCACAATCAACTGTAGGGGTAAAATGGTCATTTGACAGTCAAAAGTCAAAATTTTTGGTCAACATCTTATTTTGAAGCCACAATCATCATTTGATCAAGTCTTGATCATGATTCCACAAGAATGGCTCAAAAATCATCAAGATGCAAAAGTTTCCATTTTTGGACAGCTGAAAAGTCAACTGTAACTTGACCAAGGCATAACTTTTTCATGGATCATCAGAAAAATCCCATCCGATGCTCATTTTGAAGGGGATGACATTTCCTACAACTCATATTCACATTCCAAATCCAAGAAATGCTCTCACAAGAAGTTATCAATTTCTACATTATAGGTCATTTTCAAAAGTCAACAAAAAGGCACTTTAAGTCAAAGATCATAACTTGAGATTGGTAAATAAAAATGACATGGGACCAAAGGCATTGGTTAGAGGACTTAAAGACCTTTCCAAAATGTCTAAGAACATGTCCATATGATCAAAATTGAGCAAGATATGCATTGGAGAAGTTGGGAAATTTTGTGAAATGGCAAAAGTCAACTATCCTTGAAACTTCAATTTTTGACAAAAGGGCCCACTTTCTTCCACTTGATTCAGCCTTTTCATGCCATACACGTGTCCCATGATTAATTTCAAGACCAAACATTTATTTTTTCATTTTTATTTAATTTTTATGGATTTAATTCATTTTAATCCATAATAATTCAAATAAAATCAAAAAAATTAATTAAATGGCATCTTTGTGGTTTGAATGGCTTTCATACAGCATATGCCAACTACCAAATTCGTGCTAGGCTATTTTGTGCACAAAATCATGGTTTTTGCTCCAAGTATGGAAAGCTTTCAATGGTGGTTAAGGATAATCTCCAAACATCAATGCAATGGATCCCAAGCCTGGCTGCTGACCTAAATTCATTGAGACATACATAAGCAAGCCTTGCAGACCTAATACACGATCTAAACATTGCACAAACGGCCAAACCACATTCAAAAAAATCAAGCAAAAAAGCCAAAATTGTTTTCAATCCTCCAGGCCCTTTCACAGCAATTTAAAAATTCAAACATATTTCTAACACTCCCAGGAACATTTTGCAATCAGAAACAAGCTTTAAAGCTCAAGGAAACGCTGTTTACAGTCACACGGTTTGGAATTTATTTTAAGAGTTGTAATTCATAATTCATGCATCATTGATATAATTTCTTGGTTGTTTTATGTTGTTAGAGCTCACAGGAAACTAATGGTGTGGTTCAATTGGATTATGGTGTCATGAATAAAAAAATACCATTGTCAAAATCTAGGGTTTCCAAGCTGCGAATTTGGGGCTTTGCTGTATCAGAAAAATTAGACCTTGAGATGCCCATGGTTGAAACCGGCTTGACGAGACGAACACACTCAGACCCTCGCGAACAATTTATATAGAGCATAGCTCTATTCATTATTTTTTGTCGTTCCATTTTGTGGGGGTTAAAAACCCCCGCTATTTGGTTTTGTTTTTACAGGAAAAAGGTAGAAGATGAAGGACGTGGAAGAATGCTACTGGATAATTCAAAAAAAGGGCGCGCGCATTGTGTTGTTTACAGCTCAGCGTTTGTTTTCTAATATAATATTTTCCTTTCATCTTAATAGCGATTGAAGCGTGCAGTTGGAGTGGTTGGAGTAAACGTGCAAAGTGCCTTGGGACCTGGGTTCGATTCCCAGGTCCCCCCCCCCCCCCCCAAATTCCATATTATTTTTCATAACGTAATTGCATGCAGATATTCAAAGGTATCCCACCATGGGCTCCCATTCATCCAAACGCCAAGTGTCTCAAAGGACAGATCCAAAGGCCAAAAGATGAGGAGCACCATGCTCCTGGTCAACCCATGCTCCAGGCAATTTCAAAAGTCAAAAGGGCTTGATGCAAATGGGCCACAGAAATTCCAGATTCACCTCCCAATGGTCCAACACCCCCCTCGTTAAATATTTCTTCTTTTATTTTTTTTCCTTTTTACTAATTTCTAACTATTAATTATTATTATTTAATTAACCTAAATTATTTATTTTCATAAAAATAAAAAAAAAACTAATATTTTTATTATTCTTATTTATTAATTTCACTACTAATTATTTTGTAAATAAATTGTAATCAATTAATTAGTTTAATTAGGCAACTTTAATCTTTTTCTTAATAACTAAAATAAATTTAGAATTAGGTTTTACTAACTTTTAATTTTAATTCCTTTTGTTTTATTTTCATTAAAAAACATAAAAATACAAAAACATTTTTCTTTTAATAAATAAATTAATTAATAATTAGTTTTAATTTCATTTAATTACACAAAAAAAGGACAAAGTTCAATTCTTTCTCAAAAGGGTCAACACCCTAAGGACATTTCCGATTAAATTTCTATTCGCGCGTATTTATTTATTTTGATTATATTTATGTAACTGCTTCTGGAAATGTAATAGTTAATTAGGTTTATCTCTTTATTTACTATTTCTCGCACTTTATTTCCAAACGGGTTTTTGTTTTTTGGCGATGTATAGACCCGCGCCTTGTAATAGCTAGATTTACATTTTCGCAATTTATTTTCCACACTCCTAACTGTTAAAAACTGCATGAAAGAATGTATGACAAATAAAATCAATCCGTAGCTCACAAATAACATGCAAAGACAATTAAACTGAAACAACACACATGCACATGCCACTCCTAGGGTACGCCTCACTGGTTGTCTCGAACGTGGTCATCAAGTATAGGGTGTCTTAGAGGTCGCCCTCCTGTCTAAGATCCAGTTGCCTCGAAACGGTTGCCTCGGATAAAAAAGGATCTAGGATATTAGGGTTACCACTAAGGCGTCCTACCTTTGCTTTGGTGACCACACTGTCCCGATAATCGAATTGACCCAAATAACTCCAACGACGGTGCTACCAACCTCTCAATGGTGGGATAGCACTATCTAAAGGACTCTTACACAGCCTAATTCCTTAGAGTAGGTAGATTTCTCCTGGGTACTTGCTCTCTCTCAAAAAACAAACAAAACAACTTTTCGCACCCACACTTTCAAAAGATTTTTCAAACAAATATTTCATACACTCTTGAGGACTGATACAAGAGTTACTTAGAAATTTTTCAAACGAAACTTTTTCAAAACCCACACACACTTGAAAAGAAAACAATTTTTGAAAACATAAGAGCAAGTACCTAAGAGCCCGTGGATAACCACGGATAGAAAGGGTGCTAACACCTTCCCTTTCTATAAATCTACCTCCCGAACCGAGAAACATTGTCAAAGAAGGAATTTTGCTGTGCTTTTGTCCTTTCCATGTTGGAGAACATAAAAGACGGTGGCGACTCTTGCTTATCGCGACATTTCGCGAACCAGCTTAAAAAACAGTCAGTTCTATTTCCACCGATCACATCAAGTTTTTGGCTTCTTGTTGGTTAGATGGTCCTTATCCTTAACTTTTACCTTATGCTTTAGGATAGCCACTTCTACTCCTCCCATCTTCTTTAATTTCAAAAATCTTCTCCCTCCTTTTGAAAACTCTTCTTGTTTTGAAACTTGAAACACTTTCATAATAAACTGGACTTAGGTCCATGCATTTTCAAAACATTTTCATCAATAAACTTTAATCAATTTAATAATACTTTGACACTTTTTGTGAGAAGACTAAAAGTCAATCAATCTCATTTCAAACCATTTTGCCACTTTGGCTTTTTTATCTTTAAACTTTTCTCAAAAGATTAGACTCTTGTCAATCCTTGTAGTGACGCAAACAACTATACTTATACAATATGTAGTGAAGAGAGATATTTTCCACTTGGGTGTTGAATGAGGCATTTTTGATTTTAAAATCTAAGCCATATCCTCCACTTTGAGATGATGCAAATTCTCTTTTCTCATGATTGTGGGTAGTAAGAACGTTTTCCACACGGACGATGATTATGATGTATTATCTCATAAAATTAACCAACACACTTGTGTTTCAAATTTTTAAAAGAGGAACTACGTGTACCCTGATCCCCTATTGCACGAAAGATGGTACGTAGGCACTAAAGGTTCGCAACTGCGGCGGGTGCAAAAATCATAAAAAATATATTTCGTTTCTCACCTCCACCATCCATTTTATATACAACACATTTTATATAGCCAAAATATTCAGATTTTTTCAAAGAGGTTCCTGCGGAGTACCGTAGATGTTTAGGGTGTTAATACCTTCCCTTTGCATAACAAACCCCATTACCTTGAATCTTTCTCCCTTTTTTGGGTTATTCGCTCTTTTCCCATTCCTTTGGAAACAATAAAGCACGTTGGCGATTTTTTTATTTTTGATTTATATAAAGTCTAGTCAATCTAATGGCTTAGTCTTGAACATTTCTACCGCTACACTCCCTGATGAAAAGCACATGTTTGGTCTGCCTTGTAATACCAAGGCAATGGTAATGGTACGGCGGGAGGTAGTCGGGTCTAAACTAACTTCTTCTGAATCAATGCCGGTAGTAACTCTGTATAGCTCATGGGAATAGGGTCATAACTCTCCCTTCTTTTATTATACCCTTGATTCCCCTGCTGGGACGGTCTCTGATAAGCAACAGTAGTAGGAGCAACATTCATAACGGGAGTAACTAAGGCGACTTGCTGATGACGCTGATAATTCCTTATAGGAGTGTTTACCCTCCTCTCTTGTATAACAGCATTTGCATATGCTTATTTCTTCTTGGTAAACCCATAAGATGGCTTTTTCGCACCTCCAGATCCTTCACTCTTTGTTAAACGACCTTCTCTTACAGCCTCTTCTAAGCGGATACCCATTCCTACCATTTTAGTAAAGTCACTTGGCGCATTTGCTACCATCCTCTCGTAGTAGAAAGCACCCAGCGTCTTTAAGAAAATCTTAGTTATATCCTTCTCTTCCATGGGAGGAATCACCTGGGCGGCTACCTCACGCTATCTCTGTGCATATTCTTTGAATGATTCCCTGTCTTTCTGAACCATGGCCCTGAGTTGATCACGATCAGGCTCCATGTCCAAGTTGTACTTGTATTGTTTGATGAATGCTTCTCCCAAATCATTAAAAGTATGGATATTGGCGCTGTCCAAACTCATATACCACTTCAGCATAGCACCGATCAAACTATCCTGAAAAAAGTGAATTAGCAGACACTGATCATCAGTATGGGTAGACATTCTCCTTACGTACATCACCATATGAGCACGAGGGCAAGTGTTGCCCTTATACTTCTCAAACTCCGGGACTTTAAACTTAGAAGGTATCTTAACATTCGGGAGCAAGCATAACATATTCACATTCTGCCCAAATAGCTCTTTTCCCTTGAGGGCCTTCATCTCTCTTTACATCTTGTCAAACTGATCTTGAAAATCATACATTCTATCATAAATAACCAAGTCTTCACTCAGTGAAAGGGAAGGACAACACACATCATCATTAACAAACGGAACCATATTCACCGAAGGAGGTGCAGCAGGAACATGCACCACAGGAGGTACAGAAGTAACAATAGTCTAAACAACTGGAGTATCTTGAGGACCAAGATTGAAACCTTCAGGTGCAAAATTCTCTGGCATTCCCCATAGATAATCTTGGGGCATGCGATTATGAACAACAACTGCAGTAACAGATAGGGAATAGTCGGAGCTTTAGTAGTTGCCCTTGTTGGTTGAGGTTGAACACTCGGTGTCTGACTCTGAGCAGCCACCAGAGCTTCTATCAGAGTAGTCAGATTGTCCATGCTGGCCTTCAAAGCAGAAACTTCCCCGCGCAGCTCGTGATTCTCTTATTCTAAGTTATCCATCTGCTTTATAAAATTAGCCCGAGTGTTATAGTGATGAGTCAGCTTGCTGAGCGAAGTAAAGAAGCTTGGTAAGACACCTGGATATGCATAAAAAATGCAAGAAAAATGTGCAATTTGATGCATGATATGTAATGCACATGATTATTTTTACTTTGTTATTTAATATTTCAAGGGATTTATAGATTTATAGACACATTGCAAATATCAGAGTAATAACACGTTTGAAATACTGAAAATTTTATTATAACATCTTCAAAATGGATTACAAGTTTCAATGATCCCAAGTACAAGATGAAAATAAAATCTAAAACCCTGAGAAATAGAACTGATGGAGATCACTCTATACACTGGCGCTTCCCCGTGAGCCTGGCAATCTGAGCCTTCAACCTCTGGTTTTCTTCCGCATGTCTGATGGAAACCTCCTTCGAATCATCTGAATCAGGAAGTGATTAATCAACACCTGATTGAGGCTTGGGAGAAAATAAATACCCTTGCCTCTCCATAGACTCTACCGCTCGACTCTCAAGGATCTCAATCAAGTCGTCTTTCTCCTTCAAGTCCTCTTTATAGGAACTCTCTAAAGTTTGGAACTTGTTCTTCCAAGCATCCTTTTCCTGTTGCATCCTAACCAAAGCAAGTTGCAGCTCTTCTAGATCATCTAATAAGGGAGGAGTGGTCTTCATAAATAGACCAGGCATGGGTGTCTCCCGTGTATACGGTATCTTTAACTGAATAGCTCTCGATCGGACCCACTAAAGATATGGCTCCAAAGATACAACACCCCTAGGTCCCAAATCCTTCATACTCTTTTGATGAATGTGACGCCAGGCCTTTGCAATCTTCTCCCTAGCTTCCCTATGGTCTTCTCCTTCCTTCAGAAAGAAACTACTAAAATGAATACTATTCGGTTTATCCCTCATGGGATAACCAAGTTATTGCCGTGCAAGAACAAGGTTATAGTTAATTCCTCCCTTTGTACCAAGAAGAGGTACATTGGGGAAACTACCACAACTATCAATAATCCCTATATCCTGGTAAGCTCGATGATACCAATCAATATCCGAGTGAGTAAGTGCCATGATCTTAGGAGCCCAACGGGGTTCCTTCTTGACATCCCAAAAAGCATCAGACTGAGGCATATGAGAGATAAACCACCGGTACAACAGAGGCGTGCAACAGATAATCATCCCCCCATGATAAGAATTATGAAGATGAATAGAGTAATAAGAATCACCCAACAATATAGGAACTGAGTTTCCAATCATGAAGATCCTGATAACATTAATGTCAACAAACTTGTCCACATTAGGAAATAAAAACAACCCGTAAGTAAGTAGAGCAAAGATGGCCTCAAAAGCAACTGTACTCTTCATTCTGGAAAAGTAACAAGCTTTATCCAATAAGAACTGAGCTGGTAATCTTCTAATTCCTCCTTTAGTAGTCATATGGGCTTCCACCTCAGATTTCCCCAGATGAATCAAAGCAGCAATCTCATGTGGTTTTGGCTCACCCTCCAAACCACTAAAAGGAACACGATCGGTAATAGGTAAATCCAATAGATAAGAATACTCCTCCAGTGTGGGCATCAACTAATAGTTGGGAAAAGTAAAGCAATGATACATCGGATCATAGAACTAGACTAGGCCGAGAGGATACCCTCCTTCATCTTCAGCTTCATGAGAGGAATGATGGATCCATACTTCTTCCGAAAGTCTGCAGAACACTCGATCTCGGGAATTAGACTGATCAACTCATCTATCTTGGGATCCTTGAAACTGTATTTCCTGGTCTCTCTCTTTCCAGAATCCATGGTTAAAAAGTACCTGAGATATTCACAAATGGTCAACCTTTAAATCCCTTGAAATATGGTTTCTTCAAAAGATGCTTATGAGTGCATGGATGCATGATGCAATAATCACACACAAGATCACACATATAGGGTTCATAGGTTCAACGTCACGAGCATGAGGTCGAAGGTACTACCCATAAGGTGTCGGTCTAAAAGTTATCACCTTCCGAACAAGGTTCTAGAGGTTCCCAGAGTCTACATCCTTCCTTCGGATATTACTAACTTCCCGATTAACTCGATAATTAGTAATATTCTCAAGAAAAACTCGTCCGAGTGTAGTATCGCATGATAACTATTTCTGGATTACTCCATCATAGCTTCTGCACTACACCTAAAAGGCCAAGATGGGTTTGGTATTCTACGGTCCTCAGTTTCAGCAGGCTCCCAGGTCAAAAGCAGTACGTCTTCTCGATTACTCAATAAACGACACTACAGTCAAAGGGGCCTCCACTGAGTGAGGGATCTCATGCCTCCTTTTTTTGGATTACTTCCTCAAAGTTAACATGATTATACCACCCGTCCTATCTTAAAGTTTGTCCAAGTCCGGGTATAGGACTTATGAGTAATCACCAAGCACCCTGAAAACCAGGAAAATCCAGACAAACATATATACAACATATAACACAAAAAACAGTAATAACACATATACAGATATAAAAAAAGATAAGCTTAACCCACTTAGGGATGGACCAGCAAGGGGTCAATATGTCCCCAGTGAAGTCGTCGTTTTTCCTATAGCGGTAGAAATGTTTAAGACTAAGCCATTGGGTTGACTAGACTTTATACAAATCAAAAAAAAATTCGACACCGTGCTTTATTGTTTCCAAAGGAATAGGAAAAGAGAGAATAACCCAAAATGAAGGGGAAAGATTCAAGGTAAGGGGGTTGTTTATGCAAAGGGAAGGTATTAGCACCCTAAACATCTACGGTAACTTGATTCCATTCTTTTTTCATTGCAAAGCTTGTAACCTCATCTTTATAAAGCATCAAGAATCATGCCCTAAGACCCCTTGAGCTGAGAATGCCATGATTTTGAAATTGGTAACTTGGAACTGAAGTTTCCTCACAAGTTAGATTTTGAAATCTTTGTTTTGGCTTCTTATCACAAGTTTTCCACGTGTTTTTGACCCTAAACATGTTTAGTGAACTTCCAGAATGGATTAGCACAACAAAACGCACGTTTTGGATGAATTTTGATCAAGTTTAAAGTCACACTTTTCTTGTTTGCAACTTCACACGATTTCCCTCCAAACTTCATCATTTCACACATTTGAACATTCCATTTGATTCCCTATAAATAGAGGGTCATTCCCCATTCATTTTCTCAAGCTTGGATAGCCAGAATCACCCTGCCAAACTTGCTCCACAACTCAGAATTCAATAACTTCAAAATCCATTCTCAAGCATTTTTCAATCCAATTTTTCCATCAATTCACCTTCCTTAATCTTCCCTAAAGCTAACCACATAATTACATTCAAGAATCATGCCCTATACTGCTCCATAGAAGTCCAGTTTCAGAGCTCTGCAACTCAACTTCAAAAGGTAGATTCCTTCATCAATTCTTCAACACTCTGATATCATTGTGTTTCTCTCATTGCCCTAGTTCTAGTCGCCACACTTACCTTTTACTGGAAACACATTTTGACCATGAAATTTCAAATCCCTTTTCAAAACTTTCCTTCCAAATTGCTTGAGCTATAGTTTAAATAAATTTGGCGTGAGGGTGTGGTTGTCTTCGTCTTGAAGAGACGAAGCGAACGACATAGGTTTGAGCTTCTGATTTTACAGTTTGAGAGACCTACAAATCACGTTGGCTGGAGGTTGAAGATGACCTACATGTCATCTTCCAACCAATGATGGCACGCCACTTCTTATTTTTGAAAATCTAATTTATATTTGATTATGTACTTTATTCACTAATGACCATGATATGCACAGCGCGCCAGATCCCTTGGATTTGATTACTAACGCGTTTTGACTCTCATCCAATGGTCCACATATTTTTACTTTTATTTTCTTTTATGATTTTTATATTTTAATTGTTTAAAATTTCAAAAAATCATAGAAAATTCATTTTAAGTCCAAAAAATCTGAAAAAATTATGAAAAAATATTTTGATTATTCTCTTTCTGGTTTTTATTTTTTCACAATTTAATTTTGTATTCTGGTATTTTTTATAAATTTACACTTTATTTGAATTGTATTAAAAGTTTAAAAATACTTTTATACATTTTTAAATTCTGAAAAATTTATGGAGTGATCCAATAATATTGTGACAAATATTGTTGACCTTATTTTATTTTTGTTTCTGACTTTACTATTTTTTATCATTTTTGGTTTATTTTACCCATTTCTTTTAATTTTAAAAATAGTTTCTGACTTTAAAAAAATTACAAAAAATTGTAAAATTATTTGAGCCTTTTTCTGATTTTTCTATGGTCTTACTTTTTATTTCTTGATTAATTTGAACATAGTCGATATTTTTCTATTTATTTTCTATTTTTAAACATTATTTTTAAACCATTTTGTATATATATTAAAACGTAATATTATTTTGTGACTATTTTCTGGCTGATCTTGGGTTAAATTTTGGATTATGAACTTTATTAACATCATTGGATCCATGGTGTTGAGTTTCACTCCACAAAAATGGATGAATGATTTTAATAATAGTTTGATTAAATTTAATTCAAAAGTGGTTTGTATATTCTCTCCCATCTCTCTTCATCTCATCCCCTTCTTATTGCACTAAATGTTGTTGGAGCATGATCTCTATATCATGTTTAAGAATAAATGGTGCATAGATTGCTATTGACCGACCTCAAAATAGGTGCGACTTCTATATAAGTCCACTTACGATTGCTTAACATAGCGCTAAATTTTGTCCCGATTCGAATAAATGATCATTCGTGGCCCAAACTTATGTTTGCAAGCCCAAGTATGTTAATTTGATCTGTTTGATCCAATAACCTTGAGATTCATTGTGTGGAGGCTTTGGTTCTACCAATCCTCTAATGGATCTATAACACCTTTGGTCAATGCGGATCACTTAAACATCGTTGATCATTAAATGGCACTTGTGAGAACTCCAAATGGATGATATACTTGCCATTTAAACATCGTTGATCATTAAATGGCACTTGCCATTTACATCTTCGTTCTATCCTTGTATCTGTACTATTCTGTCACTTCGTTTTGCTTACTTCCAGATTACGTCGCTCCCCAGTAAAGCTAAAGCAGCTAGTAGGTTTTGTTTCCTCAGTTGACATTTACTTTTTCTTGGAATGATCATCTTGGATGAAGTTTAGCCGAGTGTTGTTAGTTCCCGAGGTGGTTTTTTTCCTGGTTATTCCCAATGTTGTATATCTGTTTTGTCAACATACGCAAGATAACACTCATACATTCATACATACATCATGCATAGCTAAAAATGGCAAATCATTGTTCATTAAAATTTGTTAATATTTTTGTTGATATATCATCCTGTTTTGCAGAGTTACGCTGCCCTCTCTTTAATAGAGTGTTGTCCTTAAGAAGAAAGCGTATATTCTTTCAATTTACCCATTGAGTTGTCCCTAGTGGAAGATTTTTGCTTTAGCCTTCCTGTACAAATCCTGGTTCGGATGGATTTGGTTTTCCCTCTTGAGTTTACTTCTCAAAGGATGTATTCTGGTTGACCGTTTCATTCCAGTTTATTTCTGGTTTGAATATGTGGTTCCACAACAATATTATTTACTTTGGATTTCTGAAAACTTCAAGTTTTGGTTGGTGCATTTATTTTGCACGATAAGACTTTATCTCCTCAGCAGGAATATCATGGCATCTCTCCAGGAAGTCATATTTCTTCCCCCAGGAAGTCATATTTCTTTCTCCAGGAAGTCATATTTCTCTCCCCAGAAAGTCATTTTTTTTACAATCCTTCATGAAAACAAGTAGCAGGTCTCTTTATTTTAGTAACTTGTGCTTCCCTGTAAAAGTCAACGTAAACTTTTTTTTCTATCTCCTCTATGAGTGAATAGTTCGCAGTTTGTCGTCAGATTACGCCAACGGATGGTAAGACTTTCAATATCACAGAAACATCTCGTTGTGAAATCTTTGCAAGTGGAAGTCTCTTTATTTGAGACAACTTATATATTATCCTTTCCAGGCGTAGTGCCTTGGTTAAAGAAGAAGTTGAGACCCGTTCTAGGTGAAACGCCAGAATCTTGGGGAAACTTGTTCTCTTTCTACCTTTAGTTAAAGTTGGTAGGACATCGGCAGTGAACGTCTATGTTTGTTATCTTTTTGCTACCCTCAGTGAATGTTGGTAGTTCATCGTGAGTGAATGACGGTGCTATGATATATTCTCTTTCTACCTTCAGTGAAAGTTGGTAGATCACCATCAGTGAAAGTTGGTGTTTGTTATCTTTTTGCTACCTTCAGTGAACGTTGGCAGTTCATCGTCAGTGAACGGCGGTGCTATGATATATTCTCTTTCTACGTTCAATGAAAGTTGGTAGGACATTGGAAGTGAACATCGATGCTTGTTATCTTTTTGCTACCTTCAGTGAACGTTGCTAGTTCATTTTTGTACCCCAAAATTTGCCTCCTATATTTCTCAAGACATGTCAAGAATCATCTCCAAGTTGTTCAAGATGGCTCAAGAATTGGATAGTCAAATCACCTCCTAAGGCAGTCAATTCAAAATTAGGGTTTTGTGTTGCATCAAGGTCCTCACATCCAAATGGTCTCAAATTCTCCCCAATGTCCTAATATATTCTCAAGTTCATCCATGTCAAATTTCAAGCCTTGCAGAGAAAGTTTGGTCAGTCAATTGCTCAAGATGTCCAAAAATCGACTATGCTAGGGAAAAAGTCAACTGTGACCCAAATACAGTCAAACCTCAAGATTTGTTATCAACATTCTCATTTTTAAGGATAATTCATCATTTGATCAAGGGTTGATCATGATTCATCAAGGATTGCTCAAGATTCATCCAGATTCAAAAGTTGCTAAATTAGGGTTTTGTAGGAAAAGTCAACTCAACTTTGACCAAGCATACCTTTCTCATACTTTATGAGAAATGACCCATCATAAGATCATTTTGAAGATGATGCAATTTCTTACAATCCATCTTCACACCCCAAGATCAAGAAATTCTCTCACAAAAAGTTAAAAATTTGGACATTATAGGTCATTTTTGAAAGTCAACAAAAACACCTTTTTTGCCAAAGCTTATAACTTGAGCACGGAATATCAAAATTAGATGAGACCAAAGAGGTTGGTTATAGGACATCTCAAGGTTTCTAAAAAGTCCAAGAAAACTTCCAAAAGTTCAAAATTGAAGAAGTTATGAATTGTTGAAGTTGGACATTTTTCCAAAATTGCCAAAAGTCAATTATCCTCCAAACTCCAATTTTTGACAAAAGGGCCCACTTTTTTCCACTTGATTTGGTCTTATCACACCACACACGTGTCCCATATTCAATTTCATGACCAATCATTTATTTTTCTATTTTATTTAATTTTTATTGATTTAATTCATTTTAAATCAATATTAATTCAAATAAAATCCAAAAATTAATGGAATGAGATTTTTGTGATCATTACAGCTTTCAATTATCATGATTCACATAATGAAATTCGTATCAAGCATTGTTGTGCACAAAATATTTGATTTGAGGCATTTTTGGAAACTTGATAATGGAAGATCAAATCATATCTCAATTCTTCAATTCCCATGGATTCAAGCCCATGTTTTTAACCTAATTGCTTCCAATATACATGTACAAGCCAGGCATAACAAAGACACGACTTGAAACTGCAAGAAACGGCCAAACAGAACTTGAGAAAAAGCTTGAAAACCTTGAATCGGAAATCCACACTAGAGGCAAATTGGAGGCCAAAACTCAACGTGGTGTTCTTTCCTGACATCCAACGAAGCTAAAGCGATCAGAATCAAGTCCTGAGACCACCAGAATCGCACTGTAAGTATTCAAGAATGTGGCCCTGAACACGAAATCCAACCCTCTGATTCTTGCATCCTTTCACTAAAATCTTTGCATATTTGTGTCTGTCGTTTCATTTAGAACATTTTTTCAATATTTGATTTTGTTTTGGTAGCCTGTACAGCCATGCCCGAAGCTAGGGTTTTGGTTTTTGCTTTTTAGGTGTTTGAGTTACAGGAAAAATTGGAGCAAGCCATGGCCATGGATGGATTTAGGAGAACGAAACGAGCATGGGGATGATTTTAGGTTGCATTTATATTGCCTGGAAGTTGTTTTAGGAAGAACCTACGGATCTTGCTGCGGATAAAAATCCGCAGGTAAGAAACCAGTGGCTCAACGAAGAAGACACTGACGCGTCTCCTTCCCATTCGTCCTTTTAAAACTCGCGCGCTTTATTTTTTTTGTTTACAACATATTGATTGTTTTTGCATATAATGTTCTCCACTTATCCATTTAACAAAAGCGTGTCACAGCTTAGCTGGCAAGGCGTTAGTGCATGATCCATTGGGACCTGGGTTCGAATCCCAGGTCCCCCAATATTTGTTATGATTTTTCTCCAGGCAATTGTATGCAGCATCCAAGGCGTGGCTCACCATATGCCTCATGGATCCAGGCGCCAGATGGCCTTTAGGCCAAATCCAAGGGTCCAGATTGCAAGCTCATCATACTCCTTAGTTAAAGGCACGTGCTAGATTAGGAAAGTCAAACAAGGCTGAACGTTAATGGGCCAAACAATTGCCAGACTCACCACCTATTTGGGCCCAACACCCCCCTTGGTTATTTCTTCTCATATTTCATTTTTTTTATTATTATTTGATTATTTTATTAATTATTATTATTATTTACACTAACCAATTATTTTTCTTAATAAAATCAGAAAACATAAAAAATATTATTTTTATTTATTAAATTTAATTTCATCACTCTATTTTTGTAAATAATTATTAACCAATTAATTTAGTTTTTAATTAGGTACAATTTTAATATTCTTTTGCAATAAATTAAAATTAATATAGAATTAGGTTTTTTTTAATAATCTTAATCAATGTTATTTTATATTCCTTAAATATAAAAAGAATCCAAAAATATTTTCATTAATTAATTAATTTAATTATTAACCTAGATCTAATTTCCATTTAAACCAAAAATAACAAAAATCTTTTCTTTAAATAAAAAGGGGTCAAAACCCTAAAATTACGCCGACCTAATTTTCTCGCACGCGTATTATTTTTATCCAATATTGTAATTGCTTCCGGTATGTAATAATTAATTAGGACTTTATTTATTTATCACTTTATTTTTACTTTCCGCAATTTAAATTAAAGGGTTTGTCTTTGGCGATGTAAATACCCGACGCCTTGTAATAGCTTAGATTTAATTTCCCGCAATTTAATTTCCGCACAATATTAACTGTTAGATGTTTGATAAATAAGCAATGCATGACAAGATCAATCTTTAACATAAAATCAACAATAGCTCACCCATGACATGTACAGATAAAATTAACCGAATTAACACACTCGCACATGCCACTCTTAGGGTACACCTCACTTGGTTGCCTCGAACGTGGTTATTGAGTATATGATGTTTTAGAGCTCGCCCTCTTGTCCAAAGATCATAGTTGCCTCGAAACGGTTGCCTCGGAAAAATGATCTAAGACATTAGGGTTACCGCTAAGGCGTCCTAGTGTTGCTTTAGTGACCACACGTCCCTTAATCGAATTGACCCGAAAACTCCAACGACGATGCTACCTACTCCTCAATAGTGGGATAGCATTGTCTAAAGGACATTTATACATATTAATTCCTTTTTCGAGTAGGTAGATGGTTCTTAAGTACTTGCTCCTTTTAAAACAAAATGAAACTTTTCGCACCTACACTCTCTTCAAAACAAAAACTCTTTTCAAACCCACAAACACAAAGAAAAGCAAACTTTTGAAAACATAATGAGCAAGTACCTAAGAGCCTGTGGATAACCATGAATAGAAAGGGTGCTAACACCTTCCCTTTCTATAATCTACCCCCTGGACCCGAGAAACATCTCAAAAAAAAAGGAATTTTTCTGTGCTTTTTTCCTTTCCTTGTTGGATAAAATAAAAGACGGTGGCGACTCTTTCTTACCGCGACATTTTGCAAAAACAAACGCAAACGCGAACCAACATTCCAAAACAGTCAGTTCTCATTCCCACCGATCACAGAACTGGCGACTCTGCTGGGGAATTCTTATAAGTGAGGTGTACCTTAGGATTAGATCATTATGTTTTCAATTGTATGCTTTGTATGCTTTAATTTTGTGGGCTTGTATCGGAGTTCTATAGATCCTAACCCGGATCTGGGGATACCCTTTAGGTAAGTAGGAATAAACTGTGAGGGAACTGTCTGGTGTAGACCGACACGGTTGAAGCAGTAGCTACATTGGTGTGGCACTTTAGTCTGTACCGATATCCCTTAAGTTGGAACGAGGAGAATATGGGTCTTCTAAGGGGTCATTAAGCACCAACTGACCTTAGAGCCTTAAATTGACCAACTTGGCCATAGAACAGTAGCAGTATGCTACACTCATTGAGACTAAACTCTCGCGATGATTCCGGCCGCAAGAAAAGGTTGGTAAACTGGAATTATGACCAATTGAGGGTAGTCAGTGATATTGAGATCCTCTAGAACCCGATTCCTATTTTTAGGACAGGTTTTTACCAACTGAACTGAAAGAGGGTAGTACCTAAGCTCCATGCCAGCCTGAAATCTAAGGGCTCTCAGTGTGACTTGTGTGCCTTTACCATGTTTGCTTTTTGTGGATACTTGTGGTATGCCTTTATCATGACATCATGACATCATAACATTGCATACATCTTGCATAAGGACTAACCTATTTCAAAGACAAGAGGGTTTCATCTTTGCTCTATTTTGTAGGTCATCATGATGCGCATGCATAAGAATACTATCCAGATCAACTTTGTCCAAGTCCCTACCTTGCTTAAAGAGTTGGTTGCCAAAATGCCCAACACTACTTGCTTCATCAGGAGGCATGTTTCTCTTCTCAGTTTGGTCACCTCCAAATTGGACGAGCAGATGATGAGTGTCCTGGTCCAGTTCTATGATCCGTTGTACCACTGTTTTACTTTTCAAGACTATCAACTGGTTCCTACCCTAGAAGAGTTCTCTGAGCTGCTCGGTATCTCTGTTTTGGAGCAAACCCCGTTTACTGGTTGGGAAAAGACCCTTAGGCCCGAAGAGATTGCTGCAGCCCTTCATTTGACCAAAGAGGAGGTAATGGCTAATTGGGAGACTAGGAGTGGAGCAAAATGATTTCTGACTAAGTTCTTGGTTGGCAAGGCTAACTACTTCTGGGATAGCCTAGACTTTAAGGCGTTCGAGGATATTATGGCTCTTTTGATTTATGGCTTAGTACTATTTCCGAATCCTGACACTTTTGTTGATGTGAATGCCATAAAAATCTTCATCTTTCAGAATCCTATACCCACTCTCTTGGGTGACATCCTCCATCAGCTCTATGCTCGTACTGCCCGAAAGCGGGGAACCTTGATGTGCTGTGCTCCTTTATTGTTGAGGTGGTTTATTTCTCACCTCTCTAAGTCAGTATTGAAGAACAAAGAAGGAATGGGCTGAGCTTATAGGGTGATGTCTCTTCCTCATAACGACATTATCTGAACTCTCAAAGGTATGGATGAGGTGACTGTCATTGATCACTGTGGGGAGTATCCCAATGTTCCATTGATAGGAACCCATGGAGGAATTTCTTACAACCCATGCTTAGCTCTCTGTTAGTTTGGAAGAGCCAGAAGAGAAGGACCTCATGAGATGCTGATGCCTCATATCATCTTTGACTTTCAAGGGGATAGCGACGAGCAGCGTCGCATATTCATAAGGGCTTGGGATAGAGTTCACCAATCTGATCCACATGAGTTGGGTCCAAAGACTTCACTCCCGATGGAGCCATATCTCAGATGGGTCCGCATCTGTGCCAAGAAGTTAGGTATGCCATATGAAGCTGTCCGGTCTGTCACTCTTGAAGTTGCTAATGAAGAAGGGGTACCCCAACCATTCTCCATCCTTATATGCCCACTGACATTGGGGCACTGAAGAGGTCTTGGATGCAATTGAGGTATGAACGGGATTCTTACCTAGAGAAGTTCAATGAACAAGAGCAGAAGATCCAGAGGTTGACTAGATAGTTAGAGAATGAGCGGATTCTCAACGACTATGTCCGCACTGATAAGAAGAGACCATGGGAGCATTGATAGACCTTTGATGATTTCCTTTCCAGTTTTTTGTTTACTTTTCAGTATTTCCATTCTTGTAACGCCTTAAGGGCAATTTGTTGAACAATTTAAATTTTGAAGTTTAAA
This sequence comes from Vicia faba, assembly GCA_948472305.1. Classification (NCBI taxonomy): domain Eukaryota; kingdom Viridiplantae; phylum Streptophyta; class Magnoliopsida; order Fabales; family Fabaceae; genus Vicia; species Vicia faba. The sequence continues at coordinate 1,141,837,311 of OX451736.1, forward strand.
TCTAATAAAGTGTGTTTCCTTTCTTGTTTACAAATTTGAATCCCGATTGTCTTTGAAATCATAAATCCTAAGCATTTCATCTCATGCACTTCATAAACAGGTACCCTTTACAGGTCTCTTATCTTCTTCGCTGTTTATTTCACCGATCATCATGTCTACTGAACCTTCAACTGAGCAAGCTATCAAGGCCCTCCAAGCCCAAAATGCCCAATTTCAAGAGCTGTTCATGAATCTAGCCAAGGGTCAGCAGGACCCGAAGACCTTGATTCTGAAAGAGAAAAAGAAGAAGAAGAAGAGGACCATCCTGTTTAACACAGGACACAGGTTTGGGAACAGGCTGCAGAATGAAGTTGATCTAACCACCTCATCTGGAGGGAAAGATAGTCCACAAGAAAGGAGGGCTCCTAGCCCTGTGGTCTCCGACAACGAGACGGACTACGATGAAGAACAATATCCTCCTGCTGAGGATAAGTACAAACAACTGGAAGACCGTTTGAGCGCTATGGAAATTCATAAGGTGCCCGGTCTGGACTTCAGAGATCTAGGTCTATCATCTGGGGTGGTGATTCCCCATAAATTCAAGGCACAAGCCTTTTCCAAGTATGATAGATTTTCCTGTCCGAAGCTGCACCTCCTGTCATATGTGAGGAAGATCCATCCTTACACTGCTGATAAGAACTTATGGATCCATTTCTTTTTAAGAGAGTCTCTCAGGGACTCAGCTTGAGTGGTTGTATCAGTTGGACGGAGCCAGTATCCGCAGTTGGGAAGATTTGGCTACTGCATTCTACAGGTAGTATCAGTACAACTCCGACCTCGCTCCTAAGCGTACCCAACTCCAGGGTATGTCAATGGGAATGGGTGAAGGATTTAAAGATTATGCTCAGAAGTGGAGAGACCTTGCCGGAAGGGTGCAACCACCTTTGGTTGATCGTGAGCTTGTTGACATGTTTCTGGGGACCCTGTCTGGTCCATTCTTTAACCATCTGATTGGAAGCTCTTCATCTGGGTTTACAGATCTTATTTTGACTGGTGAGAGGATTGAAGCCAGTATTAAGGCTGGGAAGATACAGAAGGGTGCTTCATCAAGCACCGAGAAGAAGCCGTTTAAGAAAGAGTCCAGTGCTGTCTACAGTGCAAGAAGACAGAGTAGACCTGAACACCGCCAAACTGTCAATGCGGTTGTTATTTCAAAACCTGCTGGTGCTCCTCAGTACAACAATCAACAAAAGGACGAGAGACCTAAGAGGAAATTCACTCGTCTCAGCATGACCTTATCTTAGATTCTGCCATAGTTGCTGAAGACTAATCTGGTGACTCTAAGGGAAGCCCTAAAGAATTCAAATACAACGTCACCAAGGTATAACCCTAACGCCCGCTGCGCTTATCACTCCGATAGCCTGGGGCATAATACAAATGATTGTTGGGATTTGAAGAACAATATACAAGACTTAATTGATGCAAAAGAGATTGAGTTCGAGGTGCCCGAAAGGCCTAATGTCGTGACTGCTCCCTGTTAGAACATAGTTTGATTCTACAACCCTCAATTAGAGTTTTGATGATAACAAAATACAAGAATAAATAAATTGTAAGATTTATATATATAAGACATATATGCTACTTAAAATTATGTTGTGTATTTACAGAAACTCTGATGGAATCAGCATCAGAAGATCAGTATCAACATCAGCATCAGAAGATATGTCAGCATCAAAAGATCAATAACATATGCTACACGCTGAAGTTACCAGATCATATGCTGAAGCCTGATGACCAAAATCTACGCATAAAATACTCTGACTCTGATCAAGATCCTTATCAAGTCATCAGCACTCAGAAGCGTCAGAATAAGTTAAATCCAAGAACACTCTGATTACCATAAGCAGAGAAGACTCTGAAGCGTCAGCATTACTAAGCATTCAAGACAGATTAATTACCAACGGCTTTATTCCAAGACAAGATCTTCTCAAAAAGGAAAGAACGTTATTATTATTGAAAGTGATTTATGGACAACCAACGTATCTCTTCCTTGGCTATTTAATCAAGACTGTGTGAGAAAAGAAAAGGCTAATAATCTTCACGCATATACACGCCTACGTAAACGATCTCACTCATACAATTTGCTAAAGCTTTCAACCACGCCTACTCAAAAGCATTAGCAATCCAGTTTCATTCTAATCTTAATATTGTGTATTATCACAGTTGTGATATATAGTTTTATTAGAAAACATCAAACACACTTTTGTTCAATTATCTGTAAGAGAATTTCCTTGAGATAAACCGGTCTGTGGTTATACTCAAGAAGGCTTTAACAATTGTTAAAGTGGTTGTTGTAATCAGTTGATTATAGTGGATTAAGACCTCGTTGGAGAGAGGCGAAATCACCTTGACGGGTGGACTGGAGTAGTTTGAGATCAAACGAACCAGGATAAAAATACCGTGTTGTCTGCACCTTTGATTTAAGATTTACAATTCAACCCCCCATTCTTATGTTTTTCACATCTTCAATTGGCATCAGAGCGCCTGGTTCTGAGCTTATAACACTTAACCGTGTCAATTCAAGATCCAGCGTCAAAAAAACACAATGGCAGGACCACATCAAAACATCAACAATGACAACAATGAAGAAAGAGACAGATTCAGTGGCAAACCTCCAGTCTTTGATGGAGAGAACTTTGACTACTGGAAAGACAGAATTGAAAGTTTATTTCTAGCCCATGATGCTGATCTGTGGGACATGGTGACTGATGGATACACGCACCCAGTGGATGGAAGTGGTCAGAAGATTGACAGGAAAGCAATGTCTGATCAGCAAAAGCGTGATTTCAGAAATCATCACAAGGCCAGAACAATTCTTCTCAGCGCCATCTCTTATTCAGAATATGAAAAGATATCAAACAGAGACACTGCAAAGAATATGTTTGACTCTATGAGAATGAAGCATGAAGGCAATATTCAAGTCAAAGAAACCAAAGCTCTTGCGCTCATTCAGAAATATGAAGCATTCAAGATGGAAGAGAGTGAATCAATAGAAACTATGTTCTCAAGATTTCAAATTCTGGTTGCTGGTCTCAAAGTTCTTGACAAAGGGTATTCCACTGCTGATCATGTTAAGAAGATCATCAGAAGCTTGCCAAAACAGTGGAGGCCAATGGTCACAGCGCTTAAGCTAGCTAAGGATCTCAACAAAATCTCTCTGGAGGAACTTGTCAGCTCCCTCAGAAGTCACGAGATAGAGCTAGAAGCAGATGAACCTCAAAAGCAAGGCAAGCCATTAGCTTTAAAATCTAACAGAAAATCTGACTCCAAAGTTTTGCAGGCTGTAGAAGAAACCTCTAATGAGTCTTCATCAGAAGAAGATGAACTATCTCTCCTCTCCAGAAGGGTGAACCAATTATGGAAGCAGAGGCAAAGGAAGTTCAGGAATCCCAGAAGATCAGAAAATCAGAATGAATCTTTCTCCAGATACAGAAGGTCAGAATCCTCCTCTGGACACAGAAGATCTGAAGGCTCTTCAGGAAGCAGAAAGCCAAACAACAAAGACATCATCTATTATGAATGTAACGAGCAAGGACACTACAAAAGTGATTGCCCAAAGCTTCATAAGAAAAATCCCAAAAAGAAGTTTGGCAAGGAAAAGAAGAAAAGTCTCATGGCTACATGGGATGATTCTGACACATCTGAAGCTGACTCAGAATTAGATGATGAAAGAGCAAACATAGCTCTCATGGCAAACATAACAGAAGACAATGAAGCTTCTGAGTCAGACTCTGAATCAGATACAAAAGAGATATCTTTAGCAGCAAAGCAGAAACACCAGTCATGGTACCTGGACTCTGGCTGCTCACGACACATGATGAGAAGAAGGCATATGTTCCAAAGCCTCGAACTTAAGCCTGGAGGCCACGTAGGCTTTGGAGGCAATCAGAGAGGAAATATCATTGGCTCTGGAACAGTAGGTAATGGAAATCTTCTCTATATAAGTAATGTTTTATTAGTAGATGGATTAATGCATAACCTGTTATCCATAAGTCAATTAAGTGATAACGGTTATGATATACTCTTTAATCAAAATTCATGCAAAGCTGTTAGTCAGAAAGATGGGACTATCCTATTTAATGGAAAAAGGAGAAACAACATTTATAAAATAAAACTTTCTGAACTAAAAAGTCAGAATGTAAAGTGTCTTCTGTCTGTTAACAACGAGCAATGGATCTGGCACAGAAGATTGGGACATGTTAGTATGAGAAGAATATCTCAGATTAACAAACTCAATCTGGTCAGAGGACTTCCTAACCTGAAGTTCAATTCAGATGCTCTGTGTGAAGCATGTCAGAAAGGCAAGTTTGCAAAACCAGCTTTCAAATCTAAAAACGTTGTTTGCACCTCTAAGCCATTAGAACTTCTGCACATTAACTTATTTGGACCAGTTAAAACTGCTTCAGTCAGTGGCAAGAAGTATGGGTTAGTAATCGTAGATGACTATAGAAGATGGACATGGGTAAAGTTCTTAAGACATAAGGACGAGTCACACTCTGTGTTTGTCACCTTCTACAACCAAGTTCAGAATGAAAAGGATCTTAGAATCGTCAAAGTCATAAGTGATCATGGTGGAGAGTTTGAAAACAAAGATTTTGAATCATTATTTAATGACAAAGGCATTCTGCATGATTTCTCTTGTCCTAGAACTCCCCAGCAAAATGGAGTTGTAGAACGAAAGAACAGAACATTGCAAGAAATGGCCAGAACCATGATCAACGAGACTAACATTGCTAAGATCTTCTGGGCAGAGGCAATAAACACAGCGTGTTACATTCAGAATAGAATCTCCATAAGACCTATTCTGGAAAAGACTCCATATGAATTGTGGAAGAACAGAAAGCCCAACATTTCATATTTTCATCCATTTGGATGTACTTGTTTTATTTTGAATACAAAAAATTATTTGAACAAGTTTGACTCTAAAGCACAAAAGTGTATTATGTTAGGATACTCTGAACGCTCAAGAGGGTATAGAGTATACAATACAGAAACACAGATTGTGGAAGAATCAATCAGTGTTCGTTTTGATGATAAGCTTGACTCTCAAAAGTCAAAGCAGAATGAATTACTTGCAGGTATGGAAGTTGAATTCACAGGTACTGAAGACAAGTAATCAGAAGCTCTTAACAGAGACACTCCCTTAACATAAAAAAGAAGCACTGAAAGCAATCCAACACCTTCTGTTGATCAACTTCAGAAAAGACTATCCAGAAGCAGCATGGATCACCCAGAAGAAACAATCTTAGGAAGAAAGGAAGATCCAATCAGAACAAGATCTAGCTTCAGAAACTCTGAAGAATCCCTCATGGGACTTGTTTCTCTAATTGAACCATCAACAATTGATGAAGCACTTCTGGACAATGACTGGATTCTAGCAATGCAAGAGGAGCTGAATCAATTCACAAGAAATGACGTATGAGATCTAGTTCCCAAACCAAAAGGATTCAACGTCATTGGAACAAAATGGGTGTTCAGAAACAAACTAAATGAACAAGGTGAAGTCATCAGAAACAAGGCACGATTGATAGCATAAGGTTATAGTCAGCAAGAGTGGATATACTATACAAAAACCTTTGCTCCAGTCGCCAGGTTAGAATCTATCAGACTCTTAATTTCATTTGCAGTTAATAAAGGCATCACTTTGTATCAGATGGATGTTTAGAGTGCATTCTTAAATGGCTATATAGAAGAAGAGGTATATGTGCACCAACCCCCTGGTTTTGAAAGTTCCAAAAATCCAGAATATGTTTTCAAACTAAAGAAGTCACTCTATGGTCTGAAACAAGCTCCCAGAGCTTGGTATGAAAGACTAAGTAACTTCCTGTTAGAAAAGGAATTCACCAGAGGGAAAGTGGACACAACTCTATTCTGTAAGACAATTAAGAATGACATTTTAGTATGTCAGATTTATGTTGATGATATCATATTTGGATCTACTAAACCTTCTCTGGGAAGAAAGCTTGCTAAGTGTATGCAGGCAGAATTTGAGATGAGCCTAATGGGGGAACTGAAATTCTTTCTGGGCATTCAGATTAATCAAACCCCAGAAGGAACCTACATTCATCAGAGCAAATATGTCAGAGAACTTCTGAAGAAATTTGATCTCTCAGAATGTAAGCCATCAAAGATTCCAATGCATCCCACGTGCATTCTGGAAAGAGAAGAGGTAAGTAAAAAGGTAGAACAGAAGGTATACAGAGGTATGATTGGTTCTCTTCTCTATCTGACGGCTTCAAGGCCTGACATTTTATTCAGTGTATGCATTTGTGCTAGATTCCAATCAGATCCTAGAGAATCTCACTTAACAGCAGTTAAGCGAATTTTCAAGTATCTGAAAGGTACTACTAATCTGGGTTTGTTTTATAGAAAATCAAGTGATTACAGCTTAGTAGGATACTGTGATGCTGATTTTGCTGGAGACAGAGTAGAACATAAAAGTACTTCTGGAAGCTGCCAATTTCTGGGAGAAAATCTGATCTCATGGTCCAGCAAAAGACAATCCACAATTGCTCTATCAACAGCAGAAGCTGAATACATAGCAGCAGCTGGATGCAGCACACAAATGCTCTGGATGAAAAGTCAACTTGAGGACTTTCAGATATTTGAGAGTAACATTCCTATTCTCTGTGATAATACTTCTGCTATATGTCTCAGTAAAAATCCAATTTTACATTCTAGGGCTAAGCATATAGAAATAAAACATCATTTTATTAGGGACTATATTCAAAAAGGGATTTTAAATTTAAAATTTATTAACACAGACCATCAATGGGCTGATATTTTTACAAAACCTCTTTCTGAAGATAGGTTCAACTTCATTCTGAAACATCTCAGCATGAAGCTCTGCCCAAAATAAAATTGTTTTGATTCTATATATTAACCTTCAGAACTTTATTTATTTTTCTGTGAACTACTGATCAATATTCCTTCAGATCTTTAGAAGTACAAATTGTATCAGAATCTATCCATGAAGATCTGAGCGCTTCATTTCTAGGATGGAAATGTGTTGTTCACTCAAGCAGACAAGTGTCATCCAGTCATCAGCTATTTTCTGAGGCTGAACACGCGTTCACGTTTCTGAAAAGGCAAAGTGCTGATTGGATGCATTGAGACACATGTCATGGGTAACCGTTCCAAATATCTTTCTGAATCCCCTAAAATCAGCTATCATTAAATGCTAATAATCATTATTTATTTCTCTCTCTTAACGTTTATGTTTTCAAAACCTTTTTAGAAATCTATTTAAACACACTTCACACCATTTACACGTTTTACCTTCACTTTCATTTTCTCTGAATATTTCTGATTTCAGTGTTCTTCTTTCTCAAGAAAACCTTTCAATCTTTTTCACAAAAACCTCGTGTGAACACGGCTTCTTCCGGCATTCCTTCTTCAGGTTCCCAGAAAACTGTTTCATCTGAAGAAAATGAAGTTGATAGAGAACATCAAGAAGGAGCCCAGCGTCACTCCTTTTGCTGAAATCTCCAGCAGAAGAGTCCCTCTGGACAACTTCCCTCTGTTCTCAGAGATTGACTCTAAACCAGAAATCATTCTGAGATATCTGGATGCTTGCAAGGATGATGGTACAACACCAAATCTGAATATTCAAGATCTTCAGCAGAAGGCTCCAGAGGTTATTCTGAAGAAGACAAAGAAAAGAAAAGCTGCTGCAGAAGGATCATCTCAACAGACTCCCAAGAAGAGAGGTAATCCTTCTTCTGTAACTGTTTTAAATTCAACTTCTGTATCAACATCTATCCCAATTCCAACTCCATCTGAAAACCCAACACATCAAACTTTTGATGATTTTGACCTTTCTGAATCATTAACCCTCAGAAGATCTCGCTCCCAACCACAAAATCCAAATACTGAAGCCATACCAGAACAAGAACTTGCACAAGTTCTTTCTGATATAGACCAACACACTTCTGCTCCCGAAACAACAAATCCAAATCCAAACACAGATCCACAACCAGAAATTCCCATCTCACCAATACTAGAAATTCCCACAACCTTCATCTCCTCAACCAGATATTAATCCACCCTCTCCTCAACCTGAACAATCTCCACAACCTGAGACTCAAACCTCTGAGGCTCAACCCTCTGAATCCCCTGAACCACAACCGCTGGCCATTCAGTTACCCTCCGGCACCATTGTGAATATTCCTCAACTTCCCTCTTCACCAGAAATAACTTCACCAAATTCCCCATCAAGTCCAATCATAATTCCTGACTCTCCCACTCCCTCACCAAAAGCCAATTCAGATGACCACAGCAAGACTGTCATTGACTTAATAGTCCTTGAATGCATTGCTGCAATAACCAACAAAGCTGCTATCCCTAAACCAAAACATCCAGATGTTGGTTCCAGTATATTGAACTTTGAAACAGCAGTATAGAAGTGGATCACTTCTTTGAAACAAGCAAGTCTGGAACTGGTTGATCCTGCTGTATCAGACTACCTATGGACAAAGTTCAGAAGATGGGTATGCTCTGAAACCTTTAAGTTGCAAGAACAGAGCTATGGACAAGCTCAACAGAACTTCAACAATCTGCTGAAGGAAATTGAAGGTCCAGTTCTGAGCAAGCTGCTTAAGGAAGAAGTACTCCCGCTGGACATTGCCCCTTGGTCTAAATATCATTAACCAGAGTCAAAAGAACAAATGATTCTGGCTGAAGAACAGGGTCAAGAAGAAGATATTGAAGAAAGCTCTGAGAAGCATCCTGTTTCTGAAGATCCTCAAGCTTCATCTCTTGACAGACATACTCTGGAAGATCTGAAATGATCTAATATGCTGATGAATGAAAGAATGGATAAGCAGGACACCAAAATTGATGCAATAGCGAACATGTTATCTCAGCAACAGGAAACCAGCACCCAAATCAAGAGCATGTTGGAAGCTCTGTTCACACGACTTCCTCCTCCTTCTTAAAATTTCCTTGTTGCTTTTATAACTTGTTTATCTGGAATATTTTTAACATGTTCTGAACTTATCATTGCTTCTGTTTTTAATATATACACGCTTTTTAGCTCTGATCATTTTAACTCTGATTATTTGTGCTTTTTGATAACTGACAAAAAGGGGGAGAAAGAATGATATTTTTCAATAACGGATTACTGAGACATAAGTCTCAAACATTCTAACATTCTGATATATTTGAATTTCTTTCTTCTGAAAAGCTTATAGGTACAAAATTCTGATGAATCTGATGAACTCTGATATAATAAAGTTCTGATGCTCAAAGTCTCATGGAAATAAAGGGAAGTAATCAACTCAGGGGGAGTTTTTCTCTTCGTTGCTCTGATACCTTTTATTCCTTATTTTTAATCTCTGATACCTTTTATTCTCTATTTTTAATTGAAAAAATCTGGTTTTTGTCATCATCAAAAAGGGGGAGATTGTTAGAACATAGTTTGATTCTACAACCCTCAATTAGAGTTTTGATGATAACAAAATACAAGAATAAATAAATTGTAAGATTTATATATATAAGACATATATGCTACTTAAAATTATGTTGTGTATTTACAGAAACTCTGATGGAATCAGCATCAGAAGATCAGTATCAACATCAGCATCAGAAGATATGTCAGCATCAGAAGATCAATAACATGTGCTACACGCTGAAGTTACCAGATCATACGCTGAAGCCTGATGACCAGAATCTGCGCATAAAATACTCTGACTCTGATCAAGATCCTTATCAAGTCATCAGCACTCAAAAGCGTCTGAATAAGTTAAAGCCAAGAACACTCTGATTACCATAAGCAGAGAAGACTCTGAAGCGACAGCATTACTAAGCATTCAAGACAGATTAATTACCAACGACTTTATTCCAAGACAAGATCTTCTAAAAAAGGAAAGAACATTATTATTATTGAAAGTGATTTATGGACAACCAACGTATCTCTTCCTTGGCTATTTAATCAAGACTGTGTGAGAAAAGAAAAGGCTAATAATCTTCACGCATATACACGCCTACGTAAACGATCTCACTCATACAATTTGCTAAGGCTTTCAACCACGCCTACTCAAAAGCATTAGCAATCCAGTTTCATTCTAAGCTTAATATTATGTATTATCACATTTGTGATATATAGTTTTATTAGAAAACATCAAACACACTTTTGTTCAATTATCTGTAAGAGAATTTCCTTGAGATAAACCGGTCTGTGGTTATACTCAAGAAGGCTTTAACAGTTGTTAAAGTGGTTGTTGTAATAAGTTGATTATAGTGGATTAAGACCTCGTTGGAGAGAGGTGAAATCACCTTGATGGGTGGACTGGAGTAGTTTGAGATCAAACGAACCAGGATAAAAATATCATATTGTCTGCACCTTTGATTTAAGATTTACAATTCAACCCCCCTTCTTGTGTTTTTCACATCTTCAATATGCCCAAACATGGAGTGAATGCTGTAGAAGAAGACTTGTTTGTAGTTTCTGTGGATGACATTGTTACCCCTCTGATGACTGTCAAGAAGAACCTGTTGCTAGCCGGTTTATTTCCGGGCTGTGACGAAGGTTACCATATGTGTTCTGTTTTACCTACCGGTTGCCCATTCCTGAAGTCAGGTATCCAAAACCTGATGGATAGTAAGGAGATCCTGTTTGAGAAGACTGTTGTTCCTTCCATTCCTACTGAAGAAGTTGCCATCCATATCATTTTTGACAATTCTTCCAAGGCTCCCTCGAGGAAGCCTGTTAGAATTACATCTGTTCTGAAAATCGCACCTGTGATTATCACTGTTCCGGGGCCCATCCCCTACACCTCTGACAATGCTGTCCCTTGGCACTATGGGGCTAATGTTTATTTTCATGGAGTTAAGCAAGAGTTGGATGCTGATACTGGCGTCAGCAACATCACTGGACCTGCTAAAGTCACCGGCAGTGGAAGACTTTTCTCACCTGATATTGCTCTACCAACAACCCGAAGACCTGTTGTTATTACACCTGCAAGTGTACCTACTGCCATTCTTGATCAAGTTCCTAGTCCTACCCCTGTCGCCGAGTCATCTGACGCACGGGGCAAAGGGATCACCACTGATGTGCCTGCCCAGACGGAGGCACCAAAGACAGTTACTGTTGAAGCTTCCAAGCAGGAGATGGAAGAGATTCTGAAGATTATTAAGAAGAGTGATTACAACGTAGTTGAGCAACTGGGGTAAACCCCATCCAAGATTTCTATGTTGTCACTATTGTTGTGCTCAGAGGCCCATGCCAAAGCTCTGATTACCTTCCTGAAGACTGCCCACGTGCCACAAGAGACGTCAGCTGATCAATTTACAGATTGCGTAGCCAATTTAACTGTTGACAATGGATTGGGTTTCTCAGACGCTGACTTGACGGCTAAGGGAAAAAATCATAACGATGCCCTGCATGTCTCCATTGAATGCAGGGGCACTACTCTTGCACATGTATTGGTTGATACTGGTTCCTCATTGAATGTATTGCCTAAAAAAGCTCTAGACCAGTTGGATTGCAAAGGGTTGGAGCTAAAACCAAGTAACATCGTTGTCAAGGCCTTTGATGGGTCTAAAAGGATGGTGCACGATGAAGTTGATATTCCAATTAAAGTTGGTTCTCAGGTCTTCAATTCTACGTTCTATGTGATGGACATTCAACCATCTTACTCTTGTTTGCTGGGTCATCCATGGATCCATAAAACTGGGGCCGTAACCTCAATGCTCCACCAGAAGTTGAAGTACCCGGTCAAAGGGAAGATTGTGACAGTACAAGGGGAGGAAGAGTACATGGTCAGCCACCTCAACTCGTTCAAATACGTAGAGATGGATGGGGAGTTCATTGAGACCCCATTTAAGCACTTTGAAGAGGTTCCCCAGACACTGGCATCAGTTGAGACTGTGGTTGAGGATTCTCCTATGAAGATGGCTTCCTTAAAAGATGCCCGGGCTGTTATTGAGAAGGAAGCTCAAAGGGCTGTTCAAAGTGCAAGGATCAGAAGACCTCCTATGTTCATCAGCAACTCGGGAGTGAATGCCATTGAAGATGATGAAGAGGAGTCTGAATTCGAAAGCTGGATCTATCCTACGACCAACGGTGGACCAAGCAACTGGACAGCAAAGGACTTCATCCCTATTACTTTTGTTACCCAGTAATGGAACTTTTTGTTTTGAATTTGTAATAGATAATGTTTTGAAACTTTATGACCCGACGTCTTACCCGGGGCACCGTGGCTTCGTTTGTGAGGGCCTTTGTGTGCCATTTTCATATATCATTAATAAAAGCATTGGACGTTTTTTGCATTTCAAATCTTGCGCTCCTTGTTTTTCTTTATTATATATTGCAAAATAGCTATTTTACACACACTCATATATACAGGTCCACATGCACTCTGGATCTCACTGGTAACAACACTGCTATTGCCAGTTATGACTTCGAAAATCCGATCAACTTAGCCGTAGACGAAGCTGAAGATGATTGCGAAGTGCCTGGTGAACTTGCAAGACTGCTACTCCAGGAAGAGAGGGCCATTCAGCCACATGAAGAGCCAGTGGAAACAGTGAATCTGGGTACTGAGGCAGACAAGAAGGAAGTCAAGATTGGTGCCAATCTGGAGCCTAATGTGAAACAACGGTTGATTCAGATGCTACATGACTATGTTGAGATCTTTGCTTGGTCTTACAAAGATATGCCTGGTTTGGATACCGACATTGTGGTTCATCGCCTGCCTACCAAGGAAGACTGTCCTCCAGTGAAATAGAAGGTTCGCCGTATGCGCCCAGAGATGTCTGAGAAAATCAAGGCTGAAGTTATGAAACAATTTGACGCCGGTTTTCTAGCAGTGACTTCTTACCCTCAGTGGGTCTCCAATGTGGTTCCTGTGCCGAAGAAAGATGGTAAGGTCCTAATGTGTGTTGACTACAGGGATTTGAACAGGGCGAGCCCTAAGGATAACTTCCCTCTACCTCATATTGACATTCTGGTTGACAACACTGCTCAGCACAAGGTCTTCTCCTTTATGGACGGTTTCTCTGGTTATAATCAGATAAAGATGGCTCCCGAAGACATGGAGAAGACCACCTTTGTTGCTCAGTGGGGCACCTTTTGCTACAAGGTCATGCCTTTTGGACTAAAGAATGCTGGGGCAACATATCAGCGTGCCATGGTTGCTTTGTTTCATGACATGATCCATCATGAGATTGAAGTATAAGTTGATGATATGATTGCAAGGTCCCAGACCGAGGAAGAACACCTCGATCATCTGCAGAAGCTGTTTGACAGGTTGAAGTTGTACAAGCTGAGGCTGAACCCGAACAAGTGCACCTTCGGGGTGAGGTCTGGTAAGCTACTGGGTTTCATCATGAGCGGCAAAGGTATTCAAGTGGATCCGGCAAAAGTGAAAGCCATACAAGAGATGCCAGCTCCCAAGACAGAGAAAGAGGTCAGAGGCTTTCTAGGACGACTGAACTACATTGCCCGATTCATCTTACACCTAACTGCTACTTGTGAGCCAATCTTTAAGCTACTGAAGAAAGATCAAGTGGTACGTTGGAATGATGAATGTCAGGCCGCTTTCGAAAGGATCAAAGAGTATCTCCAAGAGCCATCCATCCTAATGCCAACAGTTGAAGGGAGACCTCTGATCTTATACTTGACAGTACTTGACAACTCAATGGGGTGTGTGCTGGGGCAGCATGACGAGTCTGGCCGAAAAGAGCATGCTATTTATTATCTTAGCAAAAAGTTTACCGACTGTGAGACCCGATACTCACTGCTTGAGAAAACTTGCTGCGCTTTGGCATAGGCTGCTCGCCGACTGAGACAGTATATGTTGACTCACACTACTCTATTGATTTCAAAGATGGATCCAATCAAGTATATCTTCGAAAAGCCTGCTTTGTCCGGAAGAATAGAAAGATGGCAGATGATCTTGACTGAGTATGACATCCAGTACACAACTCAAAAAGCAACCAAAGGAAGTGTATTGGCGGACCATTTGGCACATCAGGCAGTGGATGATTACCAGTCTATGAACTTTGAATTCCCGGACGAGAATATCATGGTAGTGACTGATTGTGAGACACCTGGACCGGATGAAGGACCTGAGTAAGGATCCCGATGGTCTATGTAATTTGATGGAGCTTCAAACGCTTTGGGTAATGGCATTGGCGCCGTGATCATATCTCATAAAGGCTCTCATACTCCGTTTACCGCCCGACTATGTTTCAACTGCACCAACAACATGGCAGAGTATGAAGCGTGCATCATGGGTCTTCGAGCTGCAATTGACCCAAGGATTAAGTTTCTGAGTGTCTTCGGAGATTCTGCTCTCGTGATCAGTCAGATCAAAGGCGAGTGGGATACGAAACACCCAAATCTTATTCCTTACAAGGAGTATGTGTGGACATTGCTTCCCCATTTCGAGGAGATAACCTTTGAACACTTCCCTAGAGAGGAGAATCAGTTGGCGGACGCGCTGGCTACGATGTCTTCTATGTTCAAAGTCAATTGGGACAACGAGGCTCCCCGGATCATTATTGAAAGATTGGATAAACCTGCACATTGCTGTGATCTTAAGACTGAAGAGGTAACAGAAAAGCCCTGGTTTCACGGAGTAAAAAAGTACCTTGAAGCTCAGGAATACCCCGAGGGTGCATCTGTTAATGACAAGAAGTTTCTGAGGAGGTTCACGGTGAAGTTCTTCATCAGCAATGGCATTCTTTACAAGCGTAACCATGATTCAACCTTACTGCGTTGTGTGAATAAGAATGAAGCAGAAAAGATCATGGCAGAGTTGCATGAAGGTACTTTCGGGACTCATTCCAGTGGACATACCATGGCAAAGAAAATCCTCCGGGCAGGATATTATTGGTCCACAATGGAAGCTGACTGTTATCAGCATTCTCGGACATGTCACAAGTGCAAGGTCTATACTGATAAGATGCACATACCTCCAGTTCCTCTGAACATCTTGACAGCGCCTTGGCCTTTTGTAATGTGGGGTATTGATATGATCGGCGAGATCAGACCTACGGCATCCAACGGGCATCGTTTCATCCTGGTAGCAATTGATTACTTTACGAAGGGGGTTAAAGCAGCTTCCTTTGCTACCGTAACCAAGAACGTCGTGGCACGGTTCATTCGGCACAATCTGATCTGTCGATACGGTGTACCAGAGAGGATCATTACAGACAATGGTACCAATCTTAACAACAAGATGATCACTGAGCTCTGCGAACAATTCAAGATACAGCATCATAACTCTTCTCCCTACCGGCCGAAGATGAATGGGGCTGTAGAAGCGGCTAATAAAAACATTAAGAAGATTGTGCATAAGATGACGGTGACATACAAAGATTTGCATGAGATGCTACCATTTGCTCTTCATGGGTACCGTACCTCAATACGGACTGCAACAGGGGCAACACCCTATTCCTTGGTTTATGGCATGGAGGCAGTCTTGCCTATTGAAGTTCATATACCCTCTCTTCAAATCATGAAGGATGCAGGTTTGAGTGAAGATGACTGGATTCAGACCCGACTTGATCAACTGAACCTAATCGACGAAAAAAGACTTACTGCTATTTGTCATGGCCAGACATACCAAAAACGGATGATCAAGGCATTTAATAAGAAAGTTAGACGATAAGAGTATCAAGTTGAGGACCTGGTAATCAAGCGCATTATCTTACCTTAAGGTGATCCCAGGGGCAAATGGACCCCTACTTACGAAGGGCCATTTGTGGTTAAGAACATCTTCTTAGGAGGGGTTATGATTCTAACCACCATGGATGGTGACGACCTTCCTCACCCCGTCAATGCAGACATAGTAAAAAGATACTACGCATAATCAAAGACCCGCTAGATTGACTGGTCTAGGCAAAAAAAAGGGCTTCCCGGCGAACCAAAAGGGTTCGGGCAAAAATAAGGGATGAAAATAAAAAAAATCTGTACACCTGGCAAGTCAAAAACCTGAAAAGGCGGCTTGGGCAAAAATGGGTATCCCGATGGACTGAAAACCCGAAAGGGCAGTCCAGGCAAAAATTAGGGATCAAAGCGTAACACTATGTCTCATTGGATCACCTCGCATCCAGACTTCAGTATCGACTATCAAGCTCGGACGACACTAATCAATCAGATTCATCTTCAACTAAGTAGCAAAGTGATGAGATGCTTGAAGATATAAAGGCAATAGTAGAGTTGGAACCCAGTGGGATTATTCACATAGCTGTTTTGTTTCCTTTTCACAAATTGTATAAATTCTATTTGTTCGGCGGCATTCTCTTACTAGGACGTCAGCCTCTTGTACAAAAACGCATATTTTCAGGCCAAACTTCAAAATCAATACAGATTCATTCTCAGAAATTTCAAGTTGTTTTTCCTTTATCTGTTTTGTTTTGCAAAGAACGTCCAATGTTCATTTTTGATATATGCATTTGATATTAATTGCTGATCATAAATATTTACATGCGAAACGAAAGATGAATTACTGGTAATATCAGAAACAGGGGTATAAGAAATGTCCAAGCTGTGTAGTTGTTTCGTCCACCAGGTACCAAGGTACATCCAGTTGAAGAATATGGCTAAGATACCTTCATTCCCCGCAGGGTAAGACAATAATGATAGCTCTCTCAGCTAAGACTTACAACTATGGACGAATCAGCAATACTCTCCTCAAGCAGAGTTAATCCACCATCAAGCGCTAAAAAGGTTTGGTATCCCCAAAAGGTCTTAATATTCTTCAACGAAGTATAAAGACATTCCCTAGCAAGCATAAGATCATCCCCAGCGAAGTTCTTTCCTTTCCCTAAGAAGGAGTTCAATCCTCAACAGATCCAGTGTCACCAGCAATAGTAATCCATCCCCAACGGAGTTCATCAGCGGAATCTCCAACAGAGTTTATCGTTAAAATCTTCAGCAGAATACCCCTTCCCCACAGAGTAATTCCCCACAGAGTAATTCCACTCAGAGTAATCTCTTCATCAGTTTATTCCCCAACGGAGTTCTTTTCTCCTGCAAGTTTATCCTCACAATCATCTTCGTCCACCATCCCTGGCGGAAGCAAAGCATTCAACTTTATTCTCCAGCAGCTCCGGGATTTATTTTCCCCAGCTAGGACACTGCATGTCCATACATCATGCTACATACATATACACATCATACCATATAATCTCATTTATTTTGAGAACATCATTTCCTGATACATATCATGCATTACATACAGCTAACCTTTACCTTTCAGGAAAGATACAATCAAAATTCAAGTTATGAAGCCCGGGTACGACCAGGAGAGTATCTTGATTCCTACAGCATATTATGAAGCCCGGATTACAACCGGATAACAATATCTGACTACCGCGAAGCCTGGATTACGACCAGATAGTGATATCTCTCAAAAGTAAGCTATTGAATCCCGGAGAACAACCGGATAATAGTTTATTCCCCAGTGAGCCGTGAAGCCCGGATTACGACTGGATAACAGCTCAGTAAGCACCATGAAGCCTGGATTCGACCAAATAGTGGTATATCATAAACACAAGCCGTGAAGCCCGGATCATGACCGGATAATATCTCAGCAAGTTATTGTGAAGCCTGGATTACGACCAGAAAGCAATACAAGACCATGAAGCCTGGATTACGACCAGGTAATGATAGACGATGTTGTGAAGACTGGATTACGACCAGGTAGCAACCAAGAGTACTACGAAGCCTGGATTTCGACCAGATAGTGGTATGATACATCGTGAAGCCTGGATTACAACCAAATAGCGTTAAGGGACACTGTGAAGCTTGGATTACGACCAAATAATAGTTTACCCAGCCAGTTACTGTGAAGCCCGGATTCGACCGGATACTAGTAAACCCAACAGTCAAAAGGAAGCCCAGATGCGACCGGATAACCACTTGAATTGTTCTGAAGCCTGGATTTCGACCAGATAAGAAGTAAGGTATTGTGAAGATTGGATTCGACCAGATAGCAGTACGTGACACCATGAAGCATGGATTTGACCAGATAATGGTATAACACATTGTAAAGCCTGAATTACGACCAGATAGCGGTACAAGGCACTGTAAAGCTTGGATTCCGACTAAATAGCAATTTACATGGACAGTTACTAAGAAGCTCGGAGTCGGCCGAATATTAGTGTGCCCTAAATTCAAGTTGAAGCCCAGATACGACCGGATAACCATTTGATTTATTCTGAAGCCTGGATTTCGACCAGATAAGAAGTGAGGTATTGCAAAGCCTGGATTACGATCGGATAGCAAGTTTAATCTCATCTCCCCAGTAAGTCACTGTAAAGCCTGGATTACGACCATATAGCAGTCTGTCTTATCACTATGAAGCCTGGGTTGCGACTAGATAGTAGTTCACTCTCACCTCTTCAACAAAGATGATTCCTCAGTAGAATAACGGACGACCGACGTTCCTAAACTTCAACAGAGATGATTCCCCAGTAGAATAACGAACGACCGAAGCTCCTAAAGTTCTATTTCTCCTAAGACAAAGAACAACATTCCCCAGCGGAATCTCCCTCAACAACAGGTATACAAGCTCTCGCTAAGGAATCTCTTACGCGATCGACACTCCTTCAGATGGCATCGTTAAGCCAATCTCCCATCATCAATCTCCAGATGGCATCTGTAAGCCCATTCCTGACATCACAAGACAAATACTACTTCATGCGAGTGCAAATTTCTGGGCACTCTAGTGTTCAATCATCTTCCACCTTCGGATCACGAAAGGCCCGAATGCTAATCTATATCCTCAGGTTTAAGAAGATTGAACAGGGGCAACTGTTGTACCCCAAAATTTTCCCTCCCATATTTCTCAATACATGTCAAGAATCATCTCCAAGTTGTCCAAGATGGCTCAAGAATTGGACAGTCAAATCACCTCCTAAGGCAGTCAATTCAAAATTAGGGTTTTGTGTTGCATCAAGGTCCTCACATACAAATGGTCTCAAATGCTCCCCAATGTCCTAATATATTCTCAAGTTCATCCATGTCAAATTTCAAGCCTTGCAGAGAAAGTTTGGTCAGTCAATTGCTCAAGAGGTCCAAAAATCGACTGTGCTAGGGCAAAAGTCAACTGTGACCCAAATACAGTCAAACCTCAAGATTTTTTGTCAACATTCTCATTTTGAAGTATAATTCATCATTTTATCAAGGGTTGATCATGATTCATCAAGGATTGCTCAAGATTCATCAAGATTCAAAAGTTGCTAAATTAGGGTTTTGTAGGAAAAGTCAACTCAAATTTGACCAAGCATAACTTTCTCATACTTTATGAGAAATGACCCATCCAAAGCTCATTTTGAATAGGATGAAATTTCCTACAATACATAATCACACCCCAAGATCAAGAAATTCTCTCACAAAAAGTTACAAATTTGGACATTATAGGTCTTTTTTGAAAGTCAACAAAAACACCTTTTTTTTCCAAAGCTTATAACTTGAGCATGGAATATCAAAATGCGATGAGACCAAAAAGGTTGGTTAGAAGACATCTCAGGGTTTTTAAAAGGTCTAAGAACACTTCCAAAAGTTCAAAATTGAATAAGTTATGAATTGTTGAAGTTGGGCATTTTTCCAAAATTGCCAAAAGTCAACTATCCTCCAAACTCCAATTTTTGACAAAAGGGCCCACTTTTTTCCACTTGATTTGGTCTTATCACACCACATACGTGTCCCATATTCAATTTCATGACCAATAATTTATTTTTCTATTTTATTTAATTTTTATTGATTTAATTCATTTTAAATTAATATTAATTCAAATAAAATCCAAAAATTAATGGAATGAGATTTTTGTGATCATTACAGCTTTCAATTATCATGATTCACATAATGAAATTCGCATAAAGCATTGTTGTGCACAAAATATTTGATTTGAGGCATTTTTGGAAACTTGATAATGGAAGATCAAATCATATCTCAATTCTTCAATTCCCATGGATTTAAGCCCAAGTTTTTAACCTAATTGCTTCCAATATACATGTACAAGCCAGGCATAACAAAGACACAACCTGAAACTGCAAGAAACGGCCAAACAGAACTTGAGAAAAAGCTTGAAAACCTTGAATCGGAAATCCACACTAGAGGCAAATTGGAGGCCAAATCTCAACGTGGTGTTCTTGCCTGACATCCAACGAAGCTAAAGCGATCAGAATCAAGTCCTGAGACCACCAGAATCGCACTGTAAGTATTCAAGAACGTGGCCCTGAACACGAAATCCAACCCTCTGATTCTTGCATCCTTTCACTAAAATATTTGCATATTTGTGTCTGTCGTATCATTTAGAACATTTTTGCAATATTTGATTTTGTTTTGGTAGCCTGTACAGCCATGCCCGAAGCTAGGGTTTTGGTTTTTGCTTTTTAGGCGTTTGAGTTACAGGAAAAAATGGAGCAAGCCATGGCCATGGATGGATTTAGGAGAACGAAACGAGCACGGGGATGATTTTAGGTTGCATTTATATTGCTTGTAAGTTGTTTTAGGAGGAACCTACGGATCTTGCCGCGGATAAAAATTCGCAAGTAAGAAACCAGTGACTCAACGAAGAAGACGATGTCGCGTCTCCCTCCCATTCATCCTTTTAAAACTCACGCGCTTTATTTTTTTTTGTTTACAACATATTGATTGTTTTTGCATATAATGTTCTCCACTTATCCAATTAACAAAAGCGTGTCACAGCTTAGCTGGCAAGGCGTTAGTGCATGATCCATTGGGACCTGGGTTTGAATCCCAGGTCCCCCAATATTTGTTATGATTTTTCTCCAGGAAATTGTATGCAGCGTCCAAGGTGTGGCTCACCATATTCCTCATGGATCCAGGCGCTAGATGGCCTCTAGGCCAAATCCAAGGGTCCAGATTGCAAGCTCATCATACTTCTTAGTCAAAGGCACGCGCTGGATTGGGAAAGTCAAACAAGGCTGAACGTTAATAGGCCAAACAATTGCCAGACTCACCACCTATTTGGGCCCAACACCCCCCTTGGTTATTTCTTCTCATATTTCATTTTTTTATTATTTGATTGTTTTATTAATTATTATTATTATTTACACTAACCAATTATTTTTCTTAATAAAATCAGAAAACATAAAAAATATTATTTTTATTTATTAAATTTAATTTCATCACTCTATTTTTGTAAATGATTATTAACCAATTAATTTAGTTTTTAATTAGGTACAATTTTAATATTCTTTTGCAATAAATTAAAAAGTAATATAGAATTAGGTTTTTTTTAATAATTTTAATCAATGTTATTTTATATTCCTTAAATATAAAAAAATCCAAAAATATTTTCATTAATTAATTAATTTAATTATTAACCTAGATCTAATTTCCATTTAATCCAAAAATAACAAAAATCTTTTCTTTAAATAAAAAGGGGTCAAAACCCTAAAAATATGCCGATCTAATTTTCTCGCACGCGTCTTATTTTTATCCAATATTGTAATTGCTTCTGGTATGTAATAATTAATTAGGACTTTCTTTATTTATCGCTTTATTTTTACTTTCCGCAATTTAAATTAAAGGGTTTGTCTTTGGCGATGTAAATACCCGACGCCTTGTAATAGCTTAGATTTAATTTCCCACAATTTAATTTCCGCACAATATTAACTGTTAGATGTTTGATAAATAGGAAATGCATGACAAAATCAATCTTTAACTTAAAATCAACAATAGCTCACCCATGACATGTACAGATAAAATTAACCGAACTAACACACTCGCACATGCCACTCGTAGGGTACACTTCACTTGGTTGCCTTGAACGTGGTCATTGAGTATATGAAGTTTTAGGGGTCGCCCTCTTGTCCAAAGATCATAGTTGCCTCGAAACGTTTGCCTCAGAAAAATGATCTAAGACATTAGGGTTACCGCTAAGGCGTCCAAGCGTTGCTTTAGTGACCACACGTCCCTTAATTGAATTGACCCAAAAACTCCAACGACGATGCTTCCTACTCCTCAATAGTGGGATATCATTGTCTAAAGGACATTTGTACATATTAATTCCTTTTTCGAGTAGGTAGATGGTTCTTAAGTACTTGCTCCTTTTAAAACAAAATGAAACTTTTTGCACCTACACTCTCTTCAAAACAAAAACTCTTTTCAAACCCACAAACACAAAGAAAAGCAAACTTTTGAAAACACAATGAGCAAGTACCTAAGAGCCCATGGATAACCACAGATAGAAAGGGTGCTAACACCTTCCCTTTCTATAATCTACCCCCCGAACCCGAGAAACATCTCAAAAAAAGGAATTTTTCTGTGCTTTTTTCCTTTCCTTGTTGGATAAAATAAAAGACGGTGGCGACTCTTGCTTACCGCGACATTTTGCAAAAACAAACGCAAATGCGAACCAACATTCCAAAACAGTCAGTTCTCATTCCCACCGATCACATTCATCTTCAGTGAATGGCGATGCAATGATATATATTCTATTTCTACCTTCAGTGAAAGTTGGTAGATCACCATCAGTGAAAGTTGCTGTTTGTCATCTTTTTGCTACCCTCAGTGAATGTTGGTAGTTCATCGTCAGTGAACGGCGATGCTATGATATATTCTCTCTCTACCTTCAGTGAAATTTGGTAGGACATCGACAATGAACGTCGATGTTTGTCATCTTTTTGCTACCCTCAGTTAACATGGGTAGTTCATCGTCAGTGAACGGCGGTGCTATGATATTTCTTCTCTCTCAACCTTCAGTGAAATTCGGTAGGACATCGACAGTGAATGTTGATGTTTGTTATCTTTCTCTCTGCCTTCAGTAAACTTCGGTAGCTTCGCCTTCGATAGAAGTTGGTGTATCCTTTAACCATTTTACCATCCTCTTTGATTCATGTCTTTTGATCCACCAGTGATTTATTTTCCTGGTGGGGTTGCTCCCTTGTTTATTTATTGTGTTACATC
Source organism: Vicia faba (assembly GCA_948472305.1). Classification (NCBI taxonomy): domain Eukaryota; kingdom Viridiplantae; phylum Streptophyta; class Magnoliopsida; order Fabales; family Fabaceae; genus Vicia; species Vicia faba. Next base: position 1,141,860,241 of record OX451736.1, read on the forward strand.
CCCAATGGTGATTTGCGTCCCTTTGGAATTGTCCATGCGCATTCCTGATCATAAACATTTGCATGGCATCTTAGGGCCAAAAATAGGATTTGTTTTATATTTAAGTATCTTCGATCGCGTCGAAACAAAGATTTTTAACCTTGGAATCTCCGGATAGAAGAAGTTTAAATAAGGGCAGCTGTTGTACCCCAATTTTTGCCCCTAAGATCCCTTCATCATACCATGATGATTCATTCACAACAAGATCACACTAAGATTCTTGTTCCCCTCCCTATATTTAGCTTTGCCCTTTTGAGGAATCACCAAGCACCTTGACTTATGTTATTTTGTGATCATGAATATTGTTTTTGTCTTGATTTCTTCTTTTAACTAAATAAAATGCAATGTTGGTTTGTCTTGCTTGTTATCCATGTAGGTAAAGGCAATGGGATTTAACAAGTTACCCCATGGGTTCATGAGTTTATTTCCATGCCCTAGTCAATAAAGCTTGAGAAGTTCAAACCTTACCATTGGATTGGTTTTGGAAGAATTGGCATGGAAAGGTTGTTTTGGTTCATCACATTTCAAGGTTATCAAATTTGGTTGAAAAGCACAAGGGGTTGATTGGAGAAGTTTTCATGGTTGGACAAGATTTTATTCCATTTGGTCACAAGTGCATATTTCTCTCAATATTCAAGATATGGAAGTGGTTTTGGTGGCTACGAGTTCTCATTATCATCCTCAACAACGTTTATTTACAAATCATGTATGTTGGTACAAGAAGTTTGTTCAAAATTATCAAAGTTCCTCAAAGCATTCTCTTGATCTAAGGAGCTAGGGTTTTGAACTTTAAAGGAATATATCTTGCTCATATCTTGGTATTTTTGAGTGATTCTAAAGACATATTTCTCTTCAAATGTTTATCAACAAATCACTTCAAAAGTTTCAAGGAGTTATCATGAGGAAGAGACTTAATGAGGAAGAAAGATTACAAGTCCTCCAGATGAATCCCCAATTTTCCATGTGCGACTTCAAATGGTCATTACTTGGTCAATTTTTATTACCTTGAGCCCATTCATTTTCCATAATTATCTTGAAGGTGTGATTTTTATTCCTTCTTTTATGTGCAAAGTGAGAAAATGGATGGAAGTTTCCTTAAGGATGTAAGACATTCTAGGTCATTTCATGATTTTTTGCCAACTTCAACAATTCATAACTCTCTCAATTTTTGGAGATTTTGAATGGTTCAAATTTCAAAATGACATTCAAGAGATGTAGTTCGTTCCATCTTCTTTAGTCAAGAGCAAATTCCAAGTGGAAGGCCATGTTTGGATGCAAGACATTATAGGTCATTTTTGAAGAAGAACTTGAAATATTTCTAAGTATGGAAAGTCAACTCTTTTTCTCCAACTTTGACTCAACACAACTTTCAGCTCAAGCATCCACTTGATTCCATTCTTTTTCCATTGCAAAGTTTGTAACCTCATCTTTCTAAAGCATCAAGAATCATGCCCTAAGACCCCTTGAGCTGAGAATGCCATGGTTTTGAAACTGGTAACTTGGAACTAAAGTTTCCTCACAAGTTAGATTTTGAAATCTTTGTTTTGGCTTCTTATCACAAGTTTTCCACGCGTTTTTGCCTCTAAACATGTTTAGTGAACTTACAGAATGGATTAGCACAACAAAACGTGCGTTTTGGATGAGTTTTGATCAAGTTTAAAGTCACACTTTTCTTGTTTGCAACTTCACACGATTTCCCTCCAAACTTCATCATTTCACACGTTTGAACATTCCATTTGATTCCCTATAAATAGAGGGTCATTCCCCATTCATTTTCTCAAGCTTGGATAGCCAGAATCACCCTGCCAAACTTGTTCCACAACTCAGAATTCAGTAACTTCAAAATCCATTCTCAAGCGTTTTTCAATCCAATTTTTCCATCAATTCAGCTTCCTTGATCTTCCCTGAAGCTAACCACATAATTACATTCAAGAATCATGCCCTATACTGCTCCATAGAAGTCCAGTTTCAGAGCTCTGCAACTCAACTTGAAAAGGTAGATTCCTTCATCAATTCTTCAAAACTCTGATATCATTGTGTTGCTCTCACTGCCCTAGTTCTAGTCGCCACACTTACCTTTTACTGGAAACACATTTTGACCATGAAATTTCAAATCCCTTTTCAAAACTTTCCTTCCAAATTGCTTGAGCTATAGTTTAAATAAAATTGGCACGAGGGTGTGGTTGTCTTCGTCTTGAAGAGACGAAGCGAACGACATAGGTCTGAGCTTCTGATTTTACAGTTTGAGAGACCTATAAATCATGTTGGCTGGAGGTTGAAGATGACCTACGTGTCATCTTCCAACCAATGATGGCACGTCACTTATTATTTTTGAAAATCTGATTTATATTTGATTATGTACTTTATTCACTAATGACCATGATATGCACAGTGCGCCAGATCCCTTGGATTTGATTACTAACACATTTTGACTCTCATCCAATGGTCCACATATTTTTACTTTTATTTTCTTTTATGATTTTTATATTTTAATTGTTTAAAATTTCAAAAAATCAAAGAAAAAATTAGATTATATGTTGCTGTATGTTATCTTTTTGCTACCCTCAGTAAATGTTGGTAGTTCATCGTCAGTGAACGGCGATGCTATGATATATTCTCTTTCTACCTTCAGTGAAAGTTGGTAGGACATCAGCAATGAACGTCGATGTTTGTCATCTTTTTGCTACCCTCAGTGAACGTTGGTAGTTCATCGTCAGTGAACGGAGGTGCTATGATATTTCTTCTCTCTCAACCTTCAGTGAAAGTCGGTAGGACATCGGCAGTGAACGTCGATGTTTGTTATCTTTCTCTCTGCCTTCAGTAAACTTCGGTAGCTTCGCCTTCGATAGAAGTTGGTGTATCCTTCGACCATTCTACCATCCTCTTTGATTCAGGTCTTTTGATCCACCAGTGATTTATTTTCCTGGTGAGGTTGCTCCCTTGTTTATTTATTTTGTTACATCCCCAATTGTGATTTGCGTCCCTTTGGAATTGTCCATGCACATTCCTGATCATAAACATTTGCATGCTATCTTAGGGCCAAAAATAGGGTTCATTTTATATTTAAGTATCTTCGATCGCGTCGACATGAAGATTTTTAACCTTTGAATCTCTGAATAGAAGAAACTTAAATAAGGGCAGCTGTTGTACCCTAATTTTCCCCCTAAGATCCCTTCATCATACCATGATGATTCATTCACAACATGATCACACTAGGATTCTTGTTCCCCTCTATATATCTTGCTCATATCTTGGTATTTTTGAGTGATTCCAAAGACATCTTTCTCTTTAAAGGGTTATCAACAAATCACTTCAAAAGTTTCAAGGAGTTGTCATGAGGAAGAGGCTTAATGAGGAAGAAAGATTACAAGTCCTCCAGATGAATCCCCAATTTTCCATGTGTGACTTCAAATGGTCATAACTTGGTCAATTTTTATTACCTTGAGCCCATTCATTTTCCATAATTATCTTGAAGGTGTGAGCTTTATTCCTTCTTTTATGTGCAAAGTGAGTAAATGGTTGGAAGTTGCCTTAAGGATGTAAGACATTCTAGGTCATTTCATGATTTTTTCCAACTTCAACAATTCATAACTCTCTCAATTTTTGGAGATTTTGAATGGTTCAAGTTTCAAAATGACATTCAAGAGATGTAGTTCGTGCCATCTTCTTTGGTCAAGAGCAAATTCCAAGTGGAAGGCCATGTTTGGATGCAAGACATTATAGGTCATTTTTGAAGAAGAACTTGAAATATTTCTAAGTATGGAAAGTCAACTCTTTTTCTCCAACTTTGACTCAACACAACTTTCAGCTCAAGCATCCACTTGATTCCATTCTTTTTCCATTGCAAAGTTTGTAACCTCACCTTTCTAAAGCATCAAGAATCATGCCCTAAGACCCCTTGAGCTGAGAATGCCATGATTTTGAAATTGGTAACTTGGAACTAAAGTTTCCTCATAAGTTAGATTTTAAAATCTTTGTTTTGGCTTCTTATCACAAGTTTTCCATGCGTTTTTGCCTCTAAACATGTTTAGTGAACTTCCAGAATGGATTAGCAAAATGAAACACGCGTTTTGGATGAGTTTTGATCAAGTTTAAAGTCACACTTTTCTTGTTTGCAACTTCACACGATTTCCCTCCAAACTTTACCATTTCACATGTTTGAACATTCCATTTGATTCCCTATAAATAGAGGGTCATTCCCCATTCATTTTCTCAAGCTTGGATAGCCAGAATCACCCTGCCAAACTTCTTCCACAACTCAGAATTCAGAAACTTCAAAATCCATTCTCAAGCGTTTTTCAATCCAATTTTTCCATCAATTCACCTTCCTTGATCTTCCCTGAAGCTAACCACATAATTACATTCAAGAATCATGCCCTATACTGCTCCATAGAAGTCCAGTTTCAGAGCTCTACAACTCAACTTCAAAAGGTAGATTCCTTCATCAATTCTTCAAAACTCTGATATCGTTGTGTTGCTCTCATTGCCCTAGTTCTAGTCGCCACACTTACCTTTTACTGGAAACACGTTTTGACCATGAAATTTCAAATCCCTTTTCAAAACTTTCCTTCGAAATTGCTTGAGGTATAGTTTATATAAATTTGGCGCGAGGGTGTGGTTGTCTTTGTCTTGAAGAGACAAAGCGAACGACATAGGTCTGAGCTTCTGATTTTACAGTTTGAGAGACCTACAAATCACGTTGGCTGGAGGTTGAAGATGACCTACGTGTCATCTTCCAACCAATGATGGCACGCCACTTGTTATTTTTGAAAATCTGATTTATATTTGATTATGTACTTTATTCACTAATGACCATGATATGCACAGTGCGCCAGATCCCATGGATTTGATTACTAATGCGTTTTGACTCTCATCCAATGATCCACATATTTTTACTTTTATTTTCTTTTATGATTTTTATATTTTAATTGTTTAAAATTTCAAAAAATCATAGAAAATTCATTTTAAGTCCAAAAAATCTGAAAAATTATTTTGATTATTCTCTTTTTTATTTTTATTTTTTCACAATTTAATTTTGTGTTTTGGTATTTTTTATAAATTTACAATTTATTTGAATCGTATTAAATGTTTAAAAATACTTTTATACATTTTTAAATTCTGAAAAAATCATGGAGTGATCCAATAATATTGTGACAAATATTGGTGACCTTATTTTATTTTTGTTTCTGACTTTACTATTTTTTTTATCATTTTTGGTTTATTTTACCCATTTCTTTTAATTTTAAAAATAGTTTCTGACTTAAAAAAAATTACCAAAAAATTTGTAAAATTAATTGAGCCTTTTTTCTGATTTTTCTATGGTCTTACTTTTTATTTCTTGATTAATTTGAACATAGTTGATATTTTTCTCTTTATTTTCTATTTTTAAACATTATTTTTAAACCCTTTTGTATATATTAAAATGTAATATTATTTTGTGACTATTTTCTGGCTGATCTTGGGTTAAATTTTGGATCATGATCTTTATTAACATCATTGGATCCATGGGTTGAGTTTAAATCCACAAAAATGGATGAATGATTTTAATAATAGTTTGATTAAATTTAATTCAAAAGTGGTTTGTATATTCTCTCACATCCCTCTTCATCTCATCCCCTTCTTATTGCATTGAATGTTGTTGGAGCATGATCTCTATATCATGTTTCAGAACAAATGGTGCATAGATTGCTATTGACCGGCCTCAAAATAGGTGCGACTTCTATATAAGTCCACTTACGGTTTCTTAAAATAGCGCTAAATTTTGTCCCGATTCGAATAAATGATCATTCATGGCCTAAAATTATGTTTGCAAGCCCAAGTATGGTAATTTGATCTCTTTGATCCAATAACCTTGAGATTCATTGTGTGGAGGCTTTGATTCTACCAATTCTCTAATGGATCTACAACACTTTTGGTCAACGCGGATCACTTAAACATCGTTGATCATTAAATGGCACTTGTGAGAATTCTAAATGGATGATATACTTGACAAAAAGCAAATGCAACTTGTTGTATGGAGGCCTTGGTTCTACCAATCCTCTAATGAGTTTCAAATGCAAGCTTCAAGATGGTCATCCAACTAATCACTAATTATTTACTTATTTTACTTTATGCTTTTATTTTTTTTATGCTTTATGTACCATTTACTTTTAGCATTTACATTTCATGCCATTTTCATCTTTGCTAATTTGGACATTTACTTTCTTGTCATTTTTACTTTGCTTACTTGAGCTTTTTTTTTTTTGAGATACTTCATAATCAACATATACCATAAAAATCTTTAATGGTACTTGGACTATTTGGTTACTATCCTTGGCATTATGGAGCATGGGACTTTTTCTTCTTCTTGGATTAGGATTAGAAACCTTGGCCTATCTTGGAGACCTTGTGATCTTATCTGATTATTTTGTCTGGAGTTCTTGAGGTTTACCTCAAGACATTGGGTTACTTGTTTGTTTTTGTGTGCAGGTTTTTGTGATTACACCCTTTGTTTGTAATCTGGAATTCACCTGTATACAACCGTTACTCTGCCTAATTTTTGTGAAGACTTAATACACTTGAAGTTTTATTCTCTCAAGAGGTCTAGTATTTTTTTTGCTTGATTGGTTTCAATCTAAGGAATGAAAATTCTATCTTGGCTCATAATGTCAAGTATTGGCTTCTTTTTGGTTAAATGGTTCTTATCCCTAAATTTTACCTTATGCTTTAGGATAGTCCCTTCTTCTTTAATTTCAAAAATCTTCTTCCTCCTTTTGAAAATTCTTCTTGTTTTTAAACTTAAACCAATTTCATAATAAACTTGGACTTATGTCCATGCATTTTCAAAACATTTTCATAAATAAACTCCAATCAACTTAATAATACCTTGACATTTTTTGTGAGAAGACTAAAAGTCAATCAATCTCATTTCAAAGCATTTTGTCACTTTGGCTTTTATCTTTAAAATTTTCTCAAAAGATTAAACTCTTCTCAATCCTTGTAGTGATGCAAACAACTATACTTCTACAATATGTAGTGAAGAGAGATATTTTCCACTTGGGTGTTGAGTGAGGCATTGTTAATTTTAAGATCCAGGCCATATCCTCCACTTTGAGATGATGCAAATTCTCCTTTCTCATAATTGTGGGTAGTAGGTATGTTTTCCACACGGACAGTGACAATGATGTTTTATCTCATAAAATTAACCAACATATTTGTGTTTTAAATTATTAAAAGAGGAACTACGTGTACCCTGATCCCCTATTGCACGAAAATGTGGTACATAGGCACTAAAGGTTCGTAACCGCGACGGGTGCAAAAATTATAAAATAAATATATTTCTTTTCTCACCTCCACCATCCATTTTTATACAACATTTTTTATAGCCAAAATATACAGATTTCACAAAGAGGTTCCTGCGGAGTACCGTAGATGTTTAGGGTGCTAATACCTTCCCTTTGCATAACCAATCCCCTTACCTTGAATCTTTTCCCTTCTTTTTGGGTTATTCTCTCTTTTCCCATTACTTTGGAAACAATAAAGTGCGGTGGCGATTTTTATTTTGATTTGTATAAAGTCTAGTCAACCCAATGACTTTGTCTTAAACATTTATACTACTACACACTTCACCAATAACAGATTTCCTTGATCCATCAAACTCTTTCACAATGATGCTACTCGAGCATATAGGCGTTTCTTGATATTTCAACTTCATAAGAGTACTCCTCGGTATAACGTTTAAAGAGGATCCATTATCAATCAACACATTGGATAGTGAACCATTCTTGTAATTCATGGAGATGTGGACGGACAGGTTGTGATTCCTTCCTTCATCTGGAAATTCATCATCGCAGAAACTCAAGTTATTACATGACATAATGTTCCCTACTACACTGCTGAATTGGTCTACTGGCATATCACTCTCCACAAAAGCTTGGTCCAATACCCTCATCAAAGATTCTCTGTGAGCATATGAGTTCATCTATAAAGCCAAGATAGAAATTTTTGAAGGAGTCTGCAGTAGCTGATCTACAATTCCGTAGTCTCTTATCTTGATTATCTTCAAAATATCATCCACTTCTTTCTCTAACGTAGCTCCACTAGTCTCACCCGCAGCCTTCTTGGGTTCAACATTCTCAACAATTTTCTTTCCAGCACTAACATCTCTTCGAACAACTGGTGCAAACACACGCCGCTGTAGGTCACCCTGCTAGTTTCAGCAATATTCCCAACATCAGGCATTGGCTGGATGGGAACTTCCACTCTATCCTCTAAGATTGTAGCGCTGTATTTGTAGGGCACAACCTTTTCTGATCTGTAGGGGATAGGACCCGACAAACTAATCACCAATGGGGTAAGAACTGGCTTGCTATAATACTCAACTTCAAGATGGGAGGGTTCCCCAAAAAAAGGTACAATGACGTTTACCCCATCTTCAATATAATCAGTCATTATTGAGTCATTTCTGGAAAACAAATCCTCATCTGAGGAGAAATACTCATATGCGGAGGCATACTCTTCATCCGACTCTTCTTCAGTCAAACAAACCTCAACCATATCAACTTCATGGTAATCATCCCTTTGACTTGTAACCTTGATAATTCCGTTAGCTAACAATGATTGAACACCCTTCTTCATGATTGAACATCCTCGGGAATTTTGACAACAAACTCAGCAAGATCCATATTGGTGTTCCACCTGACCAGCCATATGGCAGAAGGTAGCATGCAATTGCACAAGGTCCTCATTAATATACTCTACATAAAAAATTCTGAGTTCTCCAGGACATCTAGAAACCATATTCACCTCCTATTCATACTCTGCCTTAGGCCTGATTATATGGATAAGGCCCTCATCCATCATCTTTTGTAAATCATCCTTTATCTTATCGCAACCCTGTATGTATGTACTGCAAATAGCACAACCGGAATGGTCATGCGTATAGTAGCTAAATTCACAAAGGTTTGCATGCATTTTCACCAAATCTCCTCTAACCAAATTAATATCAAAAATCTGGAAGTCGCCTGGACAATCGGCCACCATATTCACATCATTTACTCCCCCATGCTTGGGTAGAGGATTGTCTTTCACATTAGGTCCCACGTCCTTGAAATATAGAACACTAGACTTCACCAACTTCTGCACCTCAGTCTTCAAAGGATAAAAATTCTCAACATTATGCCCTAGTGCTCTCTGATGAAAAGCACATGTTTGGTCTGCCTTGTAATACCAAGGAAATGGTGATGGTACGGTGGGATATGGTCGGGTTTGAACCAACTTCTTCTGAATCAATGCCGGTAGTAACTCTGTATAGCTCATAGGAATAGGTTCATAACTCTCCCTTATCCGACTATACCCTTGATTCCCCTGCTGATAAGTAACAATAGTTGGAGCTGCACCCATAATTGGAGTAACTAAGGCGACTTGCTGATGACACTGATAATTCCTTCTAGGAGTATTAACCCTCCTCTCTTGTATAACATCATTTGAATCCCCTTCCTTCTTCTTGGTAAACCCATAAGATGGTTTCTTCACACCTCCAGAACTTTCACTCTTCGTTAAATGACCCTCTCTTACAGCCTCTTCTAAGCGTATACCCATTCCTACAATTTCAGTAAAGTCACTTGGCGCACTTGCTACCATCCTCTCGTAGTAGAAAGCACCCAGCGTTTTCAAGAAAATCTTAGTCATCTCCTTCTCTTCCATGGGAGGAATCACTTGGGCGGCTACCTCACGCCATCTCTGTGCATATTCTTTGAATGATTCTCTGTCTTTCTGAACCTTGGCCTTGAGTTGATCACGTCCAGGCGCCATGTCCATGTTGTACTTGTATTGTTTGATGAATGCTTCTCCCAAATCATTGAAAGTATGGATATTGGCACTGTCCAAACTCATATACCACTTCAGTGCAGCACCGATCAAACTATCCTGAAAAAAATGAATCAACAGACGCTGATCATCAGTATGGATAGACATTCTCCTCGTGTACATCACCAGATGAGCCCGAGGGAAAGTGTTGCCCTTGAACATCCAAAACTCTAAGACCTTAAACTTAGCAGGTATCTTAACATTCGGGACCAAGCATAACTCATTCACATTCTGCCCAAATAACTCTTTTCCCCTGAGGGCCTTCATCTCTATTTGCATCTTGTCAAATTGCTCTTGAAAATCATCCATTCTATCATAAAGACCCAAGTCTTCACTCGTTGGAGGGAAAGGACGACACACATCATCATTCACAAACAGAACCATATTCACAGAAGGAGGCGCAGCAGGAGTAACATGCACCATAGGAGGTGCCGGAGTAACAATAGTCTAAACAATCAGAGTATCTTGAGACCCAAAGATTGAAACCTTTAGGTGCAAAATTCTCTGGTATTCCCCATGGATAACCTTGAGGCATGCGATTTTGAACAATAGCTAGAGTAGCAGATACAGGACCAGTCGAAGCTTCAGTAGTTGCCCTTGTTGGTTGAGGTTGGACACTCGGGGACTGATTCTGAGCAGCCACCATAGCTTCCATCAGAGTAGTCAGATTGGCCATTCTGGCCTTCAAAGCAGAAACCTCCTCGCGCAGCTCGTGATTCTCTTATTCTAAGTTTTCCATCTTCTTTATGAAATTAGCCCGAGTGTTATAGTGGTGAGTCATCTTGCTGAACGAAGTAAAGAAGCTTGGTAAGACACCTGGATATGCATAACAAATGCAAGAAATATGTGCAATATGATGCATGATATGCAATGCACATGATTTTTATTTTATTTAATATTTCAAGGGATTTAAAATTTATGGACATATTGCAAATATCAAGGTAATTACGTATTTGAAATACTGAAAAAAATTTATTATAACAACTCCAAAATGGATTACAAGTTTCAATGATCCCAAGTACAAGATGAAAATAAAATCTAAAACCCTGAAAAGCAAAACTGATGGAGATCACTCTATACGCTGGCACTTCCCCGTGAGCCTGGCAATCTGAGCTTTCAAGCTCTGGTTTTCTTCCGCATATCTGATGGCAACCTCCTTCTAATCACCTGAATCAGGAAGTGAGTAATCAGCATCTGATTGAGGTTTAGGAGAAAATAAATGCCCTTGCCTCTCCATAGCCTCTATTGCTCTACTCTCAAGGATCTCAATCAAGTCGTCCTTCTCCTTTAAGTCAGCTTTATTGGAAATCTCTAAAGTTTGGAACTTGTTCTTCCAAGCGTCCTTTTCCTGTTGCATCCTGACCAAAGCAAGCTGCAGCTCTTCTAGATCATCTGATAAGGGAGAAGTGGTCTTCACAAATAGATCAGGCATGGGTGTTTCCCGGGAATACGACATCTTCAACTGAATAGCTCTCGTTTGGACCCACTGAAGATATGGCTCAAAATAAACAGCACCCCTAGGTCCCATATCCTTGCCACTCTTCTTATGAATGTGATGCCAGGCCATCATAATCTGATCCTTAGCTTCCCTACGATCTTCTCCCTCCCTCAGAAAGAAACTACTCAAATGCATACTATTTGGTTTATCCCTCATCGGATAACCAAGTTGCCGCTGTGCAAGAACATGGTTATAGTTAATTCCTCCCTTTCTACCAAGAAGAGGTACATTAGGGAAACTACCACAACTGTCAATAATCTCTATATCCTGGTAAGCTCGATGATACCAATCAATATCCGAGTGAGTATGTTCCATGATCTTAGGAGCCCAACGGGGTTCCTTCTTGACATCCCAAAAAGCATCAGACTGAGGCATATGAGAGATAAACCACCAGTACAACAGAGGCGTGCAATAGATAATCATCCCCCCGTGATAAGAATTTCGAAGATGAATAGAGTAATAAGCATCACCCAACAAGGTAGGAACTGAGTTTCCAATCATAGAGATCCTTATAGCATTAATATCAACAAACTTGTCCACATTAGGAAATAAGAACAACCCGTAAGCAAGTAGAGCAAAGATGGCCTCAAAAACGACTGTACTCTTAATCCTGGAAAAGTAACGCGCTTTATCCAATAAGAATTGAGCTAGTAATCCTCTAATCCCTCCTTTAGTAGTCATATGGGCTTCCACCTCAGACTTCCCCAGATGAATCAAAGCAGCAATCTGATGTGGTTTTGGCTCACCCTCCAAACCAATAAAAGGAACGCGATTGGTAACAGGTAAATCCAATAGATAAGAATACTCCTCTAGTGTGGGCATCAAATGATAGTCGGGAAAAGTAAAGCAATGATACATTGGATTATAGAACTGGACCAAGGTCGAAAGAATACCCTTCTTTATATTCAGCTTCATGAAAGGAATAATGGATCCACACTTCTTCCGAAAGTCTACAGAACACTTGATCTCGGGAATTAGACTGATCAACTCATCTATCTTGGGATCCTTGAAAATGTACTTCCCGATCTTTCTCTTTCCAGAATCCATGGTTAAAAAGTACCTGAGATATTCACAAATGGTCAACCTTTAAGTCCCTTGAAATATGATTTCTTCAAAAGATGCTTATGAGTGCATGGATGCAGTATGTAGCAATCACACACAAGATCACACATATAAGGTTCATATGTTCAACGTCACGAGCATGAGGTCGAAGGTACTACCCATAAGGTGTTGGTCTAAAAGTTATCACCTGCCGAACAAGGTTCTAGAGGTTTCCAGAATCTACATCCTTCCATCGGATATTACCAACTTCTCGATTAACTTGGTAATTAGTAATATTCTCAAGAAAAACTCGTCCGAGCGTAGTATCACTTGACAACTATTTCCGAATTACTCTGTCATAGCTTCCGCACTACACCTAAAAGGCCATGATGAGTTTGGTATTCTACGGTCCTCAGTTTCAGCAGGCTCCCAGGTCGAAAGCAGTACGTCTTCCCGATTACTTGGTAAACGACACTACATTCAAAGGGGCCTCCACTGAGTGGGGGATCTCATGCCTCCTTTTTTGGGATTACTCCCTAAAAGTTAACATGACTATACTGCCCGTCCTATCTTAAAGTTTTCCCAAGTCCGGGTATAGGATTTATGAGTAATCACCAAGCACCCTGAAAACCAGGAAAATCCAGAAAAACATATATACAACATATAACACCAAAAACAATAATAACACACATATAGATATAAACAAAGATAGGCTCAACCCACTTAGGGATGGACCAGCAAGAGGTCAACCTATCCCCAATGAAGTCGCCATTCTTCTGTAGCGGTAGAAATGTTTAAGACTAAGCCATTGGATTGACTAGACTTATACAAATCAAAATAAAAATCGCCATGACGCTTTATTGTTTCCAAAGGAATAGGAAAAGAGCGAATAACCCAAAAAGAGGGAGAAATATTCTAGGTAAGGGGGTTGGTTATGCAAAGGGAAGGTATTAGCACCCTAAATATCTACGGTACTCCGTAGGAACCTCTTTGTAAAAATCTGTATATTTTGACTATAAAAAATGTTGTATAAAAATGGATGATGGAGGTGAGAAAAGAAATATATTTTTTATGATTTTTGCACCCGCCGCGGCTGCGAACCTTTAGTGCCTACGTACCATATTTTCATGCAATAGGGGATCAGGGTACACGTAGTTCCTCTTTTTAAAATTTTAAAACACAAATGTGTTGGTGAATTTTATGAGATAAAACATTATCGTCATTGTCCGTGTGGAAAACATACCTACTACCCACAATCATGAGAAAATGAGAATTTGCATCATCTCAAAGTGGAGGATATGGCTTGGATTTTTAAATCAACAATGCCTCACTCAACACCCAAGTGGAAAATATCTCTCTTCACTACATATTGTAGAAGTATAGTTGTTTGCATCACTACAAGGATTGACAAGAGTTTAATATTTTTGTGAAACGTTTAAAGATAAAAGCCAAAGTGGCAAAATGGTTTGAAATGAGATTGATTGACTTTTAGTCTTCTCACAAAAATGTCAAACTATTATTATGTTTATTGAAGTTTATTTATGAAAATATTTGAAAATGAATGGACCTAAGTCCATTTTTATTATGAAAGTGGTACAAGTTTAAAACAAGAAGAGTTTTTAAAAGGAGGGAGAAGATTTTTGAAATTAAAGAAAACGGGAGGAGAATAAGAGGCTATCCTAAAGCATAAGGTAAAATCTATGGATAAGAACCATCTAACTAACAAGAAGCTAATACTTGACATTATGAGTCAAGATAGATTACCCATACAAAGGGTGTAATCACAATAACCTGCACACAAAACAAACAAACAACCCAATGTCTTGAGGTAAACCTCAAGAGCTCCAGAAAAAATAACCAGATAAGATCACAAGGTCTCCAATCATAGGCCAAGGTTTCTAATCCTAAGTCCAAAAAGTCCAATGCTCCATAATGCCAAGGATAGTAACCAAATAGTCTGAGTATCATTAAAGATTTTATGGTTCATATTGATTATTAAGTATCTTAAGAAAAAGAAAAGAAAAGCTCAAGTGAGCAAAATGAAAATGAAAAGAAAGTAAATGCTCAAATGAGCAAAGATGAAAATGGCATGAAATGTAAATGCTAAAAGTAAATAGTGTATAAAAATAAAAGAGGCATATAATAAAGGAATAAAGGATAAAGTCAATTATTAGTGATTAGTGGTTAGTTGGATGATCATCTTGAAACTTGCATTTGTAACTCATTAGAGGATTGGTAGAACTAAAGCCTCCACACAACAAGTTGCATTTTCTTTTTGTCAAGTATATCATCCATTTAGAATCCTTATGAGTATCATTTAACGATGTTTAACTGATCCGCATTGACCAAAGGTGTTGTAGATCCATTAGAGGATTGGTAGAACCAAACACAATGAATCTCAAGGTTATTGGATCAAAGAGATCAAATTAACATACTTGGGCTTGTAAACATAAGTTTGGGTCACTAATGATCATTTATTCGAATTGGGACAAAATTTAGCGCTATGTTAAGCAATCGTAAGTGGACTTATATAGAAGTCGCACCTATTTTGAGGCCGGTCAAGAGCAAGCTATGCACCATTTGTTTTGAGACATGATATAGAGATCATGCTCCAACAACATTTAGTGCAATAAGAAGGGGATGAGATGAAGAGGGGTGAGAGAGAATATACAAACCACTTTTGGAGTAAATTTAATCAAACTATTATTAAAATTACTCATACATTTTTGTGGAGTTAGACTCAACACCATGGATCCAATGATGTTAATAAAGTTCATGATAAATTTTTTTACCCAAGATCAGCCAGAAAATAGTCACAAAATAATATTACATTTTAATATATACAAAAAGGTTTAAAAATAATGTTTAAAAATAGAAATAAAAGAGAAAAATATAAACTATGTTCAAATTAATCAAGAAATAAAAAGTAAGACCATAGAAAAATCAGAAAAGGGCTCAAATGATTTTATAAATTTTTTGGTAATTTTTTAAAGTCAGAAACTATTTTTAAAATTAAAAGAAAGGTGTAAAATAAACCAAAAATGATAAAAAATAACAAAGTCAGAAACAAAAATAAAAAAAGGTCATCAATATTTCTCACAATATCATCGGATCATTCCATAATTTTTTCAGAATTTAAAAATGCATAAAAGTATTTTTAAACATTTAAAACAATTCAAATAAAGTGTAAATTTAAAAAAAAAATCAAAAAACACAAAAATAAATTTTGAAAAAATAAAAATTAGAAAGAGAATAATCAAAAATATTTTTCATAATTTTTTTAGATTTTTTTGGACTTAAAATGAATTTTCTATGATTTTTTGAAGTTTAAAACAATTAAATATAAAAATTAGATAAGAAAATAAAAAAAAAATATGTGGACTATTGGATGAGAGTCAAAACGCGTTAGTAATCAAATTCAAGGGATCTAGCACACTGTGCATATCATGGTCATTAGTGAATAAAGCACTGAATCAATTATTAAATCAGAATTCAAAAATAACAAGTGGCGTGCCATCATTGGTTGGAAGATGACACGTTGGTCATCTTCAACCTCCAACCAACGTGAATTGCAGGTCTCTCAAACTGTAAAATCAGAAGCTCAGACTTATGCCATTCGCTTCTTCTCTTCAAGACGAAGACAACCACACCCTCGCGCCAAATTTATATAAATTGTAGCTCAAGCAATTTGGAAAGAAAGTTTTGAAAAGGGACTTGAAATTTCATGGTCAAAACGTGTTTCAAGTAAAAAGCAAGTGTTGTGACTAGAACCAGGGCAATGAGAGCATCACAATAATATCAAAGTTTTGAAGAATTGATGAAAGAGTCTACCTATTGAAGTTGAGTTGCAGAGCTCTGAAACTGGACTTCTATGGAGCAGGGCCCGATTCTTGAATGTAATTATATGTGTAGCTTCAGGGAAGATCAAGGAAGGTGAATTGATGAAAAATTGGATTGAAAAAGGCTTGTATATGGATTTCGAAGTTGCTCAATTCTGAGTTATGGAACAAGTTTGGCAGAGTGATTCTGGCTATCCAAGCTTGAGAAAATGAATGGGATAGTTCATGTATTTATACGATAAGAAAATGGGATCAAAAGGAAGAGTGAATGATGCATTTTGGAGGGAATTCGTGCAAACCTGATGCACGAGTAAAGTGTGATCTAATTTTCACAAAAACTCATCCAATCCTTGCATTTTGAGGTGCTAAATAATTCTGTAACTTCACTAAACATGTTTAGAGGCAAAAACGCGTGGAAAAATTGTGATTACAAGCAAAAAAAAAAGATTTTAAACTTCTGACTTGGTGAAAAATTCAGTTTCAAAGTGCCAACTTCTGACCAATGGAATTCTCAGCTCAAGGGGTCTTATGGCATGATTCTTGATGCTTTAGAAATATGAGGTTACAAGCTTTGCAATGGAAAAAGAATGGAATCAAATGTATGCTTGAGCTGAAAGTTGTATTGAGTTAAAGTTGGAGAAAAAGGGTTGACTTTCCATACTTAGAAATATTTCAAAATTTTCTTCAAAAGTGACCTATAATGTCTTACATCCAAACATAGACTTCCACTTGGAATTTTCTCTTTACCAAAAAAGATGGAATGAAGTTGATCTCTTGAATGACATTTTGAAACCTGAACCATTCAAAATTTCGAAAAATTGAGAGAGTTATGAATTGTTGAAGTTGGCAAAATTTCATAAAATGACCTATAATATTTTGTATCCTTAAGGAAACTTACATCCATTTTCTCACTTTCCACATAAAAGAAGGAATAAGGTTCACATCTTCAAGATCATTATGGAAAAAGAATGGGCTCAAGGTGATAAAAATTGACCAAGTTATGATCATTTGAAGTCACACATGAAAAATTGGGGATTCATTTGGAGGACTTGTAATCTTTCTTCCTCATCAAGTTTCTTCTACATGAAAACGACTTGGAACTTTTGAAGTGATTTGTTAATAACCATTTTAAGAGACTTATGTCTTTGGAATCACTTAAAAATACCAAAATATGGGCAAGATATACTCCTTTGAAGTTCAAAACCCTAGCTCCTAGATTAAGAAACATGCCTTGAGGAACTTTGACAATTTTGAACAAACTTCTTGGACCAAAACAAATGCTTTGTAAATATAAGTTGTTGAGGATGATAATGATAACTCATATCAACCACAACCACTTCCATATCTTGAGAATTGAGAGAAATATGCATTTGTGACCAATGGGAACAAAGCCTTGTCCAAGCATGACAACTCCTCCAATCAATCCCTTGTGCTTTTCAACCAAATTTGATAACTTTGAAATATGGTAAACCAAAATAAACTTGCCATTCCATTTCTTCCAAAATAAATCCAATGGTGAAGTTTGAACTTCTCAAGCTTTATTGACTAGGGCATGGAAATAAACTCATGAACCCATGGAGCAACTTGCTGAATCTTATTGCCTTTACATACATGAGTAACAAGCAAGACAAACCAACATTGCATTTTATTAATTAAAAGAAGAAATAAAGACAAAAAATATTCATGATCACAAAAGAACACAAGTCAAGGTGCTTGGTGATTCCTTAAAGTGCAAAGCTAAATATAGGGAGGGGAACCAAGAATCCTAATGTGATCTTGTTGTGAATGAATCAACATGGTATGATGGAGGGATCTTAGGGAAACAAATTGGGGTACAACATGGCCCACACCAAGAAGTATCACCGATCCTCTGTTAATGCTGTGTTAATCTCTAACCCTCCATCTGCTTAAAGACAATCATCCAACAATCAACAATCCAAAGTTCCTCGAAGACAGTTCACGAGAATAAGCATGTCACTGTCCCAAGACTTACAACATCTGTTGAAGTCCAATTTAGTGACATTGTGTAATCCATCATCCAATCCAGACATTTCATCACCTAAGTACAATCCAAATGCCAAGTGCACGTATCATTCCAACAGCCTGGGGCATGAAACTGATCAATGTTGGGCTATGAAGAATAAGATTCAAGATCTGATAGACAATAAAACAATTGAATTTGATCCACCTGATACTCCAAATATGATAACCGCAACTATGCTGAATCATGGAAAAGGTGTTAACGCAATTGATGATACTACTTTTATCTTCTCCATTGAAGATTTAACAACTCCATTAACTACTGTGAAGGATAATTTTCTGAGAGCCCGGGTGTTCCCTGGCTGTTCTAAAGATTGTGTTTGTTGTGATCAACAAGTAAATGGGTGCAAGCGGCTGAAGGAAGGTGTGCAACACTTGATAAATAGTCGCGAGATTCTGTTTGAGAAGATTCCTACCATCAAAGTTTAACCAATAAAGCTGAAGACCTGTCCATAATAACCATCTCCAACGAGCCTCTTAGGATCCCCTCAAAGGGGCCTATTAGGATTTCAAGTGAACCAACCATTGCTCCTTTAATAATCACTTCCACTGGGCCTATTCCCTACTCCTCTGATAAAGCGGTTCCATGGAACTATGGTGTCGAGGTTTATTATCATGGGATAAAACAAGATTCTTGGATTAACAAAAATGAAGCTGATGTTACTAATATTGCAGGTTCTAGTAAAGTAACAAGAACAGGGAGGATCTTTTCCCCTGATATTTCACCGTCCATTACTACAACAACTCCCATCTGCATAACCAATGACAAGTCTAGTGCCAACACTGGAGGAAAAGAGAAAGAAGGTGAGCCTGCTGGGATAGAGGCACCTACTAAAAATACTGACACTGAAGAACCCTCCACTCAAGAGATGGAGGAAATCCTGAAAATCATAAAGAAGAGCGACTTCAAAATAGTTGAGAAACTGGGGAAAACCCCCTCAAAAATGTCCATGTTGTCATTGCTACTCTGTTAGGACATTCATGCCTAGGCTATGATCAAGTTCTTCAAGAAAACTCATGTGCCCCAAGAAACCACAGTTGACCAGTTCGAGAACTGTCTAGCAAGTTTAACGGATGACAATGGATTAGGGTTCTCCGACGCTGATTTGACTCATGTGGGAAGGAACCACAACAAAGCCTTGCATATCTCTATTGAATGCAAGGGGACTACCCTGGCTCATGTCCTAATTGATACTGGCTCATCTTTAAACGTGTTACCCAAAGGTGCTTTGGACCGGCTAGATTGTGAAGGACTGGTATTGAAGCCAAGCGATATTGTCGTAAGGGATTTCGGTGGGTCTAAAAGGATGCTTCATGGAGAGGTGGATTTCCCAGTTAAATTTGGCTCATAGATTTTCAACTCTACCTTCTACATAATGGACATTTGTCCTGCCTACTCCTGTTCACTTGGGCGCCCTTGGATACATGGGGCAGAGGTAGTAACATCCACTCTTCATTAAAAATTAAAATATCCAGTCAAGGGGAAGATTGTCATTGTTTGTGGTGAAGAGGAATTCATGGCGAGCTACCTCAATTCCTTCAAGTATGTGGAAATGGATGGTGAGTTCATAGAGACTCCGTGCCAGGCTTTCGAAATTGTTCCTCCTATGATTGGTGCCACCAAAATCTCCTCCAACATGTCAAAAGCTGATGAAGTTGTACCAAGAATGGTCTCACTTAAGGATGCCCGTGCCACTGTCGAAGATAGAAGTTGTACTAATTGGGGGAAACTTCCCGAGATTCCGTTTAAAATAGACGAATTCTGATTGGGTTTCACCATCAAAGCTCAAAAAGAAGTCAGGCACGCTCGCATGGGAAAGCTACCTCTCCGCATCGAAAGTCACGAAGTAAATGCTGTGGAAGACTCTGATGATGAATGTGCTTTTGAAGAATGAATCTCCCCTACTGCCGGAGGAAAGCTCAATAACTGGAATGCAAAGGATTTCACTCCCATGTCCTTCATTGAGGAGTAATTACTGTTTACTATTTTCTGTAAAATTCAAGAACTTTTGTTTGTACTCTTAATTCCAAACAATGACTTTTAAGCCATGTGCCTTTCCCGAGGCACTTTGGTCCATTTGTTAAGGGCTTTGTTCATGTTCATTTATCATATGATCATTTAATATAAACCATTGGCCTTTTCGCTTTCAAATTTTGTGTTCATTGTCTTTGTTTTTCTTTATTGCATTTTTTCAATAGCCATGTATCTTACATGCACACACACACACACACACACACACTTGCAGATCCCTATCCACTCTGGATCTCATGACCAATGACTCTACTATTGCCGGTTATGACTTTGAACATCCAATTAAGAAAGCCGACGACTAAGGTAAGGAAGATTGTGAAATACCAGGAGAATTAGCCAGACTTCTTATGCAAGAAGAGAAAGCCATTCAACCTCTGAAGAGCCACTTGAAGTGATCAACCTAGGTACCGAGACAAACATGAAAGAAGTCAGGATTGGTGCCAACTTAGAAGGCGATATCAAGAACAGATTGGTTCATATGCTACATGACTATGTTGAAGTGTGTGCTTGGTTGTATGAAGATATGCCAGGGTTGGATACTGATATTGTGGTTCACCATCTGCCAACAAAGGAAGATTGCCCTCCTGTTAAGCAAAAGGTTCGTCGCATGCGGCCTGACATGTCTGAAAAGATAAAAGTTAAGGTAATGAAGCAATTCTATGTAGGTTTCCTAGCTGTGACATCTTATCCTCATTGGGTTGAGAATGTGGTTCCCGTGCCAAAGAAAGATGGGAAGGTTTGTATGTGTGTAGACTATAGGGATTTAAATAGGGAAAGCCCCAAAGACGATTTCCCTCTACCTCATATTGACGTCTTGGTTGACAACACCGCTCAACATAAAGTCTTCTCCTTCATGGATGGATTTTTGGGTTACAACCAAATCAAGATGGCTCCTACAGACATGGAAAATACCACCTTTGTTACACAACGGGGCACCTTTTGTTACAAAGTCATGCCATTCGGATTAAAGAATGCAGGGGAAACATATAAAAGAGCTATGGTAGCTTTATTTCATGATATGATCCATCATGAAATAAAGGTATATGTGGATGATATGATTGCAAGGTTGCAAACTGAAGAAGAGCATCTTGATCACCTACACAAGCTATTTGAGAGGCTGAAGAAGTACAGGTTGAGGTTGAACCCTAATAAGTGAATATTTAGAGTAAGGTCTGGAAAGCTTCTAGGTTTTGTCGTTAGTGGTAAAGGCATCAAAGTTGATCCTACAAAGGTAAAAGCCATTCAAGAAATGCCAGTCCCCCGTTCTGAAAAGGAGGTTAGAGGATTCTTGGGTCATCTTAATTACATTACCCACTTCATATCTCATATAACTGCTACTTGTGAGCTAATCTTTAAACTCCTGAAGAAAGATCAAGTGGTCGAATGGAACGACGACTGCCAAGCTGCCTTTGATAATATCAAGGAATATTTGCAAGAACCTCCTATCCTTATGCCTCCAATGGAAGGAAGACCATTGATCACGTACTTGACTGTTCTAGAGAATTCTATGGGGTGTGTGTTGGGCCAACATGACGAGTCTGGCCAAAAAGAGCATGCAATATACTACTTGAGAAAAAATTTTACCGACTGTGAAATCAGATACTCACTGCTCGAGAAAACTTGTCACGCTCTGGCATGGGCTGCTCGCCGGCTAAGACAGTATATATTGACTCACACCACTTTATTTATTTCTAAGATGGACCCTATCAAGTACGTCTTCGATAAGCCTGCTCTCTCCGGATGGATAGCTAGATGGAAAATGATTCTGACTGAATATGACATCCAATATACAACACAAAAGGCCATCAAAGGAAGTGTATTGGTGAATCATTTGGTCTATCAAGTTGTTGATGATTATAAATCTATGAACTTTGACTTCCCAGATGAGAATATCATGTTAGTGACTGACTGTGCAAAACCTGGACCGTATGACAGACCTGAACAAGGATCCCGATGGACTATGGTTTTTGATGGAGCTTCCAACACTTTGGGCAATGGAATTGGTGTTGTGATAATTTCTCCTGAAGGTTGTCACACTCCTTTCACTGATAGATTGTGTTTCAATTGTACGAATAACATGGCTAAATACGAGGCGTGCATGTTGGGTTTGAAGGCTGCCATTGACTTAAGGATCAAGCATTTGGATTTATTCAAAGACTCCGATCTAGTGATTAGCCAAGTAAAGGGAGAATGGGACACTAAATATCCAAATCTGATTCCTTATAAGGAGCTTGTGTTAACTCTGATTCCATGTTTCAAAGAGATCACCTTTGAACATTTCCCTAGAGAAGAAAATCAGTTGGTTGATGCCTTGGTAATAATGTCTTCTATGTTCAAGGTTAAATGGGACAATGAAGCTCCTATGATTGTAATTGAGAGATTTGACGAACCTTTGCACTGCTATGAGCTTGACGCTGACGAAGAGAAACCATGGTACTATAAGGTGAGAATATATCTTGAGACACAATAAATATCCTGAAGGAGCTTCCATCAATGATAAGAAATTCTTGCAAAGACTTTCAGCCAAATTCTTTCTAAGCAATGACATCCTGTACAAACGCAACCATGATTCCACTCTACTCTGATGTGTGGACAAGGAGGAGGCAGAGAAAATTATGGAAGACATGCATGATGGCCTTTTTAGGACCTACTCTAGTGGACACTCTATGGACAAGAAAATCCCGAGGGCTGGTTACTATTAGTCCACAATGGAAACTGATTGTCATCATCACTCAAGGACTTGCCACAAGTGTCAAATATATGCTGACAAGGTCCATGTACCTCCTATTCCTCTAAATTTCATGACTGCTCCGTGGCTGTTTGCAATGTGGGGCATTGACATGATCAGGGAGATCAAACCTACTGCCTCCATTGGACATCGTTTCATCCTTGTCGCCATTGATTACTTTACTAAGGGGATCGAAGCTGCCTCATACGCCTCAGTTACCAAGAACGTTGTAGCTAGGTTTATCAAGCATAACCTCATTTGCCGTTACGGTATCAACGAAAGGATCATCAGTGACAATGGAACCAACCTCAACAATGCTATAATTATGGAACTTTGTACTCAGTTCAAAATCAAGCATCATAATTCTTCTTTGTACAGACGCAGGATCAATAGCGCAGTGGAAGCTACCAATAAAAATATTAAGAAGATTGTGCAAAAGATAGTGGTAACGTATAAATATTGGCATTAGATGTTACCGTTTTCTCTCCATGGCTATCGTACTTCAGCTCGAACATCAACTGAGGCAACCCCGTTCTGCTTGGTTTATGGGAAGCTGTCCTCCCTATCAAAGTTCAGATTCCCTCTCTAAGGATAATGAAGGAAAAAGATCTAGGTGAAGACGATTGGATTCAGACTAGGTTGGATCAGTTGAACTTGATTGATGAGAAGTGACTGGCCGCTGTTTGTCATGGTCAGATGTACCAAAAATGTATGATAAAGGCTTTCAATAAAAGGATCAAACCTCGAGTACATAAGACTGGAGACTTGGTAATAAAGCGCATCATTCTTCCACAAGGCGACCCCAGGGGCAAATGGACTCCCACTTACGAAGGACCATTTATTGTTAAGAAAGTTTTCTCTGGTGGTGCCATGATGCTGACTACTATGGATGGCGAAGACTTCCCATATCCTGTAAACATGGACATAGTTAAAAAATACTACGCATAAAACGACCCGTTAGGTTGACACACCTAGGCAAAATAAGGGCATCCCAACGAACCAAAGAGGTTAGGGCAAAAATTTGGGATATATGCAAAATATTGTACACCCGGAAAGTTGAAAACCTGAAAGTGAGACTTGGGAAAAAATGGGTATCCTGGTGGGCTGAAAACCCGAAAGGGCGGCCCAGGAAAAAGTTAAGGATTAAAGCGTATGACTATGTCCTATTGGATCTTTACAGCCAACTTTATCACCAAAGTCGAAGTTCAAATGGTCCAAGATCAATCTAATCAACTTTTATTCAACGGAAAGGGATAATGTACGAAGTCATAGGGGCAATAGTGGGGTTGGAACACAATGAGATCACTTTCACATGGCTATTATTTTTTGTTTTCACTTTGTATTCTTTCGACGATTACTTCCTACTAGGATCACGGTCTCTTTGTACAAAAACGCCTATTCATGGGCAAAACATCAATACAAATATACTTTGAAGTGCAAACTTGCTGTTTTGAGTGCAAAAGTGTCCAATGACAAAAATTGAATGACCATATGCATATGAACATGATTAAACTTTTAACAAATGTATGCTTAAAAACAGTGACAAGCATCTCCTTAAATGCATTTGAGATATCCCCACAGAGTTATTTCAATAACATTATCCCCACAAATTTAGATTCATAAAATCCCCATCAAGAGTTTGAATCTCTGGAAGATCCTCTCCCCAGCTGAATTGGTCTTAAAAGAAGAAGCCTTGTGGATTTCTTCCTAAAGACATACCTTCCCCGCAGGTCATCAAATATGCTCTTCAACAGGGTTTATTTCCCCAACAAATGGCAAATTACACCCAACTTGAGTTGGCCCCTCAGACTATCACAAATCAATGGACAAAACCCATTGATCCCCGGTAAAATCATTTCAATCCTCAACAAATTCATTACTATCCAAGTAAGTTACTGTGAAGCCAGGAACTCGACTAGATAAAAGTTGACTCCATTCCTCCAAAGCAAGTTGCTACAAAGCCTGGAATTTGACCAGATACCAGTTCAACTTCATCCTTCCCAGTAAGTTACTATAAAGCCTGTATTCTAACCAGATAACAGTCAAATTCAACAAGTAGTTGCGAAGCCTGGAATTTAACCAGATAGCAATTGACTTCATCTGTTTCATCAGTTACTGTGAAGCCTAGAATCCGACCAGGTAACTGTTAATGTCAATAAGTTGTTATGAAGCCTGGAATTCGACCAGATAATAGTTCAACTTCATCCTTTCAAACAAATTATTGTTAAACTTGGACCCGACCAGATAACAATTGATTCAATTTACTGTAAAGCCTGGACCCGACAAGAAAACAGTCTGAGTTGCTGAAACCTGGACCCGACCAGATACCAGTAAATCTCAATTTTAAATTATTAAAGCCTGGACCCGACCAGATAATTTCTTAATTTTTTTAATTACTGAAACCTGGACCTGACCAGATAATAGTTCAAGTTGCTAAAACCTGGACCCGACCAGATACCAGTTAACCTCAAGATCAAATTTCGGAATCATGGACCCGACCAGATAACAATTCGAATTGCTAAAACCTGGACCAGACTAGATACCAGTTAACCTCAAGATTAAATTGCTGAAACCTAGACCCGACCAAATAACAATTAATCTCAGTTCCAAGTTACTAAAGCCTGGACTCGGCCATATAATAGCTTAATTTCTTCAATT
Organism: Vicia faba; assembly: GCA_948472305.1. Classification (NCBI taxonomy): domain Eukaryota; kingdom Viridiplantae; phylum Streptophyta; class Magnoliopsida; order Fabales; family Fabaceae; genus Vicia; species Vicia faba. The sequence goes on from OX451736.1 coordinate 1,141,885,962, forward strand.
GCTAAAGTCTGGACCTGTTAAATAATAGTTTAATTTCTTCAATTGCTGAAGCCTGGACCCGACCAGATAGTAGTTTAATCCTTCAAATCACTAACAAAACTCCTCTACCCCAGTAGAGTTTTCCATTATCCCCAGTGAGTTGCTGCAAAGCTTGGAATCCAACCAGATAACAATCAACTTCTTATCCCCAACCAGTTATTGTGAAGCCCGGAATCCGACCAGATAACAACTAAACTTTCTTCCTATCCAATCAAGAGATAACTCCCCAATAGAGAAATGGACAACTAAAACTCCTAAACTTTTCCACTTAAGCAAAGTCAATATTCCCTGGAAGAGTTCTCCTCAAACAACAAAACAGGAATCCCTAGTGGAAACATTCCAAACAAGGTCTGAAGATATGCATACTTTTCACCCCCAACAACAGTCTGGGGTTTAATTTCCCGAAACTCCCCAGCATTTGTCGAGGATTTATTTTCCAAGACAAAGATACACTTCAACAATATCTCATATTCACACATCATATTACATACATGACAAATGCATGCGGCACAATCTAATTTATTTTGATAACATCATTGCAACATGCATACATCTGCATACAACTAACTCTTTTCCTTGTAGGAAAAGGCAATCAGCAGACCCCTTATGGTTAAGATTATGTCCCCAGTTGAAGTCTCTAAACAACATACCTTTTCTGTCACTCTGGATGGCATCTGTGAGCCCATCTCCGACAAACTCTCCATCACCTCTCCATATGGCATCTTTAATACCATTCCCGATAAAATCAATCAACCCATCATCGAGTGTAAATTTATGGTCACTCTAGTGTTCAATCATCTTCCACCTTCAAGTCATGAATGGCGGACCCGCCAATCTAACTTTTAAGGTTTAAGAAGATTGAACAGGGGCAACTGTTGTACCCCAAAATTTGCCCTCTCCTTTTTCAAGACATTCCTCACATATGATCTCTACTACTCAAGGATTCTCAAGGAATTGATTAGACAAAATCATCTCCGAAGCACTGAGAGTCCAAATTAGGATTTTGACTCAGTGACAAATCTTTGATTTTTGACCTAGTACATGACTTGTTGGTTCGATATATGATCTAAAGGGTTCAAATACATCATTTTTGACCTAATTGCATATTTCAATTCATCTCCCGAAATCAGTGGATTGATAGACGAATTCGGTCAACTGGTGGAAAAAAGTCAATTGTACACTAAAAAGTCAAACTTTGACTTTTTGACCAAAAATTGAGTTTCGAAAATCACATTCATCAAGGAATCCAAAATATGAAATTTGATCATCAAAAATCAAGAAGGTAAAAAAAAATCAAACTTGGCAAGACTTGGGAAATTTCTCTAAGTATTTTCTATACATGATTAATTACCTCATGACATCTTTCTTCACTACAATTCAAAATAATTCAAGATGTTCAAGTTATTACAAGACTGAATTTTTTTAAAGTTAGAATTATTAAGTTACAAATCCTAAAGCCTTGTCTTGTTTGAACTTTTCTCTTTGACTAAAATCCACAAAAATAACCCTGATATGCTGTCAAAGTTTGCTACAAAACTTGCAATGCTGCACTGAAAATCTGCATCATATCAGTCTCATGGCTGCACCAAGTTAGCATGTAAAGAGTTGCTTTTACTCTTTGACTCAAATCCATAAAAACAACCTTGCTATGCTGTCAAAGTCTGCTCCAAAACTTGCAATGCTGCCCTAAAAACATGCATCTTATCAGTCCCATGGCTGCACCAAGTTAGCATGTAAAGAGTTGCACTCAAAAAGGCAATGTTACAACATACCCAAACTGTTCAAAAGCTTATTTGCTCCCCCCCACAAATATCAGTCAAACTTCATATATAAAATAAATTGTTCTCACAACATACAAAGGTGGCTTTTGGTTGAGAGAGAAAAAGAGAGAAGAGAAAAGAAACATAATTCTTTGTAACCTTTGCCCATTCAAAAACTCTGCACTACCTTTTTTTTTCATTTCACAAAATAGAAAAACCTAAACCCAATGTACAACCTTGCAAGCTTTCCTCTAAACCAACTATCTAATCACCTCATATACATCACATAGAGATTGTTCAAACACAAGAGTAATTTCTGTAACACCCTTAACATCACCTTCCACACCAAACAAAAAAAACAGTATTTTGTAACTGTTGTACCCCAAAATTTTCCCTCTCACTTATCAAAGATTTCCTCACAATATCTCTTGAACTCAAGACTGCATTAGGGTTTGACCAGCTCAAGACACCTCCTCATGCACTGATGACCAAAATTAGGGTTTGAGTTTGCACAAGGATTTTTGGACTATCAATGTTTCATATGAATTACAAGGATAATTATGGACCCACAAGATTATTCATGTCAAGTTTCAAGCTTTGGATCACAATTTTGATCAGCCAATTGAACAGTTGACCTAAAAATCAGCTGTATTGGGGAAAAAGTCAACCATGGCCAATTTACAGTCAAACTTCACAATTCTTGATCTACATCAACATATTAGACTCATATGTATCATTTGATCAAGTTTGGACCATAATTCCTCAAGAAATTTGATCAAATCATCAAAAGGGCAAAATGGTCAAAATTAGGGTTTTGACTGAGAAAGGGCGGTTTCTGATTTTTGACCTAGCAAATGGTCAATTGGTTTGAAGCATTATTTCAAGAGTTCAATTGCATCATCTTGACCTAATTACATGGTTCAAAACATTACAAATCCATTGGATTAACAGATGAATTTTGCAGCCAACTGATCAAAAGTCAACTGTATACTGAAAAGTCAAACTTTGACTTTTTGGTCAAAATCAAGTGCCAAAGATCATAATTCATCAAAACATGTCAAAATGTGAAACTTGTTCATCAATAAATCAAGGGTTTAAGTTTTTGTTTTGAAAAGTTGAAAATTTTAACTTAGAAAATTTTCTAAGTATAGAAAATTTCTTACTTTTTCTCAACTTTGAGCCAAATTTTCACCATGATGCAAGTTGATTCAAAGGAAACTTCCAACATGACAGTTGTAGATCTCCAGGAAATCTACAACTCTGCTTCACACAATTTCTCCTAAAAATGATTGGATCTCAAGATATAATTTTGTGAATACATGCTCATGAACCAAAATAACTTAGTGAAATTTTGCCCTAGTTAAGCAGATTTTTGACCTAACTTCATGCCAATTTTTTACATAGTTACAAGGGGAATCTTCAAAAGAAATTCAAATATGGGTTGTAGAGAACATCGCAAGCTTTCCAAAATGTCCAAGAAATCCTTGAGATCATTCTTGAGTAGGGAGAATCGAAGAGATGAAGTTGGTGATTTATCACTTTGATTTCAAGCCATTTCATGAAGAACAAAAATTCAAATCCTCAAGCATGCTGAACAAATCTTACTTTTCAGGTTCCTAACTTGACTCTCACTCCATAATTAAATGTTTTCATAGATGTTGTAAGCTTTAAGCCAAACATTAAATGCATTGTACAAGAACAATTTCGTTTTTGGCACAAAGGTGCCATTTCCATTTTGATAAAGTACTGCTTTTGCAATTTTCCACTTCTTGAGCCTTGCACTTGTTTTCTCTGCACACAAGCAAAGCCAAAACCAAAAGCAACTTGCCTAAAGCCTCTACCAAACCATACCATGCTTGTACAATAGTTAGGGACTTGTCTCCTCACTTTTCTTTAAAAGCAAGTAATAGAGCCAAAAGGCTATAACTCAGAAGTCTTGAGAAAGCTTGATGTCTAACCTCTTCCATACTTATAAAAAAGGGTATTGCAAGCTAACAGACGAATGCTAAGACTCAGAAACACTCCCAAACACTTTTTTATTGAAAACCTGCTATAACTTGACATTTTTGAACCTTACTCAACCATCTTCAAATCCACTCGTGCGTTTTGAGTTTTAACCATCTAAACACTTAATATACATCACACCTAAGTGATCCAGACCCCTGTTCCCTTATTGTAACTCCTCCTCCTCCATCCACCATTTTCAAATATCAAGCTTACAGGTTGACTTGAGTAGGGAGATTCAGAGACTTTCAAGACAAGATAAGGATTGGAATACACTCAGGGAGATCCAGGCAAGCTAAACAGATCCCCAGGCCTTCTCAAAACTTCCTCAAACTCCATTCACGATCTCAATTGAAAGAGGTAAAAACTCAAACTTCTATCTCTTCATACAAGCATCCTTTAGTCCTGATTTGTGAAAGAAAAATGTAGATATCCTTGCACTAAAGCTAACCATGTTTATAGTTTTCATTTATATTCACTATGTATAGAGAATTTTGGATTTGAAATTTCTGTAAAAATTAGGTTTCAAATTAGGGCAAGTAAAATTAGCTTTGATCTTTGATTGTTAGTTTGCATAAATTATATGGTTGAACTCGTGGGAAGAAACACCATAATTTTCATGTTTGGACTTTCTATTTTCAAGGTTGAAGATGAAGTTGCCTTCAGGGGGCGTTTTCTAATATATATTTATATTTGTGTTTCTATAAACGGATGTACACCCACCCTAGTAGTAAGGCAGCGCGTAAAATGCTATAGGTCACGAGTTCGAGCCTTAGCGCATGCCTTTTGCATTTTCTCACATTTTTTGCCTTTTTTTGTCCCTTTGCAGCGTGGGCCTCTGAACTTTGGGCTTTGTGATTTTTTCTAACACTCACCTCCTGATTGCTTATGACACCCCTGGACCATATAATTTTCTTTATTTATTTTGTTTTCATTTTATTTTCTTAAATGTTTTTTTCTTAATATTAAAAATCATAAAAAATAGGAAAATGATAGATTTATATTTTAGCTTATTTTATTTTTCTCACAAAAAATATTTTATTTAGTTATATATATTATCCATTTTTATTAATTAAATTTGTAAATTAAATTAGAACTAGTTTAATATTTATTTTTTCTTTATACCCATTAAATATTTATTTTAATATAAAAGACCAAAATACCTCATAATGCCATGTGTTATTTTCAAGACAAAAAATAAACAAAAATACATACTTTTCTTAAAGAAATTTATTTTCTTTTAATCAAATAGAATTAGGGTTTATTCAAAAATCTTTTCTAAAAAATAATTTATTTTCTTAATTGATTTAAGTTAATCTTGATTTATTTTTTAGGTTTAGGTTAAAACTTTTTTCACATAAAAAACCAAACCATAATGTTCTTTGCATTTACATACCTTTGCATATTTAATTCATCTTGTATATTATTTATTCCAATATTTGTACATATTCAATTTGGTTGTAATAGATTAATTAGGTTTATATTATTGAAATCCCCATTCATAAATTGTATACCCCCTCCCACAAGTGTTGTAATAGCGTAGTAATCTTTAAATTTCGCAATTTATCGCTTTTACATAACATGCTAGTAATTAGGGTTTGTATGGCAAGATAAAACCAATCAAACAGAAAACCCTAAATCAAGACAAAATCAAGCATCAAAATGACACACTTGCACACAAAAAACCCTTAGAGTTACTCCACTTGGTTGCCTTATACAAAAAAAATGGCCATATTACGCATGTAAGGTATCTTAACAAAAACAAACAAATACAAGATCATAGACCCTCGATGACGCTATTCAAAGTTGCCTTACAAAAATGATCTTAGCCCCTCAAAAATGATAAGATACTTTGCAAACATTGATAATCATGGCTATACGATGACCCACGCCCGCCCCGCTTACATCCAAAGATAGGGTTGCTTACCAAATCAATGGTAAGACAACAATGTCAAAGGAAAAGAAAATTAATAAGAAAGACATTTGAGTAGGTAGATTGCTTTAATTACTTGCTCCATTTCAAAACAAATATCCTTGCTATTTTCAAAAACAAACACACACATTTACAAACATCTTACAAACATTGAAAACATTTTCAAAAAGATCAACATCTTTGTATACATTCTTACGAACGAGAATCATTACAAAGATTTCCTAAACAATGGCCTCTTTTAAAAAATACTTTAAAAAAAAACCACACAAAGCACAATTTCAAACAAAAGCAAGTGATCTAGCAAGTAGCTAAGAGCCCATGGATAACCATGGATGAAAAGGGTGCTAATACCTTCCCTTTTCATAATCTACCCCCTGAACTCAAGAAACAATCTCAAAGGTCTTTCCTGTGCTTTTTTACCTTTCCTTTTGTATAAAAGAAAAGTAGGTGGCGACTCTTGCTAACCACAACATTTGTGATAAAACACAACACACCTCAAGTCAGTTCTCCCACCGTATCACAGAACTGGAGATTCTACTGGGGAAAATTCTAAAAATGGGGTTACCTTAGGGATTAGATCACATTTACTTGCTTACATTGTTCGACTTGTATGCTTTACATTATGGTTCTTTGTTTGGGTTTGAATCCTCTACCCGGATTTGGGATACATTATAGGTAATTAGCAATACGTTGTGGAAGCTGTGCAGGGTATACCGACATGGTCTAAGCAATAACTACGTTAGTGCGACATATTTGTGGGTACCGGTAGCGTTTGAGTTAATCAAAGAGAATACGGGGCCGCTGAGTGATGTCATGAAGCACTAATGAACTTCTAGAACATTTAGTTGACCAACTTAGCCTTTAGGATGTAGTGAGATGACCGACTTTGGTGCAGTCCGAAGTTGGTAGATACTCGATACTACACTCATTGAGGTTTGGTTTCTTGGGATATTTTGGTTGCCATTAAAGAGGCTTGAGATGAAACAATGACCAAGGAAACAATCTAGTGATATTGAGCTCCTCAGAACCCGGTTACTATTACTAGGATAGGTTTAAGACAACTAAACTTCAAAAGGGTACTTACCTATAAAACTCCATGCAAGCCTAAACTAAGGACTTGTTTGCTTTTCTTGTATATGCATACTTGTACATAACATCATGGACATCATAAACATCATATACATCCACTAACCATTTCAAGGATTTTTGGATTCATCTTTGTTATTGTTTTGTAGGATATGGATTCACTTCGCAGAAAAACTATTCAAGTCAACCTTGTAAGAATCCCTCCACAACTCAAGGATCTAGCTTCAAGGATTCCTGAAAACTCTCCATCCACCGAGAGACACGGTCGCCTACTCAACTTGGTCACCTCCAACACAGATGAGGACATGATGAAGTTGATCTTTCAGTTCTTTGATCCTTTACACCATTGCTTCACGTTTCCCGACTATCAACTTGTGCCTACTTTGGAAGAATAATCTCAACTCTCGAGGATTCCCATTCTCAATCAACTACCTTTCAACGGTACGAAAGAGATCCAAAGTCAGAAGAGATTGCTCAAGCTCTACACTTGCACTCATCTGATATCATAACTCACTGGGAAACAAGGAGTGGTGTCAAAGGCTTCCTAGCAAAGTTTCTGTTTGAGAAAGCCCAAAGTTCTTAGAATTCCTTGGATTTGCAAGCCTTTGAAGAAATTGTGGCTCTCCTCATCTATGGGATGGTTTTGTTTCCATATCCTGACCAACTCATAGATATCAACACCGTCAAAATCTTCATATCCCGCAACCCAGTACCTACATTGCTAGGAGACATCCCACACTCCTTTCACACTTACACAATGAGGAAAAGAGTTGTCCTTATGTGTTGCACTCCTCTCTTGGCAAGATGGTTTATTTCTCATCTTCCCCAACCAGTCTTAAAGAATGAGCAAGGTTCAAGGTGGTAACAAAGGTTGATGGCACTCAAGCATTCAGACATTCATTGGTGCTCCCGATCTAAAGAGAATGTTATCATTGTTGACCGATGTGGAGAATTTCCTAATGTCCCTTTACTTGGAATTAGGGGAGGAATCACCTACAACCCTTGCTTAGCCTTAAGACAGCTTGGTTACACCCGAAGGGATGGCCCGCACGAGATGTTGATTCAAGGTTTGGTATTCGACTACGAAAACGACGATCAAGGTCTTCGCCAGAGTTTTATCCGAGCTTGAAGGATGCTAAACAAGGTAGATAGCAAGACTTTGGGACACAAGAATTACACCCCTCTTGAGCCTTAGTTCAAACGGGTACGAACTCGCGCTCAGAGTCTTATGATGCCTTACCCCTCCATTCTCCCGTTAATCATTGAGCCTGTTAAGGAAGGAGATGTTCCATACACTATCCTACATCCTGACATGCCCACATCTCTTGAAGACCTCCAAAGGGATTGGATACAACTCAAAGGAGAGAGAGAGATACTTTCGAAGCCCAATTCTATGCAAGCGAGAAGAAGGTTTTAGAACTCACTAAGCTACTTCATGAGGAGCAGACTCTAAATGCCTACATTGCCCCAAAGAGAATGCACACTACTTTTCTATCTTAGAGTTTTGTATTATTTTGTCAAAGGGGCATTGATGTACTCAAACTTTATCTTATTAATATAACATGTGTTTCCTTTTTGTCTAAAACAAATTTGAATCTTTGAAATCCTTGAAAACATTGCATATGCACATATCATTCATCATAACATAAACAAGTCCTTTGCAACAAGTCTCCTCATCTCTCTACTGTTTATTTCAGTAAGATGGATCTCGAGCAAACAGTGAAATATCTTCAAACTCAGAATACGTTGTTTCAACAGTTTCTCATGACCCTAGCCAAGGGGCAAGAAGAGTTGAAGACTCTGCTGGCTGAAGAGAGGAAAAATAAAACAAAGAAGGTAACCGGAGTCTTAAACATGGGAAGAAGATTTCATGGGAAGACAAGAAGGACTTTGGACTTTGCAACAACATCCGGTGAAGGAGAAGGGAAAGGAAACAATTGTCCCGTTAGAATCGTAATAAGAAGAAGAAGAGGACTACTCTAAAGAACAATACCCTCTAGTTGATGACAAGTATAAACATCTTGAAGAGCGATTGAGCGCGATGGAAATCCAAAAGGTACCAGGCTTGGACTTTGAGGAATTAGGTTTGGTGTGGGGGATTGTGATTCCTCCGAAATTCAAAGCACCTGTATTCGCTAAATATGACGGAGTTTCATGCCCTAAGATGCATCTCCGATCATATGTGAGGAAAATTCAACCCCATACCGCTGATAAATACTTATGGGTGTATTTCTTCCAAGACAGTCTGTATGGGACTCAACTTGACTGGTTCTACCAACTAGAAAGAGCCAACATTCACAATTTGGAAGATCTTTCCGCAGCTTTCTACAAGCAATATCAATACAATTCTAATTTGGCACCTACCCGTACTCAACTTCAGAGTATGGCCATGGCCTCCAATGAAGGTTTCAAATACTATGCACAAAAATGGAGAGATTTGGCCAGAAGAGTTCAACCCCCTCTGTCTGAGAGAGAATTGGTAGACATGTTCTTAGGCACCTTATCTGGTTTCTTCTTCAATCATTTAATTGGAAGTTCATCTGCAGGCTTCACTGAACTAATATTGACCGGAGAGAGGATAGAAGCTGGTATTAAGAATGGAAAGATTCAGAAAGACACATCCTCTTCTACAACTGTAAGGAAGCCCTTTATTGGAAAGAAAGAGGTGGATGCCGTATATCCGCAAAGAAACCAAGATAGGGCCGAATGCCGACCAATGGTGGGGGCTGTTGTGATCCCAAAGCCTACGTCTGATCAACAAAGAAATAATCAACCAAGGGTGGAAAGGCCAGTAAGGCAATTCACCAGAATCAACATGACTCCATCTCAAGTATTACCGCATCTTCTAAGATCCAATTTGGTAACCTTGAAAGAAGCTCTGAAAAACCCCAATACAACATCCCCTTATTATCATCCCAATGCCCGTTGCGCATATCACTCTGAAAGTCCTGGCCATGATACTAATAACTGTTGGGCCTTGAAGAACAAAATACAAGACCTCAACGAAGCTAAAGAAATTGAGTTCAATGCGCTTGAAAATCCAAATATCATTTATGCTCCTATGCCAAGACATGGCCACAATACTAATGCCATTGAAGAATATTTGTTTGTTACCTCAGTTTATGAAATCATGACCCCAATTATGACGGTCAAAATGAACTTGTTGAAAGCCGGTGTGTTCCTGGGCTTTAATAAAGTTTGCCATCTCTGCTTATCCTCACCAACTGGCTGTCCTTTGTTGAAGGCAGGCATTCAGTGCCTGATAGATAACAAAGAGATTTTGTTTGAAAAGACTCCTGTCTCACCTGTTCCTGTTAAAGACGTTTCTATCATTACCATTTCCGCCAATTCTTCTAGGGTCTCCACCAAAAGACCCGTTAGAATTACATCAGTTTCGAAAGCAGCTCCTTTAATAATCACAATGCCTGGGCCAGTCCTGTATGAATCAGACAAAACCGTGCCATGGAATTACGAAGGGGACATTTACTATCATGGAATCAAACAAGACTGGCCGACCGCCGAAGATTCAAAATCCAAGAAAGAAGACTCCGACTTCAGTAATTTTCTGGAACTAGCAAAATTACCCGAAGTGGTAGGATCTTTTCTCCAGAAATTGCTCCCCCAAAAGAAGTTTCTGCACCCGTAATTGTCCCTGTAGGTGATCCAAAGGTCGATCCCATACCCGTAATCATATTTGTAAGTACTCCAATTGACAAAGCCGTTACAACCCCTGTAATCATTCTTACTGATACTCCTGCTTCCGAGTTAAGCGAGGCTCGAGGAAAAGGTGTTATGGTTGAGCCTGTCCGGACGAAGGCTCAATCATTGGCTATCCCTGAGACCTCTAAGAAGGAAATGGAAGAAATCTTTAAAATTATAAAGAGAAGCAACTACGATGTAGTTGAACAACTAGGGCAAGCTCCCTCTAAGATCTCCATGCTGGCATTACTACTGTGTTCCGAGGCGCATGCAAAAGCCTTGTTGAAGTTATTAAAAACCGCCCATGTACCTCAAGAGACATCCGCTGATCAATTTCAAGACTGCGTGGCCAGCCTAACTGTGGATAATGGCTTAGGTTTTTCAGATGCTGATCTGACGCCGAGGGGAAGAAAGCATAATGAGGCGTTCTATGACTCAGTGGAATGTAGGGGCACCACTTTGGCACATGTTTTGGTGGACACTGGCTTATCTTTGAATGTATTACCCAAAAAATCTCTTGATAGACTTGATTGTGAGGGGTTGACTTTGAATTCGAGCAACATAGTGGTAAGGGCTTTTGACGGCTCGAAGAGGATGGTACATGGAGAGGTAGACATTCCCATAAAGGTGGGAACCCAAACCTTTAATTCAACTTTTTATGTGATGGACATCCGCCCTTCATATTCCTGCTTGCTAGGCCGGCCATGGATCCATAATGCTGGCGTTGTTACCTCTACACTGCACCAGATGCTGAAGTATCCGGTTCAAGGGAAGATTATCACCGTTCATGGAGAGGAAGAATACATGATCAACCATCTCAATCCCTTCATATATGTGGAATTGGACGGTGAATTCATTGAAACTCCTTTTCAACACTTTGAAGAGGTCCCTTAAGAGGTGGCAGTGACCAAGGCTGTTCCCAAGATTACAAGGCCTCCACTCCGGATGTCGTCGCTAAAAGATGCTAAAGCAGTGGTGGAAGAAGGTGGGTGCACTATCTGGGGATAACTCCCAGATATCCCATATAAGTCTGATAACTTTTGCCTAGGTTTCACTTCAAGTGCTCAAAAGGCTGTACACCGTGCCCGTGCTGGAGGGATACCCTTGAAGATTAGCAACCGTGAGGTCAACACGGTAGAAGATGGTGAAGATGATTGCAACCTGGAGGATTGGATCTTTCCGACTGTCAATGGAGGGCTCAACAATTGGGAGGCTAGAGACTTCGTCCCAATCACTTTCATCCCTCAGTAATTTATCTTTACATTTTGTTGGATTTGTAATATTCAAAACAATTTGCACTCTTAAAACCTTGTGTCTTACCCGAGGCACAATGGTCCATTTGTGAGGGTTTTTATCTCATTTTTCATATGACATCAATGAATCATGGACGTTTTCGCATTTAAACTTTTGTCATCATTGTTTTTTCTTTTACATTTTACTTACTTTCAAAGATAGCTATACCCTTACACACACCCACACTCACAATGCAGGTATACATCTATTATGGATCCCATGGGTAACGATAATGCTATGGCCTTTTGTGACTCAGAATCTGATCTACCAAGCCGAAGACGAAGGTGAGGAAGATTGTGAAGTACCAGGGGAACTTTCCAGATTCCTACAACAATTGGAGAGAACCATTCAGCCTCACGAGGAACCCGTGGATACGATCTACCTAGGTACCGATGAAGATAAAAAGGAGGTCAAAGTGGGTGCCAATCTGGAACCCAGTATCAAGAAGCGTCTGATTCAGTTGTTGCATGCTTATGTCGAAGTCTTTTCCTGGTCGTATGAAGACATGCCAGGAATTGATGAAGATATTGTGGTACATCGTCTGCCTACAAGAGAGGATTGTCCGCCAGTAAAGCAAATTTTTTTTCGAGTGAGGCCTGATATGTCAGAAAAGATTAAAGCAGAGGTCATGAATCAATTCAATGCTGGATTCTTTGATGTCACCTCTTACCCCCAATGGGTTGCCAATGTTGTTCCCGTGCCCAAAAAAGGACGGAAAAGTGCGAATGTGTGTGGACTACAGAGATTTGAATAGGGCAAGCCCTAAAGATGATTTTCCACTCCCCTACATTGATATCCTGGTTGATAATACAGTGCAACACAAAGTGTTTTCCTTCATGGACAGATTCTCAGGTTACAACCAAATCAAAATGGCGCCTGAGGACATGGAGAACACAACATTTGTCACACAGTAGGACACTTTTTTCTATAAGGTGATGCCATTCGGACTAAAGAATGCTAGGGAAACCTATCAACATGCCATGGTAGCTCTATTTAACGACATGATACATCAAGAAATAGAAGTCTACGTGAATGATATGATTGCCAGATCTCAAATAGAAGAAGAGCATCTTGATCACTTACAAAAACTGTTTGAGAGACTGAAGAAGTATAAGTTGAGGTTGAATCCAAACAAGTGCACATTCGGGGTACGGTAGGGTAAGCTCTTAGGCTTTATCGTCAGCAATAAAGGTATTGAGGTCAATCCTGCCAAAGTTAAAGCAATACAAGAGATGCCTTCTCCTCGTACTGAGAAGGAAGTCAGGGTATTCTTGGGGCGTTAGAACTATATTTCCAGATTCATCTCTCACCTAACAGCTACTTGTGAGCTAATCTTCAAACTATTGAAGAAAGATCAAGTAGTCAAGTGGAATGATGAATGCCAAGTTGCTTTTGACAAAATCAAGGAAAACTTACAAGAGCCTCTTGTGTTGATGCCACCAGTCGAGGGAAGACCGTTGATCATGTATCTGACTGTTTTAGAAAATTCAATGGGGTGTGTATTGGGGAAGCATGACGAGTCTGGCCGAAAAGAGCACACTATTTATTACCTGAGCAAAAAGTTTACCGACTGTGAAACCAGATATTCATTGCTCGAGAAAACATGCTGCGCTCTGGCATGGGCTGCTCACCGGCTAAGACAGTATATGCTGACTCATACTACCTTGTTGATATCTAAGATGGATCCGATAAAATACATCTTCGAGAAGCCTGCTCTTTCTGGGAGAATAGCAAGATGGCATATGATCCTGACCGAATATGATATACAATATACTACCCAGAAAGCTATAAAGGGAAGTGTATTAACCGATCACCTTTCTCACCAAGCTGTGGAAGACTACCAGTCCATGAAGTTTGAATTCCCGGATGAAGACATCATGACATTAGACAACTGTGAAAAATTTAGGCCATATAACGGACCTGAACAAGGATCCCGATGGACCCTGTTCTTTGATGGAGCCTCCAATGCACTTGGAAATGGTATTGGTGCGGTACTCATATCTCCAGAAGGGTGTCATACTCCCTTTACTGCCAGACTTTGTTTCAATTGTACAAATAACATGGAAGAATACGAAGCATGCATCTTTGGTCTCAGATCTGCCATAGACTTAGGGGTCAAATCATTGGATGTATTCAGAGATTCAGCCTTGTTCATCAGTCAGATCAAAGGAGAATGGAACACCAAACACCCTAACCTTATCCCTTACAAGAACATGTTTTGACATTGTTACCACATTTTGAGAAGATTACCTTCGAGCATTTCCCGCGATAAGAAAATCAGCTAGCAGACGCACTATCCACAATGTCATCTATGTTTAAACTTAATTTGGATAACGAGTCTCCCCAGATCACTATTGAACGAATGGATGAACCAGCGCACTGTCACGAGATTAATACTGAAGAAGTAGTGGACCAGCCTTGATTTCACGAAGTCAAGAGGTATCTCGAGGCTCAAGAATATCCAAAAGGAGCATCAGTCAATGACAAAAAGTTCTTAAGGATATTCTCTGCTAAGTTCTTCCTTAGTAATGACATCTTGTATAAACGCAATCATGACTCTGTGTTGCTACGATGCGTAGATAAGGTTGAAGGTGAAAAGATCATGGCTGGATTTCATGAAGGCACTTTTGGTACCCATTCTAGTGGGCATACGATGGCGAAGAAAATCCTAAGGGCAGGTTATTACTGGTCTACCATGGAAGCAAATTGCTATCAGCACTCTCGGACCTGCCATAAGTGTCAAATTTATGCTGACAAGGTGCATGTACCTCCGGTTCCTCTGAATGTCTTAACAGCTCCTATGCCCTTTGCTATGTGGGGAATTGATATGATTGGGGAAATAAAGCCGACAGCCTCCAATAGACACCGCTTCATCCTAGTGGCCATTGACTATTTTACAAAGTGGGTTGAAGCAACCTCATTCACCTCCGTTATCAAGGACTTTGTTGCCCGCTTCATAAAGAAAAATCTCATCTACCGGTACGATATCCACGAAAGGATCATCATTGACAATGGTACAAATCTCAACAACACTATGATCATCGCGTTGTGGGAACAATTCAAGATTCAGCATCACAATTCTTTTCCCTATCGGCCAAAGATGAATGGTGCTGTAGAAGTTGCAAATAAAAACATTAAAAAGATCATACAGAAAATGACAGTCACATACAAAGACTGGCATGAGATGTTACCATTCGCTTTCCATGGATACCGAACCACGGCTCGCATATCAACCGAGGCAACACCCTATTGTTTGGTTTACGGCATGGAGGCTGTCTTTCCTATCGAGGTTCAGATCCCCTCCTTGAGGATTATGAAGGATGTAGGGTTGAACAAAGACGATTGGACCCAGACCCTACTTGATCAACTGAATTTGATTGATAAAAAGAGACTTACTACTATTTGTCATGGTTAAATGTATCAAAAACGGATGATCAAGGCTTTCAACAAGAAGGTCAGACGCCAAGTGTATCAAGTTAAGGATCTAGTGATCAAACGTATCATCTTGCCACAAGGTGATCCCAGGGGAAAATGGAATCCTACCTATGAAGGACCATTTGTAATCAAAAACATCTTCTCTGGTGGGGCAATGATCTTGACCACCATGGATGGTGACGACCTGCCACACCCTGCAAACGCGGACATAGTCAAAAGATACTACGCATAAGAGACCCGCTAGGCTGACATACCTAGGCAAAACAAGGGCATCCCGGCGAACCAAAAGGCTTCGGGAAAAAACTAGGGATAAAACAAAAAATTTGTACACCCGACAAGTTGAAAACCCGAAAGGGCGACTTGGGCAAAAAGGGGTTTCCCGGGGGACTGAAAACCCGAAAGGGCGGTCCAGGCAAAAGTTAGGGAATTAAAGCGTATGACTATGTTCCGTTGGATCAATTTACGGACGACCGTTAGCTTCAACAAACAAATTCAACAGTTCTGATCTATTCAATCAGCTTCAGACAAGGCAACAAATTGACAAAATGCTCAGAGATACGAAGGCTATAGCAGAATGGAAACCCCATGGGATTTTTGTACACATAGCTATCTTTTCTTTGTATCAAAATTTTCTCTTTTACGACAACATTCTCTTACTAGAATGTTTGTCTCCTTGTACAAAAAACATTTATTCAAAGTCAATATAAAATATTCCTTTGAAAGTGCAAAAACTATTTGTCTTTTCTTTACACTTGCGTTTTGTTTACAAAAACGTCCAATGATTAATTGTTGAACATATGCATTTGAACATAATTACTATTTACAAATAAACGAAATGATAAAAGGCAATTACTGATAGGTTGAAAGGATATGGAAATATCTCTAGACTATTCCATAAGTAATTCCCTGCAGTACGTCGTATAAATCCCCAGCAGAACAAAGTTTCAAATTGTGAATCCCCAGTAGAAGTCGTCAAATTTTTCAGGATTCCCCTGTAGAAGTCGTCAAAATATTCAGGATTCCCCAGTAGAAGTCGTCAAAATTTTCAAGATTCCCCTGTAGAAGTCGTCAAATTTCTCAGGATTCCCCAGTAGAAGTCGTCAAATTTCTCAGGATTCCCCAATAAGATTTTACGAACAGTACACAGCATTTCCCTTACAACAGAGTTTATTTCTCTAAATAGAAATTCATCAACATTTAGACTTCACGACATAAAGACTTATACTCCATATCCTCAGCAGCAGTCAGGGATTTATTTTCCCCAGTCCAACAGCAATGCAACAAAGTAGCTCATATACGCATGCATTGCATCCATATATCATAAACATTGATAACACAAATGTATTATACTATGCATTTCATACAACATAAACTTTATGTTTTAGCTAACATTTTACCCGTTTTAAGATAAAGATAATATCTACCATTAACCAATATTAAAATTTAGATACAGTTCAGATACACTCCATATATGGATGCCATTCTGATACTCATTCAGACTCAAATTCAGATACAGTTCATATACGCTCCAGACACGGATGTCATTCTAATACTCATTCAGACTCAAATTCAGATACAGTTCGGATACGCTCTAGACACATATGCCATTCTGACACTCATTCAAAACTAGCTTTCAGATACAGTTCAGATACACTCCAAACACGGATGCCATTCTGATAATTAGTCGAAATCAGCTCCCAGATACAGTTCAGATATGCTCTAGACACGGACGCCATTCTGATACTCATTCAAAATCAACTCTTTGATATAATTCAGATGCGCTCCAAACACTGACGCCATTCTGATACTTATTCTTTCAGCTTACAAATTACAATTCAACAATCACTCTTGGATGGCATTTGCAAGCCCATCTCCTACAACTTTCTATCACCTATCTAAATGGCATCTGTAAGCCCATTCCCTCTACCATCACATCATCGAGTGCAAATTTATGGGCACTCTAGTGTCCAACCATCTTCCACCTTCGAGTCATGAATGGAAAAACTCGCCAGTCTAACTCTTCAGGTTTAAGAAGATTGAACAGGGGAAGCTGTTGTACCCAAAAATTTTCCCTCTCACTTATCAAATATTTCCTCACAAGATCTCTTGAACTCAAGAATGCATTAGGGTTTGACCAGCTCAAGACACCTCCTCATACACTGATGACCAAAATTAGGGTTCGAGTTTGCATAAGGATTTTTGGAATATCAATGCTTCATATGACTTACAAGTACAATTATTTACCCCCAAGATTATTCATGTCAAGTTTCAATCTTTGGATCATACTTTTGATCAGTCAATTGAACAGTTGACCTAAAAATCAACTGTATTGGGGAAAATGTCAACCATGGCCAATTTACAGTCAAACTTAATAATTCTTGATCTACATAAACATCTTAGACTCATATGTATCATTTGATCAAGTTTGGACCATAATTCCTCAAGAAATTTGATTAAATCATCAAAAGGGCAAAATGGTTAAAATTAGGATTTTGACTGAGAAAGGGTAGTTTCTGATTTTTGGCCTAGAAAATGGTCAATTGGTTTGAAGCATGATTTCAAGAGTTCAATTGCATCATCTTGACCTAATGACATGGTTCAAAACATTACAAATCCATTGGATTAATAGATGAATTTTGCAGCCAACTGATCAATAGTCAACTGTATACTGAAAAGTCAAACTTTGACTTTTTGGTCAAAATCAAGTGCCAAAGATCATAATTCATCAAAACATGTCAAAATGTGAAACTTGTTCATCAAGAAATCAAGGTTTTAAGTTTTTGTTTTGAAAAGTTGAAAATTTTAACTTAGAAAATTTCCTAAGTATAGAAAATTTCATACTTTTTCTCAACTTTGAGGCAAATTTTCACCATGATGCAAGTTGATTCAAGGGAAACTTCCAACATGAAAGTTGTAGACCTCCATGAAATTTACAACTTTTCTTCACAAAATTTCTCCTAAAAATGCTTGGATCTCAAGATATAATTTTGTGAATACATGCTCATGAACCAAAATAAATTAGTGAAATTTTGCCCTAGTTAGGCAGATATTTGACCTAACTTCATGCCAATTTTTCACATAGTTCCAAGGGGAATCTTCAAAAGCAATTCAAAGATGAGTTGTATATAACAATTCAATATTTCCAAATTGTCCAAGAAATCCTTGAGATCATTCTTGAGTAGGGAGAATCAAAGAGATGGAGTTGGTGATTTATCACTTTGATTTCAAGCCATTTCATGAAGAACAAAAATTCAAATCCTCAAGCATGCTAAACAAATATTACTTTGCAGGTTCCTAACTTGAATTTCACTCCATAATTAAATGTTTTCACATATGTTGGAAGCTTTAAGCCAAGCATTAAATGCATTGCACAAGAACAATTCCATTTTTGGCACAAAGGTGCCATTTCCATTTTGATAAAGCACTACTTTTGCAATTTTCCACTTCTTGAGCCTTGCACTTGTTTTCTATACACACAAGAAAAGACAAAACCAAAAGCAACTTGCCTGAAGCCTATACCAAACCAGACCATGCTTGTACAACACTTAGGGACTTGTCTTCACACTTTTCTTCAAAAGCAAGTAATAGAGCCAAAAGGCTATAACTCAAATATTGAGAAAGCTTGATGTCTAACCTCCTCCATACTTATAAACAAGGGTATTACAACCTAACAGATGAATGCTAAGACTTAGAAACACTCCTAAACACTTTGCCATTAAAAACCTGCCATAGCTTGACAGTTTTGAACCTTACTCAGCCATCTCCAAATCCACTCACGCGTTTTGATTTTTAACCACCTAAACACTTTATATACATCACACCTAAGTGATCCAGACCCCTGTTACCTTACTGTAACTCCTCCTCCTCCATCCACCATTTTCAAATATCAAGCTTGCAGGTTGACTTGAGTAGGGAGATTCAGAGACTTTCAAGACAAGATAAGGATTGGAATACACTCAGGGAGGTCCAGGCAAGCGAAGCAGATCCTCAGGCTTCTCAAAACTTGCCCAAACTCCATTCACGATCTCAACTGAAAGAGGTAAAAACTCAAACTTCTATCTCTTTATACAAGCATCCTTTAGTCCTGATTTGTGAAAGAAAAATGTAGATATCCTTGCACTAAAGCTAACCATGTTCATAGTTTTCATTTATATCCATTGTGTATATAGAATTTCGGATTTGAAATTTCTGTAAAAATTAGGTTTCAAATTAAGCTAGTAAAATTAGCTTTGATCTTTGATTGTTATCTTACATAAATTATATGGTTGAACTCGTGGGAAGAAACACCATAATTTTCATGTTTGGACTTTCCATTTTCATGAAGAAACGAGAGAGATACAGGTGGTCCGACTATGGGTCAAGGTTGAAGATGAAGTTGCCTTCAGGGGGCGTTTTATAATATATATTTATCTTTGTGTTTCTATAAACGGATGTACAGCCACCCCAGTGGTAAGGCAACATGCAAAAATGCTATAGGTCACGGGTTCGAGCCTTAGCGCATGCCTTTTGCATTTTCTCACATTTGTTTGCCATTTTTTTGTCCCTTGGCAGCGTGGGCCTCTGAACTTTGGGCTTTGTGATTTTTTCTAACACTCACCTCCTGATTGCTTATGACACCCCTGGCCCATATAATTTTATTTATTTATTTTGTTTTCATTTTATATTCTTAAATATATTTTTCTTAATATTAAAAATCATAAAAAATATAAAAATGATAGATTTATATTTTAGCTTATTTTATTTTTCTCACAAAAAATATTTTATTTAGTTATATATATTATCCATTTTTATTAATTAAATTTGTAAATTAAATTAGAACTAGTTTAATATTTATTTTTTCTTTATACCCATTAAATATTTATTTTAATATAAAAGGACCAAAATACCTCATAATGCCATGTATTATTTTCAAGGCAAAAAACAAAACAAAAATACTTACTTTTCTTAAATAAATTTATTTTCTTTTAATCAAATAGAATTAGGGTTTATTCAAAAATATTTTCTAAAAAATAATTTCTTTTCTTAATTGATTTAAGTTAATCTTGATTTATTTTTTAGGTTTAGGTTAAAACTTTTTTCACATAAAATACCAAACCATAATCTTCTTTGCATTTACATACCTTTGCATATTTAATTCATCTTGTATATTATTTATTCCAATATTTGTACATATTCAATTTGGTTGTAATAGATTAATTAGGTTTATATTATTGCAATCCCCATTCATAAATTGTATACCCCCTCCCACAAGTGTTGTAATAGCGTAGTAATCTTTAAATTTCGCAATTTATCGCTTTTACATAACATGCTAGTAATTAGGGTTTGTATGGCAAGATAAAACCAATCAAATAGAAAACCCTAAATCAAGATAAAATCAAGCATGAAAATGACACACTTGCGCATAAAACACCCTTAGGGTTACTCCACTTGGTTGCCTTATACAAAAAAATGGCCATATTACGCATGTAAGGTATCTTAGAAAAAACAAACAAATACAATATCATAGACCCTCGATGACGCTATTCAAAGTTGCCTTACAAAAATGATCTTAGCCCCTCAAAATGCTAAGATACTTTGCAAACATTGATATTCATGGCTATACGATGACCCACGCCCGTCCCGTTTACATCCAAAGATAGGATTGCTTACCAAATCAATGGTAAGTGTTGTACCCCAAAATTTTCCCTCTCATATTATCAAGATTTTCCTCACAAGACTCTTTAGACTCAAGACCAAATTAGGGTTTGCTCAGCTCAAGACATCTCCTTGCACTCATGACCTGAAATTAGGGTTTGAGTTTGCACAAGGAATTTTGGACTTCCAATGCCTCATGTGACCTTCACCCTTCATGTTGGACTTATAAGATTGCCGATACCAAGTTTCAAGCCTTGAATCAAATTTTTGCCCAGTCAATTGGATAGTTGACCTAAAAATCAACTGTATTGGGGAAAAAGTCAACTGTGGCTAATTTACGGCCAAACCTCATAATTTTTGATCCACATCAACAATATAGACTCATATGAACTATTTGATCAAGTTTGGACCACAACTCCTCAAGAAATTTGATCAAATCATCAAAAGGGTAAAATGGTCATTTTTAGGGTTTTGACTACAGAAGGGCAATTTCTGATTTTTAACCTAGCCAATGGAAAATTGGGTTCAAGCATGATTTCAAGGACTAAATGGCACCATATTGACCTAATCACAAGGTTCAAAAGATCCCAAATGCATTAGATTGACAGATGAATTTTCCAATCAACTGAACAAAAATCAATTGTACACTGAAAAGTCAAACTTTGACTTTTTGGTCAAAATCAAGTGCCAAGGGTCATTTTTCATCAAGATGTGTCAAAACATGAAACTTGTTCACCAAGAAACCTAATTTTGAAAATTAGGGTTTAAAATGGAAAATTTTTATAACTTAGAAATTTTCTAAGTTATGAAAATTTCTTATCTTTTCCCAATTTTTTCCAATGTTTTTACCATGACGCAATTGGATTCAAAGAAAACTTCCAACATGAAAGTTGTATTCCTCCACAAAATCTACAACTTTGATTCACAAAGTTTCCCTAAAAGATGCTTGGATCTCAAGTTATCATTTTGTGAATAAGGGTCCATGAAACTTTTAACTTAGTGAAATTTTGCCCTAGTTTAGGCAGGATTTGGATCTATCTTCATGGCAACTTTTCACATAGTTCCAAGTGGAATATCAAAATGCATTTAAAATATTGATTGTAGAGCATGTTACAAGCTTTCCAAAATGTCCAAGAACTCTCCAAAATCATTTCTGGTTAGGGAGAATCGAAAGTTTGAAAATGGAAAATTATCACTTTTGTCCAAGGCATTTTGCACATTGCTACAACTTGCAAATCTGCCCAAACCATGCTTGTACTTGCATTATAGGTTCTAATACTTTTTACACTCCAAAATTGAATGCAAATACAATGGTTAATGGCATTGTTTTGATCTTTGAAACTTTGTACAAGGGTTTAATCCAAAAATGGCAAAAAGTTAACATTGCCACTTTGATAAAGTTAGCTTTTTTACAAACTTTGTTTATCTTGAGCCGTGGACCAAAGCTTTTGCTGCAAACCAACTCCACAAATATCAGGAAAAGTGTACCAAGTATGTGCAGACCCTGAGCTAGCTTGTACAAGCTTTTGCCTTTGTCAACTCACTTTTGCTTCAAAAGCAAGTAACCTTGCAAAAGGTCCACAACTCTTCCATCTAATAAGAACAAAGTTTTGTATCATTTCAAAGAACTTCAACATAATATACCAAGCCAGAAAACACGAATTGCCAAGCTTCCAAACACCCAAAACACAAAACCACCAACTTCTGCCCAAAATAGGGCATTTTCTGCAAACAACAAGCTAAAACATATCTGCCTCGTGCGTTTTGTCTTGAACCACTTCAAACACATTCTAAACATCACACCTGAACTGTCCATGCCCTTACTTTGCAACTGTAACCTCGTTTGCACACTTCACCATTTTAATTTTGAAGCTTTGCAGGTTGAGTTCTACAAGGAGTTTCAGACCATTTCAAAGCAAGCTAAGCATTGGGAAAGGTCAAGGGAACATCAAGCAAGCTCAAAAGTCCTTCAAGCCTCATTCAAAGTTGCTACATTTCCATATTTGAACTTGACTGAAACAGGTATTTGTCAACTTTCTATTTCCTTATTTAGACATCATTAGGCTTAAGTTTGTGAAGCAAAAATGTAGTCTGTAATGTCCTTGAACTGTACATATACATAGCTTGTATTTATATTAACTGGGCTAGGAGAATTTGGATGTTGAAGTTGCTGAAAAAACTAGGTCAGAATTTAGGGCCAATGAAATTCTCTCTGGTCTTTGAGAGTTAGATCAAGATTTTTATATCATTAGAATCGTGTGATGATGAGCTATAACTTTCATGTTTGGAAGATTTTATTTTTAAGCACGTATGCAGGAGTTACAAGTTTGTACATGGGGCACGCGTTTTCTGGTTTGAAGGACAGGGACAAAGTGGAAGTTTTGGCTGGGCTTGGTTTTTCTGGCTATTTGCACCCCCCTCTTTTTTTTCTGCACCCCCTTTGGCCCATTTGTTTTATTTTTGTATATTTTTCATTTCTTTTATATTTTCTGACTTTATTATTTTTTCTAAATATTAAAAATCACCAAAAATATTTTCTTAATTTTTTACATTTTTATTTTATTATTTTTATTATTTTTATGATAAAAAATAGTTCATTAGGTTAAATACTTTTATTTTCTTAAATAAATTTGTAAATAATACAAAAATATTATATATTTTTATTTTTATTATTTATAGACTTAAATTAATATTTTTATACAATATTTAATCTTTAACATTTTTGTATATATTATTTTTATTATTTCTTTGTACATAAATGAATAAATAAATAATTAGAATATATATTTTCTTTAAAACAAAAAACTAGGATTTTCACCCTTTCAAAAATAATCATTTTATTTTCTTATTTTTAGGACATAAATAATTTTTTTTTTACATACATAAAAATTAATACAAAACATTTGTGCATATTTATATTTATTTGTACATTTAAATATTTGTCTATTTATTTATTTGTGCAATATTTCAATTTGGTTGTAATAATAGTTTTATGGTTTTATTTTGAGCAATATCCCCTTATTCAAACTTGTACCCCCCTCCCCATAATTTTGTTGTAATAGTCTTAGATTTACTTTTTATGCATTTTATCGCTTTCAAATGCCATGATAGTAAATTAGGGTTTTGTATGCAAAGACCAAAAATCAAAACAAATAGCATGATTAAACACAAGACAATAATGCATGAAAAATGACAACACAATGCACACAAGCACCCCTAGAGTTTCACCCACTTTGTTGCCTTAAAACATGGCCATGGTATGCATGCTAGGTATCTTGGAAAAACAAAACAAAATAAAAGATCATAGTCCCTCGATGACG
Organism: Vicia faba; assembly: GCA_948472305.1. Classification (NCBI taxonomy): domain Eukaryota; kingdom Viridiplantae; phylum Streptophyta; class Magnoliopsida; order Fabales; family Fabaceae; genus Vicia; species Vicia faba. Next base: position 1,141,910,165 of record OX451736.1, read on the forward strand.
CTATCTTGGTTGCCTAAACAAAAATGATCTAGTCCCTCAAAAAATTGCTAAGATACTTGGCACCATTGCTATCATGGTCATACGATGACCCACGCCCGTCCCATTTAACATCCAAAGATAGGGTTGTTTACCAAATACAATGGTAAAATAACAATGTCAAAGGAATAAAAATGTGTAGGAAAGATCTTTGAGTAGGGTAGACAACTCCTAGTTACTTGATCAATTTGCAAACCATCCTTGCTATTTTCAAACTATCACACACATTTCAAAACAATTTCAAAACATTTTCCAAACAAACTTTCAAACATTGAAACATTTTTCAAAAGACAAACACCTTTGTATACATTCAAACAAGAATCATTACAAAGGTTTCTTAAACAAAGGCCTGTTTTCAAAATACTTTCAAAACCACACACAAAAGCACCATTTCAAACAATTGAAAAAGCAAAGCAAGTGATCTAAAACAAGTAACTAAGAGCCCATGGAAAACCATGGATGAAAAGGGTGCTAGCACCTTCCCTTTTCATAATCTACCCCCGAACCCAAAAACAATCTCAAAGGTCTTTCCTGTGCTTTTTTACCTTTCCTTTTGGATAAAATAAAAGTCGGTGGCGACTCTTGCTAAACCGAAACATTTGCGAACAAAAAACGTAAAACCTCAAGTCAGTTCTCCCACCGCATCACAGTAAGACAACAATGTCAAAGGAAAATAAAATGAACAAGAAATACATTTGAGTAGGTAGATTGCTTTAATTACTTTCTCCATTTCAAAACAAACATCCTTGCTATTTTCAAAAACAAACACACACATTTCCAAACATCTTACAAAAATTGAAAACATTTTCAAAAAGATCATCATCTTTGTATACATTCTTACGAATGAGAATCATTACAAAGATTGGCTAAACAATGGCCTCTTTTACAAAATACTTAAAAAAAAACCCACACAAAGCACAATTTCAAACAAAATCAAGTGATATAGCAAGTAACTAAGAGCCCATGGATAACCATGGATGAAAATGGTGCTAATACCTTCCCTTTTCATAATCTACCCCCTGAACTCAAGAAACAATCTCAAAGGTCTTTCCTGTGCATTTTTACCTTTCCTTTTGGATAAAAGAAAAGTCGGTGGCGACTCTTGGTAACCGTAACATTTACGATAAAATGCAAAACACCTCAAGTCAGTTATCCCATCGTATCACAGTAACTTTGAATGGGTTGGAGTGATTTTGGAACTTTGCGACACATAGCAAGGATTGGAGCAGCTTCAAGGAGGAGCTCGGTCAATCATCACTTCGCATCTAGAGACATCCGTGCGTGTTCCAAAGTTTCACTTTGAGAGGTATACTTTTTTCTAAACTGTAAAATCTTTATCCATACATCATTTGTTGTTTGTGTTCAAAAGATATATAAAAAAGATAGATCAAAAGAAGGAAACTCAGTGATAAAAACCAAGACAGGGGGCTGACACCGGTGCCCGTGTCACATGACATGACCCGTGTCAGCTCAAATGTTTAAAAAATCTAACAAAAGTGCAGGACAGGGTGCTGACACGGGTGCCCGTGTCACAGGACACGACCCGTGTCAGACCTACTGGAACTATAATCTAACAAGGATACAAGTCAGGGTGCTGACATGGGCGCCCATGTCACAGGACACGACCCGTGTCAGGTCTACTAGAGCCAGAAACATGCAAATTGGCAAGTCAGGGTGCTGGCACGGGTGCCCGTGTCACATGACACAGCCCGTGTCAGCTTAGCTGGTGCAGAAAGAAAAAACGCGTATGGATCATTACAGGATGCTGACACGGGTGCCCGTGTCACAGGACATGGCCCGTGTCAGACCATACACCATAAATCTTGATTTGTTTTGACTTTTTGCTTATATTTTCATTCGATTTGGTTGTAATAGTAAAATTAGGTTTTTATTTGCTTTTATCTCCCCATTTGTAAACTTATACACCCATCCCCTAAAGCGATGTAATAGCGTAGGATTTTAATTTCCGCAAATTTATCGCTTTTCATATAATTGTTAATAATTAGGGTGTGTATGACAAGTTAAAATCAACCGTTAGAAAACCTTAATCTCAAAGGCAATGCATGCAATCAAACACGCTTCACACACGCGCACCTTTAAGGTAATCTCGCATGTTTCCTCGGAAAATAGTCATGTCCCTCGAATATGGGCATTTTAGCAAAGACCCTCGATAAAAAATATTGTCGTCCCTCGATGTCCCTCGATGTTGCCTTCGGTAAACGATCTAGTCCCTTACAAAAATTGCTAAAACGTCTTATAAGTTGCCTTTTATGGCTATACGATTGACCCATGCCCATCCCTTCACATCCAACGATAGGACTTCTTATCAATCAATGGTAAGATAGCAACATCTAAAGGAGCAGGAAAAGAACAAAGAACTTTTGAGTAGGTAGAACGCTCCTAGTCGCTTTCTCACAAACTAAAACCATTTCCACACTTACACTTTCAAAACATCTTCAAAAACCAACATCTCCTTGAACTATTTTCAAAACCAACACTTTTTATACATTCTTATAGAGACGAGAATCATTACAAAGTTTTCCGAAACAAAGGCGTTTTCAAAATATTTCCAAACTTGCACCAAACACAAATACAATTCAAATAAATAATTTTTCAAAGTGATCAAGCAACTAAGAGGCCATAGATAACTACAGATGAAAAGGATGCTAACACCTTCCCTTTTTATAACCTACCCCCCGAACTCAAGAAAATATCTCAAAAGGTATTTCTTGTTCTTTTCTCCCTTTCCTTATTGGATAAAAGAAAAGTCGGTGGTGACTTAAGATTTGCAATAAAATGCAAAATACCCAAGTCAGTTCTCCCACCGTATTACACATATCATCGAGATGAAATCAATGAAGTCACCATCAAACGTATTTTATCCCACAGGAAAGGAAAGGTAAACATCAAGTAAAACTGAGATGTGTGAAATCACGATCAAACGACCGAGAGATCATCTAAGGGAGTCTGTTACGTAAGGGGAAGGTATTAGCATCCCACACACCCGTAGTACTCTATGATATCCACTCTTGTTGTTCTAATCAAAGGGTGTGTTCAAATATAATTCTTAATAGCTAAAATGAAAATGCAAATAGGGAATGCATCAAAAGAAAACACGGGGAAAAGAAGGAAATATTTACAAAGTTTCGCTCGATTGAGCCCCGTGATCAGATGCCTACATATCCTTTTTGAAGGAATCAGAGCATCGTAGTTTGGCTCACATATTTTGGTTTGTTTTGTTTTTTTTAATGAACAATATTAATTTCGCCTTCTGCTGCAACTCGACCTTTGGAGATTCACGCGTCATCACAAAAGTGAATTAACATGTTCTTTTTGAAAAGTTGATTAGTTTTGATACAAAGCCCGAAGGAGAAAAAAAGGTTTGAGTTGGTTGGTGTTTTTTACCTTGAAAAAGGATTTGATAGTTGTTAGATGTTTTATGCATTTTCCAAGAAAAAAGTTTTATTTTTAAGGATGCAAAAGAAAAGAAAACAACTAAGGGAGACTATATATCTATAATCCCTAATGTTATCATACAATGATGGCCCTATTGTCAATGATGAAAAGGGGAAATATCTACCTACATTAGCATGCATGGATACCTATCCTAATGTATATCTCAAAAGCTACCCTAATCGAGAGATCCTAAGGGAGCATACAACCGTTCAAAACCTAAGGGAACATGGCATATACAAGGATGAAAAGCAAACAAGCAATCCATAGGCTCAAGAGAACACGCACATGTCATGATAAGCGCATGCTAACTCAAGTTACAAAGGCCTAACCAAGATATTATGCATCGAGGTAGGAAATGGGAAGCTTTATCCAAGGGGTCATATCAAACGAGGCAAACAAGCGGGGTAAGATACGTGAAGCTTTAGCCAATAAGGTCATATCAACGAAGGCAAACAAGCTATCTATGGGAACAAAAGCGTCTATACCATGGTATCATATTACTCGACAAGAAGAGTATAGGGGGAAAAATGATACACAGAGCGTTAACATCGACCAACATGAGCTCAAGACAAAGTGTTGCGGATCAATTACAAATCCCTTTTCCATCTGACCAACTCGATAACAAGAGCATCACACTCTAAAGCATCATGGTGCGTCACGAGCTAAGGATAACACGAACCAAATGTAGGGGTTGATTGCGAACCCTTTTCCTCTTGCCTTCTTTGAGGAATTATCAAGAAGAATGGGAATGGGCTCCTCATTCTGAGGTCTTTGGACACAAATGTAAACACACAACAAAAATGTCTACTTCGAGGTAGGCCTTTAAACAGACCATAAACACAATTAGCAAACAAGTACGAAATTGCCTTAAACAGGTCTTTAAATAAACCAGAGGGATTCCTGACATGATCGGCAACAGAAGTCCTCGTCATACAATTTTGTTCCTACTTCTTATGATCTCTAGAAAGTGGTTAAGAAAACTATAAAACATGAAATATAAATACAATGGTAATGGACTACCAAATGAACAAGAGTTCGTAGCAAGCAGGCAATGAAAGAACTCCAAGCAAGTTCGAGCTATCTAGCACCAAACAACAACATCCAATTAGTACGTTTGTCAGGATATCATAATATCATGGTCGGAATGTATAGCATATACTCATCCACATACAAAAGTACACCTGTATCAGTTATAAACCAGACAAACAAGCATGATAACATACAATCGTATGTACATATAACACATAATGTGTATCATACACATCCGAAAAATCAATGTAAATGCACCAAATACGGTTATACAATTACAAATAACAAATGATGTATATCAGACGCAACAGGGCACCACCAATTCGTGACATAAGTGTATTTTCAATCACATGATTATGCGATAATCACATGAATGAAATAACGATCTCAAGGTGCCTTGCACAAATCAACGGAAGCATTAGAAATAACAAGGAGATGCTGTCATAAGCAAGTATAATACTCAAGTAAAGTACTAAAAATCTGCACATGAGAAATAATGAACAATGCTGAAAATCTCACTAGAAGGTGAATAAAAATGTGTTTTTGGTAAAAATAGGTGATCGAAAAATAGTCTCGAAACTGAACGAAAATTACGTGGTAACCTATAAACGGGCCAACGGACTTGAATACGCATTCAGTTCAGTTAAATTCAGAGTGGAGGTAAGACTTCCGCGCGTGGTCAATTGTAAAAACGATAAAAAAAATATGCTCGAAATTTCATGAAATCGCATGCTAGCTTGCAAACGGGCCAAAAGTTTCAAAAAAATAGGTCCCGTGAATTAATTCCATGTCTAAGTGCTTCATTTGTCCACTTTTCAGGTTCAGGTCAGCAACACTGTAAAGTGTAGAAAATAGTCAAAATTGCGATTCGAAAGTGTGTAAGTCGTTTTTAAATCATAAATAATCATGCGACATAAGTATCTCAAACTTTACCGGTCAAGAGGAATGCGACTTTGTGTTCAAAATGCTCAAAACGGATGAAAATACACAAAAGTCAAATATTGGTTTAACTCTCAAGTCTATGATTTTTGGCATGGGAAATGTGATTTTAAGAGTACATAGGTTTTGGAAATTAAGCCAACATATGATGTGCATTGAGTTTACAATTAATTCCATAATTGACATTAAGTTGGAAATTCAGTTTTAAAATGTTTAAATGAGTTTTTACCGAATTACAACTCCAACTTTATATCAACCATGTAATTAAACAACAATAAGGTTCCTCTTAATCACAACAAAATTTACAAGTTAAAAATCACATGCAATGAGTAATCAAGAGACTTTCATGTACAAAAAGTGGAGTTAAAGTGAGTCTGACACACATTATCAATCAAGAACCAAGTTAAATCAAGTTCTCATGTTAATTCAAGCATTCAAATCAACTCTAATGTCAACACCACTTTAATTCCTCAAATAAGCACTTTTATAAAAATCACTTAATCAAATAAGCACTTATTCCAACTGTCTAACTCAGGATTTTAACAACATAATCTCAATCCATTTCAATTCTCAACAATCATATCCAAACCATAATTTAATTCCTCAATTAAAAATTAAATTTATGAATCAACAAAAGTGCTTATTCATGAAGTGATTATGTAAAAGAACTTAAACAAGAAAAATCACTGTTGGATCAAAGAAGAGGTTGAGGAGGAGAGATCGCCGAAATCGGAATGAAGAACGGGGGTCGTAGGAGGGATAATTTAAGATTTGAAGTTTTTGAGATGAAGTTGTTGCAATGTTGTTGTTGTTCTTGAGAAAAGTGAGAGAAAACCTTGCTTTGATCTTGAAGCAAATTGAGAGAGAGTTTTTGTGTTTTTGATTTCGAGTTGATATAGTGAGTGCAAATTGGGCCTCAGATGTGAAATTGGATTGAGCCCCAATTTGACAATGTAAGCTCGACATGGTCATAAAATGCCACGTCATCATAGGTGTAAAATCTCGACTTACACTTTAAATGATAATCGAAGATAATAAAATTTGTGAAGTGTTGCTGAAAGAAAAGTCTCAATCAGATAAACGACGAGAAAGTTATGAATTTTTGAAGTTGCTTAGACGCAGTGTCAGACAAAATATCCCAACTTGCAGTTTTTTTCACTTGCGTCACATGCGAAACGGGCCAAAAACAGAAGTCTTCAGAGTACCTTTTGAACTTGGAGTCTAAAGAGAAAACATATTTGACATCATTTTTGAAATTATGCTGAAAGAACCGTCTCGATATGATAAAAATCAAAGGAGTTACTAATTTTACAATATCGAGAAACACTAAATTACAATTCCAGTTCAGCATAATTATTTCTCTAGTAATCCATCATTCTGGGGACTTTCCTCAAGAAACCGGTTCTCGGTCCGAAAATACGAAACGAAGAAGACATCAAGATGGATTTTTCCAAAAAGAACCGCTCCAAAATGGTATTTTAGTAAGAAGTTATGAATTTTTAAGTATGCGCAAAATTACGACTCAACACAGTATTTTCATTATTTTCCACTGTATCACTTCTAGAAGAATCATGTATTCTGAAGTCTTCTTCAAAGAATTAGTTTTCAGTCTAAACACGAGAGTCGGATAAGACATTAAGACGGTTTTAACGCCTCAGAATTGCCTCAAAATAGTATTCCAATCAGAAGATACGAATTTTTGATTACTCGGGCGATGACGGGTCAACAAATAAATTCAATATACTGTCTTCAAAGAATTAAAATTCCAGGAGATTTTCTTCACACAATTAGCTTTTGATTTGAACATGAGAAATGATAAGATAATCAAGACGGTCTCAATGCTTTGAGAATCCACTGAAAATACCAAATCAGATGAAATTACGAATTTCCAAACACTCGGGGAACTGATAACCAGTCATGAAGTCCAAATACTTCTTCAGAGAAAACAAATTATTCTGAGACTTTCTCCATATAATTGACTTTTGGCCTGAAGAGATGAAATAAAGAAAATACTGAGACGGTTCCAATGCCTGAGGAATCAGCTTGAAACAATACTTAGATGGAAAGTTGCGAATTTCTAAGCTCAAACCAGTAAAGATACTGTTTCTAGTTCACATTGCCTCAAATTCACTGAAACACCCAATTCTTCCACAATTCAGAGTGCATTTAAATACATGAGAACTTTGATGAAGACTTGCTTGGAAATTTCTTGGATAACTTGGAAACCGTGTGGAGCACATTAAAACGCAGAAAACCTTAAAATTTTATTTTTGTTATACCGCTTGGTAAAACACTTGTCTCAGAGCTTGATGCCGATAAAATGGCTCGATCCCATGAGTATGATCCTAATGACATGTATGTATGCATATGATAATGAAGTATAAGACAATTAGGTTTAAAATAAAAAGACAAATTTTGGGGTACAAAAACCAGCAACCACTATCTTCTTGAGATCAGACATTCACTCAGTCACTCAAGGAACCTTCCAATGATATGTTCAGTGATCCGATTTAACAAATATAACAATCATTAACCCAATAGGATCAAATTACTTAAGATATCCTATCAGGATTTCTCAACGACCAACAACCACTGTGTTCTTGAGATCAGACCTTCACTCAGTCACTCAAGGAACCTTCCAATGATATGTTCACTGATCCCGATTTAACGAATATAACTATCATTGGCCCAATATAATTAGATAACTTAAGATATCCTATCAGAATTTCACAATAACCATCATCCATTGTCTTCTTGAGATCAGACCTTCACTTGATCAATCAAGGAATCACTCAACAACGGTTGATAAGGTTTAGTGTTTACATGATTGCTTCTTCTAAGCAGATTACGCAAGTGATTTAAGCACATATTGTTTAACACATTTTCGAGAAACAACTCTAATGTTACAACAATTTACATGAAGATATTAGAACTATAACATAATGTAAGAAACAACTCGTGTGTACATTATAATGTTGTATCAAGATGTATTTGATCAGAAGTTGTGTAGCATCTTGAAGTGTTCTTATTCTTCATCTTCTTGTTGAGCAAGTTATGAGTAACAACTCCTTGCTTCTTCTGAGATCTACCAAGATGTATATGATGGTAGTTGGAGTAACATCTGGTAGTCTTCTTCTCTTTCTTTCTTTCTTTTCTCTCATTACTGTGTAGTGATCTTCAACATGTTTAGTATTGCACCTTTGAGAGCTTCAACATCCACAACATTTCAGCTTGATGGCCAAGGACCTAATACTTCAAGTCTTTGATATTCTTTTATATCCTTGAGAGTGAGATAAACATTGTGAGGATAGAAAAGTATTTACCTGCATCAACAGTTAGTTCTCAATGATAAAATAAGGTGTAAGAGTTTAGACAATATAAAATACAGATTCCTTTTCCAGACACCCTTTTTGCACTATTTGACTTACTATGCATTGGAATCTTCATATGTGGCGCCCATGTGGATTTTTTTTAATTTTATTTTTATTTAATTAGTGACATGTCAATATTCTTTGAGATTCATATGAAAAATTCACAAAAAATTTCCCCTCCAAGGACTCAAACCAAGGAGCCTTCCCTCATGCATCAAACATCCAACCATTGCGCCATCGACTTTGTTGTTGTAAATAATTACCTCAAACTTAATTAATATCAACATTATTTCAACCCTACGTAAGTTTTCATGAATCCTCATAAAATCAAAATTTTCATATAGGTACTCGAAAAATGTCGCTTGTATTCCTCCCTGAAGAACTCCATTCAATACTACCACTGTATTCGTCTCTTCCTCTTGTTCAAAACCTACACTTTTATTTCTCAGATGAAATTTGCACAACCGCTTTGTCATCAGATTTCCAATTGTGGTGGGGCTATGAATAAATGAATAAATATTTCAATATCTTCACCATTATATCTAAAACAAAGCACAACAAAAATAAGTGATAGAGCAATTTTTCGGTACAATTTGAGATCCACTGCCGTCATCGATCATTCTTCTTCTTCAAGGGTAACTGGGTAAGTTACATTCTTTTACTATCTTACTCATATTTCATTGTTAAATGAAAAAGCCCCAACATATATTTGATATTCTAACCCATTTTCTTCATATTAGAAAAATTATCATATTATTGAGATAACTCTTTACTATCAGCTTGTGCTCAGTGGTTTAGTTCATTCTTGAGTTTGGTTTTAGTTCATAATGGATTTGGTTAATATTAACATCACTTTATTGTTGTGTTTTATTGCAACATATTGTGGCGGTAGAAATGTGCAAGACTAAGCCATTGGATTGACTAGACTTTATACAAATCAAAATAAAAATCGCCACTGCGCTTTATTGTTTCCAAAGAAATGGGAAAAGAGCGAATAACCAAAAAAGAGGGGGAAAGATTCAAGGTAAGGGGGTTGGTTATGCAAAGGGATGGTATTAGCACCCTAAACATCTACGGTACTCCGCAGGAACCTCTTTGAAAAATATGTATATTTTGGCTATAACAATGTGTTGTATATAAAATGGATGGTGGAGGTGAGAAAAGAAATATTTTTATGATTTTTGCACCCGCCGCGGTTGCGAACCTTTAGTGCCTAAGTACCACCTTTCGTGCAATAGGGGATCAGAGTACACGTAGTTCCTCTTTTAAAAATTTGAAACACAAGTGTGTTGGTTGATTTTATGAGATAAGACATCATCGCAATTGTCCGTGTGAAAAACATACTTACTACCCACAATCATGAGAAAGGAGAATTTGCATTATCTCAAAGTGGAGGATATGGCTTGGATTTTAAAATCAACAATGCCTCACTCAACACCCAAGTGGAAAATATCTCACTTCACTACATATTGTAGAAGTATAGTTGTTTGCATCACTACAAGGATGGAAAAGAGTCTAATCTTTTGATAAAAGTTTAAAGATAAAAGCCAAAGTGGAAAAATGGTTTGAAATGAGATTGATTGACTTTTAGTCTTCTCACAAAAAAAAGGTTAAGGTATTATTAAATTGATTGAAATTTATTTATGAAAATGTTTCGAAGATGCATGGACCTAAGTCCAAGTTTATTATGAAAATGTTTCAAGTTTCAAAACAAGAAGAGTTTTTTTTTAAAGGAGGGAGAAGATTTTTGAAATTAAAGAAGATGGGAGGAGAAGAAGAGGCTATTCTAAAGCATAAGGTAAAATCTAGGGATAAGAACCATGTAACCAACAAGAAGCCAATACTTGACATTATGAGTCAATATAGAATTCCCATTCTTCGGATTGAAACCAAGCAAGCAAAGATACTAGACCTCTTGAGAGAACCAAACTTCAAGTGTTTTAAGTCTTCGCAAAAATTGGGCAGAGTAACGACTGTATACAGGTGAATTCCAGATTACAAACAAAGATCGTAATCTCAATAACCTGCATACAAAACAAACAAACAACCCAATGTCTTGAGGTAAACCTCAAGAACTCCAGACAAAATATCAAATAAAGTCACAAAGTCTCCAAGATAGGCCAAGGTCTCTAATCCTAAGTCCAAGAAGTCCATCACTCCATAATGCAAAGAATAGTAACCATGTACTCCAAGTATCATTAATGATTTTTATGGTTCATGTTGATTATTAGGTGTCTTTAAAAAGAAAGAAAAGCTCAAGTGAGCAAAATAAAAATGACATAAAAAGTAAATGCTCAAGTGAGCAAAGATAAAAATAGCATGAAATGTAAAATGCTAAAAGTAAATGGTACATAAAGCATGAAAATAAAAGCGTAAAGTAAAGTTAATTGTTAGTAATTAGGGGTTAGTTGGATGACCATCTTGAAACTTGCATTTGGAACTCATTAGAGGATTGGTAGAACCAAAGCCTCCAGACAACAAGTTGCATTTGCTTTTTGTCAAGTATATCATCCATTTTGGAATTCTCACAAGGCAACATGTAATGATCAATGATGTTTAAGTGATCTGCGTTGACCAAAGGTGTTGTAGATCCATTATAGGATTGGTAGAACCAAAGCCTCCATACAATGAATCTCAAGGTTATTGGATCAAAGAGATCAAATTAACATACTTGGGCTTGCAATCATAAGTTTGGGGCACGAATAATCATTTATTCGAATCGGGACAAAATTTAGCGCTATGTTAAGCAATCGTAAGTGGACTTATGTAGAAGTCACACCTATTTTGAGGCCGGTCAATAGCAATCTATGTACTTCATGTTTGGATAAATGATATAGAGATCACCATCCCTTAACATGTAGCACAATTAAAAAAAGAAAGGGATAAGATGAAGAAGGAGGGGAATGATAAGCTAATTTGGATCACCATTTCAAAATTCTTTCATCTTTAAATTCAACCACTCCTCTAGATGGATTAAAGCACTAAACATATCATTAATCCAAAGCACCAAAAATGAATTAAATAATTCACTATTAGGTAGATTTGAATTGATGAACATTTATCCAACTTCATCTGCATCACAAAGCCCATTGAGTTTAAAGACAAATTGGACATTTAAAATTGCAATCCAAACCAACAATCAAAAGGAGTGAGTAGAAAAATCATTTTGGATCAAAGCTGCCCTAAAACAAGGCAAAAAATACATTCTGTCCCTGTGTAAATCGATTGCACTATTGTGTAAATCGATTTACACAATACAATTTTCAAAAAATTATGCAAAATTGCTTCTGTGCAATCGATTGCACAGTTATTGCAATCGATTGCACACTGTTACAGTAGCAAAAACAACATTTTAAAAGGGCAATTTCTTGTTCAAACTTTCCATCAAACGCCTTATGATCATGGATCCAATTGAGCACGAAAATTCCATCAAATTATGAGAAAATAACACCATTAGAATCACAAAATAATGCTCAAAGAATCAAACCCAAAGATCAACAAGAGATCACATTGTGAAAGATGAATTATCCAACTTACCAAAGGTAGATCTAGAGAATTATCAAAATAACTTCAAGAATTTTCTTCAATTCAACCACAAGAATCAATTGACCAAACTTGGATGTAGATAATTGATGGAGAAAAAGTGTTTGGATGAAGGTTTAGCTCAAAGATTAGTAAGCTTCAATGTAAAGCTTACTAACTTTTTGAAAATGGAGCTTTGAGTGAATTTGGTAGATGGAGAGAATTGAGAGATTTTTTAGCAAGGTGGATTTGGCTATCAAAAGCTTGAAATTTGAATGAAATGAGAGCTCTATTTATAGAGTTTTAGGATTGGGATTAGTGGTAATTTGGTAATTGATTCTTGGACCCAAAATTTAAATTAATGATAACTCTTTCAAAAATTAGAGCCAAAATTTGAATTAATGATAATTCTTTCAAATATTAGAGCCAAAATTTGAATTAATGATAATTCTTTCAAATATTAGAGCCAAAATTTGAATTAATGATAACTCTTTTTAAAAATGAAAGATTGGCTCTAAAATTTGAATTAATGATACATCTTTCAAAAGTGAAGGAAAATTGGAGCCAAAATTTGACAAGTTTAAAATGCTGATTTTTTTTAAATTTTTTACGATGTGCAATCGATTGCACTACAGTGCTGTGATCGGTGGATCTGGAACTGACTGTTTAACGCTAGTTCGCGAAATGTCGCGGTAAGCAAGAGTCGCCACCGTCTTTTATTTTCTCCAAATGGAAAGGACAAAAGCACAGAAAAATTCCTTAAAGAGATTGCTCTCGGTTCGGGAGGTAGGTTATAGAAAGGGAAGGTGTTAGAACCCTTTCTATCCATGGTTATCCATGGGCTCTTAGATACTTGCTCATTTGTGTTTTCGAAATTGGTTTGTTTGCTTTTCAATGTGGGTTTTAAAAAGTTTCTTTGAAAATTCCAGTTCGACTCTTGTATCGGTCCTCAAGAGTGTTTGAAAAAAATGCTTTCGAAAGCTTTTTGAAAACGTGTTGGTGTGAAAAGTATTTTTTGAATTTGTTTTGAAGTTAGAGCAAGTATCAAGAGTCGTCTACCAACCCTAAGGAATTCGTCTGTGTAAATGTCCTTTAAAGTAGTGCCATCCCACCATTGAGAGGTAGGTAGCACCACCGTTGGAGGTGTTCGGGTCAATTCGAAGGTTCGGGACATGGTGATCACCAGAGCAATGGGAAGACACCTTAGAAGCTACCCTCTTGCCAGGTTCCCGGATCATGAGGACTTACTAAGACATCCTCTACTCGATGATCACCTTTCGAGGCAAGGCAACAGTGAGGCGTACCCTAGGGGCGGTGTGTGCGATTCCTGTGTCGTTTTCAGGTAATTTGTCTTGTCATGTTATTGGTGTTCTATGCTTGATTTTATTTCATCCATACATTCTTGCATGCTTTGTTTAACAGTTAAAGTATTGCGGAAAAAGTAAATTCTAAACTATTACAAAAGGCGCGGGTCCACATCGCCAAAATTAACCAGGACCCGATTTGACAGAAAAGTAAATAAATTGAAAGTGCGAGAAGTAATTACAAGGCTTCGGGAGAGGTACATAATTATTTAAGCAAAATAAAATAAATATGCGAACAAATAAGAAATTAAGAACGTGGGCGTTGGACCCTTTTGCAAAATTTAAAATTAATGAGGAATTAAAATTAAAGGAATGCAAGAATTTGTTTTTTGTGTGTTTAATGTTTTAGGATTTAATATAAAAAATTAATTAAAATTGATACTAACCCTAATTCTAATGGTTTTTAAGTTATTAAGAAAAATATTGAAGTTTTTAACCTAAATGAAACCCTAATTAATTTACAATTTTAATTATGAAAATAAATAAAATGAACAATATTATTGTGAAAAAGAAAAAGAAAAAAAAAAGAATAAGACATTAATTAAACCTAATTCTATATTTTTTAGATTTTTGTTATGAAAGGAATTAAAATTAAAACCCTAATTTAAACTAATTAATTTACATGCATTTATTTACAAGAAATATAAAAATAAAATATTTATTATATTTTTTGTCTTTTCTGATTTTTTTTATGTGTTTTTATGATTTTATGAAAAATAATTAATTAACTGAATAAATAATAATTAAGAGGAATAAAAAAAACATAATAATACAAAAAAGGTAAAGAAAATAAATAAAATAAAAAAAAACAAGTGCAAACCTGGGGGTTCAGACCCCAATATGGAGGTTAGATCCAAGAATCCTGGCCCAAAAAACCTGGGTCCATTTGACCTTTTTTGAGTAGCGTGTTAGCACTTTGACCTGAGTTTATGGTGTTTCTCCACCCTATGCCTTTGATCTGATGAGCCTGGCCAGATGGACGTTGATCTTTGAGAGTGTATGATGCGCTTCACTTTTGAAACCACACATGAACATGTTTTGCAAAATAATATGGAAATAAACGTAGACCTGGGGCTCGAACCCAGGTCATGCACTTCACCAGCCAACGCGCTTGCCAACCGTGCCAATTTGCTAATCTGTATATTAAATAATCCAAGAACAATATAATAAGAAAGTAACGGTTAGTGGTGGTTAGCGCGCGAAATTTAAACAAGCCAGTCAGCGTGTGCCACGACGTCATCGTCTTCACCATCCCTAAAATACAAAAACATGAGGCAACGGTTTTTTACGCGTTGTTTAAGGTCAGTTTTGAGAAAATAGCGAATAAGCCTAGGTCATTCATAAATTAGGCGCGATAGTATGTTTAGATTCGTCCAGATGCACTGATTTGAATGGTGGTAGTCTTGAGGGCTAATTTTTCTTGGTTTTAAAATCCCCAATTGGAGGTCCTGTAAACCCTAAAACTCAAACATGGTGAAATCGTGTATACAGCATAAAAACGCAATTAAATGCATTGGTTAGTTTCAGGACAAGATAATAATCATGAATCAATGAATAAAAATTGCAAAGGATGCGTAAATCATGATGCACGATTATGAATTTTTCACAAGGTATCTTGAATGCTGTATACCAATTCCTTGCGTTTGGATGGCTGTTCTTGATTGGAATGTGTCCA
Source organism: Vicia faba (assembly GCA_948472305.1). Taxonomy (NCBI): domain Eukaryota; kingdom Viridiplantae; phylum Streptophyta; class Magnoliopsida; order Fabales; family Fabaceae; genus Vicia; species Vicia faba. Next base: position 1,141,925,557 of record OX451736.1, read on the forward strand.
GTGAACCTTGAGGAAGCTATTGAAACATGTCTTGAGACCTGAATCGCCTTGCAAAGGTGTTTACAGCTTTGACTTTTTTGACAATTTTTCCAAGCTTGTGAATGGCCTTCTTGCGCAGCTTAGTGTGTATTCTGATTAGGGTTGTGTTCTAGCATATGTAGTGAGTCCATTAGGTCGAACAATTTGCTCCAAATCTCTTGCAATCATGGTTTGGAAGATTTGATTTTTCACCATGATTTCCATATCTTTTTCCATGCAATTTTGTGTCAATTAGGATCCAATCAAACCAAATCTTCCCATATTTGAATGTGCACGAATTATTGAGTCTAAAACATGTGCAAAAAGATTTGTTAGATTAAATTAAGTATTTTTCATATATTTAAATGATTTAAATGAATTAATATAAATAAAAATTCAAATAAATAAATAAAAAATGAGAAAATACTTCCCTTTGGGCCAAGTGGTCGTGCACATGCCATGGATGATGAATTATGGAAGAAAAATGGGCCCATTAGAATTTTTAGGTCATTTGAATCAATGTTGACTTTTCACAATATCCAAAAATTTCCCAACTTCCACAAGGCATAACTTGCTCAATTTTTAAGATTTTCTCATGTTCTTGGACATTTTGGAAAGGTATTTGAGTCCTTTAACCAATGCCTTTGGTCCCATGTCATTTTGATTTACCAATCTCAAGTTATGGCCTTTGACTTAAAGCCCCTTTTTGTTGACTTTTGAAAATGACCTATAATGTTGAAATTGATAACTTTTTGTGAGAGCATTTATTGGACTTGAAGTATGAAGATGAGTTTTAGGAAATGTCTTTCTCTTCAAAATGAGCTTTGGATGGAATTTTTCTGATAATCCATGTGAAAGTTATGCCCATGTCAATTTCAGTTGACTTTTTCAGCTGTCCAAATAAGGAAACTTTTGCATCTTGATGATTTCTGAGCCAAATTTTGAGAATCATGATCAAGCATTGATCAAATGATGTTTGTGGCTTCAAAATGATATGTTTGACCAAAAATTTGAACTTTTGACTGTCAAATGACCATTTTGCCCCTACAGTTGACTGTAGTGCAATTAGGTTTTTTGACTGTGCAATTTTGAGCTGAATGCCTTGAAACTTGATATGAGGATATTTGACCATATTTGTAGGCATGTGAGACTTGATTGGACCTTTGGAAACTTCATTTTCTTGACCAGAATACAAACCCTAATCTTGACTGCTTAGGAGGCCTTTATACTGTGCAACCCTTGGGGAACTTTGTAGCTTGTCTTGGCAAATCTTTGGAGAATTATGGGAGGGCAAATTTTGGGGTACAACAGTTGCCCCTGTTCAATCTTCTTAGACCTGAGGATGCATATTGGCTGACGTGCCTTTCGTAATCCGAGGGTGGAAGATGATTGAACACTAGAGTGCCCAGAAATTTGCGCTCACATAGTAGCAGTGATGGTGGAATGGGCTTATAGATGCCATTTAGAGGTTGCTGGATAGGATGATGGGCTTATAGATGCCATCTGGATGTTGATCGCGTAAGAGATTCTTTAGCGAGAACCTGCGTACCTGCAAAATGTTAGAACAATGTTTGAATCTACTACCCTATATTTAAGTTTTGATGATAACAAAGTGAAAAGATATAGTATTTATATGTTTCATGTTTGAACTATCTGCTGCCTAAAATTATTATGTTCTGACTTGCAGATACGCTGATTGAAATAAGCAAGATCACATCTATTCAGCATCAGAATTTGATTTCATACACCAGCATCAGAAGTTGCTACATCAGAACGTCAAGATCAGATGATCAACTCACGTACATGCTGAAGCCTGATGAACAAGACTGCGCTCAAACACTCTGATACAGAAACACAATAGTTCATCAGCAGTGAAGCAGAATCAGAATGAGCCAAGCCAGAACTTGCGTTAAGTAAGCAACGGTACTGTGCATTGAAAGCTAATTAATTCCAACGGCCTCATTCCAGACAAGATCTGCTCAAAAAGGAAAGCTTGTTATTAGCATTGAATCAAGAATATTGCATCCAACGTTCATCATCTCAAGTGCTATATAAACAAGGCTTTGAAGATTGAAATGGTTAATGCTCTCCAAATCTCTACACGCACAAAAGCTGAACCATAATCTTCGTTCTACCAGTTTTGCTAAACCACATACTCTGATATTCCATTACTGTTTAGCAATCTAGTTTCTAAGCTTCAATTTGTGTATACATCACAGTTGTGATAAAGTTTTGTAGAAAACATCCACACACATTGTTTTTATCTCTTTGTAAGAAAGTGTTACCTTGACAAACCGGGTTGTGGTTTGAATCAAGAAGGCTTTAGCAGTTGTTAAAGCAGTCTGTAATATTCAGTTGAATATAGTGAATTAAGACCTCGTTGGAGAGAGGCGAAATCACCTTGACGGGTGGACTGGAGTAGTTTGAGATCAAACGAACCAGGATAAAAATATCGTGTTCATTGCTTTAGATTTCAGTTTTACAATTCAACCCCCCCTTCTTGTGTTTTTCACCACTTCAATTGGTATCAGAGCGCCTGGTTCTGAGCTAAAACACTTAACCGTGTCAGTACAAGATCCAGCGTCAGAAAAACACAATGGCAGGAAACAATTCTCACATCAGCAATGACAACAATGAGGACAGAGACAAATTCAGTGGCAAACCTCCAGTCTTTGATGGAGAAAACTTTGATTACTGGAAAGACAGAATCGAAAGCTTCTTTCTGGCACATGATGCTGATCTGTGGGATATGGTGACAGATGGATACACGCACCCTGTGAATGCAAGTGGTCAGAAGATTGATAGAAAATCAATGTCTGATCAACAAAAGCGTGACTTCAAGAATCACCACAAGGCCAGAACCATCCTCCTCAGTGCCATTTCCTATACTGAGTATGAAAAGATCTCCAACAGAGACACAGCAAAGAACATCTTTGATTCTCTCAGAATGACGCATGAGGGCAACGTTCAGGTCAAAGAAACAAAAGCTCTGGCGCTCATTCAGAAGTATGAGGCGTTCAAAATGGAAGAATCTGAATCCATTAAAACTATGTTCTCTAGATTCCAGATTCTGGTAGCTGGTCTCAAAGTTCTGGACAAAGGATACTCTACTGCTGACCATGTCAAGAAAATCATCAGAAGTTTACCCAAGCAGTGGAGGCCTATGGTTACTGCTCTGAAGCTAGCTAAAGATCTCAACAAAATCACTCTGGAGGAACTTATAAGCTCCCTCAGAAGTCATGAGATAGAGCTAGAAGCTGATGAGCCTCAGAAGCAAGGTAAGCCTTTAGCATTAAAATCTAACAGAAAATTTGAGTCTAAAGTTTTGCAGGCAGTTGAAGAAACATCTGATGGATCCTCATCAGAAGAAGACGAACTTTCCCTTCTCTCCAGAAGAGTAAATCAACTATGGAAGCAAAGACAAAGGAAGTTCAGGAATCCCAGAAGATCTGATCAGAACGAGTCTTCTTCCAGATACAGAAGGACAGATTCTTCCTCTGGATACAGAAGATCTGAAGGCTCCTCCAGTAGCAAAAAGCCAAACACAAAAGACATCATCTGCTATGAGTGCAATGAGCAAGGACACTACAAGAGTGACTGCCCAAAGCTTCAGAGGGAAAAGCCCAAAAAGAAGTTTGGAAGAGAGAAGAAGAAAAGTCTCATGGCTACATGGGATGACTCTGACTCGTCTGAAGCTGACTCAGAATCAGATGATGAAAGGGAAAACATAGCTCTCATGGCTAACATTTCAGAAGATAGTGAAGCTTCTGAATCAGACTCAGAATCAGACACAGAAGAGGTATTTCCTAACTTCGCTGTTAACTTTACAAAGGCTGAACTTGCTGAAAGCCTTAATGAGATTCTGGAACGTTATCAGCAGATTAGAGCTAAATTCAGAGACCTGAAAAGGAATCTTGAATCTGACTCTAATAAGTCTGAGAGTCTCAAATTGGAAAATTCTGAGCTGAGAGATAAGATTTCAAAATTAGAAAACACTTTACAAAACTCTCAGAAGGAACCAATTTCTGAAACTCCCAGCAACGCTGATGAGATCATCAAGGAGTATGATCATAGTTTCCAGAAGTTCCTAGCTAAAAGCATAGATAGAAGCAGAATGGCTTCAATGATCTATGGAGTTAGCAGAAACGGCAGGAAAGGAATAGGATACCAAGGTAAGGTTCCTACACCAAAGAATGTCATGGACTTAACCATTAAACACACTCCTCTAAATTCACACTTTGTGTATGGTCACACACATGATATCAAATATACTAGCAGTAAGCACTCTGTGAAACCAAAATTCAACCAGAGTTTTGGTAAAACTAACAAATCAGGACCCAAGAAAATCTGGGTACCTAAGGATAAAATAATACATGTTGCAGATATCTTTAGCAGCAAGTCAGAAACACCAGTCATGGTACCTGGACTCTGGCTGCTCATGACACATGACGGGAAGAAGGCATATGTTCCAAAGCCTGGAACTTAAGCCTGGAGGCCACGTTGGCTTTGGAGGCAATCAGAGGGGAAAGATAATTGGCTCTGGAACTGTAGGTAATGGAAATCTTCCCTCTATTAATAATGTTCTGCTAGTAGATGGATTGATGCATAATCTGTTATCCATAAGTCAATTAAGTGATAACGGTTATGATATAATCTTTCATCAAAAATCATGTAAAGCTGTTAGTCAGAAAGATGGGACTATCCTGTTTAATGGTAAGAGGAAAAACAACATTTACAAAATTAAACTTTCTGAACTAAAGAGTCAGAATGTAAAATGTCTTCTGTCTGTTAACAACGAGCAATGGATCTGGCACAGAAGATTGGGGCATGTTAGTATGAGAAGAATATCTCAGATTAACAAACTCAATCTGGTCAGAGGACTTCCTAATTTGAAGTTCAATTCAGATGCTCTGTGTGAAGCATGTCAGAAAGGCAAATTTGCAAAACCTTCTTTTAAATCCAAAAATGTTGTTTCCACCTCTAAGCCATTAGAACTTTTGCACATTGACTTATTTGGACCAGTTAAAACTGCTTCAGTCAGTGGTAAGAAGTATGGGTTAGTAATCGTAGATGACTATAGCAGATGGACATGGGTAAAGTTCTTAAGACACAAGGACGAGTCACATTCTGTGTTTGTTACCTTCTGTAACCAAGTTCAGAATGAAAAGGATCTTAGAATCGTTAAAGTCAGAAGTGATCATGGTGGAGAATTTGAAAATAAAGATTTTGATTCATTCTTTAATGACAAAGGCATTCTGCATGATTTCTCTTGTCCTAGAACTCCCCAACAAAATGGAGTTGTAGAACGAAAGAACAGAACATTGCAAGAAATGGCCAGAACCATGATCAATGAGACAAACGTTGCTAAGACTTTCTGGGCAGAGGCAATAAACACAGCGTGCTACATTCAGAATAGAATCTCAATAAGACCTATTCTGGAAAAGACTCCATATGAATTGTGGAAGAACAGAAAGCCCAACATTTCATATTTTCATCCATTTGGATGTACTTGCTTTATATTAAATACAAAAAATTATTTGAACAAGTTTGACTCTAAGGCACAAAAGTGTATTATGTTAGGATACTCTGAACGCTCAAGAGGGTACAGAGTATACAATACAGAAACACAGATTGTGGAAGAATCAATCAGTGTTCGTTTTGATGACAAGCTTGACTCTGAAAAGTCAAAGCAGAATGAAGTTTTTGCAGGTATAGAAATTGAATTTGCAGGTTCTGAAGACAAGTCATCAGAAGCTCTCAACACAGACATTCCTTCAACGTCTGAAAGGAGCACTGCTAGAAATCTTTCAACAGCTGCTGATCAACCTCAGAAGAGATTACCCAGAAGCAGCTTGGATCACCCAGAAGAGACTATCCTAGGAAGAAAGGAAGATCCAATCAGAACAAGAGCAAGCTTCAGAAACTCTGAAGAAACTCTTATGGGACTGGTGTCTCTGATTGAACCTTCTTCTATTGATGAAGCACTTCTGGATAATGACTGGATTCTGGAAATGCAAGAAGAGCTGAATCAATTCACCAGAAACGACGTATGGGATCTCGTTCCCAGACCAAAAGGATTCAACGTCATTGGAACAAGATGGGTGTTCAGAAACAAGCTAAATGAACAAGGTGAAGTCATCAGAAACAAGGCACGACTGGTTGCACAAGGTTATAGTCAGCAAGAGGGGATAGACTATACAGAAACCTTTGCCCCAGTCTCCAGGTTAGAATCTATCAGACTTTTAATTTCATTTGCTGTTAATAGAGGCATCACTCTGTATCAGATGGATGTCAAAAGTGCATTCTTAAATGGTTATATAGAAGAAGAAGTTTATGTTCACCAACCCCCAGGTTTTGAAAATACAAAACATCCAGAACATGTTTTCAAACTAAAGAAGTCACTGTATGGTCTGAAACAAGCTCCCAGAGCTTGGTATGAAAGGCTAAGTAACTTTCTGCTTGAAAATGAATTCACCAGAGGGAAAGTGGACACTACTCTATTCTGTAAATCAGTTAAGAGTGACATCTTAGTCTGTCAAATTTATGTTGATGATATTATTTTTGGTTCTACTAATCCTTCTCTTGGAAGAAAATTTGCTAAGTGTATGCAGGCAGAATTTGAGATGAGCCTCATGGGGGAACTGAAATTCTTTCTAGGAATTCAGATCAATCAAACTCCAGAAGGAACTTACATTCATCAGAGCAAATACATCAGAGATCTTCTGAAGAAATTTGACCTCTCAGAATGTAAGCCATCAAAGATTCCAATGCATCCCACGTGCATTCTGGAAAGAGAAGAGGTAAGCAAAAGTGTAGAACAGAAAGTCTACAGAGGTATGATTGGTTCTCTCCTCTATCTGACTGCTTCAAGACCTGACATACTATTCAGTGTTTGTATCTGTGCTAGATTCCAATCAGATCCTAGAGAATCTCACTTAACAGCTGTTAAGCGAATTTTCAAGTATCTGAAAGGTACTACTAATCTGGGTTTGTTTTATAGAAAATCTAATGATTACAGCTTAGTAGGCTACTGTGATGCTGATTTTGCTGGAGATAGAGTGGAACGTAAAAGTACTTCTGGAAGCTGCCAGTTTCTGGGAGAAAATCTGATCTCTTGGTCCAGCAAAAGGCAATCAACAATTGCTCTGTCAACAGCAGAAGCTGAGTACATAGCAGCAGCAGGATGTAGCACACAAATGCTCTGGATGAAAAGTCAGCTTGAAGACTTCCAGATTTTTGAGAGTAACATTCCTATACTTTGTGATAATACTTCTGCTATTTGCTTAAGTAAAAATCCTATTTTACATTCTAGGGCTAAGCATATAGAAATAAAACATCACTTCATTAGGGACTATATTCATAAAGGTATTTTGAACTTAAAATTTATAGATACAGACCATCAATGGGCTGATATCTTTACTAAACCCCTTTCAGAAGATAGGTTTAATTTCATTCTGAAACATCTCAGCATGAAAGTGTGCCCAGAGTGAAAATATTTTAATTCCATATATTTACTTTCAGAATGTAATTATTTTACTGTGAACTTCTGATCAATCTCCTTTCAGAAAGATAGAACATGCAGATTGTATCAGATGCAAGTCTAAAGATCTGAGAGTCTAATCTCAAAGACAGACGTGCTGATCACTACATCAAACAAGTGTCATCCAATCATCAGCATATCTCTGAAGCAGAACGCGTGCACGCTTCTGAGAAGGCAAAGCGCTGATTGGGTGCATTGAGACACATGTCTGGTAACCGTTTTTAAGTATCTTTCTCAAATACCCCAAAATCAGCAAGCATTTAATGAAAAGTAATCATGCTTTTAAATAGCAATCATGATTTTTTCTCTCTCTTAAAAACGTTTATCTTTTCAAAATAGTTTTGAAAACTCTATTTAAGCACATTAATCTCTCATTCTTAGTCTTTACGCTTTCTCACTATCACTCAAGCTTTTTCTGCATATTTCTGAGTTCATCTCTTGCAAACCTTTTTCCTCAATTCACTCTCAAAACCCTTTTTAGTGTGAACAATGGCATCCTCCAGCAGCGTTTCTGCAGGTAATCAGAAGAAAGCAACTTCTGAGCAATATCAAGTGCCGCTCAGAACTCTCCTCACTCCGGTGAAGAACCTTGAAGTGCTCTCTGAGTTAATCATTGATTTTGAAAGCTTGAAGGAGAATGGTTTTGACCTAACTGAAGAAATTAGGGCTCAAAAGTGGGAAAGGTATTTCGATAGGTTGGTTGGACCAACATTCCCAGCGCTGGTCAAGGAATTTTGGATTTACGCCAAGGTTTCAAAACATCTAGTCATCTCCTCTGTTATGGGGAAGAAGATTGTGATTTCTGAAGATCTCATTGCAAGGCTAATCGGTCAAAGTGGTGGTGGCGTCCGTTGTGTGGACATGGCTGAAAGATGTGCTGATACAGGTGTGGTAGCTAACAGGATTTTCACTCTTGGGATGCCCATCAACAAGATTAAAGATCTGAAGGATCATTGCAGAGTATGGGCTAAGATTATTTTGGGGTGCTTCAACCACAGGAAACCAACAAGTTCTCCTGATTATATAAATGTGGATTAGCAGTTTCTGATCTACTTTATTGATCAGAAGATAAAGATCAATCTGGCTCACTTCTTGTTCAACCATCTCAAAACCAGTGTGAAAGAAACAAGGGAAGAAGAAAGAACCAAGAGGGACTGGATACCGTTTGGAAGGCTAATATCAGATATTCTGACAGAGAATAGGCTGATTGAACATCTGATAGAAGCTCAAGAGCTGAGCACTATTGAACCAACAATTGGGAAACCTCTGAACGCAAAGAATCTGAAAAAGATGAAGCTGATAGAGAATATTCAGAAGGAACCCAGAGCTACTTCCACTGCTGATATCTCCAGCAGAAGAGTGCCTCTGAGTGATTTTTCGGTATTTTCTGAAATGGAATCCAAACCAGAGATGTTTCTCAGGTACCCAGATGCGTACAAGGCAGATGATACAGATCCAAAGCTGAATATCAGAGATCTGCATCAACCCCAACCAGAAGTGACTTTGAAGAAGACAAAGAAGAGGAAAGCGCCATCAGAAGGATCATCTCAGCAGACTCCAAAGAAAAGAGGTACTTCATCTGCTGCCCCAATTTCAAAATCTTTTACTATTCCAGCATCTATCCCTCCTCAAACCTCTCATAGAATATCAATTCCCATCCCTACCATTGATGAAACCATACAAGAAGAAGACCCTTCTGAGGCATTAAAACTCAGAAGACCTAGAACCAAACAACCCAAACAACCAACAATTTCAACAACAACAACACTTGACCAAGTGCTGGCTGATATTGAGCGTCAACATGCCTCAGCTCAACCAAACTCTAAACCACAAAATGTTCCTCCTCCACAACCAGAACAACAACAACAACCAGAACCAGAACCACAACAACAACCACTCTCAGAAGAACCTCTGATCCCTGAGCAATCAGAGATTCCACCTCCCACTCCCTAACCAGAAATTAATCCACCTTCACCACAAACAGAGTTTCACCACTCTGAAACCCCTTCTCCTCATCAATCTGACCCTCACTCACCTCAACCATCACCGCTGGCAATCCAGTTGCCATGTGGAACCACTATTTTCATGCCCCAGTTACCATCCTCATCAGAATCGACACCACCAAAAACACCCAAAACACCACCCACTCCAATCGAAATATCTGACTCTGATACCCCTCCTCCAAAACAAACAGCCTCTCAGAAAACCTCTGAAAACCCCAGCAGGACTTTCATTAACTTAACCAGTCTTGACCGTCTTGCTGATCTAAAACACAAAATTGCCATCCCAAAACCAAAGCAACTAGATGTTGGCTCTGGTATTTTGAATTTTGAAACAGGTGTGCTGCAATGGATTGCTTCTTTGAAGCAAGTCTGTCCTGGGATGATTGACCCAGCTGCTTCTGATCAGCTCCGGTCACAGTTCAGACTTTGGGTACGTGCTGAAGCCCTCAAGTTGCAGGATATCAACTATGAGCAGGCACAACAAAATTTCAGCAAGCTTCTGAATGAAGTTGGAAGTATGCTTCTGAAAGAGGACGTGCTCCCTCTGGACAGTGAACCTTGGTCTGAGAAACAGCAAGCTGCAAAGGTGCAACCATCAGAAGAAGACAAGACCATTCAGGCTGAAGAAAGTCAAGCAGAGGATGTTGCTGAAAGTTCTGAGAAGCCTCCTCCTTCTGATGCTTCTCAAGCTGCCTTGGACAGGCAGACTCTGGAAGAACTAAGGCTGAATGACATGCGTCTGCAGCAGCGGATGGATGAAAACGATCAGAAGATGAAAGAGAGAATGGATGTGCAGGACAACAAGATTGACACTGTTGTCAGCATGGTTCATAAGCAAAATGAGACTTCTGAAAAGATTCAAGCGATGCTGGAGAGCCTGTTCACACGCTTTCCTCCTCAACCTTAAATCTTTTCTTTCATGCATGACCTTTTTCATGTTTTCCCTGATTTTCTGATGTACTGTTTTGATTATGTTTTGTAATATTTTCTTGCTCTGATTCTGAACTATATTAATATGATTAGTTTTTCTGATCTTAATTATTTTAGCACATCACTAACACTTTTTGATTGCTGACAAAAAGGGGGAGAACAAGAATGATATTTAAATCAATAACGGCTAACTAGACAGCAATTCTCAAATATTCTAACTTTATTACTTGAAATGTTTTTTTTCTGTTTTGTTTAAAGTCTACAGGCACAAGGAAGCTCCTGGACACTCTGAAGACTAGAAGCTCTGATCAATGTTACTCTGATCAATATGAAGTTCTGATCGTCCTAATACTCTGATCCAAAGCAAAGCTCTGATAAGAAAAGCTCTGAAGCTCGGCTCTCTGATAAGTCAAAGACTCTGATAATCTGATGTTCAAAGAAAGAAAAAGATCTGATCCTGAAGAACACGTATAATCAAAGGGAAGTAATAAACTCAGGGGGAGTATTTCCTTACTCCTTATTCTTTTACTTCTTATTCTGATACATATTCCAGATACCTTTTCACGTTATTTTAATTTAAAATATCTAGTTTTTGTCATCATCAAAAAGGGGGAGATTGTTAGAACAATGTTTGAATCTACTACCCTATATTTAAGTTTTGATGATAACAAAGTGAAAAGATATAGTATTTATATGTTTCATGTTTGAACTATCTGCTACCTAAAATTATTATGTTCTGACTTGCAGATACGCTGATTGAAATAAGCAAGATCACATCTATTCAGCATCAGAATTTGATTTCATACACCAGCATCAGAAGTTGCTACATCAGAATGTCAAGATCAGATGATCAACTCACGTACATGCTGAAGCCTGATGAACAAGACTGCGCTCAAACACTCTGATACAGAAACACAATAGTTCATCAGCAGCGAAGCAGAATCAGAATGAGCCAAGCCAGAACTTGCGTTAAGTAAGCAACGGTACTGTGCATTGAAAGCTAATTAATTCCAACGGCCTCATTCCAGACAAGATCTGCTCAAAAAGGAAAGCTTGTTATTAGCATTGAATCAAGAATATTGCATCCAACGTTCATCATCTCAAGTGCTATATAAACAAGGCTTTGAAGATTGAAATGGTTAATGCTCTCCAAATCTCTACACGCACAAAAGCTGAACCATAATCTTCGTTCTACCAGTTTTGCTAAACCACATACTCTGATATTCCATTACTGTTTAGCAATCTAGTTTCTAAGCTTCAATTTGTGTATACATCACAGTTGTGATAAAGTTTAGTAGAAAACATCCACACACATTGTTTTTATCTCTTTGTAAGAAAGTGTTACCTTGACAAACCGGGTTGTGGTTTGAATCAAGAAGGCTTTAGCAGTTGTTAAAGCAGTCTGTAATATTCAGTTGAATATAGTGAATTAAGACCTCGTTGGAGAGAGGCGAAATCACCTTGACGGGTGGACTGGAGTAGTTTGAGATCAAACGAACCAGGATAAAAATATCGTGTTCATTGCTTTAGATTTCAGTTTTACAATTCAACCCCCCCTTCTTGTGTTTTTCACCACTTCACAAAAGAAACAATGAGTACCTGACACGTTGCAGGAGCTGATTTCAGATGCTTGATATAGATATGTCCTGACTGGTTACAGGAGCTGAGTCTGGAGCTTCAAAAGATGATGAATGAACCAGGGATGGTTACTGCCTTAGCATGAATGGTAAGAGAACCTTGGGTGACTTTAACTTCAACAACGCTCGTTGAGAAAATCTTAGTGGGGATTACCGTCTTCGCAGTATCGGGAAGGGAACCATAGGCAATTATAATCTGAAAGGGAATCACCTCACTCACCGCCGGAGAGGGAACTATAGGAAATTATAATCTGAAAGGAATTATCACCTCACTCACCGTCGGAGAGGGGACCGTAGGAGATTATCACCTCACTCACCGTCGGAGAGGGAAACATCTGAAAAGGAATTACCACCTCACTCACCGTCGGAGAGGGGACCATAGGAGACTATCACCTCACTCACCGTCGTAGAGGGAAACATCTGAAAAGGAATTACCACCTCACTCACCGTCGGAGAGGGGACCATAGGAGACTATCACCTCACTCACCGTCGGAGAGGGAAACATCTGAAAAGGAATTACCACCTCACTCACCGTCAGAGAGGGGACCATAGGAGACTATCACCTCACTCACCGTCGGAGAGGGAAACATCTGAAAAGGAATTACCACCTCACTCACCGTCGGAGAGGGGACCATAGGAGACTATCACCTCACTCACCGTCGGAGAGGGAACCATAAGAGACTATCACCTCACTCACCGTCGGAGAGGGAAACATCTGAAAAGGACTTACCACCTCACTCACCGTCGGAGAGGGAACCATAGGAGACTATCACCTCACTCACCGTCGGAGAGGGAAACATCTGAAAAGGACTTACCACCTCACTCACCGTCGGAGAGGGAACCATAGGAGTCTATCACCTCACTCACCGTCGGAGAGGGAAACATCTGAAAAGGACTTACCACCTCACTCACCGTCGGAGAGGGAACCATAGGAGACTGTCACCTGACTCACCGTCGGAGAGGGAAATATCTGAAAAGGACTTACCACCTCACTCACCGTCGGAGAGGGAACCATAGGAGATTATCACCTCACTCACCGTCGGAGAGGGAAACATCTGAAAAGGACTTACCACCTCACTCACCGTCGGAGAGGGAACCATAGGAGACTATCACCTCACTCACCGTCGGAGAGGGAAACATCTGAAAAGGACTTACCACCTCACTCACCGTCGGAGAGGGGACCATTAGGGAAGGAATAACTTGAGATAACTTTTACTGAGTCTTTATCGGAAAAAACTGTTGGGAGTCGATTTAGCTGGACTAGAGAAGGCCTGGGACTGGATAAGAAATCTTTGGAGTCGATTAACTGAACCGGTCTTAGGTCTTGAAATATGATTGAGAATTTCAACTGCATCTTTCCTGAAAGGTAAAGGTCAGTCATATGCAATGCATGATATGGATCAAGCAATGATGTTCTCAATCATAAATGAGATTTGTATGATATAATGCGTCTATGCATGCTATAATGATGTATGTGATGTTTTATGAATGTATGTTTTCGTCTGGGAAATTAAATCCTTGACGGGTGCCGGGAAGTCATATCCTGGGCTGATATTGAAGAATAAGCTTTCGCTTCCGCTGGGGATGATAGCTGCAAGAATACCGGTAGGAGAAGATGACTCCGTTGCGGAATAAACTTGGCAAATGGAAGATTCTGTGGGGAGAAAAGATACTCTAGCGACCATGCTGGGAAGCAATACTCTGTGGGAAGAGGGATGCCTTGCTGAGTTTTGATAATAATTTGCTGGGGATACCCTTGTTGTTGGAAGTGTTGATGGACTTCGCTAGGGATACGAAGACTTCATCGAGGACGCTCTTTCCGTGGCTTTCGGCTGAGGATAACCCAGTTATATCCTGGTAAGGAAATAACTCTTTGAATAAAACCGGGAGACGCGTGTTCGTGCTCCGCGAGGGTAAGCTTCCAGAATCTACTGGGGATACGCTTACTGCTTGGGGCGATGGATTCCAACTTTCTTTGGGAAACTGGATTGAACTCTCCTGGGGAAGTATTGAACTGTATTGGTTATGTTCTTCAACGGAACCTACCTTGATACCTTGGAGGACCGAACAATCCGATTGTTTAGACAACCCTTTATTGCCCCTGTTTCTGATGTGGGAGAGGAAGATACCTGTGGAAGTGCTTGATGACTGCCGATTTGACCAATCTTCTTCTGGTAGGCAAGTGACGAGATGACAGGACATAGTCGTACGCTCTGATCCCTAGCTTTTGCCTGGACCGCCCTTTCGGGTTTTCAATCCACCGGGATACCCATTTTTGCCCAAGCCGCCTTTTCAGGTTTTCTACTTGCCGGGTGTACAGCTGTTTTCATTTCATCCCTTATTTTTGCCCGAACCCTTTTGGTTCGCCGGGAAGCCCTTATTTTTCCCTAGGCATGTCAGCCTAGCGGGTCTTTAATTACGCGTAGTATTTTTTCGACTATGTCCACGTTCAGGGAATGTGGGGAGTTGCCCCTGTTGGAAGTGTTTTGTCATGCCACCAGAAGGTGTTTGACCAGGCAAGATTCATTGTTGGAATGCCCTAAGTGACTCAGGCGGAGATTTGCCCCTGGTTATCTTGGCATTTTGAAAGATTCTCTGAATCTTGACTGAATTGCCCCAGATAATAGACACTAGTCATGCCATGCCCCTTGATTGGAAGTACTTCTGTTCATTAGGCATTCGTCGTGCGAATTTCTATGTTGTTCAAACAAAAAGTCATATGCAAACAAAGTTATGTTAAAAATGCAAAGCTCATGCCTGTCTTGAAGATTTTAAAAATGCATTCTTTTTCATAAAACAAGTGAATGTTTGTAAAACGTGATGTCAACTCCGTATTTACCGTAAGCCTTAAGGAGTCAGGATACCTTTCGTAACAGTATGCTTTCGAACTAACCCATGCTTCAGCTAGGACTTTTAAGGGTTATAACGTGGCCTGGTTCACGGTTTAAGAAACAAAGGATAAAGGCTCAAATTTTATTTGTACCCACCCGTTCTTCGTGATGTTCTTCAAACCTAAGCTCAGTTGATCGTGCGTTAGACCTTGTTTGAGTCTTTGTCCTGATGTTCCAATGATGGTTCAGATATTGATGATTTATTCTGAATAGGCAGTCATTTTTTTGTTTTTGTTGATGGTTTGTATGACCTCTTTCTTTTTTTTTTGATTTCGTTATCCCTGTTTTTTGCCTGAACTGTTTCTTTTGTGATTACAGTCAGCGGGATGCCCCAGTTTCGTAAGTCCCCTTTGTAGGTTTTGACTTAATGGGTTTTATTTTATTTTAAAAGATAATGACTGCCTTTCTTTATTGATCATTCGGAACCATCACTGTCTTCTCCTTTTTTGTAAGGACCTCTTTTTGGTGCCATTTGTCATGCACCTGGATCAACTGAGAGAACTACCCTGCCCCAGGTTATGATTAAGGGTTTTAAATTTCGAAAAGAAAAACTCCTACTTCTTTGGCTCAGAGGGGTTGACGAGGGATTATCATCCTTATAACTCCAGTGTTTAGGGATTGAAACAATGCCTGTACCTCATCAGCGGGGTCTGTTCAAAAGCATACTGTAGATTATGGTATCGTTTTCGTCATCCTCCCTCAAGAGGCTTAGAATTTTAGATTAAGAGTTGACATCAGAAAAAAATATGAAAATAATTTGCATAGAGTGAATACGAATATATTGGTTCAAAATAGACATAAGCGATGCATTAATGGAATAACAATGTTTAACATGAATAAATGTTTGAACAAAAGAAAATTGCAACTTGAACATTCGAATGAACAAAAATTTCCTAGTCTCAGGGCTTGTCACTTCACATAGTGGGTCCTGTGGGGATGGTAGAAGTACTCAGCCTGGCCCTCTTGGGTGAATTCCACAGCTCCTTCCTCAATCAGGTCCTGGATT
The DNA here is from genome assembly GCA_948472305.1 of Vicia faba. Lineage (NCBI taxonomy): Eukaryota > Viridiplantae > Streptophyta > Magnoliopsida > Fabales > Fabaceae > Vicia > Vicia faba. Next base: position 1,141,941,582 of record OX451736.1, read on the forward strand.
TTATTCTTCAAAGTCCAACAATCCTCTGTAGCATGCCCCGGGCTGTCAGAATGATAAGCGTATTGAGCGTTAGGGTCATACCTTGAAGGTGTCCTGTTGGGATTCTTAGGAGGATCCTTTAGAGTTACCAAGTTCAACCTCAGCAGTTGTTGTAAGGCTTGAGGCAGCGACACGTTGAGCTTGGTGAATTGCCTTTTGGGCTTGTCTGGCTGAAGCTGGTGAGGTTGATACTGAATTGGTGATACTGGAGCCATATGAGGAACTTTCTCCTTGCCTCTTTGTCTCAAAGATGGTCGAACGATGACTGGCTTTTTACCCTTAGATGTTTGCCCCAGTTGGTTACCCTGAAGCAGTTGGTTGATGAGAAACCGGAGCTCATCTTGTCTTCGAGCTAAACCTTGAATGGCATTCCTCTGCCCCAGCATCTGGGCTTTCAATGCATCCACCTCAGCTTGTAGGTGTTTCAGCCTTTCATCCTCAGCCCTGTTCCTGACCAAAGTCTCCGTGAGAAGTGTCCTTAGCTCCTCCTGCCCCTTAGATAAATTCAGGAGGATTTCCCCGAACCGAGTCTCTTGAGCAAGAAGATCCTGGTTGTCTGGTTGGAAAGCCATTGCTGAAATAAACAGCGGGAAAGGTAAGTAACCTGCAACAAGGGTACCTGTTATGCAATGATAGGTATGACATGCATGTAATGTTTTCAAGGACCTCGCGGGGTAAACAAGAAATTTGTTAAAATTTGAAACCGGTAGCTTGACTGAAGGCACTGCATATTGTTGAGAGTCCTTCTTCAAGGGTCAAAGGCTCACCATATCCAGTGGGTCATAGCCCCTGACTTTAGTCATCACATCTGGTTTTGATTTCCAAACAACCTTGGTTGAGAGAACCTTCTTCAAGAGTCAGAGCTCACCATATCAAGTGGGTCATAGCCTCTGACGACCTTGGCTAGAGGAAAATAAATCCTCTTTGCCCCTTGCTAGATGTTTGATTCATCATGACCTGCATCACAAGCCCTTGAGATCCTCGAAATGGGTTAGGATGTATGCAATGGTATGATGTTATGCTATGCATAGAATGATGTGGGTAAACCCTGTTAGGAGCCCTTATTAAGGACTATAAACAGAAACCTGCAAGAAACTTAGCAAACCCCTGTTAGGAGTCCCAATTAAGGACTATGAACAAAACCTGCAAGTAGTCCATGTGTCAGATAGCAAGCATGCCAGTAATCAAGTTGGAAGGCACACAAGTCACACAAGAGAAGCCCTTAGAGTTTAGGCCAGCATGAGGTCTAGGTATTACCCTCTTTCAGTTTGTTGGTTCATACCTGTCCTATCAAAGTAACCGGGTTCTTAGAGGATCCCAATATCATTGACTACCCTCAATCGGTCATAACTCCAACATCGCAATCTTTTCTTGCGGCCAGAACCATCACGAGAGTTTAGCCTCAATGGGCGTAGCATACTGCTACTGTTCTAATGGCCAAGTTGTGTCAATTAAGGTTCTAAGGTCTGTTGGTGCTTAATGACTCCTTGGAAGACCCATATTCTCCCCGTTTCAACACGAGGGATATCGGTACAGACCAAGGCGCCACACCAATGTAGCCACTGCTTCACCCATGTCGGTATACGCCGGACAGGTCCCTCACAGCTTATGCTACCTAACAGGGTATCCCCAGATCCGAGTTAGGATCTATGCAACTCCCATGCAACCCACAAATTTAAAGCAGACAAGTCAATACAATTGAAAACACAGTTATGAACTAACCCTAAGGTACACCTCACTTTTAAGAGTAATTCCCCAGCAGAGTCGCCAGTTCTGTGATCGGTGGATCTGGAACTGACTGTTTAACGCTGATTCGCGAAATGTCGCGGTAAGCAAGAGTCGCCACCGTCTTTTATTTTCTCCAAATGGAAAGGACAAAAGCACAGAAAAATTCCTTAAAGAGATTGCTCTCGGTTCGGGAGGTAGGTTATAAAAAGGGAAGGTGTTAGCACCCTTTCTATCCATGGTTATCCATGGGCTCTTAGATACTTACTCATTTGTGTTTTCAAAATTGGTTTGTTTGCTTTTCAATATGGGTTTTAAAAAGTTTCTTTGAAAATTCCAGTTCGACTCTTGTATCGGTCCTCAAGGGTGTTTGAAAAAAATGCTTTCGAAAGCTTTTTGAAAACGTGTTGGTGTGAAAAGTATTTTTTGAATTTGTTTTGAAGTTAGAGCAAGTATCAAGAGTCGTCTACCTACCCTAAGGAATTCGTCTGTGTAAATGTCCTTTAAAGTAGTGCCATCCCACCATTGAGAGGTAGGTAGCACCACCGTTGGAGGTGTTCGGGTCAATTCGAAGGTTCGGGACATGGTGATCACCAGAGCAATGGGAAGACACCTTAGAAGCTACCCTCATGCCAGGTTCCTGGATCATGAGGACTTACTAAGACATCCTCTACTCGACGATCACCTTTCGAGGCAAGGCAACAGTGAGGCGTACCCTAGGGGTGGGGTGTGCGATTCGTGTGTCGTTTTCAGGTAATTTGTCTTGTCATGTTATTGGTGTTCTATGCTTGATTTTATTTCATCCATACATTCTTGCATGCTTTGTTTAACAGTTAAAGTATTGCGGAAAAAGTAAATTCTAAACTATTATAAAAGGCGCGGGTCCACATCGCCAAAATTAACCAGGACCCGATTTGACAGAAAAGTAAATAAATTGAAAGTGCGAGAAGTAATTACAAGGCTTCGGGAGAGGTACATAATTATTTAAGCAAAATAAAATAAATATGCGAACAAATAAGAAATTAAGAACGTGGGCGTTGGACCCTTTTGCAAAATTTAAAATTAATGAGGAATTAAAATTAAAGGAATGCAAGAATTTGTTTTTTGTGTTTTTAATGTTTTAGGATTTAATATAAAAAATTAATTAAAATTGATACTAACCCTAATTCTAATGGTTTTTAAGTTATTAAGAAAAATATTGAAGTTTTTAACCTAAATGAAACCCTAATTAATTTACAATTTTAATTATGAAAATAAATAAAATGAACAATATTATTGTGAAAAAGAAAAAGGAAAAAAAAAGAATAAGACATTAATTAAACCTAATTCTATATTTTTTAGATTTTTGTTATGAAAGGAATTAAAATTAAAACCCTAATTTAAACTAATTAATTTACATGCATTTATTTACAAGAAATATAAAAATAAAATATTTATTATATTTTTTGTCTTTTCTGATTTTTTTTATGTGTTTTTATGATTTTATGAAAAATAATTAATTAACTGAATAAATAATAATTAAGAGGAATAAAAAAAGGTAAAGAAAATAAATAAAAAAAAAAAAACAAGTGCAAACCTGGGGGTTCAGACCCCAATATGGAGGTTAGATCCAAGAATCCTGGCCCAAAAAACCTGGGTCCATTTGACCTTTTTTGAGTAGCGTGTTAGCACTTTGACCTGAGTTTATGGTGTTTCTCCACCCTATGCCTTTGATCTGATGAGCCTGGCCAGATGGACGTTGATCTTTGAGAGTGTATGATGCGCTTCACTTTTGAAACCACACATGAACATGTTTTGCAAAATAATATGGAAATAAACGTAGACCTGGGGCTCGAACCCAGGTCATGCACTTCACCAGCCAACGCGCTTGCCAACCGTGCCAATTTGCTAATCTGTATATTAAATAATCCAAGAACAATATAATAAGAAAGTAACGGTTAGTGGTGGTTAGCGCGCGAAATTTAAACAAGCCAGTCAGCGTGTGCCACGACGTCATCGTCTTCACCATCCCTGAAATACAAAAACATGAGGCAACGGTTTTTTACGCGTTGTTTAAGGTCAGTTTTGAGAAAATAGCGAATAAGCCTAGGTCATTCATAAATTAGGCGCGATAGTATGTTTAGATTCGTCCAGATGCACTGATTTGAATGGTGGTAGTCTTGAGGGCTAATTTTTCTTGGTTTTAAAATCCCCAATTGGAGGTCCTGTAAACCCTAAAACTCAAACATGGTGAAATCGTGTATACAACATAAAAACGCAATTAAATGCATTGGTTAGTTTCAGGACAAGATAATAATCATGAATCAATGAATAAAAATTGCAAAGGATGCGTAAATCATGATGCACGATTATGAATTTTTCACAAGGTATCTTGAATGCTGTATACCAATTCCTTGCGTTTGGATGGCTGTTCTTGATTAGAATGTGTCCAGTGAACCTTGAGGAAGCTATTGAAACAAGTCTTGAGACCTGAATCGCCTTGCAAAGGTGTTTACAGCTTTGACTTTTTTGACAATTTTTCCAAGCTTGTGAATGGCCTTCTTGCGCAGCTTAGTGTGTATTCTGATTAGGGTTGTGTTCTAGCATATGTAGTGAGTCCATTAGGTCAAAAAATTTGCTCCAAATCTCTTGCAATCATGGTTTGGAAGATTTGATTTTTCACCATGATTTCCATATCTTTTTCCATGCAATTTTGTGTCAATTAGGATCCAATCAAACCAAATCTTCCCATATTTGAATGTGCACGAATTATTGAGTCTAAAACATGTGCAAAAAGATTTGTTAGATTAAATTAAGTATTTTTCATATATTTAAATGATTTAAATGAATTAATATAAATAAAAATTCAAATAAATAAATAAAAAATGAGAAAATACTTCCCTTTGGGCCAAGTGGTCGTGCACATGCCATGGATGATGAATTATGGAAGAAAAATGGGCCCATTAGCATTTTTAGGTCATTTGAATCAATGTTGACTTTTCACAATATCCAAAAATTTCCCAACTTCCACAAGGCATAACTTGCTCAATTTTTAAGCTTTGCTCATGTTCTTGGACATTTTGGAAAGGTCTTTGAGTCCTTTAACCAATGCCATTGGTCCCATGTCATTTTGATTTACCAATCTCAAGTTATGGCCTTTGACTTAAAGCCCCTTTTTGTTGACTTTTGAAAATGACCTATAATGTTGAAATTGATAACTTTTTGTGAGAGCATTTCTTGGACTTGAAGTATGAAGATGAGTTATAGGAAATGTCTTTCTCTTCAAAATGAGATTTGGATGGAATTTTTCTGATAATCCATGTGAAAGTTATGCCCTGGTCAATTTCAGTTGACTTTTTCAGCTGTCCAAATAAGGAAACTTTTGCATCTTGATGATTTCTGAGCCAAATTTTGAGAATCATGATCAAGCATTGATCAAATGATGTTTGTGGCTTCAAAATGATATGTTTGACCAAAAATTTGAACTTTTGACTGTCAAATGACCATTTTGCCCCTATAGTTGACTGTAGTGCAATTAGGTTTTTTGACTGTGCAATTTTGAGCTGAATGCCTTGAAACTTGATATGAGGATATTTGACCATATTTGTAGGCATGTGAGACTTGATTGGACCTTTGGAAACTTCATTTTCTTGACCAGAATACAAACCCTAATCTTGACTGCTTAGGAGGCCTTTATACTGTGCAACCCTTGGGGAACTTTGTAGCTTGTCTTGGCAAATCTTTGGAGAATTATGGGAGGGCAAATTTTGGGGTACAACAAGTGCAAATCGATTGCACAGTGTATTTTTTTTCAAAAATGGCGCAAAATACACTATGTGCAATCGATTGCACTACAGTGCAAATCGATTGCACAGTGTATTTTTCTCAAAAATGGCGCAAAATACACTGTGCAATCGATTACACTTTAAGAGCAATCGATTGCATCAGTGAAAAAAATGAAATTTTTTAATTCTTTTTCTTTGCAAATAGAGATTTTAGGAAAATAATACCAGAAATCCTTATTTGTCAGATGCTTCGACTTGGTACCTACAAAACAAAAATATACAAAGACAAAGACAAATATTTTTTTGTATTTTGATTAGAAGTTAGTCAACAACACATATACAAAATACACAACCAAGGTGCTTGAAGATTCCTCAAGAGCAAACTTAAAGATAGGAAAAAAGAGGAAGAACCAACCCTAATGTGATCTTGTTATGATCGAGTTGACATGATACGATAGGGGAATCTTAGGGGCAAACATTGGGGTACAACAGCTGCCCTTATTTAAGTGTCTTCTATCCGGAGATACGAAGGTTAAAAATATTCGTGTCGACGCGATTGAAGATACTTAAATATAAAACAAGACCTATTTTTGTCTCTAAGATGCCATGCAATGCTTATGATTATGAATGCATATGAACAAATCTAAAGAGACGCAAGGTATCACTGGGGATGCCACAAAAATGATGAAACAAAAGAGCAACCCTACCAGGAAAATAAATCACTGGTGAACAAAAAACATGACTCTATTGGTGTAGAACCAAAAGAAGAGATAAGGTAGAATTAACTCAAATATTGAGGAAAAAGTAAAGAATGATAACGATCGACAGATAACTGTGAACTACCAACTCAATGGATGAAGGTAAAAAAGTAATAAGATTCTGGCTCACAGATGACGGTAAACTACCAACTCAATAGTTGAAGGTAGAAGATAAAGATATACCGACTCACAGATGACGAGAAAAATACCAACTCAAAAGTTGAAGGTAAAGAGAAAAAGATACCGACTCACAGATGACGGTGAAATACCAACTCAATAGTTGAAGGTAAAGAGAAAAAGATACCGACTCACAGATGACGGTGAAATACCAACTCAATAATTGAAGGTAAAGAGAAAAAGATACTGACTCACAGATGACAGTAAACTACCAACTCAATAGTTGAAGGTAAAGAGAAAAAGATATACCGACTCACAGATGACGGTAAACTACCAACTCAATAGTTGAAGGTAAAGAGAAAAAGATACCGACTCACAGATGACGGTGAAATACCAACTCAATAGTTGAAGGTAGAGAGAAAAAGATACCACCGCCGTTCACTGACGATGAACTATCAACGTTCACTGATGATAGAAAAAAGATAAGAAACACCGACGTTCACTGCCAATGCACTACCAACATTCACTGAAGGTAGATTTTGAAAATATCAAGTTTTCCCCAAAATTCTGGTGCTTCACCTAGAACGGGTCTCAACTTATTCTTTAACCAAGGCACCCTTCATGGAAAGGGTAATATGCAAACTTATCTCAAATAGAGAGACATCCATTCATTGTCAAGGGGAATTGCAAAGAGAAATGACTTTCTAGGGATAGAAATATGGCTTCCCGGGGAAAGAGATATGACTTCTTGGGGATAGAAATATGGCTTCATGGGGAAATGAGATATGAATTCCTGGGGAAATGCCACATTATTCCCGCTGAAGAGATAAAGTCTTCTCGTGCAAAATAAATGCACAAATCAAATCTCAAATTCCTCAAAAATCCAGAGTAAATAATATTGTCATGCAACCACGAATCCAATTAGAAACAAACTGGAGCAAGACGGCCAAAGAAGATACATACTTTGAGAAATAAAATCAAGAGGGAAAAACCAAATCCATCTAAGCAAGGAGCCCTGCGGGAAGATTAGAACACAATGTCAATGAAAAATGATTTGTAACAATACATGATGTATGTATGAATGTATGAGTGATATCGTGTATATGCTGGTAAAAGGATACATAATCAGTACAAACAAACAAAACCGCCTCAGGTACCAACAACATTGGGCTAAACTTCAACCAGAAAGATCAATCCAAGAAAGGTAAAAGCAACTGCAGAAACCAAACATATTTCCCGTCCTAACTTTACTGAGGGGAAACATAATTCGGATGTAGCTAAATCAAACAGATACCGGGATAAAATATCTTTCTTCTGGTTTTATTGGAGGAACCAGTTTTTCAAAAGCAGCATACCTACTGGAGATTGCAAGACTAGCCTTAAATAAAGCAGACTGATGCCGAGACAATCAAACCTCACTGGGGAATTCAAGTCTACCTCCCTGGAGAAAAAACTGCGGATTAAAAAATTTTCATCATAAATATTCATTCCAACAAGAGATGCCCTAGGATAAACTTCCCGGGGAATAACACTCAGACTTCAATGGGGAAACAAAAGTTTTTCACGGTTCGCACTTCTTCTGGATATTGCAAAACTGGTCTTGAATAAGGCAGATGGAAACCAAATTGTCAAAACATTCACTGGGGAATTCAGGCCCAATTTGAAGGAAGAAAAACATACGGAATTCACTAAGGGAGACAATGCTTCATCATCGAGACATCTACTGGGGACTTCATGCTGACTTCAATGGGGAGGTGAAAACCACATCATCGAGGGGAAACCAAGATACGTTCTTCACTGGGGAAACCGGAGATACGTTCTTCACTGGGGAAACCGAAGATACGTGCTCCACTGGGGAAACCGGAGATACGTTCTTCACCGGAGAAACCGGAGACACGTTCTTCACTGGAGATACGTTCTTCACTGGGGAAACCAGAGATACGTGCTCCACTGGGGAAACCGTAGATACGTGCTCCACTGGGGAAACCGGAGATACGTTCTTCAAGAGTAATTATTGCACCAACTTCTTTGGGGAGACATGACTTCTATCAAATAAACGAGGCCTTCACTGGAGAATATTGGATTGAGTCTTCATATCATACAAACCTGTTCCAACAAAAGATGTCCTAGTATAGTCTTCCTAGGAAATTAAGAAGTCAACACTAATGCCAATACTGCAAAAAGAGCAATATCTTAGCATACCGAGGGAATAAAATCTTTCATCATATGAGGGAAAAATTCGTTGGCGAATCTGGGACAAAGGCTTCTGACCATGCAACCCCAAAATCAAAAGAGAACCGAGACTTGGCTGGGGATAATAGGATCACAAACCAAATATTGTACCTTGCACCCACTGGTATCGTCTTCAACTATCCGAGAAACACACAAAGATTGCGCACATACCAACAAGATGAATTGAGAGAACCTTCCTGGGGAACCAAGAAGTTAACACTATAGTAAGAAGTCAAAATTATGGGGATTTTAAATCAAACTCAACACTTGGTGAGAGAAAACCCAAAAACTTGACAGTTGTCTCAACACCTCTTAGAAAATATACTGCCCTTGTCTAGCTACTTGGGAAGCACATAACAACAAGAATGTCGTAACAAGAGAAAGCACTTCTCTACAAGAGATTCCATATCAATTAGAAAGGGAGAAAGAACTCCATCAAATGAGCAAAGGTTTTATAGCTCTTTTTAATCTCTGTTTGGTCACCACCTGGCTGGATAAAGAATCACACTCAATTGGAGAAGTCTACAACAAGACTGGAAAAAAATGGGATTATGAACCCAACACCATAACACAACTTGAGGAAGGGTTCTCAGCTTGAGGTAGACATTGCAGTTATCTTTGAAAAAATCTAGATATGCCCTTGGAAACCAATCTGGTGTCTCAATCTTACCGGGTTGATCAAGGTAACTTTCACAACTTGCCCTTAGCTACATGCTTTTAGGATAACCTTTCAAATCAAATGAATTCTAGCGATTTGTTGAATCTTGAAGTAACTGCCCTAGATTGGCTGAATGTTACATCCTCTTTGCTCCACAACTCTTCTCGGCAACATGCCTTTTGCTGATACTCAAATGTAAACTTTCATGATATCAAGCAGTTGTTTTACAAGTAGAAAATGTTTATTCTAAGAATGAAAGTTCTAATGCAACAATTATGTAAGTCTTGAAGATTTTATTTGGAAAGATGTCGCAAAACCCTGTGAACGAATCACTAGCCAGGATGCGACATGGATTTTTTGTGTGAAAGATAACAAAAGCATATGATACCAATCACAATAATTTATCAAAATTAATAGGAGTCAGGAAACACTATTTCATTGGAGTATGCTTTTGAAATAAACCCTGTTTCAACTAGGACTTTTGAGGGTTGTAACGTGGCCTGGTTCACGGTTTTTAGAAAAAAGATTTAAGGCTCAAAAATATTTGGTGCCCACCCCCTTCATGATGTTCTTCAGTCCTAAGTTCAGTTAACTTGACACGAACATTCATCTCTCAAAAGAAGTTTCGAGATGGTTGAGGAATCAAACAAGGTTTTCTTTGGACATGTAAGTCACTCATTCCTGCTTCTTTTGGGTTTCTTGTCACGCGACTCTGTTCTTTGCTAATGATTTCACATTGTAATCCTTTATCGCATTTTAGGCTTTCCGTTTCTTCCTTGCCTTCGGGACAAATTCCTTTTGACTTTGACTCTGAAGTGCAGCGAGATGCCCTGACTTTTGCCTAAGAGACTTGTTTTTTCAAGTTCCGACTTAGCGGGGCTTTTTGTCTCTTTCTTTTTCATCATCATTTTTTTAATTCATATTTTCTTTTTTCTTTTGAACATGTCGCGTGACTTCGAGTCATTTGTGACTAGTTGGAAGAATTGTGACTGCCCTATTTCTGGGTAGATGGAAGATAACCATTTGTTGTATCGTCATCTGCTGATCTCCTGGTGTGCAAGGGATAGCCATTAAGATATCGTCGATTGACACACCCTCCTGATAAGTGAAGATTAACCATTATGGTTTTGACTTTCCTCAACCTTTCGAGGGATAACCATTGTTATATCCTTGGATGCGCACTCCTGATGAGTTCTTAATGCTCGATCAAATTAACTGAACACTACCCTGCCCTGGGTTTAAAACATGAGGGTTTTTTCTGAATAGAAAAAGAAACTCCTACTTCAAGGCTCAAAGGGGTTAACAAGGGTTTCACTCCCTTATATCTCCGATGTTTGAGGATTTGAAACAATGCCTGTACATCGTCAACAGGGTTTTATCCAAAAGCATACAACCAGAAAATTTGTGTTTTAATATCATCATCCTCCTCCCAATCTCTGCCTAGGCAAGAGAATGGGTAACAAGTTGGTATCATAAAGAAATTTAAAATTGAAAACAAATACGAGTGAAACAAATGAATTTCTTCAAGACAAACATACTCATTGTATTAAGATTAAACATTCAAATGCAAACAAGTTCTTACATGAAAACAGTGCAATGATAAACAAGAAAAATTACAAATGAGAAAGCAGTAAAAATGCTAATAAACTAAGAAGGATAATCATCCTTAAACTCCAGGGCATTCTTCAATCACCTTTATCCTTCGGCAAAGACTTGACTTGAACTTCAAGACAAATATCTTTAAACGACAAGATACCACTACGGACCAACTTCTGAACTTCAATTTTCAATGGATAACAATTTTCAATGCTATGCCCCGGGGCTCCCTGATGAAAGGCACAAATCAAATCAGCTTTGTAGTACCACGGCATCTTCTCAGGGACCTTTGGTGGAAGTCGGGTCTGAACCAAATTACTCTGCATCAGGATGGGAAACAATTCTATATAGGTCGTTGGGATTGGATCAAACTGATTTTTCCTCTGATCAGGAACTTGCTGATTCTGTTGACAAACTGGAGCGACAGGAGGTAAGTTGAACACGGGGATGACAGGAGGAACATGTTGATTCTGACGATAATTGTTTCTTCCTCTGGTTCTCTTCTTAGAAAAGTTATTATCGAACTTCTTCACACCACTAGCTGAGACACCATCTTTAGATGAACACCCCTTTTGGACATCCTCTTCTAGAGGCACTCCCATATTTACTTTTTCAGGGAAATCACTGGGTGCATCGACTATCACCTTCTCATGAAAGAATGATTTCATAGTTTCTGTGAAGACCTTTTCCATATCTTCTTCCTTCCTGGAAGGATTGACTTGGGCAGTAACCAAAGCTTTAACCAAAGCAGTTAGATACTCCATGCCAGCCTTCAAAGTAGTTACCTCTATGCGGAGTTCAAAGATCTCTTTCTTAATGTTTTCCATCTTCTCTTTGAAATTAGCCCGAGTATTGTAGTGATGGGTCGGCTTGTTGAGTGAAGTAAAGAAGCTGGGTAAGACACTTGGATATGAATAACAAATGCAAGAAATATACGCAATATGATGCATGATATGCAATGCACATGATTTTATTTTATTTAATATTTCAAGGGATTTATGGTTTATAGACACGTTGCCAACATCCAAGTAATAAGGCTTTTGTTTCTCTTTCCAGAATCCATGGTTTAAAAGTACCTGAGATATTCACAAATAGTCAACCTTTAAATCCCTTAAAATATTGTTTTCTTCAAAAGATGCTTATGAGTGCATGGATGCATGATGTAACAATCACACACAAGATCACATATATAGGGTTCATAGGTTCAACGTCACGAGCATGAGGTCGAAGGTACTACCCATAAGGTATTGGTCTAAAAAGTTATCACCTGCCGAACAAGGTTCTAGAGGTTCCCAGAGTCTACATCCTTCCTTCGGATATTAACAACTTCCCGATTAACTCAGTAATTAGTAATATTCTCAAGAAAGACTCGTCCGAGCGTAGTATCGCGTGACAACTATTTCCGTATTACTCTGTCATAGCTTCCGCACTACACCTAAAAGGCCAAGATGGGTTTGGTATTCTACGGTCCTCAGCTTCAGCAGGCTCCCAGGTCGAAAGCAGTACGTCTTCCCGATTACTCGGTAAATGATACTACATTCAAAGGGGCCTCCACTGAGTGGGGGATCTCATGCCTCCTTTTTTGGGATTACTCCCTCAAAGTTAACATGACTATACCGCCCTTCCTATGTTAAAGTTTTCCCAAGCCCGGGTATAGGACTTATGAGTAATCACCAAGCACCCTGTAAACCAGGAAAATCCAGACAAACATATATACAAAATATAACATATAAACAACAATAACACATATACAAATATAAACAAAGATAGGTTTAACCCACTTAGGGATGGACCAGCAATAGGTCAATCTTTCTCCAATGAAGTCGTCATTTTTCTGTGGAGGTAGAAATGTGCAAGACTAAGCCATTGGATTGACTAGACTTTATACAAATCAAAATAAAAATCGCCACCGCGCTTTATTGTTTCCAAAGGAATGGGAAGAGAGCGAATAACCCAAAAAGAGGGGGAAATATTCAAGGTAAGGGGGTTGGTTATGCAAAGGGAAGGTATTAGCACCCTAAACATCTACGGTACTCTGCAGGAACCTCTTTGAAAAATTTGTATATTTTGGCTATAAAAATGTGTTGTATATAAAATGGATGGTGGAGGTGAGAAAAGAAATATTTTTATGATTTTTGCATCCGCCGCGGTTGCGAACCTTTAGTGTCTATGTACCACCTTTCATGCAATAGGGGATCAGGGTACACATAGTTCCTCTTTTAAAAATTTGAAACTCAAGTGTGTTGGTTGATTTTATGAGATAAGACATCATTGCAATTGTCCGTGTGAAAAACATACTTACTACCCACAATCATGAGAAAGGAGAATTTGCATTATCTCAAAGTGGAGGATATGGCTTGGATTTTAAAATAAACAATGCCTCACTCAACACCCAAGTGGAAAATGTCTCACTTCACTATATATTGTAGAAGTATAGTTGTTTGCATCACTACAAGGATTGACAAGAGTCTAATCTTTTGATAAAAGTTTAAAGATAAAATCCAAAGTGGAAAAATGGTTTGAAATGAGATTGATTGACTTTTAGTCTTCTCACAAAAAAAAAGGTCAAGGTATTATTAAATTGATTGAAATTTATTTATGAAAATGTTTCGAAGATGCATGGACCTAAGTCCAAGTTTATTATGAAAATGTTTCAAGTTTCAAAACAAGAAGAGTTTTTTTTAAAAGGAGGGAGAAGATTTTTGAAATTAAAGAAGATGGGAGGCTAAGAAGAGGCTATTCTAAAGCATAAGGTAAAAGCTAGGGATAAGAACCATCTAACCAACAAGAATCCAATACTTGACATTATGAGTCAATATAGAGTTCTCATTCTTCGGATTGAAACCAAGCAAGCAAAGATACTAGACCTCTTGAAAGAACCAAACTTCAAGTGTTTTAAGTCTTCGCAAAAATTGGGCAGAGTAACGGCTGTATACAGGTGAATTCCAGATTACAAACAAAGATCGTAATCTCAATAACCTGCACACAAAATAAACAAACAACCCAATGTCTTGAGGTAAACCTCAAGAACTCCAGACAAAATATCAAATAAAGTCACAAAGTCTCCAAGATAGGCCTAGGTCTCTAATCCTAAGTCCAAGAAGTCCATCACTCCATAATGCAAAGGATAGTAACCATGTAGTCCAAGTATCATTAATGATTTTTATGGTTCATGTTGATTATTAGGTGTCTTTAAAAAGAAAGAAAAGCTCAAGTGAGCAAAATAAAAATGACATTAAAAGTAAATGCTCAAGTGAGCAAAGATGAAAATAGCATGAAATGTAAAATGCTAAAAGTAAATGGTACATAAAGCATGAAAATAAAAGCATAAAGTAAAGTTAATTGTTAGTAATTAGTGGTTAGTTGGATGACCATCTTGAAACTTGCATTTGGAACTCATTAGAGGATTGGTAGAACCAAAGCCTCCACACAACAAGTTGCATTTGCTTTTTGTCAAGTATATCATCCATTTTAGAATTCTCACAAGGAAACATGTAATGATCAACGATGTTTAAGTGATCCGCGTTGACCAAAGGTGTTGTAGATCCATTAGAGGATTGGTAGAACCAAAGCCTCCACACAATGAATCTCAAGGTTATTGGATCAAAGAGATCAAATTAACATACTTGGGCTTGCAATCATAAGTTTGGGCCATGAATGATCATTTATTCGAATCGAGACAAAATTTAGCGCTATGTTAAGCAATCGTAAGTGGACTTATGTAGAAGTCACACCTATTTTGAGGCCGGTCAATAGCAATCTATGTACTTCATGTTTGGATAAATGACATAGAGATCACCATCCATTGACATGTAGCACAATTAAAAAAAGAAAGGGATAAGATGAATAGGGAGGGGAATCATAAGATAATTTGGATCACCATTTCAAAATTCTTTCATCTTTAAATTCAACCACTCCTCTAGATGGATTAAAGCACTAAACATATCATTAATCCAAAGCACCAAAAATGAATTAAATAATTCACTCTTAGGTAGATTTAAATTGATGAACATTTATCCAACTTCATCTACATCACAAAGTCCATTGAGTTTAAAGACAAATTGGACATTTAAAATTGTAATCCAAACCAACAATCAAAAGGAGTGAGTAGAAAAATCATTTTGGATCAAAGCTGCCCCAAAACAAGGCAAAAAATACATTCTGTCCCTGTGTAAATCGATTGCACTATTGTGTAAATCGATTTACACAGTACAATTTTCAAAAAATTGTGCCAAATTGCTTATGTGCAATCGATTGCACAGTTATTGCAATCGATTGCACACTGTTACAGTAGCAAAAACAACATTTTAAAAGGGCAATTTCTTGTTCAAACTTTCCATTAAACACCTTATGATCATGGATCCAATTGAGCACGAAAATTCCATCAAACTATGAGAAAATAACACCATTAGAATCACAAAATAATGCTCAAAGAATCAAACCCAAAGATCAACAAGAGATCACATTGTGAAAGATGAATTATCCAACTTACCAAAGGTAGATCTAGAGAATTATCAAAACAACTTCAAGAATTTGCTTCAATTCAACCACAAGAATCAATTGACCAAGCTTGGATATAGAGAATTGATGGAGAAAAAGTGTTTGGATGAAGGTTTAGCTCAAAGATTAGTAAGCTTCAATGCAAAGCTTACTAACTTTTTGAAAGTGGAGCTTTGAGTGAATTTGGTAGATGGAGAGAATTGAGAGATTTTTTAGCAAGGTGGATTTGGCTATCAAAAGCTTTAAATTTGAATAAAATGAGAGCTCTATTTATAGAGTTTTAGGATTGGGATTAGTGGTAATTTGGTAATTGATTCTTGGAGCCAAAATTTGAATTAATGATAACTCTTTCAAAAATTAGAGCCAAAATTTGAAATAATGATAATTCTTTTAAATATTAGAGCCAAAATTTGAGTTAATGATAATTCTTTCAAATATTAGAGCCAAAATTTTAATTAATGATAATTCTTTTTAAAAATGAAAGATTGGCACTAAAATTTGAATTAATGATACATCTTTCAAAAGTGAAGGAAAATTGGAGCCAAAATTTGACAAGTTTAAAATGCTGATTTTTTTTTTAAATTTTTACGATGTGCAATCGATTGCACTACAGTGCAAATCGATTGCACATTGTATTTTTTTTTCAAAAATGGCGCAAAATACACTATATGCAATCGATTGCACTACAGTGCAAATCGATTGCACAGTGTATTTTTTTTCAAAAATGGCGCAAAATACACTATGTGCAATTGATTGCACTTTAAGAGCAATCGATTGCATCAGTGAAAAAAATGAAATTTTTTAATTCTTTTTCTTTGCAAATAGAGATTTTAGGAAAATAATACCAGAAATCCTTATTTGTCAGATGCTTCGACTTGGTACCTACAAAACAAAAATATACAAAGACAAAGACAAATATTTTTTTGTATTTTGATTAGAAGTTAGTCAACAACACATATACAAAATACACAACCAAGGTGCTTGGAGATTCCTCAAGAGAAAACTTAAAGATAGGAAAAAAGAGGAAGAACCAACCCTAATGTGATCTTGTTATGATCGATTTGACATGATATGATAGGGGAATCTTAGGGGGAAAAATTGGGGTAAAACACATATGTTTTTAACCTCATTTTGAATCCTTTATGTATCTAAGTGTAGGTTTGGAACAGGAGGAAGAGACTAATACAATGGTAGTATTGAATGGAGTTCTTCAGAGAGGAATACAAGTGACATTTTTCGAGTACCTATATGAAAGTCTTGGTTTTAAAAGGATTCATGAAAACTTACGCAGGGTTGAAATGACTTTGATATTAATTAATTTTGAGGTAATTATTTACAACAAAAAAAGCTGATGGCGCAATGGCTGGATGTTTGATGAATGAGGGAAGGCTCCTGGGTTCAAATCCTTGGAGGGTCAATTTTTTGAGATTTTTTCATATGAATTTTAAAGAATATTGACATGTCACTAATTAAATAAAAATAAAAGTAAAAAAAAATCCACATGGGTGCCACATATGAATATTCTAATGCACATTAAGCCAAATAGTGCAAAAAGGGTGTCTGGAAAAGGAATCTGCATTTTATAAGGGGAGAATCACAAAAATATTTCTTAAGGGGGGGGGGGGTAAATCAAATTTTGCTACTATTTCAGGGATGTAGAAGGCATTTAACCCTAATATTTTTCATAGCTTGTCCTTTTTCAATGCTAGCTTGCCACCTTTTCTCTAAATAATATTGTTCTAATAATCTTGTAAATAGAGATCTGTTAGGGAAAGAAAGTAATTGTAAATCCAACTGTTTGTTCTTAATGGTCATAATGAGAGTGGTTGACAATACAATACGAAAGGACTATCCTTACACCACCCTAGAGGGTAGAGGTCATAGACACTTTATATACCTTTTGTACACCATCACACGTGAACCATTTTGAACTACTTCTTATCTTTAGAGGATTATGATAATTTTAATGTTTGAATCTTGTTGTAGAAGAATCACTCTTAAGTCTTAGAACCTAAGTCTTCGAGTCTTCAAAACTTATCCTATCAGAACCTTGTCTTCAGAGTCTTCAACACTTGGTCATAAGAACTTGCTTTTCTTCAGATCATTAGAACTTGTTTAGCAGAACCTCATCTTCATAATCTTTAGAACTTGTAACACAAAGAAGCAAAGCATTAGAAGGCCTCCAAAGCTTAACCACCAAGTCACGGTCAGAACCTCTTGTACTAACGTTCCTAAGAACCGTTGCATAAGATGAATTCCATAATATTGACTTTAATTGTAACATATAACCATATGTTTTCTTACAATAGTGTTTATGCTGAGAACTTGTTGACGTCACACGCCTTGATACCAGGGTTAGAACATTACAACAACAACTACATACTAGAACAAAACCATTAGAGTATACAATTATTCTCTATGTTATCATGTAAAGTTATCATCAAAATCTTAAGGCCATATGTAGAAACACTTCTTGTTCTTACACTGGTTTCTCGAATTTTGGGCCTCGACCGGGACTCCGTGGAGGTTGTTTAGACGAGTTTTGATAATTGTTTGGTCCAAATCTAGATCATGAATCCCAGGGTCGAGCTCGTCCCTGAGGGGGCTGGTTTCCTACACAGGGTAGTTGGATGTCAGATAGTACCTCCTCCTGGCTTACCTTCTGAATGTGAAGAGCTCCACATCAAGGGGGAGTAGAATTATGGGGAACCTGATCATAAGGAGTGACTTTTGTTTATTTGTATTTGTTTGGGCCTGTGTGCCTTAAATTTTTTTAACATTTTTGTTGTAATATTTTGACATCTTCGGTCGTAGTGGTCGCACTTTAATATTGTTGATGTGCTTGTATATGCTTTTTTTCCTTTAAGCTTTGCCTATTTTGTATGCCCTATTTTCCAAGTGCACGTTTTCCTTGTTTATGCTTTCTGGATGCTCGTCTATTTGAGCAGCCCGTGAAACAAATGTTTGTTTGTGAAATATTTTCGCTAATAGTTTAAGGGTCTTGTATCGACAGTGTTGTTGCTCGACAGTGTAAGGAACTCATCGAGTGTTTGGATTTGGGTTACAAATTAAAGTCAGTAGAAAATATCTCGGTTGAGAAATTAGCTACACTGTGTGAACCTCCCATCGCGAGCTAGGCATTCTACTAAACTGGTACGACGACGACAAAGCTCGGTTGAGGTCTCCCTGTCGGGCCAAGAATTTCCTCGTCAAGTAGTGGAAACTTGACTTTTTGTTTAAGTTTAGAAGGTTGTGTTTGTACCCGAGGACGCCTCCATGGTTGGGACACACCTCATCGTTGTTGATTGGGGAACATTGACTGTCAGGCCTAACTGTAATATTGTTTCAGTTTCTCAGTGTTCCATGGTCGAGCAGGTTCTTCCCCATGTAAGTTTTCAAGGTAGTAGGCCCTATTTTCCATTTTTTTCTCGGATGTGATTTGGGTCTTTCCATTTCCCAATGAGTTTGCCTTTATGAGAATCTGTGGTTTCTTCTCAAAACTAGGCTGCCAGTTTTCAGTTCTCGCTTTATGACTTTGGCGTCATGTCGTATGGCTATCTTTTGTTTTAATGAGGCATCACGGAGGGCTACCCATGATCTTACTTCTTCAACAAGGTCAAGCTATTCTCTTAGTGTCTTGTCGTTCATTTCCTCGTCGAGGGGGAATTTTGTTTGCCTAGAGGGCTCTCGAATCTCTACTGAGATAATTGTTTCAGTCCCGTAATTTAGTCAGAATGGAGTTTCCATAGTGGTCGACTATGGTGTTATTTTGTAGTCGTAGAGCATGTTGTGTAGCTCCTTGACCCATCTCCCTTTGGCCTCGCTTACACTTTGTTTTAGGCCGCGTATGATTACTCTGTTTGCAGCTTTGACCTGCCCATTTCTTGTGGGTGCTCGACAAACTTGAAGTGTTGTTTGGTGCCCAGTTTGGTAACGAACAACTGGAGAGTTTTATCGGTGGACTGCATCCCGTTGTATGTGACGAGTGCTTATGGTATGCTGAATTGGACAAGTATGTTTCTCTTGTAGAAACGAAGAATATTATGTGTCGTGATTTTGGCAAGGGCCTCTGCCTCTATCCACTTAGTGAAGTAATCAATGTTGACTATTAGGTACTTGTTCTGGTTTAACCTTATGGTAAACAGCCTGAGGATGTCCATTCTCCACCAGGCGAAGGGCCATGAGGAGGAGATATTTTTAAGCTCATTGGGCGGTTCAAGATGCATGTTTGCATGGCGTTGGCATCTATCACATTTCTTATCATACTCTTTTGCATCATGATGTATGGTGGGCCAGTGGTATCCTGCTCGCACGACCTTCTAGGAAAGGGATCTTCCTACGAGATGTTGAGTATTGATTCCTTCATGTATTTTGCAAAGCATTAGGGAAACCTTAGATTCCTTGATACACTTAAGGAGAGGGATGCATAACCCCCATCTATACAACTTTTCCTTTATCATGTTAGCCTTTTTCTGGTCAGGGAGTAGCTCATTTGTTGCGAGGTACTTGTGTACCGGGGTCATCTAACATTGTTTTCGCTGGTGGCGTTTACATCGGGAGTTGTAGATGATTTTTCTATGCTCGGGCGAGAAAGTATCTTTTGGATGATAGACTTGTTTCCACCTTTCTTCTTTGTGCTTGCGAGTTTTGGAAAGATGTTTGCTCGGGTGTTGTGCTCGTGAGGAGCGTGTTTTACTTCAGCGGACTCAGATTATGTTTTTATTTTTCAAACCAGAGCTAAGTACTTGGAGATATTGTCGTTCTTGGTTTGATATTCTCCTAGTACTTGGGAGGAGACGAGTTGGGAATCATTGAGGATTTTTACCTCTTTAACTCCCAAGTCCTCGGCCAAGCGAAGCCCCACGAGGAAATCTTCGCACTCTCTTACTATTTCAGGTTGAAAAGGATAAGGCAAGGGAAACTTCGACCAAGATTCCTTCCTTGTTTTCAAGGATGATGCATGCTCCGTTTCCTGTCAAGCTGGATGCTCCATCTACGAAGATGATCCACTTATGGCTCCGCTTGTCAGGGAGCCAGGTGTGGCAATTTTTGCCACGAAGTTGGCTAACACTTAAGCTTTAAGGGATTTTCTTCTCTCGTATCAGATGTCAAATTCAACGAGTTCCAATGACCATTTGAGAATTATGCCTGCCATGTCGGGATGGTCGAGCATCTGCTTTACTGGTTGGTCGATTTTCACCATAATCATGTGAGGTAGAAAGTAGTGTCTTAATTCTCTCGGTGCATTGATGAGGGCCAGAGCTACTTTTCCAATCTGTTGGTATTTAAGTTCAGGGCCTTGTAGGCCCTTTCTCGTGAAGTATATGGGTTTCTTCCCCTCGTAGGTCTCGCAATGAGAGTCGCACTAATGACCTAGACTACAACGGTGAGGTGAAGGTAGAGAGTTCCCCATTATCTGGTTGCGAGAGGACTGGTGGTTGTGAGAGAGCCTGTTTGAGGTGGAGGAAAGCTTGTGCGCACTTCTCGGTCCATTCGAGCGTTGCTTACTTACAAAGAATTTTGAAAAGGGGGAGTGTGTATTGGGAAGATTTTGCTACGAAGCGGGATAACAAGGTGAGCATCCCATTTAGGGATTGAATTGATTTCTTCGAGTTTGGTGTTGGGAATTCAAAAAAGGCCCTGCATTTGTCAGGGTTCTCTTTGATTCTTTGTTATGTCAGATAAAAGCTAAGGAACTTACGTACTCAAACTCCGAAGGTGCATTTCTCCAGATTTAACCTTATCTTGTATCTCCTTGTCTGGTTGAAGACTTTCTTCAGGTGGGACATGTTGTCAAATTCCTTTTGGGATTTTACGATCACGTCATCCATGTAGACCTCGAGCATGTCTCAGATCTCACCTTAGAAGAATTTGTTCATCATCCGTAGTTATGTAGCGCTAGCGTTTTTTAAGCCGAAGGGCATTACATTGTAGTAATAGTTGCCAGACTCAATCATGAAGGCCGTGTATTTTTTGTCAGCTTTTATCACGCGAATCTGGCTGTACCCTGAGTATGCATCCATAAAAGATAGTAATTTAAATCCAAAAGAAATCCACTAGTCTATATATATTTGATAAAGGATAGGGATCTTTAGGGAAAGCCATGTTGAGATCGATATAATTAACGAACATTCACCCCATTCCATTAGATTTTTTTCACAAGTACAACATTTGAAAGCCAGGTTATAAACTGGCTTCTGAAATAAAATTTGCCTCTAGGAGGTCTTTTAGAGCATTTTCAGTAGCCTCCAATTTCTCGGGAGACTGCCTACCCATATGTTGTACTACAACCCTAGCGACGAGATCTATTATTAAGTGCTTGGAAGCCACTTCGGGATCCAGTCCTGGCATCTCAACTACCATCCACGTGAATAAATTAATGTTCTCTCTCAGGCAAGCTTTCAGCTACTTCCTTGCGAGGTCGGGAAGACCAGTGCTAATCTTCACTCCTTTTCCTGGGTCGTTGTAGTGGTAGAAATATGCAATACTAAGCCATTGGATTGACTAGACTTTATACATATCAAAAGTAAAAATCGCCACCGCGCTTTATTGTTTCCAAAGGAATGGGAAAAGAGCGAATAACCCAAAAAAGGGGGGGGGGGAATTCAAGGTAAGGGGGTTGGTTATGCAAAAGGGAGGTATTAGCACCCTAAACATCTACGGTACTCCGCAGGAACCTCTTTGTAAAATTTGTATATTTTGGCTATAAAAATGTGTTGTATATAAAATGGATAGTGGAGGTGAGAAAAGAAGTATTTTTTATAATTTTTGCACCCGCCGCGGTTGCGAACCTTTAGTGCCTACGTACCAACTTTCATGCAATAGGGGATAAGGGTACACATAGTTGCTCTTTTAAAAAATTTGAAACACAAGTGTGTTGGTTGATTTTAAGAGATAAGACATCATCGTCACTGTCCGTATGGAAAACATACTTACTACCCACAATCATGAGAAAGGAGAATTTGAATCATCTCAAAGTGGAGGATCATGGCTTGGATTTTAAAATCAACAATGCCTCACTTAACACCCAAGTGGAAAATATCTCACTTCACTACATATTGTAGAAGTATAGTTGTTTGCATCACTACAAGGATTGATAAGAGTCTAACTGTGATACGGTGGGAGAACTGACTTGAGGTTTTGCGTTTGTGTTCGCAAATGTTTCGGTTGAGCAAGAGTCGCCACCGACTTTTTATTTTATCCTAAGGAAAGGTTAAAAAGCACAGCAAAAACCTTTGAGATGTTTTCTTGGGTTCGGGGAGTAGATTATAGAAAGGGAAGGTATTAGCACCCTTTCTATCCATGGTTATCCATGGGCTCTTAGTTTACTTGCTTAGATCAACTTGCCTTGATTTTCAATTGTTTGAAGTGGTGCTTTGTGTGTGGGTTTGAAAATGTTTTGAAAAGAGGCCAATGTGGTGGCAACCTTTGTAATGATCCATGTTGGGATGTATACAAAGGTGTGTGTCTTTTGAAAAGTTTTCAATGTTTTTTTTGAAAATGGTTTTGAAAATGTGTTGTGATGTGTGGTTTTGAAAAATAGGCAAGTGTTTTTGTTTTGCAAGTTGGCAAGTAACCAAGAGTTGTCTACTCCTAAATTTCTCAAAGATCTTTCTTGTGTTTTTAACCCTTTTAACAATTTTGTTCCACCATTGTATTTGGTGGACAATCTTGTGTTAGGATGTGAACGGGACGGGCGCGGGTCATCGTTTAGACCATGATTGCAATGGTGCCAAGTGTCTTTGGGCAATTTTTCCTTTAAGGGACTTGATCATTTTTTAGGCAACTTTTGAAAGCGTCATCGAGGGACTATGATCATTTGAATTTGTTTTGTTTTTTGCCAAAGACACTCAACATGCAATATGGCCCATTATTGAAGGCAACAAGTGGAGTAACCCTAGGGGTGCAAGTGTGATTGGTGTTTGTTCATTTTCATGCTTTTATCTTGGAATTAGGTCAAGCTATTTGTTTGGTTGATTTTTGCATACAAAACCCTAATTCTATCATGGCATACTTAGAAAGCTTTTAAATGCGAAATTTTAAAATCCTAAACTATTACAACATAATTATGGGATGGGGGGTACAGATGTTCAAATGGGGATATTTTAGCAAGAAATTAAATCTAAACTATTACATCCAAATTGAATTATACAAATTATTTAATTGCACAATAATTAAGTAAAATACAATAAATATGCAAGATGCAAAAAAAATGATGTTTATGTGTATGTAAAAGTATTTTTTATGTGACAAATAAACAAAAATAAAATGAATAATTTTGGATATTTTTCATGTTTAGGGCAAAACCCTAATTTTGCAAATAAAATGTATTAATTATTTAATTTATACAATGTTTATTAATTATATACAAAAAATAAATAAAGAGGAAGTAAATTGTAAAAAAGTGATTTTTGAGGTTAAATATTAATAAAAATAAAAATGTATTATTTTTATGTTTTTATCCTAAATATTCTAATAAGTATATAAGTATTTATAATATTTACTAAATATATTAAATATGTACAAAAATAAAATATTTAATATTTACAAAAAAAGTATATTTTTTAAGAAATGTTTTCAAAAGATAAAATAAAATAAAATCAGAAAATAGAATGTATTTTGTATTATTTTAAGTAAAAGTATATTATATATTTATTTACATATAAACTAAATTAAACAAAATAAATACCAAATAAAATGCAAAAAATGTGAGAAAAATATTTTTAATGTTTTTTCATGTTTGGATAAAAATATAAAATCAAAATCAAAAGGAAAAAAACAAAAATGACAAATATATCTCAAAATGGGCCAGGGGTGTGTGTGTGTGAAAAAGTGGTGCAAAAAGTAAAATGAATCAGGCCCAGCCCAAAGGACAAGCTTCTTCAACCTCCAGCCAGTTTCTGTCAAAAAACGCGCGTTTCTTTGCCTTGTTCAAACATCCTGATTCTTGGACTTTCAAGCAAAACTCATAACACCAAAAATGTAGAGCATCAAGAGACGAATCCAGACATATAAAGAACTTAACTTAACTCTAAGAAACGAAGGAAAATTTCTTCATCCCTAATTCCTGACCTAAGTTTTTTCTAATATTCAGGTTCCAAATTCTCTCAGCACACACAACATAAATGCAAAGTAATTATATGTGTAGCTTCAGGGCCATGAGTAGAGCATTTTTCATTCATAAACCAAAACCTAACTCTTCCTAGATTGAGAGATAGAAGTCCATGAACTTACCTGTTCAGCTTGGATCGTGTATGACAATGGAGGCACTTTCAAGGCAATGTGAGGACTTGTACAACTTGCTTGAAGTTCAAGGATGCTTCTCCAACCTTTAGCTTGCTTTGAAACTAAATGAGTGGAGCTATAGAAGTCAACCTGCAAAACAGAAAAAGTGAAAATGGTGAAGTTGGTTAGAGGTGTTACAGTCTGTAGCTAGGGCTTGGGATAATTACAATGGATGGTAGGGAGTGTGTATGAACCAGCTTTGGCCAAAACGCACGAGCAAACTGAGTTGTGCAACTCAATCTGCAGGGATGCCCTGTTTTATGCAGCAAAATGGTGTTTTGATGTTTAGGGAGGTATTGAAGGTAGCTGGCTCGTGTTTCAGGTCAGTTGAGGAGTATGGAATGTGTGGAGAAAGTTTGCTTAAGCTTCTTCTTGCAGCAATGTGAGATGTGATCAGTTATGCAATGTTTCTTCTATCTTAAGCAAAAAATGACAAGTTGGTTTCTAGGCTAACACAGGCCCCTCAATTACGCTGCACAAATCAACCTTGATCAGTGGACTTTGCTCATGAACTTGTGCCTCAAAGATCTGCATTGTACCTCATAGATTGTAAACTTGACATAAAGTTCACCTTTTCAAAAATGGCTAAGTTACTTTTTCTAATTATGGATTAAATTGGCATGTAATGGTTAAACACATAAGATAAGGCTTGAACACAAAGGATTTGCATTAAATTATTGAGTGTGGATGAGATAAAAGTCCTGTAATGTAGCTTGCACATGCTGAGTTTGAAAATGCACAAGTTATGAACATGCCTTTGGCCATGAATCAAAGTGACTTTTGCCCATATTGACAAATTCGATTCTCCCTAACCACAAGGGTGTTTGAGAAGTTCTTGGACATTTTGGAAAGCTTGGAATATGTAATACAATCAATCTTTGTAATGCAAGTTGAGATTCCAAGTGGAAGCATGTGAAAAGTGGCCATGAATTTAGGCAAAAATCCTTCCTAAAATAGGTCAAAATATTTCTAAGTTAAGAATGTTTTACACCCCTATTCCAAAAATCATAACTTGAGATACAAGCTTCTTTTGAGGAAACTTTGTGAATAAAAGTTGTATATTTTGTAATGGACTACAACTTTCATGTTTTGAGTTTGGCTTGAATCCATTTGCATCTTGATGAAAAAATGGGACAAAGTTAGGAAAAATTAGGAATTTTCATAACTTAGAAAAATTCTAAGTTATGAAAATTCTTCATTTCAAACCCTAATTTGTGATTTTTGATTTCTTGATGAACAAGTTTCATAATTTGACATGTTTTGATGAAAAATGAATCTTGGCACTTGATTTTGACCAAAAAGTCAAAGTTTGACTTTTCAGTATACAGTCAAATTTGGCTCAGTTGACTAGAAAATTCATCTGTCAATCTTGTGCATTTGGGATCTTTTGAATTTGTTGAACATTTCAAGACAATGCCATTGAGTCCTTGAGTCCATATGTGAGCTTGATTTGCCATTGGCTAGGTCAAACAGTCAAAAATTGCCTTTGTGCAGTCAAAACACTAAAAATGACCATTTTGCCCATTTGATGATCTGATCAAATTTCTTGTGGAATTATGATCCAAACTTGACCAAAGGGTTCATATGAGTTCATAATGTTGATGTGGGTCAAAAATCATGAGGTTTGACTGTCAATTGACCATAGTTGACTTTTTCCCCAATACAACTGATTTCTAGGTCAACTGTCCAATTGACTGGGCAAAGATTGGAATCAAAGCTTGAAACTTGGTATGGATAAACTTGTGAGTCCAATATGAGGCATGAAAGTCACTTTGGGCATTTTAGGTCAAAACATCTTTGTGCAAACTCAAACCCTAATTTGGGTCAACAGTGCAAGGAGAAGTCTTGAGCAGAGCAAACCCTAGCTTGATCTTGAGCTCCAAGGGTCTTGTGATGAGAAAATGTTGAGGAAATGGGAGGGAAAATTTTGGGGTACAACAGTTGCCCCTGTTCAATCTTCTTGAACCTGAAGAGTTAGATTGGCAAGTTTTCCTTTCGCGACTCGAGGGTAAAAGGAGATTGGACACTAGAGTGCCCTGAAATTTGCACTCGCATGCTGGAGTATCAGCAATGTGATGTCGGGAATGGGCTTATAGATGCCATTTGGAGAGATGGTGGATAGGGGGGTGGGCTTATAGATGCCATCTGGAGGTGTGACAGAACCTTGTCGGGAATGGGCTTATAGATGCCATTTGGAAGTGTCGATCGCGTAAGAGATTCCTTAGCGAGAATTTGCGTATTTGAGAAAGAAAGATGGTTTCCTGGCTTGCTACAGGTGTTGATCTTCAGTCTCTTCATGCAGATATGCCCTGGCTAGGTACAGGTATCGAATCTACAATTAGTTGCTCACAGATGTGCCCTGGTTAGATACAGGAATCGAATCTGGAACTTCAAAAGGTTGTTTACAGATGTTCCCTGGCTGGATACAGGTATCGAATCTCTAAACTATTCATGTAGACGTGCCCTGGCTAGATACAGGTATCGAATCCACAATCAAATCACTCACAGATATGCCTTGGCTAGATACAGGAATCGAATCTGGAATTGTTCGTCTACAGATATGCCCTGGCTGGATACAGGTATCAAATATGGAACTTGCAAAAGGTTGGTAGAGATAGCTTTCCTGGCTGGATACAGGTGTAAACCTCTGACCTGAGAATGAAAAATAATTTACTGGCCTGTTACAGGGGTTGATCTTCAAACTCTTCATGCAGATATGCCCTGGCTAGATACAGGTATCGAATCTACAATCAATCGCTCACAGATATGCCCTGGCTAGATACAGGAATCGAATCTGGAATTGCGATAGTTGATAGTAATCATCTTTGGATTGACTTTTTCCTGAAAAGGCAAAACATTAGTTGTATGCAATGTAATGCTGTATGAGATGCATGATGTCATGATGCTCAAAATGAGATAGTGTTGTATGCACTTTATCATGTATGTAAACAGGATGTATGAAATGTGAAATGTCTATGAATGTATTTTCGTCTAGGAAAATAAATCCTTGACGAGTGCCGGGAGTCTGTAGAATCTTGGGCTGATGTTGAAGAGTGGAGTTCTTCATTTCCGCTGGGGATGATGGTTGTGAGAATAAACCGGTAGGAGAAGATGACTCCGTTGGGGAATAAACTTGTTGGAGAGATTACTATGCGGGGAATTACTCTGTGGGAAGAGATACTTCACGGAGGTTTTGATGAGAGCTCCGCTGGGGATTCCACTGATGAATTATATTGGGGAATTTGATGAACTCCGCTGGGGATAAGAAGAACTTTGCCGAGGACGATCTTTCTGTGGTAATTAGCTGAGGATAAACCAGTTATAAGACCTGATGGGAAATAACCTTTGAATGAAGCTGGGAGATGCATTCATACTCTACAGGGGATAAGCTTCCAGAATCTACTGGGGATAAGCCTCAAGACCTGCTGGGGATATGGATTCCACTCTCCTGGGGAAACTTTAGATTGTATTGGGGAATGGCTCCACTAGGGTGTCTTGTATTCCGCCGGGGAACAATCTTATATTAAGACTGTCGGGGACGCTGGCTGAGGAATGTCTATACTCTGCTGGGGAATGTTGAGATTTTCTGGGGATACCCAACTTCCTTAAGGCTGACAGTAGACTAACTCTGCTTGGGGAGAGTATCGCTGACTTGCTAGGGGAATATTGTACTTTTTCAGGGCTGATGGGAGACCAACTCTGCCTGGGGAGAGTATTGCTGAATCTTGTCTTACTCTGTGGGGAGTTAAGGTAACTTGGTTATGTTCTTCAACCGAACCTACCTTGGTACCTTGGTGGACAGAGCAACTAGATTGCTTAGACAACTCTAAATTTCCCCTGTTTCTGATGTCATCTGTAATTAATCCTTTGTTTCGCATGCAACTATTCATGATTAACAATTAATGTCAAATGCATATATCAAAAATGAACATTGGACGTTTTTCGCAAAACAAAACAGAAAAAGGAAAAACAATGGATAATTTGTTTGAAAAATTGAACTTGTATTGATTTTGAAATTTGCCTGTAAATAGGCATTTTTGTACAAGAGGCTGGCGTCTTAGTAAGAGAACGCCGCCGAGCAAAACAGAGTTTATACAATTTTTGTGAAAAGGAAACAAAACAGCTATGTGCAAATAATCCCAATGGGTTCCGACTCTACTATCGCCTTTATGTCTTCAAGCGTCTCATCACTTTGCTGCTTAGTTGAAGATGAAGTTGATTGATCGATGCCGTCTGAGCCCGATAATTGATGCAGAATTCTAGATGCGAGGTGATCCAACAAGACATAGTATTACGCTTTATCCTTAACTTTTGCCTGGACCGCCCTTTCGGGTTTTCAGTCCACCGGGATACCCATTTTTGCCCAAGCCGCCTTTTCAGGTTTTCGACTTGCCGGGTGTACAGATTTTTTTCATTTCATCCCTTATTTTTGCCCGAACCCTTTTGGTTCGCCGGGAAGCCCTTATTTTTGCCTAGGTGTGTCAACCTAGCGGGTCTTTAATTCATGCGTAGTATCTTTTTACTATGTTTGCATTGGCGGGGTGAGGAAGGTTGTCACCATCCATGGTGGTTAGAATCATAGCTCCTCCTGAAAAGATATGTTTAACCATAAATGGCCCTTCGTACGTGGGGGTCCATTTTCCCCTGGGATCACTTTGAGGAAGAATGATGCGCTTGATTACCAGGTCTCTGACTTGATACTCTTGTCGTCTGACTTTCTTGTTAAATGCTCTGATCATCCGTTTTTGGTACGTCTGACCGTGACAAATAGCGGTGAGTCTCTTTTCGTTAATTAGGTTTAATTGATCAAGCCGAGTCTGGATCCAGTCATCTTCTCTCAAACCTGCATCCTTCATTATCCGGAGAGAGGGTATCTGGACTTCAATAGGCAAGACTGCCTCCATGCCATAGACCAAGGAAAAGGGAGTTGCCCCTGTTGACGTCCGTGCTGAGGTACGGTACCCATGAAGAGCAAACGGTAACATTTCGTGCCAATCTTTGTAGGTCACTGTCATCTTCTGCACAATCTTCTTGATATTCTTATTCGCTGCTTCTACAGCCCCATTCATCTTCGGCCGGTAGGGGGAAGAGTTGTGGTGCTGTATCTTGAATTGCTCGCAGAGTTCAGTGATCATCTTGTTATTAAGATTGGTACCATTATCCGTAATGATCCTCTCAGGTACACCATATCGACAGATCAGGTTGTGTCGAATGAACCGTGCCACAACGCTCTTGGTTATGGTACCGTAGGAAGCTGCCTCGACCCATTTTGTGAAGTAATCAATTGCTACCAAGATGAAACGATGCCCGTTGGATGCCGTAGGTCTGATCTCGCCGATCATATCAATGCCCCACATTGTAAAAGGCCAAGGTGTTGTCAAGACGTTCATAGGAACCGGAGGAATGTGCACCTTATCAGCATAGATCTAACATTTGTGACAAGTTCGAGAATGCTGGTAACAGTCGGTTTCCATTGTGGACCAGAAATATCCTGCCCGAAGGATTTTCTTTGCCATGGTATGTCCACTGGAATGTGTTCCGAATGTACCTTCATGTAGCTCTGCCATGATCCTTTCTGCTTCAGGCTTATCCGCACAACGCAGTAAGGTTGAATCATGGTTTCGCTTGTAGAGAATGTCGTTGCTGAGGAAGAACTTTGCCGAAAACCTTCTCAGGAACTTCTTGTCATTAACAAATGCGCCTTCGGGGTATTCTTGAGCTTCAAGGTACCTCTTCACTTCATGATACCAGGGTTTTTCAGTTACCTCTTCAGTCTCGAGATCGCAGCAATGTGCAGGTTCATCCAATTTCCAAATAATGATCCGGGGAGCCTCGTTGTCCCATTTGACTTTGAACATAGAAGACATCGTAGCCAACGCGTCCGCTAACTAATTCTCCTCTCTTGGGAAGTGTTCAAAAGTTATCTCCTCGAAGTGGGGAAGCAAAGTCAACACATACTCCTTGTAAGGAATAAGATTTTGGTGTTTTGTATCCCACTCGCCTTTGACCTGATTGATCACGAGAGCGGAATCTCCGAAGACACTTAGAAACTTGATCCTTAAGTCAATTGCATCTTGAAGACCCATGATACATGCCTCATACTCTGCCATGTTGTTGGTGCAGTTGAAACATAGCCGGGCAGTGAGTGGAGTATGAGTGCCTTTAGGGGATATGATCACAGCGCCAATACCATTACCCAAAGCGTTCGAGGCTCCGTCAAAGTGCATAGACCATCGGGATCCTTCCTCAGGTCCTTCATCCGGTCCAGGTACTTCACAATCAATTACTACCATGATATCCTCGTCTGGAAATTCAAAGTTCATCGACTGGTAATCGTCCACTGTCTGGTGTGCCAAATGGTCTGCCAATACACTTCCCTTGATTGCTTTTGGAGTCGTGTACTGGATGTCATATTCCGTCAAGATCATTTGCCATCTTGCTATTCTTCCAGACAGAGCAGGCTTTTCGAATATGTACTTGATTGGATCCATTTTTGAAATCAACAGAGTAGTGTGAGTCAACATATACTGTCTCAGCCGGCGAGCAGCCCATACCAGAGCGCATCAAGTTTTCTCGAGCAGTGAGTACCGAGTCTCACAGTCGGTAAACGTTTTGCTAAGGTAATAAATAGCGTGCTCTTTTCAGCCAGACTCGTCATGCTGCCCCAGCACACACCCCATTGAGTTGTCAAGTACAATCAAGTATAGGATTAGAGGTCTTCCTTCAACCGGTGGAATAAGAATGGGTGGTTCTTGGAGATACTCTTTGATCTTTTTGAAAGCGGCCTGACATTCATCGTTCCAACGTACTACTTGATCTTTCTTCAGCAGCTTGAAGATTGGTTCACAAGTAGCAGTTAGTTGTGAGATGAATCGGGCAATGTAGTTCAATCGTCCTAGAAAGCCTCTAACTTCTTTCTCTGTCTTGGGAGTTGGCATCTCTTGTATGGCTTTCACTTTGGCAGGGTCCACTTGAATGCCTTTGTCGCTTACGATGAAGCCTAGCAATTTTCCAGATCTTACCCCGAAGGTGCACTTGTTTGGGTTCAACCTCAGCTTGTACAACTTCAGACGATCAAACAGCTTCCGTAGATGGTCAAGGTGTTCCTCCTCAGTTTGGGACCTTGCAATCATATCGTTGACGTATACTTCTATCTCGTGATGGATCATGTCATGAAATAAAGCAACCGTGGCACGTTGGTAGGTTGCCCCAACATTTTTCAACCCAAAAGGCATGACCTTGTAGCAAAAGGTGCCCCACTGAGTAACAAAAGTGGTCTTCTCCATGTCTTCAAGAGCCATCTTGATTTGGTTATAACCGGAGAAACCGTCCATGAAGGAGAATACTTCTTGCTGAGCAGTATTGTCAACCAGAACGTCGATATGAGGCAGAGGGAAATCATCCTTAGGGCTGGCCCTGTTCAAATCCCTGTAATCAACACACATTCGGACCTTACCATCCTTTTTCGGCACTAGAACCACGTTGGCAATCCAGAGAGGGTAAGAAGTCACTGCTAGAAACCCGACATCAAATTGTTTCATAACCTCAGCTTTGATTTTCTTGGACATCTCTGGACGCATACGGCGGACCTTCTGTTTAACCGGAGGGCAGTCTTCCTTGGTAGGCAGGTGATGAACCACAATGTCGGTATCCAACCCAGGCATGTCTTCGCAAGACCAGGCAAAGATTTCCACGTAGTCATGCAGCATCTAAATCAACCGTTGTTTCACACTGAGCTCTTGACTTCCTTTCTGTCTGTCTTAGTACCCAGATTTACCGTTTCCACTGGCTCTTCATGTGGCTGAATGGCCCTCTCTTCCTGGAGTAGCAGTCTTGCAAGTTCACCAGGCACTTCGTAATCATCTTCACCTTCGTCTTCGGCTAAGCTGATCGGATTTTCGAAGTCATAACTGGCAGTAGCAGAGTCATTACCAGTGAGATCCAGAGTGGATTGGAACCTGTATAAGTGAGTGTGTGTAAATATAGCTGTTTTGCAATATATAATAAAGAAAGAAAAGGAGCGCAAGATTTTTAAATGCAACAAACGTCCAATGTTTTTATTGATGATATATGAAAATGACACACAAAAGCCCTCACAAATGAAGCGGCGGTGCCCCGGGTAGGACGCCGAGCCATAAAAGTTTCAACATATTGTTTGTTACAAATTAAAAACAAAAGAGTTCATTACTGAGTGACAAAAGTAATAGGTGTGAAGTCTTTGGCAGTCCATTTTCTTGGTCCACTGTCGGTTGTTGGGTAGATCCAGCTGTCGAATTCTGATTCCTCCACGTCGTCTTCAATAGCATTCACTCCCGGGTTGGTGATGAATACAGGAGGTCTTCCAATCCTTGCCTTACGAACAACCCTCTGAGCTTCTGCAGTGAAACCCAGACCAAACTTGTCAGTCTTTGGAGTGAAGTCAGGAATTCGGCCCCCAGTTTGCGCACTCACCCTTCTCAATCACAGCCCGGGCATCCTTTACGGAAGCCATCTTCAAAGGAGGGTCTTCAATCACAGTTTCACCTGATTCTAGTGTCGGAGGCACCTCTTCAAAGTGCTGGAATGGAGTCTCAATGAATTCCCCATCCATCTCTATGTACCGGAACGAGTTGAGGTGGCTGACCATATATTCTTCCTCCCCCTGAACTGTAACAATCTTTCCTCTAACCGGGTACTTAAGCTTCTGATGTAGTGTGGAGGTCACCGCTCCAGCCTTGTGGATCCATGGACGACCCAGCAAACAAGAGTAGGATGGACGGATGTCCATCACATAGAAAGTAGAATAAAAAACTTGAGAGCCAACCCTGATTGGAATGTCAACTTCACCTTGTACCATCCTTTTCGAACCGTCAAAGGCCCGGACAACAATGTTACTGGGCTTGAGCTCCAGACCCTCACAATCCAGCCTGTCTAAAGCTTTCTTGGGCAATACGTTCAACGAAGAACCGGTGTCCACCAACACATGGGCAAGAGTAGTGCCCCTGCATTCAATGGAGACATGCAGGGCGTCGTTATGTTTCTTTCCTTTGGCAATCAGATCGGCGTCAGAGAAGCCCAAACCATTATCGGCAGTCAAGTTGGCCACACAATCGGTAAATTGATCAGTAGACATTTCTTGTGGCACATGGGCCGTCTTCAGGAAGGAGATCAGAGCCTTGGCGTGGGCCTCTGAACACAACAACAATGATAGCATAGAAATCTTTGATGGGGTGTGCCCCAGCTGCTCAACTACATTGAAATCACTTTTCTTGATAATCTTGAGGATCTCCTCCATCTCTTGCTGGGAGGCTTCAACAGTGGTTGTCTTCGGCGCTTCCGTCAGGGAAGGCAAATCAGTAGCAATCCCTTTGCCCCGAGCGTCAGATGACTCGGTAGCAGGGGTAGAAACATGAACTTGATTAGGAAGGGGAACAGGCACACTTGCAGGTGTGATGATAAGAGGTTTCTGAATAGCTGGTGGCGTAATATCTGGCGAGAACAGCCTACCACTGCGAGTAATTTTGGCAGGCCCGGTGATGTTACTGATGCCGATACTAGTATCAAACTCTTGCTTTACTCCAAGCACATAAACATCTGCCCCATAGTGCCATGGGACAGATTTGTCGAACGTATAGGGGAGGGGCCCCGGAACAGTGATGATGATAGGAGCAATCTTCTGAGTGGACATGATTTCGGCAGGCTTCTTTGAAGGAGCCTTGGGAGGTTTGTTGAAAATAGTGACAATAGAAACTTCTTCAGTAGGGGTAGCAGGAACAACAATCTTCTCGAACAAGATTTCATTGCTATCCATCAGGCTTTGGATACCTGACTTCAGCAAGGGACAACCAACAGGTGAAACAACACATAGAAGGCAACCTTTACCACAACCCGGAAATAAACCGGCTAGCAACAGGTTCCTTTTAACAGTTGATAACGGAGTAACAATCTCTTCCACAGAGGCTACATACCGGTCTTCTTCCACAACATTCACTCCATGCTGGGGCATGGGAGCAGTCACAACATTGGGCCTTTCGGGTGCCTCAAACTGTATTTCTTTAGCGTCAATAAGGTCTTGAACCTTATTCCTCAGAGCCCAGCAATCGTCCGTAGTATGCCCGGGGCTATCATAGTGATAAGCGCAATGGGCGTTGGGGTTGTACTTCGGAGAAGCTGTGTTCACTACCTTTGGAGCTTCTTTGACAGTTACCAGACTAGTTGACAGTAGTTGCGGCAAAATCTGAGACAGGGTCATACTGAGCCTAGTGTACTGCCTTTTGGGCCTCTCACCCCTTGGTTGGTTGAACTGATGAGGAGCAACAACAGGCTTTGAAATTACCAATGCATTGACAACTTGGCGGCGTTCCGGTTTAATTTGTCTTCTGGGACCATAAACAGCACTGGCTTCCTTCTTGAAAGGCTTCTTTTCAGTACTCGCAGAGGCACCTTTTTGTATCTTCCCTGACTTGATACCAGCTTCTATCCTCTCACCAGTTAAGATCAGGTCTGTGAACCCAGCAGAAGAATTACCAATCAGATGGTTGAAGAATGGACCAGACAAGGTCCCTAAGAACATGTCAACAAGTTCACGATCAGTCAGCGGTGGCTGCACCCTGCCAGCCAGGTCTCTCCACTTTTGCGCATACTCCTTGAATCCTTCGCCTGTCCCCAGTGACATACCCTAAAGTTGGGTACGGGTGGGAGCGAGGTCAGAATTATACTGATACTGTTTATAAAATGCGGTAGCCAAGTCCTCCCAGTTTCGGATACTGGCTCCATCCAGCTGATAGAACCACTCGAGTTGAGCCCCTGAAAGGCTATCCTGAAAGAATTGGATCCATAGGTTTTTGTCTGCAGTGTAAGGTTGGATCTTCCTTATATATGATCTGAGATGCATCTTCGGGCAGGATAGCCCATCATATCTTGCAAAAACTGGCACTTTGAACTTCGGGGGGATCACAATTCCAGCAACTAATCCCAAATCTTCGAAATCTAAGCCGGGAACTCTCTGCATCTCCATAGTTTCCAACCTGTCTTCCAAGCCTTTGTACTTATCATCGGCGGGCGGGTATTGTTGATCAGAGTCGTCTTCGTCCTCTTCAGCCTCCTCTTCTTCAACTTCGGATTCGGAAGGTACTGTAGCCGCATTCCCTTTACTGGTTCCCTCCTCAGAAGTAGGGGAAATTCAAGCACTCTTCTGGCTTCACCCTCAAACCTTCTTCCTAGGGTAGCCACCCCGATTCTTTTCTTCTTCTTTTTCACTTACTCTTTGTTCCCCAGCAGGGCCTTTAGATCCTCCTGACCCTTAGCCAAGGTCATCAGGAGATGTTGAAACTGTGAGTTCTGAGACTGCAAGTCCTTGACCGTCTGTTCGAGATCCATCTTACTGAAATAAACAGCAGAAAGATAAGGAAACCTGTTGTGGAGACCTGCTTATGCGTATGATGAATGAGATGCTTATGTATGCAATGCATTCAAGGATTTAGCAAATTCAAAATTGTTGCAAACAAAAAATAACGAACGTCATATTAATAAGAAGAAATTTGTCAGTACATAAATGCCCCATGGGCCAAATATTACAAAGACTTCTCAAGGTAAAAAGACGTTGCGCATCCTCTTTGGTGCGATGTAGGTGTTGAGGGTCTCTTCCTCATGGAGTCGGAGGGTAAGATCCAAAACCTTCTTCTCACTGGCGTAGAAGCTGACTTCAAAAGTGTCCCGTTCCTCCTTGAGTTGGATCCAACTCTTCTGCATCTCCTCCCACGATGTAGGCATGTCAGGATATAGGATGGTGTAACGAACCTCTCCTTCCGTAACGGGCTCTTTAATCACAGAGAGAACATGAGGGTAAGGCATCATTAGACTCCAGGCTCGGGTTCATACCCACTTGAGATAAGGCTCAAGAGGGATGGAGTTCTTGTGCCCCAGTGTCTTGCTGTCTACCTTGTCAGGCATCCTCCAAGCTCTGATGAATCTTTGGCGAAGTCCTTGCGCATCGTTGTCGAAGTCAAAAACTAGGTCAGGAATCAACATGTCGTGAGGGCCATCCCTCCGTGCATATCCAAATTGTCTCAAAGCTAGAAACGGGTTGTAGGTAATGCCCCCTCTAATGCCAAGTAATGGAACATTAGGGAACTCTCCACAACGATCGACGATGATGACATTTTCTCTGGACCGAGAACACCAATGTACATCAGAGTGAGTGAGGGTCATCAACCTTTGTGACCACCTTAGACCTTGGTCATTCTTCAAGACAGATTGTGGAAGGTGCGAAATAAACCACCTTGCAAGGAGAGGAGTACATCACATGAGAACACCCCTCTTTCTCATTGTTCGTGTGTAAAATGAGTGAAGAATGTCCCCAAGCAATGTTGGTATTGGATTTCTGGATAAGAAGATTTTGACGGCATTGACATCTACAAGCTGGTCAGGATTTGGGAACAAGACCAACCCATAAATGAGGATTGCCACAATTTCTTCAAAGGCTTGTAGATCCAATGAATTCCAGCACTCTTGTGCCTTCTCAAACAAGAATTTTTCCAAGAAGCCTTTGACACCGCTTCTAGTTTCCCAATGCCCCTTGATGTCAGATGGTTGCAAGTGTAGTGCTTGAGCAACATCTTCAGGATTTGGTTCTTTTTCCGTACCGTTGTAGGGTAGTTGATTAAGAATAGGATTTCTCAGGAGTTGAGAAAATTCCTCCAAAGTGGGCACCAACTGGTAGTCGGGGAAAGTGAAACAATGGTGAAGGGGGTCAAAGAACTGGAACAACACCTTTACCATGTCCTCTTCAATGCTGGTGTTGACTAGGCTGAGCAGTCTACCATGTCTTTCACTGAAGGGAGAGCTTTCCGGAATTCTAGATGTGAGCTCCTTGAGTTGAGGAGGGATTCTCACAAGGTTGACTTTGATAGTTTTTCTGCGAAAAATTTCCATGACCTACAAAACAAGAACAAAGATGAAGATCGAAACCCTTGAAATGGTTAGTGAATGCATATGATGCTTTATGATGTTTATGATGTATGCACAAAACATATGTACAAGCAATTCACACCAAACCCTAGTTTAAGGCTTGCATGAGGTTTCATAGGTAAGTACCCTCTTGAGTGAAGTTGGCTTAAAAACCTGTCCTATAAATAGTAACCGGGTTCTAAGGAGCTCAATATCATTGGATTGTTTTCCATGTTCATTGTTTTGGTTTAGCCACTTAACTAGCGACCAAAATATTCAAAGAAAACAACCTTCAATGAGTGTAGTATCGAGTATCTACCAACTTCGGACTGCACCAAAGCCGGTCATCTCACTACCCCTAATGAAAGGCCAAGATGGTCAAGTATGGTTCTAGATCATTAGTGCTTAGTGACATCACTCAGCGGCCCCGTACTCTCCTTGATTGAACTCAAGGGTTACCGGTACTCACAAATATGTCGCACTAATATAGTTATTGCTTCAACCGTGTCGGTATACCCCGCATAGTTTCCACAACATATTGCTATCTATGAATGTTTCCCCAAATCCGGTGTAGGATTGCAAACCCAAACAAGAAAGCCAAGATGTAAAGCAATCAAAGCAAACAATTAGCCATGCAAGAGGGTGATCTAAGCCCTAAGGTTACTCCACTTTAAGAGTTTTCCCCAGCAGAGTCGCCAGTTCTGTGATACTGTGGGAGAACTGACTTGAGGTTTTGCGTTTGTGTTCGCAAATGTTTCGGTTGAGCAAGAGTCGCCACCGACTTTTTATTTTATCCTAAGGAAAGGTTAAAAAGCACAAAAAAAAACCTTTGAGATGTTTTCTTGGGTTCGGGGAGTAGATTATAGAAAGGGAAGGTATTAGCACCCTTTCTATCCATGGTTATCCATGGGCTCTTAGTTTACTTGCTTAGATCAACTTGCCTTGATTTTCAATTGTTTGAAGTGGTGCTTTGTGTGTGGGTTTGAAAATGTTTTGAGAATAGGCCAATGTGGTGGCAACCTTTGTAATGATCCATGTTGGTATGTATACAAAGGTGTATGTCTTTTGAAAAGTTTTCAATGTTTTTTTTGAAAATGGTTTTGAAAATGTGTTGTGATGTGTGGTTTTGAAAAATAGGCAAGTGTTTTTGTTTTGCAAGTTGGCAAGTAACCAAGAGTTGTCTACTCCTAAATTTCTCAAAGATCTTTCTTGTGTTTTGAACCCTTTTAACAATTTTGTTCCACCATTGTATTTGGTGGATAATCTTGTGTTAGGATGTGAACGGGACGGGCGCGGGTCATCGTTTAGACCATGATTGCAATGGTGCCAAGTGTCTTTGGGCAATTTTTCCTTTAAGGGACTTGATCATTTTTTAGGCAACTTTTGAAAGCGTCATCGAGGGACTATGATCATTTGAATTTGTTTTGTTTTTTTCCAAAGACACTCAACATGCAATATGGCCCATTATTGAAGGCAACAAGTGGAGTAACCCTAGGGGTGCAAGTGTGATTGGTGTTTGTTCATTTTCATGCTTTTATCTTGGAATTAGGTCAAGCTATTTGTTTGGTTGATTTTTGCATACAAAACCCTAATTCTATCATGGCATACTTAGAAAGCTTTTAAATGCGAAATTTTAAAATCCTAAACTATTACAACATAATTATGGGATGGGGGGTACAAATGTTCAAATGGGGATATTTTAGCAAGAAATTAAATCTAAACTATTACATCCAAATTGAATTATACAAATTATTTAATTGCACAATAATTAAGTAAAATACAATAAATATGCAAGATGCAAAAAAAATGATGTTTATGTGTATGTAAAAGTATTTTTTATGTGACAAATAAACAAAAATAAAAATGAATAATTTTGGATATTTTTCATGTTTAGGGCAAAACCCTAATTTTGCAAATAAAATGTATTAATTATTTAATATATACAATGTTTATTAATTCTATACAAAAAATAAATAAAAAGGAAGTATATTGTAAAAAAGTGATTTTTGAGGTTAAATATTAATAAAAATAAAAATGTATTATTTTTATGTTTTTATCCTAAATATTCTAATAAGTATATAAGTATTTATAATATTTACAAAATATATTAAATATGTACAAAAATAAAATATTTAATATTTACAAAAAAAGTATATTTTTTAGAAAATGTTTTCAAAAGATAAAATAAAATAAAATCAGAAAATAGAATGTATTTTGTATTATTTTAAGTATTTTAAGTAAAAGTATATTATATATTTATTTACATATAAACTAAATGAAACAAAATAAATACCAAATAAAATGCAAAAAATGTGATAAAAATATTTTTAATGTTTTTTCATGTTTGGATAAAAATATAAAATCAAAATCAAAAGGAAAAAAAATCAAAAATGACAAATATATCTCAAAATGGGCCAGTGGGGGTGTGTGTGTGAAACAGTGGTGCAAAAAGGAAAATGAATCAGGCCCAGCCCAAAGGACAAGCTTCTTCAACCTCCAGCCAGTTTCTGTCAAAAAACGCGCGTTTCTTTTCCTTGTTCAAACATCCTGATTCTTGGACTTTCAAGCAAAACTCATAACACCAAAAATGTAGAGCATCAAGAGACGAATCCAGACATATAAAGAACTTAACTTAACTCTAAGAAACTAAGGAGAATTTCTTCATCCCTAATTCCTGACCTATGTTTTTTCTAATATTCAGGTTCCAAATTCTCTCAGCACACACAACATAAATGCAAAGTAATTATATGTGTAGCTTTAGGGCCATGAGTAGAGCATTTTTCATTCATAAACCTAAACCTAACTCTTCCTAGATTGAGAGATAGAAGTCCATGAACTTACCTTTTCAGCTTGGATCGTGTATGACAATGGAGGCACTTTCAAGGCAATGTGAGGACTTGTGCAACTTGCTTGAAGTTCAGGGATGCTTCTTCAACCTTTAGCTTGCTTTGAAACTAAATGAGTCGAGCTATAGAAGTCAACCTGCAAAACAGAAAAAGTGAAAATGGTGAAGTTGGTTAGAGGTGTTACAGTCTGTAGCTAGGGCTTGGGATAGTTTCAATGGATGGTAGGGAGTGTGTATGAACCAGCTTTGGCCAAAACGCACGAGCAAACTGAGTTGTGCAACTCAATCTGCAGGGATGCCCTGTTTTGTGCAGCAAAATGGTGTTTTGATGTTTAGGGAGGTATTGAAGGTAGCTGGCTCGTGTTTCAGGTCAGTTGAGGAGTATGGAATGTGTGGAGAAAGTTTGCTTAAGCTTCTTCTTGCAGCAATGTGAGATGTGATCAGTTATGCAATGTTTCTTCTATCTTAAGCAAAAAATGACAAGTTGGTTTCTAGGCTAACACAGGCCCCTCAAGTATGCTGCACAAATCACCCTTGATCAGTGGACTTTGCTCATGAACTTGTGCCTCAAAGATCTGCATTGTACCTCATAGATTGTAAACTTGACATAAAGTTCACCTTTTCAAAAATGGCTAAGTTACTTTTTCTAATTATGGATTAAATTGGCATGTAATGGTTAAACACATAAGATAAGGCTTGAACACAAAGGATTTGCATTAAATTATTGATTGTGGATGAGATAAAAGGCCTGTAATGTAGCTTGCACATGCTGAGTTTGAAAATGCACGAGTTATGAACATGCCTTTGGCCATGAATCAAAGTGACTTTTGCCCATATTGACAAATTCGATTCTCCCTAACCACAAGGGTGTTTGAGAAGTTCTTGGACATTTTGGAAAGCTTGGAATGTGTACTACAATCCATCTTTGTAATGCAAGTTGAGATTCCAAGTGGAAGCATGTGAAAAGTGGCCATGAAGTTAGGCAAAAATCCTTCCTAAAATAAGTCAAAATATTTCTAAGTTAAGAATGTTTTGCACCCCTATTCCAAAAATCATAACTTGAGCTACAAGCTTATTTTGAGGAAACTTCGTGAATAAAAGTTGTAGATTTTGTAATGGACTACAACTTTCATGTTTTGAGTTTGGCTTGAATCCATTTTCATCTTGATGAAAAAATGGGACAAAGTTAGGAAAAATTAGGAATTTTCATAACTTAGAAAAATTCTAAGTTATGAAAATTCTTCATTTCAAACCCTAATTTGTGATTTTTGATTTCTTGATGAACAAATTTCATAATTTGACATGTTTTGATGAAAAATGAATCTTGGCACTTGATTTAGACCAAAAAGTCAAAGTTTGACTTTTCAGTATACAGTCAAATTTGGCTCAGTTGACTGGAAAATTCATCTGTCAATCTTGTGCATTTGGGATCTTTTGAATTTGTTGAACATGTCAAGACAATGCCATTGAGTCCTTGAGTCCATATGTGAGCTTGATTTGCCATTGGCTAGGTCAAACAGTAAAAATTGCCTTTGTGCAGTCAAAACCCTAAAAATGACCATTTTGCCCTTTTGGTAATCTGATCAAATTTCTTGTGGAATTATGATCCAAACTTGACCAAAGGGTTCATATGAGTTCATAATGTTGATTTGGGTCAAAAATCATGAGGTTTGACTGTCAATTGACCATAGTTGACTTTTTCCCCAATACAGTTGATTTCTAGGTCAACTGTCCAATTGACTTGGCAAAGATTGGAATCAAAGCTTGAAACTTGGTATGGATAAACTTGTGAGTCCAATATGAGGCATGAAAGTCACTTTGGGCATTTTAGGTCAAAACATCTT
Organism: Vicia faba; assembly: GCA_948472305.1. Classification (NCBI taxonomy): domain Eukaryota; kingdom Viridiplantae; phylum Streptophyta; class Magnoliopsida; order Fabales; family Fabaceae; genus Vicia; species Vicia faba. The sequence continues at coordinate 1,141,983,872 of OX451736.1, forward strand.
TGTGCAAACTCAAACCCTAATTTGGGTTAACAGTGCAAGGAGAAGTCTTGAGCAGAGCAAACCCTAGCTTGATCTTGAGCTCCAAGGGTCTTGTGATGAGAAAATGTTGATGAAATGGGAGGGCAAATTTTTGGGTACAACACTAACCTTTTGAGAAAAGTTTTAAAATAAAAGCCAAAGTGCCAAAATGGTTTGAAATAAGATTGGTTGACTTTTAGTTTTCTCACAAAAAGTGTCAAAGTATTTATTAAATTGATTGAAGTTTATTTATGAAAAGATTTTTGAAAATGCATGGGTATAAGCCCAACTTTATTATGAAAGTGGTTCAAGTTTCAAAACAAGAAGAGTTTCAAAAGGAGGGAGAAGATTTTTGAAATTAAACAAGATGGGAGGATAAGAAAGGGCTATCCTAAAACATAAGGTTAAAGCTAAGGATAAGGACCATCTAACCAACAAGAAGCCAAAGCTTGACATTATGAGCCAAGATAAAATTCTCATTCTTTGGATTGAAATCAAGCAAGAAAAGATACTAGACCTCTTTAAATGTATTAAGTCTTCACAAAAATTGGGCAGAGTAACGACTGTATGCGGGTGAATTCCAGATTACAAACAGAGGATGCAATCACAAAAACCTGCACACAAAAACATACAAGCAACCCAATGTCTTGAGGTAAACCTCAAGAGCTCCAGACAAAATAATCAGATAAGATCACAAGGTACCCAAGATAGGCCAAGGTTTCTAATCCTAAGTCCAAGAAAAAGTGCACTGCTCCATCATGCCAAGGATAGTAACCAAATAGTCCAAGTTCCATTAATAGTTTTTTAGGGTTTAAGTTGGTTATTAAGTATCTTGAGAAAAGAAAAGAAAAGAAAAGCTCAAGTGAGCAAAATAAAAATGGCAAGAAAATAAGTGCTCAAATGAGCAAAGATGAAAATGGCATGAAATGAAAATGCTAAAAGTAAATAGTGCATAAAGCATAAAAGAATAAAAGCATAAAATAAAACAAGTTAATAATTAGTGGTTAGTTGGATGACCATATTGAAACTTGCATTTGGAACTCATTAGAGGATTGGTAGAACCAAAGCCTCCACACAACAAGTTGCATTTTCTTTTTGTCAAGTATATCCTCCTTTCATCTGGTAACCCATCATCGCAAAAACTCAAGTTGTTACATGACGTAATGTTTCCAATTACGCTGCTGAATTGATCCAATGGCATGTCATTCTCTACAAAAGCTTGGTCTAGTACTCTCATCAGTTATTCTCTATGAGCGGAGGAATTGATCAATAAAGCTAGGATGGATATCTTTGAAGGAGTCTGCAATAGCTGGTCCACAATTTTGTAGTCACTCATTTTAATTATTTTCAAGATATCATCCACTTCTTTCTCCAATGTAGCTCCACTAGTCTCTCCTGCGACCTTCTTTGGCTCATCGTTTTCAGCAATTTTCTTTCCAGCAACAATATCTTTCCGAATAACCGGCGCAAACACACGACCACTACGGGTCACCCTGCTATTATCAGCTATATTTCCAACATCTGGCATTGGCTGGATGGGAACTTCCACCCCTTCCAAGATTGCAGCGTTGTATTTGTAAGGCACAACCTTATCTGATTTATAGGGAACAGGTCCTGGCAGACTAATTACCAATGGGGTAACAACTGGTTTGCTATGGTACTCCACCTCAAGGTGGGCAGGTGCACCAAAACAAGGTACAATGACATTTACACCTTCCTCGACACAATCAGCCTTCAAAAGACCATTTCCGGCAAACAAATCTTCGTCTGAAGAGAAATACTCATCCGCGGAGGCATATTCTTCCTCTGACTCTTCTCTCATCAAACAGACTTCAACCATATTAATCTCATGATAATCATCTCTCCGACCTGTGATCTTGATAGTCCCATTGTCTAATAGAAATTGAACACCCTCTCTCACAATAGAACATCCTCGGAGGTTTCGACAGCAAACTATGCAAGATCCATATTGGTGTTCCACCTGACCAGCAATACGGCATAAAGTAGCATGCAATTGTACGAGATCTTCATTCAAATGCTCACATCAAAAATTCTGAATTCACCAGGATATCTAGAAACCATATTCAATTCCTCTTCATACTCTGCCCTAGGCCTGATTATATGGATTAAACCTTCATCCATCATCTCCTGTAAATCAGCCTTTATCTTCTCGCAACCCTGTATATTTGTACTCCAAACAGCACAACTGGCGTGGTCATGTGTATAATAACTGAATTCACAAAGGTCTGTGTGCATCTTTACCAAATCCCCTCTAACCAAATTAATGTCAAAAATCTGGAAGTCACCTGGACAACCGGCCACCATATTCACAGCACTCACTCCCCCGTGCTTGGGCAGAGGATTGTCTTTCACATTAGGTCCCATGTCTTTGAAAGATAGAATTCCATACTTCACCAACTTTTTCACTTCAGTCTTCAAAGGATAACAATTCTCAACACTATGCCCTGGTGCTCCCTGATGAAAAGCACACGTCTGGTCTGCTTTGTAATACCAAGGCAATGGTGATGGTACAACGGGAGGTGATCGTGTCTGGACCAACTTCTTCTAAATCAATGCTGGTAGTAGCTTTGCATAACTCATGGGAATATGGTCATAGTTCTCCCTTCTCTGATTATTCCCTTGGTTCCCCTGCTGGGACTGTCTTTGATAAGCAACGGTAGTCGGAGCGACACTTATTACAGAAGTAACTGAGGCAACTTACTGGTGACGCTGATAATTCCTTCTAGGAGCGTTTCCCCTCCTCTCTTGTATAACAGCATTGGTATCCCCCTCTTTCTTCTTTGTAAACCCATAAGCTAACTTTTTCACACTTCCGGATCCTTCTCCCTTTGTCAAACGACTTTCTCTTACTGCCTTTTCTAGGCGGACGCCCATTCCTACCATCTCTGTCAAATCACTTGGGGAACTTGCTACCATTATTTCGTAGTAGAAAGCGCTTAACGTCTTCAGAAAATTTTTAGTCATTTCCTTCTCCTCCATAAGAGGAATCACTTGTGCAGCCACTTCGCGCCATCTCTGTGCGTACTCTTTGAACAATTCTCTGTCTTTCTGAACCATGGCCCTAAGTTGGTTACGGTCAGGTGCCATGTCCATATTGTACTTGTATTATTTTACAAATGCTTCTCCCAAGTCATTAAAAGTATGGATGTTGGCGCTGTCTAAACTCATGTACCATTTCATCGTTGCGCCGGTCAGACTATCTTGGAAAAAGTGAATCAGCAGACGCTGATCATCGGTGTGGGTAGACATTCTCCTTACATATATCACCAAGTGAGCACGAGGGCAAGTGTTTCCCTTGTACTTCTAAAACTCCGAGACCTTGAACTTAGCAGGCACTTTAACATTCGGGACTAAACACAACTCATTCACATTCTGCCCAAATAACTCTTTTCCCCTAAGAGCCTTCATCTCTCTTTGCATTCTATCAAACTGCTCTTGGAAATCATCCATTATGTCATAAAGACCCAATTCTTCACTCAGCGGAGGGAAAGGATGACACACATCTTCATTAACAAACGGAACCCGATTTACCGAAGGAGGTGCAGCAGGGACAACATGCACTACAGGGGGTGCTGGAGTAACAACATTTGGAACCACTAGAGCATCTTGGGGGCCTAAATTGAAACTTTCAGGTGCAAAATTCTTCGGCATTCCCCAAGGATAACCCTGAGGCATGCGGTTTTGAACAACAGTCGGAGTAGTGGATACAGGAACAGCAGGAACTTCATCATTTGCCCTTGTTGGTTGAGGTTGAACACTCGGTGGCTGATTCCGAGCAACCACCAGAGCTTCCATCAGAGTAGTCAAATTGTCCAACCCGGCCTTCAAACAGAAACTTCTTCGCGTAGCTCTCGATTCTCCTGTTCTAAGTTATCCATCTTCTTTTTGAAATTAGCCTGAGTGTTGTAGTGATGAGTCAGTTTGCTAAATGAAGTAAAGAAGCTGGGTAAGACACCTGGGTATGCATAACAAATGCAAGAAATATGTGCAATATGATGCATGATATGCAATGTATATGATTATTATTATTATTTTTACTTTATCATTTAATATTTCAAGGGATTTAACGTTTATAGACATATTGCAAACATCAACATAATAACGCATTTGAAATACTGAAAACTTTTATTATAATAACTTCGAAATGGGTTACAAGTTTCAATGATCCCAAGTACAAGATGGAAATACAATCCAAAATCCTGAGAAAAGGAACTGATAGAGATCAATCTATACGATGGCGCTTTCCTGTGAGCCTGGCAATCTGAGCTCTCAACCTCTGGTTTTCTTCCACATGTCTGATGGAAACCTCCTTCCAATCATCTGAATCAGGGAGTGAACATACAACACCTGTTTGAGGCTTAGGGGAAAATAAATCCCCTTGCCTCTCCATAAACTCCACAGCTCGACTCTTAAGGATCTCGATCAAATCATCTTTCTCCTTCAAGTATGCTCTATAGGAACGCTCTAAAGTCTGGAACTCGTTCTTCCAAGCATCCCTTTCATGTTGCATCCTAACCAAAGCAAGTTGCAGCTCTTCTAGATCGTCTAATAAGGGAGGAGGGGTCTTCACAAACAAATCAGGCATGGGTGTCTCCCGAGTATATGGCATCTTCAACTGGATGGCTCTCGATCGGACCCACTGAAGATATGGCTCCAAAGAAATAGCGCCCTTAGGTCCCAAATCCTTCATACTCTTCTTATGAATGTGACGCCAGGCCTTCGCAATCTGCTCCCTAGCTTCCTCGTGGTCTTCTCCTTCCTTCAGAAAGAAACTACTCAAATGAATATTGTTCGGCTTATCTCTCATTGGATAACCAAGCTATCTCCGTGCAAGAACTGGGTTATAGTTAATTCCTCCCTTAGTACCAAGAAGAGGTACATTGGGGAAACTACCACAACTGTCAATAATCTCCACATCCTGATAAGCTCGATGATACCAATCAATAACCGAGTGATAAGTTCCATGATCTTAGGAGCCCAACAAGGTTCCTTCTTGACATCCCAAAAGGAATCAGACTGAGGCATATGAGAGATGAACCACCGGTACAACAAAGGCATGCAACAGATAATCATTCCCCCGTGATAAGAATTCCGAAGATGAACAGAGTAATAAGCATCACCCAACAGTGTAGGAACTAGGTTTCCAATCATGAAAATCCTGATAGCGTTAATGTCGACAAACTTGTCCACATTAGGAAATAAGAACAATCTGTAAGCAAGTAGAGCAAAGATGGCCTCAAAAGCAACCGTACTCTTCATTCTGGGAAAGTAACAAGTTTTCTCCAACAAGAACTGGGCTGGTAATCCTCTAATCCCTCCTTTGGTAGTCATATGGGCTTCCACCTCAGACTTCCCCAGATGAATTGAAGCAGCAATCTCATGTGGTTTTGGCTCACCCTCCAAACCAGTAAAAGGAACACGATCCGTAACGGGTAAATCCAACAAATAAGAATACTCCTCCAGTGTAGGCATCAACTAATAGTTGGGAAAAGTAAAACAATGATACATGAGATCATAGAACTGGACCAAGGTCGAGAGAATACCCTCATTCATCTTTAGCTTCATGAGAGGAATAATGGATCCATACTTCTTCCGAAAGTCTGCAGGACACTCAATCTCTGGAATTAGACTGACCAACTCATCTATCTTGGGATCCTTGAAACTGTATTTCCCGGTCTTTCTCTTTCCAGAATCCATGGTTAACAGTACTTGAGATATTCACAAATAGTCAACCTTTAATTCCCTTGAAATATTATTTTCTTCAAAAGATGTTTATGAGTGCATGGATGCATGATGCAGCAATCACACACAGGATTACACATATAGGGTTCATAGGTTCAACGTCACGAGCATGAGGTCGAAGGTACTACCCATAAGGTGTTGGTCTAAAAAGTTATCACCTGCCGAAAAAGGTTCTAAAGGTTCCCATAGTCTATATCCTTCCTTCGGATATTACCAACTTCCTGATTAACTCGGTAATTAGTAATATTCTCAGGAAAGACTCGTCCGAGCGTGGTATCGCGTGAAAACTATTTCCGGATTACTCCGTCATAGCTTCTGCACTACACCTAAAAGGCCAAGATGGGTTTGGTATTCTACGGTCCTCAGTTTCAGCAGGCTCCCAGGTCGAAAGCAGTACGTCGTCCCGATTACTCGATAAACGACACTACAGTCAAAGGGGCCTCCACTGAGTGGGGGATCTCATGCCTCATTTTTTGGGATTACTCCCTCAAAGTTAACATGACTATACCGCCCGTCCTATCTTAAAGTTTGCCCAAGTTCGGGTATATGACTTATGAGTAATCACCAAGCACCCTGAAAACCAGGAAAATCCAAACAAACATATATACAAAATATAACACATAAACAACAATAACACATATACAAATATAAACAAAGATATGCTCAACCTACTTAGGGATGGACCAGCAAGAGGTCAATCTTTCCCCAGTGAAGTCGCCATTTTTCTGTAGCGGTAGAAATGTGCAAGACTAAGCCTTTAGATTGACTAGACTTTATATAAATCAAAAATAAAAATCGCCACCGCGCTTTATGGTTATGCAAAGGGAAGGTATTAGCACCCTAAACATCTACGGTACTCCACATGAACCTCTTTGTAAAATCTTTATATTTTGGTTATAAAAATGTGTTGTATATAAAATGGATAGTGGAGGTGAGAAAAGAAGTATTTTTTATGATTTTTGCACCAGCCGCGGTTGCGAACCTTTAGTGCCTACGTACCACCTTTCATGCAATATGGGATCAGGGTACACATAGTTCCTCTTTTGAAAAATTTGAAACACAAGTGTGTTGGTTGATTTTAAGAGATAAGACATCATTGTCATTGTCCGTATGGAAAACATACTTACTACCCACAATCATGAGAAAGGAGAATTTGCATCATCTCAAAGTGGAGGATCATGGCTTTGATTTTAAAATCAACAATGTCTCAGTCAACACCCAAGTGGAAAATATCTCACTTCACTACATATTGTAGAAGTATAGTTGTTTGCATCACTACAAGGATTGACAAGAGTCTAACCTTTTGAGAAAAGTTTTAAAATAAAAATCAAAGTGGCAAAATGGTTTGAAATGAGATTGGTTGACTTTTAGTTTTCTCACAAAAAGTGTCAAAGTATTTATTAAATTGATTGAAGTTTATTTATGAAAAGATATTTGAAAATGCATGGGTATAAGCCCAAGTTTATTATGAAAGTGGTTCAAGTTTCAAAACAAGAAGAGTTTCAAAAGAAGGGAGAAGATTTTTGAAATTAAAGAAGATGGGAGGAGAAGAAGGGGCTATGCTAAAACATAAGGTAAAAGCTAAGGATAAGGACCATCTAACCAACAAGAAGCCAAAGCTTGACATTATGAGCCAAGATAAAATTCCTATTATTTGGATTGAAACCAAGCAAGCAAAGATACTAGACCTCTTCAAATGTATTAAGTCTTCACAAAAATTGGGCAGAGTAACGACTGTATGCGGGTGAATTCCAGATTACAAACAGAGGATGCAATCACAAAAACCTGCTCACAAAAACAAACAAGCAACCCAATGTGTTGAGGTAAACCTCAAGAGCTCCATACAAAATAATCAGATAAGATCACAAGGTACCCAAGATAGACTAATGTTTCTAATCCTAAGTCCAAGAAAAATTCCACTGCTCCATCATGCCAAGTATAGTAGCCAAATAGTCCAAGTGCCATTAAGAGTTTTTTAGGGTTTAAGTTGGTTATTAATTATCTTGAGAAAATAAAATAAAAGTTCAAGTGAGCAAAATAAAAATGGCAAGAAAATAAGTGCTCAAATGAGCAAAGATGAAAATGGCATGAAATGAAAATGCTAAAAGTAAATAGTGCATAAAGCATAAAAGAATAAAAGCATAAAATAAAACAAGTTAATAATTAGTGGTTAGTTGGATGACCATCTTGAAACTTGCATTTGGAACTCATTAGAGGATTGGTAGAATCATAGCCTCCACACAACAAGTTGCATTTGATTTTTGTCAAGTATATCATCCATTTGGAATTCTCATAAGTACCATTTAATGATCAACAATGTTTAAGTGGTTCGCGTTGACCAAAGATGTTGTAGATCCATTAGAGGATTGGTAGAACCAAAGCCTCCACACAATGAATCTCAAGGCTATTGGATCAAAGAGATCAAATTAACATACTTGGGCTTGCAATCATAAGTTTGGGCCACAAATGATCATTTATTCAAATCGGGACAAAATTTAGCGCTATGTTAAGCAATCGTAAGTGGACTTATATAGAAGTCGCACCTATTTTGAGGCCGATCAATAGCAATCTATGCACCATTTGTTTTGAGACATGATATAGAGATCATGCTCCAGCAACATTTAGTGCAATGAGAAGGGAATGAGATGAAGGGGATTTAGGGTAAAAAGAAAAACCACATTTAAATTAATATTTAATCAAACTATTATTAAAATCATTCATCCATTTTTTGTGGAGTTAAACTCAACACCATGGATTCAATGATGCTAATAAAGCCATGACCAAAAAATCAATCCAAGACAACCAGAAAATATTCACAAAACAATAATATAATTAATATGTTCATTAAAGGGTTTAAAAATGTTTTTAAAAAATGAAAAATAATGAAGAAAATGCCAATTATATTCAAACTAATCATGAAATGAAAAATAATACCATAGAAAAATCAGAAAAGAGGCCAAGTAATTTTACAAAATTTTTGGGAATTTTTAAAAGTTAGAAACTATTTTTAAAAATTAAAATAAATGGGTAAAATAATAAAAAATGGTAAAAGTTTTTAAAGTCAGAAACAAAAATAAAATAAAGTCACCAATATTTGTCACAATATCATTGTATCATTCCATAAATTTTTTAGAATTTAAAAATGTGTAAAAGTATTTTTAAACATTTTAAACAAATCAAATAAGTGTAAAATTCATAAAAAATACCAAAACACAAAAATAAATTGTGGAAAAATAAAAATCAGAAAGAGAATAATCAAAAATATTTTTCATAATTTTTCCAGATTGTTTGGACTAAAAATGAATTTTCTATGATTTTTTGAAATTTAAAACAATTTAAATATAAAAATCAGAAAAAGAAAATAAAAGAAAAAGATGTGGACCATTGGATGAGAGTTAAAACGCGTTAGTAATCAAATCCAAAGGATCTGGCGCGCTGTGCATATCATGGTCTTTACTGAATAAAGTACAAGATCATTAATCAGAATTTTGAAAATAACAAATGTCACGCTTTCATTGGTTAGAAGATGACACGTTGGTCATCTTCAACCTCCAGCCCTCACAAATTGCACGTCTCTCCAACTGTAAAATTAGAAGCTCAGACCTACGCCATTCGCTTCGTCTCTTCAAGACAAAGACAACCACACCTTCGCGACAAATTTATATAAACTGTAACTCAAGCAATTTGGAAAAAAAGTTTTGAAAGGGGATTTGAAAATTCATGGTCAAAATGTGCTTCTAGATGAAAGTAAATGTTGCGACTAGAACCAGGACAATGAGAGCAACACAATGATACCAAAGTTTTGAAGAACTGATGAAGGAATCTACCTATTGAAGTTGAGTTGTAGAGCTCTGAAACTGGACATCTATGGAGCAATGTAGGGCATGATTCTTGAATGTAATTGTATGGTTAGGTTCAGGGAAGATCAAGGAAGGTGAATTGATGGGAAAAAAGGATTGAAAAAGGCTTGAGAATAGAATTCGAAGTAGCTGAATTCTGAGTTGTGAAGCAAGTTTGGCAGGGTGATTCTGGCTATCTAAGCTTGGGAAATTGAGTGGGGGATGACCCTCTATTTATAGGGAATCAAATGGAATGTTCAAGCGTGTGGAATGGTGCAAATTGGAGGGAAATCGTGTGAACCTGATACACGAGCAAAGTGTGATCTGATTTGCATCAAAACTCATCAAATCCTTGCGTTTCAAGGCTCTAGTCCACTTTGGCAACTAGGTTAAACATGTTTAGATCACAAACGCGTGCTAATTTGATGTTTAAAGGCCAAAACATGGATTTCAAATTCCGACTTATGGTGAGACTTCAGTTCTAAGTTACCAAGTTCATTCCAATGGCATTTCCACCTCAAGGAGTCTTAGGGAAAAATTCTTGATGCTTTGGAAAGACGAGGTAACAAGATTTGCAATGGAAAAAGAATGGAATCAAATGGGTGCTTGAGCTGAATGTTACATGGAGTCAAAGTTGAAGAAAAAGAGTTGACTTTCCATACTTATAAATATTTCAAATTCTTCTTAAAACATGACCTATAATCTCTTGCATCCAAACATGTCCTTGAACTTATAATTTTCTCTTGATAAAAAATATGGAATGAAGTAAACCTCTTGAATGACATTTTGCAATTTGAACCACTTAAAATATCCAAAAATTGAGCAAGTTATGACTTGTTGAAGTTGGCCAAAAATTATGAAATGACCTATAATCTTTTGCATTCTTAAGGCAACTTACATCCATTTTTTCACTTTGAACATAGAAGAAGGCATGAAGTACACATCCTTAGGATCATCATGAAAAAATAATGGGATCAAGGTGATAAAAATTGACCAAGTTATGATCATTTTAAATCACACATGGAAAAATGGGGATTCATCTGGGTGACTTGTAATCTTTCTTCTTCATCAAGTTCCTTCCTCATGAAAACTCCTTGGAACTTTTGAAGTTATTTGTTGGTAACTATTTGAACAGAAGAATGTTTTTGGAATCACTCAAAAATATCAAAATATGAGCAAGATACACTCCTTTGAAGTCCAAAACCCTAGCCTCTGAATCAAGAGAATGCTTGGTGGAACTTTGCCAAGTTTGAACAAACGTTTTGTGCCAATATTCTTCCTTTGTGAATAGAATATGTTTAGGATGATGATGAGGACTCATGGTAACCAAAACTACTTCCATACCAACTTCAAGAAAAATTCATTGGTGAGGTTTGAATCTCTCAAGCTTTTGACTAGGGCATGGAAATAAACTCATGAACCCATGATGCAACTTGCTAAACCTCATTGCCTTTACCTACATTATTAACAAGTAATACAAACCAATATTGTATTTGTTAATTTAGAGATAAAATCAAAGCAAAATATCCATGTTCACCAAAGAAAACAAGTCAAGGTGCTTGGTAACTCCTCAAAGAGTAAGGCTAAAGTTAGGGAGAAGAACTAAAAGTCCTAATGTGATTTTTTGGTGATTGAAACAATATGGTATGATGAAGGGATCTTAGGGGGGAAATTGGGGTACAACAATCGTTACCGAGGAGGATAACTCAAACTCGCCATCTGTAATGGGGCACCTAGGATGGGCAGGATCTTCGTTGTTGTCCGGTGTTAAATAGTTTTCCACTGCTATTCGAGCTTATCTTTCTTTCTTCTTCTTCTCCTTTAAGTCATCCTTGGTGAAGCGACTGTCGATGTCAACTGATTCGATGTTAGGAATTGGCTTTGGATCCACCGAGCTGTTGGGTCACACTGGATTGTCGAAGGTTCTAGGAGGCACATTGATGGAGTTGTCCCCTTTTGAGACCACTTTAAAGCATCTCCTTGCACCTTTTATGTCCTCGTGAAGAGTGGCAATAAGCCCCTTAGGCGTGTAGTACTTCATCTTTAAATGAACGGTGGAAGACACGACAATTAGTTTGGCTAGAGTTGGCCTTCCCAGGATGCACTGGTACAAAGATGAACATTCTATCACCCAAAATTAGTCTTTAACTGATATGGTGGTCTCTACTTCTTCAAAAGTGACAATCAACTTGACATATCCCCATGGCCTTGTGGTCATGCTGTTGTAGCTTACAGATCGGAGCCCATGTACGGTGTCAAATGTGTTTCGTCAAGATGCAAATTCTGGAATAGATGGATGTACAATGATGTCAACAAAATTCCCCTGATTAACCAAAATGCAACTAAGATCAAAGTTCGCCATTCGTGCTCTCAAGAGTAGAGGGATGCTAAAATTAGGGATCCTCCGGGGAGCTCCTTGCGGTGGAATATGATAGGAGTTGAGTTTCCCTGGCTTTTTTCGAGGGTATAATTCATGCTTGAATTTGCATCAATGAGTTCTTCAAATTTTCTTTTCACTGAACCCAAACCGAGTTTGTTGAATCTTCCCCCAGATTTGATGATGGTGGAGGGTAAATTCTTATATGTGTTATATGTTGATAAGTGGAATGAATTTTTGGCCTCGTCGGGGACGTAGAAGTTCTCAGGTCAAGAGATGCATATGGCGATCTACAAGTTTGCATTGTGAGAGGGTGGCTTTTCCTTCTCGACCTTCTTCGCTTCTCGGGCGTCTTACCGAGGGGCTTATCTTTTCATGTATTGCTTCAAATGCCCCTCTCCAATGAGGATCTCAATCACATCCTTGAGGTGGATACCCTCTTCAATAACGTGCTCGTGGTTCTTATAGAATCGACTGTACTTGGTTTTGTCCGCATTGGGTTTCATGGGTGTTTTCCTAGGGAAGTGGACTCTGACCTAGAGGAATTCTGATTTCGCACACTTGGACAAAATAAACTTGCGAGAAGATATCAATGGAGTGTACTTGGCGAAATTTCTAACAGGTCCTTTGTAATTCCTAGGCTCACGAGGCTTATCCTCTTTTCTTTTCTCTGTTCCTCGGCGGGGCACTAGGTGGTCATCATGCCTTGAAACTCTGGTGTTCTCCTGGTGCCACGAGTCTCGAGCGTTGTTGGCGGCTTCTTTTTCCTTGTACATAATGTAGTCTTGGGCCTTGGCAAGGAGGGCCTGTAGCAACGCATGCGTTTCGATGCCAACTGCTTTGGAAAAGTCATTGCGGGGGTGCAAACCCCGCTTGAGAAAGTATTTATTGATGTCATTGATCGTGGAGACTTGGACAACGTCTCGATTGAACCTATCGATTTAAACTCGGAGATATTCGTATTTCCCTTGGATGATTTCTTTGAGCGCCGCCTCTGACTTTGGATGGCGACGGGAAGTGAAATGCCTAAAGAACTGCCTTCTTAGATCTTCCTAGGAAATGATGGAATTACCGGGGAGGCTCTTGTACAACGTCATGGCTCCCTTCCTTGGAGTATTGGGGAACATTATGCATTTGATGACACCTCTGACACCATGATAATCGAGCAAAACATTGATGCTCCCTATGTGCTTGTCGGGGTCTATTGTTCCATCATACGTTCCCAAATTTGGTGGTTTCTCCAGCCCGACAGGAAGGGGAGAGTCCATGATCGCTTGAGATAATGGACCGCGGGGGTCGTCTATGTCACTCCAAACTGGATATCACTGTAGGGAATGTTTGTACTTCCCTCACTGAGGACAATCGTCGTGGTGTGGTGGTGAGTCCCTTGGTAGACCCTTTGATTTACACGGAGGCGAGCGACAGGTTTCTGGTCGTCATATGACCTTGTTTTTCTTAGGCTCTAGGGAGTTTCGATCCTTGTAGGGAGGGGAGTAGTTATGCTTCTTTGCCATCAAGGGCCTCTCCAACTGCAGGCAGATACTTGGTCATGGTGACGGGCTTTGGGACTCATGTCGTTGGTGTCTCTGCATGGGAGAGCGTGAACGATAGTCCTTCTCTAATGCTTTAATCCTTTCATTTTGTTGGTGGGTCAGCGGGTTGGTTTAGTTCAACGTCGCAAATTGGTCCACCATGGTCAGATCAATGTTGGGTGGCACCGGGATCGGTTGGAATTCCTCTAGGGTCTTCTCTGGAGTTTTTGGGACTTTGCATGTTTATATATATTGGACGTCATTGTCAGCTGCGTCGATGGAGTTGGGGGAAACAGTGCGCCCGTCTCTTCTCGACGGAGTTCCTTACTCAAAAATGGTATTTTGTCATTGTTGTCGGCATTACGGGCAAGAGAGATGGCGATTTTGCTGTTAGTCTCGTCTTGATCGCCCATGATTGGTTTGAGAGTTTTTTTTGTTTTGATAGGTTTCAAAGAAAGAAAAAGATGGAGAGAACAATTTTCCACAGACGGTGCCACTTATCTTATCGATGATCAGAATAAGGATGGCTAGCGACACGTCTGTAAGCTGTGCAATCAACAAGGAGGGTGGTACCTGCAGACACATTAATGCTTAAGTCAGTTCGAGTGAAAGGTGATAGAATTATGGTTAAGAAGTGATTATCTAACCCTCCTGCAGAGGAAGGTAGTTATAGAGAGCCCATAATGTTGGACTAATGGTCTCCATTATAGGCTGAGTATACAGGCCCATAATGGATGACTTCTAAGATTCTCACGTGAAAGTGGGGATGAGCAACACATGCTTATCGTCCTGGGTCAACCGCTTCACACTTCATGAACAGTGGATTGACTGTACCCGTTACAAAGGGCACAACAGTTCCTTTAGTCATGCGTAACATGGAGCTTAGGTTGATTACGTGTCTTCGAGAGAGGAGCACGTGGGTAATGTGCTCCACACTAGTCCCAACGGATTGGGCCAGTTCTTTTGGTCATCCCCGACATAGAGTTGGATTGGGCCGTGCCTGATGGTGGGCCATCCGTAGGCCCGGTCTAGAACAAGTATTATGACTTTTTAATACAAATATATGTTTTTTTATACTTTTTGGTAAATATGAAGAAATATTATGACTGAGTACTACATGAAATATGATTTTGATGTATGACTTTTTAGTACATGAAATATTTTGTTGAATATTATGACTTAGTATATGAAATATGAAGAAATGTGATAAGTAAAACAAAGTGTAGTGGTATTATATGAAATATAGGGTGTAAATGAAATTAAATATAATATAATAATCATATTTCACACCCATTATAATTAAAATAGGGTGTAAATTTAGCATGTATTTATACTCGATTTTCTTTTAAAAAAGGGTGTAACTTAACATATGTTTACACCCGATTTCTGTTTAAAAAGGGTGTAACTTAATATGTATATACACCCGATTTTTATCAAATCGGATGTAGATTTGTTTTATTTAAATGTATATATGTAAAAATTTACATCTATTTTATATTTAAAAAAAATTGTAAATTTGTATGTATTTACACCTAATTTCTTTTTAAAAAGGATGTAATTTAGTATGTATTTACACCCGATTTTAAGCAGATGTAAATTCGTTAAACATTTCTCTACCAGTTGAATTTACACCCTTCAAAAATGGGTGTAAATTGTATAAAAATGGGTGTTAATTTATATATTTGTACTTATGGATAAAAAGGAATCCTCACAATGATCAAGACACTAGACTTTAGTTTCATTTAAAAAAAATGAGAACTCTTTAATTTAAGGTTCTCATCCATATTATTGTGAAGTTCCACATCGTTTGTTTATGGAAATGGAAGAATGAGATATGTTATAAATACTAATGTACATTTCCTAAAGTGGAGGAATCCAAATATATGCAAATTAACTATTTCAAGATTTTTAATTGTAATGGACTTGGCATGAAAAAACAAGGCCCCTGTAAATCATGAGGCCAAAATGTGCTAAATATCAGTTTGCATTTGTCTTCAATCGGCCATGATAATAATAATAAGATGAGCGACAGAAACAACAACAAAGAAACCACGACACTGGAGACTAAAAGAAAAGTGTTAGGACACTGGAGACTAAATGAGAATTGGTCTTCAACTGACCATGATAATAATAATAATAACATGAGTGACAGAAACAACAACAAAGAAACAACGACACTGGAGACTAAAAGAAAAGTGTTAGGACACTGGAGACTAAATGAAAAGTGTTAGTTTTAGGTTTGAGTTTTCTTTCTCCTTGAAGAATAATGGTGTTCTTTCATTCACTGGAGAAAAATGGTGTTCTTTCGTACGCTAGGGCTCAAAAAGTGAACGAGACTTAACACTATTTCCAAACCAATAAAAAATATAAAGATTTTTATATTGTTTTTCTTGAAAATTGAGGGAACATATCTGACGTAAATTCTATAAAAAGTAAAGGCGTATTTTTGGTTCTAAAGGAATAAAAAATTTAGAGAATTATTATCTCGGTTTCTTAAAAACTGTGGGAACATATTCAACGTAAAATTTATAAAAAAATAAATATTTCTTTTTGGTTCTAAATAAAATATAAAATTACAGAAGTTGGGAATCGAAGTTCAAACCCTGGACAACTTTTTATGTCAGTTTTAGGAAAAACCGTGAGAAAAGATTAAGTTTTGTCATGAAATGGTGTGTTCTATGTCACTTGACCTTGATTTTTCAATAGCTGAGATGAAGTCTTTGTCATGAGATGTATTATTTATAGTAGTGTGTATTTCCGAATTGTTGGTGAATGTCATGTGGAACTGTATTTTGAGATTAGAGCAGTCTTGAATTTGGTGTTTTTAAATTTCTATGTTACGATTGGCCTTATATAAGGTGCGTATTAATGTTATCCTCAAAGCTATTATCTATGGATGTTAAAACAAACCAAGTTGAGAAAAATAAGGCATATGCCATACTTTACCACATGCTGGACAACAAAAAGAAACACACCATTCTACCCTATTACAAACTAATCACACATTTTTAACCTACACCAACTATGATTTCGAATAGGAAGAACCATAATTCATGCATACAAAGATAGGAAAATTATTTATAAGCAAAATTGGATATTTTATTCAAGAAAGCGAACTTGTTCCACTAATTCCAAGAAGAGCAAGGCAGCAAAAAAGCAATAACATTTCTTCATCCTCCTCAAACACCCTCAATGATATTTGTGATGAGCAAAGGGAAATGAATTCAAAGACTAAGAAGCTCATTGAAAGGATGGAGAGATGAAACCCCATTTCTCTAATAGTTTCAATCGAGGATGGTAATGATGAGAAGAACTAATTATTTTTTAGTTGCTTATGTTGCTTATTCTCTTGCAATTTCTCTTTTGTACTTTGAATTCCTAGTATTTTTTATTAATGAATAAACAATGCTTTCCTTTTACTAAATGTTTAATTGTCTATGTTTGCATATTTATTTTATCGCAATGCATCTTTACCCGCCTTTTTAATTTCAACAAGTGGGGAGAAGTATAATTTAAGGGTGAGTAGAGTATACTCTCTACTTCATTGAGCTGGAGTTTGATTACTCCAAATACACCTGTGTTTCTTTTGCCACCTCCGTGAGAAATGTGTTGACATCCTAAAAAAGGTGAATAATGTGGAACCTTGTTTTTTAGGTAAGGATGTTTTCTTAAGAACAAATATGTGTTTGATGATGACAACTAGTCTTTTATGACAACAACTAAAGTCAAGCATAAAGAGGTTAAGGATGGCACCAAAACATTAGAGGTTGATAAGTTGGATTCTGATGATGGCAGCTAAATGAAATATAATTGCAATATCATCTTAAAAGAAATTTCAATCAAGTGTCTACAAGATAGAAGTATTTGACAAGATATGAGGTAAATGAAAACCTGCTCAAATGTGTATGAGTGAATATATATTGTAAAGGCATTTGGGGTTTCTCGTAAAGTATACGACTATTCACACACACACACACAAACAATAAAACATCTTTTTAAACTTACTTTTATCAAGAAAACATTTTCAAAAATGCCTTGAAATTAAGTCAGATAAGTTGGGAGCTATCAGAAAAGCTCTGGACAAATTATTGTCTTTGACAATCGATTGAAACATTAACTCAATCGGTTGGGTCAGTTCAAAAATGTAACCTAAGCGATTAGGACAACATTTTAAAGATGGGAAATAACTAAATATCATTCCTTTCCTTTTTGATCTTATTAATCAATTAACTTAGGTCTACTATTTGATTGGTGTATGATGCCAATTGATTGACACATCAATTATGGCCATAAAAATTTCCTTTTTTGTGTCAATGTCTAGCCTATAAGTAGAGGCCCCTTCCCACATATTTTTACAATCAGAAATGTGAGCTCTCATTCCTCACTTTTCACACTCTCTCTAAAATTCTTTTTGTTTACTTATTCTCACTAGATTTTAGCCAAATCGCTTTCAAAAAAGTCATTTTACGAGTGAGGATATTCTGATTTTGGAAGGGTAATTTTGTAAGTTTACCAATGAATTTTTGTTTTTGTCTTGGTTGAACACTTCATCCACTAAGGGACTATTTTTTTGTTTTCAAAGCTAAACCCATGAAAAACTTTGGTTTTGGATTTGTGTGATGAAGTCTCTATTTAGGTTCAAGATCAGCCTGCTGTTAAAATCTAATAGGTTTTTGGTTAGCCCGATATAAAATCAATTTTCGATTAAAGCTCAACCTAGCACTAAAAGTTTGTTTCGGTTTGAGATCAGCCTGGTTGTAAAATATCATAGGTTCTCGGTTAGCCTGGTATAAAACCAAGTTTTGGTTCTCGAGCTCAGTCTGGTGTTAAAATCTTTCCAAGGTTCCAGATCAGCCTGTGCAAAATCATAGTCTGAAGCTTGAAGACTAATTGCTCCTAGTTTCTTGTGGAAAAGATATTATCGCCTTCGATCCATAATTTGGAAGGAAGACTCACTACTTTTATCCTTGTTTTCTATTTGGTTTGAAGTTAGCCATAAACTAAGAGGTTAGAGATTTCAACATAATAAAAGCTTTTAAGATTTATTTGATACTCTTTAGACCGATTCTTGGAGACAGGACTAAGTTGTTTTTTACTCAACCTATATAATTCATGTTGTTATTTTCTCTCTTCCCTTAAACTTTTTATATTTATGCATTTTACAATTTTATTTTCTGCTACTCATCACTTAAACTTCTCTAAAAAAAATTTCAAACTCTAATTTTAATCCTAAAATTTTTCCAAACTCAAGTTTTTATGAAACACACAATTCATCCCCCTCGTGTGTGCGAAGTCACATGTCCAACAATTTAGGCGATCACCAATATGTTGTACATGTTCGTGGGGATGTACCATTCTATTTTAATCATTTAGCTTCAGAGGTTTTCTAGAGATTTTGCTATCCGAATGTCAAGGATGCAGATTGAAAGAGGATGCCTCTATTGGTTTCTTTAAAGGCTTCTTCACTTGTTCCTTGAGGGGGGTGCTAATGCGGTAAAGTGGCAAGCAAAAAGTAAGTTGTTAATTTACCAGGTGATATAGGTTATATCGTATCGTGTCCACATAAATTGGTGTATTGAAATATCGTTCAACAAATCTCTCGTTAATGAGTTTGGGGATAAACGAGTAGAAAGGAAAAGTATCAACAAAAAATAAATGTATAAAAAGGAAAAAGGAATAACTTATCAAGCATGCATAAATACTACTTCTCACAGAATTAAACCTATCGACCTGCTATACTCAACCTACAATATTCATCAATGTCACCACGTGTCACTCACAACCTAAGTCATTTCTAACCCAAATTGAGAGGTCAATTGCATCACCTCGGTAGCAATCTCTCAACCACCTCAACGACACAGAAGTCAACCATGCTCGCTTGCATCAACGATCTCTCAGAGAGACACAAAAAACATAGAGGCATTAATCAAAGACACCCTAAGTGAATAACAATTCTAAATCAATCTCTAGAATTCAGACACTATTATATAATCATCCTAGATAAGAATCTAAGTAGTATATGTCTATAGCAACTCAAATCTCTAGCACAGAGCAAAAATTAAGGATAACAATCGACAAAGATTTGTAAAGAAAGTTTTATATAATGCCAAAAACGATAAATATACATGAGTTAAAAGAAAATACACATACAATACCCAACAAAAGAGAAATACAAAGAGAGGAGAAAAGATAAACCATAAATATTACGGTTTGTTAGCATCGGTCGATGAAAAATCCACCTCCAATCATCCATAAGCAAAGCCCTAGTGTTGTTTTCTAAGTTAATCTATCAAAAATGAAGGTTGATGGAGTTGGGAGCAAAAAATCCCCAAAACCATAACATAAAAATGAACTAAATATGTTTTTATAAAACTCAACTCAGTAGACCGCGCTAAGCGGGATGATCGCACTAAGCGAGATGCACGATATTTACACACTAAACCGACCTAAATCCCGTTAAGCGTCCTGATCCCACTAAGCGGTGCCCCCGTTAAACGGCCTCATCCTGCTAAGCGGCCTCATCATCACAACTTCTGCCAAATATGTCAAAACACTTGTAGCATGCTACAACTTCTGCTTAGCGCGCCTGCCTGGACATAATTTCCCAAAAATGAACTTCTATTCTGAAAGCGCGTATACAGAGCCGTGCCTTCGACACCTTGTTCCTCGATGCTCCAAATACGCAACAGTACCTACAAAAGACATTAATACTAATAAAATTTACACAGATGAATCGAAAACTAAATTATATACAAATTAAATGTAATTACAACAAAGTCAGGATTATTCAGTGAATATTAACAAAAAGCATCGATAAGTGCCACAAATTATATACACAAAATAACAACAATTTGGAAATTATGAAACTCTCCCCAACTTGAACTTGTTTGTCCCTAAACAAGAAACAAACAACTCGAAGAACCAATAATGATCCACCAAAAAACCACGAATCGACAAGTTTTGAAAATGGAAAACAAATGCAATGGTTTGAATGAAAAACAATACACACAAAGTAAATGCTTACAACTAAACTATAACTATAACATAAACACAAAACGAAAGCTAAATACAAAATTCATGTCAAACATTCTAAAATAATACTAGCTCACAAATGAATCACACCTAGCAAAAACAATCACTGGTAGATGAAAAACACACAAAATAATGTATTTTCACTCATCCACAATCTTGCAAACAAAATACTAAATTATGCATTCATCCAAAAATTCATATTGAAAATACAAAGAGAAGAATACCAAGGGCTTTTCAAGTTTGTAATGTGGCTTGGTTAACAAACAAGGGATAAATCCTAAAGCTAACCGAAACAAAAACTTTCCTAAACCTAAGGGTGATCAACTCACAAAGTATCAAGCAAAATAATTTCAATCAATCCTCTTCATTCCAAATTTCAAACCAACACACATCACTTATTAGCACAATTATTCGAACTCTTTTAGCTTTTCTTTTTAAAGCTTTTTTTCTTCTTTTTCTTTCATTTATTTCTTTCTTTTTATTTTCACTTCTTTTTCACATTTTTTTCTTTTTCTTTTCTATCACAACCTCATAGAAATCACAACAAAAGCACATAAACATCCCTCTCCCCAACTTGAATTCAACCATCATCATAATGTGAATACTCCCTACTTTCTAAGGCAAGGTAAAAATTAAACTAAAAATAATAGTTGAGGGTTCAAGAAAATAAATAATCAATATTCATACAAAAAGATGAAACAATCTCTCATAGACAAGCATTTATAAAAAACAACATGGATATCGACAAAAATGTCAAAAGGGGATACTAATGATCACACACTCACAAGGTGAATTGACTATTTGCCTAAGGTAGTTGTGCTCAAAATGAAACAAAACAAATTCCTTGATCATTTTCATGCTTTCATCAACCAACACAAACAAAATATTAAACATAATAAAATCCAGTTAAAACAAGAGTTGTGGTCTCCAGCATATGTGAACAATGGAAAGCTACCTCACAAAAAGGGTAGAAACTAAAGTGATTCACAAATGAACAAGTATACAAAAGAATGAATGGCATAAAAATTGTAAAAAGTCTAAGTATCATGAATATGCTAAAGTATAGAAAGCGATAAACACATACCTAGAACATGTACAAAACTTTAATCAAATCATTATCACACATTCACAATTCGAAACAATCAAAATTGATAAATCACTTAAATACCCTTAAGTTATTCCCAACAAGCTAAAACACAAACACAAAAGAATTAGAAAAATAATACTTGTTTTATTTACTACTATAAGGCCTTGGTGAAAGTGGAAAAAAGGACGACCAAGTAAACACTAAAAAAAAACTTCACTGGCGCAACATAAGAGAGAGCGCTAAGCGGTCTAAACCATGCTTAGCACGCTACATCAGTTGCAGAAAAACTAGGACATCAACAAAAGTGCAGCAACACCCTCTACAATCTAAACTACACACAATATTTACAACATATAAACTTCCTCAAGATAAACACGACAAGCTTACGGAAAAACACAAATTTACATAACAAAATAAATGGTTGAAAGTGAATTAACAAGTTGAAAAGTGATGATTTGAAATTTAGATTAGGTCTAATTTCAACTTGTTAAAACACAAGTCACCATACACATTAACAAATACAAACAACACATGCTTGTTTTACGTCGTAAGCTCGACGCCTTTATTGTGCAAGCTAGTAACCTCCTCTCATCATGCCATGGTATTATAACACCATGAAAATCTAAAGAAAGTGTCCTAACATCCCTACAATAAATGTTACAAAAATGAGACAATTCACAACAATACGTGAAAACAAAGAAAAACACATATATACACAAGTATGGAAAGTAAACACAAAACATGTACAAGTAAAAATAGACAACTTTATATACACATTCTACACAATATATATATATATATATATATATATATATATATATATATATATATATATATATATATATATATATATATATATATATATATATATATATATATATATATATATATATTAATTACAAAATTCAAAAACAAAGAAACTATCGTAATGCAAAACAATAAACACCAATCCCCGGCAACAACGCCATTTTGCTGATGCGGTAAAGCGGCAAGAAAAAAGTAAGTTATTTGTTTACCGGGTGATATAGGTTATATCGTATCGTGTCCACAGATATTGGTGTATTGAAATTACATTCGATAAATCTCTCGTTAATGAGTTTGGGGATAAATCGGTTGAAAGGAAAAGTATCAATACAAAATAAATGTATAAAAAGGAAAAAGGAATAACTTATCAAGCATGCATATATACTACATCTCACAGACTAAAACCTATCGAACTGTTATACTCAACCTATAATATTCATCAATGTCATCACGTGTCGCTCATAACTTAAGTCATTTTTACCCTAAATTGAGAGGCTACATCACCTCAGTAGCGATCTCTCAACTACCTCAATGACACAAAAGTCAATTGTGCTCGCTTCCATCAACGATATCTCAGAGCTACACAAACAACACAGAGGCATTAATCACAAACACCCTAAGTGAATAAAAGCACTAAATCTATATCTAGAATTTAGACACTATTAGATAATCATCCTAGATAATAATCTAAGTAGTATATGTCTATAGCAACTCAAATCCCTAGCACGGAGAAAAAAATCAAGGATAACAATCGAAAAAGATTTGTAAATCAAGTTTTATATAACGCCAAGGGCAACAAATATACATGATTTCAAAGAAAACATACATACAATACCCAACAAAACAGAAATACAAAGAGAGGAGAAAAGATAAACAAAAAATCTTCCGGTTTGTCAGCGTCGGTCAATGAGAAATCCACCTCCAATTATACATAAGCAAAGTGCTAGTGTTGTTTTCTTAGCTAATATATAAAAAATGAAGGTTGATGGAGTTGGGAGCAAAAACTTCCCCAAAACAATAACCTAAAAATGAACTAAATCTATTTTTATAAAACTCAACTTAGCAGATCGCGCTAAGTGGGCTGCGCGATATTTACACACTAAATCGACCTAAATCCCGCTAAGTGGCCTGATCACGCTAAGTGGAATCCCCTCTAAGCGGCCTCATCCCGCTAAGAGGACTCATCATCACAACTTCTTCCAAATTTTTCAAAACACTCATAGCACGCTACAACTTCTGCTTAGCGCGCCTTCCTGGACAGAACTTCCTAAAAATGGACTTTTATTATGAAAACACACATCTGGAGCCGTGCCTTTCACAAATATGCAACAATACCTATAAAAAGACAATAAAACTATCAAACGTTACACAAATGAATCGAAAACTAAATTATATACAAACTAAATGTATTTACAGCAAAGTCGGGATTATTCAACGAATATTAACAAAAAGCATCGATAAGTGCCACAAATTATATACCCAAAATAACAACATTTTGGCACTTATCAGGGGGATAACTACCTCGATCTCTATTAGGTCAATGAGGAAGAGTCTGATGCCTTTGGATTTTTTAAAAATTCAGAGACATCATGGCTAAGGGATGATGGCATGACTCCTTCGAGTTGTGGCTTCCTGCACCCTTCCTCTTGGATTTGCGCTATGCATGATTTCTTCTAGATAAAGTATCCTTTCCTCTATCACATGTGAGTTTTATTGCCGAACCAACTTGTACATGTTATTTAGAAATTTTTTCATACCCTGCTCGCCGAGTTTTGCTCTTAACAACTAGAATCCAATTAGTGACTCTGGTCATGGCATCATTAGCGATGTTTGTAACACCCCGTTTTCAATTAATTGAATTATTTAAATTTGGGAATTTATTTTATTAGAATTAATAAAATAAAAAGAATTATTTATTTGGAATATTCGAAGAAATAAGAAATATAGGGATTTTTATGTTTTGGGCTTAGATGCTGTTAGTAAAGAGTGGGGGTGAAAAAGAAGTAAAGTTATGTGTTGGAACTCAAGTTATTCCTCATTTTGGTTTTCACGAAAAACAGAAGTTAGAATTGGGGAAATAGAGCTCTGAAGGTACGAGGAACGAAGAACGGAGAACTTCGCTCAAGAATTCAAAGCTGCTAATTGATAAGGTAAGGGGGGTTTATACTCGATTTACCTTTGTTTATGGGTTTATGTACGGTTGATTCGGGTAATGGTAGGAAAATCCCAATTGTTAGATGTTTCTAGGGATCGATAACCGTAGGACTGAACTTTGTTAGAAAAGGATTAGGATTCCCAATTCTCATGAATCGATTAAGAATTTAGGTCCCAAATGGTGAATTGGGCGTATGTCTAATGATCGTGAATTTACCTTGGAAATTGTAGGGACGACCTCAGTGTCGGTAGAATTCCCCAAAGTTACGGTTAATCCCCGGTTAAGGTTATTATAATGATTATTAGTAAATTGGACATTGTGGTATTGTTGTGGATTGTACAAGCTCGATGCGTTAGGTACTGAAATACGCGTTTTGGCCGACATTTTTCCGCGTTTGGACGGCTGTTGTGAGCCACTGCAGGTTCAGAAAAATCTGACCCGCGCTCATCAACACGGCCGTGTTGTTTAACACGGGCACCCGTGTTGATGCACTGTGTTGCCAAAAATTGTGTTTTCCAGACACAATTCAACACGGGCCGTGTTGTTTAACACGGGCACCCGTGTTGATCCCCTGTTTTGTTAAAAAAATGCGTTTTCTGGGCATATTTCAACACGGCCGTGTTGTTTAACACGGGCACCCGTGTTGATGCTACTGTGTTGAATTTCTGAATTTTCTGAATTTTGATTTCAGTGTTTTGATGTTGGATTTTTATTGCCATGCTTTTAGATATGTTCTCGAGCATGAGTTATGATATAATTGATGTGATTGGTTGATGTTTGAATAGTATGCTGAGTGATTACATGCTATTTGTAACTTGATATGATTGATGTTTAAATAGTATGCTGAGTGGTTACATACTATTCATATCCTGTTATGTTTGATATTGTTGATGTGCATGATATGTTGAATGATGTTCATAGTATGCTGAGTGTTACATACTTACATATCATGTTGCATTTGTTAATTCCCATTGTGTGGAATTAACATGGTGGCCAATATACGTGTCCGCGATTTAATGGAACGTTGAGGTGGTAGCCGTGTCCGCGATATAATGGAACGGTGAGTTATCCGTGACCCGCGATATAATGGGGCGGTGTAGTGGTACCACATGCATGGGTGTGTTGCATTACTCGAATATAACATGAATGGATGATTTTTCCAATGTTATATTTGATTGTTTGTATGCACGTGTGATTGATATATGGTTGATGATGTTGATGGGTATTTGTAAATATGAAAAGCAATATGTCATGGATATATGATTTGTAAAGGTTTTGTAAACTATGAAATATGTTAATTTATTGGGTGATGCTTATGATTTCGTGAATTGATTGTTATGAATGTATAACCAAATGTATATTTGAGAAGCTCACCCTTACTGTTGAATATTTCAGATTGAGGAGCTTCGCTCAGGTGCTTGGCGAAGGCTTATCGTGTCTAGTTTAGTTTTATTCTAGTATGTCCGGGTCATGCTCTGATAGTTGTAACTCCGGGAACGTTTGGTTGTCGAGCTGCTTTAGTCAGACTCGTTTATTTTCTTTTAATTGTTATAATAAGATGTTGACTTTCCAGGTGTTAATCCCTGATGATTTTGGAAAATATTATAACGTTTGATTTTATTAATTAAAATTTTCCGCTGTGTAAACATGTATGAGTTACCACTAAGATTATGCATGACAGGAATTATTTTATTAAAAGAGAATTGTAGCATTCCTCGATTATTACATGTACTCTGAGTTATAATTTTTAATATTTGCGAAAATTATATGCGGGTTTTAGAGGGTGTTACAATAGTGGTATCAGAGCATAGTCGGTCGTTGTGACCAGAGTCTTGAGTCAGTCATTCCTTTTCGTATGCGACTAGTGCAAGGTAACACTGTCGATACTGTATTCTGATGTGGAGTATGTTTTAATTCTCAGGAATATGGCTGGAAGAGGTAATGGACGAAATGATGCTGCATTAGCTGAGGCTTTGGGGATGTTAGCTGGTGTACTTGCTGGAAACCCAACTGGAGGCGTGATTGGTGCTGATAGGCAATTGGGAAATTTCCAGAGGAACAATCCTCCGTTGTTCAAAGGTACACATGACCCTGAAGGTGCTCAGAAGTGGCTGAAGGAAATCGAAAGGATTTTCCGTGTGATTGATTGTGCTGAAGATCTGAAAGTCAGATATGGTACGCATATGTTGGCAGAAGAGGCCGACGACTGGTGGGTTGCCACAAGGACTGAAATGGTTCAGGATGGAGAGGCACTGACTTGGGCTAACTTCAGAAGGGCTTTTCTGAGGAGGTACTTTCCTGAAGATGTTCGGGGAAGAAAGGAAATTGAATTTTTGGAGCTTAAGCAGGGCAATCTGACTGTTAGTGAGTATGCTACTAAGTTTACTGAGCTGGCAAAGTATTATGCTCACTACAACAATGATGAGGCTGGAGAATTCTCTAAATGTATCAAATTTGAGAATGGTCTCCGAGATGAGATTAAGCAGGGAATCAGGTACCAGCGTATTCGTAGATTTTCTGATCTGGTTGATTGTAGCAGAATCTTGGAAGAAGATATTACCAAGAATCGGTCGTCTCACTCTCGTGGGGCTGTTGATAAAAGAGGGAAGCAACATATGGACCGTGGCAAGCCATATGGTAGAGATAACCAGAGATCAGGCGGTTGGAAAAGGCCTAGTGGGGGAGATTCTAAGGCTCCTATCAGATGCTACAAGTGTGGTGAGTCTGGTCATCACATTCGAGATTGCAAGAGTGATGAGAAGAAGTGCTATAAATGTGGAAAGGCTGGTCATTTGTCTATTGATTGCAAAGGGAAGTCTGTTACTTGTTACAATTGTGGCGAAGAAGGTCACATTCGTCCGCAGTGTCCTAAGCCTAGGAAGGATCAGTCAGGTGGAAAAGTGTTTGCTTTGTCTGGATCTGAGACTACTCCAGAGGATCGATTGATTAAAGGTACGTGTTTTATTCATGGCACACCTTTAGTTGCAATTATTGATACTGGTGCAACTCATTCTTTCATTTCTTTGGATTGTGCTGAGAGGTTGAAACTGGACATATCTGGTATGCGAGGTAGCATGGTTGTTGATACTCCTGCATCGGGTTCAGTGACAACTTCACTCGTATGTAGGAATTGTCCTATTGAGATTTTTGGTAGAAGTTTCGGTATGGATTTAGTGTGCCTACCGCTTGAACAAATTGATATTATCCTTGGGATGAACTGGTTGGAATTCAACCGGGTTCATCTGAACTGCTTTGCTAAGACGGTGATTTTCCCAGAAGCAGTTGGTGTCGAGAATTTGACTATGACTGCTAGGCAGGTACAAGAAGCAATGGAAGATGGTGCTAATGTGTTTATGTTACTTGCTTCGTTAGATGCAACAGGAAAGGTCAGGAGTAGTGAATTGCCAGTGGTGTGTGAATTTCCAGAAGTCTTTCCTGATGATGTTGGCGAGTTACCTCCTGAGAGAGAAGTGGAATTTTCTATAGATTTAATTCCTGGTACGAGACCGGTGTCGATGGCGCCATATCGTATGTCTGCGTCTGAGTTGACGGAATTGAAGAGTCAGTTGGAAGATTTACTGGAGAAGAAGTTTATTCGTCCAAGTGTTTCGCCTTGGGGTGCTCCGGTATTGTTGGTTAAGAAGAAAGAAGGTTCTATGAGACTGTGTGTTGATTACAGGCAATTGAACAAGGTAACCATTAAGAATCGGTATCCGTTACCGAGGATTGATGATTTAATGGATCAGTTAATTGGAGCCAGTGTATTCAGTAAGATTGATTTGAGATCTGGATATCATCAGATTCGCGTGAAAGCGGAAGATATTCAAAAGACTGCTTTTCGAACGAGGTATGGGCATTATGAATATTCTGTTATGCCGTTCGGAGTTACTAATGCACCTGGTGTTTTCATGGAATATATGAATAGGATTTTTCACCCGTATCTGGATAAGTTTGTTGTGGTTTTTATTGATGACATTCTGATTTATTCCGAGAATGACGAAGATCATGCGGAACATCTCAGAATTGTGTTAGAGTTGTTGAAAGATAAGAAGTTGTATGCAAAGTTGTCCAAATGTGAGTTCTGGCTGAATGAAGTTAGTTTCCTTGGACATGTGATTTCTAAGAATGGTATTGCAGTGGATCCTACGAAAGTAGAAGCGGTATCTCAGTGGGAAGCGCCGAAGACTGTTTCGGAAATCAGAAGTTTTCTTGGTCTTGCAGGTTATTACAGAAAGTTTATCGAAGGATTCTCAAAGTTAGCATTGCCGTTGACGAAGTTGACTCGTAAAGGACAAGCGTTTATTTGGGATTCTGATTGTGAGAAAGGTTTCCAAGAATTGAAGCGGAGATTGACAAGTGCTCCTATTCTGATTTTGCCGAATCCGGTGGAATCTTTTGTGGTCTATTGTGATGCATCTCTGTTGGGTTTAGGTGGTGTTTTAATGCAGAATCAGCAGGTAGTTGCGTATGCTTCGAGACAGTTGAAGGTTCATGAAAGGAACTATCCTACTCATGACTTAGAGTTGGCAGCAGTTGTGTTTGTCTTGAAATTGTGGAGACATTATCTGTATGGTTCGAGGTTTGAAGTGTATAGTGATCATAAGAGTTTGAAGTATCTTTTCGATCAGAAAGAACTCAATATGAGGCAAAGAAGGTGGTTAGAATTCCTCAAAGATTATGATTTTGGTTTGAATTACCATCCTGGTAAGGCAAATGTAGTTGCAGATGCTTTGAGCAGGAAGTCCTTGCATATGTCTATGATGATGGTTCGTGAATTGGATTTAATTGAGCAATTCCGAGATTTGAGTTTGGTTTGTGAAAGTACTCCGAAGTGTGTTCGTTTGGGTATGTTGAAACTTACTAGTGGTATTCTAGAAGAGATCAGGATCGGGCAGAAATCCGATGTTAATTTAGTTGATAAATTGACATTGATCAACCAAGGTCAAGGTGGTGAGTTTAGAATTGATGAAAATGATGTTATGAGATTTGGCGATAGAGTTTGTGTTCCTGATGTCGCAGAAATCAAGAAAAGTATATTAGAAGAAGGACATCGCAGTGGAATGAGCATTCATCCGGGTGCCACGAAAATGTATCATGATTTGAAGAAATTGTTTTGGTGGCCGGGAATGAAAAAGGAAATAGCTGAATTTGTGTATGCATGTTTAATCTGTCAGAAATCGAAGATTGAGCATCAGAAGCCGTCTGGGTTTATGCAACCGATGTTTATTCCAGAATGGAAGTGGGATAGCATTTCTATGGATTTCGTATCTGGGTTGCCGAGGACTCCTATGAATTGTGAAGCGATATGGGTCGTTGTGGATAGGTTGACTAAGTCTGCTCATTTTATACCGGTGCGAATGGATTACTCGATGGAGAGATTGGCACAGTTGTATATTGAGAAAATAGTGAGTTTGCATGGAGTTCCTTCTAGTATTGTGTCAGATAGGGATCCGAGGTTCACTTCGAAATTTTGGGAAGGATTGCAGAAGGCTTTGGGTACTAAGTTGAGATTGAGTTCAGCTTACCATCCTCAGACTGATGGACAGACGGAGAGGACGATTCAATCGTTGGAAGATTTATTGCGTGCTTGTGTTTTAGAGAAAGGTGGAACTTGGGATAGCTATTTGCCATTGATTGAGTTTACTTATAACAATAGTTACCATTCGAGTATTGGTATGGCTCCGTTTGAGGCATTGTATGGCAGACGGTGTAGGACGCCTTTGTGTTGGTATGAATCTGGAGAGAGTTCGGTAATTGGGCCAGAGATTGTTCAGCAGACTACAGAAAAGATCAAATTGATTCAAGAGAAGATGAGAGCTTCTCAGAGTCGTCAGAAAAGTTATCATGATAAGAGGAGAAAGAATTTAGAATTCAGTGCGGGAGATCATGTGTTTATGAGAGTTACTCCGATGACGGGTATTGGTCGGGCGTTGAAGTCTAAGAAGTTGACTCCGCGTTTTATTGGTCCGTTTCAGATTACGGAAAGAGTTGGAGAAGTTGCTTATCGCATTGCTTTACCTCCGAGACTTGCGAATTTGCACGATGTTTTTCATGTTTCTCAGTTGAGGAGATATATTCCAGACCCATCTCATGTAATCCAAATAGATGATGTACAGGTAAGAGATAACCTGACAGTAGAAACATTGCCTATGAGGATAGAAGATCGGGAAGTGAAACAGTTAAGAGGTAAAGAGATAGCATTAGTGAAGGTTGCTTGGGGAGGTCCAGCAGATGGAAATATCACTTGGGAGCTGGAGAGCCAGATGAAAGAGGCTTATCCGGAGCTGTTCGTCTAAGGTATGTTTTCGAGGACGAAAACTCTTTTAGTGGGGGAGAGTTGTAACACCCCGTTTTCAATTAATTGAATTATTTAAATTTGGGAATTTATTTTATTAGAATTAATAAAATAAAAAGAATTATTTATTTGGAATATTCGAAGAAATAAGAAATATAGGGATTTTTATGTTTTGGGCTTAGATGCTGTTAGTAAAGAGTGGGGGTGAAAAAGAAGTAAAGTTATGTGTTGGAACTCAAGTTATTCCTCATTTTGGTTTTCACGAAAAACAGAAGTTAGAATTGGGGAAATAGAGCTCTGAAGGTACGAGGAACGAAGAACGGAGAACTTCGCTCAAGAATTCAAAGCTGCTAATTGATAAGGTAAGGGGGGTTTATACTCGATTTACCTTTGTTTATGGGTTTATGTACGGTTGATTCGGGTAATGGTAGGAAAATCCCAATTGTTAGATGTTTCTAGGGATCGATAACCGTAGGACTGAACTTTGTTAGAAAAGGATTAGGATTCCCAATTCTCATGAATCGATTAAGAATTTAGGTCCCAAATGGTGAATTGGGCGTATGTCTAATGATCGTGAATTTACCTTGGAAATTGTAGGGACGACCTCAGTGTCGGTAGAATTCCCCAAAGTTACGGTTAATCCCCGGTTAAGGTTATTATAATGATTATTAGTAAATTGGACATTGTGGTATTGTTGTGGATTGTACAAGCTCGATGCGTTAGGTACTGAAATACGCGTTTTGGCCGACATTTTTCCGCGTTTGGACGGCTGTTGTGAGCCACTGCAGGTTCAGAAAAATCTGACCCGCGCTCATCAACACGGCCGTGTTGTTTAACACGGGCACCCGTGTTGATGCACTGTGTTGCCAAAAATTGTGTTTTCCAGACACAATTCAACACGGGCCGTGTTGTTTAACACGGGCACCCGTGTTGATCCCCTGTTTTGTTAAAAAAATGCGTTTTCTGGGCATATTTCAACACGGCCGTGTTGTTTAACACGGGCACCCGTGTTGATGCTACTGTGTTGAATTTCTGAATTTTCTGAATTTTGATTTCAGTGTTTTGATGTTGGATTTTTATTGCCATGCTTTTAGATATGTTCTCGAGCATGAGTTATGATATAATTGATGTGATTGGTTGATGTTTGAATAGTATGCTGAGTGATTACATGCTATTTGTAACTTGATATGATTGATGTTTAAATAGTATGCTGAGTGGTTACATACTATTCATATCCTGTTATGTTTGATATTGTTGATGTGCATGATATGTTGAATGATGTTCATAGTATGCTGAGTGTTACATACTTACATATCATGTTGCATTTGTTAATTCCCATTGTGTGGAATTAACATGGTGGCCAATATACGTGTCCGCGATTTAATGGAACGTTGAGGTGGTAGCCGTGTCCGCGATATAATGGAACGGTGAGTTATCCGTGACCCGCGATATAATGGGGCGGTGTAGTGGTACCACATGCATGGGTGTGTTGCATTACTCGAATATAACATGAATGGATGATTTTTCCAATGTTATATTTGATTGTTTGTATGCACGTGTGATTGATATATGGTTGATGATGTTGATGGGTATTTGTAAATATGAAAAGCAATATGTCATGGATATATGATTTGTAAAGGTTTTGTAAACTATGAAATATGTTAATTTATTGGGTGATGCTTATGATTTCGTGAATTGATTGTTATGAATGTATAACCAAATGTATATTTGAGAAGCTCACCCTTACTGTTGAATATTTCAGATTGAGGAGCTTCGCTCAGGTGCTTGGCGAAGGCTTATCGTGTCTAGTTTAGTTTTATTCTAGTATGTCCGGGTCATGCTCTGATAGTTGTAACTCCGGGAACGTTTGGTTGTCGAGCTGCTTTAGTCAGACTCGTTTATTTTCTTTTAATTGTTATAATAAGATGTTGACTTTCCAGGTGTTAATCCCTGATGATTTTGGAAAATATTATAACGTTTGATTTTATTAATTAAAATTTTCCGCTGTGTAAACATGTATGAGTTACCACTAAGATTATGCATGACAGGAATTATTTTATTAAAAGAGAATTGTAGCATTCCTCGATTATTACATGTACTCTGAGTTATAATTTTTAATATTTGCGAAAATTATATGCGGGTTTTAGAGGGTGTTACAATGTTTGCAGCCCAAATGAAGGTCCTCCTTGTTGGAACTGTGGACCAAAAATTATGAATGTTAGGGGGAACGATGTAGCCGTAAAAAGTTTAGATTAAGCCATTGACTGGATTAACTCAAAAAGTGAAATTTTCCACTGCGCGTTGTTGTTTCCAAAGGGAAATGGGTAAAGAGCGAATAAAACCCAAAATAAAATAATGATCAAGGTACGAGGGTCAGTTATGCAAAGAAGGTATTATCACCCTAAACATCTGTTGTACTCAACTAGATCCACTATGTTCATTCTAATCAAAGGGTGTGTTATCTAAAGATTTAAACTTGCTAAGGGAATGCATGAATGATTTAACAAACAAAAAAAAGTTTTTATTATTGCGTTCGTCTGAATTTTGCAACTCAGTGCCTACGTATCCAAGAAAGAAATCATAATATTGTAGTTCTTCTCAAAAATTTTGGTTTGTTGTGTATTTTTTTAGTGAACGATGTTAAATTTTGTATTCCACTGCAGCTCCACCTTTGGAGACGTACGCAATTCTCGTAGAAAGGAATTAACAAGTTTTTACTTGAAAAGGTTTTCAAAAGAAAATTCTTAAAGACAAAAAGGTTTGAATTGGTGAAGTCTTTTTTTGTTACCTTGAAAAAGGATTTGGTGAGTTGAACCATATTAAATACTACGACAAGAGAGACCTTGGATAGTCGAGTCAGACGCCTCGTATCTAAAGTAACTCCACATGTACTTAACGCTCAAGACACATGGTTCTCCTCTTTATTGTTAAATTTTTTTTTGAGATCTTTGATTTAAGAAAAGGACATTTTAATCTTAAAGATGAAAATGAAAAAGAGAAACAAACAGACTAAAAGGGGAAACTCAAATCCTAATGTTGTCATGCAATATGATCTTAGAGTTTGGATATCAAAGGGAAAACTAACAAAGAATTACCATGCATCACGAATCTAATGTTAAGGATAAAGAAAAACTTCTACCTAATGTTGTCATGCTTGGTTTTAGAACCTAGAGTCTATTCAATTCACATATTAGACAAGATGAAATCAAACTCCTAAGGGAACATGTAATCACAAGCAAATGGCAAACAAGAATATAAACATAAAGAGAAATGGAACAAAGGGCAACCAAATAACTAAGTGTGAAAATATCAAACATCAACCACAAGTTGTGAACAATTAAAGCATGCTTCAAGTTATCAATTAACAAGTAAAGATGTATCAAAGTAAAGACTTAAACACACACTATAAATACCTTAAGGGTCATGCTCAAAAGGTTTTTTCATTAGAGGCTTTAAAGCTCACACACAAATAAACAACTAGTGCACAAATGATCATTACTCAAGGTGTCAATTAAACAACCACAACTTAGCACACAAGGGCAAGATGGCTTAAGGAAGGTAAAGACCTAACCATGGAAGCAACTAACTCATAAAAGGCTCAAGAAAACATACTCCAAGGGCTGAGAAATATTCAGGAAGAAATCTGTTGTACCCAAAAATTTTCCCTCTCATTTTACTCAACATATGTTCATTGAAATCCTCAACTTGCCCAAGGATTGATCAAGCAAATGCTCTCCTAAGACAATGAACCTCAAACTAGGGTTTCCATTTTCATCAAGATGGGTGAACTCCAAAGGTCTCAAATAATTTACATGGTCCTAATATGATCTCAAGAGAATCCATGTCAAGTCTCATGCCTCGCACAAGAAGTTTGCTCAGTCAACTGCTCAAATGTTTGAAAATCAACTGTGTTGGGTCAAAAGTCAACTGTGACCCACATACAGTCAAACTTCAAGATTTTTTTGTCAACATCAAAATTTTGAAGCAATATACATCATTTGATCAAGGGTTGACCATGATTCCTCAAGGAATGCCCTAAATTCATCAAAACTCAAAAGTTGCTAAATTAGGGTTTCTATAGGAAAAGTCAACAAAACTTTGACCAGGCATAACTTTCTCACACTTTATTAGAAACTCCCCATCTGAGGCTCATTTTAAAGAGGATGCAATTCCCTAAAACTCATCTTCATCCCCCAAGTTCCAAAAATGTACTCATGAAAAGATATGAATTCCGACATTATAGGTCATTTCAAAAAGTCAACAAAAACACCTTTTGGGTCAAAGCTTCTTACATGAACATGGAAGATCCAACGGAGATGAGACCAAAATGGTTGTTTATAGGACATTCTAAGCTTTCTAAAAAGCAGAAGAACACCCTCCTAGGGTCAAAATTGAGGAAGATATGCATTTTCAAAGTTGACTATTTTTAGAAAATTGCATGAAGCCAATATTGACCAAATTTGCATTTTTTCCAATTGGGCCAAACTTTTTATGTTGGAAACTCATTCCTAACATGGTCAACCACCCATAAAACCCTCCATGCTTTATTTTATCATTTATTTGATTTATTTTGATTTTAATCATTAAAAAATCAAATTAAATTAAATAAACGATACAAATTTGTTTATAGATTACTTTTCATTTAATGAATGGCCATATATGCTGTCACATAGCCAACAAAATCGTGCCATGCCATGGAAAGGGAAGAGAATCTTCAAAATAGGAAACTTTGGAATTGTTTTGAAACTCATTCAGTTCATTTGATTTAGTCAATATATGTTAACCTAATGTTGATTCACTACTTAAGCAAGACATTCCAACCCTAAGAGGAGGGAGACACACACGCAACCTGCCATTGGAGAGAAAGAAAAGTTCCAAAAAACATTCAAGAGAGGAGAAATCTTGTTGCATGCAATACAACCGGTTTCAATCGTTGCCAAGCATCCTAGCACCCTCCTGGAGATCTCAGCATCTCATTCCATCCGTTCTTGAAGGCCAAAGCACCCAGGAACTCATCCTCTCACAAACCACGGATTGGTGTGATTCTCGAAACTCAAACTTTTAATTTATGCGATATCAATTTATTTTTTGCACTGATACATGTTCATAATGATGTCCTGAGTTGTTTTGAATCACTAGTGTCAAGCATGCACACAGGATCCTCATTTTACCATTGTTAGGGTTAAATTTCAGGCAAGCATCGTATCTCCCTTTACAGGGACTTTCATACTAAAATACCACTACCATCGTGATCGTAACCCTCAAATAAGGGGGATAGGATACCTTTTGCATTTTTATTTCACGTATTTTGTAGTTTTGAATTTGGATATCGCCGGAGAACACAACCGGCCTCCGGCGCCAGTGAGGGTAAGACCGGTTGACTCATTGTGTGGCAAAAAGGAAATGTCTCATTGGCTAGCCTCAATTGGTCCTCTTTCTCTCTGTGTTAGATTGGTTCGTTTGAATTGCAAGGGCCCCACTTTTTGGCGCGCGCTTGACAACTCATCATGTATTCTCGTTTCATGTTATATTGCTTTATTCTGTCTATATTCACAATTGAATGATCAGCGCAAATGGCAGGGATAGGGACATGTGAAACCAAAGACCTGGGTTCGATCCCAGGCATGAACATTTTGTTATTTTCTTGACATTCTATGCAGGATTCAGTGTGTCTCATGCTCAGAGGTCAACCATGCATCTCCAAATATCACCCATTAGATTGTCCCTTGATCAGACCTAGCGTCCAGCAAACACAGAACATGATGGACCCTCAGAAGTAGGCCTCACTGAATCAGGCGTTGGATAATTGGGCCTATCCTTTTGGGCTTCAGCAAACATTTAATTTTCATATAAAATACCAAAAATATTTTCCAGCAAACGCATAACATTTAATGATATTGACTTGATTGTTTTCATAATTAAAATTAATTAGACAAATTAGGTTTAATTCACAAACATTTAATTTTCATATAAAATACCAAAAATATTTTTCTTTAATTAATTAGATTTAGGTTAAGATTTCAAATATTTTTCTCAATAATAAAAATACAAAAATATTTTCTCTTTAATTGATTAGATTTTTTAGGAATTAGACTTTATTCTCGTATGTAATTCGTCGCGCGCGCCTTTACTTTATTTTAATTCAAATTATTGTAACTGTTTCAAGTTTGTAATAGATTATTTAGGATTTTAACTTCCGCATCTTTATTTTTCAGACAAATATTTGTGTATTTTCCCAAAAGACTTGTAATAGTTAGGATTCTAAGTTTTTGCACTCTTTAATTTTCGCAACTAATAAACTGCTAGATGTATGGACATTAGGATTGTATGCGAAAGATAAACCGATGACTAAAAAAGTAGATAACCCTAATTGTATAAAGATAATTAACTGAGAAAAAACACACATGCACATGCTCACTCCTAGGGTTCGCCTCACTTGGTTTCCTCGGAAATGATGGTCGTGTCCCTCGAACGTAGGGATATCTTAGCAATGACCTGTAATTCAAAGTCGTCATAAAGATCATAGTCCCTCATTGACCCTCGAGTTGCCTACGAGAAATGATCTTATGATGACAGTCCCTTCGAGATGCTAAGGTATCCTTACAAGTTGCCTTCAATGATCATTTCGTCCTTTCGAATGTCCCTTAAAACTCCAACAATGGGGCTACCTACTCCTTAATAGTATGATAGTGATGTCTAAAGGAAATGAGAAAACAAACGGCCTTTTTCGAGTAGGTAGAAAATCTTAAGTACTTGCTCAAAACAATAAAAACTCTTTTACACAAACACTTTCAAAATAGTTTTCAAAAACAACTTTGTCACACTTTTAAGGAAATATTCAAGGGTTATCACGAAGTTAAAAAAAACTTTTCAAAACACACACAAGCAATTTCAAAATGAGCAAGTACCTAAGAGCCCGTGGAAGAACCACAGATAGAAAGGGTGCTAGCACCCTCCCTTTCTATAGTCTACCCCCCATACTCGGAAACTCTCGAAAAAAGGTTTTTTCTGTTCTTTTTCCTTTCCTTTGTTGGATGAAATATAAGTCAGTGTCGACTCTTGCTTTCCACAACATTTGCAAATACAAAATGCAAACCAGTATAACAGTCGGTTCTGCCACCGTATCAAAAAACTGGCGACTCTGCTGGGGATTTAATAAGTAGGGTATACCTTAGGGTTTAGGTCACTTCTAAAATTGCATGCTTGTCTTTTGCTTTGCCTGCTTTATATTCAAGGGTTCTGTTGGGGTTATGTATACCCTACACCCGAATCTGGGGACACCTTTTAGGTAAGTAGCAATAAACTGTGAGGGAACTTTGCGGGGTATACCAACGCTGTTGAAGCAGTAGCTATGTTGATGTGACACTTTGGTTGGTACTGGTAACCCTTGAGTCAATCAAGGAGAGTACGGGGTCGCCGCGTGGTGTCATAAAGCATTAACTGACCTTATAACCTTTAATTGCACAGCTTGGCCAGTAGGACGTAGCGAGATGGTCGACTTTGGTGTATTCCCAAGGTCGACAGATACTCGATGCTACACTCATTGAGGTTTGACTCTTGAGTTTTGTTTGGTTGCGAGTCAATCGCCTATTGAACGAAGCTTGGGGGAAAGATCAGTGATATTGAGATCCCTTAGAACCCGGTTACCATTTATAGGATAGGTTGAACCAATCCAGCTTCAAGAGGGTATGACCTTAAAACTCAGGCAGGCCTTAAACCTAAGGACTTGGTGTGACTTGTTTGTTTCTTGCTATACATGTGATTTTTAGCATAATCATGACATCATAAGCATGGCATACCATACTAACCATTTCGAGGATTTTCTAGGGCTCATCTTTGATTTTTTTTGTAGGACATGGCATCCGCCTGCAGGAACACTATCCAGATTAACCTTGTGAAAATTCCTCTCCAACTAAAGGATTTAGAATTAAGGATCCCTAAAAGATCTCCCTTCACTGAAAAACATGGTCGGTTTCTCAACTTGGTCACTTCAAAACCTAATGAAGAATTGTTAAAAGTTCTATTTTAGTTCTTTGATCCTTTGCACCATTGTTTTACCTTCCCGGATTACCAGTTAGTGCCTACTATGGAGGAATTTTCTCGGTTGTTAAGGGTACCTATTCTTGATCAGTTACCTTTCAAAGGTATGGAAGAACATCCAAAGCTTGAAGAGATTTCTCGAGCTCTATCCTTACAATGGTCTGATGTAGTGACAAATTGGGAAACAAAGGGAAGTGTCCAAGTAATCCCAATTAAATTTATATTCGAGAAGGCTTACTATTTTTTGGATACCCTGGATTTACAAGATTTTGAAGAGGTATTGGCACTCCTCATCTACGGGATGGTATTCTTCCCTAATGCGAACCAACTTGTAGATGTGAATACGATTAAGGTATTTCTGTCTCATAATTCGGTGCCTACATTACTTGGGGATGTTCTACACTCTCTGTATGCTCGTACTCTAAAGAGAAGGGGGACCATCATGTGCTGCACTCCTCTATTGGCTAGGTGGTTTATTTCGCACCTACCCAGGTCTGTTTTGAAGAACGAGTTGGGTATGAAATGGTCTCATAGGATAATGTCCCTTACACATTCAGACATTCATTGGTGTTCACGGTCCTCGAAAGATGTTACCATCATCGATCGATGTGGTGAATTCCCTAATGTCCTTTTCTTAGGCATTAGGGGAGGAATCACTTATAACCCTTGTTTGGAACTGCGACAGTTTGGTTATGCGAGAAGGGATGTTCCTCATGATACGCTTATCCAAGGAATCGCCTTCAACTATGAGAATGATGCTCAGGGTTACCGCAAAAGGTTCATAAGAGATTGGGGCATGGTACATAAAATTGATAACAATACACGGGGGCACAAGAATTCCATCCCTCTTGAGCCTTATTTCAGATGGGTACGAGCCCGTGCCCAAAGTCTTATGACGCCTTACCCTGCTGTCCTACCAATAATTCTGGAACCAGTTGCTAAAGGAGACACTTCTTTTCTTGTTCATTATCCTGACATGCCAACTGATCCTGAGGAGCTACAGAAATCCTGGGTTCAACTTAAAGAGGAGAGGGATACATTTGAAGCTTAATTCTATGCCAGCGAGAAGAAGATCCTAGAGCTCACTAGGACACTTCATGAAGAAAGGAACATAAATGCCTATATTTCACCAAAGAGGATGCGCTCCTGGGAGACCTAGTTTCCTTTTGCTTTAAGTTTTGTTTGTTTAGTTGTAAGCATAAAAGGAATTCTTTGTAACAATCCAAACTCTTTAATGCAATTAATGTGTGTTTCTTTTGGTTAAACAAATTTGAGCCTTTTAGAATCCTTGAAATCATTGCATGCGCACACCATCCATGACATTGCATAAACAGGTACCATTACAGTTTTCTCATCTTCTTCGCTGTTTATTTCAGCAAAAAATGTCTTCTGAACAAAGCATCAAATATCTTCAGGCACAAAATGCCCAATTTCAACAAATGTTCATTACTCTGGCAAAAGCGAAGGAGGACCTGAAGGCCCTTATCCTAAAGGAAAAGAAGAAGAAGAAGAAGAAGAAGAAGAAGATCTCTGGTGTTCTGAATATGGGCAGAAGGTTCAGGGGGCCGTTAAAGCAACCAATTGATCTTACCTCCACGTCCAAAGAAGGGGAGAATGAAGAGAGAGAGAGAGAGAGAGAGAGAGAGAGAGAGAGAGAGAGAGAGAGAGAGAGAGAGAGAGAGAGAGAGAGAGAGAGAGAGAGAGAGTGAGAGAGAGAGAGAGAGAGAGAGAGAGAGAGAGAGAGAATGGAGAAGGACCCTAGCCATGAAGTCTCTAATAATGACACGGACTACAATGATGAGCAGTATCCTCCCACTGAGGATAGATATAAACAGTTAGAGGATAAACTGGACGCTATGGAGAGCTAGAGAATACCAGGGCTGGATTTTAAAGAGCTGGGATTGGTGTCTGGGGTAGTCATCCCACAAAAGTTTAAAGCTCTGGTTTTTGTGAAGTATGATGGGGTGTCTTGTCCCAAGCTTCATCTTCGTTCCTATGTGAGGAAGATTCAGCCTCACATTGCTGATAGGAACTTGTGGGGTCACTTCTTTCGAGACAGTCTGTCAGGGACTCAGCTTGAATGGTTCTACCAAATGGAGGGAACCAATGTCCGAAACTGAGAGGATTTGGCTGTTGCTTTTTATAAGCAGTATCAATACAATGCTGACCTTGCCCCTACTCGTACTCAACTCCAAAGTAT
The DNA here is from genome assembly GCA_948472305.1 of Vicia faba. Lineage (NCBI taxonomy): Eukaryota > Viridiplantae > Streptophyta > Magnoliopsida > Fabales > Fabaceae > Vicia > Vicia faba. The sequence goes on from OX451736.1 coordinate 1,142,025,014, forward strand.
ATCCATGAGTGCAGGTTAAGGCTTTAAGAACTATGCACAAAAGTGGAGAGATTTGGCTGGGAGAGTCTAACCCCCTTTGTTTTATAGGGAGTTGGTTGACATGTTTCTTGGGACATTGTCTGGTCCATTTTTCAATCACCTAATTGGTTGCTCCTCAGTTGGTTTTATCGAGCTGATATTAACGGGATAGAGGGTAGAAGCTGGGATCCGAAGTGGCAAGATCCAGAAAGACACCTCTTCGAGTTTAGTGAAGAATCCCTTCACGGGTAAGAAGGAGGTCAATGTCATTTATAATCCAAGAGGTCAGAACAGAGCTAAACGCCATCCAACGGTAGGTGCTGCGATGATATCTAGGCCCACGGCTACCCCATAATGCAACAATCAGCAAAGGGTAGAAAGACCGCAAAGGCAGTTTACTCGGATTAACATGACATTGATTGAGGTTCTACCCCATCTTCTAAGATCCAACTTGGAAAGCTTGAAAGAGGCTCCCAAGAATCCTAATACCACATCTCCTCGGTACAATCCAAACGCTCAGTGTGCATACCATTTTGAGAGTCCTGGCCACGATACAAATGACTGCTGGGCTTTGAGAAATAAAGTACAAGATCTGATTGAAGACAAGGAGATTGAGTTTGATGCTCCGGAAAAGGCCAATGTCATAACTGCTCCCATGCCTAAGCACAACCGTGGAGTTAATGCCATTGATACTAATCTGTTCGTTACCTCTGTTGATGAAGTTTCTACTCCTCTTATGACTGTTAAGAGAAATTTGTTGTTGGCCGGTTTATTTTCGGGTTGTGGTGAAGGTTTCCATATGTGTTCATCTCTGCCCACTGGATGCTATTTGCTGAAAGTAGGTGTTCAATGCCTGATGGACATCAGAGAAATTTTGTCCTAAAAGGCTTTAATTCTGACTGTTCCGCTTGAAGATGTTGCCATTATAACCATTTCCGGCAACCCTTCAACGGTCTCCTCTAAAAGACCTGTTAGGATTACACCTACTCCAAGAATCGCCCTGCTAATAATCACTTTTCTTGGTCCCGTACCATATTCCTCGAACGAATTTGTCCCATGGAATTATGGCGCCCATGTTTACTATCATGGCGTTAAACAAGATTTGAAGGCTAAAGAGGCTAATCTTGATGTCAGTAACATTGTCGGGACCAACAAGATTAACAGAAGTGGAAGGGTTTTCTCTCCCGAGATCTCCCCAAAGACTGTCACTAAGCCTGTTGTTATTTCATCTGATGTTCCTATCGGTACTTCCATGACTACTCCTGTTCTTACTCCAATTGTTACTCCTGTCGTCGAATCATCTGAGACTCGGGGCAAAGAAGCTGTAGGTGAGCCTTCCCAGGCGAAGGCACCTAGAAAAGTTTTCATGGAATCCTCTAAGCAAGAGATAGAGGAAATATTAAAAATAATCAAGAAGAGCGACTACAATGTAGTCGAGCAGCTGGGGCAGGCCCCCTCGAAGATATCAATATTGTCTCTTTTGCTATATTATGAGGCCCATGCAAAGGCTTTGATTGCATTCCTCAGGACTGCGCATGTGCCGCAAGAAACCTCAGCCGATCAATTCAAAGATTATGGTCAGTCTGACTGTTAACAATGGGCTGGGTTTTTCAGATGCCGACTTGACACCGAAAGGGAGGAAGCATAATAATGCTTTGCATGTCTCGATTGAATGAAAGGGAACTACTATGGCTCATGTATTGGTAGACACTGTATCTTCACTGATTGTTCTTCCTAAGAAGGCTCTCGATCGGCTAGATTGTGAAGGCTTGACCCTAAAGCCCAATAACATTGTGGTGAGGGCTTTTGACGGGTCGAAGAGAATGGTGCATGGGGAGGTGTACATCCCTGTCAAAGTGGGCTCTCAAACCTTTGAGTCCACCTTCTACGTGATGGACATCAGGCCATCATACTCTTGTTTGTTGGGTCGTCCTTGGATCCATGAAGCTGGGGCTGTTACTTCTACACTACATCAAATGCTGAAATATCCGGTGAAGGGGAAGATTGTCACAGTGCATGGTGAAGAGGAGTATATGGTGAGCCACCTGAACTCCTTTAGGTATGTGGAGATGGACGGGGAATTCATAGAGACTCCTTGTCAAAACTTTGAAGAGGCTCCCTAGACTTTGGCGTCAACCGAGACTATTACCAGCACCAAACCTCCTATGAAGATGGCTTCCCTCAAGGATGCCAGAGCAGTAGTTGAAGAAGGTGGGTGTACCAACTAGGGACAGTTCCCTGATTTTACTCACAAAATTGACAAATTTGGTTTGGGCTTTACTTCAGGGGCTCAAAGGGCTGTTCGACGCGCTCGGGTTGGAGGACCTCCCCCTATACATCAGCAATCGTAGAGTCAATGCTATCGAAGACAGTAAGGAAGATTCTGATATTGACAGCTGGATCTACCCGACTACCAACGGTGGACCGATTAATTGGACGGCCAAAGATTTTATATCAGTTTCTTTTATTCCGCAATAATTGTCTTACTTGTTTTCCGAGTTTGTAATAAACAATTTAAACTTCATGTCCTTGTGTCTTACCCGAGGCACAATGGTTCTATCCGTGAGGGTTATTATATTCCATTTCATATATCATCAATAAAACATTGGACGTTCTTTGCATACAAATTTCCCGCTCTCTATTTTTCTTTTCTGCTTTTACTTTATCAATACATATATGCTCTTACACACACTCACGTATCAAACTACAGATCCATATCCGCCCTGGATCCCATTGATAACAGTTCTGCTATTGTCAGTTATAAATTCGAAAATCCGATCAACCAAGCCGAGGATGAAGGCGAGGAAGATTGTGAGGTGCCTGGAGAACTTTCTAGACTGTTACAGCAGGAGGAGAGGGCTATACAGCCTCATGAAGAGCCAATTGAGATGATAAACTTGGGTACAAAGATGGACAGAAAGGAATTCAAGATCGTCGTAAATCTAGAGACTAACGTCAAACAATGGCTGATACAGATGTTGCACGACTATGTTGAGATCTTTGCCTGGTCATATGAAGACATGCCTGGTTTAGACACTGATATTGTGGTACATCATCTGCCGACTGTCATACCCCAAATTTTAACCTAAGATACCACCTCCCATCTGCATTATTACATAGCAAGTGTTCACAAGCAATTTGACCTATTTTTGCCATTTCTCGAGTCAGATTTCAAAAATTCATAACTTCTTCGAATTTCGACATTTTTTAGTGGTTCTTTTACATATGATTCTCCTTGACAACAACTACAACTTTCCTTTAGAAGTCAAGAGCTGATTATTTTTTGAAATGCCACAAAAGAATGAAAACGTTAGAAGTCGCTTTATGAATTTAATGAAATTTGATCATTTCTTGTCCAACCTTTACCAAATCGTGCATATCACAAATTTTTTCGTCTTTTATTTATCATTTTTGTCTTATTTGAAAAAAATCTAAAAAATATGTATTTTAGTTCATGTCACTTTTTACTATCGCATTATTAGAAAAATCACAAAAATATTTATAATTAGCATTATAGTATTTTAAATTTGCAATTCTTAATTCAAAAAAAAATATCAAAAATTATTATAGTTTTATTGGTTTCATTTAGATTTTTATTTTAGTATAGATTTTTATCCAAAAAATATCAAAAATATAGTTAATATCTTTTTCCTTTATTTTACATTTTTTGATTCTTTTTGGTCATTATAGTTTTAGCTTCTTTTAATCCAATATTGATTTTGATTTGATTCTAATTTTAATTCAATTTTTAAATTGAATTAATATTAAAATTAAAATAAAATTAATTTTGTTTGCATCTTATTTTTATTATTATTATTATTCTGCTTTATATTACTAACAAATTGCCTATAATGATACTATTATCTTTGTTTTACTGTTTTATGTCCAATAAAGTTGTGGTCCCAAAACCAGTTTTTTTTTGAACTTGCAAAACCAGTACATATCCCTAAACCTGCTATAATTTTGTTGCTGCCTATAGTCTGCCAAATCTGCATAAAACATGCCAAAAACAGCCCACAATCTTGTCATCTCCTGCATCAAATTCTCAAACGACGGAAGACTTCTCGCCTCCGGCTCCCTCGACAAAACCCTAATCATCTGGTCCTCCACTGCCACTTCTCAGTGATGAAGATGCTAACCACCTCCAAAATGTGAAGAATCTTGATGTTGGTGCCGTTGTTGAGTTTGTTGATCAATACGAAGAAAGCCTCAGCAAAAGAGCTTGTGTTTATGGATACGGCAATGAGAGAGGAATTAATCATCATACGAACCACAAGGAGAAGTATGACCGATGTTTTAGTGGTCCGAAGAGACCATGGAGTCAAGATTTCAAGAAAAGGGTTAATTCAATTTGTAATGGGAGAGATGTTAAGGGTTATTGGGAGAGGGATAAGTCTTCTGGTTCTAATGCTTGCAGTGTTTTTGGTTCCTAAAGTTCCACTTATTTACCAGTAAGATGAAGTAATCCGTGAGAGAGAGAAGTGCTTTTATCATTTTCTTAATTGTTTTATTATTGGAAACAGGTTCTGTTGGGAATCAATAAAAATAATATACTATCCCACTTCCCAACAACTAGCCGCAGCATCCTTCTCTTAGTACTCTAGGGTTCTCAAATCTTACTTATTTCTTTCCTCCAAACCGGGTAAACCCTTTGGGCCTTTTGGCCCAGTCCCACAATCAATATTCCTTATATTTTAATTAAAATGTAGTAATAACAGATAATTAGCTTAATTCAGTTGGCAAAACACATTACTAATAACCAAAGAGATACGAGTTCAACCCCTACTAGGACTTTTTTTTATTTTAGTTAGTTTAGAAATATTTGGACAAATTTAGAATTTTGATTTAGTTTTAGTTCAATTTAATAATTCAAGAATTTTAATGTAGTAACTTTAACTTTAATTTAGTTAGTAAACTTTAGAGTTTTAATTTAATTTAGATTTAGTTTAGAATTTTATTTGATTTAGAATTTTCATTTGATTTAGAATTAATTCAATAACTTTAGAATTTTATTTGATTTAGATTTAGTTTAGAAGTTTTAGAATTTTATTTGATTTAGATTTAGTTTAGTAACTTTGGAGTTTTTATTTGTTTTAGATTTAATTTACTAAATTTAAAATTTTAATTTAATTTAGATTTAACCTAGTAATTTTAGAATTATTTTTATAACCTTAGAATTTGTAGTTAGTAGAATTATCTTAGTAAATAATCTTAGAATTTTAATTTAGTTTAAATAACTTTTTTTTAGATAATTAGTTACATTCTCTATTATTTGTATTTAAATATCTCTGTCATTTCAATTTTTCAGTGTCTTTTGGTTATTAATCTGTTTAGTTAGATTTATTTTCCTGTGAATTTTCGAATGCTTATATTTTGATGTCCATTTTGTTTGCTCGATTTATTCCAAGGGAAAGAATTAAATTTATTGACTTCATGTCATTGAGCATCTGATACGATTGTGCGAGACCCTTTCATACATTTTACTTTTTGTTAAACTTAAGTTAAATCTCTAAAAAATCAAATTTTAAACTTACCCTCTTTTAAATCAAAACCTCGATATTAGGTCGTTGTATATTTAAATATCTCGTCCACACCCATTTTGACCAAACAAACCATTTTAACCAAACAAACAATTTTAACTAAAAAACAGATATTTCAAAAGGTTCTTATAGAATACTATAGATACATTGGGTGCTAATACCTTGCCATTGTATAACCAACCCCCGAACTCTAGACCTCTTTTCAAAAACGCCTTGTATTTTCATTACTTTTAAAGTATTATTTTACATTGCATATTTTAGGGTTTTATTTCGCTCTTTTCCCTTTTCCCTTGGAAATAATAAAGCGCGGTGGCGACTCTTGCTTTTGTGAGACGAATTAATTAATAGTTCGATCTCCGATTTACCCCGCTACATTTTTTATCGCTACAGAAATGGCGACTCTGCTGGGGAAAGATTGACCTCTTGCTGGTCCATCCCTAAGTGGGTTAAGCCTAGTTTGTTTTTATCTGTTTTATTATTATTTGATTTGTTTGATTATGTGTTTATATTGGGGTTGTTTGGGTTTTTTGCAAAGGACGAATCCTACACCCGGATTAAGTTATACTTAAGAATAGGACGGGCGGTATAGTCATGTTAACTTTGAGGGAGTAATCTCGAAGAAGGAGGCATGAAATCCTCCACTCAGTAGAAGGCCCTTTTGAACGTAGTATTTGTTTACCGAGTAATCGGGAAGACATTATTATTTTCGACCTGGGAGCCAGAGAAACTGAGAACCGTAGAACCCTAACTCATCTTGGCCTTTTAGGTGTAGCGCGGAGATTATAACGGAGTAATCCAGAAGTAATCGTTACACGATGCTACACTTGGACGAGTTTCTCTTGAGAATATTGCTAATTATTGAGTAATCAAGACGTTGGTAATATCCGAAGGAGGAATGTAGACTCTGGGAACTCTTAGAACCTTGTCTTACAGGTGTGATTAAACCGTAGTACATACCTTGGGGTGGGCTTTACCTTTGACTCCATGCTCGAAACGTTGAACCTTTGAACCCCATATTTGTGAACTTATGTGTAACTGTTGCATTATCATTCATCCATACATCCATAAACATTTTTTTGTAAAAAACTTGTTTTTCAAGGAACTTAAGAATGATTTTTGCGGACATCTCAGGTACTATTATTATGGAATTTGGAAGGAGAAACACTCGAAGTTTTAGTTTTAAGCAGCCCGAGATTGAAGAACTGAAGAGTTTAATTCCTAAGATCAAGAACCCGACGGATTTTAAGAAAAAGTATGGGTCCATTATACCTCTCATGAAGCACAAGATGAAAGAAGGCATCCTTGGTACGTTGGTCCAATTTTACGATCCTTTGTACCGATGCTTCACCTTTCCGGATTACCAGTTAATGCCCACCTTAGAAGAGTACTCCTACATACTTGGTTTGCAGATCACCGACTGTGTTCCTTTTTCTGGCTTAGAAGAGGAACCCAAATCTCACGAGATAGCGACCATCACCCACTTGAAGAAGTCAGAGATAGAGGAGAACATGACTACAAAAGGGGGAATCTGAGGCTTGTCTGCGCAGTTTTTGTTGAGGAAAGCTCGTCATTTCGCTAAGATAAAAGATACTATTGCCTTTGAAGACGTCTTTGCTTTACTCGCTTATGGTCTATTCTTGTTCCCTAACGTTGATAAGTTTGTGGATATCAATGCCATTAGAATTTTCTTGATTGGAAATCCGGTCCCTACGCTGCTAGGAGATACCTACTACTCCATCCATCTTCGAAACTCTTATCAAGGAGGGATGATTATTTGTTGTGCACAGTTGCTGTATCAGTGGTATGTTTCTCATCTACCTAATTCTGATGTTTTCTGGGATCTCGAGAAGGAGCCGCGATGGGCGCCAAAAATTATGGCTCTCACTCATTTCGACATTGATTGGTATAATCGAGTTTACCATGACGTGAAGATCATTGATAGCTGTGGTGCTTTTCCTAACGTGCCTCTTCTTGGTACGAAAGGTGGAATTAACTATAATCCTGTTCTCGTGCGCCGTCAGTTTGGATACCCGATGAGGGACAAGCCAAACAACATCCATGTGAGTGGTTTCTTTCTACAAGAAGGACAAGATCACCAGGCAGCTAAGAGGGAGATCGAAGGAGCTTGGCGCCACATCCATAGGAAAGGGAGAGACGTGTTAGGACATAGGGGTGCCGTTTCTTTGGAGCCTTACCTACAATGGGTCCGTGCTAGGGCTTGTGCTCTCAAGATGCCCTATAAACCTGAGAAACCTTTATTCCCTACTATTGCATCATCATCTGTTGATATCCCTATCGAGAATATGGGAGAATACCAAGGAAATCTGGCTAGGATGAAGTCCGAGAGAGATGCTTGGAAAGAAAAGTATAATATGTCTGAATATGAGAATCGGGTCCTGGCTCGACAACTAAAGGAAAAGGAGGATTTGCTATTTATTCAAGACGGCTGGTTCATTGATCATGATGAGAAGCTTCGTCAAAAGGATGCTTTACTGAAGAAGTATGCTAGTGAAAGGAAGAGAAAGAAGGAAGGTTCGGTAAGCGTTGCTCTCGTTCCTAATCCACAAAAGGAAATCATTGATCAACTGGTAGCTGAGAAGAAAGAGATGGAAGACTTTTATGAAGAGAAGATCAGGAAGCTCCAGTTACATTTGGCATCTGGTCCTTCATCTGATGATTCTGAGTGATCTTTAGTTCTTAGTTTTATTTTACTGATGTCATTTTGTAAAACTCTGTAAAAGGGCTTCATGTTCCGAAGTTGTAATTTACTGCTTTTATTATGGGCTTCATGTTCCAAAGTTGTAATTTACTGCTTTTATTATTGGGTTGTTGTCCCAAAGTTGTAATTTATTGTTTTGTTGTTCCAAAGTTGTAAGTTGTAATTTACCGCTTTTGATTAATGAAATGAGTTTTTGTTGTTCCAAATTCCTTTACCATTGACATGTGCAAAATTATTTAAGTTCCTTGAAAAACTATCAAAATGAATTATCATTTGCATCACATATCATGCATCATCCAGCATTCCACTTCACATGTTTTCTAGAGTCTTATCCTTGTTTCTTTTTCCACTTTGATAGATTGTCAAGCTGTCTCATCGGTACGATACCCGAGCCAACCGTCAGAGGAAGATGGAAGATCTAGAACAGGAAAACCACGAGCTTCGTGAGGAGGTCGCTACCCTTCGTGTCGGGATGGAAAAGTTAATTGCGCTAGTGGAAAGTTTGATGGCTGCTCAGAATCAGCCATCGACTGCATCTGCTGAGATTCAAACTTCAACTACTGTGGTTTCTGAGTTTGTCACTGTTCCAACATCTGTGACTCAAATCAACTCTTCGCTTCAACATCAGATGCCAAAAGGTTTTCCATGGGGAATGCCTTATAAATTTGTGCCAGAAGGGTATCAGCCTGTCGTACAGCCTTTGGTTCAACCTACTATGTCTTTTCCTCAACCAGAGACAACTACTATGCCGCCTGTAATCCCGTCTGTGGCACCTTTCCCTCAACCAGTGATGACAAATGTCGCTCATGTGGTTCATTCTATGCCATACATGAATGAACCTGCTTATCATGCTGAGCCTGCTGAAAGTCTGGGTCTTTTCGATAGAATGGAGGAATTTCAAGACCAGTTTCAAGAGATGCAGAGGGAGATCAGAGCGTTAAAGGGGAAAGATTTGTTTGGAAAGAATGCTCATGACCTGTGTTTAGTTCCAAATGTAAAGATTCCAGCCAAATTCAAAGTGCCGGACTTTGAAAGGTATAAAGGTGATTCGTGTCCGCGGAGTCATTTAATTATGTATGTGAGAAAGATGTCTACATATTCTGATGATCATAACTTATTAGTTCACTACTTTCAAGACAGTTTGACTGGTGCCGCTCTAAAGTGGTATATGGGTTTGGACAGCACTCGGATCTGTAATTTCAACGATCTTAGTGAAGCTTTTGTTCGCCAGTATAAGTACAACGTCGACATGGCGCCAGACAGAGATCAACTCCGGGCGATGTCCCAGAGAGACAGAGAGTCCTTTAAAGAATATGCCCATAGGTGGCGCGAGATTGCTGCTCATATTTACCCCCCTCTTGAGGAGAAAGAGATGACAAAGATATTCCTGAAGACTTTAGGTTCCTTTTATTATGAAAGAATGATTGCCAGCGCACCCAGTGACTTCACCGAGATGGTAAGTATGGGCATGCGGTTGGAAGAAGGGATTCGTGAGGGACGTTTGGTTAAGGAAGGAAGTCCGTCTAGCAGTATCAAGAAGTTTGGAAGTGTTTTCCCTAAAAGGAAAGAACAAGATGTCAGTGTAATTTTCCCCGGGAGACCAAGGAGAGGCTATTCACATGTTGCGGCAGTCACTCCGGCTGTCCGCCCAACATTGGTGACCCCAACTCATCAAACCCCACCAATTCAGCAACGGCCATTTCAACAGCAGCCTCGACAACAGGCTTATCAATTTAATAACCAGAATCGTTCACCAAGGAAACCGCAATTTAATGCCATTTCCATGACTTACACTGAGTTGTTCCCCGCTCTGATCAGAAAAAACCTCATAACGATGAAGCCTCCTCCCGTCGCACCAAATAGTACTTCTCCGTGGTACAAGGCAGATCCGTTTTGTGAATATCATCAAGGGTCACTGGGGCACAACATTGAAAATTGTTTTGCTTTAAAGGCGGACGTGCAGAGGTTGATTAAGAACGATATCTTGTCTTTCGAGGATGTTAACCCAAATGTTAGAGATAATCCTTTGCCTCGACATGGGGCAGCATCAGTGAATATGGTGGAAGGTTGTCCAGGAAAGTTTCGAGTTTTTCAAGTTGAACACATAAGAGATTCGTTGATCAGGTTACATCAGAGCTTAAGAAGACTTGCCTTTTTTAGGCATCAACATGATTATGATGTTTGTGAATTTTGTTCAAGAGAGGTTGATTGCCCTATTGTGAATGAGGATATTCAAAAATTGTTAGACCAGAGGGTTATCACTATTACACATGATAGAGATCTAGTTAATGAAGTGAATGTTATAATACCGCAATTCAACTTTCCTGAACCAATAGAGATCATTTACGACAGTCAGACTGCACCTGTTGCTCCTTTGATCATTTATCCACCTGGTCCTATGCCTTACAACTCAGACCAAGCTATACCGTATAAGTATAATGCCACAATTATTGAGAATGGGGTAGAAGTCCCTATACCAACAATGCCATCTTTTATTAACATCGCTGATGTGAGTAGAGTTACGAGAAGCGGACGTGTCTTTGCAGCAGTACCTTTGAAGAGACCAGAAGTTCAAGTCAGGAGGCCCATACCGGCAGAAACTCCAGCTAGAAATGTTGAACCAAGGGTTGAGATAGGCCGATCCAATGAACCTATCCCACATCCCGATGATGATAAGATTCTGAAGCTCATCAAGAGAAGTGAATACAAGATTGTGGACCAACTATTGCAAACTCCTTCCAAGATTTCTTTGCTTGCTTTACTGAGAGATTCTGGTGCCCATAGAGAAGCTTTGATGAAGGTCTTGGACCAGGCATTCGTGGATCATGATGTGACGGTTGACCAATTTGATGGAATTGTGGGAAATATTACTTCGTGTAACAATCTTGGTTTCAGTGATGAAGAGCTTCCGGAGGAGGGAAGGAACCATAATATGGCTTTGCATATCTCAATAAGTTGTGGAAATGATACTTTATCAAGTGTGTTGGTAGATATAGGTTCGTCGTTAAATGTAATGCCCAAAACTACATTATCTCGACTCTCATATCAAGGTGCTCCCATGAGACCTAGTGGGGTAATTGTCAAAGCGTTTGATGGTTCTAGGAAGACTGTCATTGGTGAAGTGGATCTTCCTATAATAATTGGTCCTCATACTTTTCAGATCACTTTTCAAGTAATGGATATTCGTGCCGCCTACAGTTGCCTGTTGGGTCGTCCATGGATCCATGATGCAGGGGCAGTCACTTCCACGCTCCATCAAAGATTGAAGTTTGTAAGGCATGGAAAGCTGGTAATGATTGGTGGAGAGCAGGCTATGGTGGTAAGCCATTTGTCATCTTTCTCTTTTATTGATGCTGATGAGGATGTTGGAACCCAATTTCAAGCTCTATTTGTTGCTAATAATGAAGTGAAGAAGCAAGGGACATCTATTTCTTCTTTTAAGGATGCGCGACGAGTGGTTGAAAGTGGTTCGGCTGAAGGTTGGGGCCAGGTGTTGACTTTGCCCGAGAACAAGTCTGGAGAAGGTCTTGGTTTTCATCCCGTGTCTACAAGAGTCAAGCAGGAAATAGTTACTCGTCCGATACAAGAAGTTTTCCGAAGCGCAGGTTTTATCCATCTGACTCCTCCTGAAGTTGATGCTATAATAGGAGACGATTCTGAAGAGGATTTACCTGATTTTGTAACGCATGGAGTGGTTTGCCAGAACTGGATTGCTGTTGATGTTCCTGTTGTGATGCACATTTCTGAGTAATGTTTTGTTTTATTTTTAAAAAAAAAATTCGCTCTGCCCAAGGCGAAAAGTATTTGTGTCGGGCTATGTTGAAAATAAATCCTTTTGCTCTGTCCAAGGCAAAAGAGAAAATGTCTGGGCTCTTTGTTTCAAGTATTGCCCCTCATGAATAAAAATGTTATTTTGTCCACTATTGTTTTATTGTTTTCACTTTTTCTGGGAAATAGTAATGAAAATTAATTGGTAGTAATAGGAAAATATAATAACTTTTTGTTTTATTTGTACAAATCGATTTCTAAAATAAAGCATAATCATATGTGCAGATTAATCCATGACTTAACCATTGAAAACAATGATCCTATGCCCCCTCCAAACTTTGAATTCCCTGTGTTCGGAGCCGAAGAAGAGGATAGCGAAGAAGTTCCTGATGAAATTTCCCGTTTGCTTGAGCACGATGAAAAGACTATTCAGCCGTTTGAATAACCTATAGAGATGATCAATTTGGGTGATGAAGAAGATAAAAAGGAAGTCAAGGTCGGAGCATTGCTTATCCCAGAGGTCAAAGAGAAAATGTTGGAGCTTCTCAAAGAGTAGGTTGATGTGTTTGCTTGGTCCTACCAAGATATGCCAGGTTTGGACAACAATATTGTGGAGCATCGTTTACCGTTGAGACCTGAATGTCTGCCGATTAAGCAGAAGTTGAGAAGGACTCGTCCCGATATGGCTGACAAGATCAAAGAAGAAGTTCAAAAACAAATTAATGCAGGTTTCCTTGTTACATCAGTCTATCCTCAATGGTTAGCCAATATAGTGCCTGTTGCTAAGAAAGATGGCAAAGTTTGAATGTGTGTAGACTATAGAGATCTGAATAGAGCTAGCCTAAAGGATGACTTCCCATTACCGCACATTGACGTATTGGTCGACAGTACCGCAAAGTTCAAAGTATTTTCTTTCATGGATGGTTTCTCTGGTTACAATCAAATCAAGATGGCACCAGAAGATATGGAGAAGACAGCTTTCATTACACCTTGGGGAACATTTTCTTATCGGGTTATGCCGTTTGGTTTGAGGAATGCTGGTGCAACATACCAAAGGGCCATGACTGCTTTGTTCCATGATATGATGCATAAAGAGATAGAAGTGTATGTAGATGACATGATTTCCAAATCACAAACTGAAGAATATCATTTGGAACATTTATTGAAGTTATTCCAGCATTTTAGAAAGTATAAACTCCGTCTGAATCCCAACAAGTGCACTTTTGGTGTTCGTTCTGGAAGACTTATAGGTTTCATTGTCAGTCAGAAAGGTATTGATGTAGATCCTGATAAAGTCAAAGCTATTCGGGAAATGCCCGCACCCAAGACGGAAAAACAAGTAAGAGGATTCCTTGGGAGACTGAACTATATTTCTAGATTTATATCTCATATGACTGCTACCTGTGGGCCGATTTTCAAGCTTCTCAGAAAGAACCAAGGATGTGTGTGGACAGAAGATTGTCAGAGAGCTTTTGATAGCATCAAAGAATATTTACTTGAACCTCCCATATTGATTCCTCCAGTGGAAGGAAGACCTTTGATTATTTACCTGACTATATTGGAAGATTCCATGGGATGTGTGCTTGGTCAACAGGATGAGACTGGAAGAAAGGAACATGCCGTATATTATCTGAGTAAGAAATTCACAGACTGTGAGTCTCGATACTCAATGCTTGAGAAAACCTGTTGTGCTTTAGCTTGGGCTGCTCGCCGTCTGCGCCAGTATATGATTAACCACACCACTTGGTTGATCTCCAAAATGGATCCGATCAAGTATATCTTTGAGAAGCCCGCCTTATCTGGAAGAATAGCCCGTTGGCAGATGTTGTTATCCGAATATGACATTGAGTATCACACTCAGAAAGCAATCAAAGGGAGTATTTTAGCCGACCATTTGGCTCACCAACCAATTGACGATTATCAATCCATCAAGTTTGATTTCCCAGATGAAGATGTTATGTACTTGAAAGCTAAAGATTGTGAAGAGCCATTACCTGAAGAAAGACCTGATCCCGAATCCCATTGGGGTTTAATATTTGACGGAGCTGTGAACTCTTATGGAAATGGAATTGGGGCAATCATCGTCACTCCCCGAGGTACTCATATCCCGTTCACGGCGAGATTGAAGTTTGACTGCACGAACAACATGGCTGAATATGAGGCATGTATTATGGGTCTCGAAGAAGCAGTGGATCTAAGGATTAAGATTCTTGATATTTACGGAGATTTGGCATTGGTAATTAATCAAATCAAAGGAGAATGGGAGACTCGTCATCCTGGTTTGATCCCTTACAGAGACTATGCTAGAAGATTGTTAGCTTTCTTCAACAAAGTGGAATTACATCATATCCCTAAAGATGAAAACCAAATGGCTGATGCTTTAGCTACTTTGTCTTTAATGTTTCAAGTGAATGGTTGGAACGATGTGCCTACAATCCGGGTTATGCGCCTCGACAGACCTGCTCAAGTGTTCTCAGTAGAAGAGGTCACCGACGACAAACCGTGGTTCTATGACATTAAACGTGTTCTTCAAACTCAAGAGTACCCGCCTGGGGCATCCAATAAAGATAGGAAGACGTTGAGAAGATTAGCAAGCAGTTTCTTCCTCAATGAAGAAGTATTGTATAAGAGGAATTACGACATGGTCTTGCTCAAATGTGTAGACGGACATGAAGCAGACATGCTGATGCAAGAAGTACATGAAGGATCCTTTGGCACTCATGCCAACGGACATGCGATGGCTAAAAAGATGTTGAGAGCTGGTTACTATTGGATGACAATGGAATCTAATTGCTGCAAATATGTGAAGAAATGTCATAAATGCCATATTTTTGCGGACAAGATACATGTGCCACCGACCCTCCTCAACGTTATCTCTTCACCTTGGCCTTTCTCTATGTGGGGCATTGATATGATTGGAATGATTGAACCCAAAGCTTCAAATGGTCATCATTTCATCTTAGTAGCGATCGATTATCTTACTAAATGGGTGGAAGCAGCATCTTATGCTAATGTAACCAGACAGGTGGTAGTCAGATTTATCAAGAATCAAATCATTTGTCGATACGGTATCCCGAGCAAGATCATCACTGATAATGGTTCGAATTTGAATAACAAGATGATGAGAGAGCTTTGTGAAGAGTTCAAGATCGAACATCATAATTCTTCTCCTTACAGGACGAAGATGAATGGGGATGTTGAAGCTGCTAACAAGAACATCAAAAAGATTGTCCAGAAGATGGTGGTAACTTATAAAGATTGGCATGAAATGCTTCCGTTTGCTCTGCATTGATACCGTACTTCAGTTCGAACTTCCACAGGCGCAACCCCATTTTCCCTAGTTTATGGTATGGAAGCAGTACTCCTCGTGGAGGTTGAGATTCCGTCTATGAGAGTGTTGATGGAAGCTAAACTTTCTGAGGCTGAATGGTGTCAAAATAGATATGATCAGTTGAATTTAATTGAAGAAAAGAGATTGACAGCATTGTGTCACGGTCAATTATATCAGCAGAGAATGAAGAAGGCTTTTGATAAGAAGGTTCGACCACGCGAGTTCAGAGAAGGTGACCTTGTGCTCAAAAAGATATTATCTTTCCAACCTGATTCTAGGGGCAAGTGGGCTCCGAATTATGAAGGACCGTATGTCGTTAAGAAAGTTTTCTCTGGAGGTGCCATGATTCTCACAAATATGGACGGTGAAGAGCTCCCGCGCTCCATGAACGCCGATGCAGTCAAGAAATATTTCGCTTAGGTTTGAGTTGACAGTTTGCTAAGTTGAAAACCCGAAGGGGCGGCTTAGGTATGCTTTTGGTCAAACCAGTCTTGGCATTTGAGCACATTTCGGAATTCGAAGTTGTTAGGGAGAATACTGATCATTGTCTTTGTGTAACCTTTTTTCTTTCATGTACTATTTCCCAAACTTTTGTAAACCGTTGGAGTCGCGTTGTTAGCGAACTACCATCTTATTAATGAAATTTGAGCATTTACCTTTTGTGGGCAAAATTTTAATTTTACGGCAATATTTGAAACAAAGTTATTTAAAGTATTCCTATTTTTAATGTGTCGTTGAATAATGAAAGGAATATTAACAATTGTTCCGAGGATGGTCAAGCCATGAAATGCAAAACAATACAGTAATTTATCCTTGCATGATGAACATGTTTTCTTTCAAAATCGTCATGAGGTGTTGGTTGTGTAAACTTGCGTTTCTCGTGGTACTAAGCTTGGTGACTCCCCAGCATTTCCAGTTAAGCTTTGTTTCAGTTATCTTTATTTGAGCAGATTTCTGAAGTGTGGTACGTTTTGTATCATGCCAGTGGTCTATTGGTATTAGAAGATTGGATTTGAATACTTTTCTCCTTAGAAGACTTGAGCCTTGTAGCGTGATACGCTCTGACGTTGCTTTGTGGTTCCAGTTCCAGTTATTTTTTGTCTTTTTAAGATTGGCCGAGTATCTATTATTTCGTGACATCTTATCGTCTTCAAGATATTCCATCTGTTTGTTTTGTCAGCCTAACATTCATTTACTCATTTACCCTTATATCACGCATGCATATTCACATTTGTCGTTGATTTTGGGTTGTATACTTTGTTTATTCAAACAGCGTACATGTTTCTTTCCAAGTAGAATGTTAACTTAGGCAGAAAATGTGCTTCCTTTCTAAATTCCCCAACTGAGCTAATCCTCGTAGATGAATTTTTGATTTAGCCTTCCTTGTCCATTTCTGGATAGGATGAATCCCCAATTAAGTTATTTTCTCATTGGGTGGAGTCTTGTTTGACTGTCTTCTCTCTGGTTTATTCCTGGAGGGAGTTTTTTTTGTCTCTTGCATAGGCTATCTCGTGGTTTTCTCCAAGCTAAACAACCTAGATGAATGGTGCATTTATTTTGCGCATTTAAGTATTTGACCTCCTTAGGAAGGATCTATTCATGATTCCCTTTGAAAAAGAATTTTATTCTCTGGCAGTGCTATCGCAACTTTCTTCTGAAATATTTTTGGAAAACGGCAAGCGGCAGTCTCTTCATGAGCAACTTGTACGTTATAGACATCGTTAGAAAACGACAAGCGGCGGTCTCTTCATGAGCAACTTGTGCGTTATTATTATTTTTGGAAAACGGCAAGTGGCGGTCTCTTCATGAGCAACTTGTACGTTATTATTTTTTGGAAAAACGGCAAGCGGCGGCCTCTTCATGAGCAACTTGCGCGTTATTGATATTTTTGGAAGACAGCAAGTGGCGGCTTCTTTATTTGAGCAGCTTGTATGTCATAGTATTTTTGGAAGACAGCAAGTGGCGGCTTCTTTATTTAAGCAGCTTGTATGTCATAGTATTTTTGGAAGACAGCAAGTGGCGGCTTCTTTATTTGAGCAGCTTGTCTGTCATAGTATTTTTGGAAAACGGCAAGCGGCGGCCTCTTCATGAGCAACTTGCGCATTATTGATATTTTTGGAAGACAGCAAGTGGCGGCTTCTTTATTTGAGCAGCTTGTATGTCATAGTATTTTTGGAAGACAGCAAATGGCGGCTTCTTTATTTGAGCAGCTTGTATGTCATAGTATTTTTGGAAGACAACAAGTGGCAGCTTCTTTATTTGAGCAACTTGTATGTCATAGTATTTTTGGAAGACAGCAAGTGGCAGCTTCTTTATTTGAGCAGCTTGTATGTCATAGTATTTTTGGAAGACGGAAAGTGGCAGCTTCTTTATTTGAGCAACTTGTATGTCATAGTATTTTTGGAAGACAGCAAGTGGCAGCTTCTTTATTTGAGCAGCTTGTGTATCTACAACCGTATTATTATTTCAGCATTAATTGGTATATCTCCGGAAATCTCGCAGAGAAGTTTGTTATAAATCTTTACCTTCAGAAGTCGGTAATCCATTATCAGCAAATTTGGTACATCTTTTGTCTATCTTTGACCTTGAGTTGTGAACTCACTGTTATTTTGGGTCAATAATCTGTTTTTGTGGCCTATGCAAGATGCCTTCTTTGTTAGGGTCAGAGGTCGTATTCTCTCAAATTTTTATTCGCCGTCAAGAGTCTATCATTTGAAGTCGATGGCTCATTTCCCCAATAGTGTATAATCTATGTTCCTGTGTTTTGTTGGTGTTTGGTTTCTCCAGCATTATCTTGTCTCATACAATATCATTCTCTGTGAATTTAAATACTACATTCATATCACAAACCTAATGGCGGTATCTTAGGGAAAAAATTGTGTATTATGTATTTAAGTACCTTCAATCTCGTCGAGACGAAGATTTTAATCTTCATATCTCCGAATAGAAGAAACTTAAATAGGGGCAGCTTTCATACCCCAAATTTTGACCTAAGATACCACCTCCCATCTGCATTATTACATAGCAAGTGTTCACAAGCAATTTGACCTATTTTTGCCATTTCTCGAGTCAGATTTCAAAAATTCATAACTTCTTCGAATTTCGACATTTTTTTAGTGGTTCTTTTACATATGATTCTCCTTGACAACAACTACAACTTTCCTTTAGAAGTCAAGAGCTGATTATTTTTTGAAATGCCACAAAAGAATGAAAACGTTAGAAGTCGCTTTATGAATTTAATGAAATTTGATCATGTCTTGTCCAAGATTTACCAAATCGTGCATATCACAAATTTTTTCGTCTTTTATTTATCATTTTTGTCTTATTTGAAAAAAATCTAAAAAATATGTATTTTAGTTCATGTCACTTTTTACTATCGCATTATTAGAAAAATCACAAAAATATTTATAATTAGCATTATAGTATTTTAAATTCGCAATTCTTAATTCAAAAAAAATATCAAAAATTATTATAGTTTTATTGGTTTCATTTAGATTTTTATTTTAGTATAGATTTTAATGCAAAAAATATCAAAAATATAGTTAATATCTTTTTCCTTTATTTTACATTTTTTGATTCTTTTTGGTCATTATAGTTTTAGCTTCTTTTAATCCAATATTGATTTTGATTTGATTCTAATTTTAATTCAATTTTTAAATTGAATTAATATTAAAATAAAATTAATTTTGTTTGCATCTTATTTTTATTATTATTATTATTCTGCTTTATATTACTAACAAATTGCCTATAATGATACTATTATCTTTGTTTTACTGTTTTATGTCCAATAAAGTTGTGGTCCCAAAACCAGTTTTTTTTTTAACTTGCAAAACCAGTACATATCCCTAAACCTGCTATAATTTTGTTGTTGCCTATAGTCTGCCAAATCTGCATAAAACATGCCAAAATCTTGTCATCTCCTGCATCAAATTCTCCAACGACGGAAGACTTCACGCCTCCGGCTCCCTCGACAAAACCCTAATCATCTGGTCCTCCACTGCCACTTCTCAGTGATGAAGATGCTAACCACCTCCAAAATGTGAAGAATCTTGATGTTGGTGCCGTTGTTGAGTTTGTTGATCAATACGAAGAAAGGCTCAGCAAAAGAGCTTGTGTTTATGGATACGGCAATGAGAGAGGAATTAATCATCATACGAACCGCAAGGAGAAGTATGACCGATGTTTTAGTGGTCCGAAGAGACCATGGAGTCAGGATTTCAAGAAAAGGGTTAATTCTATTTGTAATGAGAGAGATGTTAAGGGTTATTGGGAGAGGGATAAGTCTTCTGGTTCTAATGCTTGCAGTGTTTTTGGTTCCTAAAGTTCCACTTATTTACCAGTAAGATGAAGTAATTCGTGAGAGAGAGGAGTGCTTTTATCATTTTCTTAATTGTTTTATTATTGGAATCGGGTTCTGTTGGGAATCAATAATAATAATATACTATCCCACTTCCCAACAACTAGCCGCAGCGTCCTTCTCTTAGTACTCTAGGGTTCTCAAATCTTACTTATTTCTTTCCTCCAAACCGGGTAAACCCTTTGGGCCTTTTGGCCCAATCCCACAATCAATATTCCTTATATTTTAATTAAAATGTAGTAATAACAGATAATTAGCTTAATTCAGTTGGCAAAACACATTACTAATAACCAAAGAGATACGAGTTCAACCCCTACTATGACTTTTTTTTTAGTTAGTTTAGAAATATTTGGACAAATTTAGAATTTTGATTTAGTTTGGGTTCAATTTAATAATTCAAGAATTTTAATTTAGTAACTTTAAAAAATATATAATTGATTAGATTTAATATTAGGTTGATTAGTTTAATCATATAAAATTACAAATATTTTTTTTAATTAGAAATAATTAGTTTAAATTTAGAACTATTGTAGTAACTTTAACTTTAATTTAGTTAGTAAACTTTAGAGTTTTAATTTAATTTAGATTTAGTTTAGAATTTTATTTGATTTAGAATTTTCATTTGATTTAGAATTAATTCAATAACTTTAGAATTTTATTTGATTTAGATTTAGTTTAGTAGTTTTAGAATTTTATTTGATTTAGATTTAGTTTAGTAACTTTGGAGTTTTTATTTGTTTTAGATTTAATTTACTAAATTTAAAATTTTAATTTAATTTAGATTTAACCTAGTAATTTTAGAATTATTTTTATAACCTTAGAATTTGTAGTTAGTAGAATTATCTTAGTAAATAATCTTAGAATTTTAATTTAGTTTAAATAACTTTTTTTTAGATAATTAGTTACATTCTCTATTATTTGTATTTAAATATCTCTGTCATTTCAATTTTTCAGTGTCTTTTGGTTATTAATCTGTTTAGTTAGATTTATTTTCCTGTGAATTTTCGAATGCTTATATTTTGATGTCCATTTTGTTCGCTCGATTTATTCCAAGGGAAAGAATTAAATTTATTGACTTCATGTCATTGAGCATCTGATACGATTGTGCGAGACCATTTCATACATTTTACTTTTTGTTAAACTTAAGTTAAATCTCTAAAAAATCAAATTTTAAACTTACCCTCTTTTAAATCAAAATGTCGATATTAGATCGTTGTATTTTTAAAAATCTCGTCCACACCCATTTTGACCAAACAAACCATTTTAACCAAACAAACAATTTTAACCAAAAAACAGATATTTCAAAAGGTTCTTATAAAATACTATAGATACATTGGGTGCTAATACCTTCCCATTGTATAACCAACCCCCGAACTCTAGACCTCTTTTCAAAAACGCCTTGTATTTTCATTACTTTTAAAGTATTATTTTACATTGCATATTTTAGGGTTTTATTTCGCTCTTTTCCCTTTTCCCTTGGAAATAATAAAGCGCGGTGGCGACTCTTGCTTTTGTGAGACGAATTAATTAATAGTTCGATCTCCGATTTACCCCGCTACATTTTTTATCGCTACACCGACTAAAGAAGATTGTCCTTCGGTCAAGAAAAAGGTCCACCGCATGCATCCTGAAATGTCAGAGAAGATCAAGGTAGAGGTCATGAAGCAGTTCGACATAGGGTTCTTAGCTGTCACCTCCTACCCGCAGGGGGTTCCTAATGTCGTTCTGGTGCCAAAGAAGGACGGTAAGGTACGAATGTATGTGGACTACATAGACCTGAATAGGGCAAGCCCCAAGGATGATTTCCCTCTTCCCCATATTGATGTTCTGATTGATAACACCGCACATCACAAAATCTTCTCCTTCATGGATGGTTTCTCTGGCTACAACCAGATCAAGATGGCTTATGAAGACATGGAGAAGACAACCTTTGTCACATAGTGAGCACCTTCTGTTACAAGGTGATGCCTTTTAAGTTGAAGAACACTGGGGAAACTTATCAGCGAGCCATGTTCTCTTTGTTCCATGATATGATTCACCATGAGATCGAGGTTTATGTTGATGACATTATAGCCAGATCCCAAACCAAAGAGGAGCACCTTGACCACCTACAAAAGTTGTTCGACAGGTTGAAGACATACAAGCTGAGGTTGAATCCGAACAAGTGCACCTTCGGGGTAAGGTCTGGTAATCTTCCGGGTTTCATTGTCAGTGACAAAGGTATTCAGGTAGACCCTACAAAGGTAAACGCCATACAAGAGATGCTGGCTCCCCGTATCGAGAAGGAAGTTAAAGGTTTCTTGGGATGCCAGAATTATATTTCCAGGTTCATTTCACATAGGACTGCTACTTGTGAGCCCATCTTCAAGCTTTTGAAGAAAGATCAAGTGGTAAAGTGGAATGACGAATGTCAGACTGCTTTCGAAAGGATCAAAGAACACCTTCAAGAACCACCAATTTTGATGCCTCCGGTTGAAGGAAGACCTTTGATATTATACTTAATAGTGCTAGACAATTCAATGGGGTGTGTGTTGGGGCAGCATGACGAGTCTGGTCGAAAAGAGCATGCAATATACTACCTTAGCAAAAAGTTTACCAACTGTAAGACAAGATACTCACTGCTCGAGAAAACTTGTTGCACTTTGGCATGAGCTGCTCACCGAATAAGACAGTATATGCTGACCCACACTACTCTGTTGATATCTAAGATGGATCCAATCAAATACATCTTCGAGAAGCCCGCACTCTCCGAAATAATAGCGAGATGGCAGATGATCTTAACCGAATACGATATACAATATACAACCCAAAAATCAATCAAGGGAAGTGTATTGGCTGATCATTTGGCTCAACGGGCCGTGGATGACTACCAATCCATAAATTTTGAGTTCCCGGATGAGAATATTATGCTAGTGACTGATTATGAAGAACTTGGACCGAATGAAGGACCTGAGGAAGGATCCTGATGGACTATGGTTTTTGACGGAGCCTCGAACCGCTCGGTAATGGCATTGGCACCGTAATCATATCACCTGAGGGCTATAATACTCCTTTCACTGCCCGACTATGTTTCAACTGCACTAACAATATGGCGGAGTATGAAGCCTGCATCATGGGTCTCAAAGCCGCTATCAACCTCAGGATCAAGTTCTTAAATGTCTTCGGGGATTCAACTTTGGTAATAAGCCAGATCAAAGGCGAATAGGATACGAAGCATCTGAATCTCATCCCGTACAAAGAGCACATACTGACATTACTCCACACTTTGAGGAGGTAACCTTTGAACATTTCCCACGAGAGGAGAATCAATTAGCAGACGCGCTATCCACCATGTCTTCTATGTTCAAAGTCTGGTGGGACAACGAAGCTCCCTGAATCACCATTGAAAGGTTGGATGAACCAGCGCACTACTGTGAGATTGATATTGAAGAGGTAGCAGACAAACAGTGGTTTCATGAAGTAAAAAGGTATCTCGAGGCTCAAGAATATCCCGAAGGGGCATCTGTCAACAATAAGAAATTTCTGAGAAGGTTCATTGGGAAATTCTTCCTCAGTAATAGAATCCTCTACAAGCGCAATCATGACTTTACCTTACTACGGTGTGTAGCAAAGCAGAGAGGATTATGACAGATCTACATGAAGGTACCTTTATAACCCATTCAAGTGGACATACCATGGCTAAGAAGATCCTACGGGAAGGATATTACTGGTCCACTTTTGAAGCAGATTGTTATCAACACTCCTGAACCTGTCATAAGTGCCAAATCTATGCTGATAAAGTGCATGTGCCTCCGGTTCCTTTGAACGTCTTGATGGCTCCTTGGCCCTTTGCAATGTGGGGTATTGATATGATCGGAGAAATCAGAACTACCGCTTCCAATGGGCATCGCTTAATCCTGATGGCTATTGATTACTTCACAAAGTGGGTTTAGGCGGCCTCTTTTGCTACTGTGGCCAAAAACTTTGTGGCGCGGTTTATCTGGCATAACCTGATCTGTCAGTATGGTGTGCCAGAGATAATTATCACTGACAATGGTACAAATCTCAACAACATGATGATCACCAAGATCTGTAAATAATTCAAGATACAATATCATAACTCTTCTCCTTACCGGCCGAAGATGAATGACGCTGTTGAAGCGGCTAACAAGAACATCAAGAAGAATATACATAAGATGACGATGACATACAAAGACTGGCATGCGATGTTACCATTCTCTCTTCATGGGTACCATACCTCAGCGCGGACGTCAACAGGGGCAACACCCTACTCTCTGGTATATGGCATGGAGGCAGTCCTACCCATTGAGGTCCAGATTCCTTCTTTAAGGATCATGAAAGATGTGCGTTTGAATAAAGACGACTGGATCCAGAATCAACTTGATCAACTAAATTTGATCTATGAGAAGAGACTTACTGTTGTCTGTCATGGTCAAATGTATCAAAAATGGATGATTAAGGATTTAAAAAAAAAGTCAAACGTCAAGAATATCCAATCGAGGATCTAGTGATCAAACGCATCATACTACCGCAAGGTGATCCCAGGGGAAAATGGACTCGCACCTACGAAGGGCCATTTGTGATTAAAAACATTTTCTCGGGTGGAGCCATGATTCTAACCACCATGGACAGTGACGACCTTCCCCATCCTGTCAATGCGGACATAGTGAAAAGATACTACGCATGATAAAAGACCCACTAGGTTAACTGGTCTATGAAAAAATAAGGGCTTCCCAGTGAACCAAAAGGGTTCGGGCAAAATAAGGGATGAAAATGAAAAAAATCTATACACCCGGCAAGTCGAGAACCTGAAAAGGCGGC
The DNA here is from genome assembly GCA_948472305.1 of Vicia faba. Classification (NCBI taxonomy): domain Eukaryota; kingdom Viridiplantae; phylum Streptophyta; class Magnoliopsida; order Fabales; family Fabaceae; genus Vicia; species Vicia faba. Next base: position 1,142,049,568 of record OX451736.1, read on the forward strand.
TTAGGCAAAAAGGGGTATCCCGGTGGACTGAAGACTCAAAAGGGAAGTCCGGGAAAAATTTAGGGATGTAAAGCGTATCACTATGTCCCATTGGATCACCTTGTGATCAGACCTCAGTATCAATTGTCAAGCTCGAACGTCACAGATCAATCTAATCATCTTTGGACAAGTAGCAAAGTGATGAGACGCTCGAAGACATAACGACAGTAGCAGAATTAGAACCCAATGGGATTGTTGCACATAGCTGTTTTCTTTTTGTTATACACAATATTGTATAGCTTCCATTTTTACGGCGGTGTTCTCTTACTAGAGCGTCATCTTCCTTGTACAAAACCGCCTGTTATAGGCTAACTTCGAAAATCAATACAAGTCATTTTACAAAAATTATGTGTTTTTCCTTTTTCTGCTTTGTTTTGCAAGAACGTCCAATGATTTATTCTTGACATATGCATTTGAATATGATTGTTGTTCACAAACATTCACATAGGAAACAGAAATACAATTGCTCGTAACTTAAGAAACAGGGGCAAAAAACTAAAAATGTCAAACCCGACAGTTACTCTATCCAGCAGGTATCGGGGCGGAGACAAATTTGAAACATAATCATCAGTGCATACAACCTCGCAACATTTGTACTCCCCACAGAGTAAAGGTAATCAAAGCATTGATGTCAGCTTCCCCAAAACAGGAGGTTCTTTCCTCAGCCTGTCCCCTTCAGAGAACTGATAGATATATTCCCCAGCCGAATTTCATAATCACAAGCGGGTCATAAAATTTGTCTCTCAAGCAGAGTTTATTTCCCTAAATGCGGAAACTCAATCCCCGATAGAGTTTATCCCTCCAGCTACGGAAGTTAACTTTCCAACAGAATTATTCCCCCACAGAGCTATTCTCAAACAGACTCTCTCCCTAGCAGAATATTCACAAACAAAAAAAAGTTAATCTCTAGCATAGTCATTTCCGTTTACCATCCCCAGCGTAAGTAGAAGAACCACAGTTCTCTATAATAGTCAGGAATACTATACTCTCCAGCAACATTCAGGAATTTATTTTCCCAGACTCGGATACGTCACAACAGCATCTCATGCTCATACACCATGACATGTGCATACATATCACAAACAACATAATCTCATTTATTTTGAGAACATCATCTCACAATGCGTTTCATGCATCACATATAATTAACCCTATTATCTTTTCAGGAAAGACAATTATCACCAACAATTCCAGCAGTTGTACATGTCACATATGCAGACAACTAATGAAAAATCAGTTCCCGAAACCAAACAGGTCAACTAATCTACATGATCAAATGAAGCAGCCCTACTATCCAGGCTTTCATTTCTAAGTAACCCTACTATCTAGGTTCCTTCCCATAATCCCTACTATCCAGGCTTCCACCTTGAAGTAACCCTACTATCCAGGTTCCTTCCCGTAAGCCCTACCATCCAGGCTTTCATCTTGAAGTAAACCTACTATCCAGGTTCCTTCCCGTAAGCCCTACCATCCAGGCTATCATCTTGAAGTAACCTTACTATCCAGGTTCCTTCCCGTAAGCCCTACCATCCAGGCTTTCATCTTGAAGTAACCCTACTATCTAGGTTCCTTCCCATAAGCCCTACCATCCAGGCACTCATCCCGAAGTAACCCTACTATCCAGGCTTTCTTTCGAAGCAACCCTACGATCCAGGTTCCTTCTCATAGCCCTACTATCCAGGCTTTCACACTGAAGTAACCCTATTATCTAGGTTCCTTCCCATAAGCCCTACTATCCAGGCTTTCATTTCGAAGCTACCCTACGACCCAGGTTCCTTCCCATAAGCCCTACTATCCAGGCTTTCATTTCGAAGCAACCCTACGACCCAGGTTCCTTCTCAAAGCCCTACTATCCAGGCTTTCATTTCAAAGTAACCTTACTATCTAGGTTCCTTCTCATAGCCCTACTATCCAGGATTTCATTTCGAAGTAACCCTACTATCCATGTTCCTTCTCATAGCCCTACTACCCAGGCTTTCATTTCGAAGTAACCAAACTATCCAGGTTCCTTCTCATAGCCCTACTATCCAGGCTTTCATTTTGAAGTAACCCTACGATCAAGGTTCCTTCTCATAGCCATACTACCCAGGATTTCATTTCTAAGCAACCCTACTATCCAGGTTCTTCTCATAGCCATACTATCCAGGCTTTCATTTTGAAGTAACCATACTACCCAGGTTCCTTCTTATAGCCCTACTATCCAGGATTTCATTTCGAAGTAACCCTACTATCCAGGTTCCTTCGCATAGCCCTACTATCTAGGTTTTCATTTCGAAGTAACCCTACTACCCAGGTTCCTTCTTACAGCCCTACTATCCAGGCTTTCATTTCTAAGTAACCCTACTACCCAGGTTCCTTCTCATAGCCCTACTATCTAGGATTTCATTTCAAAGTAACCCTACTACCCAGATTCCTTCTCACAGCCCTACTATCCAGGCTTTCATTTCAAAGTAACCCTACTACCCAGGTTCCTTCTCATATCCCTACTACCCAGGATTTATTTCGAAGTAACCCTACTACCCAGGTTCCTTCTCATAGCCTTACTATCCAGGCTTTTATTTCGAAGTAACCCTACTACCTAAGTTCCTTCTCGTAGCCCTACTATCCAAGCTCTTTTTCATGAATCACTTGACGCAGTTTTGCATGGACTTATCTTGAGAAAGCCCTATACAGGTTCCTTCACTTTTATCTCCGAAAAACAGTTTATAACACTATAAAACCTGGACCCGACCAGATATGGTCGATTTCACATTTCCCCAGTAAGTCGCTGTGCAGCCTAGACCCTGACCAGATATGCAGTTTACTTCCACTTCTTCAATCAGGAGTTAATTCCCCAGTAGAGTAATGCACAACTGAAGCTCCTATACTCTATTTCCCAGGACATAAATCAACATTCCCTGGCGAAGTCCTCCTCAATGGAAGGTACAAAAATTCTAGCAAAGGAATCTCTTATGCAACTGATATCTCTTCTGGATGGCATCTTTAAGCCCATCTCTGACGATTCTCTGTCGATTCCTAAATGGCCTCTCTAATCCCATTCCTGATATCACCAATCAGTATTACTTCATGCGAGTTCAAATTTCTGGGTACTCTAGTGTTCAATCATCTTCTACCTTCAGATCACGAAAGGCAGACCAGCCAATCTACATCCTCAGGTTTAAGAAGATTGAACAGGGGAAGTTGTTGTACACCAAAATTTGTCCTCTCATTTTACTCAACATATGTTCATTGAAATCCTCAACTTGCCCAAGGATGCCCAAGGATTGATCAGGCAAATGCTCTCCTAAGACAATGAACCTCAAACTAGGGTTTCCATTTTCATCAAGATGGGTGAACTCCAAAGGTCTCAAATATTTTTCCATGTTCCTGATATGTTCTCAAGAGCATCCATGTCAAGTCTCATGCCTAGCACAAGAAGTTTTCTCAGTCAATTGCTCAAATGTCTAAAAATCAACTGTGTTGGGTCAAAAGTCAATTGTGACCCACATACAATCAAACTTCAAGGTTTTTGGTCAATATTAACATTTTGAAGCAATATCCATCATTTGATCAAGGGTTGACCATTATTCCTCAAGGAATGCCCCAAATTCATCAAAACTCAAAAGTTGCTAAATTAGGGTTTCTATAGGAAAAGTCAACCAAACTTTGACCATGCATAACTTTCTCACATTTTATCAGAAATTCCCCATCCAAGGCTCATTTTGAAGAGGATGCAATTCCCTGCAACTCATCTTCATCCCCCAAGTTCCAAAAATGTACTCATGAAAAGTTATGAATTCAGACATTATAGGTCATTTCAAAAAGTCAACAACAACACCTTTTGGGTCAAAGCTTCTTACATGAACATGGAAGATCCAATGGAGATGAGACCAAAAGGGTTTTTTATAGGACATCCTAAGCTTTCTAAAAATCTCAAGAACACCCTCCTAGGGTCAAAATCAAGGAAGATAAGCATTGTCAAAGTTGACTATTTTTGGAAAATTGCCTGAAGCCAATATTGACCAAATTTGAATTTTTTCCAATTGGGCCTAACTTTTTATGTTGGAAACTCATTCCTAACATGGTCCAAAACCCATAAAACCCTCCATGCTTTATTTGATCATTTATTTGATTTATTTTGATTTTAATCATTATAAAATCAAATTAAATTAAATAAATGATACAAATTTGTTTTGAGATTATTTTTCATTTAATGAATGGCCATATATGTTGTCACATAGCAAAAAAATTGTGCCATGCCATGGAAAGGGAAGAGAATCTTCAATATAGGAAACATTGGAATTGTTTTGAAACTCATTCAATATATTTGATTTAGTCCATATATGTTAACTTAATGTTGATTCACTACTTAAGCAAGACATTACAACCCTAAGAGGAGGGAGACACACCCGCAACCTGCCGTTGGAGAGAAATAAAAGTTCCAAAAAACATTCAAGAGAGGAGAAATCTTTTAGAATGCAATACAACCGATTTTAATCCTTGCCAAGCATCCTAGCACCCTCCTGGAGATCTCAGCATCTCATTTCATCCGTTCTTGAAGGCCAAAGCACCCAGGAACTCATCCTCTCACAAACCACAAATTGGTAAGATTCTCAAAACTGAAACTTTTAATTTATGCGATATCAGTTGATTGTTTTCATTGATACATGGTCATAATGATGTCCTGAGTTGTTTTGAATCATTAGTGTCAAGCATGCACGCAAGATCCTCAGTTTACCATTGTTAGGGCTAGATTTCAGGCAAGCATCGTATCTCCCTGTACAGGGACTTTCAGACTAAACTACCATTACCATCGTGATTACAACCCTCAAAATAGGGGGATAGGATACCTTTTGCATTTTTATTTCAGGTATTTTACAGGTTTGATATTGGATATCACCGAAGAAGACAACCGGCCTCCGGTGCCGGTGAGGGTAAGACCAGTTGACTCATTGCGTGGCAAAAAGGCAATGTCTCATTGGCTAGCCTCAATTGGTCCTCTCTCTCTCTGTGTTTGATTGGTTCATTTAAGTTGCAAGGGCCACACTTGATGGTGCACGCTTGACAACTCAGCATCTATTCTCGTTTCATGTTATATTGCTTTATTCTGTTTATATTCACAATTGAATGATCAGCGCAGATGGCAAGGATAAGGACATGTGAAACCAAAGACCTGGGTTCGATTCTAGGCATGGACATTTTGTTATTTTCTTGACATTCTATGCAGGATTCAATGCGTCTCATGCTCAGAGGTCAACCATGCATCTCCAAATCTCACCCATTAGATTGTCCCTTGATCAGATCTAGCGTCTAACAAACTCAGAATTTGATGGACCCTCAGAAGGAAGCCCCATTAAATCAGGCGTTTGACAATTATGCCTATCCTTTTGGGCTTCAGCAATTCAACTTCACACCCCCCAATTTACTTATCATATTAGGCCCATTTTACGCTTTTGATTAATTTCTTATTTTTCTTTTGTATTGTTCTAATTATTTTTGTTTTGTTTATTTCAAAAATCTTTTTTATTAAATCATAAAATCAAGAAAATCACTAAAATGTAGAATTAGGTTTTTTTATTAAAATTAGTTTTTTTTTTTGGAAATTAATTAATTTAATGATATTGACTTGATTGTTTTCATAATTAAAATTAATTAGACAAATTAGGTTTAATTCACAAACATTTAATTTTCATATAAAATACCAAAAATATTTTTCTTTAATTAATTAGATTTAGGGTAAGATTTCAAATATTTTTCTCAATAATAAAAATACAAAAATATTTTCTCTTTAATTGATTAGAATTTTTAGGACTTAGACTTTACTCTCGTATTTAATTCGTCGCATGCGCCTTTACTTTCTTTTAATTCAAATTATTGTAACTGTTTCAAGTTTGTAATAAATTAATTAGGATTTTAACTTTCGCATCTTTATTTTTTCAGTCAAATATTTGTGTATCTGCCCAAAAGCCTTGTAATAGTTAGGATTCTAAGTTCTCGCACTCTTTAATCTCCACAACTATTAAACTGCTAGATGTGTGGACATTAGGATTGTATGCGAAAGATAAACCGATGAATAAAAAAGTAGATAACCTAATTGTGTAAAGATAATTAACTAAAAAAAAGCACGCATGCACATGCTCACTCCTAGGGTTTGCCTCACTTGGTTGCCTCAGAAATGACGGTCGTGTCTCCGGAACGTAGGGATATCTTAGCAATGACCCCCAATTCAAAGTCATCATAAAGATCATAGTCTCTCATTGTCCCTCGAGTTTCCTATGAGAAATGATCTTATGATGACATTCCCTTCGAGATGCTAAGGTATCCTTACAAGTTTCCTTCAATGACCATTTCGTCCCTTCTAATGTCCCTTAAAACTCCAACGATGGGGCTACCTACTCCTTAATAGTAGGATATCGTTGTCTAAAGGAAACGAGAAAATGAACGGCCTTTTTCGAGTAGGTAGAAAATCTTAAGTACTTGCTCAAAACAATAAAAGCTCTTTTACACAAACACTTTCAAAATAGTTTTCAAAAACAACTTCGTCACACTCTTGAGGACAAATACAAGGGTTATCACGAAGTTAAACAAAAACTTTTCAAAACACACACAAGCAATTTCAAAATGAGAAAGTACCTAAGAGCCCGTGGAAGAACCACAGATAGAAAGGGTGCTAACACCTTCCCTTTCTATAATCTACCCCCCGTACTCAGAAACTCTTGAAAAAAGGTTTTTTCTGTTCTTTTTCCTTTCCTTTGTTAGATGAAATAAAAGTCGGTGGTGACTCTTGCTTACCGCGACATTTGCGAATACAAAATGAAAACCAGTATAACAGTCGGTTATGCCACCGTATCACACAATCAACCAAGAATTAGGTCAAAATACCAAGCAATTAACAAAACTAGTCCCTAAGAACTAAAACACAAATGATCAAGGCATTTGATGGGTTTATTTCGTAAGTGCGTGAAAGATATCAAAGTAATTCAAGGAGTGTTGAACCCACGAAGTCCAATAGTAAAGCTATAGTGTTTTTACCGTTACGGTGTTTATCTAAGGCTAATAAAATAAATATTGGAGTTTTGTAAATAAAGTAAATAAAAGGCCTGAATAAATATAAGAAATGCAATGTTGAAATATGGATCTTATCAGTTCGTTGGTACTCTTGTTGTTCATAAATTAAATTTCTATGTGATAATATTTTCTATTTTGAAAAGAACTAATTGAACAGGAACTGTTGCTTTCATGTATTCAGAACCAGGTCTTACACTCTAAATTGTACCATCCACTATCACAGTGGTTGGTGTTGTTTGTGTTAAAGTAGTAAAACTTATTTTAAGAAACTAGACTCTTTACTCAGTTGAAAAGTAATTTCGGTTGGAAATTTAAACATAAAAAGGTTACAGGCTTTCTCTCAAGGTAACCGGATCTTGAACCTATAAATGGTGCACTTTCATAAATAGTTTTAAAATCACTTTCTAGAAATATTAGACTCTCTTAATAAATTAACAAATAGCTTTCGTGGTTTTTATCAATTAAAAACTAAACAACTTTATTCTTTTGTACCAGACGGCTTTCGATCTTACCCCACATATAAATGGTTCTACTTTTCGTAGTAACCAACAAAATTAAGTTTAGAAAAGTTATGATAAAAACCAAAACAGTCCCAATAGGATTTCTCAAAGAACAACAATTTAGAGTATCATCGAATCGACGGTCCTCACATTCCAACACTTATAAATTTAGCTAGACATGATTATTCCATAAACTAAAGTAATTGATTTATTCATGCGATAAAGAATGGTAAACATATAAGAGTTAAACGTGCAGATAAAAGAAAGGTAGAAGAAGGATGTGTGATAAAATAAACGTGCAAACTAAAGTAAAGAAGACAAAATGTAAATAATGTTGAATTAAATAAGAACTGCTCCAAAACGAATGCTTGAATATGGTACAAGGGAAATAAACTTTGATAGAATATAAATAGCAGAATTAAACTTCGATGGAATGTAAATTGCAGAAAGATAAATAACTTCAAAGTAAATGTGATCCAAACTCGACTATAGACTCGATCAACAGTGCGATAAGTCTCCGATGTGAGGAGTTAATTGCTTACAAATTCGACATTACATGGCTTAAGTTTGTAACTAAGCTTGGATGAATCTAAATGTGAAGTAAAGATGGGATATTTAAAGGTTCTAAAACTCTAAAAAACACCAAAAATGGTTCAAAGGTCGTGGAGAAAATTTTGGAGCGATTTGGGAAGAGTTGGAGACTAACCAAAGACTATTTCCAAGTGTTTGCACATTTCAACGTGTAGCAAACACCACACCTCTATGGAGAACTCCATGGAGTTAAAATGGGAAAGGCTTAGTCTTGTAATCATTGGTTCCTTGACCACTCACGAACACCTCTATGGTGAACGCCATGGTGGTCGCCTTGAGTGTAAAATGTCCAATTTTCCTCTGTTTCTCGTCTGTTTTGCTTCGTTTATTTGCAAGTGACTCTTAAATGGCTAAAGACCTGAAAACAAACAAAAATATCAGCATAATAATGGAAATGTAAAACAAAATGACAATAAAACATGCATAAATCGAGTCAAATAAACCATGAAATCTGGTGTCATCATCATTAAAGTAAGAACATGGAAACATGGTAAGGCAAGGCTTAATCAAGATAATAATTTAAATTATAGCTCATGGTTGTAACAGATTCAAACAAACATCATACTCAAAACAAATGATCAATCAACTAGGAAATTTTAACAAATAATGTCATCCTTAAGAGGAATCATTCTTTCATAGCAAATAAATGATCAAGTAAACATGTGATGAAGCATTTAGATGACACAAGTCATAAAAATATACATTATATTCCATATCTATCATGGTTTACAAACATAAAACATCATGCATAAGCAAAAGGTTAAGCAATCATCAATCAAAACCCTAATGCATCAAATAGGTGAATCATCATCATCATGTTAATCAAATGATCAATTAAGATGATAAAATGAGGTATTCAAACTAAAAAAGTAAGATTCGAGAGCATGGTGTTCATGTAATTCAAATCCCTCAAGCATTAAGAAGCAATCACACAAGACAATGTCCAAAACTCACACCACGAGATAGGTAAGCATCACTTCAAATATTTTCAACATATATCATCAATGTAAAGTATTTGGATGTTAAATTATTAAATGAGAAATAAGGCATTACCTCGTGGTAAAGAACTCTAGAAAAAATGAGAGTCAAAACCCTAATGGTAGCACAAGTGCATACCCTAATCACTCAATTAACATAAATATTCATCAACACCTTTAATCATGCATTCAGATTTCACAAAGTAAATGATTAGGAGCCTCAAAAAATAAGTTAAAAATCAACAAGACAACATAAATTCAACCATCAAGTGAGTGTACAAAAGTATTTAAGAGTGTGTTCAAAAAGTCTTAACAAAGCATCACCAAACATCCATAACATCTCATCAAAGTAACATGCATTAGAGCATATTGAAAAGCATTTAAACATACATCAATTAATCAAAAATGGACCTCAAAATTTCACTCAATTCCTAAGCTTAAATGTGCCCAGACATGTCTAAAAATATGGCTCAAGAAGCATCACAAATGTCATCAATCATCAAAACTATTTGAAAGCATCAACAACTAAAACACACTTCATCATTAATTCCAAATAAAATATAAAAATAAATGGAAAAATAAAATTAAAATGTAAAAAATTAAATAAGAAATTAAAGTATCAGAAAAATATTTTTGTGGATTTTTGTGGTGGCAACAAATGATAAAACAAAATTAAAATGTAAAAGGAAGACAAAAAGAAATAAAAGAAAAGAGGGGGTGTAAACCTGAAAAGGGAAATAACTGGATTTAGTCAGAAGAGGCACTTGGGCCAAGAACTAAGGGGGTGTGAATAGGCCAACACTAAGTCCAATGCGCATAACAATCCATTCCCTTCATTTTTTTTTGAATACAAAATGGAATTAATTCAAAAAACACTCAATAAAAGGTGATCACTAGGATCCAGCCCGCAAAGCTACAAAGAAAAAAATCTAAAGCTTAAGGTAATAACAAATTAGCTATATGTGGTATAAGCTTAGGACTAGTCCACCCTCTATACACAATCACATTAATCATGTACTCAACAATGTTCCTATTATCCTTATTATGGTAGAAGCAAATATCATTCCGAAAAAGGAAAATCTCATAGAGTGTTTCAGCAAGGGCCAATCTCAGTAAGTCAGCTTTCCAACCTTTACCTCGATAGTGCATTAAAAACTAATTCAATTCCTCTACCCATTCACCTGGATCATGCTGAATTCCAAGCCAATTGAGGGCGTCACTCCAAATATGTTTCAACTTCAGACAACTAAAGAACATATGGCCATTGGTTTCTTCTTTATCACAGAACACGCATTTATTATTATCAACCATACAAAATCTATATAGTCTCTATTTTGTTGCTAACTTCCCATGACATATCATCCAAAGAGTCATTATCTCCCTAGGCCTGGCTCTATTATGAATAATAAAATTACACAAGTTAACAATAGGAATATTTGGATGCAGACCCTGGTAGACTTTCCTACAAGAAAATTTCCCCTCCTGCAGCATACTATCCTATAATGTCTGCACCACACCAATGTTTTCCCTCTGCTGCATAATTGTTTTGAAGATCCCAGATTCATTCTTCTTCACAATTCTACTCATCACATCTTCATGCTTAAGATGATATGCATGGATCCATCGAACCCACAAATTATCCGACTTGGCACAAATATTCCAAAGCAATTTAAGCATGAACCTCTAGTTCCAAACATCCATATCCATGATGTTGAGACAACTTTTTGTTTTAGGCTTTCACACTTTCTCCTAAGCTATAGGGCTCTTTCTACTACTATTGCTACCACTTGTCCAAAGAAAAGTCCTACAGATAACATTAATTTTTTTTTGCATAGATTTAGGGAACATGAAAAATTGCATCCAGTACGTAGCTATAACATAGATCACACTCTTTATAAGTTGCGTTCTACCCTCATAGCTCAATAAGATGGCACTCCAGTGAGTAACTCTACTTAAAAGGTTGTCCACAAGAGGCAGATAATAGATTACAGATAAATTCTTACTAGTCACAATTACCCTAAAGTATCTAAAAGGCAGAAATCCTTCTCTATAGGAGGTCATATGCAGGATATTATGCTTAACACCATCAGGAACACCTCCAAAATAAATCCTACTTTTATAAGAATTCATTTACATCCCTGTAGACTCGAGAAACAAATTCAGAGTTTGTTGAAGCACTCAATGGACCCTTTATCACCTCTAGCAAAAAGGATAAGATCATCGGAAAATGTGAGATTTGTTAGATGCAGCCTCTCACATTTAGCGTGATGATTAAAATTGGGATTCTTTTGCATATGGAATAGAAATCTATTAAGGTACTCCATGGTGATAACAAACAGAAGGGGGGGATAAGGGATCCCCTTGTCTGATGCCCCTCATAGACTCCATCTTCTCTGTATACTTCCCATTTATGTTGATTTTATATGAAAATTGTAGTTACAGTTGTCATAATCCAGTCAACAAACTTCTTAGGTAAACCAATTTTACTCAGGATATTCTCAAGGGAAAACCAATCTACCATGTCATAGGCTTTTGGGAGATCAAGTTGAACCATACACCTAGGAGTACCATCCTTTCTATTGTAGCCCTTAATTAATTCAGCAGCCAACAATATATGATTATGAATTTTCTTCCTAGGGACAAAGTCAGCCTGAGCCTTATTGATGATACTACCCAACACCTTCCCTAATCTGGTAGTGAGAATCTAGGAGATGATTTTATAAAAATTGGAACAACCAGCAATAGACCTATACTCCCTTATGGTCTTGGCTACAGATTATTTAGGAATCAAAGTAACAATTGTTTCATTAAAATCTATATATAAGACATTCTACTCAAAGAATTCCTTAATAGTATCAATCACATCATGCTCAATAACATCCCAACTGGACTTGAAAAACTTGGCTCCATAGCCATCAATACCTGGGCTCTTAAGATCACCAATACCTCTAAGATCCGCTTTAATTTCACAAAAAGTTACAGAGGCAATAAGACTGGCTCTCTGAACCATAGACAAATGGGGATGCTCCCTCATAGCATTGATATCAATCATCTTCAGACTATTCTCTCTAGTCCCCATAAGGCTACTATAGTACTCACAAACTTATTTAGCAATGTCATCTAGATTCTGAATGAGAGTTCCATCCTCCTTGTGCAGTATACCAATATTGTTGGCCATATATTTGGATTTAAGGGAAGCATAGAAATAGGAAGAGTTACTATCTCCATGTCAAAGCCAATCAATTTTAGTTTTTTGTCTCAAAATATGATCATTCAACTCCTGCCAGTATATAACAGCCTCAGTACACTTTTTCACCTTATCTATATTCCCAATATTCATTCTATCAAGGATAAACTTTTCCTGAGCATGCAGAAGCTCAGTCCTAGCTTGAACAATGGATATGTGTATACTAGAAAAGTGCTTTCTCAATTTCATTAAAGGTGCCTGTAACCTTATCAGCTTGTACCACAGAGTAGCCATAGGTTTGCCTTTAATAGGTTTATTCCAACTTTTTGTGACAACATCATGGTATCCATTAACCTGAACCAAACTATTAGTAAACTTGAAATTAGTTTTCTTAATTTCTCTATTATTTTGACCATTCAAACAAAGCACACTGTGATCAGATATACTAGATGGAAGGATCTCCAACTTCAGATCAATGTTGTTTTGCAGTCAGTCAATAATTCTAAGGAAATGGTCAATTCTTGAATAGATAGTTCCAACAATATGTTTATTAGTGCAATTATTGTAATCACCTGTGTTATCTTTCTCATACATCCATACATTATCCATGAAACCTTTAAGATCTACAAAATCATTTTCAATAACTTAATTGCCACCAATTCTATCTATGGATTTGACCATATTATTGAAGTCCCCTATGAGAAACCAAGGCCCTTGTTGGCTATTATGCATATTCTCCTAATCTTTCCACAAACTCCTCCTTTGATCAAGCTGGTTTAAAGCATAGATGGTTGTCATCCAAGTTTTAAAATCACCATTGGTATCATATATCCCGTAGTGTATCATCTGAGACGTGCTTCTCACCAGTCTGACATTAATGCTAGTAATATCCCAATGAACCCAAATTATACCATTAGAATGCTTCAGATAGTTATCAATATATCTTCCCCTGAGCTTGATTTGGTCCATAACTTTATTAGCTTTCTCATACTTAACTCTCGTTTCTAAAAGGACAGCAATAATAGGGTTAAGTTTAAGGAGACAGGAGCTAATCTCCCTTAACTTCCCCGGTTTATTTAGCCCCCTCACATTCCAAGCCATTATCATTGATTCTTGTTTTGAAGCTCTAGGAGATCATCCAAAATATCTAGGGCATTAAAACCATTATCTTAAAAAAATTTACCTGGAGGTTCTTCAGCCATTGGTCGTTTCCCCTTGCCTTTCCACTCTTAGGAGCCTCTATCCAATTCTCAGTTCCATCTACTTTTGTGCTAGTGGTCTCAGTCTCATCCATAACTTTTCCTGAGTTCAAATTAGATGATGAAGTTGCAATCTTTTTCTCCTCTGGGGGTTTAGTCTTTGGCTTCCATTCCTTTCCTCTAACTTTAGGTTTGTCACATTTGTGGCCTATCTTTTGACATTTACCATAAAAAATTGGCTTCCACTCATATTCTATGGCTTGTTGCATCTTCTCCCAATCACTGTCTCTAATGGTGATTGCTTTAGGACGTTCCTTGGTTATGTCCATTTCTACTAAAATTCTGGCATAGGAAATGCGAAGTCTATTGGTTGTGCATTCATCAGTCACTATCCTATTTCCCAATGCACTTCCAATTTTGTTTAGACTTTTTTCTCTCCATGGGAATATAGGAAGTTGGGGAAGCTTCACCCATATAGGGAGAGTTCTCAACATGTCATCTCTGAGGTTAAAATATGGACGCCATTCCCTATTCAGCAACGGCATACTTCTAAACATGTAGGGGCCCTTCATTAGAAGATCATCCCTTTCCCTGAGCGTCTTGAATTTAAGGATAAACTACCCTTCCTCATTATATTACATATCCGACAATTGCACAAAATTCCAATGATTAATCATAAAATTCATAACAACATTCATACTAAGCTCGCCTCTCAAAGCATATAAGACTAAAGAAGATCTCTAAAATAGGACTTCTGAGATAACATCTTCTTCTTCAATCTCAACTTCAATCTCACCATTAACCATTTTAGGAGCTATAAATTTCATACTTTTTCCTTTAGCTGGATTTTTGTTATCGTTCAGGACATCAACCCATGGTTTCCTTACTCCTTCAGATTTGAAATCTACATCATCTTCTTCTTCATTCTCCTTGCTCGTGCTAGCTTGGTGACAAACAAATACAAAACAGATTTCTCTGCTGGACTCAGAGAAACATTCTTCGAAGGTGAACAAGTGATAGGTACCGACGGTGGAGACACTGGATTTTATGGCCTCCCTCACGTTCTTTTTAGGTGTCTTTGTTTTAATTTTATTTAATAAAAAAACAAAAAAAATGTAACAAAAGTTATGTAGAACATAATAAAATGTAACACAATGAAAATGGAGCATGAATCTGAGCATATAAAATTGAAATCACATAAATCCATATCTATTCATATCCAAACCAATGCCTACCCTAAGGTAGGTCTTCATATGCAAGAATGAATGATCCTAAGCACGACAACTAGCATGAAGAAGCATGTGAAGTTTTAGAATGACTTACCTAATGGAAGCACGGTCCACTGCCTTTTCCTGATGTAGAAATGAAGAGAAATACGCAGAGAAAGTCTTCAGTGATTTCTTGAAACAAAAAGAAGAAGAGAATAAGGCTTGCTTGAGAGATTTGAAGGAGAGAATTTCTTGATGAATTTCTACTTCAGGTCTGAATTTTCTCTTCCTAATAGCATATGTGTGATGAATGAGGAGATAGAGAAGTTATATAGAGTGTGGAGAGTGTGGTTAAAGCTTTAACCTTGGTTAAAAGTTTGTCAGAAGGATTTTGAATAAAAAATTATAAAAATAGATGTGTGGTGCATTTGATGCGTTTTGAGGTATGAGGGCAGGGGTTTTTGTGTCGTTTTGAGGCCTGAGAACAGTGAAAAAGGTGTGACACAATGTTTACCATGTGAAAGAGTGATGAGTAAATTTTAGTGGAAAATATATTTTCCATTTTGAACAAGGCATGAGGAATGTATTCATGCATGATATATATGTAATGTTTGGCTTTTTAAGGAAATCATATGGGCATATATGCGTGTGAAAATGATGTTAAGCCCCTAAAGCATAACCTATAGTAGAGAAATTACCAAATATGGCAATATTTTATGTTGTACCCCAAAATTCTCCCTCTCTGTTCTCAAGACATTTCTCACAAAGATCTTCAATAACTCAAGTTTGCACAAGTGTTAACTATGTCAAATCACCTTTTGAGCACTAGGACCCAAAATTAGGGTTTTGATTTTCACAAGGACAATTTGACTTCTAATTCCTCAAATGAATTTCGTGGTTAATTATAGACCTCCAAGAATACTCATGCCAAGTTTCAAGTCTTGGATCATAATTTTGCTCAGTCAATTGATCAAATGACTAAAAATCAGTTGTATTGGGTAAAAAGTCAATTATGGTCAACCCATAGTCAAACTTCAATATTTTTGGCCAATATCAACATTTTTAAGTCATATTCATCAATTGATCAAGTTTGGATCACAATTCTTTAAGAAAAGTGTTCAAATCATCAAAGGGGCAAAATGGTCAAAATTAGGGTTTTGATTGAGAATGACTAATTTTTGACCTTTGACCGAATACATGATCTAATGACTTGAAGAATAATCTTAAGGAATCAAAAACATCATTTTGACCTAATTGCATGACTCAATTCATTTCTCAAGATCAAACAGTTGATACTTGAAATTTGGTCAACTGATGAAAAAGTCAACTAATACATCAAAAGTCAAACTTTGACTTTTTGGTCAACATTAAGTTTCAAAGATCAAGATTCATCAAGAAATTCAAAAATACGAAGCTTGATCATCAAGAATCAAGAAAGTCAAAAAATCATCATAAAGTCAAACTTTTCAATATTTAGAAAATTTTTTTAAGTGTTTTGAACTTGATAATTTCATTACTTCATGACCTTTTTTCACCAAGATGCAAGATGATTCAAAGAAAACTTTCAACATGAAAATTTTAGATCTCTATGAATCCTAAAACATTTTAATAGAGGGTTAATGTCCAAATAATGCTTATATTTGAAGATATAAGCCCATGAAGTCATGACATTTTTTATAAAATACTTAGTGAAATTTTTGACAAGTTTAGGCAATTTTTTGACCTAACTTCTTGACCAATTTTGACCTAGATCCAAGATGATTTAGCCAAAGTGGTCAACATGAAGGTTGTAGATAATGTTTCAAGCTTTCCAAAATTTCAAAGAACTTGAATAGGTCATGCTTGAGCTAAGAGAATCGAAGGCAAGAAGTTGGGCATTCATTCTTGAATTACAAGTCATTTTTAGGATGAACACATAACCAAATCTCAAGCCATGATGTATAAATATCACTTTGAAGGCTTTAAACTTGAAAATAACTCAAAAATTAAATTATTACACAACTGATTAAGCCATTGTCCAAGCATTTGAGTCATTATCCAAGTGATTAATCCATTTTTGGCACAAAGGTAACATTGTCATTTTGGAAAAGTAGCTTTAATCACAAAGTCCACTCTCCTTGAGATTTGCACTTG
The DNA here is from genome assembly GCA_948472305.1 of Vicia faba. NCBI lineage: Eukaryota > Viridiplantae > Streptophyta > Magnoliopsida > Fabales > Fabaceae > Vicia > Vicia faba. The sequence continues at coordinate 1,142,066,449 of OX451736.1, forward strand.
TTCCTTCTGCACCTAAACAATATCAAAGCCAAAAGCAACTTGTCTAGAGCCTGTCAACCACCCTACAAGCCTTGTAATATGTATTGAAATCATGTTTGTCAAGCTTGCTTCAAAAACAAGTCAAATGGTCATAACATGTGATCTTATAATTCTGACCATCTCAAGTCCTCAAACCTTTTCCTATAAATTGAGACATTGTTTACAAGCCAAGGACACGAAATTACAAGCCTTAAAACTCTCCCAAACTTCCTTAAACTCAGAATTTCATCAAAACCTCATTTTTGTGCCATTTCTGACCTCACACGTCAAACTCTCATTTCACTCGTGCGTTCTTCCTCAAAATCAATTACAAAGAATATATATATATATATATATATATATATATATATATATATATATATATATATATATATATATATATATATATATATATATATATATATATATATATATATATATATATATATATATATATATATATATATCATTAAGAACTTAACTAAATACCTGTTACACAACTGTAACACCTCCATCACCATCCTCCATTTTCAAAAACTGCACCTTTCACATTGACTTCTCCAGCATGATTCAAGCACTCTCAATCCAAAGTAAGCATTGCAATAGCTTCCTAGAGGTTCAGTGAAGCTAACCATATCATTACAACACCTTGAGGTATGCTCAAAATCAAAACACGATCTCTATCTGCAAGGTGAGTTTTCTGAACTTTTATCTCTTCATACAAGCATCATTTGGCTTTCATTTTAAAAGATAAAATGTAGACATCATTGCCCTGAAACTAACTATGTCCTTAGAATTCATTTATATTGCCCGGGCATGGAGAATTTTAAGTTTGAACTTTCTGAAAAAATAGGTCAGATTTGGTACCAACAGAAATTTGTGCTTATCATTGATCCATTGTTTAATTTATTTACATATTTGAAATTATGGTGCAATTTCTAAAAAGTTTGATGTTTACAATTTCTCAAATGGTTGAGAAATGAACAAGATATGAAATTCAAAAATATGGTTCAGAGTTGGCGCGAGGAAGAAGATGTCATTGTCATCATTGGACTTAGTTTGTTTTATATTTATTGCAAGTTGTTTCAATAATGGGTGAAACAGCCACCCTAGTGGCAGAGAGTGCGCGCGTAAGGTATTACTATGGAGGGTCCTGGGTTCGAGCCTCAGCATACCCTTTTGTTCCTTTTTTCCATATTTTCTTTGTTTTCCTTCTCACTCACAAATGCGCTTGGGCCCTCTCAGCTTTGGGCTTGTTCCACTTCTTTCCTCATACCCCCCTGATTTCTAATAACGCAGGCCCATTTGTTTCTTTTATTCCTTTTTTCTGATTCAAACAAAAAGCATTATTTTGAGCCTAAAACATTTTGCTACTTTCTAACTACCCATTTTCTTTTCAAACCCCCTGACTTCATAATTTTTTTCTTTTCTTTTATTATTATTATTATTATTATTATTATTATTTTCTTTTAATAAAAAAAAATACAAAAATATATTTCCATAAATAACTAGACTAAAAATATTTATTTTTATTTTATCTCTACTTTATTTTATAAATAACAAAAACCCTAAAAAAAATTTCTTTCTTAAATTAATTAAAATTAATTTAAACATTGGGATTTTTATTAACTTCTTTTCAAATTAATTAATTAGGTTAAACCCCTTTTTTTATCAAAAACAATTTTCTATTCTTCAACTTTGCATCTTTGTACATTTTATTATTTAGCACTACAATTTATGTAATTGTCAAAGCCTTGTGTTGTACCCTAAAATTTGCCCCCTCGTCTTCTCAAGGGGCTCCCAAAAATTCAAGCTTACACAAATACATGTGTATTTTTGAGCATCAAGATTAAATAAGAAATTGCTAAAAAAAGGACAAAACAGATGAAAATACTCTTTTGACAAAATTGAAGGAAAAAAAACAAGTTCTCTTTGATTTTACATCCTATGTGCGCAAGATACAACCGCACAATGCTGATAAAAAACTCTGGATTCACTTCTTCCAAGAGAGTCTGGATGGAACACAACTTGAATGGTTTTATCAGTTGGATGGATCTTGCATCAATACTTGGGAGGGTCTAGCTACTGTCTTCAACCATCAATATCAGTACAACGCCAACTTGGCACCGACAAGGGTTCAATTGCAAGGTATGACCATGGGGAAGGATGAGGGATTTAAGGAATATGCGCAGAAGTGGAGAGACCTTGCTAGTAGGGTCCAACCTCCCTTGACTGATAAGGAACACATTGACATGTTCATGAACACATTATCTGGTCCTTTCTTTAATATATTGTTTGGCTGCTCTTCTTCTGGTTTCACCGAACAAATTCTAACCGGTGAAAGAGCCGAAAGTGGCATTAAAAGTGGAAAGATCTCTGTGGCATCTACTTCCACTCCCAATCCTGTCAAGAAACCTTTTTCTGCGAAGAAAGAAGTTAATGTTGTGTATGGATTAAAGGCCCATACCAAAATGAATAATCATTCGTCTGTCAATGTTGTCTGAATCTCCAATCCGACTGCTACTCAAAGACCATCTGCAAATCATCAACGTGTTGAAGCTCCAAGAAGAAAGTTTACAAGCTTAGGCATGTCATTATCTCAAGCCCTTCAACATCTGCTCAGGGCCAATTTAGTGACATTGTGGGATCCTCTCGCCAACCCAGATACCTCGTTGCTAAGATATAATCCAAATGCAAAGTGCGCTTACCCTTCAAATAGCCTCGGGCATGAGACTGATCAGTGTTGGGCTTTGAAGAACAAAATATAGGATTTAATTGACAACAAGACTATTGAATTTGATCCTCCTCCGACGCCAAATGTAATTACCGCTCCAATGCCGAAGCACGACAAAGGTGTTAATATCGTCGAAGATACAACTTTCATTGCCTCTATTGAAGATTTAACTACTCCATTGAATGTAATCAAGAGCAATATGTTGAAAGCTGGGACTTTCCCTAACTGTGAAAAAGACTGTGTGGGCTATATGAGACAATCCGATGGGTGTGAAAAATTGAAGAAAGGTACACAGCGCCTAATGGATAGTCGCGAAATTCTATTCGAAAATATTCCCGCCATCAAAAATTCAATCGACAAAGCTAAAGATTTGGCCATCATAACAATTTCAAACCTCTTAGGATCTCATCAAAAGGTCCTATCAGGATTTCGAATGAACCAATCATTTCTCCCCTCATAATCACTGTTGCCGGACCTGTTCCATACACCTCTGATAAAGCGGTACCATGGAATTACGGTGCCGAGGTTTATTACCATGGGGTAAAACAAGATTCTTGGATTGATGATAATGAAGCTGGTGTTACTAATATTACTGGTTCTAGTAAAGTCACAAGAATAGGAAGAGTCTTTTCTCCTGATATCTCACCACCAACCACTACCACAGTTCCAGTCCGCATAACCAATGACAATTCTGATGATAATACTAGAGGGAAAGAGAAAGAAAGTGAGCATTCTAGGGAAGAGGAACCTACTGAAAAGTCTGTTATGGAAAAACCATCCACTCAAGAGATGGAGGAGATTATGAAAATCATCAAGAAAAGCGAATTTAAAATAGTAGAGCAGTTGGGGAAAACCCCTTCTAAAATATAAATGTTGTCCCTATTGCTATGTTCCGACGCCCACGCACAAGCTTTGATTAAGTTCTTGAAAAAGGCTCATGTGCCTCAAGAAACCACAACCCACCAGTTTGAGAACTGCGTAGCAAGTATGACAGCCGACAATGGTCTGGGGTTCTCCGATGCAGATTTAACTCCCATGGGAAAGAATCATAATAAATCCTTGCCTGTTTCTGTTGAATGTAAGGGGACCATTATGGCACATGTTTCGGTGGACATAGGCTCATCTTTAAATGTGTTACCCAAAGGCGCTTTAGATCGGCTAGACTGTGAAGGTTTAATTTTGAAGCCAAGTGATATTGCTGTGAGGGCATTCGATGGATCGAAAAGGAAGGTTCATGGAGAGGTGGATCTCCCAATTAAGGTTGGTTCACAGGTTTTCAAACTCCACATTCTACATAATGGACATAAGGCCTGCGTATTCTTGCTTGCTTGGACGCCCGTGGATCCATGGGGCAGGTGCGGTCACTTCTACTCCCCACCAGAATTTAAAATACCCAGTTCAGGGGAAGATTTTCACGGTTTGCGGTGAAGAAGAATTTATGGTAAGTCATCTCAATTATTTCAAGTACGTAGAAATGGCTGGCGAATTCATAGAAACTCCTTGCCAGACGTTTGAAGTTGTGGCCACCACCAAAATCTCCTCAAACACTCCAAGAGCCGATAAAGTTATCCCCAAGATGGTTTCTCTTAAGGATGCTCATGTTGTGGTAGAAAAAGGAAACAATGAGATATGGGGCCAACTCCTTGATATCCCGTTCAAGGCAGATAAGTTTGGGATAGGTTTCACCTCCAAAGCTCAGAAAGAAATTAGAGGTGCTCGTACTGGAAAGCCGCCTCTCCACCTCAAGAGTCATGAAGTGAACATTGTAGAGGATTCTAATGATGAGTATGCTTTTGAAGACTGGATCTACCCGACAACCGGAGGGAAGCTCAACAATTGGCATACAAAGAACTTTGTGCCCGTCTCTTTCATTGAGGAGTAATATACTCGTTTTTTCTTTTAATCAATTCAAGAACTCGTTGTTTGTAATATTTTGATAATGACTCTTAAGCCATGTGCCTAGCCTGGGGCACTTTGGTCCTTTTGTCAAGGTTTTTATATTGTGTTCATCTAATCATGTGATCATTCAGCACATTGAACTCTTTTGCATTCAAAATATTTGTGATCATTGTCTTTCTTTTCTTTCAAATACATTTCCAAAAGATAGCCATGTATCTTACATGCACACACACACACTCTTGCAGGTATACATCCACTCTGGATCCTATTGTCAACAACTCTACTATTGCCAACTATGACTTTGAATGTACTATAAACCAAGCCGAAGACGAAAGCGAGGAAGATTGTGACATACCAGGAGAACTAACCAGACTCCTATTACAAGAGGAAAAATCTATTCAACCACATGAAGAGTCAATTGAGGTTATCAACTTAGGTACTGAGTCAGATAAAAAATAAATCAGGATCGGCGTTAATTTGGAAAGCAGTGTTAAAAGCCATTTGGTTCAGATGTTGCGCGACTATGTGGAAGTATTTTCTTGGTTGTATGAAGATATGCCTGGGTTGGATACCGACATTGTGGTTCATCGTCTTCCTACGAAGGAAGATTGTCCTCCTGTTAAACAAAAAGTTTGTCGCATGAGGCCTGACATGTCTGAAAAGATCAAAGCCGAATTGATGAAACAGTTTGATGCAGGATTCCTAGTTGTAACATCCTATCCTCAATGGGTGGCCAATATAGTGCCAGTACCAAAGAAAGACGGGAAAGTTAGCATGTGCGTAGACTATAGGGATCTGAATAGGGCAAGCCCCAAAGATGATTTCCCTCTACCACACATTGACGTCTTAGTCGATAATACTGCTCAGCATAAAGTCTTCTCATTCATGGATGGCTTCTCAGGCTATAATCAATTAAAGATGGCTCCCTAAGATATGGAAAAAACTACTTTCGTTACACAATGGGGAACCTTCTGCTACAAGGTCATGCCATTCGAATTAAGGAATGCAGGGGCAACATATCAAAGGGCTATGGTTGCTTTATTTCATGACATGATTCATCATGAAATAGAGGTATATGTGGATGATATGATTTCCAGATCACAAACTGAAGAAGAACATCTCGTTCACCTGCACAAACTATTCAAAAGACTAAATAAGTACAAGTTGAGGTTAAACCCAAACAAGTGTACATTTGGAGTACGCTCTGGAAAGCTTCTAGGTTTTATTGTCAGCAATAAAGACATTGAAGTTGATTCCTCCAAGGTAAAGGCCATCCAAGAAATTCCAGTCCCTCATTCTAAAAAAGAAGTTAGAGGATTCTTGGGTCGTCTCAATTACATTGCCCGTTTCATATCACACTTAAATTCTACCTGTGAGCCACTCTTGAAACTCTTGAAGAAATATCAGGTAGTCAGATGGAATGATGAATGCCAGATTGCCTTTGATAAAATCAAAGAATACCTAAAAGAACCTCTTATTCTCATGCCTCCAGTTGAGGGAAGACCCTTGATCATGTATTGACAGTACAAGAGAATTCTATGGGGTGTATTTTGGGCCAACATGACGAGTCTGGCCGAAAAGAGCATGCAATTTACTACCTAAGAAAAACGTTTACCGACTGTGAAACCAGATATTCACTGCTCGAGAAAACTTGTTGTGCTTTAGTGTGGGATGCTCTCTGGATAGGGCAATACATGTTGACTCATACCACTTTGTTGATTTCTAAGATGGATCCGATTAAGTACATCTTTGAAAAACCTGCCCTTTTCGGACGAATAGCCAGGTGGAAAATGATCTTGACTGGGTACGACATTCAATACACAAATCAAAAAGCCATCAAAGGAAGTGTACTAGCAGATTATTTGGCCCATCAAGAAGTGGAGGATTATCAGTCAATGAACTTCGACTTCCCTGACGAGAATATTATGCTGGTAACCGACTGTGCGAAACTTAGACCGTATGATGGACCTGAACAAGGATCCTGATGGACTATGGTATTCGATGGGGCTTCCAATGCCTTAGGTAACGAAATTGGTGTTGTGATCATCTCTCCTGAAGGTTGCCACACTCCTTTCACTGCCAGACTATGCTTTGATTGCACAAATAATATGGCTGAGTATGAAGCATGCATCTTAGGTCTAAAAGCTGATATTGACTTAAGGATCAAGCATTTGTAAGTGTTTGGAGATTCTGCCTTGGTGATCAGCCAAGTAAAAGGAGATTGGGACACTAAACACCCTAATTTTATACCTTACAAGGAACTTGTACTATCCCTGATTCCTTAGTTCGAAGAAATCACTTTTGAACATTTCCCTAGGGAAGAAAACTAGTTGGCTGACGCTTTGGCAACCATGTCCTCAATGTTCAAAGTCAGATGGGATAACAAAGCCCCTATGATTACAATTGAAAGATTTGATGAACCTGCACATTGCTATGAGCTTGACACCGATGCGGAAAAGCCATGGTACCATGAGGTAATGAGATACCTTGAAGTACAAAAATATCCAGAAGGGGCATCTATCAATGACAGAAAGTTCTTACGAAGATTTGCTTCCAAATTCTTCCTAAGTAACATGATATTGTACAAACGCAACCATGATTCAACTCTACTCCGATGTGTGGATAAGAGGGAGACAAATGAAATTATGGAATACATGCACAATGGCCTTTTTGGTACTCACTCAAGTGGACATACGATGGCTAAGAAAATCTTAAGAGCAGGTTACTATTGGTTAACGATGGAGACCGATTGCCATCAACATTCAAGAACTTGTCACAAATGCCAAATCTACGCTGACAAGGTCCATGTACCTCCAATCCATCTAAATGTCATGACCACTCCGTGGCCATTTGTGATGTGGGGCATTGACATGATCGTAGAAATCAAACCTACTGCTTCCAACGGACATCGCTTCATTCTTATCGCCATCGATTATTTTACCAAATGGGTCGAAGCCGCCTCATTTTCCTCAGTCACCAAGAATATGGTAGCCAAATTCATCAGACATAACCTCATCTTCCGTTATGATATCCCTGAAAGGATCATCACCGACAATGGGACTAACCTCAATAATGCCATGATCAGGGAATTGTGCGCCCAATTTAAGATTAAGCATCACAATCCTTCTCCGTATAGACCAGAAATGAATGGTGCAGTTGAAGCGGCTAACAAAAATATCAAGATTGTGCAGAAAATGGTAGTGACCTATAAGGATTGGCATGAGATGTTACCATTTGCTCTACATGGTTACCGTACTTCAGCTAGAACATCAACTGGGGCAACTCTCGTCTCTCTAGTCTATGGTATGGAAGCTATTTTACCAAAATAAGTTCAAATTACCTTGCTGAGGATTATGATTGAGGAAGGCCTAAGCGAAGATGAACGGATTCAAAAGAGATTGGATCAACTGAACTTAATCGATGAAAAACGATTAGCGGCTATTTGCCATGGTCATACGTATCAAAAACAGATGATCAAGGCTTTCAACAAAAAGGTCAAGCCTCAAGTATATCAAGTTGGTGACTTTGTGATAAAACACATCATTTTACCACAAGGTGACCCTAGAGGAAAATGGACTCCCACCTATGAAGGGCCGTTTGTTGTCAAGAGAGTTTTCTCTGGCGGTGCCATGATACTGACCACCATGGATGGTGCAGATTTCCCACATCCTATAAACGTGGACATAGTTAAAAAATACTACGCATAAGAGACCCGCTAGGTTTACACACCTAAGCAAAATAAGGGCATCCCGGCAAACCAAAAGGTTTGAGCAAAAATTAGGGATATATGCAAAAGATTGTACACCCGGCAAGTTGAAAACCCGAAAGGGCGACTTGGGCAAAAAAGGGTATCCTGGTGGACCGAAAACCCGAAAGGGCGGTTCAGGCAAAAATTAAGGATTAAAAGCGTACGACTATGTTCCGTGAATTCAAAACAGTCAATTCTATCACCAAGGTCCAAGTTCAAATGGTCCAGGATCAATCCAATCAACTTTGATCAATGGCAAGGGACGTTCAAAGACATTGGGGCAATAATAGAGCTGGAAGGCAATGAGATCATTTCACATGGCTATTTGTTTTCATTCTCAATTTCGTTTTCCTTTTTGGCGATTTCCTCTTACGAGGATTTCCGTCTCTATGTACAAAAAACACCTATTCATGGGCAAAATATCAATACAAATACACTTTGAAGTGTAAAATTTTTTATCTCTGTTTTTTAATGCAAATTTGTCCAGTGACTAAAATTGAATGAACATATGCATATGAACATAATTAAAACTATTTGGAACATGTATCCTGCAGCAGTATGCATCTCTTTTAATGTATGTGAAATAGCCCCACAGAGTTATCTCATCATCATTATCCCCACCAGGGCGGTGACAATAAACCTTTCCCCAACGGAGTTGCCCACAAAATCTCCTTACACAGGATGATCCCTGGGCAGAGTCTCAACCTCTTGACAGCTTTCTCCCCATCTAAAGCCTAGGAGATCTCTTCCTAAAGGGAATTCACCTCCTCAGTAGGGTTTTATTTCCCCAACAGAGTTATTTCCCCAGCCAAGTGCAAATTTCTCAGCGTACAAGACACCACGAATTCCCCAGCTGAGTATATACTCCCCAGCGAGTCCAAATTGCCCAGTTGAGCCCATCATTTCCCAGCTGAGCCCATCTTCCCCAGCTGAGTATATCTTCCCCAAACCGAGGTTTTTATCCCCAACTAAGTATATCTTCTCCAACGGAGGCTTTCGTCCCCAGCTGAGTATATCTTCCAACCAAGATTTTATTCCCCAACAGAGTTAATTCCCCAGCGGAGTACAAACTACCCAGTAAGTCCAAATTCTACAGCTGAGTCCATCATCCCCAGCTAAGTATGTATTTCAAATGAGGGTTTTATCCCCAAGCGGAGTCCATCCTCCCCAACTGAGTATATCCTCCCCAGCTGAACCCAGATTCCCCAATTGAGTCCAAATTGCCCAGCTGAGTACATCTTCTCCGACCAAGGCTATTTTCTCCAAACAGAATCTATCCTCACCGGCTGAGCCCATCATCCCCAGTTGGGTGTATTCCCCCAAGCTAAGTCTGCCTTACCCGACTGAGCCTATACTCTCCAATTTGAATTTCCCTTTCAAATGACTGCAAATCACAGGGCCACAACCCCTAATCCTAGTAAAGTCTTTAACAAAGCCTTTATTATTACCAAAAATGCTATGAAGCCTGGATCCGACCAGATATTAGCACAATTTTCAAGTTATTACTGACGCCTGGACCCAACCAGATAACAGTTTGACTTCTTCAATTACTGAAACTCGGACCCGACCAGATAACAGTTGATCTCATTTCTCAAACACTGTGAAACCTGGACCCGACCAGATAATAGCCTAGCTCTTCAAAGATATAGAAGAACCTAAAATCAATCCGAACAAGGTTTAAATTCTTTTCCCCAGTAGAGTTGCCTCTCTATCACCAACAAAGGACTGAGAAACCTGGAACCGACCAGATATCAATCCTCATTTCCATCCTTTCAAGAAAGTCGTTGCGAAGCCTGGATCCGACCAGATAGCAATCATCCTCAGAGATTCATTATGAAACTTGGAAATCGACCAGATAACAACTAAATCCCCAAGAATTTCATTGTGAAGCAAGGACCCGACCAGATAGCAATTGAACTCATCAACCTCAGAAATATGGAGCCTGGACCCGACCAGATAATAGTTTTCAAATGGTATATTATGAAGCCTGGACCCGACCAGATAACAATTAACCATGATTCCTGGAAAGACATATGAAGCCTAGATTCGACCAGATAATAGTACAGTTTTCCAAAAGACCATAAAGCCTGGACCCGACCAGATGACTATTCAATTTCAAGAAATTTTCTGCAAAGCCTGGATCCGACCAGATAATAGTTAATTCATCCTTTCCTATGGTAAGTTACTGTGAAGCCTGGATCTGACCAGTTAAAAGTTAACCTCCGCACCCCCAGCAAGTTATTGTGAAGCCTGGACCCAACCAGATAACTATTCAATTTCAAGGAATTTTCTGCAAAGGCTGGATCCTACCAGATAAGAGTTAATTCATCTCCTCTTCCAGTAAGTTACCACGAAGCCCGGATCCGACCGGATGGCATCCAAACTACTTCATCTTCAGCAACTGTGAATCCTGGATCCGACCAGATAGCAGCTGAAATTTGAGCGATGTTCCCCAGAAAAAGCATCCTTTCAACAAAATTTGAAGATATGCATGTTCTTCATTCCCAACAGGAAATCAGGGATTCAACCTCCCAGAATTTCCACAGCAGCAGTCAGGGATTTATTTTCCCGAACAAAAACACACATTTCACATTCATACAACATAACATGTACATACCAATGCATTTAGCATGATACCACATCTGGTGAACATCATGCAAGCATATGCATTTCTATTAACCCCTTTTCTCACAGGTAAAACATCAAAGTTTGGTATGAATCAACAAGAGGTTTATTCTGATACTTCTTCCAGCATTTACCAACATTCCTCCCAATGGAATCTATAAGCCCATTCACCATCCATCGTCGAGTGCAAATTTATGGGCACTCTAGTGTTCAATCATCTTTCACCTTCAAGTCACGAATGGCGGATCCGCCAATCGTGACTTGAAGGTGAAAGATGATTGAACAGGGGCAGCTGTTGCACCCCAAAATTTTCCCTCTCATTTCTCAAGGAGTCACCCTGGATCCTCAAGTTTGCTTTCATCAGTTCTCCAGGCCTTGAGTTATCATTTTTTCACAGCAGACCATTCACAAGGGAAAAATGGTCATTTGCATGCTGAGAAATCCAACCTTTACTTTTGAATCAAAATCAAAACTCGAAAATCATATTTCATCAAGACATGTTGGAATATGAAGTTTTCTTTATCAAGAGTTTCAAAATTCAAATTTTATCTTGGAAGAATCAAATTCTAAAAACTTAGAAATTTTTCGAAGTATTTAAGAAATATGACATGTTCAGAACTTCTGAGCCAGTGTTCAAGCTCAGCAAATTCTGGATATTCTCAAGACAGAGTTTGATCAGAACTTCTGGGCCAATGTTCACAAAGGTTCATTCAGAGTTTGCAAAGGTTAAAACAAAGAAGGTAACAAAGCGTGTTGTAAGTTTACTGGAGGTTCTGAAGGATCCCTCAGAACATGCTGAAGCAAGAAGATGATAGGATCAGAAGATTGAATGCTACGCTGAAGCAGAACTTCGGATCTAGAGTTAAGCAAGGACACAAAGTTTCACATGGGAACCCATTTAATGTTCACAACCACTTGTGAAGTCTTTATCCAAGGGATTCTCTCCATGTGTACCCCTACTGTCTTGGGAAGACAAACTTCTCTGAAAAATTATCCTAGGACAATGCACTGTTTCTACTTTTCCTTAATTCATGGTGCCAAATCTAGATGAGGCGCTGTTAACCATCCAACTTGAATACATTGAACCCCCACTTGTTTAAGCTTACTTCAAGAGTAAGTCAGCATCTAGCAGATGATGTCGGTGCCACTTAACCGCCCCAACTGCAAAACTTTTCCTATAAATAGAACACCATTTGCACACTGAAAAAGGCCAGAGAAAAAATTGGTAAAAGAGACGAGAGAATTGAGGAAGAAGGCTTTGAACCACTGCAAAATTTCCAAGAACCCAGGAAACTATAAACACAAAATACCAAAATCTTAGAATTGATTCCTTATACTCAAACTCCATTTTTCCTCAAGTGTTCTTGACTAAAGCAATCCACGTAGCTGTTGATTCATACATTAGAAGCTACCTAAACTTATGTATTCCTATTTCCATACACTCTCCATTCATTTACACCTCAAAGGAGTCAGAATATCACCCCTAGGTTGTTTCAGAAGTTTCAAACTTCCATCCTGCTGAGTACGTGTAGAAGTTTCTCAAAACATCATCAGAATTCAAGAACAACCTCCAGTTCGTAGAATCCTTTCCAGCAGCAAGGTAAGTTTTCTGCTGACTCTCATCATAACTGATTAAGCATTGTCAGATTTTGCATATTTAGCACAATGTAGATATTCTGATTCTAAGGATGTACATATTCTGAAAATTCATGCATCTACCTGCCTAAGTAGAGGAAATCCCAGTTCATAGCTTCATAAAGAAATAGGACTCGGAATTTGAACTAGCAAATACATGTTTCTTCTGATTCATGCTTCTGATATTTCATGAAATTTGTCATAACTATTATGCATGCGACTTCTGTTCTGTAAATGACTAAGCTGCAGATGATTCTGAATGGCATGGAGAGAGGTAAAGTTCTGACAGTTGCATCAGAACTTCTGAAGAACTTCTGAGTTCTCAGAAGATCCAGAACTTCTGAACTTCCATATTTTTGCTAACCTGTTTCTGTTTGTGCAGCCAAGTCAGAGTCAGAACTTCTGACCTCTTCCATTCTTAGCACTTTGTGCTGATTATGTTTGCTTGCTTTTATATTTTATTTTATTTTGCCATCATATTATATTTTATTTTTAATCAAAAAACACCAAAAATATTTTACATTTGCATGATATATTTTCTTTTAATATAAAAAGAAAAAAAATATTTTCTTAAACAAAAGTTATTTTCTTTCTTAAACTGACAAACATTTTACACTTCCTGTATATTCAAACCTATTCAATATGGTTGTAATAGTAACCTAGAAATTTAACTTGCAACCCCCATTCACAAAAATGTACCCCCATCCCTTTAAATGTTGTAATAGCGTAGGACTTTACATTTCTGCACTGTTATTGCTTTCAATATATGCTAGTAATTAGGGTGTATGACAAGATATGAAAATTGACAAATAGATCACCCTAATCAAGACAAATTATGCATGCAATCAAATACACTCACACTTTACACCCTTAGGGTAATTACACTTGTTGCCTTACAAAAATGGCCATGTTATGTATGTGGGATGTCTTAGCACAAACAAATTGAAAAATACAAGATCATAGTCCCTCGATGATGCTATCAAAGTTGCATTTTAAAATGATCTTAGTCCCTAAAGAAAAAGTGCTAAGTCATCTGACAACATTTCTATCATAGTCATACGATGACCCAACGCTCGTCCCTTCACATCCAACGATGGGGCTTCTTATCAAATCAATGGTAAGGTAGCAACATCTAAAGGAGGAGGAAAAGCACAGCTAAAACCTTTTGAGTAGGTAGATTACTTTTAGTTACTTGCTCAAGTTCAAAACAAACATCCTTGCTATTTTCAAAACAATCACATACACTTTCCAAACATCTTTCCAAAACTTGAAATATTTTCAAAAGCTCAACACTTTGCATACCTTCTTTTAAACGGGAATCATTACAAAGTTCTCCTAAACGATGGCACCTTTTCAAAATACTTTCAAAACCACACAAAAGCATAATTTTCAAACAAAAAGCAAGTGATCTAGCGAGTAACTAAGAGCCCATGGAAAACCATAGATGAAAAGGGTGCTAATACCTTCCTTTTTCATAATCTACCCCCGAACTCAAAAATATCTCTAAAAGGTCTTTCCTGTGCTTTTTCAGCTTTCCTTACTGGATAAAAGAAAAGTCGGTGGTGACTCTTTCTAAACCACAACATTTGCAAACACAATTGCAAACCTCAAAGTCAATTCTCCCAACGTATCACAATAATGCTGGAAAGAAAATTGTTGAATATGTTGCACCCAAGAAGGCTGCAGGTGAATCTAGTGGGGCTACGCTAGAAAAAGAGGTGGATGATATTTTGAAGATAATCAAGATGAGTGACTACCGAATCATGGATCAATTACTGCAGAATCGGTCAAAAATATATATTCTATCCTTTCTTATGAACTCCTCTGCTCACAGAGAATCTTTGATGAGGGTATTGGACCAAGCTTTTATAGAAAGTGATATGCCAGTAGACCAATTCAGCAGTGTGGTAGGGAACATCGCGTCATGTAATAACCTGAGTTTCTATGATAATGAATTTCCCGATTAAGGAAGGAATCACAACCTGGCCCTCCACATCTCTATGAACTATAAGAATGATTCATTATCCAATGTGTTGATTGATAATGGATCCATATTGAACGTCATACCGAGGAGCACACTTATGAAGTTGAAATATCAAGGAACGCCCATGCGCCCGAGTGGCATTATTGTGAAATTATTTGATGGATCAAGGAAATCTGTTATTAGTGAAGTGGACTTGCCTATTTATATAGGCCCACATCTGTTTCAGATTACTTTCCAGGTCACGAATATTATACTCGTGTATAGTTGTTTGTTGGGATGACCGTGGATACATGAGGCAGGGGATGTCACTTCGACTTTACACCAGAAGTTGAAGTTTGTACGAGAAGGAAAAGTGGTAATCATAAATGAAGGATAGGCATTATTGATATCTCATTTTCCTCTTTCAGTATTGTGGAGGAGGATGAAGTTGTTGTTGGAACCCAGTTCCAAGATTTATCTATTGATAACATAAGAGGAAATGAGAATTCTATAGCTTCGTTTAAGGATGCACAACAGGTTGTACGTAATGGCCATAGTGAAGTATGGGGACAGATTGTTGATCCAGCTGTAAACAAGAACAAAGTTGGCTTGGGATTCTCTATGAAGAATGATAAAAGCAAGAGCATGAAGCTGAAGTATGTTGCAGACAAGTATCAGGATATCTTTCATAGAGGGGGTTATCTTCATCCAACTGTTTCCGGGGTTAATGCCATTGTGGAAGATGAAGCAGGGCTAGAAATGCCAAATTAAGTGACGCACGGAGTTAGTGTTCATAACTAGATCACCATTGATGTTCCCTCTTGCATACATGTCTCAAAGTAATTTGTTTTTGTTAATCTTTTTGAAAAGCTTTCTATTTGCCCAAGGTGAAAGTATTGACATTGTATGGGCTTATTTGTTTGCTTTGATCTTTAAAATCAATAATAAAAGTTGTCTTTTTTTTCCAAAATGTGTTTTTTATTTTTCCTCTTTTTCTTGGAAAATGGTAATCATAAAAAACCTTTCAAAATAAATAATAACTGAAATTGAATTTATGTAATAACTTGTTATATGTGTCAGTTTCTAAAGACAATCATAAATCATATGTGCAGATTAATTAAAAAACCCATTGAATACAATGACCCTGCACCCTCTCCCAACTTTGAATGTCTTGTGTATGAGGCCGAAGAAGAAGACTATGATGAGATTCCGGAAGAGGTGTCACGATTGCTTGAGCGTGAGGAGAATTCCATTCAGCCATATAAAGAGCCATTGGAAATAATCAATTTGGGTTCAAAAGAGGATCCGAAGGAAGTCAAGATTGGAGCATTGTTGCACCCTGATGTGAAGAGCAGGTTAATTAAGATGTTGAAAGAGTATGTGGATATTTTTTGCTTGATCTTATCAAGATATGCCTGGTCTAGATACAAATATTGTAGAGCACCATTTGCCGCTGAAGCCAGAGTGCCCACCTATCAAACAGAAGTTGCAAAGAACCCACCCAGATATGGCAGTAAAAATCAAGGAAGAAGTTTTAAAGCAGATTAATGTTGGTTTTCTTGTGACATTAGTGTACCCTCAGTGGATTGCCAATATTATCCCAGTACCGGCGAAAGACAGAAAAGTTCACATGTGCATAGATCATAGAGATCTAAATAAAGCTAGTCCAAAAGATGATTTACCATTGCCACACATTGATATGTTAGTAGATAGAACAGCGAAATTCAAAGTTTTCTCTTTCATGGACGGATTTTCTGGATAAAATTAAATAAGGATGGCTCCTGAGGACATGGAAAAACAACTTTTATCACACCCTGGGGAACATTCTATTACAGAGTGATGCCCTTCGGGTTGAAGAACACTAGTGCAACGTGCCAGAGGGCTATGACAACCCTATTCCATGATCTGATGCATAAAGAAATTTAGGTATATGTTGATGACATGATTGCTAACTCCCAGACTAAAGAAGTGCATGTAGAAGATTTGTTGAAACTGTTTCATCGTTTGAGAAAGTATCATCTCCGCTTGAATCCAAATAAATGTCCTTCGGTGTTAGATCAAGGAAATTGTTGGGTTTCATTGTCAGCCAAAGAGGGATTGAATTTGACCCTGATAAAGTCAAAGCAATTCAAGAGATGGTGGCGCCAAGAACTTAAAAGCAAGTCAGAGGTTTCCTCGGGCGTTTGAATTACATCTCCAGATTCATTTCCCACATGACTGCAACGTGTGAACTGATCTTTAAGTTGTCAAAAAAGGATGAAGGTTGTGTGTGGAAAGATGACTGCCAAAGGGCATTTGAAAGTATTAAAAAATATATGCTTGAACCTCCTATCTTACTCCCTCCTGTTGAAGGAAGACCATTGATTAAGTATCTAACAGTGTTAGATAATTCCATGGGCTGTATTCTGGGACAACAAGATGAAACAAGAAAGAAAGAGTATGCCATTTATTATCTCAATAAAAAGTTTACTGACTGTGAGTCGCAGTATTCTATTCTGGAAAAGGCATGTTGTGCTCTGGCCTGGGCAGAAAAACATTTCCGACAGTATATGTTGAATCACACTACTTCGTTGATTTCCAAAATGGATCCAATCAAGTACATTTTTGAAAAGCCCGCTCTTACTGGGAGAATTTCCCGTTGGCAGATGCTGTTATCTGAATATGATATTAAATACCGCACTCAAAAAGATATTAAAAGCAGCGTGTTGGCAGATTATCTTGCTCATCAACCAATTGATGATTATCAGCCTGTGAAGTATGATTTCCCCGATGAGGATGTGATGTTTCTGAAAGTGAAAGATTGTGATGAACCATTGCCTGAGAAAGGTCCTGATCCTGAGTCTCGCTGGAGCATGATATTTGATAGAGTTGTGAATGCTTATGGAAAAGGAAGTGGTGATGTGATTGTTACTCCTCATGGATAACATATACCTTTTACTATAAGTTGACATTCAATTGCACCAATAATATGGCAGAGTATGAGGCTTGCATCATGGGTCTCGAAGAAGCTATTGATCTCAAAATTAAAATTCTAGATGTGTATGGCGATTCAGCTTTGGTCGTAAATCAGATTAAAGGAGAGTGGGATACTCGTCATCCCGGCTTGATCCCTTACAAATATTATGCTAGAAGATTATTACCCTTATTTAACAAGGTTGAATTCCATCACATTCCCAGAGATGAAAATCAAATGGCAGATGCTTTAGAAAATATGGCTTCTATGTATCAAGTGAATACTTGGAATGATATACCTCAAATTATAGTTCGGCGACTGGATAGGCATGCTCGTGTGTTTACAACAGAGGAAGTAGCAGATGAGAAACCTTGGTATTATGATATCAAGCATTTTCTCCAGACTCAAGAATATCTGATTGGTGCATCGAATAAAGATAGAAAGACATTGAGAAGATTGGCTGGCAGCTTTTTCCTCAGTGAAAATGTGTTGTAAAAAAGAAATTATGGCATGGTCTTTCTCAATGCATGGATAGACACGAAGCAGACATGTTAATGCATGGGATTCATGAATGTTCCTTTGGAACTCATGCCAATGGACATTCGATGCCTAAAAAGATGCTAAGGGCAGGTTACTATTGGCTGACAATGGAAACTGACTGTTACAAATTACTAAATACTTGCATTAAATGCCAGATTTATGCGGACAAAATTCATGTGCCTCCGACACTTCTTAATGTTATTTCTTTCCAGTGGCCTTTCTCTATGTGGGGTATTGACATGATTGGAATGATTGAACCCAAATCTTCGAATGGACACCGTTTTATCTTGGTAGTAATTGATTACTTCACCAAATGCGTAGAGGCTTCTTCATATGCTAATGTTACTAAGCTGGTGGTAGTGTACTTCATTAAGAATAATCCCATATGTCGATATGGTGTGCCAAGCAGAATTATCACTAACAATGGCTCGAATATGAATAACAAGATAATGACAGAAGTTTGTGAAGAATTCAAGATCATCCATCATAATTCTTCTTCGTACAGGTCGAAGATGAATGGGGTTGTTGAAGCTGCTAATAAGAATATCAAGAAGATCATCCAGAAGATGGTTGTTACTTATAAAGATAGGCATGAAATGCTCCCCTTTACTTTACATGCATATCAGACATTTTTTCGCACTTCAACAGGAGCAACCCTGTTCTCCCTTGGGTATGGTATGGAAGCAGTGCTCCAATCGAGGTTGAGATTCCCTCTCTGCGTGTGATAATGGAAACCAAGTTGTCAGAGGCTGAATGGGTCCAGAACAAGTTTGACCAATTGAATCTGATTGAAGAGAATAGAATGACGGCTTTGTGTCATGGTTAGTTATATCAGAAGAGAATGAAGAAAGCATTTGATAAGAAGTTCAAACCTCGTGAATTTAGAGAAGGCGACCTCGTGCTCAGTAAGATCATCTCTTTTAACGCTGATTCTAGGGGAAAGTAGACTCCTGGTTTTGAAGGCCAATATGTTGTCAAGAAAGCCTTCTATGGCTGTGAATTAATTCTTGAAAGTATGGATGGCGAGGAGTTCCCATGTCCCATGAATGCTGATGCAGTCAAGAAATACTTTTCCTAAGGAAATAAAAGAACAGCTCGCTAAGTTGAAAACCCGAAAGGGAGGTGTGATACGGTGGCAAAACTGACTGTTAATACTGGTTTTGCGTTTGTGTTTGCAAATGTCGTGGTAAGCAAGAGTCACCACTGACTTTTCTTTTATCCAACAAAAGAAAGGGTGAAAAGAACAGAAAAATACCTTTTTCGAGATTTTCTTAGTAAGGGGGTAGATTATGGAAAGGGAAGGTGTTAGCACCATTTCCATCCGTGGTTTTCCACATGCTCTTAGGTACTTGCTCATTTTTGAAAACTGTTTGTGTGTTTGTGTATTTTGAAAGTTTTTGTTTGCTTTATGGTAACTCTTGTATCAGTCCTCAAGAGTGTGATAAAGCATTTTTTTGAAAGTAGTTTTTGAAAGTGTGTATGTGTGAAAAAGTTTTTCTTGAGCAAGTACCTAAAAGTTATCTACCTACTCGAAAAAAGGATGTTCTTTTCCTCCTATCCTTTAGATAGTGCTATCCTACTATTAGCGAGTAGGTAGCCCTATCGTTGGATGTTGAGGGACTATTGAAAGGGCCGTTATGGTCATTGAAGGCAACATGTAAGGATATCTTAGCATTCGAAGGGACTGTCATCATATAGGCATCATCGAGGTACAAGATCATTTCTTGTAGGCAACTCGAGGGATAGTAAGGGACTATGATCTTTTTGATGACTTTGTGTTGTACCCCAATTTTTGCCCCTAAGATTCCCATATCATATCATGTCAACTTGATCATAACAAAATCACATTAGGTTTGGTTCTTCCTCTTTTTTTTCTATCTCATGTCTTTAAGTTTTCTCTTGAGGAATCTCCAAGCACCTTAGTTGTGTATTCTGTATATGCGTTGATAATTAACCTCTAACCAAAATACAAAAAATATTTGTCTTTGTCTTTGCAAAATTGTGTTTTGTAGGTACCAAGTCGAAGCATCCAACAAATAAGGTTTTCCAGTATTATTTCCCTAAAATATCTTTCTTGCAAAGAAAAATAAAAATAATTAAATCTTTTTCATTTTTTTGTTGACCAGAACAATCGATTGCTCCCATAGCGCAATCAATGGCACAGAGTGTATTGTGCATAATCTTTGGAAAAAAACTGTGTTTTCATCCTTCAAAAATAAAAATAAAAAATTAGTATGTGTTGACACATACATGTTATGTATCGACTCATGCAAGTTGATTAATTTTGTATTGTGTCGAAGAAGCAGCTTGCATCGACCCATAGAGGCTTGTATCGACTCATCCTGCTTTGTATAACTAGCATGTGTCGACACATACATGTTATGTATCGACTCATGCAAGTTGATTGATTTTGTATTGTGTCGAAGAAGAAGCTTGCATCGACCCATAGAGGCTTGTATCGACTCATCCTGCTTTGTATAACTAGCATGTGTCGACACATACATGTTATGTATCGACTCATGCAAGTTGATTAATTTTGTATTGTGTCGAAGAAGCAGCTTGCATCGACCCATAGAGGCTTGTATCGACTTATCCTGCTTTGTATAACTAGCATGTGCCGACACATACATGTTATGTATCGACTCACGCAAGTTGATTGATTCTATATTGTGTTGAAATAGCAGCTTGTATCGATCCATAGAAGCTTGCGTCGACTCATGCTGTGTTATACAACTAGCATGTGTCGATGCATACGACTCTTGTGTCAACTCATAACAGCAAAACACACGTGATTTTTGAAAAAAAAAGCCAGCAATTTCAAATCTGTCATCTTTTTGGCTCCAATTTTTCTGCATAATTTGAAAATTATATCATTAATTCAATTTTTGGCTCCAAGAATCAATTACCAAATTACCACTAATCCCAATCCTAAATTCTATAAATAGATCCCTCATCTCATTCAAATTTCAAGCTTTTGATAGCCAAATCCACCTTGCTAAAAAATCTCTCAATTCTCTCAATCTACCAAATTCACTCAAAGCTCCATTTTCTATAAAAAAAAGGATAGTAAGCTTTGCATTGAAGCTTACTAATCTTTGATCTAAACCTTCATCCAAACACTTTTTATTCATCAATTCTCTACATCCAAGCTTTGGTAATTGATTCTTGTGGTTGAATTGAAGCAAATTCTGGAAGTTGTTTGATAATTCTCTAATTCTACCTTTGGTAAGTTGGATCATCATCTTTCACAATGTGATCTCTTATGGATTTCTGGTTTTGATTCATTGAGCACTGTTTTATGATTCCATTAATGCTATTTTCTCATAATTTGATGGAATTTTCATGCTCAATTGGATCCATGATCATAAGGTGTTTGATGAAAAGTTGGAACAAGAATTTGATCCTTGAAATGTTGTTTTCTATTGATTTTAATAGGTTGCAATCAATTGTTGTAACATTGCAATTGTTTGTCACAGAAAGTTGACTTGAAAAAAAATGCACTGATGCAATTGGTAGCTGTCTAAGCACAATTGATTGCAACAATGCCGAAAATACTTTTTCTGCCTTATTTTGGGGCGTTTTGACTCAAATATTTTTTCTGCTCACTCTCTTTGATGGATAATTTGGATTGCAATTTTAAATGTCTAATTTGTCTTTAAACTCATTGGACTTTGTGATGTAGATGAAGTCGGATAAATGTTCATCAATTCAAATCTACCTAAGAGTGAATTATTTAATTCATTTTTGGTGCTTTGGATTAATGATATGTTTAGTGTGCTTTAATCCATCTAGAGTGGTGGTTGAATTTAAAGATGAAAGAATTTTGAGATGGTGATCCAAATTAGCTTATCATTCCCCTCCCTCTTCATCTTATCCCTTTCATTTTTAATTGTGTTACATGTTAATGGATGGTGATCTCTATATCATTTATCTAAACATGAAGTACATAGATTGTTATTGACCGGCCTCAAAATAGGTGCGACTTCAACATAAGTCCACTTATGATTGCTTAACATAGCGCTAAATTTTATCCCGATTCGAATAAATGATCATTCGTGGCCCAAACTTATGATTGCAAGCCCAAGTATGTTAATTTGATCTCTTTGATCCAATAACCTTGAGATTCATTGTGTGGAGGCTTTGGTTCTAACAATCCTCTAATGGATCTACAACACCTTTGGTCAATGCGGATCACTTAAACATCGTTGATCATTAAATGTTACTTTTGAGGATTCCAAAATGGATGATATAATTGACAAAAAGCAAATGCAACTAGTTGTGTGGAGGCTTTGGTTCTACCAATCCTCTAATGAGTTCCAAATGCAAGTTTCAAGATGGTCATCCAACTAACCACTAATTTCTAACAATTGACTTTACTTTATGATTTTATTTTTTATGCTTTATGTACCATTTAATTTAAGCATTTACATTTCATGCAATTTTTTATTTTGCTCACTTGAGCATTTATTCTTATGCCATTTTTATTTTTGCTCACTTGAGCATTTACTTTTATGTCATTTTTATTTTGCTCACTTGAGCTTTTATTTTTCTTTTAAAGACACCTAATAATCAACATGAACCATAAAATTCTTTAATGATACTTGGACTATTTGGTTACTATCATTGGCATTATGGAGTATTGGACTTCTTGGACTTATGATTAGAAACCTTAGCCTATCTTGGAGACCTTGTAATCTTACTTGATTATTTTGTCTGGAGTTCTTGAGGTTTACCTCAATACATTGGGTTGTTTGTTTGTTTTGTGTGCAGGTTATTATGATTACATACTTTGTTTGTAATCTGGAATTCATCCGTGTACAACCGTTACTCTGCCCAATTTTTGCGAAGACTTAATACACTTGAAGTTTAGTTCTCTCAAGAGGTCTAGTGTCTTTGATTGCTTGGTTTCAATCCGAAGAATGGGAATTCTATATTGACTCATAATGTCAAGTATTGGCTTCTTGTTGGTTAGATGTTTCTTATCCCTAACTTTTATCTTATGCTTTAGAATAGTCTCTTCATCTCCTCCCATCTTCTTTAATTTCAAAAATCTTCTCCCTCCTTTTAAAAACTCTTCTTATTTCTAAACTTGAAAAACTTTCATAATAAACTTGGACTTAGGTCCATGTATTTTCAAAACATTTTCATAAATAAATTTCAATCAATTTAATGATACCTTGACATTTTTGTGAGAAGACTAAAATTCAATCAATCTCATTTCAAACCATTTTTGCCACCTTGGCTTTTTATTTTAAAACTTTTCTTAAAAAGATTAGACTCTTGTCAATCCTTGTAGTGATGCAAACAACTATACTTTTATAATATGTAGTAAAGAGGGATTATTTCCACTTGGGTGTTGAGTGAGGCATTGTTGATTTTAAAATCCAAGCCATATCCTCCACTTTGAGATGATGCAAATTCTCCTTTCTCATGATTGTGGGTAGTAAGTATGTTTTTTCACACGGATAATGACGATGATGTCTTATCTCATAAAATTAAGCAACACACTTGTGTTTCAAATTTTTAAAAGAGGAACTACGTGTACCCTGATCCCCTATTACATGAAAGGTGGTATGTAGACACTAAATGTTCGCAACCGCGGCGGGTGCAAAAATCATAAAAATATTTCTTTTCTCACCTCCACCATCCATTTTATATATAACACATTTTTATAGCCAAAATATACAGATTTTTCAAAGAGGTTCCCGCGGAGTATCGTAGATGTTTAGGGTGCTAATACCTTCCCTTTGCATAACCAACCCCCTTACCTTGAATCTTTCCCATTTTTTTTGGGTTATTCGCTCTTTTCCCATTCCTTTGGAAACAATAAAGCGCGGTGGCGGTTTTTATTTTGATTTGTACAAAGTCTAGTCAATCCAATGGCTTAGTCTTGAACATTTCTATCGCTACAGAAAAATGGTGACTTCACTGGGGAAAGATTAACCTCTTGATGTTCCATCCCTAAGTGGGTTGAGCCTATCTTTGTTTATATCTGTATATGTGTTATTGTGTTTATGTGTTATATTTTGTATATATGTTTGTCTGGATTTTCCTGGTTTACAGGGTGCTTGGTGATTACTCATAAGTCCTATACCCATACTTGGGAAAACTTTAAGATAGAACGGGAGGTATAGTCATGTTAACTTTGAGGGAGTAATCCCAAAAAAGGAGGCATGAGATCCCCTACTCAGTGGAGGCCCCTTTGACTTTAGTGTCGTTTACCGAGTAATCGGGAAGACGTACTGCTTTCGACCTGGGAGCCTGCTGAAGTTGAGGACCGTAGATTACCTAACCCATCCTGGCCTTTTAGGTGTAGTGCGGAAGCTATGACAGAGTAATTCTAAAATAGTTGTCATGCGATACTACGCTCGGACAAGTCTTTTTTAAAAATATTAATAATTACCGAGTTAATCAGGAAGTTGGTAATATTCGAAGGAAGGATGTAGACTCTGGGAACCTCTTAGAACCTTGTTCGGCAGGTGATAACTTTTTAGACCAATACCTTATAGGTAGTACCTTCGACCTCATGCTCGTGACGTTGAACCTATGAACCCTATATGTGTGATCTTGTGTGTGATTGTTGCATCATGTATCCATACACTCATAAGCATCTTTTGAAAAAAACAATATTTCAAGGGATTTAAAGGTTGACTATTTGTGAATATATCAGGTACTTTTAAACCATGGATTCTGGAAAGAGAAAGACCGGGAAATACAGTTTCAAGGATCCTAAGATAGATGAGTTGATCAGTCTAATTCCCGAGATCGAGTGTTCTGCAAACTTTCAGAAGAAGTATGGATCCATTATTCCTCTCATGAAGCTGAAGAGGGAGGGTATTCTCTCAACTTTGGTCCAGTTCTATGATCCGGTGTATCACTGCTTTACTTTTACCGATTATCAGTTGATTCCAACACTGGAAGAGTATTCCTATCTATTGGATTTACCTGTTACCGATCATGTTCCTTTTACTGGTTTGGAGGGTAAGCCAAAAACACATGAGATTACTGCTTTGATTCATCTGGGGAAGTCTGAGGTGGAAGCCCATATGACTACCAAATAAGGGATTAGAGGATTACCAGCTCAGTTCTTATTGGAGAAAGCTCGTTACTTTGCCAGGATGAAGAGTATGGTTGCTTTTAAGGCCATCTTTTCTTTAATCGCCTATGGATTATTCTTATTTCCTAATATGGATAAGTTTGTCGACATTAACGCTATCAGGATTTTCATGATTGGAAACCCGGTTCCTACACTATTAGGTAATGCTTATTACTCTGTTCATCTTCGGAGTTCCTATCATGGGGGAATGATTATCTGTTGCACGCCTTTTGTTGTACCGGTGGTTTATCTCTCATATGCCTCAGTCTGATGCTTTTTGGGATGTCAAGAAGGAACCTCGTTGGGCTCCTAAGATCATGGCACTTACTCACTCGGATATTGATTAGTATCATCGAGATTACCAGGATGTGTAGGTTATTGACAGTTGTGGTAGTTTCCCCAATGTTCCTCTTCTTGGTACAAAGGGATGAATGAACTATAACCCTGTTCTTGCACGGAGATAACTTGGTTACCCGATGAGGGATAAACCGAATAGTATTAATTTGAGTAGTTTCTTTCTGAAGGAAGAAGAAGACCACAGGGAACATAGGGAGCAGATTGCGAAGGCCTGGCGTCACATTCATAAGAAGAGTAGGAAGGATTTGGAACCTAGAGGTGTTATTTCTTTGGAGCCATATCTTCAGTGGGTCCGATCGAGTGCCATTCAGTTGAAGATGTCGTATACTCGGGAGACACCCATGCCTGATTTGTTTATGAAGACCACTCCTCCTTTATTAGATGATCTAGAAGAGCTGAAGCTTGCTTTGGTTAGGATGCAACAGGAAAGAGATGCTTGGAAGAACAAGTTCCAGACTTTAGAGAGTTCCTACATAGCAGACCTGAAGGAGAAAGATGATTTGATCGAGATCCTTGAGAGTCGAGAAGTAAAGTCTATGGAGAGGCAAGGGGGTTTATTTTCCCCTAATCCTCAAATAGGTGTTGATTACTCACTTCCTACTTCAGATGATTGGAAGGAGGTTGCCATCAGACATGTGGAAGAAAACTAGAGGTTGAGGGCTCAGATTGTCAGGCTCACAGGGAAGCGCCATCGTACAGATTGATCTCCATCAAGTTTCTTTCTCTCAGGATTTTTAGATTGTATTTTCATCTCGTACTTGGGATCATTGAAACTTGTAACCCATTTTGAAGCTAATATAATAAAAAAATTCAGTATTTCAAATGCGTTATTATTTTGATGTTTGCAATATGTCTACAAACGTTAAATCCCTTGAAATATTAAATGATAAATTAAAAATAATCATATGCATTGCATATCATGCATCATATTGCACATATTTCTTGCATTTGTTATGAATATCCAAGTGTCTTACCCATCTTCTTTACTTCACTCAGCAAGCTAACTCATCACTACAACACTCGGGCTAATTTCAAAAAGAAGATGGATAACTTAGAACAGGAGAATCGCGAGCCACGCGAAGAAGTTTCCACTTTGAAGGTTGGCTTGGCTAACTTGACTACTATGATGAAAGCTCTTGTGGTTGCTCAGAATCAGCCACCGAGTGTTCAACCTCAACCAACAAGGGCAAATGCTGAAGTTCCTACTGTTCCTATATCTGCTACTTAGGCTGTTGTTCAAAACCGTATGGCTCAAAGTTGTCCATGGGGAATGCCAGATAATTTTGCACTTGAAGGTTTCAATCTTGGCCCTCAAGATGCTCCAGTGGTTCAAAATGTTGTTACTCCTGCAACTCTTGTGGTGCATACTATTCCTGCTGCACCTCCTTCGGTGAATTTGTTTCCGTTTGTTAATGAAGATATGTGTCGTCCTTTCCCTCCGCCAAGTGAATACTTGGGTCTTTATGACAGAATGGATGATTTCCGAGAGCAGTTTGATAGAATGCAAAGAGAGATGAAGGATCTTAGGGGAAAAGAGCTATTTGGGAAGAATGTGAATGAGCTGTGTTTGGTCCCGAATGTTAAAGTGCCTGCTAAGTTCAAGGTCCCGGAATTTGAGAAGTACAAGGGCAACACTTGCCCTCGTGCTCATTTGGTGATATATGTAAGGAGAATGTCTACCCACACCGATGATCAGTGTCTGCTGATTCACTTTTTCCAGGATAGTCTGACCGGTGCAGCGATGAAATGGTACATGAGTTTAGACAGAGCCAACATCTATACCTTTAATGACTTGGGAGAAGTATTCATTAAATAATACAAGTACAATGTGGACATGGAGCCTGACCGTGACCAGCTTAGGGCCATGGTTTAGAAAGACAGAGAATCGTTCAAAGAGTACGCGCAGAGATGGCGCAAAGTGGCTGCACAATTGATTCCTCCCATGGAGGAGAAAGAAATGACTAAAATTTTTCTGAAGACGCTGAGTGATTTCTACTACGAAAGAATGGTAGCAAGTGCCCCAAGTGATTTTACAGAGATGGTAGTAATGGGTGTCCGCCTAGAAGAGGCAGTAAGAGAAGGCCGTTTGACAAAGGGTGAAGGATCCGGAGGGGTGAAAAAGCCATCTTATGGGTTTACAAAGAAGAAAGAGAGGGATACAAATGTTGTTATACAAGAGAGAAGGGTATACACTCCTAGAAAGAATTATCAGCGTCATCAGCAAGTCGCCTCAGTTACTCCTGTTATGAATGCCGCTCCGACTACCGTTGCTTATCAAAGACCGTCCCAGCAGGGGAATCAAGGGTATAATCAGAGAAGGGAGAATTATGATCCTATTCCAATGAGCTATGCAGAGCTACTACCAGCATTGATTCAGAAGAAGTTGGTCCAGACACGACCACCTCCCGCCATACCATCACCATTGCCTTGGTATTACAAAGCAGACCAGACGTGTGCCTTTCATCAGGGAGCACCCGGGCTTAGTGTTGAAAATTGTTATCCTTTGAGGACTGAAGTACAAAGGTTGGTGAAGTCTGGAATTCTATCTTTCAAAGACGTGGGACCTAATGTGAAAGACAATCCTCTACCCAAGCATGGGGGAGTGAATGCTGTAAATATGGTGGCCGGTTGTCCAGGCGACTTTCGAATTTTTGACATTAATCTGGTTAGAGGAGATTTGGTGAAAATGCATGCAGACCTTTGTGAATTCAGTTATTATACTCATGACCATGCCGGTTGTGCTATTTGCAGTACAGATATACAGGGTTGCGAGAAGATAAAGGTTGATTTACAGGAGATGATGGATGAAGGTTTAATCCATATAATCAGGCCTAGGGAGGAATATGAAGAGGAAGTGAATATGGTTTCTGGATGTCCGGGTGAATTCAGAATTTTTGATGTGGATCATTTGAATGAGGATCTCGTGCAGTTGCATGCTACCTTCTGCCGTACTACTGGTCAGGTGGAACACCAATATGGATCTTGCATAGTTTGTTGTCGAAACCCCCGAGGATGTTATATTGTGAGGGAAGGTGTTCAATTGCTGTTAGACAATGGAACTATCAAGATCACAGGTCAGAGAGATGATTATCACGAGATTGATATGGTTGAAGTTTGTTTGATGGAAGAAGAGTCATAGGAAGAGTATGCCTCTGCAGATGAGTATTTCTCTTCAGACGAAGATTTGTTTGCCGGAAATGACTTTTTGATGGATGATTGTGTTGAGGAAGGGGTAAACATTATTATACCTTGTTTTAGTGCACCCACTCATCTTGAGGTGGAGTACCATAGCAAACCAGTTGTTACCCCATTGGTAATTAGTCGGCCAGGTCTTATTCCCTATGAATCAGACAAGGTTGTGCCTTACAAATACAACGCTACAATCTTAGAAGACGGGGTAGAGATTCCCATCCAAACAATGCCAGATGTTGGAAATATAACTGATAATAGCAGGGTGACCCGTAGCGGTCATGTGTTTGCGCCGGTTATTCGAAGAGATGTTGTTGCTAGAAAGAAAATTTCTGAGAACGATGAGCCTAAGAAGGCTACAGGAGAGACTAGTGGAGCTACATTAGAGAAATAAGTGGATGATATTTTGAAGATAATTAAGATGAGCGACTACAAAATTGTAGATCAACTATTGCAGACTCCTTCAAAGATATTCATCCTAGCTTTATTGATGAATTCCTCCGCTCATAGAGAATCACTGATGAGAGTACCAGACCAAGCTTTTGTGGAGAATGACATGCCATTAGATCAATTCAGCAGCGTAATTGAAAACATTACGTCATGTAACAATTTGATTTTCTGCGATGATGAGTTACCAGATGAAGGGAGGAATCACAACCTGGCCCTCCACATATCTATGAACTGCAAGAATGATTCGCTGTCCAATGTGCTAATTGATAACGGATTTGCGCTGAATGTTATACCGAGGAGTACCCCCATGAAGTTAAAGTATCAAGGAGCACATATGCGCCCGAGTGGCATCATTGTGAAGGCTTTTGATGGGTCGAGGAAATCTGTCATCGGTGAAGTGGACTTGCCCATCCATATAGGACCACATTTGTTCTTGATAACCTACTAGGTCATGGACATTATTCCCGCATATAGTTTTTTGCTAGGACGGCCATGGATACACGAAGCAGGGGCTGTCACTTCAACGTTGCATCAGAAGTTAAAGTTTATGCGCAAAGGGAAGGTGGTGATCATAAATGGGGAGCAGGCATTGTTGATATCCCATCTATCCTCTTTCAGTACTGTAGAAGAGGATGAGGCTGCTGTTGGAACCCAGTTCCAAGCCCTATCTATTGACAACATAAGGAGGAATGAGATTTCTGTGGTTTCGCTGAAGGACACGTAGCAGGTTGTTGGCAATGGTCGTAATGCAGTTTGGGGATAACTTGTGGATCCACCAGTGAACAAAAACAGAATTGGTTTGGGTTTCTCTTCGAAGAATGGCAAAGGCGAAAGTTTGAAGTCAAAGTCTTCTGTTAACAATTATCATGTTGTTTTCCGCAACGGAGGCTACCTCCATCCAATTGGTTCTGGAATTAATGCTGTTGAAGAGGATGAAGCAGAGCAGAAAGTACCGAATTATGTGACGCATGGAGTCCGAGTTCAAAACTGGGTCACCATTGATGTTCCTTCTTGCATACATATTTCAAAGTAATGTGTTTTGTTAATCTGTTTCTTTCTTTTGAAAAGCTATCACTCTGCCCAAGGTGAAAGTATTGTATGGGATTATCTGTTTGCTTTGATTTTTAAGATCATTAATAAAAGTTGTCCTTGCTTCCAAAAATATGTCTTTATTTTCTGCTTTTTCTTGGAAAATGGTAATAAAAAAAATAAAAAGAACCCTTTTCAAAATAAATAATAAATCTGCATGATCACTTGTTATATGTGTCGGTTTCTTAAAGCAATCATAAATCATATGTGCAGATTAATTAAAAAAACCCGTTGAATACAATGACCCTACACCCTCTCCCAACTTTGATTGTCCTGTGTTTGGGGCTGAAGAAGAAGATTATGATGAGATTCTAGAAGAGGTCTCACGGTTGCTCGAGCACGAGGAAAATACCATTCAGCCATATAAGGAGCCTTTGGAAGTGATTAATTTGGGTTCAGAAGAAGATCCGAAGGAAATTAAGATTGGAGCATCGTTGCATCCTGATGTAAAAAGCGGGTTGATTGAGCTGTTGAAAGAGTATATGGATATTTTTGCTTGGTCTTATCAAGATATGCCTGGTCTAGATACAAACATTATTGAGCATCGTTTGCCATTGAAGCCAGAGTGTCCTCCAGTTAAACAAAAGTTGAGAAGAACCCATCCAGATATGGCAGTAAAGATCAAAGAGGAGGTCCTAAAGCAGATTAATGCTGGTTTTCTTGTGACGTCAGTGTATCCTCAATGGATTTCCAATATTTTCCCAGTACCGAAAAAGGACGGAAAAGTTCGCATGTGCGTAGATTACAGAGATCTAAATAAAGCTAGTCTAAAAGATGATTTCCCATTGCCTGACATTGACATGTTAGTGGATAGCATGGCAAAATTCAAGGTATTCTCGTTCATGGACGGATTTTCCGGGTATAATCAAATAAGAATGGCTCCAGAGGACATGGAAAAAACAACGTTTATCACACCCTGGGGAACATTCTATTACAGAGTGATGCCCTTCGGGTTGGAGAACGCTGGTGCAACGTACTAGAGGGCTATGACAACCCTATTCCATGATCTGATGCACAAGGAAATTGAAGTATATGTTGTTGATATGATTGCAAAATCCCAAACTAAAGAAGGGCATATCAAAGATTTGTTGAAGTTGTTTTAGCGTTTGAGGAAGTATCGTCTCTGCTTGAATCCAAATAAATGCACCTTCGGAGTTAGATCGGGGAAATTGTTGGGTTTTATTATTAGCCAGAAAGGAATTGAAGTTGACCCTGATAAAGTCAAAGCAATTCAAGAAATGCCAGCACCAAGAACTGAAAAGCAAGTCACGGGTTTCCCCGGGCATCTGAATTATATTTTCAGATTCATTTCCCACATGACTGTTGTGATACGGTGGGAAGAACTGACTGTTTTTTGGAATGCTGGTTTGTGTTTTGCGTTTGTTTTTGCAAAATGTCGCACTAAGCAAGAGTCGCCACAAAATTTTATTTTATCCAACAAGGAAAGGAAAAAAGCACAGAAAAATTCCTTTTTCGAGATTTTCTAGGTACGGGGGGTAGATTATAGAAAGGGAAGGTATTAGCACCCTTTTTATCCGTAGTTATCTACGGGCTCTTAGGTACTTGCTCATCATTTTCAAAATGTTTTCTTTGTGCTTGTGGGTTTTGAAAAGTTTGTTTTAACTTCGATTTAACTCTTGCCTCTGTCCTCAAGAGTGTAATGAAGTGTTTTGAAAACTTTGTTTGAAAAGGAGTGTAAGTGTGAAAAAGTTTTGTTTTTGGATGAGCAAGTATCTAAGAGCTATCTACCTACTCGAAAAAGGAATCGTTCTATGCTAATTTCCTTTAGACAATGTTATCCCACTATTAATGAGTAGGTAGCACCGTTATTGGAGTTTTAGGGTCAATTCGAAAGAGGGACATACGGTCACCAAAGCAATGTTAGGACACCTTAGCGGTAACCCTAATGTCTTAGCTAATTTGTTTGAGGCAACAATATCCGAGGCAACCATTTTGAGGCAACTATGATCTTTTAGACAAGAGGGCGACCTCTAAAACGACCTATACTCAATGACCGTTTACAAAGGCAACCAAATGGGGTGTACCCTAGGAGTTCGCATGTGCGAGTGTGTTGATTTCAGTTATTTTTATCTTTGCACGTGTAAGGGTGGTCTAATTTGATTTTAAGATTAAGCATTCAGTCTTATCATGCAAACCCTTTTATCAAACTTCTAGCAGTTATAATTAGCAGAAATTAAAGGTGCGGAAATTAAATTACAAGGAGTCGGGTATTTACATCGCCAAAAGCAACCCTTTGAAAATAAAATAAAGCGGTAAAATAATTAAATGTCCTAATTATTTATTACATACCGGAAGCAGATACATCAATATGGATAAAAATAAATAAAGTGCACGGGAAATTAAATCAAATGTGGGATTAGGGTTTTGACCCTTTTGATTAAAGAAATTTTTTTTTGTTGTTTTTTATTTAAGAAAAGAAATTAAATCCTAAATTAAATACTAAATTAATTTTTAAATAAATTAAATGGTGAAAAATAAGTAATGACATATTTTTTGGAGTTTTTTGATATTTTAAGAAAGAAAATATAAATAATTAAATGAACTAAAACCTAATGATTTCTAATTAATTTTATTTATTTACAAAATAAGTTAAAGTTATTCTAGAATTAAACCTAATTAATTAGTTAGTATTTATTAATAAAAAATAAAAGTTCTAAAACTTTATTTGATAAAAAAAAGGTATTTTTATGATTTTTGATAAAAAAGAAAATTTGTTATTGGTTAGAAATTAATTAAAATAAAATAAAATAACTAAATTAATAAAAAGAAATTATAATATAAAGAGAATTAGGCCTTTTTTGGAGGTGCTGAATGCATTTTTGTTGGCCCATTAAGCTGGTTCGTTTGACTTTCTTGATTTGCTACATATGCATTGACCTGGCTCTTTGGTGGACCTCCAACACTGGCCACCAGATCTGGCCATCTGGCCATCTGGCGCTTTAATAATGAGTGTCCATGGTAGAAATCGGGCCCATATGTGTACATGATCGCCTGAAAAAAATCAAGAAAATGCAATTTGTTGGAGGCAGGGATCGAACCCCTAACCTCCAGCCTTGGAATGCCTTAAGCGCTGAGGTGCCTACCACTGCACCATGTTGCTTTGTTTGTTATGATAATACAAGTATAATGTAATATATAAAACAAAAATCGATTTCCAGAAAATAAAATAAAAAGTGCGCGTTATTTGAATAGTCCAATGGGGATGTAACACGTATTGTCCTTGACCTCCCAACCGTGGCTAAAAAACAGCATACCTATACCAACGGACAAACGTCCGTCGCTATAAACCATGCATCTCTAAAACTTTGTACAGACCATGAAAATGCCTTCTAACACCATGGTTAGACTCGTCTCAACCTGCTGATCACAACCATGGCCATTATCATGGCAAATTTTTCCTGAAACGAAAAAATCCAAAAACACGAACCAAACCCTAGCAATGGTGGTTCTCCATATAAGTCAGATAAATGCAATTGGTTATTATGAAAAGTTTGCAAATGATATAGGGGTCAAGAATATGCAGTTATTCCATTCAATGGATGCAAGAATAGTGACTTTCGATTTCAAGAATATGGCGGATCCATGGACTACTTACAGTGCACTAGGAGGTCTGAAAACGCGTGGTTTGGATTGGGTTAGCTTCTGGTGATGGCCAGCAAACGATTGAGACCAATATCAAGCCCTGAAAATGCCTCTAGACCTGATTTCGATCTCCCACTTTTTTGTGATTTTTGCAACTTTCGTTTTGTCTCCACAATTAATTTCCAACCCCGATTCTTGTGTGTTTCTCTTGCTTATGTATTACTCAGTGTATTAGGGTAACAAACTTTGTCCAAATCTTCCTCCATTGATGATTTTGATATTTGATTTGATCTTCCATTAAAACCTTCCAATTTTAGCTTGAATCCAATCTCCTTGTGCCTAATGACCTTGATACGAGTTTGATTGCAAAGCTAGCTGTAATTGGAGCCTGAAATGATCACAAGATCTTTAGCTTTCAATTTTTTTGATTTTATATGATTTTATTTGATTTGAAATGAATTAATTCAAATAAAAATAAATTAAATAATAAAAATAAGATATGGAAACATGGCTAAAGCTAGAGCACGTGGGGAATAATGAAACCTCAAAACAAGTGAAAAAGAGGATGAGACCCTCAACTTCACGAGGAGGAGACCCCCAACACTTACATCGCACCAAAGAGGATGCGCAACGTCTTTTTACCTTAAGAAGTTTTTGTAATATTTGGCCCATGGGGCATTTATGTACTGACAAAATTTCTTCTTATTAATATGACATGTGTTCTTTTTGTTTGCAACAACTTTGAATTTCTAAATCCTTGAATGCATTACATGAATAAACATATCATTCATCATATGCATAAACAGGTCTTCACACCAGGTTTCCTTATCTTTCTGCTGTTTATTTCAGTAAGATGGATATCGAGCAAACAGTCAAAGATCTGCAGGCACAAAACTCGCAGTTTCAACAGCTCTTTATAACCTTGGCAAAGGGTCAGGAGGATCTTAAAGCACTGTTAGGGAATAAAGAGCAAGAAAAAGGAAAAAAGAAGAAGAAAAGAGTTGGGGTAGCTACATTGGGAAGAAGATTTGAGAATGAAGCTAGGAGAGTTCTTGAATTCCCCTCCACATCTGATGAGGGGACCGGTAAAGGAAAAGGGGTTGCATTACCTTCTGAGTCCGAGGCTGAAGAGGAAGAGGTTGAGGAAGATGAAGATTAATCAGAGCAGCAATACCCGCCAGCGGACGACAAATACAAAAACCTGGAGGATAGACTGGCAGCTATGGAGCTGCAAAGGGTTCTCGGGCTAGATTTTGAAGAATTGGGATTGATTGTTGGGATTGTGATCCCTCCAAAGTTTAAAGTGTCAACTTTTGAAAATACGACGGTCTGTCTTGCCTGAAGATGCACCTAAGGTCGTATGTTAGAAGAATTCAACCTCATTCATCCGATAGAAATCTTTGGGTACACTTCTTCCAGGGTAGCCTGTCTGGTACACAGCTAGATTTGTTTTACCAGCTTGAGAGGTCAGAAGTGCATAGTTGGGAGGATTTGGCAACTGCCTTTTATCGCCAATATCAATATAACACTGACTTGGCGTCGACCCGTACTCAGTTACAAAGTATGGGGATGGCCTCAAATGAGGGATTCAAAGAATACGCCCAGAAATGGCGTGACTTGGCCGGAAGAGTACAACCACCGCTTTCAGATAGGGAGCTAGTTGATATGTTCTTGGGGACCCTATCTGGCCCTTTCTTCAACCATTTGATCGGGAGCTCTTCCGCAGGGTTTAATGAATTGATTCTGACTGGCGAGAGGGTGGAAGCTAGTATTAAGAGTGGGAAGATTCAAAGGGACGCCTCTGCCTCCGCAAATGTTAAAAACCATTCCTGGCCAAGAAGGAAGCAGCTGTTATATACTCTCAGAAAGGATCGGGAAGAATTGAGCACCGGCCGACTGTAGGGGCCGTGATGATTCAAAATTCGTCAAATGATCAGCCTCGTAACAATCAGTCTAGACCTAATCAACAACGGGTAGAACGGCCACAACGGTAGTTCACCCGCATCAACATGACGCCTGCACAAGTTCTTCCCCATTTGTTGAAGCTAAATCTCACCAGTATTAGAGAGGCGCCAAAGGTTGTGAATACCGCTTCCCCACATTATCATCCCAATGCTAAATGTGCCTATCATTCTTACAGCGTCGGGCACGACACCAACGATTGTTGGGCGCTTAAGAATAAAATTCAAGATTTGATAGATGCTAAAGAGGTTGAGTTCGACGCCCCAGAGAAGCCGAATTTAATATCCGCTCCGGTGCCAAAGCATGGTCGCAATGTCTATGCTGTTGAAGAAGATCTGTTTGTTTCTACTGTTGATGATCTGATAACTCCATTACTGACAATCAAGTTGAATCTGTTGAAGGCTGGGATTTTCCCAGGTTGTAAAGAAGATTGCTACTTTTGTTTCTCCCTACCGATCGACTGTCCATTGCTGAAAATAGGCATCCAACGCCTAATGGACAACCAACAAATTCTTTTCGAAAAGACTCCTGTTACTCTAACTCCCATCAATGAAGTTTCAATAATCACCATTTCCGCCAATCTTTCCAAGGTCCCCAAAAGGCCTGTTAAGATTACATCCGCTCCGAAGATTGTACCCTTGAAGATAACCTTTCCTGGGCCCGTCCCATACAAATCTGACAAATCAATACCGTGGAATTAAGGTGGAAAAATCTACTACCACGACGTTAAACAAATTGAGATAACTGAAGGGAGCTCCGACGAAGAAACTGCCGACATTGGAAACATTGCCGGTACGAGCAAAATTACCCGAAGTGGAAGAATTTTCTCTCCAGAGATTTCCCCTCCAAAGGCAATCTGTGGACCCTCAGTTGTTCCCAAGGTTACCCCTGCACCGGTAAAACTATCTGCAAAAACTCCAGTGATTGAAGAAGTTGTTACTCCTGTGGTTGTCCCTTCTGCTGCTGCTGATAAAGGGAAAGGGATCCAAGAAGAGATCGTCAGGACGAGGGCTCAGCCATTGGTCATCCCTGAGACCTCTAAAAAAGAAATAGAGGAGATTCTGAAAATAATAAAGAAGAGTGATTATGATGTGGTTGAGCAACTGGGGCAAACCCCCTCGAAGATCTCCATGTTAGCCCTGCTGCTTTGTTCGGAGGCTCATGCCAAAGCTTTCATAAGGTTTTTGGAGACAGCCCATGTGCCCTAGGAAACCTCAGCCGATCAATTTCAGGATTGTGTAGCCAGCCTTACCGCCGACAACGGCCTGGGTTTCTCTAATGCTGACCTGACTCCTAAGGGAAGAAAGCACAATGACGCATTGCATGTGTCAATTGAATGCCGAGGAACCACTCTCGCCCATGTCTTGGTCGATACTGGTTCTTCTCTAAATGTGCTACCTAAGAAAGCTCTGGACCGTTTGGACTGTGAAGGCTTGGAGTTGAAACCAAGTAATATCATTGTCAGGGCCTTTGACGGGTCTAAAAGAATGGTGCATGGGGAGGTCGATATTCCCATCAAGGTAGGCACTGAGGTGTTCCACTCCACATTCTATGTAATGGACATCCGCCCATCCTACTCCTGCTTACTTGGAAGGCCATGGATTCATAATGCTGGGGCAGTCACTTCTTCCCTCCATCAGATGTTGAAATACCCTGTTAAGGGAAAAATCATAATTGTACACGGTGAGGAGGACTACATGATCAGTCATCTGAACTCCTTTCGGTATGTGGAAGTGGAGGGCTAATTCATCGAGACACCATTCCAACACTTCGAGGAAATTGTTCCCGAGGTTGCAGTGGCAAAGGCAGTAGCTGAGGTACCCAAGCAGGTGGCCAGGATGGCATCTCTGAAAGATGCAAAGGCTTCAATGAAGGAGGGGAAGAGCTCAACATGGGGACAGTTGCCTGACTTTCCTCACAAGACGGAAAAGTTTGGGTTGGGATTTACCGCTGCGGGGCAAAAGGCTATGCGTCGCTCAAAAATTGAAAAGGCACCCATCAAGATTTCTCCTCATGGAATCAATGCTTTGGAAGACGAAGACGAAGAGGGTAACATTGAAGATTGGATCTTCCCAACCATTGAAGGAGGACTACACAACTGGGAGGCGAAAGACTTTGTTCCCATTACTTTCATCAATCAGTAATTTATCATTCGAACATTTCCTGTTGGTCTGTAATAATTACTAAAACAATCTGCACACTATTTTTCACCTCATGCCTTGCCCGGGGCATGTAGGTCCATTTGTGAGGGCTTGATTCTTTTCATAATCATATGCCATGTTTAATGATTCATTGGACGTTTTTCATTTATAAACTGCTTTGTTTATTTTCTTTCCTTTTGCATTTTTGTTTGTTTAAGGATGGCTATCCCTTACACACACCCACACTCACCAATGCAGGTACCCATCCACTCCGGATTCCTTGGGTGACTATTCTGCTGTATCCTTCAATAACTCTGAAGATTTGGTCAATCAGGCTGAATACGAAGACGATGAAGATTGTGAAGTACCGGGAGAGCTATCCAGACTTCTACAACAAGAAGAGAGGGCCATCTTGCCTCATGAAGAGTTGTTGGAAACCGTCAACTTAGGAACAGAGGAAGACAGGAAAGAAGTGCAAGTGGGTGCCAATCTGGAACCAAGTGTCAAGGAGCGCTTAATACAGCTGTTAAATGAATACGTTGAAATCTTCGCCTGGTCTTATGAAGACATGCCAAGGTTAGACACAGACATCGTGGTTCATCGTCTCCCTACAAGAGAAGACTGTCCACCGATCAAGCAAAAAGTTCGCTGAATGAGGCCCGACATGTCTGAGAAGATTAAAGCTGAAGTAATGAAGCAATTCAACACTGGATTTCTGGTTGTTACATCCTATCCGCAATGGGTTGCTAACATTGTGCCAGTACCTAAAAAAGACGGCAAGGTCAGAATGTGTGTGGACTACCGGGATTTGAATAGGGCCAGCCCTAAAGATGATTTTCCGCTACCACATATCGACATTTTGATTGACAACACAGCTCAACACAAAGTGTTTTCCTTCATGGACGGATTCTCAGGCTACAACCAGATTAAAATGGCCCCCGAGGACATGGAGAAAACAACCTTTGTTACACAATGGGGTACCTTCTGCTACAAGGTGATGCCGTTCGGACTGAAGAACGCAGGGGCAACTTATCAACGCGCCATGGTAGCTTTGTTTCATGATATGATACATCATGAGATTGAAGTTTACGTAGACGACATGATAGCTCGATCACAAACAGAGGAGGAACACCTTGAACATTTGAAAAAGTTGTTTTCCAGGTTGAAGGAGTACAAACTGAGGCTGAATCCAAGTAAGTTCACTTTTGGAGTTAGGTCTGGTAAACTTCTGGGATTTATTGTCAGCAACAAAGGCATTGAGGTCGATCCAGCAAAAGTAAAAGCTATACAAGAAATGCCTGCCCCCCGTACTGAAAAGGAGGTTAGAGGATTCTTGGGACGCTTGAACTATATTGCAAGGTTCATCTCTCATCTGACGTCTACCTGTGGGCCAATTTTCAAACTATTAAAGAAAGATCAGGTAGTCGAATGGAACGATGATTGTCAAATTTCTTTTGATAAGATCAAGGAGTATTTGCTAGAACCTCCTATTCTGATGCCACCCGTCGAAGAAAGGTCGCTGATCATGTATCTGACTGTTTTGGACAACTCAATGGGGTGTGTACTGGGCCAGCATGACGAGTCTGGTCGAAAAGAGCATGCCATTTATTACCTTAGAAAAACGTTTACCGACTGTGAGACTCGCTACTCACTGCTCGAGAAAACTTGTTGCGCTTTGGTATGGGCTGCTCGCCGACTAAGGCAGTATATGTTGACTCATACCACCTTGCTGATTTCCAAAATGGATCCTATCAAGTATATCTTCGAGAAGCCTGCTTTATCTGGAAGAATCACTAGATGGCAAATGATCCTGACTGAATATGACATCCAGTATACTACCCAAAAAGCTATAAAAGGGAGTGTACTAGCTGACCATCTAGCTCATCAAGCTATCGAAGATTATCAATCCATGAGATTCGACTTCCCGGACGAGGACATCATGACATTGGACAACATTAAAGATAACAGACCGTATGACGGACCTAAAAATGGATCCCGGTGGACACTGTACTTTGATGGTGCTTCAAATGCACTTGGAAAAGGTATCGGTGTGGTACTCATTTCCCCGGAAGGTTGCCATACACCTTTCACGGCCTGACTTTGTTTCAGCTGTACCAACAACATGGCCGAATATGAAGCTTGCATCTTTGGTCTCAAGGACGCTATAGACTTGGGGATCAAATCTTTGATCGTATTTTGGGACTCAGCTTTGGTTATCAGTCAAATCAAAGGAGAGTTGGATACCAAACATCCTAATCTTATCCCATACAAAGAACATGTCTTGACATTGTTACCTCATTTCGAGCAAATCACCTTCGAGCATTTCTCGTGAGAAGAGAATCAGCTAGCAGATGCTCTGGCTACAATGTCTTCCATGTTTAAACTCAACTGGGATAACGAGGCTCCCCAAATCACCATCGAGCGAAAGGATGAACCTGTGAATTGTCATGAGATTAATACCGAAGAAGTAGTGGAACAACCCTGGTTTCACGAAATCAAAAGGTATCTCCAGACTAGAGATTACCCTGAAGGAGCTTCCGTCAATGACAAAAAGTTCTTAAGGAGATTTGCGGCCAAGTTCTTCCTGAGCAATGGCATCCTTTTTAAACGGAGCCATGATTGTGTTTTACTCTGATGTGTAGACAAGGCCGAAGCAGAGTTAATCATGACTGAGATACACAGTGGCACATTTGGCACCCACTTGAGCGGACATATGATGGCTAAGAAGATTCTAAGGGCAGGCTATTACTGGTCTACCATGGAAGCTGATTGCCATCAACATTCCCGTACTTGCCACAAGTGTCAAATCTATGCCGACAAGGTACATATTCCTCCTGTTCCTCTCAATGTTCTGACAGCTCCTTGGCCATTCGCAATGTGGGGCATTGACATGATTGGAGAGATCAAGCCCACGGCATCCAATGGACATCGCTTCATCCTGGTCGCTATTGACTATTTCACCAAGTGGGTCGAAGCAGCTTCCTTTTCCTCTGTTACGAAAAATGTGGTTGCCCGCTTCATCAAGCAGAACCTCATATGCCGGTATGGTGTCCCCGACAGGATCATCACAGACAACGGTACAAATCTGAACAATACTATGATCACCGCTCTGTGCGAACAGTTCAAAATTTATCATCACAATTCATCTCCCTATCGGCCGAAGATGAACGGTGTTATTGAAGCTGCGAACAAAAACATCAAGAAGATCATTCAGAAAATGACAGTTACCTACAAAGACTGGCATGAGATGTTACTGTTTGCTCTGCATGGATACCGTACCACGGCACATACTTCAACAGGGGCAACCCCATTTTCTTTGGTATATGGAATGGAAGTTGTCCTACCCATGGAAGTTCAGATTCCTTCTTTAAGGATTATGAAGGACGCTAGTTTGAACGAAGACGATTGGATTCAGACCCGACTTGATCAACTTAATTTGATCGACGAGAAGCGACTCACTGCTGTTTGCCATGGTCAGACGTACCAAAAATGGATGATCAAGGCTTTCAACAAGAAAGTCAGATGTCAAGTATATCAAGTCAGAGATCTTGTAATCAAGCGGATCATCTTGCCGCAAAGTGATCCCAGGGGCAAATGGACTCCTACTTACGAAGCACCATTTGTGATCAAGAGCATATTTTCTGGTGGTGCAATGATTCTGACCACCATGGACGGTAACGAGTTGCCACACCCTGCGAACGCAGACATAGATAAAAGATACTACGCATAAAATAACCCGACAAGTCGAAAACCCGAAAGGGCGACTTGGGCAAAAATGGGCATCCCGGTGAACCGAAAACCCGAAAGGGCGGTTCAGGCAAAAATTAGCGATAAAACAAAAAAAAATTGTACACCCGGCAAGTTAAAAACCTGAAAGGGCGACTTGGGAAAGAAAGGGGTTTCCCGATGGATCGAAAACCCGAAAGGGCGATTCAGGCAAAAGTTAGGGAATTAAAGCGTATGACTATGTCTCGTCGGATCACTTTAAAGAACAATCTCTTCATCAACAAGCTCCGAGCTTCTAATCAATCCAGTCATCGGCGGACGAAGCAGCGAATGGACAGATATTCAGAGTTGTGAAGGCTATAACAGAATGGAATCCCATGGAATCATTATACATAGCCATCTTTCTTTTGTATAAAATTTTTAATTTGTTACAACAACATCCTCTTACTAGGATGTCTGTCTCCTTTGTACAAAGATACTCATAAAAAGTTAATACAAACACTTTTCCAAATACAGAAATTTTCTTTGTCTTCCTTTTGCTTTTTTACACTTATGTTTTATTTGAGAAACGTCCAATGTTTTGTTAAATAGGCATATGCATTTGAACATAATCATTTTCTCACAAATCAAGAAAGATGATAGGTTGAAGGTACAGATAGATATCTTGATGCCCTTTCAGAAGGAATCCCCAGCGGAATTAAAATCCAAATTCCTCAACAAGGTTAAAATCAAGAACTTAATTCCCTAAACAGAGTTAAACTTCAGGATCCTCAGCAGAACAAAGGCTTTCTCAAAGCTGATTTCCCCAGCCAAGAGGGCCTTCCAGCACTTAATTCCCCTCAGAGGTAAGTTTCAAAATCCCCAGCAGAGCTAAAACTTCCAACTATCAATCCCCTGTGGAACCAGGTTAGTGAACACTCTCCCCACAGAGATACTTCCCATCAGATTGAAGATTCTCAGTCTCACTCCTCCAGCATGAGTCTCCCAGGTTCTGAACTCCCCAGTAGAGATCATCAGAATTCTCATTCCCCACAAGTCACCAAGGATTTTCAATCCCCAACAGTGGTCCTAAAATCCCTCAACAGCTGAAGATCTTGCTCCCCAAGCACTCAGCAGTCAGCAAGGATTTCTCACCCTCAGTAATCAAAGGATTTTCAATCCCCAGCTTCGGTTATGGGTTTATTTCCCAAACATTTGTCAAGGATTTATTCTCCAAAACAAATCACATTTTAAATTGTTCGGTCGTTCAAAAGTTCCTTCATCACCTGTTGGAAGTTACGATCGTCAAAAACCAAATTCTCACAAATTCAAGTTATGAAACCCGGATTCGACCGGATAGTATCTTGATCTCTACAGCATATTGTGAAGCCCGGATTACGATCGGATAGCAGTATCAGCCCACCGCGAAGCTTGGATTACGACCAGATAGTGGTATCTCCTAAGAGCAAGCTATGAAGCCCGGATTTGACCGGATAATAGTTTAATCCCCAGCAAGTTATTGTGAAGCCTGGATTATGACCAGATGGCAATCCAAGTTTCTGTGAAGCCTGGATTACGACCAGACAGCAGCCAAGAATACTACGAAGCCTGAAGTCGACCAGATAGTGGTATATCTTTAGAGCAAGCCGTGAAGCCCAGATTTGACCGGATAGCAGCTCAATGAGTTATTGTGAAGCCTGGATTACGACCAGATGGCAATCCAAGTTTCTGTGAAGCCTGGATTACGACCAGACAGCAGCCAAGAATACTACGAAGCATGGAGTCGACCAGATAGTGGTATATCTTTAGAGCAAGCCGTGAAGCCCGGATTTGACCGGATAGCAGCTCAACGAGTTATTGTGAAGCCTGGATTACGACCAGATGGCAATCCAAGTTTCTGTGAAGCCTGGATTACGACCAGACAGCAGCCAAGAATACTACGAAGCCTGGAGTCGACCAGATAGTGGTATATCTTTAGAGCAAGCCGTGAAGCACGGATTTGACCAGATAGCAGCTCAACGAGTTATTGTGAAGCCTGGATTACGACCAGATGGCAATCCAAGTTTCTGTGAAGCCTGGATTACGACTAGACAGCAGCCAAGAATACTATGAAGCCTGGAGTCGACCAGATAGTGGTTTATCTTTAGAGCAAGCCGTGTGTTGTACCCCAAAATTTGCCCTCCCATTTCACCAATATTTTCTCACCACAAAACCCTTGGAGCTCAAGATCCAGTTAGGGTTTGCTCTGCTCAAGACTCCTCCTTGCACTGTTGACCCAAATTAGGGTTTGGTTTGCACAAAGATGTTTTGACCTAAAAGGCCCAAAGTGACTTTCATGCTTCATGTTGGACTCACAAGTTTATCCATACCAAGTTTCAAGCCTTGATTCCAATCTTTGCCTAGTCAATTAGACAGTTGACCTAGAAATCAACTGTATTGGTGAAAAAGTCAACTGTGGTCAATTGACAGTCAAACCTCATGATTTTTGACCCACATCAACATTATGAACTCATATAGACCATTTGATCAAGTTTGGATCACAAATCCACAAGAAATTTGATCAGATCACCAAAAGGGCAAAATGGTCATTTTTAGGGTTTTGACTGCACAAAGGCAATTTTTGACTGTTTGACCTAACCAATGGCAAACCAGGCTCACATATGGACTCAAGGACCCAATGTCATTGTCTTGACATGTTCAACAAGTTCAAAAGATCCCAAATGCACAAGATTGACAGATGAATTTTCCAGTCAACTGAGCAAAATTTGACTGTATACTGAAAAGTCAAACTTTGACTTTTTGGTCAAAATCAAGTGTCAAGATTCATTTTTCATCAAAACATGTCAAATTATGAAACTTGTTCATCAAGAAACCAAAAATTACAAATTAGGGTTTGAAATGAAGAAATTTCATGACTTAGAATTTTTCTAAGTTATGGAATTTCCTAATTTTTGTCTAACTTTGTCCCATTTTTTCATCAAGATACATTTGGATTCAAACAAAACTCAAAACATGAAAGTTATAGTCCATTGCAAAATCTACAACTTTGATTCACAAAGTATC
Organism: Vicia faba; assembly: GCA_948472305.1. NCBI lineage: Eukaryota > Viridiplantae > Streptophyta > Magnoliopsida > Fabales > Fabaceae > Vicia > Vicia faba. The sequence goes on from OX451736.1 coordinate 1,142,111,219, forward strand.
CTCAAAAGAATCTTGTAGCTCAAGTTATGATTTTTGGAATAAGGGTGCAAAACATTCTTAACTTTAGAATTTTTTTGACCTATTTTAGGCAGGATTTTTGCCTAACTTCATGGCCACTTTTCACATGCTTCCACTTGGAATTTCAAATTGTGTTACAAATATGGATTATAGTACACATTCCAAGCTTTCCAAATTGTCCAAGAACTTCTCAAACACCCTTGTGGTTAGGGAGAATCGAATTTGTCAATATGGGCAAAAGTCACTTTGTTCATAAGCCATGTACATGTTCATAACTTGGGCATTTTCTAAATCAGCATGTGCAAGCTAGATTACAGGCCTCTAATCCTTCTTACACTCAATAATTAAATGCCAATCCATTGTGTTCTAGCATTATTTTGCTCATTTGGTCATTGCATGGAAGTTTAATCCATAATTAGAAAAAGTAACTTATTTATTCTTGTAAAGAAGTGCTTTATGTCAAAAGCAAATCAAAGAAGTACCAAAGCAAATCTCTGAGGCACAAAGGCATGGACATATTCCACTGATCAAGAGTGATTTGTGCAGCATGCTTGAGAGGCCTGTATGAGCCTATAATCTAAGTTGACAACTTTTGCTTACATAGGAAGAAACTTGGCATTTTGAACATCATCTCTCATTGCTGCAACAACTAGCCAAAGCAAACTCCTTGAACACTTTCCAAACATCAAACCTGACCTAAAACACGAGCCAACCACCTTCAATACCTCCCTAAACATCAAAACACCATTTTGCTGCACAAAACAGGGCATCCCTGCAGATTGAGTTGCACAACTCAGTTTGCTCGTGCGTTTTGGCCAAAGCTGGTTCATACACACTCCATAACATCCACACAAGATATCCCAAGCCCTAGCTACAGACTGTAACACCTCTAACCAAGTTCACCATTTTCATTTTTTCAGTTGTGCAGGTTAACTTCCATAGCTCATTTCAGTTAGTTCCAAAGCAAGCTAGAGGTTGGAGAAGCATCCCTGGACCTCAAGCAAGTTATATAAGTCCTCACATTGCATTGAAAGTACCTCCATTGTCATACACGATTCAAGCTGAACAGGTAAGTTTTTGAACTTCTATCTCTCTATCCAAGCATATTTAGGCTTAAGTTTGTGAAGAAAGCATGTTCTAATCATAGCCCTGAAGCCATCCATATAGTTACTTTTCATTTATATTGTGTGTGCTAAGAGTATTTTGAACCTGAACATTAGGAAAAAGTTAGGTCAGGAATTAGGGGAGAAGAAATTCTCTCTCATTTCTGAGAGTTAGATCAAGTTCTTTATATGTATGGATTCGTGGTTTGATGCCCTATATTTTTGATGTTATAAGTTTTTGTTAAAAGTCAAAGGATCAAGAGATAACAGGGTCGACAATGGAAAACGCGCGCTTTTTTGTGTTTGAAGGTGCTGGAGGTTGAAGACAACCACCTTTGGGCTGAGCCTGTTTTGCTTTTCTGTTTACACCACTTTTTCACACATACACCCCCTTGGCCCATTGTGTGATTTTTTAATCATTTTAGTCTTTTTCTTTTTGTTTCTGACTTGTTATTTTTTATTAAAATATAAAAAACATTTAAAAATATTTTATCACCTTTTTTTGTATTTATTAGGCATTTATTGGTTTTATTTGCTATATATATGTAAATAAATAGATATTTACTTTTATATAAAAATACTAAAAATAATACAAACACATTTCATTTTCTGATTTTATTTTATTTTATCTTTTGAAAACATTTTCTAAGAAAATATACTTTTTTTTAAATAATAAATATTCTTATTTTTGTACATATTTAATATATTTAGTAAATAATATAAATACTTATATATTTATTAGAATATTTAGGATAAAAACATAAAAATAATACATTTTTATTTTTATTAATATTTGACTTCAAAAATACTTTTTTTACAATATACTTCCTTTTTATTTATTTTTTGTACATAATTAATAAATTTTGTATATAATAAATAATTAATACTATTTATTTGCAAAATTAGGGTTTTGCCCTAAACATGAAAATACCTAAAAAAAATTAACCTTTTTATTTTTGTTTATTTGTTACATGAAAAATACTTTTACATACATATAAAAATCATTTTTTGCATCTTGCATATTTATTGTATTTTATTTAATTATTGTACAATTAAATATCTTGTATATTCCATTTGGATTGTAATAGCCTAGATTTAAATTTCTTGCTAAATATCCCCATTTGAACATTTGTACCCCCCATCCCATAATTGTGTTGTAATAATTTAGGATTTTATTTTTCGCATTTAAAAGCTTTCTAAATATGCCATGATAGACTTAGGGTTTGTATGCAAAAATCAACCAAACCAATAGCTTGACCTAATTCAAAGATAACAAAGCATGAAAATGGACAACACCAATCACACTTGCACCCCTAGGGTTACTCCACTTGTTACCTTCAATAATGGGCCATGTTGCATGTTGGGTGTCTTTGGCAAAACAAAACAATATCAAATGATCATAGTCCCTCGATGACGCTTTCGAAAGTTGCCTAAAAATGATCAAGTCCCTTAAAGGAAAAGTTGCCAAAGACACTTAGCACCATTGCAATCATGGTCTAAACGATGACCCGCGCTCGTCCCGTTAACATCCTAACACAAGATTGTCCACCAAATACAATGGTGGAACAAAATTGTTAAAATGGTTAAAACATAGGAAAGATCTTTGAGAAATTTAGAGTAGATAGCTCTTGGTTACTTGCCAACTTGCAAAACAAATCCTTGCCATTTTTCAAAACACACATCACAACATACTTTCAAAACAACTTTCAAAAACATTGAAAACCTTTAAAAAGATAAGTACACCTTTGTATACATTCAAACATGAATCATTACAAAGGTTGCCACCACATTGGCCTCTTTTCAAAACATTTTCAAATCCACACACAAAGCACCATTTCAAACAATTGAAAATCAAAGGCAAGTGATCTAAGCAAGTAACTAAGATCCCATGGATAACCATGGATAGAAAGGGTGCTAATACCTTCCCTTTCTATAATCTACTCCCCGAACCCAAGAAAACATCTAAAATAAAAAGTCGGTGGCGACTCTTGCTCAACCGAAACATTTGCGAAAACAAACGCAAAACCCAAGTCAGTTCTCCCACCGTATCACAGAACTGGAGACTCTGCTAGGGAAAATTTTAAAGTGGAGTAACCTTAGGGCTTAGATCACCCTCTTGCATGACTAATTGTTTGCTTTGATTGCTTTGTATCTTGGCTCTCTTGTTTGGGCTTGAAATCCTACACCCGGATTTGGGGAAACATTCATAGATAGCAATACGTTGTGGAAACTGTGCGGGGTATACCGACACGGTTGAAGCAATAGCTATATTAGTGCGACATATTTGTGAGTACCGGTAACCCTTGAGTTCAATCAAGGAGATTACGTGGCCGCTGAGTGATGTCACTAAGCACTAATGACCTAGAACCTTACTTGACCATCTTGGCCTTTCATTAGGGGTAGTGAGATGACCGGCTTTGGTGCAGTCCGAAGTTGGTAGATACTCGATACTACACTCATTGAGGGTTATTTCTTGGAATATTTTGGTCGCTAGTTAAGTGGCTAAACCAAAACAATGAACATGGAAAACAATCCGATGATATTAAGCTCCTTAGGACCCGGTTACTATTTATAGGACAGGTTTTTAAGCCAACTACACTCAAGAGGGTACTTACCTATGAAACCCCATGCAAGCCTGAAACTAGGGTTTTGTGTGAATTGCTTGTACATATGTTTGTGCATGCATCATGAACATCATAAAGCATCATATGCATTCACTAACCATTTCAAGGGTTTAGATCTTCATCTTTGTTCTTGTTTTGTAGGTCATGGAAATTCTTCGCAGGAAAACTATCCAAGTCAACCTTGTGAGAATTCCTCCTCAACTCAAGGAGCTCACATCCAGAATTCTGGAAAGCTCTCCCTTCAGTGAAAGACATGGTAGACTGCTCATCCTAGTCAACACCAGCATTGAAGAGGACTTGGTAAAGGTGTTGTTCCAGTTCTTTGACCCCCTTCACCATTGTTTCACTTTCCCCGACTACCAATTGGTGCCCACTTTGGAGGAATTTTCTCAGCTCCTGAGAATTCCTATTCTTAATCAACTACCCTACAACGGTACGGAAAAAGAACCAAAGCCTGAAGATGTTGCTCAAGCACTACACTTGCAACCATCTGACATCAAGGGGAATTGGGAAACTAGAAGCGGTGTCAAAGGCTTCTTGGCAAAATTCTTGTTTGAGAAGGCACAAGAGTGTTGGAATTCATTGGATCTACAAGCCTTTGAAGAAATTGTGGCACTCCTCATTTATGGGTTGGTCTTGTTCCCAAATCCTGACCAGCTTATAGATGTCAACACCGTCAAAATCTTTTTATCTAGAAATCCAATACCAACATTGCTTGGGGACATTCTTCACTCATTTTACACACGAACAATGAGAAAGAGGGGTGTTCTCATGTGCTGTACTCCTCTCCTTGCAAGGTGGTTTATTTCGCACCTTCCACAATCTGTCTTGAAGAATGACCAAGGCTTAAGGTGGTCACAACGGTTGATGACCCTCACTCACTCTGATGTACATTGGTGCTCTCGGTCCAGAGAAACTATCATCATCGTCGATCATTGTGGAGAGTTCCCTAATGTTCCATTGCTTGGCATTAGGGGAGGCATTACCTACAACCCTTGTCTAGCCTTGAGACAATTTGGATATGCACGGAGGGATGTCCCTCACGACATGTTGATTCCCGGCCTAGTTTTTGACTTTGACAACGATGCGCAAGGACTTCGCCAAAGATTCACCAGAGCTTGGAGGATGCCTAACAAGATAGACAGCAAGACACTGGGGCACAAGAACTCCATCCCTCTTGAGCCTTATCTCAAGTGGGTACGAGCCCGAGCCCAGAGTCTAATGATGCCTTACCCTCATGTTCTCCCTGTGATTAAAGAGCCCGTTAAGGAAGGAGAGGTTCCCTACACCATCCTATATCCTGACATGCCAACGTCGTGGGAGGAGATGCAGAAGAGTTGGATCCAACTCAAGGAGGAACGGAATACTTTTGAAGCCAGCTTCTACGCCAGTGAGAAGAAGGTTTTGGAGCTTACCCGCCGACTCCATGAGGAAGAGACCCTTAACACCTACATCGCACCAAAGAGGATGCGCAACGTCTTTTTACCTTGAGAAGTTTTTTTTGTAATATTTGGCCCATGGGGCATTTATGTACTGACAAATTTCTTCTTATTAATATGACGTGCGTTCTTTTTGTTTGCAACAATTTTGAATTTTCTAAATCCTTGAATGCATTGCATAAACAAACATATCATTCATCATGCGCATAAGCAGGTCTCCACACCAGGTTTCCTTATCTTTCTGCTGTTTATTTCAGTAAGATGGATCTCGAACAGACGGTCAAGGACTTGCAGTATCAGAACTCATAGTTTCAACATCTCCTGATGACCTTGGCAAAGGGTCAGGAGGATCTAAAAGCCCTGCTTGGGAACAAAGAGCAAGTGAAAAAGAAGAAGAAAAGAATCGGGGTGGCTACCCTAGGAATAAGGTTTGAGGGTGAAGCCAGAAGAGTTCTTGAATTTCCCCCTACATCTGAGGAGGGAACCAGTAAAGGGAATGCGGTTGCGGTACCTTCCGAATCCGAAGCTGAAGAAGGAGAGGCTGAAGAAGACGAAGACTACTCTGAGCAATAATACCCACCCGCCAACGATAAGTACAAAGGCTTGGAAGACAGGTTGGCAGCTATGGAGCTGCAGAGAGTTCCCGGCTTAGATTTTGAAGATTTGGGATTAGTTGCTGGAATTGTGATCCCCCCGAAGTTTAAAGTGCCAATTTTTGCAAGGTATGACGGGCTGTCCTGCCCGAAGATGCATCTCAGATCAGATGTAAGGAAGATCCAACCTTACACTGCAGACAAGAACCTATGGATCCATTTCTTTCAGGATAGTCTTTCAGGGGCTCCACTCGAATGGTTCTATCAGCTGGATGGAGCCAGTATTCGAAACTAGGAGGACTTGGCTACTGCATTTTATAAACAGTATCAGTACAAGTCTGACCTCGCTCCCACGCGTACCCAACTCCGGGGTATGTCACTGGGGACGGGCGAAGGATTCAAGGAGTATGCGCAAAAGTGGAGAGACCTGGTTGGCAAGGTGCAGCCACCTCTGACTGACTGTGAACTTGTCGATATGTTCCTGGGGACCCTTTCCGGTCCATTCTTCAACCATCTGATTGGTAATTCTTCTGCTGGGTTTACAGATTTGATCTTGACTGGTGAGAGAATAGAAGCTGGTATCAAGTCGGGGAAGATACAGAAAGGTGCCTCCTCGAGTACTGAAAAGAAACCTTTCAAGAAGGAAGCTAGTGCTGTTTATGGTCCCAGGAGACAAGTTAAACCGGAACGCCGCCAAGCTGTCAACGCGTTGGTAATTTCAAAGCCCGTTGCTTCTCCTCAGCAGTTTAACCAACCAAGGGGTGAGAGGCCCAAAAGGCAGTACACTCGGCTCAGTATGACCCTGTCTCAGATTTTGCCGCAACTACTATCAACCAATCTGGTAACTGTCAAAGAAGCTCCGAAGGTAGTGAACACAGCTTCTCCAAAGTACAACCCCAACGCCCGTTGCGCTTATCACTCTGATAGCCCGGGGCATACTACGGACGATTGCTGGGCTCTGAGGAATAAGGTTCAGGACCTTATTGATGCTAAAGAAATACAGTTTGAGGCACCCGAAAGACCCAATGTTGTGACTGCTCCCATGCCCCAGCATGGAGTGAATGCTGTGGAAGAAGACCGGTATGTAGCCTCCGTGGAAGAGATTGTTACTCCGTTATTGACCGTCAAGAGGAACCTGTTGCTAGCCGGTTTATTTCCGGGATGTGGTAAAGGTTGCCATCTATGTGTTGTTTCACCTGCTGGTTGTCCCTTGCTGAAGTCAGGCGTCCAAAACCTGATGGATAGCAAGGAGATCTTGTTCGAGAAGATTGTTGTTCCTATTGTCCCTGCTGAACAAGTGTCTATTGTTACTATTTTCAACAACCCTCCTAAGGCTCCTTCAAAGAAGCCTGTCAAAATCATGTCCACTCAGAAGATTGCTCATATCATCATCACTGTTCCGGGGCCTCTCCCTTATACATCCGACAAAGCTGTCCCATGGCACTATGGGGCAGATGTTTATGTGCTTGGAGTAAAACAAGAGTTTGATGCTAGTACCGGTGTCAGTAACATCACCGGTCCTGCCAAAGTCACTCGTAGTGGTAGGCTGTTCTCACCAGATATTGCACCTCCAGCTATTCAGAAACCTCTTGTTATCACACCTGCAAGTGTGCCTGCTCCCCTTTCTGATCAAGTTCCTGTTTCTACCCCTGCTGTCGAGCCATCTGACGCTCGGGGCAAAGGGATTGCTACTGATTTGCCTGCCCGGACGAAGGCACCAAAGACAACCAATGTTGAAGCTTCCCAGCAAGAAATGGAAGAGATTCTCGAGATCATTAAGAAGAGTGATTTCAATGTAGTTGAGCAGTTGGGGCACACCCCATCAAAGATTTCTATGCTATCACTGTTGTTGTGTTCAGAGGCCCACGCCAAGGCTCTGATTTCCTTCCTGAAGATGGCCCATGTGCCACAAGAAACATCTGCTGATCAATTTACCGATTGTGTGGCCAACTTGACTGCCGATAATGGTTTGGGCTTCTCTGACGCCGATCTGACTGCCAAAGGAAAGAACCATAACGACGCCCTGCATGTCTCCATTGAATGCAGGGGCACTACTCTTGCCCATGTGTTGGTAGACACCGGTTCTTCATTGAACGTATTACCCAAGAAGGCCCTAGACAGGTTGGATTATGAGGGTTTAGATCTCAAGCCTAATACATTGTTTTCCGGGCCTTTGACGGTTCGAAAAGGATGGTACATGGGGAAGTTGACATTCCAATCAGGGTTGGTTCTCAAGTTTTTGATTCTACATTCTATGTGATGGATATCCGACCATCCTATTCTTGATTGCTGGGTCGTCCATGGATCCACAAGGCTGGAGTTGTGACTTCCACACTACATCAGAAGCTTAAGTACCCGGTCAGAGGGAAAATTGTGACAGTTCAGGGGGAAGAAGAGTATTTGGTCAGCCACCTCAACTCGTTCTGGTACATAGAGATGGATGGGGAGTTCATTGAAACCCCTTTTCAACACTTTGAAGAAGTTCCTCAGACACTGGCATCAGCTGAAACTGTGATTGAAGATCCTCCTTTGAAGATGGCTTCCTTAAAAGATGCTTGGGCTGTGATTGAGAAGGGAGAGTGTGCAAACTGGGGCCGACTTCCTGACTTTCACTCCAAAGACTGACAAGTTTGGTTTGGGCTTCACTGCAGAAGCTCAGAGGGCTGTTCGTAAGGCAAGAATTGGAAAACCTCATGTGTTCATCACCAACCCGGGAGTGAATGCTATTGAAGACGACGTGGAGGAATCTGAATTCGACAGCTGGATCTACCCAACAACCGACAGTGGACCAAGCAACTGGATTGCCAAAGACTTCACACCTATTACTTTTGTCACTCAGTAATGAACTCTTTTGTTTTGAATTTGTAACAGACAATATTTTGAAACTTTCATGGCTCGGTGTCTTACCCGGGGCACCGTGGCTCCATTTGTGAGGGCTTTTTTGTGTCATTTTCATATATCATCAATAAAAACATTGGACGTTTGTTGCATTTCAAAATCTTGCGCTTTTTTTCTTTCTTTATTATATATTGCAAAACAACTATATTTACACACACTCACCCATACAGGTTTCAATCCACTCTGGATCTCACTGGTAACGACTCTGCTACTGCCAGTTATGACTTCGAAAATCCGATCAACTGTGAAGATGATTGCGAAGTGCCTGGTGAACTTGCAAGACTGCTACTCCTGGAAGAGAGGGCCATTCAGCCACATGAAGAGCCAATGGAAACGGTAAATCTGGGTACTGAGACGGACAGAAAGGAAGTCAAGATTGGTGCCAATCTAGAGCTCAGTGTGAAACAACGGTTGATTCAGATGCTGCATGACTATGTGGAAATCTTTGCCTGGTCTTACGAAGACATGCCTGGGTTGGATACCGACATTGTGGTTCATCACCTGCCTACCAAGGAAGATTGCCCTCCAGTAAAACAGAAGGTCCGCCGTATGCGTCCAGAAATGTCCGAGAAAATTAAAGTTGAGGTTATGAAACAATTTGATGCCGGGTTTCTAGCAGTGACTTCTTACCCTCAGTGGGTTGCTAATGTGGTTCTAGTGCCGAAGAAAGATGGTAAGGTCCGAATGTGTGTTGATTACAGGGATTTGAACAGGGCGAGCCCCAAGGATGATTTCCCTCTGCCTCATATCGACGTTCTAGTTGACAATACTGCTCAGCATAAAGTATTCTCCTTCATGGACGGTTTCTCCAGTTATAATCAGATCAAGATGGTTCCTGAAGACATGGAGAAGACCACTTTTGTTACTCAGTGGGGCACCTTTTGCTACAAGGTCATGCCTTTTGGGTTGAAAAATGATGGGGCAACCTACCAACGTGCCATGGTTGCTCTATTCCATGATATGATCCACCATGAGATCGAAGTGTATGTCGATGATATGATTGCAAGGTCCCAAACTGAGGAGGAACACCTTGACCATCTACGGAAGCTGTATGACCGTCTGAAGTTGTACAAGCGGAGGTTGAACCCAAACAAATGCACCTTTGGGGTGAGATCTGGAAAATTACTAGGCTTCGTTGTAAGCGACAAAGGTATTCAAGTGGACCCTACCAAAGTGAAAGCGATACAAGAGATGCCAACTCCCAAGACAGATAAAGAAGTCAGAGGCTTTCTAGGACGGTTGAACTACATCGCCCGATTCATCTCGCATCTAACTGCTACCTGTGAACCAATCTTCAAGCTGCTAAGGAAAGATCAAGTAGTACGTTGGAACGATGAATGTCAGGCCACTTTCGAAAGAATCAAAGAGTATCTCCAAGAACCACCCATTCTTATGCCACCGGTTGAAGGGAGACCTCTAATACTATACTTGACAGTACTTGACAACTCAATGGGGTGTGTGCTGGGGCAGCATGACGAGTCTGGACGAAAAGAACACGCCATTTATTACCTTAGCAAAAAGTTTACTGACTGTGAGACCCGGTACTCACTGCTCGAGAAAACTTGTTGCGCTTTGATATGGGCTGCTCGCCGGCTGAGACAGTATATGTTGACTCACACTACTCTGTTGATTTCAAAAATGGATCCAATCAAGTACATATTCGAAAAGCCTGCCTTGTCCGGAAGAATAGCAAGATGGAATATGATCTTGACGGAATATGACATCCAGTACACGACTCAAAAAGCAATCAAGGGAAGTGTATTGGCAGACCATTTGGCACATCAGGCAGTGGACGACAACCAGTCGATGAACTTTGAATTTCCAGACGAGGATATCATGGTAGTGACTGATTGTGAAGTACCTGGACCGGATGAAGGACCTGAGGAAGGATCCCGATGGTCTATGCACTTTGACGGAGCCTCGAACGCTTTGGGTAATGGTATCGGCGCTGTGATCATATCCCCTAAAGGCACTCATACTCCACTCACTGCCCGGCTATGTTTCAACTGCACCAACAACATGGCGGAGTATGAGGCATGCATCATGGGTCTTCAAGCTGCAATTGACCTAAGGATCAAGTTTCTGAGTGTCTTCGGAGATTCCGCTCTCGTGATCAATCAGATCAAAGGCGAGTGGGATAAGAAACACCCAAATCTTATTCCTTACAAGGAGTATGTGTTGACATTGCTTCCCCACTTCGAGGAGATAACTTTTGAACACTTCCCAAGAGAGGAAAATCAGTTAGCGGACGCACTAGCTATGATGTCTTCTATGTTCAAAGTCAAATGGGACAACGAGGCTCCCCGGATCATTATCTGGAAATTGGATAAGCCTGCACATTGTTGCGATCTCGAGACCGAAGAGGTAACAGAAAAACCTTGGTATCATGAAGTGAAGAGGTACTTGGAAGCTCAAGAATACCCCGAAGGCGCATCTGTTAATGACAAGAAGTTCCTGAGAAGGTTTGTGGCAAAGTTCTTCCTCAGCAATGGCATTCTCTACAAGCGAAACCATGATTCAACTTTACTGCATTGTGTAGATAAGACTGAAGCAGAAAGGATCATGGCAGAGCTACATGAAGGTACCTTCGGAACACATTCTAGTGGACATACCATGGCAAAGAAAATCCTCCGGGCAGGATATTTCTGGTCCACAATGGAAGTCGACTGTTACCAGCATTCTCGAACTTGTCATAAATGCCAGATCTATGCTAATAAGGTGCACATTCCTCTGGTTCCTTTGAACGTATTGACAGCACCTTGGCCTTTTGCAATGTGGGGCATTGATATGATCGGCGAAATCAGACCTACATCATCCAACGGGCACCGCTTCATCCTGGTAGTGATTGATTACTTCACAAAATGGGTCGAAGCAGCCTCATATGCTACCGTAACCAAGAACGTCGTGGCACGTTTCTTTCGGCACAACCTGATCTGTCGATACGGTGTACCTAAGAGGATCATTACGGATAATGGTACCAATCTTAACAACAAGATGATCACTGAGCTCTACAAGCAATTCAAGATACAGCACCACAACTCTTCTCCCTACCGGCCGAAGATGAATGGGGCTGTAGAAGCAGCGAATAAGAACATCAAGAAGGTTGTGCATAAGATGACAGTGACCTACAAAGATTGGCACAAAATGGTACCATTTTCTCTTCATGGGTACCGTACCTCGGCACGGACGTCAACAGGGGAAACTCCCTTTTCCTTGGTCTATGGCATGGAGGCAGTCTTGCCTGTTGAAGTCCAGATACCCTCTCTCTGGATAATGAAGGATGCAGGTTTGAGCGAAGATGACTGGATCCAGACTCGGCCTGATCAATTAAACCTCATTGACGAAAAGAGACTCACTGCTATTTGTCATGGTCAGACGTACCAAAAACGAATGATCAGAGCATTTAACAAGAAGGTCAAATGACAAGAGTATCAAGTCAGAGACCTGGCAATCAAGCGCATCATTCTTCCTCAAAGTGATCCCAGGGGAAAATGGACCCCTACGTACGAAGGGCCATTTGTGGTAAAACATATCTTCTCAGGAGGAGCTATGATTCTAACCACCATGGACGGTGACGACCTTCCTCACCCCGCCAATGCAGACATAGTAAAAAGATACTACGCATGATCAAAGACCCGCTAGGTTGACACACCTAGGCAAAAATAAGGGCTTCCCGGCGAACCAAAAGGGTTCGGGCAAAAATAAGGGATGAAATGAAAAAATCTGTGCACCCGGCAAGTCGAAAACCTGAAAAGGCGGCTTGGGCAAAAATGGGTATCCCGGTGGACTGAAAACCCGAAAGGGCGGTCCAGGAAAAAGTTAGGGATAAAGCGTAATACTATGTCTCATTGGATCACCTTGCATCCAGAATTCGGCATCAACTATCAGGGCTCAAACGGCATCGATCAATCAGCTTCATCTTCAACTATACAGCAAAGTGATGAGACGCTTGAAGACATAAAGGCGATAGCAGAGTTGAAACCCAGTGGAATTATTTTTCACATAGCTGTTTTGTTTCCTTTTCACAAAAATTGTATAAACTCTATCTTGCTCGGCGGCGTTCTCTTACTAGGTCGTCAGCCTCTTGTACAAAAAACGCCTATTTACAGGCAAATTCAAAAATCAATACAAGTTCGATTTTTCATACAAATTACCCATCGTTTTTCCTTTTTCTGTTTTTGTTTTGCAAAGAACGTCCAATGTTCATTTTTGATATATGCATTTGACATTAATTGCTAATCATGAATATTTGCATGCGAAACAAAAGACTAATTATAGATGACATCGGAAACAGGGGCAATAATGAGTTGTCTAAGCGGTTTAATTGCTCTATCCACCAAGGTACCAAGGTAGGTTCGGCTGAAGAACGTAACCAAGTTACCTCAATTCCCCATAGAGTAAGACCAAATTTCAGCAATACTCTCCCCAGGCAGAGTTGGTCTCCCATCAGCCCTAAAAAGGCACGGTATCTCCAGCAAGTCAGCAATACTCTCCCCAAGCAGAGTTAGTATACTGTCAGCCTTAAGGAAGTTGGGTATCCCCAGAAAATCTCAACATTCCCCAGCGGAGTATAGACATTCCTCAGCAAGCATCCCCGGCAGTCTTAGTATAAGATTGTTCCCCGGTGGAATACCAGACACCCCAGTGGAACCATTCGCCAGTACAGTCCGAAAGGTTTCCCCAGGAAAGTTGAATCATCCTCCCCAGTAGATTCTGGAAGCTTATCACCTGCAGAGTACATACGTCTCTCCCCGACTTTATTCAAAGGTTATTTCCCACCAGGGTATAACTGGGTTATCCTCAGCTAATTAGCACAGAAAGATCGTCCTCGGCGAAGTTCTTCCTATTCCCCAGCGGAGTTCATCAAATTCCCCAACATAACTTATCAGTGGAATCCCCAGCGGAGTTCTCATCAAAACCTCAGCGAAGTATCTCTTCCCACAGAGTAATTCCCCGCAGATTAATCTCTCCAACAATTTTATCCCCCGACGGAGTCATCTTCTCCTACCGGTTTATTCTTGCAACCGTCATCCCCAACGGAAACGAAGAACTTTACTCTTCAAAACATCATCCCAGGATTCCACAAACTCTTGGCAGTCGTCAAGGATTTATTTTCCTAGACGAGAATACATTCATAGACATTTCACATTTCATACGCCCTGCTTGCATACATGATAAAGTGCATACAACATTATCTCATCTTGAGCATCAGGACATCATGCATTTCATACATCATGACATTGCATACAACTGATGTTTTGCCTTTTCAAGAAAAGGTCAATCCAAAGATGATTACTACCAACTGTCACAATTCCAGATTCGATTCCTGTATCTAGCTAGGGCATATCTGCGAGTGATTTGATTGTAGTTTCATTACCTGTATCCAGCCAGGGCATATCTGCATGAAGAGTTTCCAGATTCGATACCTGTATCCAGCCAGGGCATATCTGTAGACGACCAATTCCAGATTCGATACCTGTATCCAGCCAGGGCATATCTGTAGACGACCAATTCCAGATTCGACACCTGCATCCAGCCAGGGCATATCTGTAGACGACCAATTCCAGATTCGATACCTGTATCCAGCCAGGGCATATCTGTAGACGACCAATTCCAGATTCGACACCTGCATCCATCCAGGGCATATCTGTAGACGACCAATTCCAGATTCGACACCTGCATCCAGCCAGGGCATATCTGTAGACGACAATTTCCGGATTCGATTCCTGTATCTAGCCAGGGCATATCTGTGAGCGTTTGATTATGGATTTGACACCTGTATCTAGCCAGGGCATATCTGCATGAATAGTTTGGAGATTCGATGCCTGTATCCAGCCAGGGCACGTCTGTAAGCAACCTTTTGAATTTCCGGATTCGATTCTTGTATCTAGCCAGGGCACGTCTGTGAGCAACTAATTGTAGATTCGATACCTGTATCTAGCCAGGACATATCTGCATGAAGAGATTGAAGATCAACACCTGTAACAGGCCAGGAAACCATCTTCCTTTCTCAAAGTACGCAAGTTCTCGCTAAGGAATCTCTTACGCGATCAACACTTCCAAATGGCATCTATAAGCCCATTCCCGACAAGGTTCTGTCACACCCCCAGATGGCATCTATAAGCCCATCCTCCTATCCATCCTATCTCCAAATGGCATCTATAAGCCCATTCCCGACATCACATTGCTGATACTCCACTATGCGAGTGCAAATTTCTGGGCACTTTAGTGTTCAATCATCTTCCACCTTCGGATCACGAAAGGCACGCAAGCCAATCTACATCCTCAGGTCTAAGAAGATTGAACAGGGGCAACTGTTGTACCCCAAAATTTTCCCTCCCATTTCACCAATATTTTCTCACCACAAAACCCTTGGAGCTCAAGATCTAGTTAGGGTTTGCTCTACTCAAGACTCCTCCTTGCACTGTTGACCCAAATTAGGGTTTGAGTTTGCACAAAGATGTTTTGACCTAAAAGGCCCAAAGTGACTTTCATGCTTCATGTTGGACTCACAAGTTTATCCATACCAAGTTTCAAGCCTTGATTCCAATCTTTGCCCAGTCAATTGGACAGTTGACCTTGAAATAAGCTGTATTAGGGAAAAAGTCAACTGTGGTCAATTGACAGTCAAACCTCATGATTTTTGACCCACATCAACATTATGAACTCATATAGACCATTTGATCAAGTTTTGATCACAAATCCACAAGAAATTTGATCAGATCACCAAAAGGGCAAAATGGTCATTTTTAGGGTTTTGACTGCACAAAGGCAATTTTTGACTGTTTGACCTAACCAATGGCAAACCAATCTCACATATGGACTCAAGGACCCAATGGCATTGTCTTGACATGTTCAACAAGTTCAAAAGATCCCAAATGCACAAGATTGACAGATGAATTTTCCAGTCAACTGAGCAAAATTTGACTGTATACTGAAAAGTCAAACTTTGAGTTTTTGGTCAAAATCAAGTGTCAAGATTCATTTTTCATAAAAACATGTCAAATTATGAAACTTGTTCATCAGGAAACCAAAAATTACAAATTAGGGTTTGAAATGAAGAAATTTCATGACTTAGAATTTTTCTAAGTTATGGAATTTCCTAATTTTTTCCTAACTTTGTCCCATTTTTTCATCAAGATACATTTGGATTCAAACAAAACTCAAAACATGAAAGTTATAGTCCATTGAAAAATATACAACTTTGATTCACAAAGTTTCCTCAAAAGAATCTTTTAGCTCGAGTTATGATTTTTGGAACAAGGGTGCAAAACATTCTTAACTTAGAATTTTTTTGACCTATTTTAGGCAGGATTTTTGCCTAACTTCATGGCCACTTTTCACATGCTTCCACTTGGAATTTCAACTTGCATTACAAAGATGGATTGTAGTACACATTCCAATCTTTCCAAATTGTCCAAGAACTTCTCAAACACCCTTGTGGTTAGGGAGAATCGAATTTGTCAATATGGGCAAAAGTCACTTTGTTCATAAGCCATGTACATGTTCATAACTTGGGCATTTTTGAAATCAGCATGTGCAAGATAGATTACATGCCTCTAATCCTTCTTACACTCAATAATTAAATGCCAATCCATTGTGTTCTATCATTATTTTGCTCATTTGGTCATTGCATGGAAGTTTAATCCATAGTTAGAAAAAGTAACTTATATATTCTTGTAAAGAAGTGCTTTATGTCAAAAGCAAATCAAAGAAGTACCAAAGCAAATCTCTGAGGCACAAAGGCATGGACATATTCCACTGATAAAGAGTGATTTGTGCAGCATGCTTGAGGGGTCTGCATGAGCCTATAATCTAAGTTGACAACGTTTGCTTACATAGGAAGAAAATTGACATTTTGAACATCATCTCTCATTGCTGCAACAACTAGCCAAAGCAAACTCCGTGAACACTTTCCAAATATCAAACCTGACCTGAAACACGAGCCAACCACCTTCAATACCTCCCTAAACATCAAAACACCATTTTGCTACACAAAACAGGGCACCCATGCAGATTGAGTTGCACAACTCAGTTTGCTCGTGCGTTTTGGCCAAAGCTGGTTCATACACACTCCATAACATCCACACAAGCTATCCCAAGCCCTTGCTACAGACTGTAACACCTCTAACTAAGTTCACCATTTTCATTTTTTCAGTTGTGCAGGTTAACTTCCATAGCTCGTTTCAGTTAGTTCCAAAGCAAGCTAGAGGTTGGAGAAGCATCCCTGGACCTCAAGCAAGCTATACAAGTCCTCACATTGCATTGAAAGTACCTCCATTGTCATACACGATTCAAGCTGAACAGGTAAGTTTTTGAACTTCTATCTCTCTATCCAAGCATATTTAGGCTTAAGTTTGTGAAGAAAGCATGTTCTAATCATAGCCCTGAAGCCATCCATATAGTTACTTTTCATTTATATTGTGTGTGCTAAGAGTATTTTGAACCTGAACATTAGGAAAAAGTTAGGTCAGGAATTGGGGGAGAAGAAATTCTCTCTCATTTCTGAGAGTTAGATCAAGTTCTTTATATGTATGGATTCGTGGTTTGATGCCCTATATTTTTGATGTTATAAGTTTTTGTTAAAAGTCAAAGGATCAAGAGATAGCAGGGACAATGGAAAATGCGCGCTTTTTTGTGTTTGAAGGTGCTGGAGGTTGAAGACAACCACCTTTGGGCTGGGCCTGTTTTGCTTTTCTGTTTACACCACTTTTTCACACATACACCCCCTTGGCCCATTGTGTGATTTTTTAATCATTTTTTACTTTTTCTTTTTGTTTCTGACTTGTTATTTTTTGTTAAAATATAAAAAACATTTAAAAATATTTTTTCACCTGTTTTTTGTATTTATTAGGCATTTATTGGTTTTATTTGCTATATATATGTAAATAAATAGATATTTACTTTTATCTAAAAATACTAAAAATAATACAAACACATTTCATTTTCTGATTTTATTTTATTTTATCTTTTGAAAACAATTTCTAATAAAATATACTTTTTTTTAAATAATAAATATTCTTATTTTTGTACATATTTAATATATTTAGTAAATAATATAAATACTTATATATTTATTAGAATATTTAGGATAAAAACATAAAAATAATACATTTTTATTTTTATTAATATTTGACTTCAAAAATACTTTTTTTACAATATACTTCCTTTTTATTTATTTTTTGTACATAATTAATAAATTTTGTATATAATAAATAATTAATACTATTTATTTGCAAAATTAGGGTTTTGCCCTAAACATGAAAATACCCAAAAAAAATTAACCTTTTTATTTTTGTTTATTTGTCACATGTAAAATACTTTTACATACATATAAAAATCATTTTTTGCATCTTGCATATTTATTGTATTTTATTTAATTATTGTACAATTAAATATCTTGTATATTCCATTTGGATTGTAATAGCCTAGATTTAAATTTCTTGCTAAATATCCCCATTTGAATATTTGTACCCCCATCCCATAATTGTGTTGTAATAATTTAGGATTTTATTTTTTGCATTTAAAAGCTTTCTAAATATGCCATGATAGACTTAGGGTTTGTATGCAAAAATCAACCAAACCAATAGCTTGACCTAATTCAAAGATAACAAAGCATGAAAATGGACAACACCAATCACACTTGCACCCCTAGGGTTACTCCACTTGTTGCCTTAAATAATGGGCCATGTTGCATGTTGAGTGTCTTTGGCAAAACAAAACAATATCAAATGATCATAGTCCCTCGATGACGCTTTCGAAAGTTGCCTAAAAATGATCAAGTCCCTTAAAGGAAAAGTTGCCAAAGACACTTAGCACCATTGCAATCATGGTCTAAACGATGACCCGCGCTCGTCCCGTTAACATCCTAACACAAGATTGTCCACCAAATATAATGGTGGAACAAAATTGTTAAAAGGGTTAAAACATAGGAAAGATCTTTGAGAAATTTAGGGTAGATAGCTCTTGGTTACTTGCCAACTTGCAAAACAAATTCTTGCCATTTTTCAAAACACACATCACAACACACTTTCAAAACAACTTTCAAAAACATTGAAAACCTTTCAAAAGATAAGTACACCTTTGTATACATTCAAACATTAATCATTACAAAGGTTGCCATCACATTGGCCTCTTTTCAAAAAAATTTCAAACCCACACACAAAGCACCATTTCAAACAATTGAAAATCAAAGGCAAGTGATCTAAGCAAGTAACTAAGAGCCCATGGATAACCATGGATAGAAAGGGTGATAATACCTTCCCTTTCTATAATCTACTCCCCGAACCCAAGAAAACATCTCAAAGGTTTTTGCTGTGCTTTTTAACCTTTCCTTAGGATAAAATAAAAAGTCGGTGGCGAATCTTGCTCAACCGAAACATTTGGGAAAACAAACGCAAAACCCAAGTCAGTTCTCCCACCGTATCATACCGTGAAGCCCGGATTTGACCCGATAGCAACTCAACGAGTTATTGTGAAGCCTGGATTATGACCAGATGGCAATACAAGTTTCTGTGAAGCCTGGATTACGACCAGATAGCAGCCAAGAATACTATGAAGCCTGGAGTCGACCAGATAGTGGTATATCTTTAACACAAGCCGTGAAGCCCGAATTTGACCAGATAACAGCTTAGCAAGTTATTGTGAAGCCTGGATTAGACCAGATAGCATTACAAGTTTCTGTGAAAGCCTGGAGATCGACCAGATAACAGTTAATCATTAACAGAATGAAGACTCTCGTCCTTGAATCCCTAGTAGATTGGCATACAACCCAAGCTCCTGAATCCCCAACGTTGGTTCCAGGACTTCTCCTTTTCAACGATCAAAGGATTTTCAATCCCCTGCAACAGTCAATGATTTACTTTCCCCGACAGCAGTCAAAGATTTCATTATCCAGGATTTATCTATCCTCAACAAGACAGCTACTCAGCTTACATGCACATTCATTACATTCATATCATAACATATATTGCATCATACATTTCATGCAACATAACTTTGTGTTTCAGATAATATTTTACCCTTTTCAGGATAAGATTAATAAGCTTCAACCTCAACTTCTGAAAATAGTTTACGGACGCTTCCCAACATGGATGTTGATCTATTGCCTATTCAACTTCAAGACTTCTGAAAACAGTTTACGGATTCTCCAAACATGGATGTCAATCTATTGCTTATTCAGACCCTCAGTTCAGAGATGTTCCAAAACATGGATACCTTTCTGATACTTATTTCTTTCACCTACAATAAACATTCCAGATGGCATCTTTAAGCCCATCCCCCGACAAGATTATGTCACATATCCAGATGGCATCTTTAAGCCCATCTCCAAATGGCATCTTTAAGCCCATTCCCTCAACTACGCTTGGACGAGTGCAAATTTTTTTTTGGGGCACTCTAGTGTCCAATCTCCTTTTACCCTCGAGTCGTGAAAGGCAAACCTGCCAATCTAACTCTTCAGGTGCAAGAAGATTAAACAGGGGCAACTGTTGTACCCCAAAATTTTCCCTCTCATTTCATCAACATTTTCTCACCACAAGACTCTTGGAGCTCAAGATCAAGTTAGGGTTTGCTCTGCTCAAGACCCCTCCTTGCACTGTTGACTTAAATTAGGGTTTGAGTTTGCACAGGGATCTCTTGAACTAAAATGCCCAAAATGACTTTCATGCTTCATGTTGGACTCACAAGTTTGTCCATACCAAGTTTCAAGCTTTGATTCCAATCTTTGCCCAGTCAATTGGACAGTTGACCTAGAAATCAGCTGTATTGGGGGAAAAAGTCAATTGTGGCCAATTGACAGTCAAACTTCATGAAATTTGACCCACATCAACATAATGAAATCATATGAATCATTTGATCAAGTTTGGATCAAAATTCCACAAGAAATTTGATCAGATCATCAAAAGGGCAAAATGGTCATTTTTAGGGTTTTGACTGCACAAAGGCAATTTTTGACTGTTTGACCTAACCAATGGAAAATCAAGCTCACATATGGACTCAAGGAATCAATGGCATTGTCTTAGCCCATTCAACAAGTTTAAAAGATCTCAAATGCATAAGATTGACAAATGAATTTTTCAGTCAACTGATCAAAATTTGACTGTATACTGAAAAGTCAAACTTTGACTTTTTGGTCAAAATCAAGTGCCAAGATTCATTTTTCATCAAGACATTTCAAATTATGAGACTTGTTCATCAAGAAACCCAAAATTGCAAATTAGGGTTTAAAATGAGAAAATTTCATAACTTAGAATTTTTCTAAGTTATGAAACTTCCTTATTTTTTCCTAACTTTGACCCATTTTTTCACCAAGATGAAAATGGATTTAAACAAAACTTGAAACATGAAAGTTGTAGTCCATTTCAAAATCTACAATTTTGATTCACAAAGTTTTCTCAAAGGAAGCTTGTATCTCAAGTTATGATTTTTGGAACAAGGGTACAAAACACTTTTAACTTAGAAGAATTTTGCCCTATTTTAGGCAGGATTTTTTCCCAACTTCTTGGCCATTTTTAACATGGTTCCACTTGTAGTTTCAATTTGCATTACAAAGATGGATTGTAGTACACATTCCAAGCTTTCCAAATTGTCCAATAACTTCTCAAACACCCTTGTGGTTAGAGAGAATCGAATTTGCAAAGTTGGCCAAAACTCATTCTTGATCATGGCCAAAGCTTGTTCATCACAACTTGCATTTTCAAATCAGCTTGTACAAAGCTAGCTTGCAGGCCTCAAAACCAGTTTTACACACCATAATTAAATGCATAACCATTGAGTTAAGGGTTTATTTTGTTCATTTGGACAATACATGGAAAATTAACCCTTAATTGGAAAAAGGTGAATTGCCATTTTGATAAAGTTATGCTTTATGTCAAATATCAAAT
Organism: Vicia faba; assembly: GCA_948472305.1. Lineage (NCBI taxonomy): Eukaryota > Viridiplantae > Streptophyta > Magnoliopsida > Fabales > Fabaceae > Vicia > Vicia faba. Next base: position 1,142,132,778 of record OX451736.1, read on the forward strand.
CCAAGAGGCATGTGGCTATATCTCTGAAGCCAAATCAAATCTACAAGTTACAAGTATCAAGAGCAAGATATGCAGCATACATAGAGGGTGCTACAGGCCTGTGTTTACACTTACACTTTCTTGCTTACATTTGAAGAAACCTTGCAAAAAACACACAACTTTCACTTCCTGTCAATACAGCCAAGAACAAACCTTGTAAACATCTTCCATACACCCAAACAGACCTAAGGCACGACTCAACCATCTCTCAAACCTCCTCATACATCAAAACACCCTCTTGCTGCAGAAACAGGGTATACCCTACAACTTGAGTTCCACAATCCATTCCTGTCGTGCGTTTTGTCCAAAAGGAGTTCAAACATATTCCATATCATCCACTGAAGCTATCCCAAGCACTGAACTCAAGCTGTAACACCCCTAACCATGTTTGCCATTTTTACTTTCAAGCTGTGCAGGTGGACTTCCATAGCACGATACAGTTGGTTTCAAAGCAAGCTAGGCATTTGGGAAGCATCCTTGGACTTCAGGCAAGCTCAACCAAAGCTCAAACTCCATTGAAGATACCTACATTGCTATGTTCAAGTCAAGCTGAAACAGGTAAAACTATGAACTTCTATCTCTCAATCTAGGAAGAGTTGGGCTTAGGTTTGTGAATGAAACATGCTCTACTCATAGCCCTGAAGCCATACATGTGATCAGTTTTTATTTATGTTAAGCATGCTGTGAGAATTTTAGCCATGAACATGTGAAAAAAATTAGGTCAGAAATTGGGGGTGAAGAAATTCTCCCTGGTTTCTTAGAGTTAAGTTAAGTTTTTCACATATTTGGAATCGTGATTTGATGCTCTACATTGTTTGTGTTATGAGTTTTTGCTAAAAATCAAGGAATCAGGAGATGGTAGTTGTACAAGGAAACGCGCGTTTTTGTTTTCAAAAGGTTGCTGGAGGTTGAAGACAAAGTTGACTTGGGCTGGGCCTGAGTCAACTTGCTTTTTGCACCCCTTTTTTCCATTTGCACCCCCTGGCTCATTGTGTGAAATATTTGTCATTTTTTACTTTTTATTTTTTATTCTGACTTGATATTTTTTGTCCAAACATAAAAAACATTAAAAATATTTTTCCACACTTTTTTGCATTTATTTGGCATTTATTTGCTTTATTTAACATATGTATGTAAATAATATAAAATCTTTTTATTTAAAACCCTAAAAAATAATACAAAAATATTTATTTTTTCAGTTATTTTTTTTTTTTTACATTTTGAAAATATTTCCTTGAATATACATTTTTTGTAAATAATTAATATTTTGATTTTTGTTCATATTTAGCAAATTTAATATATATAATATATAATACTTGTATATTTCATTTTTAGTAGATAATTATGACAAAAAATACAAAAATAATACATTTTATTTTTATTTAATATATGACACTAAAAATACTTTTTTTTACAATATACTTTTTATTTTTTAATATACATTGTACATAATTAATAAATATTACTATTTATTTAAAAAAACAGGGTTTTTCCCTAAATGACAAAAATATTCAAAATTTGACCTTTTTATTTTTGTTTATATTTCACATTGAAAATACTTTCACATACATAAAAAATCAATTTGTGCATAATACATTCTTATCTATTTATTGTATTTATTTGAATATTGTACAATTAAATGTTGTAACTTATACATTCGATATGGTTGTAATAACTTAGATTTTATTTCCTTTGTCAAATATCCCCCAAATTCAAACTTGTACCCCCATCCCCATAATCATTGTTGTAATAGATTAGCATTTAAATTTCCGCATTTAAAAGCTTTCAAATTATACCATGATAGACCTAGGGTTTGTATGCAAAATCAATCAACAAATAGCTTGACCTAATTCAAGATAAACATGCATGAAAAAAGCAAACACAATGCACACTTGCACCCTTAGGGTTACTCCACTTGTTGCCTTCAAAAATGGGCCATAGTTGCATGTCAAGTGTCTTTGGCAAAACAAAAACGAATCAAATGATCATAGTCCCTCGATGACGCTATCAATTTGCCTAAAATGATCAAGTCCCTTGAGAAAATTGCCAAAGATACTTGGCACTATTGCCTCTATGGTCTAAACGATGACCCGCGCCCATCCCGTTAACATCCTAAAACAAGGTTGTTCACCAAATAAAATGGTGAAACAACACTGTTAAAAGGGTTAAAACATGAGAAAGATCTTTGAGAAATTTAGGGTAGATAGCTCTTGGTTACTTGACCAAACTTGCAAAACAATCCTTTCCATTTTTCAAAACACACATCACAACACAACTTCAAAACAAACTTTCAAAAACATTGAAACATCTTTTCAAAAAGACAAACACCTTTGTAAAACATTCAAACAAGAATTGTTACAATGGTTTCCTAGACAAGGCATCTTTTTCAAAACCACACACACAAAGCACCATTTCAAACAATTGAAAAAAACAAAGGCAAGTGATCTAAGCAAGTAACTAAGAGCCCATGGATAGAAAGGGTGTTAATACCTTCCCTTTCTATAATCTACTCCCCTAACCCAAGAAAACATCTCAAAGGTTTTTCTTGTGCTTTTTAACCTTTCCTTAGGATAAAATAAAAAGTCGGTGGCGACTCTTGCTCAACCGAAACATTTGCAAACAAAAAACACAAAACCTCAAGTCAGTTCTCCCACCATATCACACCTGGCATATCTTTATAAGACCAGGCAAAGATCTCAACATAGTCACACAACATCTGAATCAGCTGTTGCTTAACACTAGCCTCCAGATTTGCACCGATCTTGACCTCTTTCTTGTCTTCCTCTGTACTAAGATTTACTGTTTCCATTGGTTCTTCATGCGGCTGAATAACCCTCTCTTCCTGAAGTAACAGTTTAGCAAGTTCACCAGGCACTTCGCAATCATCTTCACCTTCGTCTTCGGTTATGTTGATCGGACTTTCAAAGTCATAACTGGCAGTAGCAGAGTCGTTACCAGTGAGATCCAGAGTGGATGTAGACCTGTATATGTGAGTGTGTGTAAAATAGCTGTTTTGCAACATATAATAAAAGAAAAACAAGGAGCGCAAAATTTGAAATGCAAGAAATGTCCAGTTCTTTTATTAATGATATATGTAGATGACACATAAAGCCCTCACAAAAAAAACCACAGTGCCTCGGGTAAGACACTGGGCCGTAAAGTTTAAAATTGTCTGTTACAAATTCAAAACAAAAGTCTCATTACTGGGTAATAAAAGAAATTGGCATGAAGTCTTTTTCCATCCAGTTGCTTAATCCTTCATCAGTAGTCGGGTAGATCCAACTGTCGAACTTAGATTCTTCATCATCATCCTTAATGGCATTCACTCCTGAATTGCTGATAAACAGGGGAGGTCCTCCGATCCGTGCATGCCGAACAGCCCTTTGAGCTTCTGCAGTGAAACCCAAACCAAACTTGTTAGTCTGATGTGCAAAGTCAGGGAGTTGGCCCCAATTTGCACACCCACCTTTATCAACAATAGCCCGGGCATCCTTGAGGGAAGCCATCTTCATTGGGGGATCTTCAGTAACAGTTTCGGTTGATGCCAGCGTCTGGGGAACTTCTTCAAAATGTTGAAACATGGTCTCAATGAACTACCCATCCATCTACATATACCAGAATGAGTTGAGGTGGCTCACCATGTACTCCTCTTCTCCTCGTACCGTAACAATTTTCCCCTTCACTGGGTATTTCAGCATCTGGTAAAGCGTAGAAGTTACTGCCCCAGCTTTGTGGATCCACGGGCGACCCAGCAAACAAGAATAAGATGACCGAATGTCCATCACATAGAATGTAGATGCGAAGATCTGAGAACCAACCTTAATTGGAATATCCACTTCTCCATGCACCATCCTCTTGGACCCTTCAAAGGCCCTAACAACAATGTTACTTGGCTTCAGCTCCAAACCTTCACAGTCCAACCAGTCTAAAGCTTTCTTAGGCAAAACGTTCAACGAGGACCCAGTATCCACCAATACATGAGCTATAGTAGTTCCCCTGCACTCAATGGAGACATGCATGGCATCATTGTGATTCTTCCCCTTAGCAGTCAAGTCTATGTCGGAGAAACCCAACCCATTATTTGCTGTCAGACTAGCCACGCAATCTTTAAACTGATCAGCTGATGTCTCCTGCAGCACGTGCGCAGTCTTCAGGAAAGCAATCAGAGCCTTAGCATGGGCCTTTAAACACAACAATAAGGACAACATAGAGATCTTTGACGGGGTTTTCCCCAGCTGTTCGACTACATTGTAGTCGCTTTTCTTGATGATTTTCAAAATTTCTTCTATCTCTTGTCTAGAAGCTTCAACAGTAATTTCCTTGGGTGCCTCCATCCGGGCAGGCTCACCGGTGGTCCCGTTGCCCCGAGTGTCAGATGACTAGGAAACAGGGGTAAGAATTGGAACTTAGACAGGGACAATAGCAGATGTACTGGTAGGTGTAATAACAACAGACTTCCGAACAACTGGTGGAGAGATCTCAGGGGAGAAAAGCCTTCTGATGTGGGTGACTTTACTAGATCCAACAATATTGCTGATGTCAGTATCAGCTTCTTCAGCATTCAAATCTTGTTTAACCCCGTGATAATACACGTCATCCCCATAGTGTCATGGGACAGCTTTATCTTATGTATAGGGGATAGGACCAGGAACAGTGATAATCAAAGGAGAGATTCTTGGAATAGATGTAATTCTAACAGGCTTTCTCAAGGAAGCCTTGGAAGAATTGACGAAAATGGTGATTATAGAAATGTCTTCAAAAGGAACCAATGGAACAAAAGTCTTCTCAAACAGAATTTCTTTATTATCCATCAGGCATTGGACACCAGACTTCAAAAGATGGAAACCGGTAGGTAGGACGGCACACATATGGCAACCTTCGCCACAGCCCGAAAATAAACCGGCTAACAGAAGGTTCTTCTTCACATTCATCAAGCGAGTAGCAATGTCTTTCATAGAAACCAAAAATGAGTCTTCATCTACAACATTTACTCCATGCTTGGGCATAGGAGCAGTCATAACATTAGGCCTTTCAAGCGCTTTAAACTCAATCTCCTTAGCATCAATCAGGTCCTGCACCTTATTCTTCAAAACCCAGCAATCATTTGTATCATGCCCCGGGCTATAGGAATGAAAAGCACAACGGGCATTCGAATTGTACATGGGTGATATTGTATTGGGATTATTCGGAGCCTCCTTTCGAATCACCAAGTTGGTCTTTAATAACTGCGACAGAATCTGAGACAGGGTCATATAGAGCTGAGTGAATTGTCTTCACGGTCTCTCAGCCCTTGGCTGATTGTTGCGCTGAGGAGCAACAGCATGTCTTGATATAACCACCACATTAACTGCTTGATAGCGTTCAGGTCTATTATGGCTCTTTGAACTGTAAACAGCATTGGATTCCTTCTTAAAAGGCTTTTTCTCGGTACTTGACGAAGCACCCTTCTGTATCTTACCGCTCTTAATACCGACTTCAACTCTTTCCCCAGTCATTATTAATTTGGTAAATCCGGATGATGAACTTCCAATCAGATGGTTGAAATACGAACCAGACAAGGTCCCCATAAACATATCCACTAACTCCCTGTCAGCCAGCGGGGGTTGTACTCTTCCAGCAAGGTCCCTCCATTTATGAGCGTAGTCTTTGAAACCTTCGCTCGCACCCATAGACATACCCTGAAGTTGGGTACGCGTGGGAGCGAGGTCGGCATTGTATTGGTAAGGCTTGTAAAAAGCAGCAGCAAGATCTTCCCAATTACGAATACTAGCTCCTTCCAGCTGGTAAAACCATTCAAGTTAAGTTCCTGAAAGACTATCTTGAAAGAAATGGATCCAGAAGTTCTTATCAGCGGTATATGGCTGGATCTTTCTAACATACGAACGGATGTGTAGCTTTGGACAAGAAAGCCCGTCATATTTAGCAAATATTGGTGCTTTAAACTTGTGGGGAATCACCACCCCATATGACAAACCCAAATATCTGAAGTCCAGACCAGGTACCTTCTGGATCTCCATCGCACTTAACTGGTCTTCAAGCTGTTTATACCTATCCTCAGCCGGAGGATACTGGTCTTCATCAAAGTCAATCTCGTTGTCAGAAACCACAGGGCTATGAGCCTTCCTTTCTTCCTGATTCTCTCCCACTCCAGATTAGTGAGTCAAATCAACCTCTTCCCGCAGATTGTTCCTGAATCTGCGATCCATATTCAGGAGGACTGTCTTCTTCTTCTTCTTCTTCTTATTCTTATCCTTCAAGATAAGAGTCTTCAGATCTTTCTGACCCTTAGCCAAGTTCATGAACATTTCCTGGAACTTGGTGTTTTGGGCTTGCAGGGCCTTGATAGCTTGATCAGTTGATGTTTCAGAAGACATGATGTTCCGAAATAAACAGCGAAGAAGATAAGAGATCTGTAAGGGTACCTGTGATGAGGTGCATGTAGTGAAATGTGTATGATATGATTTCAAAGACTTTTAGGGATTCAAATTCGTAAACCAAAATGAAACACACTTTTATTAGATAAACTTGAAACAATGTTTGATAATTGCCTTTAAGGCATTACAAATGGAAATATTGAAAAGTAAATCAAAACTAGAAATAACAAAATACATCAGCGCTCCCATGGCCGTTTCCCGTTGGTGCTGACATAGTCGTTGAGGACCTTCTCATTCTCCAGTTGTCTTGTAAGCTTTAGAATCTTTTGCTCCTGCTCGTGGTACTTTTCTCTGTAAGTATCCCGCTCTTCTCTTAGCTGCATCCAAGACCTCTTTAATGCCCCAATGTCAGTAAGCATGTATGGATGGAGGATGGTAGGAAAAAACCCCTTCTTCATCAGCAATCTCAACAATCACAGGTAAGACAGCTTCGTACGGCATTCCCAGCTTTTGAGCACGTATACGAACCCATCGGAGATACGGTTCCATCGGAAGAGAGGTCTTCATCCCTAACTCATGTGGATTAGACTGGTGCACCCTGTCCCAAGCTCGTATGAACCTGCGGCGATGCTCTTCACTATCCCCTTGGAAGTCAAAGACAATTCTTGGCATCAGCAACTCATGAGGTCCTTCCCTCCTAGCTCTCCCAAACTGTCGTAAGGCCAGACAAAGATTATAGGTGACCCCTCCTCGAATTCCAAGTAGTGGAACATTGGGGTATTCCCCACACCGATCAATAACAGCCACTTCTTCCATGTCTTTAGTGCTCCGGATGATATCAGTTTGAGTGAGATACATAACTCTGTAGGCCCAACCCATGCCTTCCTTGTTCTTCAAAACAGACTTGGGGAGGTGAGAAATAAACCACCTCGCCAGCAATGGTTTACACCACATAAGGGTTCCCCGTTTCCGAGCAGTACGGGCATAAAGAGAGTGCAAAATGTCACCCAAGAGAGTGGGCACAGGATTACGGGACATGAAAATCTTCACTGCATTCATGTTAACGAAAGAATCTGAGTTAGGAAACAACACCAAACCATAAATGAGAAGAGCCAGGATATCCTCGAATGCCTGAAAGTCCAAACTGTCCCAGAACTGATTAGCCCGATCAACCAAGAATTTAGCCAAGAAGCCTTTTGTCCCACTTTGAGTCTCCCAGTTAGCCATTACCTCAGCCTTTGTCAGATAAAGGGCTGAAGCAATCTCTTCCGACCTAAGGGATTTCTCCCAACCTGTAAATGGCGTCTTCTCTAGAATAGAAATACCAAGTAGATCAGAGAACTCCTCCAGAGTAGGGACCAACTGATAGTCCGGGAAAGTGAAGCATTGGTATAATGGATCAAAGAACTGGCACAATACACTCATCATTTGCTCATCTAGTCTGGAAGTGACCAAACCAAGGAGGTGCCCATGTCTTCTGATAAAGGAGGAAGTATCTGGAACCCTTGCAACCAACTCTCTAAGCTGAGTGAGAACCTGTACAAAGCTGATCCGAATAGTGTTTCTATGCATAGAGGCCATGACCTACAAAATAGAACAAAGATGAATCCCCTCTGTCTTTGAAATGGGTTAGTCTGATGCAAGATGCATGCAATGTCATGATGCATGATGTCATGATAGAAACACACCACAAGTATTCACAGATAGAAAACATGGTAAGGGCAAACAAGTCACACAATTTCAGGCCGACATGGAGTTTAGGTATTTCCCTCTTTCAGTTTAGTTGGTTCAACCTATCCTAGTAATAGTAACCGGGTTCTAGAGGATCTCAATATCACTGACCACCCTCGATCGGTCATAATTCCAGTTTGGCAACCTTTTCTTACGGCCGGAATCATCACGAGAGTTTGGTCTCAATGAGTGTAATATACTGCTACTGTTTTATGGCCAAGTTGGTCAATTATAGGTTCTAAGGCCAGTTGGTGCTTAATGACCCCTTAAAATACCCATATTCTCCTTGTTCCACCACAAGGGATATCGGTACAAACTAAAGTGCCACACCAATGTAGCTACTTCTTCAACCGTATCAGTCTATGTCATACAGTTCCCTCATAGTCTATTACTACTTACCTAAAGGGTATCCCCCAGATCCGGGTTAGGATCTATAGTAACTCTGATTCAAACCCACAAAGATAAAGCATACAAATCAAGGAATTGAAAATATTATGATGAACTAGTCCTAAGGTACACCCCACTTTATTATCCCCATCAGAGTCGCCAATTCTGTGATACGGTGGGAAGAACTGACTGTTTTTTGGAATGCTGGTTTGCGTTTTGCGTTTGTTTTCGCAAAATGTCGCGGTAAGCAAGAATCGCCACCGAATTTTATTTTATCCAACAAAGAAAGGAAAAAAGCACAGAAAAATTCCTTTTTTGAGATTTTCTAGGTACGGGGGGTCGATTATAGAAAGGGGAGGTATTAGCACCCTTTCTATCCGTAATTATCTACAGGCTCTTAGGTACTTGCTCATCATTTTCAAAATGTTTTCTTTGTGCTTATGGGTTTTGAAAAGTTTGTTTTAACTTCGAATTAACTCTTGCTTCTGTTCTCAAGAGTGTAATGAAGTGTTTTGAAAACTTTGTTTGAAAAGGAGTGTAAGTGTGAAAAAGTTTTGTTTTTGGATGAGCAAGTATCTAAGAGCTATCTACCTACTCGAAAAAGGAATCGTTCTATGCTAATTTCCTTTAGACAATGCTATCCCACTATTAATGAGTAGGTAGCACCATTATTGGAGTTTTAGGGTCAATTCGAAAGAGGGACATACAGTCACCAAAGCAATGTTAGGACGCCTTAGCGGTAACCCTAATGTCTCAGATCATTTGTTTGAGGCAACAATATCTGAGGCAACCATTTCGAGGCGACTATGATCTTTTAGACAAGCGGGTGACCTCTAAAATGACCTATACTCAATGATCGTTTACGAAGGCAACCAAGTGGGATGTACCCTAGGAGTGTGCATGTGTGAGTGTGTTGATTTCAGTTATTTTTATCTTTGCAAGTGTAAGGGTGATCTAATTTGATTTTAAGATTAAGCATTCAGTCTTGTCATGCAAACCCTATTATCGAACATCTAGCAGTTATAATTAGCAGAAATTAAAGGTGCAGAAATTAAATTACAAGGCGTCGGGTATTTACATCGCCAAAAGCAACCCTTTGAAAATAAAATAAAGCGGTAAAATAATTAAATGTCCTAATTATCTATTACATACCGGAAGCAGATACATCAATATGGATAAAAAGAAATAAAGCGCGCGGGAAATTAAATCAAATGTGGGATTAGGGTTTTGACCCTTTTGATTAAAGAAAATGTTTTTTTGTTGTTTTTTATTTAAGAAAAGAAATTAAATCCTAAATTAAATACTAAATTAATTCTTAAATAAATTAAATGGTGAAAAATATTTAATGACATATTTTTTGGAGTTTTTTGATATTTTAAGAAAGAAAATAAAAATAATTAAATGAATTAAAACCTAATGATTTCTAATTAATTTTATTTATTTACAAAATAAGTTAAAGTTATTCTAGAATTAAACCTAATTAATTAGTTAGTATTTATTAATAAAAAATAAAAGTTTTAAAATTTTATTGGATAAAAAAAACATATTTTTATGATTTTTGATAAAAAAAGAAAATTTGTTATTGGTTAGAAATTAATTAAAATAAAATAAAATAACTAAATTAATAAAAAGAAAGTATAAGAGAAAGAGAATTGGGCCTTTTTTGGAGGTGTTGAAAGCATTTTTGTTGGCCCATTAAGCTGGTCCATTTGACTTTCTTGATTTGCTGCATATGCATTGACCTGGCTCTTTGGTGGACCTCAAACACTGGCCACCAGATCTGGCCATCTGGCCATCTGGCGCTTTAATAATGAGTGTCCATGGTAGAAATCTGGCCCATGCGTGTACATGATCTCCTGAAAAAAATCAAGAAAATGCAATTTGCTGGAGGCAGGGATCGAACCCCTGACCTCCAGCCTTGGAATTCCTTAAGCGCTGAGTGTCTACCACTGCACCATGTTGCTTTGTTTGTTATGATAATACAAGTATAATGTAATATATAAAACAAAAATCTATTGCCAGAAAATATAAAAAAAAGAGCGCGTTATTTGAATAGTCCAATGGGGACGTAACACGTATTGTCCCTGACCTCCCAACCGTGGCTAAAAAATAGCATACCTATACCAACGGACAAAGATATGTCGCTATAAACCATGCATCTATAAAACTTTGTACATGCCATGAAAATGCCTTCTAACACCATGGTTAGACTCGTCTCAACCTGCTGATCACAACCATGGCCATTATCATGGCCAATTTTTCCTGAAACGAAAAAACCCAAAAACACGAACCAAACCCTAGCAATGGTGGTTCTCCATATAAGCCGGATAAATGCAATTGGTTATTATCAAAAGTTTTCAAATGATGTGAGGGTCAAGAATATGCAGTTATTTCATTCAATGGATGCAAGAATAGTGATTTTCGATTTCAATAATATGGCGGATTCGTGGACTACTTACAGTGCACTAGGAGGTCTAAAAACGCGTGGTTTGGATTGGGTTAGCTTCTGGTGATGGCCAACAAACGATTGAGACCAATATCAAGCCCTGAAAATGCCTCTAGACCTGATTTCGATCTCCCACTTTTTGTTATTTTTGCAACATTCATTCTGCCTCCACAATTGATTTCCAACCCTGATTCTTGTGTGTTTCGCTTGCTTATGTATTTCTCAGTGTATTAGGGTAACAAACTTTGTCCAAATCTTCCTCCATTGATGATTTTGAGATTTCATTTGATCTTCCATTAAAACCTTCAAATTTTAGCTTGAATCCAATATCCTTGTGCCTAATGACCTTGATATGAGTTTGATTGCAAAGCTAGCTGTAATTGGAGTCTGAAATGATCACAAGATCTTTAGCTTTCAATTTTTTTGATTTTATATGATTTTATTTGATTTAAAATGAATTAATTCAAATAAAAATCAAATTAAATAATAAAAATAAGATATGGACACATGGCTAAAGCTAGAGCACGTGGGAAATAATGCAAACTCAAAACAAGTGAAAAATAATGGGCCCATTTGGCAAAATTTGAAGTTTTGGGGATAGTTGACTTTTGGCAATTTTGCAAAAAAATCCAACTTCAACAATGCATAACTTCTTCAATTTTTAACTTTTAGGAGTGTTATTGGACGTTTTAGAAATCTTGTGATGTCCTCTAATAAACCCTTTTGGTCTCATCTCATTTTGATATTCCATGCTCAAGTTTGAAGCTTTGAAAAAAAAGGTGTTTTTGTTGACTTTTCAAAATGACCTATAATGTGAAAATTCATAACTACTTGTTAGTGCATATTTTGATCTTGGGGTATGAAGATGGATTGTAGATAATTGCATCCTCCTCAAAATTGGCTTTGGATGGGTCATTTCTCATAAAGTATGAGAAAGTTATGCTTGGTCAAATTTGAGTTGACTTTTCCTACAAAACCCTAATTTAGTAACTTTCGAATCTTGATGAATTGTGAGCAATCCTTGATGAATCATGATCAACCCTTTATCAAATTATGAAATATCATTCAAAATGAGAATGTTGACAAAAAATATCTTGAAGTTTGACTGTATATAGGTCACAGTTGACTTTTGCCCTAGCACAGTCAATTTTTGGACCTTTGAGCAATTGACTGAGCAAGCTTCCTCTGCAAGGCTTGAAATTTGACATGGATGATCTTGAGAACATATTAGGACATTGGGGAGCACTTGAGGTCACTTGGGCTCAAGGATCTTGATGCAGCACAAAACCCTAATTTGGAGTAGACTGCCTTAGGAGAGAGCTTATCTGACCAACTCTTGGACTACCTTGAGCAACTTGGAGATTTTTCTTGCAATGTTTTGAGAAATATGGGAGGGAAAATTTTGGGGTACAACAAATGCAAAGTGTGAACCGATCTTTAAGTTGTTATAGAAAGATCAAGGTTGTGTATGGAGGGATGACTTCCAAAGGGCATTTGAGAGTATTAAAGAGTATCTGCTTGAACCTACTATCTTGCTCCCTCCCGTAGAAGGAAGACCGTTGATTATGTATATAATAGTGTTAGATAAATCCATGGGTTGTATTCTGGGACAACATGATGAAACTGGAAAGAAAGAATTCTCCATTTATTATCTCAGCAAAAAGTTCACTAATTGTGAGTCACGGTATTCCACGCTAAAAATAAGTGTTGTGCTTTGGCCTGGGCGACAAAGCGTTTGCGGCAGTATATGTTGAATCATACCACTTGGTTGATCTCCAAAATGGATCCAATCAAGTATATTTTTTAGAAGCCTGCTCTTATTGGGAGAATTGCCCGCTGGCAGATGTTGTTATCTGAATATGATATTGATTACCGCATTCAAAAAGCTATCAAAAGTAGTGTGTTGGAAAATTACCTTGCTCACCAGCCAGTGGAAGATCATCAGTTTGCAGAATATGAATTCCCCGATGAGGATGTGATGTTCCTAAAAGTGAAAGATTGTGATGAACCATTGCCTGAGGAAGGCTCCGACCCTGAATCTCGTTGGAGTATGATATTTTATGGAGCGGTGAATGCTTATGGTAAAGGAATTGGTGTTGTGATCATCACTCCTCATGGATCGCACATTCCTTTTACTGCAAGGTTAATATTTGATTGCACTAATAATATGGCGGAATATGAGGCTTGCATCATGGGTCTTGAGGAAGCTATTGATCTCAGAATCAAAATTCTAGATGTGTATGGTGATTCAGCTTTGATAATAAATCAGATTAAAGGAGAATGGGATACTCGTCACCCTGGCTTGATCCCTTACAAAGATTATGCTAGAAGATTACTACCCTTCTTCAATAAATTTGAATTCCATCACATTCCTAGAGATGAAAATCAAATGGCGGATGCTCTGGAAACTTTGGCTTCCATGTACCAAGTGAATACTTGGAATGATATACCCCGTGTTACAGTTCGACAGCTGGATAGGCCCGCTCATGTGTTTACAACAGAGGAGGTAGCAGATGAAAAACCTTGGTATTATGACATCCAACATTTTCTTCAGACTCAAGAATACCCGATTGGTGCATCGAGGAAAGATAGAAAGACACTGAGAAGATTTGCAGGCAGTTTCTTCCTCAGTTAAAATGTGTTATACAAGAGAAATTATGACATGGTCTTGCTCAGATGCGTGGATAGACACGAAGCAGACATGTTGATGCATGAGATTCATGAAGGTTCATTTGGCACTCATGCTAATGGGCATTCGATGGCTAAAAAGAAGCTAAGGGAAGGTTATTATTGGTTGACAATGGAATCTGATTGTTACAAGTTTGCAAAGAAGTGCCATAAATGCCAGATTTATGCAGACAAGGTCCATGTGCCTCCGACACTGTTCAATGTGATTTCATCCCCGTGGCCTTTCTCTATATGGGGTATTGACATGATCGGGATGATAGAACCCAAAGCTTCGAATGGACACCGTTTCATCTTGGTAGCAATTAACTACTTTACCAAAAGGGTAGAGGCTGCTTCTTATGCCAATGTTACCAAATAGGTGGTTGTGCGTTTCATCAAAAACAATCTTATATGTCGGTATGGTGTGCCGAGTAGAATCATCACTGAAAATGGCTCAAATTTGAACAACAAGATGATGACAGAACTGTGTGAAGAATTCAAGATTGTCCATCACAATTCGTCTCCATACAGGCCAAAGATGAATGGGGTTGTTGAAGCTGCTAATAAGAATATCAAGAGAATTATCCAGAAAATGGTTGTTACTTATAAGGATTGGCATGAAATTCTCCCTTTTGCTCTGCATGGAGATCGAACATTTGTCCGCACTTCAACAGGAGCAACCCCGTTCTCCCTGGTATATGGAATGGAAGTTGTACTCCCTGTTGAGGTAGAGATTCCCTCGTTGCGTGTGATAATTGAAGCCAAGTCGACAGAGGCTGAATGGGTCCAGAACAGGTTTGATAAATTGAATTTGATTGAAGAGAAGAGAATGACAGCTTTGTGTCATGGGCAGTTATATCAGAAAAGAATGAAGAAAGCATTTGATAAAAAGGTCAAGCCTCGTGAATTCAGAAAAGGCGACCTCGTGCTCAGAAAGATCATGTCTTTTAACACTGATTCTAGGGGCAAGTGGACTCCCAATTTTGAAGGCCTGTATGTTGTTAAGAAAGCCTTCTCTGGTGGTGCATTAATTCTTGAAACTATGGATGGCGAGGAGTTCCCATGTCCCATGAATGCTGACGCAATCAAGAAATACTTTGCCTAAAGAAATAAAAGAATAGCTCACTAAGTTGAAAACCTGAAAGGGAGGCTTAGGCAAAAAGGAACATCTCGGTAGGCTGAAAACCCGAAAGGGCGGTCTAGGCAAAAATTAGAGACATAAACAGAATAAATTTCCCGCTAAGTTGAAAACCCTCAAGGGCAGCTTAGGCAAAAGTTAGGGATTTTTCTTGGCAAGTAACTACGTCAGACAAGACTTGACCGTTGAAGCAACAATCTTCTCAGATCCTCACCATACTTCAACAAAAGCTGCTGCTCAGGATTTCAAAAGTTGTTAGCGGGAATGGTGGTCATTGTATCTCAATGTATCTTTTCCATTATATATTACCATTTCCCAAACTTTGTAATCATCCATGGAGTCTCGCCATTCGCAGAATACCATTCTATTAATGAAATTCGAGCTTTTGCCCAATTCTTTGTGTTCTTATTTTTATTTAGCTTGCAAAGACTCCATTTATTACTGATAATAATTTTTAAAGCAAAAAGATTAAAAAGCAAAATTGACTTTTCAAGAAAAAAGGGAGATCTTCACAATTCAATTTACTTTGGGATTTGTGATGAAACAATGACAACAAAAATGGCGATCCCGGGAATGAACAAACTCCAGTTGTTTTAAGAAGATTTACTTCCTTCATGAAGGTTTTCTCAGGTCATCTTGTTGGTATGTGCGCAATCTTTGTGTGTTTCTCAGATAGTTAAAGACGATACCAGTGGGTGCAAGGTACAGTATTAGGTTTGTGATCCCATTATCCCCAGCCAAGTCTTGGTTCGCTTTTGATTTTGGGTTTGCATGGTCAGAAGCCTCCGTCTCAGATTCCCCAACGAAGTTTTCCCTCATACGATGAAAGGTTTTATTCCCTTAGTGTGCTAAGATATCGCTCTTTTTGCAGTATTGGCATTAGTGTTGACTTCTTGATTTCCCGGGAAGGCTATCCCAGGGCATCTTTTGTCGGAATAGGTTTTCATGATGTAAAGTTTCAATCTGCATCTTTCCCCAGGGGGTAGGCTTGAATTCCCCAGTGAGGTTTTATTGTCTCGGCGTCTGTCTACTTTATTTGAGGCTGGTCTTGCAATCTCCAGTAGGTATGTTGCTTTTGAAAAACTGGTTTCTCCGATGAAATCGGAAGAAAGATGTTATATCCCGGTATCTATTTGATTTAGCTACATCCGGATTATGTTTCTCCTCAGTGAAGTTAGGACAGACAATAGGTTTGGTTTCCGCAGTTGCTTTTACCTTTCTTGGATTGATCTTTCTGGTTGAAGTTTAGCCCAATGTTGTTGGTACCTGAGGCGGTTTTGTTTGTTTGTACTGATTATGTATCCTTTTACCAGCATATGCACGATATCACTCATACATTCATACATGCATCATGCATTGCTACAAATCATTTTTTATTGACATTGTGTACTAACTGTTGTACCCCAAAATTTGCCCTCCCATATTCTTCAAAGATTTGCCAAGCATGCTTCAAATCTCTCCAAGGGTTGCACAGTTCAAGGGTCTCCTAAACAGTCAAAATTAGGGTTTGTGTTCTGATCAAGAAAATGAAGTTTCCAAAGGTCCAATCAAGTCCCATATGCCTACAAGTATGGTCAAGCATCCTCATACCAAGTTTCAAGACTTTTAGCACAAAATTGCACAGTCAAAACCCTAATTGCACTACAGTCAACTGTAGGGGCAAAATGGTCATTTGACAGTCAAAAGTTCAAATTTTTGATCAACATCTCATTTTGAAGTCACAAACATCATTTGATCAATGCTTGATCATGATTCTCAAAGTTTGGCTCAAAAATCATCAAGATGCAAAAGTTTCCTTATTTGGACAGTTGAAAAAGTCAACTGTAAATTGACCAGGGCATAACTTTCACATGGATTATCAGAAAAATTCCATCCAAAACTCATTTTGAAGAGAAAGACATTTTATACAACTCATCTTCATACTTCAAGTCCAAGAAATGCTCTCACAAAAAGTTATCAATTTCAACATTATAGGTTATTTTCAAAAGTCAACAAAAAGGGACTTTAAGTCAAAGGCCATAACTTGAGATTGGTAAATCAAAATGACATGGGACCAAAGGCATTGGTTAGAGGACTCAAAGACCTTTCCAAAATGTCCAAGAACATGAGCAAAGCTTAAAAATTGAGCAAGTTATGCCTTGTGGAAGTTGGGAAATTTTTGGATATTTTGAAAAGTCAACATTGATTCAAATGACCTAAATTTGCTAATGGGCCCATTTTTCTTCCACAATTCATCATCCCAAGCATATGAACGACCACTTGGCCCAAAGGGAAGTATTTATTCATTTTTTATTTATTTATTTGAATTTTTATTAATAATAATTCATTTAAATCAAATTAAATACATGAAAAATATTTAACCTAAGTTTTACAATCTTTTTGTGCATGAAATCCACTCAAATTCGTGCATGATCAATTAGGGAAAGTTTTGGCATGATTTGGTATCAAATAGCATGGAAAAAGATTGAAAAAAATATGATTGAAAATCAAATCTCATAAACCATCAATTCAAAGATTTGGATCAAATTTCTTAACCTAATTCATTCCTACATAAGTATAGAATCAAAACCTAATGCCATTGACCACGCAGCTGCTCAGAAAACCCTTGCACAAACTTGCATTTTTTTAAGAAAACTCAATAACTGAAAACACACTTGCAGATCAATTCAAGCCTCCAAACTTGTTCCATTAGCTTGCTAGGGTTGTTAGGAAACGATTCCAATCAAAAACTCAATCCCATACTCAAAGAATTGGTAATTTGAGGGTGAACTGTATCACTTTTCTTACATAATCGTATTCCATTATTGAGACCATATCATTGCATTTTATTCATGAATTTTTACTAATTGCTTTGTTCTGAAGCTTACTACACAGTTTGATTGAAGTTTCATGCACAAACGCAGAATCTACCATGAAAGTATATTAGGTTTCCATGGAAATCAATTTGGGGGTTTTCAAACCTGGAATAATTAGGCCATGAGAGATACATAGTTGGAATCACGAGAGAGAGACGATTCTAATGGCCCTAGTCCGAACAATTTATGAATGTTCATGTGCTAATCGTTATTTTCTTGTATGGTGTCTACAGCAACGCTTAAAAACCGTTGCTTAATATATTCTTGTTTCAGGAAAAATAAGCTAAGGAAGAGGACGACCAGGTGGCTGCCAACGATTGGCTGGTTTGAAAATTTGTGCGCAAAGTCCACTAATGCTTTTGTTTTCTTTTATAATATTTATTCGTTATTATATATTAACAACGCGTGAATTGGTTCAGTGGCAAGGCATATGTGCTGGCAACATCCATGACCTGGGTTCGAGCCCCAGGTCTTCATTATTCCCATGTTATTTTTCAATTGATAATCACATACAGATTCCATGCTGAAGCGCACCATACACCTTCCTAATCAAGCGTCCACGCATCCCAGGAGATCCAATCAACGGCCATGATCTGATGAACACCATAAGCTTGAGTCAACGCACATGCATGTGTCCTGCCAAAGTCCAAAAGGCTTGATATAAGTGGGCCTGAATTACTAGTGCTATACCTCCACATTGGGGACTGATACCCCCCTAGGTTTGCCATTTTAAATATTTTCTTTTGCATTATTTCTATTTTTCATTTTAATTATTGTGTTTAATTAATTTATTATTTTCACAAAATATAAAAAAACATAAAAAATCAGAAAGAAGAAAAAATATATAATAAATATTTTATTTTAATAGTTTCATAAATAAATTTGCATGTAATTAAATTTAGTTTTTAATTAGGCTTAATTTTAATTCTTTTAATAAAATCTAAAAAACATAGAACTAGGGTTCATATTAATTTTTTATCCTTTTTTTCTTTTTTCTCCCATAATAATTAAATAATTAAATATTTATTTTTTATAATTAAATTTGTATATAAAAATTAGGGTTAATTTAGGTTAAAATTCAATGTTTTCTTAATAAATTAAAAGCCACTAGAATTAGGGTTAGTATTTATTTTAATTAATTATTTTTCATTTAAATCTTAAAAATCATAAAATACCAAAAAACAATTTCCTTTCTTTTTTTTAATTAATTAATTCCATGTAATTTTAATTTTGCAAAAAGGGTCCAATGCCCTCGTTTCGATTTAATTCTTATTCGCATATTTATTTTATTTCTTTATAATATTTATGTATCTCTCCCAAGGCCATGTAACCTTTTAATTTTCTCGCACTTTTCTTTACTTTCTTTATTTTTCTGTCAAAACGGGTCCTGGTTTAATTTTGGCGATGTGGACCCGCGCCGTTTGTAATAGCTTAGAATTTACTTTTCTCGCAATATTTTTAACTGTTAACAAATGGCATGAAAGAATGTGTGGACAAAAATAAAAACAAGCGTAGAACACCAATGACATGACAAGATAAATACAAATGAAAACGACACACAAATCACACACCACCCCTAGGGTACGCCTCACTGTTGCCTTGCCTCGAAAGGTGATCGTCGAGTAGAGGATGTCTTAGTAAGTCCTCATGATCCGGGAACCTGGCATGAGGGTAGCTTCTAAGGTGTCTTCCCTATGCTCTGGTGATCACCATGTCCCGAACCTCGAATTGACCCGAACACCTCCAACGGTGGCGCTACCTACCTCTCAATGGTGGGATGGCACTATTTTAAAGGACATTTACACAGACGAATTCCTTAGGGTAGGTAGACGACTCTAGATACTTGCTCTAATTTCAAAACAAAATTCAAAAATACTTTTCACACCAACACATTTTCAAAAGCTTTCGAAAGCAATTTTTCAAACACTCTTGAGGACCGATACAAGAGTCAAACTGGAATTTTCAAAGAAACTTTTTTAAAACCCACAGTTGAAAAGCAAACAAACAGTTTTTGAAAACACAAGTGAGCAAGTATCTAAGAGCCCATGGATAACCATGGATAGAAAGGGTGCTAGCACCTTCCCTTTCTATAACCTACCTCCCGAACCGAGAGCAATCTCTATAAGGAATTTTTCTGTGCTTTTGTCCTTTCCATTTGGAGAAAATAAAAGACGGTGGCGACTCTTGCTTCCGCGACATTTCGCGAACCAGCGTTAAACAGTCAGTTCCAGATCCACCGATCACAGAACTGGCGACTCTGCTGGGGAATTTACTTAAAGTGAGGCGTACCTTAGGACTAAGATCACTGTGTTTTCAATTGTATTGATTTGCTTGCTTTAAATTGTGGGTTGCATGGGAGTTACATAGATCCTAACCCGGATCTGGGAATACCCTGTTTAGGTAGCATAAGCTGTGAGGGACCTGTCCGGCGTAGACCGACACGGGTGAAGCAGTGGCTACGTTGGTGTGGCACCTTGGTCTGTACCGATATCCCTCGTGTCGCAACGAGGAGAATATGGGTCTTCTAAGGAGTCATTAAGCACCAACAACCTTAGAACCTTAATTGACACAACTTGGCCTTTAGAACAGTAGCAGTATGCTACGCCCATTGAGGCTAAACTCTCGTGATGGTTCTGGCCGCAAGAAAAGATTGCGATGCTGAAGTTATGACCGATTGAGGGTAGTCAATGATATTGGGATCCTCTAAGAACCCGGTTACTTTGATAGGACAGGTATGAACCCACCAACTTCAAGAGGGTAATACCCAGACCCCATGTTGGCCTAAACTCTAAGGGTTTCTCTTGTGTGACTTGTGTGCCTTCGTACTTGACTATTTACATGCTTGTTGTCCGACACTTGAGCTTCTTGCATGTTTTGTTTGTAGTCCTTAATTAGGACTCATAACAAGGTCTATCAAGTTTCATGCAGGGTTTGTTTTAGTCCTTAATTGGGACTCCTGACAGGTTTACTAAGTGTCTTGCAGGTTTTGGTTTGCAGTCCTTAATAGGGACTCATAACAGGGTTACCTACATTACTCCATGCATAGCATAACATCATACCGTTGCGTACATCCTAACCTATTTCAAGGATCTCCAGGGCTTGTGATGCAGGTCAGGGTGAATCAGCCATCCCAACAAGGGGCAAAGAGGATTTATTTTCCTCTAGACAAAGTTGTCAGAGGCTATGACCCACTTGATATGGTGAGCTCTGACTCTTGAAGAAGGTTCCCTTAACCAAGGTTGTTTGGAAATCAAAACCAGACATGATGACTAAAGTCAGGGGCTATGACCCACTTGATATGGTGAGCCTTTGACCCTTTGAAGAAGGACTCTCAACAACATGCAGTTCCTTCAATCAAACTACCGGACCCGAGTTCTAAAAAAATTTCTTGTTTACCCCGCGGGATCCTTGAAAACATGCATGTCATACACATCATTACATAACAGGTATCTTTGTTGCAGGTCACTTACCTTTCTCGCTGTTCATTTCAGCAATGGCCTTCCAACTAGATAACCAGGACTGTCTTGCTCAAGAGACTCGGTTCGGGGAAATCCTCCTGAATCTATCCAAGGGGCAGGAGGAGCTAAGGACACTTCTCATGGAGACCTTTGTTAGAAACAGTGCTGAGGGTGAAAGGCTGAAACACCTACAAGCTGAGGTGGATGCATTGAAAGCCCAGATGCTGGGGCAGGTGACTGCTATTCAAGGGTTAGCTCAAAGACAAGACGAGCTCTGGTTTCTCGTCAACCAACTGCTTCAGGGTAACCAACTGGGGCAAAAGTCTAAGGGTAAAAAGCCAGTCATCGTTCGACCACCTTTGAGACAAAGAGGCAAGGAGAGAGCTCCCCAAATGGCTCCAGTGTCACAAATTCAACATCACAACCAACAAAAGAGCGAGAGGAGGCAAATCACTCGGCTCAGCATGACCTTATCCCAGATATTGCCACAGTTGCTGGAGACCAAGCTGGTAACTCTAAAAGAGGCTCCGAAGTTTCAAAATACAACGTCACCAAAGTATAACCCCAACGCTCGCTGCGCTTATCATTCTGATAGCCCGGGGCATGCTACAGAGGATTGTTGGGCTTTGAAGAATAAGATTCAGGACCTGATTGATGAAGGAGCACTGGAATTCACACAAGATGGTCAGGCTGAATTTTTCTACCATCCCTCCAAGGCTCACCTTTTGAAGTGACAAGCTCTGAGACTAGGAAACTTTTGTTCATTCGAATGTTCAAGTTGTGTTGTGCTTGGATTGTTCAAACATTTATTCATGTTAAACATTGTTATTCCATTAATGCACCGCATATGTCTGTTTTGAAGCAATATATTCGTATTCACTATACGCAAATTATTTTCATATTTTTTCTGATGTCAACTCTTGATCTAAAATTCTAAGCCTCTTGAGGGAGGATGACGAAAACGATACCACGATCTTTACAGTATGCTTTTGAACGGACCCCGCTGATGAGGTACAGGCATTGTTTCAATTCCTAAACACTGGAGTTATAAGGATGATAATCCCTCGTCAACCCCTCTGAGCCAAAGAAGTAGGAGTTTTTCTTTTCGAAATTTAAAACCCTTAATCATAACCTGGGGCAGGGTAGTCTCTCAGTTGATCCAAGTGCATAACAAATGGCACCAAATAAGTCCTTACAAAACGAAGAAAGACAGTGATGGTTCCGAATAATCAATAAAGAAAGGCAGTCATTATCTCAAAAAATAAAAAACCCATTAAGTCAAAACCCATGAAGGAGACTTACAAAACTGGGGCATCCCGCTGACTGTAACCACAAAAGAAACAGTTCAGGCAAAATTCATGGATAGCAAAATCAAAAAGGTCTTACAAACCCTCAACAAAAAAGGAGTGACTGCCTATTTAAAATAAGCTATCAACATCCGAGTCATCACCGGAAAATCAGAGCAAATACTCAAACAAGGTCTAACGTATGATCAACTGAGTTTAGGTTTGAAGAACATCACGAAGAGCGGGTGGGTACAAATAATTTGAGCCTTTATCCTTTGTTTCTTAAACCATGAACCAGGCCACGTTATAACCCTTAAAAGTCCTAGCTGAAGCATGGGTTAGTTCGAAAGCATACTGTTACGAAAGGTATCCTGACTCCTTAAGGCCTACGGTAAATACGGTGTTGACATCATGTTTTACAAACAATCACTTGTTTTATAAAAAAAAATGCATTTTCAAAATCTTCAAGACAGACATAGGCTTTGCATTTTTAACATAACTTTGTTTGCATATGACTTTTTGTTTGAACAGCAGGGAAATTCGCAAAATGAAAGTCTAATGAACAAGAGTATCTCCAATCAAGGGGCATGGCATGACCATGGTCCATCATCTGGAGCAATCCAATCAAGATTCGGAGAATCTCTCAAAGGCCAAATAGCCTGGGGCAAATCTCCTCCTGAGTCACTTGGGGCACTCCAACAATGAATCTTGCCTGATCAAATCCCTTGTGGTGGCATGGCAAAACACTACTAACAGGGGCAACTCCCTACATTCTGAGGGCGTGGATATAGTCGAAAAGATACTACACAAAATCAAAGACCCGCTAGGTTGACATACCTAGGCAAAAATAAGGGCTTCCCGGCGAACCAAAAGGGTTCGGGCAAAATGAGGGATGAAATGAAAAATTTGTACACCCGGCAAGTCGAAAACCTGAAAAGGCGGCTTGGGCAAAAATGGGTATCCCGGTGGACTGAAAACCCGAAAGGGCGGTCCAGGCAAAAGTTAGGGATCAAAGCGTACGACTATGTCCTGTCATCTTGTCACCTGCCTACCAGAAGAAGGTTTGACCCTCAACAATTATCAGCATCCCACATGTGCCTCCCTCATAGAAACAGGGGCAATAACGGGTGGTTTAAGCAATCTGATTGTTTCCGTCCTCCAAGGTACCAAGGTAGGCTCAGCTAAAGAACATAACCAAATATCTTAATTCCCCAGAGAGTGAGCCAGCAAGTCAGTACACTCTCCCCAAGCAAAGCTACAGTCAGCCTTAAGGAAAGTTGGGTATCCCCCAGCAGATATCAACGTTCCCCGGCAGTCTTGGTCTAAAGATTGTTCCCCGGCGGCATATCAAATATCCAAAGGAATCACTTCCCAGCATATCAAACATTCCCCGAGAGAGTCCAATCCAGTTTCCCAGGAGAAATTGGAACCCATCTCCCCAAGCAGCAAGCTTATCCCCAGTAAATTCTGGAAGCCTATCCTCGCAGAGCACGAACGCGTCGTCCGGCTTTATTCAAAGAGTTATTTCCTTAACAGGATATAACTGGGTTATCCTCAGCCAAAAGCCATGGAAAGAGCGTCCCCGAAGAAGTTCTCTTATCCCCAGCGAAGTCTATTCATACTTCCAATACAACAAAGATACCCTCAGCAAGTTATTATCAACAGTTCAACAAAGTATCTCTCTCCCCACAGAGTATTGTTCCCCAGCAAGTTATTATCAATAATTCAACAAAGTATCTCTCTCCCCACAGAGTATTACTCCCCAGCAAGATCGTCAGAGTACTTTCCTCCCCGCAGAGTTATTCCACTCGCCAAGTTTATTCCCCAACGGAGTCATCTTCTCCTACTGGTATTCTTGCAATTATCATCCCTAGTGGAAGCGAAATCTATTCTCCAAACATCAGCCCAGGATATGACTTCCCGGCACCCGTCAAAGATCTACTTTCCTAGACAAAAACACATTCATAAAACATCACATACATCATTATAGCATGCATAGACGCATCATATCATACAAATCTCATTTATGTTGAGAACATCATTGCTTGGTCCATATCATGCATGGCATATGACTGACCTTTACCTTTCAGGAAAGATTCAGTTAAATTCTCAATCATATTTCAAGACCTAGACAGGTTCGGTTAATCGACTCCAAAGAGTTCTTATCCAGTCCAAGGCCTTCTCTAGTCCAGCTAAATCGACTCCCAACAGATTTTTCTGATGAAGACTCAGTAGAAGTTATCAGGTTTTTCTTTGAGATTATAATTTCCTATTGGTTCTCTCCCCGACGGTGCGTGAGATGATAATTCCATTTTAGGTTTTTCTTTGAGATTATAATTTCCTATTGGTTCTCTCCCCGACGGTGCGTGAGATGATAATTCCATTTCAGATTATAATTTCCTATGGTTCTCTCCCCGACGGTGCGTGAGATGTAATTCCCTTTCAGATTATAATTTCCTATGGTTCTCTCCCCGACGGTGCGTGAGATGTAATTCCCTTTCAGGTTATAATTTCCTATGGTTCTCTCCCCGACGGTGCGTGAGATGTAATTCCCTTTCAGGTTATAATTTCCTATGGTTCTCTCCCCGACGGTGCGTGAGATGTAATTCCCTTTCAGGTTATAATTTCCTATGGTTCTCTCCCCGACGGTGCGTGAGATGTAATTCCCTTTCGGGTTATAATTTCCTATGGTTCTCTCCCCGACGGTGCGTAAGATGATAATTCCAACTCAGGTTTTTCTCAAACGTCCGCATTTGAAATTATAATTGCCTATTGGTTCCCTTCCCGATCCTGCGAAGATGGTAATTCCCACCAAGATTTTCTCAACGAGCGTTGTTGAAGTGAAAGTCACCCAAGGTTCTCTTACTGTTCATACTGAGGTGGTAACCACCCCTGGTTCATTCATCATCTTGTGAAGCTCCAGATCCAGCTTCTGTAACCATTCAGGACATATCTATACCAAGCATCTGAAAACCAGTTCCTGCAACATGTCAGGTAATCATTTTCTGTTTTGCAGGTACGCAAGTTCTCGCTAAGGAATCTCTTACGCGATCAACATCCAGATGGCATCTATAAGCCCATCATCCCCCGTCAATCTCCAAATGGCATCTATAAGCCCATTTCCACTATGTGAGTGCAAATTTCTGGGCACTCTAGTGTTCAATCATCTTCCACCTTCGGATTACGAAAGGTACGTCAGCCAATCTGCATCCTCAAGTCTAAGAAGATTGAACAGGGGAAACTGTTGTACCCCAAAATTTGCCCTCCCATATTCTTCAAAGATTTGACAAGCATGCTTCAAATCTCTCCAAGGGTTGCACAGTTCAAGGGTCTCCTAAACAGTCAAAATTAGGGTTTGTGTTCTGATCAAGAAAATGAAGTTTCCAAAGGTCCAAACAAGTCCCATATGCCTACAAGTATGGTCAAGCATCCTCATACTAAGTTTCAAGACTTTCAGCACAAAATTGCACAGTCAAAACCCTAATTGCACTACAGTCAACTGTAGGGGCAAAATGGTCATTTGACAGTCAAAAGTTCAAATTTTTGATCAACATCTCATTTTGAAGTCACAAACATCATTTGATCAATGCTTGATCATGATTCTCAAAGTTTGGCTCAAAAATCATCAAGATGCAAAAGTTTCCTTATTTGGACAGCTGAAAAAGTCAACTGTAAATTGACCAGGGCATAACTTTCACATGGATTATCAGAAAAATTCCATCCAAAGCTCATTTTGAAGAGAAAGACATTTTCTACAACTCATCTTCATACTTCAAGTCCAAGAAATGCTCTCACAAAAAGTTATCAATTTCAACATTATAGGTCATTTTCAAAAGTCAACAAAAAGGGACTTTAAGTCAAAGGCCATAACTTGGGATTGGTAAATCAAAATGACATGGGACCAAAGGCATTGGTTAGAGGACTCAAAGACCTTTCCAAAATGTCCAAGAACATGAGCAAAGCTTAAAAATTGAGCAAGTTATGCCTTGTGGAAGTTGGGAAATTTTTGGATATTTTGAAAAGTCAACATTGATTCAAATGACCTAAATTTGCTAATGGGCCCATTTTTCTTCCACAATTCATCATCCCAAGCATGTGCACGACCACTTGGCCCAAAGGGAAGTATTTCTTCATTTTTTATTTATTTATTTGAATTTTTATTAATAATAATTCATTTAAATCAAATTAAATACATGAAAAATATTTAACCTAAGTTTTACAATCTTTTTGTGCATGAAATCCACTCAAATTCGTGCATGATCAATTAGGGAAAGTTTTGGCATGATTTGGTATCAAATAGCATGGAAAAAGATTGAAAAAAATATGATTGAAAATCAAATCTCATAAACCATCAATTCAAAGATTTGGATCAAATTTCTTAACCTAATTCATTCCTACATAAGTATAGAATCAAAACCTAATGCCATTGACCACGCAGCTGCTCAGAAAACCCTTGCACAAACTTGCATTTTTTCAAGAAAACTCCATAACTGAAAACACACTTGCAGATCAATTCAAGCCTCCAAACTTGTTCCATTAGCTTGCTAGGGTTGTTAGGAAACGATTCCAATCAAAAACTCAATCCCATACTCAAAGAATTGGTAATTTGAGGGTGAACTGTATCACTTTTCTTGCATAATCGTATTCCATTATTGAGACCATATCATTGCATTTTATTCATGAATTTGTACTAATTGCTTTGTTCTGAAGCTTACTGCACAGTTTGATTGAAGTTTCATGCACAAACGCAGAATCTACCATGAAAGTATATTAGGTTTCCATGGAAATCAATTTGGGGGTTTTCAAACCTGGAATAATTAGGCCATGAGAGATACATAGTTGGAATCACGAGAGAGAGACGATTCTAATGGCCCTAGTCCGAATAATTTATGAATGTTCATGTGCTAATCGCCATTTTCTTGTATGGTGTCTACAGCAACGCTTAAAAACCGTTGCTTAATATATTCTTGTTTCAGGAAAAATAAGCTAAGGAAGAGGACGACCAGGTGGCTGCCAACGATTGGTTGGTTTGAAAATTTGCGCGCAAAGTCCACTAATGCTTTTGTTTTCTTTTATAATATTTATTCGTTATTATATATTAACAACACGTGAATTGGTTCAGTGGCAAGGCATATGTGCTGGCAACATCCATGACCTGGGTTCGAGCCCCAGGTCTTCATTATTCCCATGTTATTTTTCAATTGATAATCACATACAGATTCCATGCTGAAGCGCACCATACACCTTCCTAATCAAGCGTCCACGCGTCCCAGGAGATCCAATCAACGGCCATGATCTGATGAACACCATAAGCTTGAGTCAACGCACATGCATGTGTCCTGCCAAAGTCCAAAAGGCTTGATATAAGTGGGCCTGAATTACTAGTGCTATACCTCCACATTGGAGACTGATACCCCCCTAGGTTTGCCATTTTAAATATTTTCTTTTGCATTATTTCTATTTTTCATTTTAATTATTGTGTTTAATTAATTTATTATTTTCACAAAATATAAAAAAACATAAAAAATCATAAAGAAGAAAAAATATATAATAAATATTTTATTTTAATAGTTTCATAAATAAATTTGCATGTAATTAAATTTAGTTTTTAATTAGGCTTAATTTTAATTCTTTTAATAAAATCTAAAAAACATAGAACTAGGGTTCATATTAATTTTTTATCCTTTTTTTCTTTTTTCTCCCATAATAATTAAATAATTAAATATTTATTTTTTATAATTAAATTTGTATATAAAAATTAGGGTTAATTTAGGTTAAAATTCAATGTTTTTTTAATAAATTAAAAGCCACTAGAATTAGGGTTAGTATTTATTTTAATTAATTCTTTTTCATTTAAATCTTAAAAATCATAAAATACCAAAAAACAATTTCCTTTCTTTTTTTTTAATTAATTAATTCCATGTAATTTTAATTTTGCAAAAAGGGTCCAATGCCCTCGTTTCGATTTAATTCTTATTCGCATATTTATTTTATTTCTTTATAATATTTATGTATCTCTCCCAAGGCCATGTAACCTTTTAATTTTCTCGCACTTTTCTTTACTTTCTTTATTTTTCTGTCAAAACGGGTCCTGGTTTAATTTTGGCGATGTGGACCCGCGCCGTTTGTAATAGCTTAGAATTTACTTTTCTCGCAATATTTTTAACTGTTAACAAATGGCATGAAAGAATGTGTGGACAAAAATAAAAACAAGCGTAGAACACCAATGACATGACAAGATAAATACAAATGAAAACGACACACAAATCACACACCACCCCTAGGGTACGCCTCACTGTTGCCTTGCCTCGAAAGGTGATCGTCGAGTAGAGGATGTCTTAGTAAGTCCTCATGATCCGGGAACCTGGCATGAGGGTAGCTTCTAAGGTGTCTTCCCATTGCTCTGGTGATCACCGTGTCCCGAACCTCGAATTGACCCGAACACCTCCAACGGTGGCGCTACCTACCTCTCAATGGTGGGATGGCACTATTTTAAAGGACATTTACACAGACGAATTCCTTAGGGTAGGTAGACGACTCTAGATACTTGCTCTAATTTCAAAACAAAATTCAAAAATACTTTTCACACCAACACATTTTCAAAAGCTTTCGAAAGCAATTTTTCAAACACTCTTGAGGACCGATACAAGAGTCGAACTGGAATTTTCAAAGAAACTTTTTTAAAACCCACAGTTGAAAAGCAAACAAACCATTTTTGAAAACACAAGTGAGCAAGTATCTAAGAGCCCATGGATAACCATGGATAGAAAGGGTGCTAGCACCTTCCCTTTCTATAACCTACCTCCCGAACCGAGAGCAATCTCTATAAGGAATTTTTCTGTGCTTTTGTCCTTTCCATTTGGAGAAAATAAAAGACGGTGGCGACTCTTGCTTCCGCGACATTTCGCGAACCAGCGTTAAACAGTCAGTTCCAGATCCACCGATCACACTAACCTTACAGCAGCACTCCTTGCTTAGGTGGATTTGGTTTTCCCTTTTGAGTTTATTTCTCAAAGGATGTATCTTTGTTAGCCGTCTTGCTCCAGTTTGTTTCTAATTGGATTCGTGGTTGCATGACAATATTATTTACTTTGGATTTCCGAGAACTTTGGGTTTCTGTTTGTGCATTTATTTTGCACGAGAAGACTTTATCTCCTCAGCAAGAATATCGTGGCATTTCCCCAGGAAGTCATATGTCTTTCCCTAGGAAGTCATATCTCTTTACCCAGGAAGTCATATCTCTTTCCCCAAGAAGCCATATTTATATCCCCAGAAAGTCATTTCTATTTACAATTCCCCTTGACAATGAGTGGAAGTCTCTTTATTTGAGATAAGCTTACATATTACCATTTCCAGGCAGAGTGCCTTAGTTAAAGAAGAAGTTGAGACCCGTTCTAGGTAAAACACCAGAATTTTAGGGAAAACTTAATATTTTCTCTTTCTAACTTCAGTGAATGTTGGTAGGACATCGGCAGTGAACGTCGGTGTTTCTTATCTTTTTGCTATCTTCAGTGAACGTTGATAGTTCATCGTCAGTGAATGGCGATGGTATGATATATTCTCTCTTTCTACCTTCAGTGAACGTTGGTAGTACATCGGCAGTGAACGTCGGTGTTTGTTATCTTTTTGCTATCTTCAGTAAACGTTGATAGTTCATCGTTAGTGAACAGCGGTGGTATGATATTTTCTCTTTCTACCTTCAGTGAATGTTGGTAGTACATCGGCAGTGAACGTCGGTGTTTCTTATCTTTTTGCTATCATCAGTGAACGTTGATAGTTCATCGTCAGTGAACGGAGGTGATATGATATATTTTCTCTTTCTACCTTCAGTGAACGTTGGTAGTACATCGGCAATGAACGTCAGTGTTTGTTATCTTTTTTCTATCTTCAGTGAACGTTGATAGTTCATCGTCAGTAAACGGCGGTGGTATGATATTTTCTCTTTCTACCTTTAGTGAACGTTTGTAAACATCGGCAGTGAATGTCGATGCTTGTTATCCTCCTCTCTGAATCAATTTTTTTGGTCTACCAGTGATTTATTTTCCTGGTGGGGTTGCTCCTTTGTTTCTTCATTTTTGTGGCATCCCCAGTGATACTTTGCGTCTCTTTTGTTCTGTTCATATGCATTCATAATCATAAGCATTGCATGGCATCTTAGAGACAAAAATAGGGCTTGTTTTATATTTAAGTATCTTCAATCGCGTCGACACGAAGATTTTTAACCTTCGTATCTCCGGATAGAAGACACGTAAATAAGGGCAGCTGTTGTACCCCAATTTTTGCCCCTAAGATTCCCCTATCATATCATGTCAACTTGATCATAACAAAATCACATTAGGTTTGGTTCTTCCTCTTTTTTTTTCTATCTCCTATCTTTAAGTTTTCTCTTGAGAAATCTCCAAGCACCTTAGTTGTGTATTTTGTATATGCCTTGATAATTAACCTCTAAACAAAATACAAAAAATATTTGTCTTTGTGTTTGCAAAATTGTGTTTTGTAGGTACCGAGTCGAAGCATCCAACAAATAAGGTTTTCCGGTATTATTTCCCTAAAATCTCTTTCTTGCAAAGAAAAAGAAAAATAATTAAATTTTTTTCATTTTTTTTGTTGACCTGAATAATCGATTGCTCCCATAGCGCAATCAATGGCACAGAGTGTATTGTGCACAGTCTTTGAAAAAAAACTGTGTTTTCAGCCTTCAAAAATCAAAAACATTTAGTATGTGTCGACACATACATGTTATGTATCGACTCATGCAAATTGATTGATTCTGTATTGTGTCAAAGAAGCAGCTTGCATCGACCCATAGAGGCTTGTATCAACTCATCCTGCTTTGTATAACTAGCATGTGTCGACACATACATGTTATGTATCGACTCATGCAAGTTGATTGATTTTGTATTGTGTCGAAGAAGCAGCTTGCATCGACCCATAGAGGCTTGTATCGACTCATCCCGCTTTGTATAACTAGCATGTGTCGACACATACATGTTATGTATCGACTCATGCAAGTTGATTGATTCTGTATTATGTCGAATAAGCAGCTTGCATCGACCCATAGAGGCTTGTATTGACTCATCCTGCTTTGTATAACTAGCATGTGTCGACACATACATGTTATGTATCGACTCATGCAAGTTGATTGATTATGTATTGTGTCAAAATAGCAGCTTGTATCGATCCATAGAAGCTTGTGTCGACTCATGCTGTGTTATACAACTAGCATGTGTCGATGCATACGACTCTTGTGTCGACTCATAACAGCAAAACACACGTGATTTTTGAAAAAAAGCCAGCAATTTCAAATCTGTCATCTTTCTGGCTCCAATTTTCTACATAATTTGAAAATTATATCATTAATTCAATATTTGGCTCCAAGAATCAATTACCAAATTACCACTAATCCCAATCCTAAACTCCATAAATAGAGCCCTCGTCTCATTCAAATTTCAAGCTTTTGATAGCCAAATCCACCTTGCTAAAAAATCTCTCAATTCTCTCCATCTACCAAATTCACTCAAAGCTCTATTTTTCAAAAAAAAAGGATAGTAAGCTTTGCATTGAAGCTTACTAATATTTGAGATAAACCTTCATCCAAACACTTTTTCTTCATCAACTCTCTACATCCAAGCTTTGGTAACTGATTCTTGTGGTTGAATTTAAGCAAATTCTGGAAGTTGTTTGATAATTCTCTAATTTTACCTTTGGTAAGTTGGATCATCGTCTTTCACAATGTGATCTCTTACGGATTTCTGGTTTTGATTCATTGAGCACTGTTTTATGATTCCATTAGTGCTATTTTCTCATAATTTGATGGAATTTTCATGCTCAATTGGATCCATGATCATAAGGTGTTTGATGAAAAGTTGGAACAAGAATTTGATCCTTGAAATGCTGTTTTCTACTGATTTTAACAGGTTGCAATCAATTGTTATAACATTTCAATTGTTTATCACAGAAAGTTGACTTGAAAAAAAACCGCACTGATGCAATTGGTAGCTGTCTAAGCACAATTGATTTCAACAGTGCCGAAAATACTTTTTCTGCCTTATTTTGGGGCTGTTTTGACTCAAATATTTTTTCTGCTGACTCTCTTTGATGGATATTTTGGATTGCAATTTTAAATGTCCAATTTGTCTTTAAACTCAATGGACTTTGTGATGTATATGAAGTCGGATAAATGTTCATCAATTCAAATCTACCTAAGAGTGAATTATTTAATTCATTTTTGGTGCTTTGGATTAATGATATGTTTAGTGCTTTAATCCATCTAGAGGAGTGGTTGAATTTAAAGATGAAAGAATTTTGAGATGGTGATCCAAATTAGCTTATCATTCCCCTCCCTCTTCATCTTATCCCTTTCACTTTTAATTGTGTTACATGTTAAGGGATGGTGATCTCTATATCATTTATCCAAACATGAAGTACATATATTGCTATTGACCGGCCTCAAAATAGGTGCGACTTCTACATAAGTCCACTTATGATTGCTTAACGTAGCGCTAAATTTTGTCCCAATTCGAATAAATGATCATTCGTGGCCCAAACTTTTGATTGCAAGCCCAAGTATGTTAATTTGATCTCTTTGATCCAATAACCTTGAGATTCAATGTGTGGAGGCTTTGGTTATACCAATCCTCTTATAGATCTACAACACCTTTGGTCAACACGGATCACTTAAACATCGTTGATCATTAAATGTTACTTTTAAGGATTCCAAAATGGATGATATACTTGACAAAAAGCAAATGCAACTTGTTGTGTGGAGGCTTTGGTTCTACCAATCCTCTAATGAGTTCCAAATGCAAGTTTCAAGATGGTCATCCAACTAACCACTAATTTCTAACAATTGACTTTACTTTATGCTTTTATTTTTTATGTTTTATGTACCATTTAATTTAAGCATTTACATTTCATGCCATTTTTTATTTTGCTCACTTGAGCATTTATTCTTATGCCATTTTTATTTTTGCTCACTTGAGCATTTACTTTTATGTCAATTTTATTTTGCTCACTTGAGCTTTTCTTTTCCTTTTAAAGACACCTAATAATCAACATGAACCATGAAAATCTTTAATGATACTTGGACTATTTGTTTACTATCATTGGCATTATGGAGTATTGGACTTCTTGGACTTAGGATTAGAAACCTTGGCCTATCTTGGAGACCTTGTGATCTTACTTGATTATTTTGTCTTGAGTTCTTGAGGTTTACCTCAAGACATTGGTTTGTTTGTTTGTTTTGTGTGCAGGTTATTATGATTACATACTTTGTTTGTAATCTGGAATTCATCCGTATACAGCCGTTACTCTGCCCAATTTTTGCGAAGACTTAATACACTTGAAGTTTGGTTCTCTCAAGAGGTCTAGTGTCTTTGCTTGCTTGGTTTCGATCCGAAGAATGGGAATTCTATATTGACTCATAATGTCAAGTATTGTCTTCTTGTTGGTTAGATGTTTCTTATCCCTAGCTTTTACCTTATGCTTTAGGATAGTCTCTTCATCTCCTCCCATCTTCTTTAATTTCAAAAATCTTCTCCCTCCTTTTAAAAACTCTTCTTATTTATAAACTTGAAACGCTTTCATAATAAACTTGGACTTAGGTCCATGTATTTTCAAAACATTTTCATAAATAAATTTCAATAAATTTAATGATACCTTGACATTTTTGTGAGAAGACTAAAAGTCAGTCAATCTCATTTCAAACCATTTTTGCCACCTTGGCTTTTTATTTTAAAACTTTTCTTAAAAAGATTAGACTCTTGTCAATCCTTGTAGTGATGCAAACAACTATACTTCTATAGTATGTAGTAAAGAGGGATATTTTCCACTTGGGCGTTGAGTGAGGCATTGTTGATTTTAAAATCCAAGCCATATCCTCCACTTTGAGATGATGCAAATTCTCCTTTCTCTTGATTGTGGGTAGTAAGTATGTTTTTCACACGGACAATGACGATGATGTCTTATCTCATAAAATTAACCAACACACTTGTGTTTCAAATTTTTAAAAGAGAAACTACGTGTACCCTGACCCCTATTGCATGAAAGGTGGTACGTAGGCACTAAAGGTTCGCAACCACGGCGGGTGCAAAAATCATAAAAATATTCCTTTTCTCACCTCCACCATCCATTTTATATATAACACATTTTTATAGACAAAATATACAGATTTTTCAAAGAGGTTCCTATGGAGTACCGTAGATGTTTAGGGTGCTAATACCTTCCCTTTGCATAACTAACCCCCTTACCTTGAATCTTTCCCCCTTTTTTTGGGTTATTCGCTCTTTTCCCATTCCTTTGGAAACAATAAAGTGCGGTGGCGATTTTTATTTTGATTTTTATAAAGTCTAGTTAATCCAATGGCTTAGTCTTGAACATTTCTACCGCTACACTTATGTACTGAGGGTCTTTGCTAAGATATCCCTATGTTCGAGGGACATGACGATTATTTTCCGAGGCAACCAAGTGAGGAATACCCTAAGGATGCAAGTGTGAGAAGTGTTTTTTTTCCAGTTATATTATTTTGACGTTAGTGATCTAACGATTAATTGACTTTATCTTGTCATGCACGCCTAAGTTACTAACAATTTATATACAAGCATATAAGAAATATAAAATGAGAAATAAGGTTCCTACAGTTATTACAACACTTCAGGACAGTTACAGTTATATCTGACTTAAAATGTAAAGTGAGGGAAATGAAAATCCTAATTAGGGCTATTACAATCCATAGGCAGATACATAATAATATAAAATGCGCGCGCGATAAAAAAACATCTAAAAACCTAGTAGAAAATTCATAGTAAAGAAAAAAAAATTTGTTTTTTGGTTTTGTTAAAGAAAAGTTAAGTCTAAATTTAATCAAAAAAAATAAATACTAAATGGAAGAATTAATCTAGGCTATAAAAGAAAAACTTATCCTAATATTTTTTTTTGTATTTTTTATCAAGAAAATAATTTAAATTAAAGAACCTAAGTCTAATTTGATTTTAAATTGATAAAATTGCATTAAAATAATTAACTAATTAATAATAATTTTAGAAAGAAACTAATCCTAATTATTATTATTTTTTGATTTTTTTTTATGATTTGTTAAAAAAACATTTGGAAAATAAACAAAAAAAACATGGGCCTGGTCAGAAATAGAAATGGGGGTGTGCCAAAATCAAAAGCGCTGGGCCCAATCAAGGGGGAGCCTAGAAGCTATACTAGGATTCAGTGAGGAGCGTCTTTGATGGCTCATGGTGCACCTACATGTGAGACCTTTAGATCTAGATCAATCAAGATCCAGTGGTGATGATCTGGAGGCGCATGCTGGACTAGCGTATCTAACATGTATTGAATCTGTAGTTGACAATGTTAGAAAAATAAAATGCTGGACCTGGGACTCGAACCCAGGTCCTCCCCTTCACATACATGTTTCCCTGCCAACTGAACTAACATGCCATTCGTTTATACATGTCAAACAATAATAATATATTTGAAATTTCCAAAAATTATTTAAAATAAAAAGGAAAACTTGTGCAGATTCAAACTACCCAATGAGGGGCTTCCACACATTGTCTTATTCCTCCCTCCATCTTCTTAGATTATAATACATATAGTGACAGTTTTGGTCTGTCACTATAGCACTTGCAACCTGCAAAACTCATAACACACAAACGAAAATGAATTTTGAGGCCATGGATTGATTGGTCTCATCCTCCTGAGCAAGATGGTCTCTTTAGTTTGGGCTAATTTTGGCCATTGTGAAAAATCCCAATTTAAAGGTTCGAACTCTAACAATGGTGGAATGCCATTCTTGTACCTGAGCTTCAATTGGACAATTCAGAAACCTTTTATGCATCCATACAAACACATTATGCAATTAAAATTGATTAATAACGCAAGAATATAAGAACATGAAGTTAAAAAAATATGTTAAACTGTGACTTGTGGGAAGCGTTTTGTTGTGTTTGAAGGCCTGGTAATGGTTGGAAAAGCTTCAAGGGATATCCAGGAATGGATTAGGATCCTTGTTTTGGATTAAAACAGGCTGGAGACTGAAATTCGAATTTGACAAATTTGGTGTTTTTTTTGCAAAATTTTTAGAGATTCCCCGGGCTATGTGTGTGTGTCTGGAGCTGGCCAATGGCTTGTTTATGTACAGGTTAGTGAGGAGAAAAAGAAACAAAGGCAATAACCACCATGATTATGTGGTTTTAAAACCATGAATGGAAAGTTGTAACCTTGGCCAAAAGCATGGGATTTTGTCCATTTTTGAATTTTAATGAATGTAAACATGTTGGCCTTGTTGTACACGAAAATTGGGACCCCTCCATGCATTAAAACAAGCCTTAACCATATTGATCCATATCATTTGCAATAATTTTGATTTATTTGATTTTTAATTAAATAAAATTAATATAAAATGAAAATAAAATCAAGACTATGCAAAAATGGTTTTAAGAGTCCTCTATACTCTTAGGAAGATGTTTGAAGTCCCAAAAAATGAGCCATTGCCTTAAAAGCTCAACTTTGTTGAATGCATATTTCTTGAAATTTCCCAAATTTTCCCAACTTGGGAAAGCCATAACTTGCTCAATTTGTATCTCATGATTATGATCTTAGACTTTTTGAAATCCCAAGATGTATACTTAAATCCCTCTATTAATCAATTTTGCATTTGAAGATGTTATCTTGATGTTAAAGGTCTTGGAAAAAAATGGCTTTTATTGACTTTCTAAAAATGACCTGTAATGTATGAACTTGTATCTTTCAAATGATGTATTTCTTGAACTTGAGCGATGAAGAGAAGTTGTAGGGAATTGGATTCTCTTAAATATGAGCTTTGGTTGGAAAATTTCTGATAAAGTATGAGAAAGTTATGCTTGGTCAAAGTTCAGTTGACTTTTCCTATAGAAACCCTAATTTGCCACTTTTGACTTTTGATGGGTTTGGAGCATTTCTTGAGTAATCATGATCAACCATTGATCAAATGATGGATATCACTTCAAAATGTTGATGTTGGCCAAAAATCTTGAAGTTTGATTGTACATGGGCCACAGTTGACTTTTGACCTAACACAGTTGATTTTCCAATACTTGAGCAATTGACTGAGCAAACTTATCGTGCAAGGCATGAAATTTGGTATGGATAATCTTGAAGAAATATTAGGACCATGGGAAACATTTGAGACCATTTGAGCTCAACCATCTTGATGAAAATTGAAACCCTAGTTAGGGGTTCATTCCCTTAGGAGGAGAATTTATCCGGTCAATTCTTAGTCATCCTAGGGCAAGTTAGGGACCTCAATGGGCATGTGTTGAATAAAATGAGAGGGAAAAATTTGGGGTACAATAGTTGGCCCTGTTAATTCTTCTTAGACTTGAGGATGTAGATTGGCTTGTCTTCCTTTCGTGATCTGAAGGTGGAAGATGATTGAACACTAGAGTGCCCAGAAATTTGCACTCGCCCGAAGTGAGACTGTTGG
This sequence comes from Vicia faba, assembly GCA_948472305.1. Lineage (NCBI taxonomy): Eukaryota > Viridiplantae > Streptophyta > Magnoliopsida > Fabales > Fabaceae > Vicia > Vicia faba. Next base: position 1,142,170,631 of record OX451736.1, read on the forward strand.
TGAATAATATCGGGAATGGCCTTACAGATTCAATTTGAAAAAGATGACAGAAGACTATCAGAGATGGGATTAAAGATGCCATCAAAGGAATATGACGGAAATTCATCGGAGATGGGCTTAAAGATGCCATCCAAAACAAATGTTGACTTCATAAGAAGTCTCTTTGTGGGGATTCTTGTTCCTGCTGTCCGAGGAGGAGTCTGCTGGGGAGTGTTTTTTTAGAGAAATAGAGTCTACGAGCTCCGATTGTCCATTACTCTATTGGGGAGTCATCTCTTGACTGAAGAGATGGAAGTGAACTGCTATCTGGACAGGATCTAGGCTTCACAGTGATTTGCTGAGAAAGATAACGTTAACTGCTATCTGGTTATATTCCAGGATTCACAGCGACTTACTGGGTAAATGAGATTAAATTGTCATCTGGTCATACTCCAGGCATTGCAGTTTCTCCAACTGGAATAGAAATCGGAAAAATCTTAGTGTCGATTTAACTGAACCAGAGAAGGATCTACCGGAAAAGAATTAATAATAAATCAATGCTCGATTCAAACTGAACCAGCAGAGGTCTTGATTTATCTTTGACTAGATAAGAATCGGAAAAATCTTAGTGTCGATTTAAATGAACCAAAAAAAGGTCTTAGATTATCTTCAACTGGAATAGGAATCAGAGAGTTCTTGGTATCGATCTAACTGAACCAGAGGAAAATCTAGAACTAACTTTGACTGGAATGGAAATTAGAAGAGTCTTAGTATCGGTTCTACTAAACCAGACAAAAGTCTTGGGTCATCTTCAACTGGAATAGGAATCAGAGAGATCTTAGTGTCGATCTGACTGAACCAGAGAAGGTCTTTAATTAACTTTAACTGGAATGGAAATTAGAAGAATCTTAGCACCGATTCAACTAAACCAGACAAAAGTCTTGGAATATCTTCAACTGGAATAGAAATCAGAGAGATCTTAGTGTCGATCTGACTGAACCAGAGAAGGTCTTGGATTAACTTTGACTGGAATGTAAATCAGAAGAATCTTAGTATTGATTCAACTGAACCAGACAAAAGTCTTGGAATATCTTCAACTGTAATAGAAATCAGAGAGATCTTAGTGTCAATTTGACTGAACCAGAGAAGGTCTTGGGTTAACTTTGAGTGGAATGAAAATCAGAAGAATCTTAGTATCGATTCAATTGAACCAGACAAAAGTCTTGGAATATCTTCAACTGGAATAGAAATCAGAGAGATCTTAGTGTCGATCTAACTGAACCAGAGAAAGGATCTACCAAAAAATAATCAGTAACAAATCAATGGTTGATTCAAATTGAACCAACAGAGGTCTTGATTTATCTTTGACTGGATAAGAATCAAAAAAATATTAGTTTCGATTGAACTGAACCAAAGAAAAGATTTACCGGAAAATAATCAGTAACAAATCAATGGTCGATTCAAATTGAACTATTAGAGGTCTTAATTTATCTTTGACTGGATAGGAATAGTGTCGATTTAACTAAACCAGAAAAAGTTCTTGGATTATCTTCAACTGGAATAGGAATCAGAGAGATCTTAGTATCGATCTAACTGAACCAGAGGAAAATATTGATTTATCCTTGACTGGATAAGAATCTGAAAAATCTTGGTATCGATTTGACTGAACCAGACAAAAGTCTTGGATTTTATTCAACTAGAATAGAAATCAGAGAGATTTTAGTGTCGATCTGACTGAACCAGAGAAGGTCTTGGATCAACTTTGACTGGAATGGAAATCAGAAGAATCTTAGAATCGATTCAACTGAACCATACAAACGCCTTGGAATATCTTCAACTGGAATAGAAATCAGAGAGATCTCAGTATCTATCTGAATGAACCAGAGAAGGTCTTGGATTAAATTTGACTGGAATGGAAATCAGAAGAATCTTAGTATCGATTCGACTGAACCAGACAAAAGTCTTGGAATATCTTCAATTGGAATAGAAATCAGAGAGATCTTAGTGTCGATCTGACTGAACCAGAGACGTTATTTAATCAACTTTGACTGGAATGGAAATTAGAAGAATCTTAGGATTGATTCAACTGAACCAAACAAAAGCATTAGAATATCTTCAACTGGAATAGGAATCAGAGAGATCTTAGTGTCGATCTGAGTGAACCAGATAAGGTCTTTAATTAACTTTGACTGGAATGGAAATCAGAAGAATCTTAGGATCGATTCAACTGAACCAGAAAAAATCCTTGGAATATCTTCAACTGGAATAGGAATCAAAGAGATCTTAGTGTCGATATGACTAAACTAGAGAAGTTCTTGTAAGGACATCTTTCTAAGGAAATTGCTGAAATAGCCCTTCATCAGACGTAGCTTTTGAGAAGACTACCAGGTCACATAAGTAGTGGGGTTTGTTGATTTGATCTTTCCTGGAAAAAGGTAAAGAGTTAGTCATATGCAATGTCATGATGTATGAAATGCATTGTGATAATGCTCTCAAAATAAATGAGACTGTATTGTATCCGATATGTGTGTGCATGCTATGATGTATGAACATGGAATGCCATTGTGATGTTTCTTAGTATGGGAAAATAAATCCTTGACTGTTGTTGAAGAGTATCGAGAAGCCGAATCCTTCATTTCTGCTGAGGATGATGAATGGAGATGATTTGTTGGGGATTTCCTCTTTTTGTCTGATGATATTCTATCGGGGATTGACTCTGCTTGAGAATAACTCTATGGAGGGAGATGATGTTTTTTTGGAAGGTTATGCTGATGTAGAGAAATAAACTTTGTTGGGGGAATGAGCTTCCGTAGTTTGAGAAATAAATCCTACTCGGGAGGAGGTTTTATAAACTGTTTGAAATTATAAAACTCGGCTAGGGAGTACAAATTTCAGCTCCCTGAAGGAACTTTGTTGGAGGAAGTAGTTCCTGCTTGGGGAAGAAGAGATCAAAACTCTGGTTGTTTCTACTCTGTGGGGAACATAGATGTCATAGGGTCGTATGTAATGGTGACTTCGTCTCAAATTGTCTCTGCCCATGTACCATGCCGGAAAGAGTAACTGTCGGGACGTCAAATTGTTTTTTAGACTTTTCCCTGTTTCCTAAAATCATTAGTATTTGTCTTTCTGTTTTTTATGCAAGTATTTGTGAACAGTGGTCATATTCAAATGAATCTGTCAAGAATAAGTCATTGGACGTTTTTCCAAAAAAAAACAGAAAAATAAATAAAAACAAATAGTTTTATACTTTCAAAGAAATGATTTGTATTGATTTTTGAAGTTCGCCTATGACATGCATTTTGGGTATAATGAGACTGATGTTCTAGTAGGAGAACACCGTCGTGAAAAATGAAAACTACGCAAAATAATGTATAAAAAGAAAACAGCTATGTGCAATAATCCCATTGAGTTTCAATTCTGCTATTGCCCCAATGTCCTTGAGCGTCTCATCACTTTGCTACTTGTTCAAAGTTGACTGGATTGGTCGGTACCGTTTGAGTCTTGGTAGTTAATATTGAAGTCTGGCCGCAAGGTGATCCAATGGGACATGGTTATACGCTTCTGTTGTACCCCAAAATTTGACCTCTCATTTTACTCAGTACATGCTCCTAGAGATCCTCAATTTGCTCAAGGTTGCCCAAAGGTGGACCAGACAAACTCTCTCCTAAGGCAGTATACCTCAAATTAGGGTTTCCATTTTCATCAAGATTGGTGAACCACAAAGGCCTCATATGCTCTCAATGGTCTTAATACATTCTCAAGACCATACATGTCAAGTTTCATGCCTTTCACAAGAAGTTTGCTCAGGCAACTGCTCAAATGCTTGAGAATCGACTGTATTAGGTCAAAAGTCAAATGTGACCCACATACAGTCAAACTTCAATATTTGTGGTCAAGACTAACATTTTGAAGTTACTTTCATAATTTGATCAAGGGTTTATCAAGGTTCCTCAAGGAATGCTCAAAATTCATCAAAACCTAAAAGTTGCTAAATTAGGGTTTCTCAATAAAAGTCAACCCAACTTTGACCAAGCATAACTTCCACATGCTTTATCATAAATTTTCCATCCAAAGCTCGTTTTGAAGAGGATGCAATTCCCTACAATTTATCTTCATCTCAAAAGTTTAAAATATGCACCCACAAAAAGATATAAATTTCTACATTATGGGTCCTTTTGAAAAGTCAACAAAAACACCTTTTGGGTCAAAGCTTGTTACATGAACATGGAAGAATCAATGGAGATGAGACTAAAAGGGTTGCTTATGGGACATCCTAAGCTTTCTAAAAATTCTAATAACACCTCTCTAGGGTTAAAATTGGAAGAGATATGCCTTGTCAAAGTTGACCTTTTTTGCAAAATTGCCAAAAGTAAAATGTGCTCAAAAATGCATTTTTTGCTAAATGGGCCTAACTTTTTATGCTTGCACCTCACTTATAATGTGGTCCACGACTCAAATATTCACCCACACACTATTTGCTTCATTTTGAAATTTATTTTGATTTTTTATTAATTAAAAATTGAATTAAATCAAATAATTGATGAATAATAGAAAATATATGATTTGATTTGGTTTTTGGACAGGTTGGCCATCAAAATATGCTGAATTATCAAGGCCAAAACGAATCAAGCAAAATTGGTACAAGAAAGGGAAGATTTGGCTCAAAATAGCAAGTTTGCATATGGCTAAAGAATCAAATCAAATCTCATAAAATTACAAGATTCAATCCAAGTTTGTAACCCTAATTCATCCCTAGGTATATATTGGACAAGAACAAAGCAAAAGAGAGGGTTCAACAGTCGTGAGAGGCATAGAACAAACTCAAAAAAGTTGGCAAAAAGTGTGATTCGGTTTTCAGGTTAGGGGATGATTCAAAGAAATTTAAGGCCAGCAATCTCTTCCTGGACGTGCACTGAAGCTATTCCAATCACTCCCAATTCATCAAACCATCAGAAACACAAGCTACACATCACGGTTTGCATCCTCTAAACTCAAACTTGTTCTTCTAGTTTTATTCGTTTTCAGTCCAATTTGTTTGCATATACATGTTTATGATCATGCCAGGAAACTTTTTGATAGCATGGATCTAAGCTTTGATGCAGGAATAGCTATTTGCCATAGTTAGGGTTCGCGAGCTCCAAATTAGAGAACCCTGGCTAGAAGCAAAATTGAGCCAAATTAAGAGCCTCCTCATGTTCAAGGGATGAAGTAGGCTTGATTAATGCCTTTGAATGAAATTCATGTTGCTTGTATGTCGTTTTGAGATTTTTGCAGGTTTTAGCTATGCGTAAAAACCGTCACTATAGCCTATAGTGACGAGTTTGTTCGTAGGTAAAGGGCCAATGCCAAAAGCGATGGTTCCCTGGAGAAGATGATGGCGTGTCCAATCATCATTGGACCATTTAAAAATCAGCGCGCATGGGAATCAGAGACTTGCTTTCTTTATATTATATTTGGTTTTCATTATACTAGCAGTTCAAACGCACAACACAGTTGGCAAAAGGGAGAACCTATAAGGTACACGTCCTGGGTTTGACCCCAGGCATATTTCTTTTTCATTTTCCTGATGTTTTCTATAGGTTCCAATGCATCATGTCCCATGAAGTCCATCGTGAGACCTCAGATCTAACCCTCAAAGACCTCATCACATCCAATCCAATGTTCCAGCAATGAGGGACTATGGTATGCCCTCAAGTCAACGATACAAGGCACCAAAGGTTGACTGGGCTTGGAGTGTTTTTGGGCTTGGAAATTCATATTGGCACCCCCCAGAATTGCTATTCAACACAGGCCCATATTCTTTTTCTTTATTTATTTCTTTTATTTTAATTATTTTGTTTAATTATTTTTCACCAAATTAATTACCTTTTTTTTAGTAATCATAAAATCAATAAATCACAAAATACCAAAAAAAGCATTTTTTAATAAAATATTTATTTTAATTTAATTAGAAATATAGGTTAAGTTAATTTTTTTTATAATTAAAAGTAATTAGAAATTAGGGTTTTTAATTAATGTGCAATTACATTTCTTTTCTCAAATAAAATAAAATAAAATAAATACACAAAATCTTTTTGTACAAAATATTTTATTTTCTTGCAATTATTTAATTTAGCTAGATTAGGTTACTTTCAATTTCTTTTTCATAATTAAAATAATTAGAATTAGGGTTTTAGTCGTACATAACTCAAATAATATTTTTTTTCAAAAATAACTTAATTATTTTTCAAATAGATTTTAGGGTTTTCAATTTTCCCTTGTATTTAATTCACCGCGCATTTAATTATTTCTTTTCCATTATTTTTGTAACTTCCGATGGTTCGTAATAGTTAAATTAGGGTTTTATTTCTTGCTTTAATCCCCGATTCTTTGGTTATGTAATTAATCCCCATCCCCGAAGCCTTGTAATAGCTAGGTTTATTTTTTCGCATTTTTAATTCCTGCAAATATTTAACTGTCTAGTTGTATGTTAATAGGATTGTATGGCAAGAATTGTTAGACGGTGTGGAAAGTGATCGAGAGGGGGGGTGAATAGATCACCTCTTACTTTTTCAAGGATTTAAAATTGTTTTATCAAAGCGAGTTGAAAGCAGCTAAAATCAATGTCCTGAATCAATTCCGTCTACTTTGAACCGACTACTAGAAAACTTGACATGTGAAAACTTTTCTGGATTTTTATTAAATGAAATGGATGAATATACAACTCAGAAATCTTGATGTTTCAATGAACTTATCATAAAACAGTATTTCCAATGAATTTAGAAATTTGATAGGAATTTTGTCAAACACTTGGCGTATGCTTGTATAATGATTTAATAGTGGTGATTTGGTGAAAATGTTTAAGCCACTATGTTTATCATTAGACTGTAAAACTTAGCACGCCAATTGAATTGCAAAATTATAGAATATGTAAAATTGTAAAGAGAAAGAAAGAGAGAACGATACGCAGGCAGTTTGGTAAGGAAGTTCCCCACTGTCGTCCTCGCGTGTGGGTACGTCTCCCTCTCAATTTCATAATTGAAACTGAGAACTTTTATATCAATATGCTGAATGTTTGATAGCAAGGTTACACTACATAGAAAGAAAGAAATCCATATGATCTTCTTCTTCTTGTAAGAACCACCACTTGATATGAGTTGTATCAAGATTTCCTGCAAAGTCACTGAATGATCCTCCGCTTCCATGACCTGTTTGTTCAAATCCTTCCGATTTCCAAACCCCTTGCTACGGCTGAATCTGACTCGTGCGAGCGTGGCTGACAAAAACCTCAAGAACACACCCGTTCTTGAAGGACAAACCCTCTAGTTTATTTCTTGAAGCTTCCTCTTCAACCTTCATCTCAGCTAGACTTCTTCAATACACAACTGAACGATATCTTAAACCGCTTGATTCAATTCAACAAGGATGTTTGATTTTCTTTGTTGTTGTTGAATGTAAGATGGTTGAGAAGATGATGAATATGAAGGAATGAAAAGCTTTTGGTTGCTCACAATTGTTTTGCACACAATCTTTTATGTTGCTATTGTTGCTTTTGAAGAAATGCTTGCTTATATTTATAACAGAAAACGGTTAGTCAAAAAGAAAGTGATATGAGTCGATGCATGTTGGTCATGTGTCGACTCGTGTTAGTTATATGTAACAAGATGATTCGATAAATTATGTTTTGAGTCGATACAAAATCATGTTATAGTGTTTTACAGAACCAACACTTTTGTACCCGTCGACACATAATGCGTATGTGCCGATACATATTGATTGTAAATTTAACTTTTGAATTTAAAACATAGTATGAATCAACACATGATATTATGTATCGATACATATAAGTTTCAAAACGTTTTCCAGGATCATCAGAATGTTGTGTCGATACATAAGGTTTTGTGTCGATTCATACATGTATTACAGGGGCATCAAAATATTATGTGTCGATGCATGAAATTTATGTATCGATGCATGCAGTTTTTAGATTTACATTCCAGGGTCATCAAAGAGTTATGTATCGACTCATAAGCTTTTGTATCGATACATAATAGTTTTCAGATACAATTCCAGGGACTTCAGAAAGCTATGTATCGATACAAAACTTGATGCGTCGACTCATAATGATGCATTATGAGAGAAATGTAATTTTGGCTTATTCAAACATGTTATATTATATTTTTATAGTGCACACATGTATTTAGTGTTTCATATATATATATATATATTTGCAATCATTCAAATTCAATTTATGAAGGGGTTGCTCACAAACTCTCCCTTTTTGATGATGGCAAATATCTGATGATGTGTCGTGATATAGTGTGAATGAAAAAAGCTTGCTCCCCCTGAGTTTGTGTATCTTCTTCCTAATACAAGCCAAATATTCACTGACACACTCTTCTTCTCCCCCTTTGACCATATCAAAAAGAGAATAAGCAACATTTTCAAGAAACTCAGCACATAGGAAAATTTATATACAATTTCAGCGGTTAATGGACTTGGCATTCACATAGAATGTCAGGCATAAAGTTATCAATAAGTGAGTAAATAGCAGAGTAAACATAAAGTAATCACGTTAAAAGTAATGCATTGGCAGATAAAAAGTTAGATTACATAAGCACGATAAAATGTTTGAAAGAGACATTTATACAAGCACTTGAAAGAAACAAAATGAGTGAGTCAAGGGAATATGGATTTTGACAGATTTTGCAGTTTTTACACAGTTTCTTGCTAACAAGGGAATATGGTATCATACCAAAAAAATGACTTATCTGAAGTGTGTTATGCATGCCTCATGATATAATGTAAATTGCATATGTCAAATTCAAACAATTAATGTAAAAGAGATATACGAAGACATTTTCAGTGAACATTTAGATCAACTTATAGGTGATTGAGGGTGAAGATAGGAAGGATATTACCTCGTTTGATTAGATAAGTGAACACACGTACTAAAGCTGAAAAAGCACATCTTAACAGTATGGTGTGACATAGATATATTTCAATTACATATATGATTAGGACATCACGTATGAGAGATCTAAAATCCCTAGCTCACGGTGGATGTTGAAGAAGAGGTCCGTTGCAAGTGGTTTTGTAAAGATGTCAGCAAGTTGATTTTTAATATCAACATGCTCAAACGTAACATCCTTCTTTTCAACATGATCGCGTAGAAAGTGATGTCTAATTTCTATGTGTTTAGTGCGTGAGTGTAAAACTGGATTCTTAGTGAGATTTATAGCACTTGTATTGTCACATTTGATTGGAATATGTTTTAATTGAATATCGTAGTCTTGTAATTGTTGCTTCAGCCATAAGATCTGAGCACAACAGCTACCAGCTACAACGTATTCAGCTTCAGCAGTTGACAAAGCGACAAAAACTTGCTTTTTGCTATGACAACTTATTAAAGAGTTTGAAAACAAGTGACATGTTCTACTAGTGCTTTTCATATCTAATTTGCAGCCAGCAAAATCAGAATCAGAGTAACCTACTAAACTGCAATCGCTTCCCTTGGAATGCCATAGCCCATACTTAGGTGTATTATTGATATACCTAAGTATACGCTTGACAGCTTTCAAGTGGGATTCCTTAGGATACGATTCATATCATGCACACATGCAAACACTAAACATGATGTCAGGCCTAGATGTTGTAAGATACAAGAGTGATCTGATCATACCTCTATATTTCTTGACATCGAAACTCTTACTGTGTTCATCCTTGTCTAAATTTCCGTTGGTAGGCATGGGAGTATCAATTGGTTTAGAGTTGTTCATCCCGAATCGTTTAAGCAACTCTTGGCAATATTTTGGTTGACATATAATTGTGCCTTCATTGAGCTGCTTTATTTGGACACCCAGAAAGTAGTTTAGCTCCCCTATGAGGCTCATCTCAAATTCACCCTGCATGACTTTGGAAAATTCCTCGACCAAGTGTAGATTTGTTGAACCAAAAATAATGTCATCTACGTATATTTGAACTAAAAGGATGTGCTTTCCTTTACGTTTAATGAAAAGAGTAGTGTCCACTTGACCTCTTGAATAGCCATGGTCAAGTAGAAATTTACTAAGTCTTTCATACCACACCCGAGGAGCCTGTTTAAGACCATATAAAGCTCGTTTTAATTTAAATACATGATCTGGATATTTGTTATTTTCAAAACCGGGAGGTTGTGAGACATACATTTCTTCATTTATGACTCTGTTAAGAAAGGCACTCTTTACATCCATTTGATAAAGCTTAAAATATTTTGCACACGCATAAGCGAGCAAAAGACGTATAGCCTCAAGGCGAGAAACTGGAGCATAAGTCTCTTCATAATCAATGTTCTCCTCTTGGTTATACCCTTGTGCTACCAAGCGTGCTTTATTGCGGGTTATCATTCCATTTTCATCAAGTTTATTTCTAAAAACCCATTTAGTGCCTATGATATGATGGTCTCGCGGACGAGGGACAAGTTCCCAAACGTCATTTCTTTTAAAATGATTTAGCTCATCTTGCATGGCCATTAGCCAAAATTCATCAATCAAGACCTCTTTGGCATTCTTAGGTTCTACTTGTGAAACAAAAGCAAAATGATAACAAAAATTACTTATCTTGGAGCGAGTCATTACTCCTTTTGAGATGTCTCCCAATATGTTGTCAATGGGATGGTCTTTAGAGGAATTCCAAGCTAGTGGAAGATCATTTGCTTCCAATTGCGCTTCTTCCTCGTCTTTTGAAGGGCTTGTATCTTTTTCTTCCTTATCATCAATTGTTTTGGATTGAACATTTTCTTCAACAGTTTCTTTGAGTATATTTTCAGTAGATACACCTGCACCATCAAGAGAAATACCTTTTCCGACACGTTTCAGATAAGATTCATCAAAAGAGACATGAACTGACTCCTTAACTGGAAGTAGACGTTTATTGTATACCCTATATGTTTTTCTTGATTGTGAGTATCCGAGAAAGATACCTTCATCTTTTTTTGCATCAAATTTTCCAAGTTTTTCTTTTCCATTATTTAGGACAAAACATTTGCAACCGAATACATGAAGATGTGATAGGTTTGGCTTTCTTCCTTTCAAGATTTCATAAGGTGTTTTATCCAAAATTGATGAATTAGTATTTTGTTTAAAACATAACAGGTTGTGCTAATTGCATCAGCCCGGAAATATTTTGGCAATCCACCTTCATTGAGCATTGTTCTTGCTATCTCCTCTAAGACACGATTTTTGCACTCCACAACTCCATTCTGCTGTGGAGTTTGAGGTGCTGAAAAATTATGCTCAATACCATGCTTGTCACAGTACTTATCAAAGAGATGGTTTTGAAATTCACCTCCATGATCGCTTCGAATTGCAATTATTTTCAATTCCATTCTATTTTGAGATAGTTTTGCAAAACTCTTAAAAGCAGAAAAAGTTTCATTTTTGCTATGAAGGAATATAGTCCAAGTAAATCTAGAGTAGTCGTCAACAATAACAAAACCATAATAATTTCCTCCTAAACTTTTTGTTCTACAGGGTCCAAAAAGGTCCATGTGGAGAAGCTCAAGGGGTCGTGAAGTGGAAATTATGTTTTTGGATTTGAAAGAGACCCTTGTTGCTTTCCCATTTGGCACGCATCACATAGGTGATCCTTTGTAAATTTTATCTTTGGAAGACCTACTACTAGATCCTTGGATACAACCTTATTAAGCAAATCAAAGTTAACATGCGCTAAGCGTCTATGCCAAAGCCATGAATCATCATTCAAGGTGACTAGACACTTGGTGCTTGTTAAGGATACATCAAAAAGGTGAAGCATATAGACATTGTTTACTCTAATGCCCTTAAACACAATATCTTTTTCAGTATTTTCAATTATGCAGCAAGTATTTGTGAAGGTAACTTTATAACCTTTGTCACATGATTGACTAATATTGAGCAAATTGTGTTTAAGCCCCTCTACTAAATGGACATTTGAAATAATAGTGATAGAGGGATTGCATACACTACCTTTACCGAGTATAGCTCCTTTGTTATTGTCTCCATAGGTAACAAATCCTTTCTTCTTTGCCTTGAAGTCAATGAAGAGCGATATGTCACCAGTCATGTGCCTTGAACACCCGTTGTCTAGAAACCATCTTCTATCCATGGGTGTGAGGCATTTTTCCTGCATTATCAAAAGAGAGAGGTAGGTACCCAATTTTTATTGGGTCCATGTGGGTAAGTGGTAACATGGTTGCCTTTAGGCCTCCATTGGTAAATTCCTTTAAGAACAAGGAACCTCCTAAATTTTCATTTTTCAATGGTATGTCCAAAGTGACAACAATAATGGCATAAACCATGATGATGATGTATTGTTTTACTTCTGCTCATTGTATCCTTTGGTAATTTTTTAACAAAAGAGTATTTTGAATACGGTGGATTTAATGTTTTCTTAAACATTTTAGGATCGATTGCAAAAGTAACTTTGGGCTGTAAAGCTTTTTTCTAATTTGGCATTAAGAGTCCTAACCTCTTGCTGCCAAATATGACAAACTTCACATTCCCTTATGGGAATACATCATGTAACATCCTTATCTTTTGAACTTTCTGCAATACTAGCTTTTAGACTTTTTAAGTCTTTTTCAGCTTTATAGACTTTACTCTCGAGAAATGAAAATATTTGTTTATCGGAGGATAATATCTTAAAGGCATCTTCAGCTTTGTATTGCAGATTTTCAAAAGCTAACTTTAGTTCCGAAAAGGTCATAGAAGAAAAGTTGTTAGGATATGATTGTCTTACTTGTTTGTTGTGGTTGTCTTTCTTGTTGTAGAATTGATTTTTTGTATGTGCCATCACACATAAATTTGAACTTTCATCACTATAACTTGAACTGTCATCGTCTGATGAATCGCTATCGCTTTCCCACGCAATATAAGCTCTTCTTTGTTTGTTGAACTTCTTTGGTGGAGCTTTTCCCTTATCCTTTTTCATCTTTGGACAGTCTGGTCTGTAGTGTCCAACTTTACCACAATTGTAACAAGGTCCTTTACCTCTTTGCTTTTTATTTTCTTCTTGCCTTGGTTCTTTGGATTGTTTTCAAAAGCTTATGAGATTCTTATCGGAGTGCTTGATTCCATTCTTTCGGATAAATCTATCGTATCTCCGAACAAAAATTCCCATTTCTTCATCATCAGAATTTTCATCACTAGTTAATCCATTATCATCTTGCTCTTTAGTTAAGGACTTAGAGCTAGAAGTCATTAGAGCTATTGACTTCTTCTCACCCTCCCTGTCTTTGTTCCTTTCCTTCTTACTCTTATTTTCGTATTTTTCAAGACTTTGCAATTCTTGTTGATGTTCTTCCAGCTTTCCAAACAGAGTTGTAATGGTAAGCGTAGTGAGGTCATTTGCTTCCTTGATAGCTGTTACTTTAGGTTGTCATTCCTTGCTAAGACATCTCAGAATTTTATTAGTAGAAATTTCATTGGAAACAGGTTTTCCAAGTGCATTTAAACGACTCACAAGATGTACGAATCTCTTCTGCATGTCAGAGATAGATTCTCCTTGCTTCATGCGAAAGAGCTTGAACTCTTGATTTAGTGTATTAATGCGAGATTGTTTAACTTCAGTTTTGCCTTCATGGGAAATTTCTAAAGCGTTCCACATTTCTTTAGCGGACGTGCAGTAAGACACCCTATAAACTCATCAACACCAAGTGCTGAGATCATCATATTTCTGCCTCTCCAATCGCACGACCATTTCTTTTCATCTATTTCATTCCATTGATCCTCAGGTTTAGGTACTATTGCACCTGCATCATTCCTCATGGTGATTTGAAAAGGACCATTTTGAATGGCAGTCCATACATTCCTGTCAATGGAATTTATGTGCACACGTATGCAGTCTTTCCAGTAGCCATAGTTTTCACCATTGAAAACAGGAGCTCTATTATACGCCCCATTTGGTTCAAAGGCCATAGCGTTATGAGTAGATACAAAGCACCAGCTAACAGGTGCTCTGATACCACTTGTTAGACGGTGTGGCAAGTGATCGAGAGGGGGGGGTGAATAGATCACCTCTTACTTTTTCAAGGATTTAAAATAGTTTTATCAAAGCGAGTTGAAAGCAGCGAAAATCAATGTCCTGAATCAATTTCGTCTACTTTGAACCGACTACTAGAAAACTTGACATGTGAAAACTTTGCTGGATTTTTATTAAATGAAATGGATGAATATACAACTCAGAAATCTTGACGTTTCAATGAACTTATCATAAAACAGTATTTCCAATGCATTTAGAAATTTGATAGGAATTTTGTCAAACACTTGGCGTATGCTTGTATAATGATTTAATAGTGGTGATTTGGTGAAAATGTTTAAGCCACTATGTTTATCATTAGACTGTTAGCACGCCAATTGAATTGCAAAATTATAGAATATTTAAAATTGTAAAGAGAAATAAAGAGAGAACGATACGCAGGAAGTTTGGTAAGGAAGTTCCCCACTGTTGTCCTCGCGTGTGGGTACGTCTCCCTCTCAATTTCACAATCGAAACTGAGAACTTTTATATCAATATGCTGAATGTTTGATAGCAAGGTTACACTACACAGAAAGAAAGAAATCCATATGATCTTCTTCTTCTTGTAAGAACCATCACTTGATATGAGTTGTATCAAGATTTCCTTCAAAGTCACCAAATGATCCTCCGCTTCCATGACATGTTTGTTCAAACCCTTCCGATTTACAAACCCCTCGCTACGGATGAATCCGACTCATGCGATCATGGCTGACAAAACCCTCAAGAACACACCTGTTCTTGAAATACAAACCCTCTAGTTTATTTCTTGAAGCTTCATCTTCAACCTTCAACTCAGCTAGACTTCTTCAATACACAGCTGAATGATATCTCAAACCGCTTGATTCAATTCAACAAGGATGTTTGATTTTCTTTGTTGTTGTTGAATGTAAGATGGTTGAGAAGATGACGAAGATGAAGGAATGAAAAGCTTCTGGTTGCTCATAATTGTTTTGCACACAATCTTTTATTTTGCTATTGTTGCTTCTGAAGAAATGCTTGCTTATATTTATAACAGAAAATGGTTAGTTAAAAAGAAAGTGATATGAGTTGATGCATGTTGGTCATGTGTCTACTCATGTTAGTTATATGTAACAGGATGAGTCGATACATTATGTTTTGAGTCGATACAAAATCATGTTATAGTGTTTTACAGAACCAACACTTTTATACCCGTCGACACATAATGCGTATGTGTCGATACATACTGATTGTAAATTTAACTTTTAAATTTAAAACATAGTATGAGTCGACACATGATATTATGTATCGATACATATAAGTTTCAAAATGTTTTCCAGGATCATCAGAATGTTTTGTGTCGATACATAAGGTTTTGTGTCGATTCATACAAGTATTACAGGGGCATCAAAATATTATGTGTCGATGCATGAAATTTATGTATCGATGCATGCAGTTTTTAGATTTACATTTCAGAGTCATCAAAGAGTTATGTATCGACTCATAAGCTTTTGTATCGATACATAATAGTTTTGAGATACAATTCCAGGGACTTCAGAAAGCTATGTATCGATACAAAACTTGATGTGTCGACTCATAATGATGCATTATGAGAGAAATGTAATTTTGGCTTATTCAAAAATGTTATATTATATTTTTATAGTGCACACATGTATTTAGTGTTTCATATATATATTTGCAATCATTCAAAATCAATCTATGAAGGGGTTTCTCACAAGAATGTCTGGAAAATTAAAACGGTAGATCACCTAATGTGCAAAGATTAAATAACTGAAACAAATCATATGCACATATTCACTCCTAGGGTTTACCTCACTTCGGTTGTGTTTGGTAAACTGTCCTTAAGCATAGGAGATTTTAGTGGTTGCCCTCTTGTTTAAAAGATCAAATGTCCCATTCGAATGTTGCCTCAGAAATGTTGCCTCGAAAATGTTGCCTTGGAAAGATCTTAAGACTCTAAGGTTACTACTAAAGTTTTCTAACTATTGATTTAGTGATTGTACTTGTCCCTTTCGAATGTCCCTTACAACTCCAATGACGGTGCTACCTACTCCTTAATAGTAGGATAGCACTGTCTAAAAGAAACGAGAACAAACAATCTTTTTTCGAGTAGGTAGAATCTTAAGTACTTGCTCAATAAAAACTTTCCACACAAACACCTTTCAAAACAAATTTTCAAAACAAACTTCGTCACATCCTTGAGGACTGATACAAGGGTTATCACGAAGTAAAAACATTTTCAAGACAAACACATACAAGCAATTTGAAAAATGAGCAAGTACCTAAGAGCCCATGGAAAACCATGGATCGAAAGGGTGCTAACACATTCCCTTTCTATAATCTACCCCCCGTACTCAGAATATCTCGAAAAAAGGTTTTTCTGTTCTTTTTCCTTTTCCATGATTGGATGAAATAAAAGTCGGTGGCGACTCTTTCTTAATGCGACATTTTTCAAACAAAACGCAAAACACAAACCAATATTAACAGTCAGTTCTACCACTGTATCACAGAACCGGCAACTCTGTTGGGGATTTAAATAAGTGGGGTATACCTTAGGATCTATGTCATTAAATTTCTTCTTTGATTGTCTTGATTGCTTTACTTTTGAGGGTTTGTTTGGGGTTACTATAGATCCTACACCCAGATATGAGGGCACTCATTAGGTAACCAGAAATAGATCATGGAGACTGTACGGCGTAGATCGATATGGTTTAAGCGATGGCTGTGTTGGTGTGGCACTTTGGTTGGTATCGGTATCCTTCGTGGGGAAACGAGGAGAATACGGGGCCGCTGCATGGTGTCGTGAAGCACCAATGCACCTTAGAACCTTAGTTGAACAAACTTGGCCATTAGAAAGTAGTGAGATAGCCGGCCTCGGTGTAGAGATGAGGATTGGTTGATACTCAATGCTACACTCATTGAGATCATAATTTCGGGATATTCCGGCCGCAAGAAAAGATTGATTGAGCTAAAACAATGCCCGATAAAGGATGGTTAGTAATATTGAGATCCTCTAGAACCCAGTTACGTTTTAAAACAGGTTTGAAACCAACTAAACTTCAAGAGGGTATTATCTTTAACCTCATGCAAGCCTTAAACCTAATAACTTGGTGTGACTTGACTGTGTTTGTTATACCTGCATTTGCTATACCTGTGGTTTATCATAACATCATGCATCATAACATGGCATCTATTATTATTGCACTAACCATTTCAAAGACCAAGGGAATTTATCTTTGTTCTGTTTTACAGATCATGGCTTCCGTTCATAGAAATACTATATGAATCAGCTTTGTGAATATACCTTCCCAACTCAAAGAGCTAGCATCAAGGGTTTCTGAAACTTGTGTTCACTAAGAGACATGGTCAACTTCTCAACCTGGTTACTGCAAAATTTGATGAAAAGATGATGAGTGTACTTTTTCAGTTCTTCGATCCCAAGCACCACTGCTTCACCTTTCCAGACTATCAGTTGGAACCTACCTTGGAAGAATTCTCTCAACTATTGGATATACCCATTCTTGAACAGTTACCCTTCACAGGTCTAGAAGAAGTTCCTAAGCCAGAAGTCATTGCCTCATCTCTACATCTGAAACGGGCCGACATGGTATCCAATTGGGAAATTAGAAGCGGAGTCAAGGGTTTTCTAGCTAAGTTTCTGATAGACAAGGCACAGCTGTTTTGGGATGATATGTATTTTCAGGCTTTTAAGGAGGTCTTGGGTCTTCTAATCTATGGGTTAGTCCTATTCCCTAATCCGGACTCAATCATAGATGTGAATGCTATCAAGGTCTTCCTCTCTCGCAACCCTGTGCCTACATTGCTCGGAGATATTTTGCACACTCTCCACACTCGTACCATGAAGAGAAGAGGGATTCTTATGTGCTGCATACCATTGCTGTCGAGGTGGTTTATTTCTCACCTCCCTAAGTCCATACTGAAGAATGAAGAAGGGTTGGGTTGGTCGCAAAGAATAATGTCACTCGCTCATACGGATATTATTTGGTGTTCTTGAGTTATGGAAAACATTGTTATTATTGACCACTACGGGGAGTACCCTAATGTCCCGTTGCTTGGTGTTGTACCCCGAAATTTTCCCTCTCATTTTTCAAGTATTTTCTCACAAGATCTTCTACGACGTCAAGTTTGCAGCACTGATACATCAATTTTGGCTTGAAATTGGCACAAGGGAAAAATGTTCAATTGCATACTGGAAAGTCAAACTTTGACTTTTTGGTCAACATTACATCCCAAAGATCAAATTTCATCAAGACACTCAATAATATCAAGCTTAATCATCAAGAAGTCAAGAAAGTCAAAAGTCAACTTCAAAAGTCAAGATTTCCAAGACTTAGAAATTTTCTAAGTGTTTTTATACATGATAATTTCATCACTTCATGCCATTATTTCACCAAGATGTAAGATGATTCAAAATAAGCTTTAAACATGAAATTTTTAGATCTCTATGATATCTACAACATTTCTTTACACAACTTCTCCTAAATATGCTTGGATCTCAAGTTATAAATTCATGAAGTCATGACACTTTCAACACTTAGAGAAATTTTCAGCAGTCTTGGTCAGGTTTTTATCTCAACTTCTTGGCCAATTTTCATCAAGTTCCAATTTGATTTAACAAAAGTGGTCAACATGAAAGTTATAGAGGGTGTTTCAAGCTTTCCAAAACATCCAAGAGCATGAATTTAACATATTTGAGCTACGAGATACAAGGATCTGAAGTTGGACATTCATTCTTGATTTATAAGGCAGATTTGTGATGAATGAGGAACAAAAATCTTAGCCATGCTGCATAATCTTCACTTTGCAGGCCTCTTGACTTGTAAATCTATCCATAATCAGATGTTTACACAATTGATTGAACCATTATCCAAGTGGTTCAAGTATTGTCCATTGCATCTTTCCATTTTTGGCACAAAGGCACCAATGCCATTCTTGCAAAGTTCACTTTAATCATAAAGTCAATTTCTTGAGCCTCTAACTTGTTGTTATAATCACACTCAACTTCTACAAGTCAGAAAAAACATGTTTAAAGTGATCAACCACTTTATATAGCTTGGTACAAGCATTGGAAACATGTTCTTCATGCTTGCTTCAAAAATAAGCAAGATAACCATAACATGTGATTCAAAATCTGAGTTGTTTAAAGTCTGAAACCTTCTCTATAAATAGAGAGGCCAATTGCAAGAGAAAAGGTCAGAAAAAAAAGAAGGGGAAACTAACACTCAAAATCATTCTTGCTGTCAAAAACCAGAATTTCCCACAAAACCTCCATTTTTTAACTTTGAAGTCCAAATCTTTGAATCTCATACCTTGCAAGTTTTTTCTCCAAACAAACCATCCAAACACTCCACATACATCACCTAGAAATTGTTCAAACTCAAGAACAAGCTTCTACAACACCTCTGGTTCCTCTTCCAATTTCAATAACAGTCAAAATAACAACTGAAACTCAAAGCACAAATTTCAGTTTCAAGGTAAGTCTTCTTGACTTTGAACTCTTCATACAAGCATCATTAATGGTTCATTTGTGAAGATAAAATGTAGTAACCATTTTCCTTAAATCTAACCTTTTGTTTATCTTCCATTCTTTTCATTATGTGTTAATAACTAACCCATGTATGCAGCAAAACAATGTTGAGGTAGAAAAAATGATAGTATGAGTCGACACATAGCCTTATGAGTCGATACATACTGCTTTATAGGCCCAAAATAGAAGGAAAAACAATGTATGAGTCGACACAAAGCACGTATCAGTCAACACATGCAGCGTATGAGTCGACACATACCATTATGTATTGACTCATAGTGAGTTGATTTGGCAATACAGGGGCAAGGAAAGTTATGTGTCGATGCATGTGAGCTTGTGTCGACACATAATAGCTCAAAATGCATTTTTTTTCCTTCTTTTTACACTATGTTTACGTTTCCTTCATGGTTATTTGATATGGTTGTAATATTTAAGTTCCTACTTCATCCCCATTTGTAAATTGTATCCCCATCCCCCAAATGATGTAATAGCGTAGGATTTTAATTTCCGCAACTTATCGCTTTAATATAATAGTTAGTAATTAGGGTGTGTATGGCAAGATAAAATCAACAAGTAGAAAACCCTAATACAGGACAAAACAAGCATGAAAATCAATACACTTACACACAAGAACCCCTAGGGTAAAATCCACTTGGTTGCCTTATAAATAGCCATATTACGCATGTGAGGTATCTTAGCAAAAACAATCAAAATACAAGATCATAGTCTCTCGATGACGCTACGAATGTTGCCTTACAAATGATCTTAGTCCCTCAAGAGAAATGTTAAGATACCTTGCAATATTGCTAATCATGGTTATACAATGACCCGTGCCCGTCCCGCTTACATCCAAAGATAGGGTTGCTTACCAAATCAATGGTAAGACAACAATGTCAAAGGAAAAGAGAATGAACAAGAAAGATATTTGAGTAGGTAGATTTCTCCTAATTACTTGCTCCATTTCAAAACAAACATCCTTGCTATTTTCAAAAATAATCACCTACACTTTCAAAAAACACCTTTCAAACTTGAAAACATTTTCAAAAGATCAACACTTTGTATACATTCTTACGAACGAGAATCATTAAAAAGTTTGCCTAAACGATGGCGCCTTTTTAAAATACTTTCAAAAACCACACAAAGCAAAATTTCAAACAAAAGCAAGTGATCTAGCAAGTAACTAAGAGCCCGTGGAAAACCATGGATGAAAAGGGTGCTAATACCTTCCCTTTTCATAATCTACCCCCCGAACTCAAGAAACAATCTCAAAGGTCTTTCCTGTACTTTTTCACATTTCCTTTTGGATAAAAGAAAAGTCGGTGGCGACTCTTGCTAACCGCAACATTTGCAATCAAACGCAAAACACCCCAAGTAAGTTCTCCCACCGTATCACACTTGGTATCAGAGGAGGTATAACCTATAATCCTTGTTTAGCTCTGTGACAATTTCGTCACGCTCGAAGGGATGGCCCCCACGAGTTACTTATCAAGGGCATTGTATTCAACTATGAGGATGATGTTAAAGAGTATCGTCGGAGGTTCATACGAGCTTGGGGCATGGTAAACAGATCTAGAGCCAGGGCTTTGGGGCCAAAGGCTTCCATTCCTATGGAACCTTACCTCCAATGGGTACGAGCTCGCACCCAGAAGCTTATGATGCCCTATGTGGCCGTTTTACCAGTGATCGTGGAACCTACTACTGAAGGGAGTATTCCTTACACGGTTCTCTATCCTTATATTCCCACTGATCTTGGAGAATTACAGAGGTCTTGGATTCAGTTGAAAGAGGAGCGGGGTACTTACAGGGATCAGTACCATGCTCAGGAGAGGAAGGTTTTAGAGCTCACAAAGTAACTCCATGAAGAAAGAGGACTCAATGATTATCTCGGCACAAAGAGGAAGCATCCATGGGAATTTTGATTTCTTTTCTAGTTTTAGATTTGTTTTTTGTAACGCCTAAAAGGCATTTTGAATCTTCAAATTCAGTTAATAAAATCTTTGTTTATTCTGGTTTGCAAATTTAAATTTCCCGAAGTCTTTGAAATCATTACATGCGCATCCCATTATCATACACATCACTACAGGTACCATTACAGGTTTCTCATCTTCTTCGCTGTTTATTTCAGCACGAAATGTCTTATGAGCAAACCATCAAGGACCTTTAGGCACAGAACGCCCAGTTCCAACAAACGTTCATCAGTCTGGCAAAAGGGCAGGAGGATCTGAAAGCCCTTCTCCTAAAAGAGAAGAAGAAAAAGAAGAAGGCTGCTGGTATTCTGAATATGGGCAGGAGGTTTGGAGAGCGGTTGAAGCGACGGGTCGATCTGAGCTCTTCATCTAAGGAAGAGGAGAATCAGGAAGAAGGGAAGGATCTCAGTCCTGCAGTTTTTGACAATGATACCGATTACAATGATGAGCAATATCCTCCTGCTGAGGATAGATACAAGCAGCTGGAAGATCGTCTGAGTGCCATGGAAGTTCAGAGGATACTTGGACTGGATTTCGAAGAATTGGGATTGGTGTCAGGAGTGGTCATCCCGCAGAAGTTCAAAGCTCCAGTTTTTGCTAAGTATGATGGGGTGTCCTGCCCAAAGCTCCATCTCCGTTCCTACGTTAGGAAAATTTAGCCACACACCGCTGACAGAAATATGTGGGTTCATTTCTTTCAAGATAGTCTGTCAGGGACTCAGCTTGAATGGTTCTACCAGCTGGAGGGAGCAAATATCTGAAACTGGGAAGATCTGGCTGCTTCTTTCTACAAGCAGTATCAGTACAATGCCAACCTTGCTCCTACTCGTACTCAACTTCAGAGTATGTCCATGGGTGCAAGTGAAGGATTTAAGGACTATGCACAGAAATAGAGAGACTTGGCTGGGGAAGTTCAACCCCTGTTGTCTGATAGGGAGGTGGTTGATATGTTTATGGGGACGCTATCTGGTCCATTTTTCAATCATTTGATCGATAGCTCATCAGCTGGTTTCACCGAGCTGATTCTAACTGGAGAAAGGGTAGAAGCTAGGATTCGAAGCATTAAAATACAGAAAGACGCCTCTTCAAGCTTAGTAAAGAAGCCATTTGCTAGTAAGAAGGAAGCTAGGGCCATCTATAGCCCGATGGGCCAAAACAGGGTTGAACCTCGTCAAACAGTAAGTGTCGTGATGATACCTAGACCTGCAGTTGCTCCACAACGCAACAATCAACAAAGGGTGGAAATACCACAACGGCAGTTTACCCGCATATACATGACATTGGCTGAAGTGCTACCTCACCTGCTGAGATCCAACTTGGTAACTTTGAAAGAGGCTCCCAAGAATCCAAATACTACATCTCCCCGATATAATCCAATTCCCGGTGTGCCTATCATTCTGAGAGTCCTGGCCACGATACAAATGATTGTTGGGCTCTGAGGAACAAAGTAAAAGACTTGATCGAAGCCAAGGAAATAAATTTTGATGCTTCAGAAAAGCCAAATGTCATAACTGCTCCCGTGCCTAAACACGGTCGTGGAATTAATGATGTAGATACTAATTTATTCGTTACCTCTGTTGATGAATTTTCTACTCCTCTTATGACTGTCAAGAAGAATTTTCTGTTGGCCGGTTTATTTCCGGGTTATGGTGAAGGTTGCCACATGTGTTCGTTTCTACCTTCTGGTTGCCGTTTGGTGAAGATAGGTGTTCAACGCCTGATAGATAGCAAAGAAATTCTGTTTGAGAAAACTTTGGTTCCCGTTGTTCCATCTGAAGACATTGCCATTATAACCATTTATGCCAATCCTTCCAAGGTCTCCACGAGAAGACCTGTTAGGATTACATCTGCTCCAAGAATTTCTCTGTTGATAATTAATGTTCCTGGTCTTGTCCCGTATGTCTCGGACAAAGTTGTCCCCTAGCATTATGGTGTCTATGTGTACTATCATGGAATAAATCAAGATTTGAAAGATGAAGAAGTTGATCCTGATATTGGTAACATTGTCGGAACCAACAAAGTTACCCGAAGTGGAAGGGTCTTCTCTCCCGAGATTTCCCTGAAGAATGTCAACAAGCCTATTGTCATTCCATCTGCTATTCCTACTAGTGCATCAACTATTGTTCCTATTCTTACTCCAGTCATTACCCTTATCAGCGAATCGTCTGATACCCGCGGTAAGGAGATTATAGGTGAGCCTGCCCGGACGGAGGCGCCTAAGAAAATTATTGTGGAAGCCTCTAAGAAAGAAATGGAGGAAATACTGAAAATCATTAAGAAGAGCGACTACAATGTGGTCGAGCAGCTGGGACAGACCCCATCAAAGATATCCATGTTGTCTCTGTTATTGTGTTCTGAAGCCCATGCGAAGGCTTTGATTGCATTTCTCAAGACTACGCATGTTCCGCAGGAGACTTCAGTTGACCAATTTAAAGATTGTGTGGCCAGCCTGACTGTTGATAATGGGCTGGGTTTTTCAGATGCGAATTTGACACCAAAGGGAAGGAAGCATAATGATGCTTTGCATGTCTCGATTGAATACAGGGGCACCATTATGGCTCATGTGCCAGTAGATACCGGGTCTTCGCTAAATGTTCTACCGAAGAAGGCGTTAGACCGGTTGGATTGCGAGGGTTTAACTCTAAAGCCTAGTAACATTGTGGTAAGGGCTTTTGACGGATCGAAGAGAATGGTGCATGGAGAGATGGATATCCCTGTCAAAGTGGGTTCTCAGACTTTCGGGTCCACTTTCTATGTGATAGATATCAGGCCATCGTATTCTTATTTGTTGGGTGATCCTTGGATCCACGAGGCTGGGGAAGTTACTTCCACACTCCATCAAATGATGAAGTATCCGGTAAAAGGAAAGATTGTCACAATGCGGGGTGAAGAAGAGTATATGGTGAGTCACCTCAATTCCTTCCGCTACGTAAAGATGGATGGGGAATTCATAGAAACTCCTTGTCAGAACTTCGAAGAGGTCCCTCAGATCTTAGCCTCAACTGAAGTTACTACCAACAAACCTCCTTTGAAGATGGCTTCTCTCAAGGACGCCAGGGCCGTGGTTGAAGAAGGTGGGTGTGCCAATTGGGGTCAGCTCCCTGATTTCACTCAGAAAACTGACAAATTTGGTTTTGGCTTTACTACAGGGGCTCAAAGGTCTGTTAGAAGCTGTTTTACCCAAAAAATTTCCCTCCCATATTTCTTAAAACATTGCAAGAAAGATCCTCAAGTTGCTCAAAGTAGTCAAAAGGGTTGGCCAGACAAGCTCTCTCCTAAGGTAGTCTACCTCAAATTAAGGTTTCATGTTGCATCAAGATGTTTGATTCCAACTGGTCCCAAATGCTCAAAATTGTCCTAGTATGTTCTCAAGATCATCCATGTCAAGTTTCAAGCCTTGCAGAGGAAGTTTGCTCAGTCAATTGCTCAAAAGTCCAAAAATCGACTATGTTAGGGCAAAAGTCAACTGGGACCCACATACAGTCAAACTTCAAGATTTTTGGTCAACATCCTCATTTTAAAGTATATTTCATCAATTTATCAAGGGTTGATCATGATTCATCAAGGATTGCTCATGATTCATCGAGACTCAAAAGTTGCTAAATTAGGGTTTTGTAGGAAAAGTCAACTCAACTTTGACCAAGCATAACTTTCTCATACTTTATGAGAAATTACCCATCCAAATCTCATTTTGAAGAAGATGCAATTACCTACAATCCATCTTCATCTCCCAAGTTCAAAATATGCACTCACAATAAGTTTTAAATTTGGACATTATAGGTCATTTTGAAAAGTCAACAAAAACACCTTTTTTGTCAAAGCTTTATACATGAGTATGGAATATAAAATTGAGATGAGACCAAAAGGTAGGATTAGAGGCCATCTCAAGCTTTCTAAAAAGTCCAAGAACACCTCCAAAGGTTCAAAATTGAGGAAGTTATGCATTGGTGAAGTTGACCTTTTTTGCAAAATTGCCAAAAGTCAACTATGCCCAAAACTTCAAATTTTGCCAAATGGGCCCAATCTTTTTCACTTGTTTTGAGTTGGAAACATATCCCACATGCTCTAGCCTTTTCCACTTGTCCATATTTTATTTTTATTAGTTATTTTGGGTTTTTATTTGAATTTATTCAATTTAAATCAAAACAAATCATATAAAATCAAAAATATTGAAAACCAAAGATTTTGTGATTATTTCGGGTCTTATTACATAGCTAGCATCATTCAAATTCGTGCAAAGCATTAGAGTGAACAAAAAGATTGAAAAGGGCCATGTTTGGAAAGATTTTAAAAGCAAATCAAATCAAATCCAAAATCATTAATGGAGAAGGATTTGGATGCAATTATAAACCCTAATGCCTTCACTCATACATAAGGAATTAGGCCAGACCAAATGAGAGGTTAGAAACAGGCGCTGGAAGGAGAACCAAATCTGAAAAATCATGGAAAAAGTGTGAGATCCAAATCCCATTTAGAGGCATCCTCTAGACCTTTGAACGATTCCAATCGCTTCCTGGGACTCTCTAGAAGCTAAAGCCATCAAGAACCAGTTCATTCCAGTCCCAAAATGCACTGTAAGTCGTTCACAACTTTTCCCTGTTCTTGAATTCGTATTTCATAATATAGGCATTGTTAAGATAAATTACTTGCATATTCTTAATCTATGAGGTATTTTCAAGCTTTCTGCATCATTCAATTGCGTTTATATGGCCTGTAGCGTTAATCACCATTGCTAGGTTTTCGAGTTTGGTTTTAGGGCTTTTGATCGCAGGGACAATTGGCCTCAGTAAATGGTACGGTTGTGATCAAGAGGATGATACACACTCAACCATGGCTTTATATCTTATTTCCATGGCATGTGGAAGATTTTGGGAACGTACAAGCCTGTAGCAATGGACGTTGTCCGTAGGTATAGGTGTTCTAGCTTTTAGCCATGGAGAGAGGAAGAAGATAATGAGTTGTCATTTGATCATTGGCCCGTTCAAACGATTCAGTGCGCATTTTTTTAAATTTTTCCAATAATCCTTTGCTTCATATATTATTGTTATTTTCCATTATATGTATAACAAAAAACAAATAACGCAGTGGTTGCCAGGTAGATGCTTAAGGCGCTAGGAGGCTGGAGGTCAGGGGTTCGATCCCTGCCTCCAGCATTTGCCATTTTCTTATTTTCTTTCAGTAGATTCAGTGTGTGCGAAGCCAGGAGATCCACCATGGGTCTTCATCATCAACGCGCCTGATGGCCAGATGGCCAAATCTAATGGCCACCATTGAAGGTGCATCGTGAGTCCAGTCAAATGCAATGCATTGGATCCTCAAAGTCAACATGGACCTCCACAAATGGGCCCAGATTCCTGCTATTGGCACCCCCCTTTTCAGGCCCAATTTCTCTTTCTTTTATATTTTATTTATTTCATTTAATTCTATTTATTTAATTACTAACCAATAATTAATTTTCTTTTTTATCAAAAAATCACCAAAAATATTTTTATGTCCAAATAAATTTAGAATATTATTTTTCATCAATAAATTAATTAATTTAATTAAGTTTGATTAATTAGACAATTTTAATTTCCTTTTTGTAAATAATTAAAATCAATTAGAATCAATAGGTTTTTTATTACTAACTTAATTATTTTATTTTTTACTAAAATAACCAAAAACCAAAAATATGTCATTTAATTATTTTCATTAATTAATTTAATAACTAATTAATTTAGCATTTAATTTAGAAACACTTATTTCTTTTATTAAAAACAACAAAAAAATAATTTTCTCTTTTAATTAGGATAGAAGGGTCAAAACCCTAGTTTCGCATTCGATCTAATTTTCTCGCGCGTTTTATTATTATTTTTGCCCAATTATTGTATCTTCTCCCAATTTGTAATAATTTAATTAGGATATTTATTTATTTTTAACGCTTTTAATTTCAAAGGGTTTGTCTTTGGCTATGTAAATACCTGAAGCCTTGTAATAGCTTAGTTTAAATTCCGCACTTTAATTCCTGCAAATATTTAACTGTTAGATGTTTGATAATAGGGTTTGCATGACAAGAATGAGTGTCTGAATTTAAAACAGTTAGATCACCCTAAATGTCCAAAGATAAAATAATCTGAAATTGACACACTCGCACATGCGCACTCTTAGGGTACACTCCCACTTGGTTGCCTTCGTTAAAATGGTCACTGAGTATAGGATGTTTTAGTGGTCATCCTTTTGTCCAAAGATCATAATTGCCTCGGAATGGTTGCCTCGGATATTGTTGCCTCGGATAAATGATCTAAGACATTAGGGTTATTACTAAGACGTCCTAACATTGCTTTAGTGATCGTACGTCCCTTTCGAATTGACCCTCAAACTCCAACGATGGTGCTACCTACTCATTAATAGTGGGATAGCATTGTCTAAAGTAAATAAGCATAGAACGCTTCTTTTTTCGAGTAGGTAGATTAGTTCTTAGATACTTGCTCATCCAAAACAAACCATTTTTCACACTTACACTCCTTTATAATCAAAGTTTTCAAAAAACACTTCATTACACTCTTGAATACAGAAGCAAGAGTTAAATCGAAGTCAAAACAAAAACTTTTCAAAGCCCACAAACACAAAGAAAACAATTTTGAAAATGATGAGCAAGTACCTAAGAGCCCGTAGATAACTATGGATAGAAAGGGTGATAATACCTTCCCTTTCTATAATCTACCCCCCGTACTCAGAAATATCTCAAAAAAGGAATTTTTCTGTGCTTTTTTCCTTTCCTTGTTGGATAAAATAAAAGACGGTGGCGACTCTTGCTTACCGCGACATTTTGCAAACACAAACGCAAAATGCAACCCAGCAAAATTTCATTAACGAAATAGGAAAACCACGTCCCGGTCCTGGCCACCGTATCACAGAACTGGAGACTCTGCTGGGGATATATAAGTGGGGTGTACCTTAGGAATAGTTCATCATATTGTTTTCAATTTTTTGATCTGTTTGCTTTATACTTGTGGGCTTTTGTATCGGAGTTACTATAGATCCTAACCCGGATCTGAGGACACCTTTTAGGTAAGTAGCAATAGACTGTGAGGGAACTGTACGGCGTAGACCGATACGGTTGAAGAAGTAGCTACGTTGGTGTGACACTTTAGTTAGTACCAATATCCCTTGTGGCAGAACAAGGAGACTATGGGGCTGCTAAGGGGTCATTAAGCATCAACTGACCTTAGAACCTATAATTGACCAACTTGGCCATAGAAAAGTAGCAGTATGCTACACTCATTGAGACCATACTCTCGCGATGATTCCGGCCGCAAGAAAAGGTTGCTAAACTAGAATTATGACTGATAGAGGATGGTCAGTGATATTGAGATCCTCTAGAACCTGGTTACTATTACTAGGACAGGTTGAACCAACTGAACTGAAAGAGGATAATACCTAAACTCCATGCCAGCCTGAAATTTAAGGGCTATTGTGTGACTTGTTTGCCCTTACCATGTTTGCTATCTGTGAATACTTGTGGTGTGTTTTTATCATGACATCATGCATCATGACATTGCATGCATATTTCATTAGACTAACCCATTTCAAAGACCGAGGGGATTCATCTTTGTTATGTTTTGCATATCATGGCCTATATGCGCAGAAATACTATTTGCATCAGCTTCGTACAAATCCCTGCTCAACTTAGAGAGTTGGTTTCTAAAGTTCCTGATACTTCTTCCTTTGACAGAAGACATGGTCATCTCCTTGGTTTGGTAACTTCCAAGTTAGATGAGAAAATGATGAGTGTCTTGTTCCAGTTCTTTGACCCATTGCACCACTGCTTCACCTTCTCGGACTATCAGTTGGTCC
Organism: Vicia faba; assembly: GCA_948472305.1. Lineage (NCBI taxonomy): Eukaryota > Viridiplantae > Streptophyta > Magnoliopsida > Fabales > Fabaceae > Vicia > Vicia faba. Next base: position 1,142,199,953 of record OX451736.1, read on the forward strand.
CTACTTTGGAGTAGTTCTCTGATTTACTTGGCATTTCTATTCTAGAGCAGACACCATTTACAGGTTTGGAGATAAATCCTAAGTTCGGAGTGGGGTGAAAGGCTTCTCACCTAAGTTCTTGATTGATCAGGCTCAACAGTTTTGGGACAGTTTGGACTTTCAAGCATTTAAAGACATCCTAGCACTTCTCATTTATGGCCTGGTTTTGTTCCCTAATTTAGATTCTTTCGTCGACGTGAACGCAGTCAAGATCTTCATGTCCTGTAATCCAGTGCCCACTCTCTTAGGTGACATTCTACATGCTCTTTATGCTCGTACTGCTCGGAAACGGGGAACCCTTATGTGTTGTGCACCATTGCTGGCGAGGTGGTTTATTTCTCACCTTCCAAAATCTGTTTTGAAGAACGAGGAAGGCATGGGTTGGGCCTATAGAATTATGTCCCTTGCTCATACGGACATCATTTGGAGTACTAAAGACATGGAAGAGGTAGCTGTCATTGACCGGTGTGGGAATACCCCAATGTTCCATTGCTTGGAGTTAGAGGAGGAATCACCTATAATCCTTGTTTGGCCTTACGACAGTTTGGACGAGCTCGAAGGGATGGTCCTCATGAGTTGTTGCTTCCAAGCATTGTCTTTGACTTCCAGGGAGATTTTGAGGGACATCGTCACAGATTTATACGAGCTTGGGATAGGGTGAACAGGTCTAATCCACATGAGCTAGGAGCAAGGACTTCTCTTCCGGTGCAACCGTATCTCCGGTGGGTTCGAGCCCATGCCTAAAATCTAGGGATGTCATACGAAGTTGTCTTACCAGTGATTGTAGAGCATGCTGATCAAGAAGGGGTTCCTCATATTGTCCTCCATCCATACATGCCTACTGACATTGGGGAATTAAAGAGTTCTTGGATCCAGTTGAGGGAAGAGCAGGATACTTACAGAGAGAAGTATCATGAACAGGAACGAAAGACCCTGAAGCTTACAAGGCAGCTGGAGAATGAGAGGGTCCTCAACGGCTATGTCGGTACACAAGGAAAACGACCATGGGAGCGCTGATGTCTTTTGCTATTTCTAGTTTTGATTTACTCTTCAGTTTTTCTCTTTGTAATGCCTTAAAGGCATTTGTCAAACATTGTTGCAAGTTTTTTATCTAATAAAAGTGTGTTTCATTTTGGTTTACAAATTTGAATATCCCAAAGTCTTTGAAATCATATCATATGCATTACATTCCCATGCACCTCATCACAGGTACCCTTACAGGTTTCTCATCTTCTTCGTTGTTTATTTCAGCACATCATGTCTTTTGAAACATCCACTGATCAAGCCATCAAGGCTCTGCAAGCTCAGAATGCTCATTTCTAGGAAATGTTCATGAACCTGGCCAAGGGGCAGAAAGATTTGAAGACTCTTATCTTGAAGGATAAGAAGAAGAAGAAGAAGAAGAAGAAGAAGAAGACGGTCCTCCTGGATATGGGTCACATGTTAGGGAACAGGTTGCGAGAGGAAGTTGATTTGTCTCACTCATCTGGAGGGGGAGAGAATCAAGAAGAAAGGAGGGCTCCTAGCCCTGTGGTTTCTGACAACGACACTGACTTTGATGAAGACCAGTATCCTCCTGCCGAGGATAGGTATAAGCAACTCGAAGACCAATTAAGTGTGATGGAGATCCAGAAGATACCGGGGTTGGATTTCGGAGATTTGGGCTTGGCATCTGGGGTGGTGATCCTGCACAAGTTTAAAGCTCATATCTTTGCTAAGTACGACGGGGTCTCCTTCCCAAAGTTACATCTCCGCTCGTATGTTAGAAAGATGCAACCATATACTACTGATAGGAACCTCTGGGTTCATTTCTTTCAAGATACTCTGTCAGGGACTCAACTTGAATGGTTTTATCAACTAGAAGGAGCTAACGTCCGTAACTGGGAGGACCTTACTGCTTCTTTTTACAAGCAGTACCAATATAATGCCGACCTTGCTCCCATGCGTACCTAACTTCAGGATGTCTATGGGTGCGAGCAAAGGTTTTAAGGACTACGCTCAGAAGTGGAGAGATCTTGATGGTAGAGTCCAACCCCCTCTGGCTGATAGGGAGTTGGTGGATATGTTTCTTGGGACCTTGTCAGGCCCGTATTTCAACCATTTGATCGGAAGTTCATCATCTGGTTTCACTGAGTTGATTATGACTGGGGAGAGAGTTGAAGTCGGTATCAAGAGCGGCAAAATACAGAAGGGTGCTTCGTCAAGCACAGAGAAGAAGCCTTTCAAGAAGGAGTCCAGTGCAGTTTACAGCTCAAAGAGCTAAAATCGACCTGAGCGCTGCCAAGCGGTTAATGCGGTAGTTATTTTAAGACCAATTGTTGCCCCACAATGCAACAATCAGCAAAGAGTGGAGAGACCGCAAAGACAGTTTACTCGACTCAGCATGACTTTATCTCAAATTCTTCCGCAGTTGTTGAAGACCAATTTGGTGATTCCGAAGGAGGCTCCAAAGAATCCCAACACCATATCACCGCTGTATAATCCAAACGCCCGTTGTGCTTATCACTCTGATAGCCCAGGGCATGATACCAATAACTGCTGGGCTTTGAAGAATAAAGTTCAGGATCTGATTGATGCTAAGGAGATCGAGTTTGAAGTGCCTGAAAAGCCTAATGTCATAACGGCTCCTATGCCAAAACATGACGCGGGAGTCAATGCGATTGGAGATGATGATGAAGAGTTTGATATCGATAGCTGGATTTACCCGACTACCGATGGTGGCCTGAGCAATTGGACGGCAAAGGATTCCATGCCCGTTTCTTTTATTACCCAGTAATAAGACTTTTGTTTTGGATTTGTAACAAACAATTTTAAACTTTACGGCCCGGTGCCTTACCCGAGACACCGTGGCTTTATTTGAGGGATTATTATGTGTCATTTCCATATATCATTAATAAAAGCATTGGATGTTTTCTTGCATTACAAATTTTTCCCTCCTTGTTTTTCTTTTCTATCTTGCAAAACAGTTATTTTACACACACTCACATATACAGGTCTACATCCATTCTGGATCCCACTTACAACGACTCTGCTACTGCCAATTATGACTTCGAAAGTCCGATCAACCAAGCAGAGGACGAAGGTGAGGATGATTGCGAAGTGCCTGGTGAACTTGCTAGACTGTTACTTTAGGAAGAGAGGGTTATACACCTGCATGAAGAGCCAGTGGAAACAGTAAATCTGGGTACAGAGGAAGACAAGAAAGAGGTCAAGATCGATGCAAATCTGGAATCTAGTGTTAAGCAACGGTTGATTCAGATGCTGCGTGATTATGTTGAGATCTTTGCCTGATCTTATGAAGATATCCCTGGGTTGGACACTGATATTGTGGTTCACTGCTTACCTACCAAGGAAGACTGTCCTCCAGTGAAACAGAAAGTTCACCGAATGCGCCCAGAGATGTCTGAGAAAATCAAGGTTGAGGTTATGAAACAGATTGATGTCGGTTTTCTAGTAGTTACTTCTTACCCGCAGTGGGTTGCCAACGTGGTTCCAGTGCCGAAGAAGGATGGTAAGGTTCGAATGTGTGTGGACTATAGGGATCTGAACAGGGCAAGCCCCAAGGATGATTTCCCAATGCCTCATATCGACGTTCTGGTTGACAACACCGTACAACATAAGGTCTTCTCTTTTATGGATGGTTTTTCTCGTTACAATCAGATTAAAATGGCTTTCGAAGACATGGAGAAGACAACTTTTGTTACTCAATGGGGTACCTTTTGCTACAAGTTCATGCCTTTCAGATTGAAGAATGTTAGGGCAACATATCAGCGCGCCATGGTCGCTTTGTTCCACGACATGATTAATCATGAGATTGAGGTATACGTTGATGACATGATTGCAAGATCCCAGACTGAGGAAGAACATCTTGACCATCTTCAGAAGCTATTTGATAGGTTGAAGTTGTACAGACTAAGGCTAAACCCGAACAAGTGCACATTTGGAGTGAGGTCTGGTAAGCTGCTGGGTTTCGTCGTTAGTGATAAAGGTATTTAGGTGAATCCTGCAAAGGTGAAGGCTATACAGGAAATTCCAGCTCCCTGAACTGAAAAGGAAGTCAGAGGCTTTTTGGGACGTCTGAACTACATTGCCTGATTCATCTCACACTTGACTGCTACTTGTGAACTGATCTTCAAGTTACTGAAGAAAGATCAAGTGGTAAGATGGAACGATGAATGTCAGGCCTCTTTCGAAAGGATCAAAGAATATCTCCAAGAGCCTCCTATTCTGATGCCTCTAGTTGAAGGGAGACCTTTGATCTTATAGTTAACAGTACTCGATAATTCAATGGGGTGTGTGTTGGGGCAGCATGACGAGTCTGGCCGAAAAGAGCATGATATTTACTACCTTAGCAAAAAGTTTAGCGACTGCGAGACTCGATACTCGTTGCTTGAGAAAACTTGTTGCGCTTTGGCATGGGCTGCTCGCCGGCTGAGACAGTATATGCTGACTCACACTACTCTATTGATATGAAAGATGGATCCAATCAAGTATATCTTCAAGAAGCCTGCCTTGTCCGGAAGAATAGCAAGATGGCAGATGATCTTGACTGAGTATGACATCCAATACACGACCCAAAAATCAATCAAGGGAAGTGTGTTGGCAGATCATTTGTCACATCAGCCAGTGGACGATTACCAGTCTATGAACTTCGAGTTTCTGGATGAGAATATCATGTTGGTGACTGACTGTGAAACACCTGGACCGGATGAAGGACCTGAGGAAGGACCCCAATGGTCTATGTACTTTGATGGAGATTCAAACGCTTTGGGTAATGGCATTGGCTCCGTGATCATATCTCCTGAAGGCTCTCATACTCCGTTCACCGCCCGACTATGTTTCAACTGCACCAACAACATGGTGGAGTATGAAGCGTGCATTATGGGTCTTCGAGCAGCTATTGACCTAAGGATTAAGTACTTAAGCGTATTCCGAGATTCCGCTCTCATGATCAGTCAGATCAAAGGAGTGGGATACGAAACACCCTAATCTTATTCCTTACAAGGAGTATGTTTTAATGTTGCTTCCACACTTCAAGGAGATAACCTTTGAACACTTCCCTAAAGAGGAGAATCAGTTAGCGGACGCGCTGGCTACGATGTCTTCTATGTTCAAGGTCAGATGGTACAATGAGCCTCCCCAAATTACCATTGAGAGGTTGGACGAACCTGCACATTATTGTGACATTGAGAATGAGGAGGTAACAGATAAAACCTGGTTTCACGAGGTGAAGAGGTATCTTGAGGCTCAAGAATACCCCGAGGGTGCATCTGTTAATGATAAGAAGTTTCTGAGGAAGTTCGCGGCGAAGTTCTTCATCAGTAATGGCATCCTTTACAAGCGTAACCATGATTCAACCTTATTGCGTTGTGTGGATAAGAACGAAGAAGAAAGGATTATGGTAGATTTACATGAAGGTACTTTCGGAACTCATTCTAGTGGACACACCATAGGGAAGAGAATCATACGGGTAGGATACTATTGGTCCACCATGGAAGAGTACTGTTATCAGCATTCTCGGACCTATCATAAGTGCCAAGTTTATGCTGATAAGATGCACATACCTCCAGTACCTCTTAATGTCTTGACAGCACCTTGGCTTTTGCAATGTGGGGCATCGACATGATCGGCGAGATCAGACCTACTGCGTCTAACGGGCATCGTTTCATTCTGGTAGCTATTGATTACTTTATGAAGTGGGTTGAGGCAGCTTCCTTTGCTACAGTGACCAAGAACATCGTGGCACAGTTCATTCGGCATAATTTGATCTGTCGATATGGTGTACCAGAGAGGATCATTACGGACAATGGTACAAATCTCAATAATAAGATGATCACCGAGCTCTACAAACAGTTCAAGATACAGCATCACAACTCTTCTCCTTACCGGCCGAAGATGAATGGGGCTGTAGAAGCGGCTAATAAGAATATTAAGAAGATTGTGCAGAAGATGACAGTGACATACAAAGATTGGCACGAGATGTTACCGTTTGCTCTTCATGGGTACCGTGCCTCAGCACGAACGTCAACAGGGGCAACACATTATTCCTTGGTTTATGGCATGGAGGCCGTCTTACCCATTGAAGTTTAGATACCCTCTCTTCGAATTATGAAGGATGCAGGTTTGAGAAAAGATGACTGGATTCAAACTCTGCTTGATCAGCTGAATTTAATCAACGAAAAGAGACTTACTGCTATTTGTCATGGTCAAACGTATCAAAAGCGGATGATCAAGGCATTTAACAAGAAAGTCAGACGACAAGAGTATCAAGTTGGGGATCTGGTGATCAAGCGCATCATATTACCTCAAGGTGATCCCATGGGCAAATGGACCCCTACGTACGAAGGGCCATTTGTGGTTAAGACCATTTTCTCAGGAGGAGCTATGAATCTAACCACCATGGATGGTGATGACCTTCCTCACCCCGTCAATGCAGACATAGTAAAAAAATACTACGCATAATCAAAGACCCGCTAGGTTGACTGGCCTAGGAAAAAATAAGGGCTTCCCGGCGAACCAAAAGGGTTCGGGCAAAAATAAGGGATGAAAATTATAAAAAAACTGTACACCCGGTAAGTCGAAAACCTGAAAAGGCAGCTTGGGCAAAAAAAGGGTATCCCGGTGGACTAAAAACCCGAGAGGGCGGTCCAGGAAAAAATTAGGGATTAAAGCGTAACACTATGTGTCATTGGATCACCTTGCAACCAGACTTCGGTCTCAACTATCAAGCTCAGACGGCACCAAACAATCTGATCTACCTTCAACCAAGTAGCAAACTAATGAGACGCTCGAGGACATAAGGGCAATAGCAGAGTTGGAATCCAGTGGGATTGTTCACATAGTTGTTTTTCTTTGTTTTTTTCACAAATTGTATAAATTCTATTTGTTCAGCGACATTCTCTTACTAGGACGTCATCCTCTTGTACAAAAGACGCCTATTTACAGGCCAACTTCAAAATCAATACAAGTCATTTTCAAAAATAAATTTCAAATTGTTTTCCTTTTTCTGTTTTGTTTTGCGAGAACATTCAATGTTCATTTTTGATGTATGCATTTGACATTGATTGATGCTCATAAAAATTTACATGCGAAACAAAAGACGATTACTTGTAATATCAGAAATTGGGGAAAACGAGAAATGTCCAAACCGTACAGTCGCTTTGTCCACCAGGTATAGGTATAGACCTAGCTGGAGGAAACGATTAAAAGTACATTCATTCCCCGTAGAGTAAGAAGAAAGATAGCGGTGTTAAAAGCTCTCCCCAGCTGAGACTCGCAACTATGAATGTATCGGTAATATTCTCCCCAAGCAGAGTTTATCTACCATCATCACTGAAAAAGAAATTATCCCCAACGGAGTATAAAAATATACCCGGTGGAGTTTTAAAAAAAAATCATCCCCAGTGGAGTTTGAAGAATTGTCCCCAGTAGACTCTGGAAGGATATCCCCAGTAGAGTCTAAAAGGTTAATCCCCGTGAAGTCGCAGCTGGAAAATCATCCCTAGCGGAGTTCTTTCATTTCACAAATAGAAATTTAATCCCCAAGAGGTTTCATTATCACCAGCAACAGTAATTCATCCCTAGCTGAATTTATCAACGGAATCCTCAGCGGAGCATCTCTTCCCCACAGAGGCATTTCCTCGTCTGTTTATTCCCCAATGAAGTTATCCTCTCCGCAGGTTTATTCTCACAAACATCTTCATTCACTATCTCCAGTGGAAACGAAGAATTCATTTCTTTTCTCCAGCAGCAATCCGGGATTTATTTTCCTCAGCTAAAAACAACACATTCCCATACATCACGACATGCATGCGCATCACACGACACAATCTCATTTATTTTGAGAACATCATCGCTTGATACATATCATGCATTACATACAGCTAACCTTTACATTTCAGGAAAGATTCTCATAAAATTCAAGCTATGAAGCTTTTACCTCAGTTTAATTACAAACGAGTTCCTAAATCTCGACAGAGATGTTTCTCTCAGTTGAATTACAGACGAGTTCCTAAGATCTCAGCAGAGATGTTTCCTCAGTTGAATTATGGACGAGTTCCTAAATCTCAGCAAAGATGTTTCCTCATTTGAATTACGGATGAGTTCCTAAATCTCAGCAAAGATGTTTCCTCAGTTGAATTACGGACGAGTTCCTAAATCTCAGCAGAGATGTTTCCTTGGTTGAACTACAGACGAGTTCCTAAATCTCAGCAGAGATGTTTCCTCAGTTGAATTACGGACGAGCTCCTAAATCTCAGCAAAGATGTTTCCTCAGTTGAATTACGGACGAGTTCCTAAATCTCAGCAGAGATGTTTCCTCAGTTGAATTACGGACAAGTTCCTAAATCTCAGCAGAGATGTTTCCTCAGTTGAATTACGGACGAGTTCCTAAATCTCACCAGAGTGTTTCCTCAGTTAAATTACGGACGAGTTCCTAAATCTCAGCAGAGATGTTTCCTCAGTTGAATTATGGACGAGCTCCTAAATCTCAGCAAAGATGTTTCTTTAGTTGAATTACGGACGAGTTCCTGAATCTCAGTAGATATGTTTCCTCAGTTGAATTACGGACGAGTTCCTAAATCTCAGCACAGATGTTTCCTCAGCTAAGTATGGACGATCGAAGTTCCTAAATATCAGCAGAGATGTTTCCTCAGTTGAGTACGGACGATCGAAGTTTTTAAATATCAGCAGAGATGATTCCCCAGTTGAGTACAGACGATCGAAGTTCCTAAATATCAACAGAGACAACTCACCAGCAGAATAACGGACGACCGAAGCTCCTAAAATTCTACTTCTCTAAACAAAGATCAGCCTTCCCCAGCGAAATCTTCCTCAACGACAGGTATACAAACTCTCGCTAAGGAATCTCTTATGCGATTGACACTCCTTCGGATGGCATCTTTAAGCCCATTTCCCGTTAGCAATCTCCAAATGGAATCTGTAAGCCCATTCCCGACATCACAAGAGAATTACCACTTCATGCGAGTGCAAATTTCTGGGTACTCTAAGTGTTCAATCAACTTCCACCCTTGGATCGCGAAAGGCACGAAAACCAATCTACATCCGCAGGTTTAAGAAGATTGAACAGGGGAAGCTGTTGTACCCCAAAATTTTCCCTCCCATATTTCTCAAAACATTGCAAGAAAGATCCTCAAGTTGCTCAAAGTAGTCAAAAGGGTTGGCCAGACAAGCTCTCTCCTAAGGCAGTCTACCTCAAATTAGGGTTTCATGTTGCATCAAGATGTTTGAGTCCAAGTGGTCCCAAATGCTCAACATTGTCCTAGTATGTTCTCAAGATCATCCATGTCAAGTTTCAAGCCTTGCAGAGGAAGTTTGCTCAGTCAATTGCTCAAAAGTCCAAAAATCGACTGTGTTAGGGCAAAAGTCAACTGGGACCCACATGCAGTCAAACTTCAAGATTTTTGGTCAACATCCTCATTTTGAAGTATATTTCATCATTTTATCAAGGGTTGATCATGATTCATCAAGGATTGCTCATAATTCATCAAGACTCAAAAGTTGCTAAATTAGAGTTTTACAGGAAAAGTCAACTCAACTTTGACCAAGCATACCTTTCTCATACTTTATGAGAAATGACCCATCCAAATCTAATTTTGAAGAGGATGCAATTCCATACAATCCATCTTAAGCTTCCAAGTTCAAAATATGCACTCACAAGAAGTTATGAATTTGGACATTATAGGTCATTTTGAAAAGTCAACAAAAATACTTTTTTGTCAAAGCTTCATACATGAGAATGGAATATCAAAGTGATATGAGACCAAAAGGGATAATTAGAGGACATCTCAAGCTTTCTAAAAAGTCCAAGAACACCTCCAAAGGTTCGAAATTGAGGAAATTATGCATTGGTGAAGTTGACCTTTTTTGCAAAATTGCCAAAATTTAACTATGCCCAAAACTTCAAATTTTGCCAAATGGGCCCAATCTTTTTCACTTGTTTTGAGTTGGTAACATAGCCCACGTGCTATAGCCTTTTCCACTTGTCCATATTTTATTTTTATTAGTTATTTTGGGTTTTTATTTGAATTTATTCAATTTAAATCAAAACAAATCATATAAAATCAAAAATATTGAAAACCAAAGATTTTGTGATTATTTCAGGTCTTATTACACAACTAGCATCATTCAAATTCGTGCAAAGCATTAGAGTGAACAAAAAGATTGAAAAAGGTCATGTTTGGAAAGATTTTAAAAGCAAATCAAATCCAAAATCATTGATGGAGAAGGATTTGGATGCAATTATCAACCCTAATGCCTTCACTCATACATAAGGAATGAGGCCAGACCAAAGGAGAGGTTAGAAACAGGCGCTGGAAGGAGAACCAAATCTGAAAAATCAAGGAAAAAGTGTGAGATCGAAATCCCATTTAGAGGCATCATAAAGACCTTTGAATGATTCCAATCACTTCCTGGGACTCTCTAGAAGCTAAAGCCATCAAGAACCAGTTCATTCCAGTCCCAAAACACACTGTAAGTCGTTCACAACTTCGCCCTGTTCTTGAATTCGTATTTCATAATATAGGCATTGTTAAGATAAATTACTTGCATATTCTTTATCTATGAGGTATTTGCAAGCTTTCTGCATCATTCAATTGTGTTTATATGGCTTGTAGCATTAATCACCATTGCTAGGTTTTCGAGTTTGCTTTTAGGGATTTTGATTGCAGGGACAATTGGCCTCTATAAATGGTACGGTTGTGATCAGGAGGACGAAACACACTCAACCATGGCTTTAGATCTTATTTCTATGGCATGTGGAAGATTTTGGGAACGTACAGGCTTGTAGCAACGGACGTTGTCCGTAGGTATAGGTGTTCCAGCTTTTAGCAACGGAGAGAGGAAGAAGACAATGAGGTGTCATTCGATCATTGGCCTGTTCAAACGATTCAGTGCGCGTTTTTTTTAAGTTTTCCAATAATCCTTTGTTTCATATATTATTGTTATTTTCCATTATATGTATAACAAAAAACAAATAGCGCAGTGGTTGCCAGGTAGATGCTTAAGGCGCTAGGAGGCTGGAGGTCAGGGGTTCGATCCCTGCCTCCAGCATTTGCCATTTTCTTATTTTCTTTCAGGAGATTCAGTGCGTGCGAAGCCAGGAGATCCACCACGGGTCTTCATCATCAACGCGCCAGATGGCTAGATGGCCAAATCTGATGGCCACCATTGAAGGTGCATCATGAGCCCAGTCAAATGCAATGCATTGGATCCTCAAAGTCAACATGGACCTCCACAAATGGGCCCAGATTCCTGCTATTGGCACCCCCCTTTTCAGGCCCAATTTCTCTTTCTTTTATATTTTATTTATTTCATTTAATTCTATTTATTTAATTACTAACCAATAATTAATTTTCTTTTTTATCAAAAAATCACCAAAAATATTTTTATGTCCAAATAAATTTAGAATATTATTTTTCATCAATAAATTAATTAATTTAATTAAGTTTGATTAATTAGACAATTTTAATTTCCTTTTGTAAATAATTAAAATCAATTAGAATCAATAGGTTTTTTATTACTAACTTAATTATTTTATTTTTTCCTAAAATAACCAAAAACCAAAAATATGTCATTTAATTATTTTCATTAATTAATTTAATAACTAATTAATTTAGCACTTAATTTAGAAAAACTTATTTCTTTTATTAAAAACAACAAAAAAACAATTTTCTCTTTTAATTAGGATAGAAGGGTCAAAACCCTAGTTTCGCATTCGATTTAATTTTCTCGCGCGTTTTATTATTATTTTTGCCCAATTATTGTATCTGCTCCCGGATTGTAATAATTTAATTGGGACATTTATTTATTTTTACCGCTTTTAATTTCAAAGGGTTTGTCTTTGGCTATGTAAATACCCGAAGCCTTGTAATAGCTTAGTTTAAATTCCGCACTTTAATTCCTGCAAATATTTAACTGTTAGATGTTTGATAATAGGGTTTGCATGACAAGAATGAGTGTTTGAATTTAAAACAGTTAGATCACCCTAAATGTGCAAAGATAAAATAATCTGAAATTGACACACTCGCACATGCGCACTCTTAGGGTACACTCCCACTTGGTTGCCTTCATTAAAACGGTCATTGAGTATAGGATGTTTTAGTGGTCGTCCTTTTGTCCAAAGATCATAATTGCCTCAGAATGGTTGCCTCGGATATTGTTGACTCGGATAAATGATCTAAGACATTAGGGTTATTACTAAGACATCATAACATTGCTTTAGTGACAGTACGTCCCTTTCGAATTGACCCTCAAACTCCAACGACGGTGCTACCTACTCACTAATAGTGGGATAGCATTGTCTAAAGGAAATAAGCATAGAACGCTTCTTTTTTCGAGTAGGTAGATTAGTTTTTAGATACTTGCTCATCCAAAACAAACCCTTTTTTCACACTTACGCTCCTTTTTAAACAAAGTTTTCAAAAAACACTTCATTACACTCTTGAAGACAGAAGCAAGAGTTAAATCGAAGTCAAAACAAAAACTTTTCAAAGCCCACAAACACAAAGAAAACAATTTTGAAAATGATGAGAAAGTACCTAAGAGCCCGTAGATAACTACAGATAGAAAGGGTGTTAATACCTTCCCTTTCTATAATCTACCCCCCGTACTCAGAAATATCTCGAAAAAGGAATTTTTCTGTGCTTTTTTCCTTTCCTTGTTGGATAAAATAAAAGACGGTGGAGACTCTTGCTTACCGCGACATTTTGCGAACACAAACGCAAAATGCAAACCAGCAAAATTTCCTTAACAAAATAGGGAAACCACGCCCTGGTCCTGGCCACTGTATCACAGATACGCTCGGGCTGGAAGACCTCCTCTACACATCAGCAATCAGGGAATTAATGCCATTGAAGACAGTGAAGAGGACTCAAACATCGACAGTTGGATCTACCCAACAACCAACGGTGGACCGAGTAACTCGACGGCTAGGGACTTCATACCTGTTTCTTTTATTTCGCAATAATTGACTTATTTTTTTAAGATTTGTAATACACAATTTGAAACTTTATGGCTTGGTGCCTTGCCCGAGGCACCTTGGCTTTGCGTATGAGGGCTATTATTTGTCATTTCATATATCATTAATAAAGCATTGGACGTTTCTTGCATATAAATTTTGCGCTCTCTATTTTTCTTTTCTGTTTCCACTTTATTAAAACAACTATTCTCTTACACACACTCACGTATCATAATGCAGATCCATATCCACTCTGGATCCCATTGATAACAGCTCTGCTATTGCCAGTTATGACTTCAAAAATCTGATCAACCAAGCCAAGGATGAAAGTGAGAATGATTGTGAGGTGCCTGGAGAACTTGCTAGACTACTACACCAGGAAGAAAGGGTCATACAGCCTCATGAAGAGTCGGTTGAGACAGTGAATTTGGGTACTGAGGAAGACAAAAGAGAGGTTAAAATAGGTGCAAATCTGGAGCTTAGTGTCAAACAGAGGGTGATACAGATGTTGCACGACTATGTTAAGATCTTCACCTGGTCCTATGAGGACATGCCTTGTTTGGACACTGATATTGTGGTACATCGCCTGCCGACTAAAGAAGACTGTCCTCCGGTTAAACAGAAGGTCCTTCGTATGCGCCCTGAAATGTCAGAGAAAATCAAGGCAGAGGTCATGAAGCAGTTCAACGCATGATTCTTAGCTGTCACTTCGTATCCACAGTGGGTTTCTAACGTCGTTCCGGTACCTAAGAAGGATGGTAAGGTACGGATGTATGTTGATTACAGAGATCTGAACTGGGCAATCCCCAAGGATGACTTCCCACTTCCTCACATCGATGTTCTAGTCAACAACACCGTGCAACACAAAATATTCTCTTTCATGGATGGTTTCTCTGGCTACAACCAGATCAAGATGGATCCTGAAGACATGGAAAAGACAACCTTCGTTGCACAGTGGGGCACCTTCTCTACAAGGTGATTCCTTTTGGGTTGAAGAACGCTGGGTTAACCTATCAGCGTGCCATGGTCGCATTGTTCCACGATATGATTCACCACGAGATATAAGTTTATGTTGATGACATGATAGCCAGGTCTCAGACTGAGGAAGAGCACCTTGATCATCTCCAGAAATTGTTTGATAGGTTGAAGACATACAAGTTAAGGTTGAATCAGAACAAGTGTACCTTCGGGGTAAGGTCTGGTAAGCTTCTGGGCTTCATCGTCAATGACAAGGGTATTCAGGTAGACCCTGCGAAGGTAAAGGACATACAAGAAATTCCAGCTCCCCGTACAGAGAAAGAGGTTAGAGGTTTCTTTGGACGTCTGAATTACATTGCCAGGTTCATTTCACATCTGACTGCTACTTTTGAGCTAATCTTCAAGCTTCTGAAGAAAGATCAAGTGGTAAAGTGGAATGATGAATGCCAGACCGCTTTCGAAAGAATCAAAGAATACCTTCAAGAACCGCCAATTTTGATGCCTCTAGTTTAAGGAAGACCTTTGATATTATATTTGACAGTGCTAGACAATTCAATGGGGTGTGTGATGGGGTAGCATGACGAGTCTGGTCGAAAAGAGCATGCAATTTACTACTTTAGCAAAAAGTTTACCGACTGTGAGACACGATACTCATTGCTCGAGAAAACTTATTGCGCTTTGGCATGGGCTTCTCGCTGACTACAATGTATGTTGACTCACACTACCTTGTTGATATAAAAGATGGATCCGATCAAGTATATTTTCGAGAAGCCCGCTCTCTCCGGAAGGATAGCAAGGTGGAAAATCATCTTAACCGAATACGACATACAATATATAACCCAAAAATAAATAAAGGGGAGTGTATTGGATGATCATTTGGCTCATCAGGCCATGGATGACTACCAGTCCATGAATTTTGAGTTCCCAGATGAGAATATCATGCTGGTGACTGACTATGAAGAACCTGGACCAGATAAAGGACCTGAGGAGGGATCCCGATGGTCTATGTATTTCGATGGAGCCTCGAACGCACTGGGTAATGGCATTGGCGTTGTAATCATATCTCCCGAGGGCTGTCATACTCTGTTCACCGCCCGATTATGTTTCAATTGCACCAACAACATGGAGGAATATGAAGCATGTATCATGAGTCTTCGAGCTGCTATTGACCTGAGGATTAAGTTCTTAAGTGTATTAGGGGATTCTGCTCTGGTGATAAGTCAGATCAAAGGCGAGTGGGATACGAAGCACCCGAATCTCATTCCTTATAAAGAGTACGTACTGACATTGCTCCCACACTTTGAGGAGGTAACCTTCGAACATTTCCTACGAGAGGAGAACTAGTTAGCGGATGCGCTAGCCACCATGTCTTCTATGTTCAAGATTAGGTGGGACAATGAAGCTCCCTAGATTACCATTGAGAGGTTGGATGAACCAGCACACTGCTGTGAAATCGATATCGAAGAAGTGGCAGACAAACCCTGGTTTCACGAAGTCAAAAGGTATCTTGAGACTCAGGAGTATCCCGAAGGGACATCTGTCAATGATAAGAAGTTTCTGAGAAGGTTTGCTGCAAACTTCTTCCTCAGTAATGGAATCCTCTATAAACGCAACCATGACTTCACACTATTACGGTGTGTAGACAAGAGTGAAGCAAAGAGGATCATTATAGATCTACATGAAGGCACTTTTGGAACCCATTCTAGTGGATATACCATGGCTAAGAAGATCCTACGGGCAGGATATTACTGGTACACTGTGGAAGCCGATTGTTATCAGCACTCTCGAACCTGTCATAAGTGAAAAAGTGAAAAACACAAGAAGGGGGGTTGAATTGTAAAACTTGAAATCAAATGCAGACAACACGATGTTTTTATCCTGGTTCGTTTGATCTCAAACTACTCCAGTCCACCCGTCAAGGTGATTTCGCCTCTCTCCAACGAGGTCTTAATCCACTATATTCAACTGAATATTACAACTGCTTTAACAACTGCTAAAGCCTTCTTGAGTCAAAACCACAAACCGGTTTCTCAAGGAAATACTTTCTTACAGATAAATGAAATCTAAGTGTGTTGAATGTTTTCTACAAAACTGTTTATCACAACGGTGATACTACACAATTTAAGCTTATGAAAACTAGAGTGCTAAAACAATAGAGTAAGTAAATTGAGAACTTTAGAAAACTGGGAATGAGGATGAATAAGAATAGCTTTAGGCGTGTAGAGAGTTGTAGAGCATTAGCCAATTCGTTCTTCACTGACTTGTTTATATAGCATTGGAAATGATACGTTGGAGTCAGTTATTCCGTTTCAATTCCAATTACATTCTTTCCATATTGAGCAGATCTTTGTCTGGAATAATGTCGTTGATAATAAAGTATCTTGAATGCACAGTACCGTTGCCAATAAAGCGTGTTCTGGCTTTGGCTTATTCTGACGGTGCTAGATGCTGATGACTTATTGTTGTCTTGATCAGAGTTTAGATTGTTACGCGCAGATATGTTCATCAAGCTTGAGCGTAAGCACATGTTGATCTTCTGATTCTGGCATCTGATATAACATCCTCTGATGCTGATGTTGATTTTTAATATTCTGATGCTGATGATGATATTCTTATGCTGATACTCATCAGAGTTTCTGTAAAACAGAATATAATTTTTTAGGTAGCATATATGTCTTACATGAATCATACAATTTATATGTTCTTGCATTTTGTTATCATCAAAACTTTAACTTAGGGTAGTAGATTCAAACTTTGTTCTAACAATCTCCCCATTTTTGATGATGACAAAAACTAGATTTTTTCAATTGAAAATAAACGAGAAAAGTATCAGAGATAACCAATTAATAAATTGTATCAGAAATAAACAGGTAGGTATCAGAGATAAGGAGGAATAAAAGGTATCAGAGCTTAAGGGGATAAGAAAACAACTATCAGAGTTATGATCAGAAAGACTCCCCTGAGTTTATTACTTCCCTTTTTAATTCCTTGAATCCTTTAGCATCAGATCTTTCTTTTACTCTCTTTGAGCATCAGATCTTTCTTTTACTCGAGCAGAGCTTCAGTGTATCAGAGATAATTAACTTCTTGTACCTGTAAGCTTATGCAAAACAAGGAAACATCCAAGTATATCAGAGTGTTAGAATGTTTGAGACTTTTGTCTCAGTAATCCGTTATTGAAAAATATCATTCTTTTTCTCCCCCTTTTTGTCAGCAATCAAAAAGTGCAAGTAATTTAAGATAAAACAATCAGAGTAGAAAAACCATTGTATAGATGTCAAAGCTTAGAAGATAGTACAGAAAACATGGATAGAAAACAATGAAAACATCAAGAATGAAAATCTAAGGTTGGGGTGGAAAGCGTGTGAACAGAGCTTCTAGCATGTTCTTAATCTGATCAGCAGTTTCCTTCTGCTGATGCACCATGCTGACTACTATATCAATCTTGCCATCTTGCACATCCATCCTTTCTTTCATTTTTTGATCATTTTCATCCATTCTTTGCTGCAGACGAATATCATTCTGCTTCAGCTCTTCAAGAGTCTGCCTGTCCAAAGCAGCTTGAGAGACGTCAGAAACAGGATGCTTCTAAGAGCTTTCTGCAACATCTTCTTCTTGACTAACATCTTCAGCTTGAATTGTCTGATCTTCTGCTGGTTGAACTTTTGAAGATGGACGCTTTTCAGACCATGGCTCACTATCCAGAAAGAGCACTTCCTCCTTCAGCAGCTCACTCATGACTGGACCTTCAACTTCTTTCAGCAGTTTGCTGAAGTTCTGTTGAGCCTGTTCATAGTTTATGTCTTGCAGCTTGAAGGTTTCAGCGTGTACCTAACTTCTGAATCGTGTCCAGAGTTGGTCTGAAGCAGCAGGATCAATCATTCCAAGACACGCCTGTTTTAGAGAAGCAATCCAATTCTGCATGCCTGTTTCAAAATTCAAAATACCAGAACCAACATCTAGTTGTTTGGGTTTGGGAATGGCTATTTTGTTTTTAAGATCAGCAAGGCAGTCAAGGACTGTGAGGTCAATGAAGGTCTTGTTGTGGTCATCTGTATTTTGTTTGGGAGATGGAGTGGGAGAATCAGAAATGATTATTGGACTGTTTGGAGTATTTGGAGGGGTTGTTTCTGGTGAGGATGGCAGTTGGGGTATGTTTACAGCTGTACCACAAGGCAGTTGAATTGCCAAGGGTTGTGGTTCAGAGGATTGAGGAAAATGAGGTTCAGGGGTTTGAGGTGAATGAGGTTCAGGGGTTTGAGCCTCAGAGTGGTGAGACTCAGAGTGTTGAGACTCAGGTTATGGAGATGATGGTTGAGGTGAAGGTGGATTAAGTTCTGGTTATGGAGAGGGAGGTGGAGTTTCTGGTTGTGGAGAGGGAGGTTGTGGAATTTCTGGTATGGGTGAGAGTGTATGTTCTGGTTGAGGTGAGTGGGCATTTCTGGTTGAGTGTTTGGATTTTCTGAGAGGGGAGCGGAAGAACGTTGATCAATTTCAGAAAGAACTTTATCAAGTTCTGATTCTGTTGATGTTGTGGGTTTTGGATTTTTGGTGCGGGATCTCCTGAGAGTTAGTGACTCATAAGGGTCAAACTTCGGTTCGGTATCATCAATGGTTGGTATGGGAATTGGGAGTTCATATGAAGCTGGGGTTGGGATCAATGTTGGAACAACAGGTGAATTTAAAACATTAACAGCGGATGGATTACCTCTCTTTTTTGGTGTCTGCTGGGATGGTCCTTCTGAAGCAGCCTTTCTCTTCTTATTCTTCTTCAATGTAACCTCTGGAGTTTGCTGGTGCAGATCTTTGATGTTCAGATCAGGATCTGTGCCATCAGCTTTACATGCATCCAAGTATCTGAGAATGATGACTGGTTTAGAGTCAATCTCAGAGAATATGGGAAAGTCACTCAGAGGGACTCTTCTGCTGGTGATGTCAGCAAGAGAAGTGATGCTGGGCTCCTTTCTGATATTCTCTATCAGTTTCATCTTCTTCAGATTCTTGGCGTTCAGCAGCTTGCCAACAGCTGGTTCCAGAGAACTTATTTCCTGAGCTTCTGTAAGGTGTTCTATCAGCCTATTCTCAGTTAGAATATCTGATATTAATCTTCCGAAGGATATCCAATCCCTTTTAGTCTTCTCTTCTTCTCTCGTCTCCTTTACGCTGGTCTTCAGATGATTGAACAGAAGATGAGCAAGGTTGATCTTGGTCTTCTTAGCAATAAAATAGAGCAGATATTGCTGATCTATGTTGATGTAGTCAAGAGAGCTTATGGGCTTCCTGTGGTTGAAGCAGCCCAAGATGATCTTTGCCCAGATTCTGTGCTGATCCTTCAAATCTCTGATCTTGCTGCTGGGAACCCCATGAGTGAAAATCTGTCTAGCCACTAAGCCAGTGTTTCCAGATCTTTCTGCCATGTCAATACAGCGGATGCCACCACCGTTGTATCCAATCAGTCTAGTAATGTGATCCTCAGTGATCACTATCTTCTTCCCCATGATATATGATGCGACCTGATGAGTTGAGGCAGAAGCATGAATCCAGAACTCTTTAACCAGAATGGGGAATGTTGGCCCCACCAAAGTATCAAAATACTTCTCCCATCCTTGTGCCCTAATTTCTTCAGTCAAATCGAAGCCATTATCTTTCAAACTGGTGAAATCAACGATCAGTTCAGACAGAACTTCCAAGTTCTTCACCGGAGTAAGTAGAGTTCTGAAGGGAATCTGGTATTGTTCAGATGAAAGCCTCTTGCTTGGAACCTGCAGAAACATTGCTAGAAATTTCCATGTTCACACTTAGGGTTTCTTTGAGAAAAGATTGAAAAAGGGTTTTCTTTTGAAAAAGATGAACACACAAGTAAGAATACAGAAAATATTTGGATGATTGTAAGAAACGGTAAAAATTTAATGAATGATGTTAGGGCGTTTAAATAGATTTCAAAAGATGTTTTGAAAATGTAAACGATTTTAAGAGAGAGAATTAATTCATGATTACAATTTAACTCATGATTACACGCATTTAATGCTTGCTGATTTTGGGGGATTTGAGAAGGATATTTGGAACGATTACCAGACATGTGTCTCAATGCATCTAATCAGCGTTTTGCCTTCTCAGAAGCGTGCACGCGTGTTCTGCTTCAGAGATTAGCTGATGACTGGATGACACTTGTTTGATTTGGTGAACAGCACATCTATCCTTGAAATGAGACGCTCAGATCTTTATGGATAGACTCTGATACAATCTGCATGTCTAACTTTCTGAAAGAAGATTGATCAGAAGTTCATAGTAAAAAGAAAACACATTCTGAAGGTTAATATATAAAATTAAAACATCTTCACTCTGGGTAGAGCTTCATGCTGAGATGTTTCAGAATGAAGTTGAACCTATCTTCAGAAAGTGGTTTAGTGAAGATATCAGCCCATTGATGGTCTGTATCAATAAATTTTAAGTTCAAAATTCCTTTCTGAATGTAGTCCCTAATGAAATGGTGTTTTATTTCTATATGCTTAGCCCTAGAATGCAAAATTGGATTTTTACTTAAGCAAATGGCAGAAGTATTGTCACAGAGTATATGGATGTTACTCTCAAAAATCTGGAAGTCTTCAAGCTGACTTTTCATCCAGAGCATTTGTGTGCTGCATCCAGCTGCTGCTATGTACTCAGCTTCTGTTGTTGATAGCGCAATTGTGGATTGCCTTTTGCTGGACCAAGAGATCAGATTTTCTCCCAGAAACTGGAAGCTTCCAGAAGTACTCTTACGCTCTACTCTGTCTCCAGCAAAGTAAGCATCACAGTAACCTACTAAGCTGTAATCACTAGATTTTCTATAAAACAGACCCAGATTAGTAGTACCTTTCAGATACTTGAAAATTCGCTTAACAGCTGTTAAGTGAGATTCTCTAGGATCTGATTGGAATCTTGCACAAATACATACGCTGAATAAAATATCAGGCCTTGAAGCCGTCAGATAGAGAAGAGAACCAATCATACCTCTGTAGACCTTCTGTTCTACCTTTTTGCTTACCTCTTCTCTTTCCAGAATGCACGTGGGATGCATTGGAATCTTTGATGACTTACATTCTGAGAGATCAAATTTCTTCAGAAGTTCTCTGACATATTTGCTCTGATAAATGTAAGTTCCCTCTGGATTTTGATTGATCTGAATTCCCAGAAAGAATTTCAGTTCTCCCATGAGGCTCATCTCAAATTCTGCCTGCATACACTTAGCAAATTTTCTTCCAAGAGAAGGATTAGTAGATCCAAAAATAATATCGTCAACATAAATTTGATAGACTAAGATGTCATTCTTAACTGACTTACAGAATAAGGTAGTGTTCACCTTCCCTCTGGTGAATTCTTTTTCTAACAGAAAGTTACTTAGTCTTTCATACCAAGCTCTGGGAGCTTGTTTCAGACCATATAGTGACTTCTTTAGTTTGAAAACATATTCTGGATTTTTTGTACTTTCAAAACCAGGGGGTTGGTGCACATAAACCTCTTCTTCTATATATCCATTTAAGAATGCACTCTTGACATCCATCTGATACAGAGTGATGCCTTTATTAACAGCAAACGAAATTAAAAGTCTGATAGATTCTAACCTGGAGACTGGGGCAAAGGTTTCTGTATAGTCTATCCCCTCTTGCTGACTATAACCTTGTGCTACCAGTCGTGCTTTGTTTCTGATAACTTCACCTTGTTCGTTCAGCTTGTTTCTGAACACCCATTTTGTTCCAATGACGTTGAATCCTTTTGGTCTGGGAACAAGATCCCATACGTCATTTCTGGTAAATTGATTCAGCTCTTCTTGCATTGCTAGAATCCAGTCGTTGTCCAGAAGTGCTTCATCGATTGAAGAAGGTTCAATCAGAGACACAAGTCCCATGAGGGATTCTTCAGAGTTTCTGAAGCTGGCTCTTGTTCTGATTGGATCTTCCTTTCTTCCTAAGATAGTTTCTTCTGGGTGATCCAAGCTGCTTCTGGGTGATCTTTTCTGAGGCTGATCAGCAGCTGTTGCTAGATTGCTTGCAGTGCCTCTTTCTGATGTTGAAGGAGTGTCTTTATTTAGAGCTTCTGATGACTTGTCTTCAGAACCTGTAAATTCAACTTCCATACCTGCAAAAACTTCATTCTGCTTTGACTTTTCAGAGTCAAGCTTATCATCAAAACGAACACTGATTGATTCTTCCACAATCTGTGTTTCTGTATTGTATACTCTGTACCCTCTTGAGCGTTCAGAGTATCCTAACATAATACACTTCTGTGCTTTAGAGTCAAACTTGTTCAAATAATTTTTTGTATTTAATATAAAACAAGTACATCCAAATGGATGAAAATATGAAATGTTGGGCTTTCTGTTCTTCCACAATTCATATGGAGTCTTTTCCAGAATAGGTCTTATGGAGATTCTATTATGAATGTAGCACGCTGTGTTTATTGCCTCTGCCCAGAAGATCTTAGCAACGTTTGTCTCATTGATCATGGTTCTGGCCATTTCTTGCAATGTTCTGTTCTTTCGTTCTACAACTCCATTTTGCTGGGGAGTTCTAGGACAAGAGAAATCATGCAGAATGCCTTTGTCATTAAAGAATGACTCAAAATCTTTGTTTTCAAACTCTCCACCATGATCACTTCTGACTTTAACGATTCTAAGATCCTTTTCATTGTGAACTTGGTTATAGAAGGTGACAAACACAGAGTGTGACTCGTCCTTGTGTCTTAAGAACTTTACCCATGTCCATCTGCTATAGTCATCTACGATTACTAACCCATACTTCTTGCCACTGACTGAAGCAGTTTTAACTAGTCCAAATAAGTCAATGTGCAGAAGTTCTAATGGATTAGAGGTAGAAACAACATTTTTAGATTTGAAAGAGGGTTTTGCAAACTTGCCTTTCTGACATGCTTCACACAGAGCATCTGAATTGAACTTCAGATTAGGAAGTCCTCTGACCAGATTGAGTTTGTTAATCTGAGATATTCTTCTCATACTAACATGCCCCAATCTTCTGTGCCAGATCCATTGCTCGTTGTTAACAGACAGAAGACACTTTACATTCTGACTTTTCAGTTCAGAAAGTTTGATTTTATAAATGTTGTTTTTCCTCTTTCCATTAAATAGGATAGTCCCATCTTTCTACCTAACAGCTTTACATGATTTTTGATTATAGATTATATCATAACCGTTATCACTTAATTGAATTATGGATAACAGATTATGCATTAATTCATCTACTAACAGAACATTGTTTATAGAGGGAAGATTTCCATTACCTACAGTTCCAGAGCCAATGATCTTTCCCCTCTGATTGCCTCCAAAGCCTACGTGGCCTCCAGGCTTAAGTTCCAGGCTTTGGAACATATGCCTTCTTCCCGTCATGTGTCGTGAGCAGCCAGAGTCCAGGTACCATGACTGGTGTTTCTGATTTGCTGCTAAAGATATTTGCAACATGTATTATTTTATCCTTAGGTACCCATATTTTCTTGGGTCCTGATTTGTTAGCTTTACCAAAACTCTGGTTGAATTTTGGTTTCACAGAATAAGTACTACTAGTATATTTAATGTCATGTGTATGACCATACACAAAGTGTGAATTCAGAGGAGTGTGTTTAATAGTTAAATCCATGGCATTCTTTGGTGTAGGAACCTTACCTTGGTATCCTATTCCCTTTCTGCCGTTTCTGCTAACTCCATAGATCATTGAAGCCATTTTGCTTCTATATATGCTTTTAGCAAGGAACTTCTGAAAACTATGATCATACTCCTTGATGATCTCATCAGCGCTGCTGGGAGT
Source organism: Vicia faba (assembly GCA_948472305.1). NCBI lineage: Eukaryota > Viridiplantae > Streptophyta > Magnoliopsida > Fabales > Fabaceae > Vicia > Vicia faba. The sequence continues at coordinate 1,142,223,743 of OX451736.1, forward strand.
TTCAGAAATTGTTTCCTTCTGAGAGTTTTGTAAAACATTTTCTAACTTTGAAATTTTATTTTTCAGCTCAGAATTTTCCAATTTAAGACTCTCAGTTTTATCAGAGTCAAATTCAAGATTCCTTTTCAGGTTTCTGAATTTAACTCTGATCTGCTGGTACCTTTCCAGAATTTCGTTAAGGCTTTCAGCAAGTTCAGCCTTAGTAAAATTAATTGCAAAATCAGGAAATACCTCTTCGGTGTCTGATTCAGAAGCTTCACTGTCTTCTGATATGTTGGCCATGAGAGCTATGTTTGCTCTCTCATCATATGATTCTGAGTCAGCTTCAGACGAGTCAGAGTCATCCCATGTAGCCATGAGACTTTTCTTCTTTTCTCTTCCAAACTTCTTTTTGGGCTTTTCCCTCTAAAGCTTTGGACAGTCACTCTTATAGTGTCCTTGCTCGTTGCATTCATAGCAAGTGATGTCCTTGGTGTTTGGCTTTCTGCTTCCTGAAGAACCTTCAGATCTTCTGTATCCAGAAGAAGAGTCTGACCTTCTGTATCTGGAAGAGGACTCATTCTGATCAGATCTTCTGGGATTCCTGAACTTCCTTTGCCTCTGCTTCTATAGTTGGTTCACTCTTCTGGAGAGGAGGGAAAGTTCATCTTCTTCTGATGAGGACCCATCAGATGTTTCTTCAACTGCCTGCAAAACTTTAGAGTCAGATTTTCTGTTAGATTTTAATGCTAAAGGCTTACCTTGCTTCTGGGGTTCATCAGCTTCTAGCTCAATCTCATGACTTCTGAGGGAGCTGATAAGTTCCTCCAGAGAGATTTTGTTGAGATCTTTAGCTAGCTTCAGCGCTGTAATCGTTGGCCTCCACTGTTTTGGCGAGCTTCTGATGATCTTCTTGACATGATCAACAGTAGAGTATCCCTTGTCCAAAACCTTGAGACCAGCCACCAGAATTTGGAATCTTGAGAACATTGTTTCAATGGATTCACTTTCTTCCATTTTGAATGCCTCATACTTCTGAATGAGCGCAAGAGCTTTAGTTTCTTTGACCTGAATGTTGCCTTCATGCGTCATTCTGAGTGAGTAAAACATGTTCTTTGATGTGTCTCTGTTAGAGATATTTTCATATCCAGCGTAAGAGATGCGCTGAGAAGAATGGTTCTAGCCTTGTGGTGATTTTTGAAGTCACGCTTTTGTTGATCAGACATTACTTTCCTGTCAATCTTCTGACCACTTGCATTCACTGGGTGCGTGTATCCATCTGTCACCATGTCCCACAGATCAGCATCATGTGCCAGAAAGAAGCTTTCGATTCTGTCTTTCCAGTAATCAAAATTATCTCCATCAAAGACTGGAGGTTTGCCGCTGAATTTGTCTCTATCTTCATTGTTGTCATTGCTGCTGTGTTGATATGTTCCTGCCATAGTGTTTTTCTGACGCTGGATCTTGTACTGACACGGTTAAGTGTTTTAGCTCAGAACCAGGCGCTCTGATACCAATTAAAGAAGTGAAAAACACAAGAAGGGGGGTTGAATTGTAAAACTTGAAATCAAATGTAGACAACACGATGTTTTTATCCTGGTTCGTTTGATCTCAAACTACTCTAGTCCACCCGTCAAGGTAATTTCGCCTCTCTCCAACGAGGTCTTAATCCACTATATTCAACTGAATATTACAACTGCTTTAACAACTGCTAAAGCCTTCTTGAGTCAAAACCACAAACCGGTTTCTCAAGGAAATACTTTCTTACAGATAAATGAAATCTAAGTGTGTTGAATGTTTTCTACAAAACTGTTTATCACAACTGTGATACTACACAATTTAAGCTTATGAAAACTAGAGTGCTAAAACAATAGAGTAAGTAAATTGAGAACTTTAGCAAACTGGGAATGAGGATGAATAAGAATAGCTTTAGGCGTGTAGAGAGTTGTAGAGCATTAGCCAATTTGTTCTTCACTGACTTGTTTATATAGCATTGGAAATGATACGTTGGAGTCAGTTATTCTGTTTCAATGCCAATTACATTCTTTCCATATTGAGAAGATCTTTGTCTGGAATAATGCCATTGATAATAAAGTATCTTGAATGCACAGTACCGTTGCCAATAAAGCGTGTTCTGGCTTTGGCTTATTCTGACGCTGCTAGATGTTGATGACTTGTTGTTGTCTTGATCAGAGTTTAGATTGTTACGCGCAGATCTGTTCATCAAGCTTCAGCGTAAGCACATGTTGATCTTCTGATTCTGGCATCTGATATAACATCCTCTGATGCTGATGTTGATTTTTAATCTTCTGATGCTGATGATGATATTCTTATGCTGATACTCATCAGAGTTTCTGTAAAACAGAATATAATTTTTTAGGTAGCATATATGTCTTACATGAATCATACAATTTATATGTTCTTGCATTTTGTTATCATCAAAACTTTAACTTAGGGTAGTAGATTCAAACTTTGTTCTAACAATAAGTGCCAAATCTACGCCGATAAAGTGCATGTGCCTCCGGTCCCCTTGAACGTCTTAACAGCTTCGTGGCCCTTTGCAATATAGCACATCGACATGACCGACGAGATCAGACCTACTGCGTCTAACGGGCATTGATTCATTCTGATGGCTATTGATTACTTCACAAAGTGGGTTGAGGCAGCCTCTTTTGCTATAGTAACCAAGAACATCATGGCGCGGTTTATCTGACACAATCTGATATGTCGATATGGTGTACCAGAGAGAATTATTACTAACAAAGGTACGAATCTCAACAACACAATGATCACTGAGCTCTATAAACAGCTCAAGATACAGCATCATAATTCTTCTCCCTACCGGCCGAAGATGAATGGCGCTATTGAAGCAGCTAAGAAGAACATCAAAAAGATTGTACAGAAGATGACGGTGACATATAAAGATTGGCACAAGATGTTACCATTCACTCTTCATGGGTACCGTACCTCAGCATGGACATCGACAGGGGCAACACCCTACTCTCTGGTATATGGCATGGAGGTAGTCCTACCCATCGAAGTCCAGATACCTTCTCTCAAGATTATGAAGGATGCGGGCTTGAACAAAGACGACTGGATCCAAACCCGACTTGATCAGCTAAATCTAATCGATGAAAAGAGACTTACTACTATCTGCCACGGTCAGACGTATCAAAAGCGAATGATCAAGGCTTTTAATAAGAAAGTAAGACGCAAAGAATATCAAGTCGGGGATCTAGTAATCAAGCGCATCATACTGCCGCAAGGTGATCCCATGGGAAAATGGACCCCCACGTACGAAGGGCCATTTATGGTTAAGAATATTTTCTCAGGAGGAGCTATGATTTTAACCACCATGGATGGTGACGACCTTCCTCACCCTGTCAATGTAGACATAGTGAAAAGATACTACGCATAATCAAAGACCCGCTAGGTCGACTGGCCTAGGCAAAAATAAGGGCTTCCCGGTGAACCAAAAGGGTTCGGGCAAAAGTAAGGGATGAAAATGAAAAAATCTGTACACCCGGCAAGTCGAAAACCTAAAAGGGCAGCTTGGGCAAAAAAGGGTATCCCGGTGGACTGAAAACCCGAAAGGGAAATCCAGGAAAAAGTTAGGGATTGAAGCGTATCACTATGTCTCATTGGATCATCTTGCGACAAGACTTCGGTATCGACTATCAAGCTCGGACGGCGCCAATCAATCTGATCAACCTTTGGCCAAGTAGCAAAGTGATGAGACGCTTGAAGATATAAAGGCAATAGCAGAGTTGGAACCCAATGGGGTCGTTTCACATAGCTATTTTTCTTTCTTTTACACAAATTGTATAATTTCTGTCTTTCGGCGGCGTTCTCTTACTAGAGCGTCAACCTCTTTGCACAAAATGCCTATTACAGGCCAACTCCAAAATCAATACAAGGCATTTTTACAAGAAACTTCAATTTGTTTTTTCTTTTTCTGTTTTGTTTTGAAAGAACATCCAATAATTTATTTTTATATATGCATCTGAAAATGATTGCTGCTCATAAATATTTACATAAGAAACAAAAGACAATTACTCGTAATTCCATAAACAGGGAAAAATAAGAAGTGCCAAACCCGACGGTTACTCTGCCCATCAGGTATCGGGATAGAATCAGCTTTAGAACATAATCACGGGTACATACACTCTCCACAGAGTAAAAGTATCCAAAGGCATTGACGTCAGCTTTCCCGAAACAAGACAATACTCTCCCCAGCCAAGATTCATAATCACGGGCAAGTCAGTAAATTTCATCCCCCGAGCGGAGTTTATTTCTCTGACAGAGCTCGTCATCTCCCGCAAAGGAATTTCATCCCCAGCTAAGTTTATTCCTCCAAAAGTTTTGTCCCCGCAGAGTTATTCTCCAGCATCTCTTCCCGACAGAATATTTACGAATCTCCAGCGATCGTCAGGGATTTATTTTCCCAGACGCGAGCATACCCCATTAGCATTTCATGAACATACATCATGACATACGCATACATATCATATACATCATAATCTCATTCATTTTGAGAACATCATCGCACCCTACATTTCATGCATCGCATATAACTAACCCTGATATCTTTTCAGGAAAAGAGGACTAGCTTCAACAAAGTCAACAGTCATACAGATCACATCTACAGACGACTAATAGAGACTCAGTTTCAAAATCAAGCAGGTCAACTAATCTACGTTATCTCTTCGAAGTAACCTTGCGACCAGGTTCCTTCTCACAGTCCTACTACCCAGGCTTTCATATCGAAGTATCCCTACTATCCAGGTTCCTTCTCACAACCCTACTATCCAGGCTTTCATATCGAAGTAACCCTACTATCCAGGTTCCTTCTCACAGCCATACTATCCAGGCTTTCATATCGAAGTAACCCTACTATCCAGGTTCCTTTTCACAGCCCTACTATCCAGGATTTCATTTCGGAGTAACCCTACTATCCAGGTTCCTTCTCACAGCCCTACTATCCAGACTTTCATATCGGAGTAACCCTACTATCCAGGTTCCTTCTCACAACCCTACTATCCAGGCTTTCATATCGAAGTAACCCTACTATCCAGGTTCCTTCTCACAACCCTACTATCCAGGCTTTCATATTGAAGTAACCCTACTATCCAGGTTCCTTCTCACAGCCCTACTATCCAGGCTTTCATATCGAAGTAACCCTACTATCCAAGTTCCTTCTCGCAGCCCTACTATCCAGGCTTTCATATCGAAGTAACCCTACTATCCAGGTTCCTTCTTACAGCCCAACTATCCAGGCTTTCATATCGAAGTAACCCTGCTATCCAGGTTCCTTCTCACAGCCCTACTATTCAGGCTTTCATATCGAAGTAACCATACCATCCGGGTTCCTTCTCACAGCCTTACCATCCAGGCTTTCATTTCGAAGAAACCCTACTATCGAGGTTCCTTCTCACAGCCCTACTATCCAGGCTTTCATATCAAAGTAACCCTACTATCCAGGTTCCTTCTCACAACCCTACTATCTAGGCTTTCATATCTGAGTAACCCTACTATCCAGGTTCCTTCTCACAACCCTATTATCCAGGCTTTAATATCAAAGTAACCCTACTATCCAGGTTCCTTCTCACAGCCCTACTATCCAGGCTTTCGTATCGAAGTAATCCTACCATCCAGGTTCCTTTTTGCATCCCTACTATCAAGACTTTTATATCGAAGTAACCTTATTATCCAGGTTCCTTCTCACAGCCCTGCTATCCAGGCTTTCATATCGAAGTAACCCTACCATCCGGGTTCCTTCTCAAAGCCTTACCATTCAGGCTTTCATTTCGAAGCAACCCTACTATCTAGGTTCCTTCTCATAACCTTACTTTTCGGGTTATCTCCAGACAGCAGTCCACAACACTGTAAGACCAGGACCCGATCAAACACGAACGATTTTGCATTTCCCCAGTAGAATAGCGAACAACTGAAGCTCCTAAAATTCTATTTCTCCCAAGACAGATACCAATGTTCCTCAGCAGATTCCTCATCAACAACAGTAACAAGAACTCTCATTGAAGGAATGTCTCAGAAAATCAACATCTTTAATCCCATCTCCGACAATTTTCTATCATAAACCTCCAAATGGCATACATAATCCCATTCCCGATATCACCAAATCAAGTGCCACTTCATGCGAGTGCAAATTTCTGGGCACTCTAGTGTTCAATCATCTTCCACCTTCAGATCACGAAAGACGGACGAGCCAATCTACATCCTCAAGTTTAAGAAGATTGAACAGGGGAAGCTGTTGTACCCCAAAATTTTCCCTCTCATTTTACTCAGTACATGCTCCTAATGATCCTCAATTAACTCAAGGTTGCCCAAAGGTGGACCAGACAAACTCTCTCCTAAGGCAGTGTACCTCAAATTAGGGTTTCCATTTTCATCAAGATGGGTGAACCACAAAGGCCTCATATTCTCTCCATGGTATTAATATGTTCTCAAGACCCAACATGTCAAGTTTCATTCCTTGCACAAGAAGTTTGCTCAGTCAACTGCTCAAATGCTTGAGAATCGACTATATTATGTCAAAAGTCAAATGTGACCCACATACAGTCAAACTTCAATATTTTTGGTCAACACTAACATTTTGAAGTTACATTCATCATTTTATCAAGGGTTGATCATGATTCCTCAAGGAATGCTCAAAATTCATCAAAACCCAAAAGCTGATAAATTAGGGTTTCTTAGTAAAAGTCAACCCAACTTTGACCAAACATAACTTCCACATGCTTTATCAGAAATTTTCCATCCAAAGCTCATTTTGAAGAGGATACAATTCCCTACAATTCATCTTCAGCTCACAAGTTTAAAATATGCACCCACAAAAAGATATGAATTTCTACATTATGGGTCCTTTTGAAAAGTCAACAAAAATACCTTTTGGTTCAAAGCTTCTTACATGAACATGGAAGACTCAATGGAGATGAGACTAAAAGGGTTGCTTAGGGGACATCCTAATCTTTCTAAAAATTCCAAGAACACCTCTCTAGGGTTAAAATTGGAAGAGATATGCCTTGTCAAAGTTCACCTTTTTTGCAAAATTGCCAAAAGTCAAATGTGCTCAAAAATGCATTTTTTGCTAAATGGGCCTAACTTTTTATGCTTGCACCTCACTTATAATGTGGTCCACGACTCAAATACTCACCCACACATTATTTGCTTCATTTTGCAATTTATTTTGATTTTTTATTAATTAAAAATTGAATTAAATCAAATAAGTGATGAATAATATCAAAGATATGATTTGATTTGATTTTTGGACAGGTTGGAAATCAAAATATGTTGAATTATCAAGGCCAAAACGAATCAAGCATAATTGGTACAAGAAAGGTAAGATTTGGCTCAAAATAGCAAGTTTACATTTGGCTAAAGAATCAAATCAAATCTCATAAATTACAAGATTCAATCCAAGTTTGTAACCCTAATTCATCCCTAGGTATATATTGGACAAGAACAAAGCAAAAAAGAGGGTTCAATAGTCGTGAGAGGCACAGAACAAACTCAAAAAAGTTGGCAAAAAGTGTGATTCGGTTTTCAGGTTAGGGGACGATTCAAAGCAATTTAAGGCCAGCAATCTCTTCCTGAGCATGCACTGAAGCTACTTCAATCACTCCCAAGTCATCAAACCATCAGAAATGCAATTTACACATCATGGTTTGCATCCTCTGAACTCAAACTTGTTCTTATAGTTTTATGCGTTTTCAGTCCAATTTGTTTGCATATACATGTTTATGATCATGCTAGGAAACTTTTTGATAGCTTGGATCTAAGCTTTGATGCAAGAATAGCTATTTGCCATAGTTAGGGTTCGCGAGCTCAAAATTGGAGAACCCTAGCTAGAAGCAAAATTGGGCCAAATTAAGAGCCTCCTCATGTTCAGGGGATGAAGTAGGCTCGATTCATGCCTTTGAATGGAATTCATGTTGCTTGTATGTCGTTTTGATATTTTTTCAGGTTTTAGCTACGCGTAAAAACCGTCACTATAGCCTATAGTGACGAGTTTGTCCGTAGGTAAAGGGCCAATGCCAAAAGCGATGGTTCCCTAGAGAAGATGATGGCGTGTTCAATCATCATTGGACCATTTAAAAATCCGCGCGCGTGGGAATCCGGGACTTGATTTCTTTATATTATATTTGGTTTTCATTATACTAATAGTTCAAACGCACAGCACAGTTGGAAAAAGGGAGAACCTATAAGGTACACGTCCTGGGTTCGATCCCAGGCGTGTTACTTTTGCATTTTCCTAATGTTTTCTATTGGTTCCAATGCATCATGTCCCATGAAGTTCATCGTGAGACCTCAGATCTAACCCTCAAAGACCTCATCACATCCAATCCAACGTTCCAGCAATGAGGGACTATGGTATGCCCTCAAGTCAATGATACAAGGCACCAAAGGTTGATTGGGCTTGTAGTGTTTTTGGGCTTGGAAATTCAGATTGGCACCCCTCAGAATTGCTATTCAACACAGGCCCATATTCTTTTTCTTTATTTATTTCTTTTATTTTAATTATTTTGTTTAATTATTTTCTACCAAATTAATTACCTTTTTTTTATTAATCATAAAATCAACAAATCATAAAATACCAAAAAAAGAATTTCTTTAATAAAATATTTATTTTAATTTAATTAGAAATATAGGTTAAGTTAATTTCTTTATTATAATTAAAAGTAATTAGAAATTAGGGTTTTTAGTCGTACATAACTCAAATTATATTTTTTTCAAAAATAACTTAATTATTTTTCAAATAGATTTTAGGGTTTTCAATTTCCCCTCGTATTTAATTCGCCGCGTATTTAATTATTTCTTTTCCATTATTTTTGTAACTGTCGATGGTTTGTAATAGTTAAATTAGGGTTTTATTTCTTGCTTTAATCCCCGATTCTTTGGTTATGTAATTAATCCCCATCCCCGAAGCCTTGTAATAGCTAGGTTTATTTTTTCGAATTTTTAATTCCTACAAATATTTAACTGTCTAGATGTATGTTAATAGGATTGTATGGCAAGAATATCTGGAAAATTAAAACGGTAGATCACCTAATGTGCAAAGATTAAATAACTGAAATAAATCATATGCACATATTCATTCCTAGGGTTTACCTCACTTCGGTTGCCTTCGGTAAACAGTCCTTAAGCATAGGAGATTTTAGCGGTTGCCCTCCTGTCTAAAAGATCAAATGTCCCATTCGAATGTTGCCTCGAAAATGTTTCCTCGGAAAGATCTTAAGACTCTAGGGTTACTACTAAAGTTTTCTAACTATTTCTTTAGTGATTGTACTTGTCCCTTTCGAATGTCCCTTACAACTCCAACAACGGTGTTACCTACTCATTAATAGTAGGATAACACTGTCTAAAGGAAACGAGAAAAAATAATCTTTTTTCGAGTAGGTAGAATCTTAAGTATTTGCTCAATAAAAACATTTCACACAAACACCTTTCAAAACAAATTTTCAAAACAAACTTCGTTACATCCTTGAGGACTGATACAAGGGTTATCACGAAGTAAAAACTTTTTCAAGACAAACACACACAAGCAATTTGAAAATGAGAAAATACCTAAGAGCCCATGGAAAACCATGGATAGAAAGGGTTCTAACACCTTCCCTTTCTATAATCTACCCCCCGTACTCAAAATATCTCGAAAAATAGTTTTTTCTGTTCTTTTTCCTTTTCTATGATTGGATGAAATAAAAGTTGGTGGCGACTCAAGCTTACCGCGACATTTTGTGAACAAAACGCAAAACACAAACCAGTATTAACAGTCGGTTCTGCCACCGTATCACAACTTCAAATCCATAACTTTTGCCTGGACCACCCTTTCGGGTTTTCAGTCCATCGGGATACCCTTTTTTGCCCAAGCTGTCTTTGTAGGTTTTCGACTTGCCGGGTGTATAGATTTTTTTGTATTTTTATCCCTAATTTTTGCTCGAACCCTTTTGGTTCGTTGGGATGCCCTTATTTTTACCTAGGCTAGTCAACCTAGCAGGTCTTTATTTAGGCGTAGTATCTTTTCACTATGTTTGCATCAACAGGGTGAGGAAGGTCGTCACCACCCATGGTGGTCAGAATCATGGCTCCACCGGAAAATATGCTTTTGATTACAAATGGCCCTTCGTACGTGGGAGTCCATTTTCCCCTGGGATCACCTTGTGGCAGTTTGATGTGCTTGACTACTAGATCACCCACTTGATACACTTGACATCTGACCTTTTTGTTGAAAGCCTTGACCATCAGTTTTTGATACATTTGACCATGACAGACAACCGTAAGCCTTTTCTCATCAATCAGATTTAGTTGATCAAGTCGAGTCTGGATCCAATCATCTTCATTCATGCCTGCATCCTTCATGATCCTCAAAGAAGGGATCTGGACCTCAATAGGTAGAACAACCTCCATACCATATACCAGAGAATAAGGTGTTGCCCCTATTGACATGCGCGCTGAGGTGTGGTAACTGTGAAGAGCGAATGGTAACATCTCATGGCAGTCTTTGTTTGTCACTGTTATCTTCTATATAATTTTCTTGATATTCTTGTTAGCATCCTCCACAATGCCATTCATCTTCGGTAGGTAAGGGGAGGAATTATGATGTTGGATCTTTAATTGTTTACAGAGTTCGGTGATCATTGTATTATTGAGATTTGTACCATTATCAGTAATGATTCTCTCTGGCATACCATACCGACAAATCAGGTTATGCTTGATAAACTGCGCCACAACATTCTTGGCAACAGTAGCAAATGAGGCAACCTCAACCAACTTCGTGAAGTAATCAATGGCCACTAAGATGAAGTGATGCCCATTGGAAGAGGTAGGTCTAATCTCTCTGATCATGTCAATGCCCCACATTGCAAAGGGCCAGGGAGCCGTCAAGACGTTCAAGGGAACCGGAGGTACATGTACTTTATCAGCATAGATCTGGCATTTCTGATAAGTTCTGGAATGCTGATAACAGTCTGCTTCTGTAGTGGACAATTAGTATCATGCCCGTAGGATCTTTTTAGCCATGGTGTTTCCACTAGAATGGGTGCCAAAGATACCTTCGTGTAAATCGGCCATAATCCTTTCTGCTTCATTTTTATCTATGCATCGAGTAAAGTGGAGTCATGGTTGTGCTTGTAGATGATTCCATTACTGAGGAATAACTTTGCTGAGAACCTTCTCGGAAACTTCTTATCATTGACAGACGTCCCCTCAGGATACTCTTGAGCCTCAAGATACCTTTTCACTTCGTGGAACCAAGGTTTGTCTACTACCTCTTCAGTGTCAATCTCATAGCAGTATGCTGGTTCATCCAATCTCTCAATAGTAATCTGAGGAGCTTCGTTGTCCAATCTGACCTTGAACATAGATGACATAGTAGCTAGCGCGTTCACTAACTAATTCTATTCTCGTGGAAAACGTTCAAAGGTGACTTCCTCAAAGTGGGGGAGCAATGTAAGCACATGTTCTTTGTAAGGGATGAGATTCGGGTGCTTCATATCCCACTCTCCTTTGATTTGACTTATAACCATGGCTAAATCCCCGAAAATGCTCAAGAACTTCATCCTCGGGTTAATAGCAGCTTTGAGACCCATGATGCATGCTTCATATTCCGCCATATTGTTGGTGAAATTGAAACATAATCTGGATGTGAAAGGAGTATGACACCCCTTAGGAGATATGATTACATCACCGATGCCATTGCCGAGTGCATTGGAGGCTCCATCAAAAACCATGGTCCATCTGGATCCTTCCTCAGGTCCTTCATCTGGTCCAGGTTTTTCACAGCCCGTCACTAGCATAATGTTCTCATATGGGAACTCAAAATTCATGGTCTGGTAGTCATCCACAACCTGATGAGCAAAATGATCAGCTAGTACACTTCCCATGATTTCTTTCTGGGTCGTGTATTGGATGTCGTATTTGGTCAAGATCATTTTCCATCTTGATATTCTTTCAGAGAGAGCGGGCTTCTCGAAGATGTACTTGATCGGATCCATCTTAGATATCAACAAAGTAGTTTGGGTCAACATATACTGTCTCAGTCGGCGAGCAGCCCATGCCAAAGCGCAACAAGTTTTCTCGAGCAGTGAGTATCTTGTTTCAAAGTCGGTAAACTTTTTGCTAAGGTAGTATATTGCATGCTCTTTTCGACTAGACTCGTCATGCTGCCCCATCACACACCCCATTGAATTATCTAATATTGTTAAGTACATTATCAAAGGTCTTCCTTCAATCGGGGGCATCAGAATTGGAGGCTCTTGAAGGTATTCCTTGATTCTCTCGAAGGCAGTCTGGCATTCATCATTCCACTTTACCACTTGATCTTTCTTAAAGAGTTTGAAAATTGGTTCACAAGTAGCATTTAGATGGGAAATGAACTTGGCAATGTAATTCAGGCGTCCCAAGAAACCTCTAACTTCCTTCTCAGTGCGAGGAGCCGAAATCTCTTGTATAGCCTTCACTTTTGAAGTGTCTACTTGAATACCCTTGTCACTGACAATGAATCCTAGGAGTTTACCGGACCTTACCCCGAAGGTGCACTTGTTCGGATTTAACCTCAGCTTGTACATCTTCAACCTATCAAACAACTTTTGTAGATGATCAAGGTGTTCTTCCTCAGTTTGAGACCTGGCTATCATGTCATCAACATAGACCTCTATCTCATGGTGAATCATTTCATGAAACAAAGCTACCATGGCTCGCTGATAGGTTGCCCCGGTGTTCTTCAACCCAAAGGGCGTCACTTTGTAGCAGAAAGTGCCCCACTGTGTGACGAAGGTTATCTTCTCCATGTCTTTGGGTGCCATCTTGATCTGATTGTAGCCAGAGAAACTGTCCATGAAGGAATAGATCTTATGATGCACGGTGTTGTCAACCAGAACGTCAATATGGGGAAGCGGGAAGTCATCCTTGGGACTTGCCCTGTGCAAATCTCTGTAGTCCACACACATTTGTACCTTGTCGTCCTTTTTAGGAACCGAGACTATGTTAGCAACCCATGGGGATAAGAAGTGACATCTAGGGACCCAACGTCGAACTGTTTCATAACTTCTGCTTTAATTTTCTCTGACATTTCGGGGCGTATATGGCGGACCTTCTGCTTTACAGAAGGGTAATCTTCTTTAGTTTGCAGACGATGAACCACAATATATGTGTCTAGTCCTGGCATATCTTCATATGACTAGGAAAAGATCTCAACATAATCATGCAACATCTGAATCAAACGCTTTTTGACACGAAGCTCCAAATTTGCACCTATCTTGACCTCTTTTACGTTCTCTTCTGTGCCAAATTCACTGTCTCAACTGGATCTTCATGAGGCTGCATAGCCCTTTCTTCCTGCTGTAACAGTCTGGAAATTTCTCCGGGTACCTCATAATCTTCCTCACCTTCATCCTCGGCTTGGTTGATCGGATTTTCAAAGTCATAACTGGCAATAGCATAACTGTTATCAATGGGATCCAGAGTGGATATGGATCTGTAGTTTAATACGTGAGTGTGTGTAAGAGCATAGTTGTATTAACAAAGTAAAAAGCAGAAAAGAAAAGCAGAGAGCGCAAAATTTGTATGCATAAACATCCAATGCTTTATTAATGCCATATGAAATTGAAACATGATTACCCTTACAAATAAACCACTGTGCCCCGGGTAAGACACATGGCCATAAAGTTTATATTGTTTATTACATATCCAAAAAACAAGAAATACAATTACTTCTGAATAAAAGTAATTAGTACAAAGTCTTTTGACGTCCAGTTACTGGGTCCACCGTTGGTAGTAGGGAAGATCCAGCTATCCACGCCATAGTCATTGTCAGCATCTTCCATGGCGGAGATAACATCAATAACATTGATTTCCGAGTCGTTCTTGGGCATGGGTGTAGTTATGATATTGGGAGTCTCAGGGGGATCGAATTCAATCTCCTTTTCCTCGATCAAATCCTGCACCTTGTTCTTCAAAGCCCAGCAATCATTCGTGTCATTCCCTGGAGTCTCAGAATGGTAGGCGCATCGCGCATTTGGATTTTAGCGGGGAGAGGCAATATTAGGATTCTTTGGGGATTCCTTCAAAGTTACCAGATTGGACTTCAACAATTGTGGAAAAACTTGAGACAGAGTCATATTTATCTGGGTAAACTGTCTTATCGGCCTTTCTGCTCTAGGATGATTGTTCCTTTGTTAAGTAGGTACAGGTTTAGAGATCATAATAGCCCCTACCGCTGGAAGGCGTTCAGTTTTGTCCCAATTCCTTTGGTTGTACACAACACTAACCTCTTTTTCCCCAGAAAATGGCTTCCTTTGTGCACTGGAGGATGCATCCTTCTGGATCTTACCACTCCTAATTCCAGCTTCCACTCTTTCTCCCGTCAAGATCAATTCAGTGAAGCCGGCTGAGGAGCTTCCAATCAGGTGATTGAAGAATGGTCTAGATAGGGTACCCAAAAACATATCCACTAGCTCCCTATCAGACAGGGGAGGTTGAACTCTTCCTGCTAAGTCCCTCCACTTATGAGCATAGTCCTTAAATCCCTCGCTCAAACCCATAGACATACTTTGGAGTTGAGTACGGGTGGGAGCAAGGTCTGTGTTGTACTGATACTGCTTGTAGAAAGCAGCAACCAGGTCTTCCCAATTATGAATGTTGGCCCTTTCCAGCTGGTAGAACCATTCTAGTTGAGTTCCGGATAGACTATCCTGAAAGAAGTGGACCCATAAGTCCTTGTCAGTAGCGTGAGGCTGGATCTTCCTCATGTAAGATCGGAGGTGCATTTTGGGACATGAAACCCCATCATATTTGGCAAACACTGGAACCTTGAACTTTTGTGGGATGACAACCCCAGAGGCCAAACCTAGCTCTTTAAAATCAAGACCTGGTACCTTTTGGACCTCCATTAAATTCAAATGATCCTCCAGTTGTTTGTATTTTTCATCAGCAGGAGGATATTGTTCCTCATCATAGTCAGATTCATCATCGGATTCTTTTGGACTGGAGTCTTTCTCTCTTGTTTCCTCCTCTTCATTATTTCCTTCTTTTAATGAAGTTATCAATTTAGAGGCTCGCCGCACTGGTCCTCTTATCCTTCTTCCCAAGTTCACCACACCAGTAGGTTTCCTTGGCTTCTTCTTTTCTTTAACAAGCAGGGCTTTCAGTTTTTCTTTCCCCTTAGTCAGAGCCATGAACATCTGTTGAAACTAGGCATTCTTAGTCTGTAGATCCTTCACTGTTTGTTCTATAGCCATTGTTGAAATAAACAGCGAAGAGGATGAGAAACCTGCCATAAAACATGTTTATGCAATGATATGTATGATATATGTATGCAATGTTTTCAAGGATCTCACGGGGTAAACACAAGAAAATGTTAGGAGTTCACTACAGCTTTGATTGAAGAACATCATATTGTTGAGTGTCCTTCTATAAGAGTCAAGCTCACCATATCAAGTGGGTCATAGCCCCTGACTCAAGTTGTTGAGTTTTGATCTTTTGATGACATTGGCTAGAGGAAAATAAATCCCCTTTGCCCCTTGCTAGACGTATGATTTACCATAACCTTCATCACAAACCCTTGAGATCCTAGAAATGGTTAAGGAAATGTGGTGGCATGATGTTATGATGTGTATGATTATGCTAAGAAATCACGATATAGCAAGCACAAGCAAATCACACAAAAAACGTAGGTTTAAGCCTTGCTGGGTTTTAAGGTCATACCCTCTTGAAGTTGGATTGGTTCAACATGTCCTATAAATAGTAACCGGGTTCTAAGGGATCTCAATATCACTGAGCTTTCCCACAAATTTTGTTCGATAGGCAACTTACTTGCAACCAAACAAAACTCAAGAGTCAAATATCAATAAGTGTAGCATCAAGTATCTGCCGACTTTGGGAATACACCAAAGACGGCCATCTTGCAACGTCCTAATGGCCAAGTTGTTCAATTAAAGGTTCTAAGGTCAGTTGACGCTTCATGACACCATGCAGCTTCCCCGTATTCTCCTTGATTAACTCAAGGGCTACCGGTACCAACCAAAGTGTCGCATCAACGTAGCCATCGCTTCAACCGTGTCGGTATACCCCACACAGTTTCTATGATTTATTGCTACTTATCTGAAAGGTTTCCCCAGATCCGGGTGTAGGATCTATAGTAACCCCAAACAGTACCCTTAAAAATAAAGCAAACAAAGAGTCAAAGAATAAAAATGATCTAGACCCTAAGGTAAACCCCACTTTATTATTATCCCCACCAGAGTCGCCAGTTCTGTGATACGGTGGAAGAACCGACTGTTAATACTGGTTTTGTGTTTGTGTTTACAAATGTCGTGGTAAGCAAGAGTCGCCACCGACTTTTCTTTTATCCAACAAAGGAAAGGGTGAAAAGAACAGAAAAATACCTTTTTCGAGGTTTTGAGTAAGGGGGTAGATTATGGAAAGGGAAGGTGTTAGCACCCTTTCCATCTGTGGTTTTCCATGGGCTCTTAGGTACTTGCTCATTTTTTAAATATGTTTGTGTGTTATTTTGAAAGTTTTTGTTTGCTTTATGGTAACTCTTGTATTTATCCTCAAGAGTGTGATAAAGCGTTTTTTTGAAAGTAGTTTTTGAAAGTGTGTAAGTGTGAAAAAGTTATTCTTGAGCAAGTACCTAACATATATCTACCTACTTGAAAAAAGGATGTTCTTTTCCTCATATCCTTTAGATACTGTTATCCTACTATTAGTGAGTAGGTAGCCCTATCGTTAGATGTTGAGGGACTATCAAAATGGACGCTATGGTCATTGAAGGCAACACGTAAGGATATCTTAGCATTCGAAGGGACTATCATCATATAGGCATCATCGAGGGACAAGATCATTTCTTGTAGGTAACTCGAGAGACAGTAAGGGACTATGATCTTTTTGATTACTTTGGTACCGAGGGTCTTTGCTAAGATATCTCTACGTTCGAGGGACATGACCATTATTTTTCGAGGCAACCAAGTGAGGAATACTCTAAGGATGCAAGTGTGAGAAGTGTGTTTTTTCATTTATATTATCTTGAGGTTAGTGATCTAACGATTAATTGACTTTATCTTATCATGCACGCCTAATTTACTAACAATTTATATACAAGCATATAAGAAATATAAAGCGAGAAATAAGGTTCCTACAGCTATTACAATGCTTCAGGACAGTTATAGTTATATCTGACTTAAAATATAAAGTGAGGAAAATGAAAATCCTAATTAGGGCTATTATAATTCATAGGCAGATACATAATAATATAAAATGCACGTGCGATGAACAAACGTCTAAAAACCTAGTAGAAAATTCTTAGTAAAGAAAAATCTTTTTTTGTTTTTTGGTTTTGTTAAAGAAAAATTAATTCTAAATTTAATTAAGAAAAATAAATACTAAATGGAATAATTAATCTAGGTTATAAAAGAAAAACTAATCCTAATATATTTTTTTGTATTTTTTATTAAGAAAATAATTTAAGTTAAAAAACCTAACTCTAATTTGGTTTTAAATTGATAAAATTGCATTTAATTAATTAATTAATTAATAATTTTAGAAAGAAACTAATCCTAATTATTATTTTATTTTTATTTTTTATGATTTGTTAAAAAAAGATTTGGAAAATAATAAACAAAATAAAAAAAGTGAGAAAATAACAAAAAAATATGGGTCGGGTCAGAAACAGAAATAGGGGTGTGCCAAAATCAAAAGCGCTGGGCCCAATCCAGGGGGAGCCCAGAAGCTATATTGGGATTCAGTGAGGAGCGTCTTTGATGGCTCATGGTGCAATTGCATGTGAGACCTTTAGATCTAGATCAATCAAGATCAAGTGGTGATGATCTGGAGGCGCATGTTGGACTAGCATATCTAACATGTACTGAATCTGCAGTTGACAATGTTAGAAAAATAAAATGCTGGACCTGGGACTCGAACCCAGGTCCTCCCCTTCACATACACGCTTCCCTACCAACTGAACTAACATGCCATTCGTTTATACATGTCAAACAATAATAATATATTTGAAATTTCCATAAATTATTTAAAACAAAAAGGAAAACGTGCGCAGATTCAAACTACCCAATGAGGGGTTGCCATACATTGTCTTCTTTCTCCCTCCGTCGTCTTAGATTATAATACTTATAGTGACAGTTTTGGTTTGTCACTATAGCACCTGCAACCTGCAAAACTCATAATACATAACGAAAATGAATTTTGAGGCCATGGATTGATTGGTCTCATCCTCCTGAGCAAGATGGTATCCTTAGTTTGGGCTAATTTTGGCCATTGTGAAAAATCCCAATTTAGAGGTTCGAACCCTAACAATGGTGGAATGCCATTCTTGTACCTAAGCTTCAATTGGACAATTCAGAAACCTTCTATGCATCCATACAAACACAAATATGCAATTAAAATTGATTAATAACGCAAGAATATAAGATCACGAAGTTTAAAAAAATGGGAAACAGTGACTTGTAGGAAGCGTTCTGTTGTGTTTCAAGGCCTGCTAACGGTTGAAAAAGCTTCAAGGGATATTCAGGAATGGATTAGGATCCTTGTTTGGGATTAAAACAGGCTGGAGACTGAAATTCGAATGTGACAAATTTGGTATTTTTTTTTTGCAAAATTTTCAAAGATTCCCCAGGCTATGTGTGCGTGTCTGGAGCTAGCCAATGGCTTGTTTATGTAGAGAGTAGTGAGGAGACAAAGAAACAAAGGCAATAACCACCATTATTATGTGGTTTTAAAACCATGAATGCAAAGTTGTAACCTTGGCCAAACGCATATGATTTTGTCAATTTTTGAGTTTTTAATGAATGTAAACATGTTGGCCTTACTGTACACGAAAATTGGGACCCCTCCATGCATTAAAACAAGCCTTAACCATATTGATCCATATAATTTGCAATAATTTTGATTTATTTGATTTTTAATTAAATAAAATTAATATAAAATGCAAATAAAATCAAGACTATTCAAAAATTGTTTTAAGAGTCCTCTATACTCTTAGGAAGAGGTCTGAAGTCCAAAAAAATGAACCATTGCCTTAAAAGCTCAACTTTGCTCAATGCATATTTCTTGAAATTTCCCAAATTTTCCAAACTTGGGAAAGCCATACCTTGCTCAATTTTTATCTCATGATGATGATATTGGACATTTTGTAAATCCCAATATGTCTACTTCAATCCCTCTTTTTATCAATTTTGCATTTGAAGATGTTATCTTGATGTTAAAGGTCTTGGCAAAAAGTGGCTTTTATTGACTTTCTAAAAATGACCTGTAATGTATGAACTTGTATCTTTAAAATGGTGTATTTATTGAACTTGAGCGATGAATAGAAGTTTTAGGTAATTTGATTCTCTTCAATATGAGCTTTGGTTGGAAAATTTCTGATAAAGTATGAGAAAGTTATGCTTGGTCAAAGTTCAGTTGACTTTTCCTATAGAAACCCTAATTTGCCACTTTTGACTTTTGATGGGTTAGGAGTATTTCTTGAGGAATAATTATCAACCCTTTATCAAATGATGGATATCACTTCAAAATGTTGATGTTGACCAAAAATCTTGAAGTTTGACTGTACATGGGCCACAATTAACTTTTGACCTAGCATAGTTGATTTTCCAATACTTGAGCAATTGACTGAGAAAACTTATTGTGCAAGGCATGAAATTTGGCATGGATAATCTTGAAGACATATTATGACCATGGGAAAAATTTTAGACCATTAGAGCTCAACCATCTTGATGAAAATTGAAACCCTAGTTGGGGGTTCATTGCCTTAGAAGGAGAATTTGTCTGGTCAATTCTTAGTCATCCTAGGGCAAGTTGGGGACCTCAATCGGCGTGTGTTGAATAAAATGAGAGGGAAATTTTTGGGGTACAACAGGAGGCTTAGGCAAAAAAGAGCGTCTCGGTAGGCCGAAAACCCGAAAGGGAGGTCTAGGAAAAAATTAGAGACATAAAGAGAATAAATTTCCCCGCTAAGTTGAAAACCCGCAAGGGCAGCTTAGGCAAAGGTTAGAGAATTTCTTGGCAAGTAAATACATCAGACAAGACTTGATCATTGAAGCAACAATCTTCTTGGATCCTCACCATACGTCAACAGAAGTTGTTGCTCAGGATTTCAGAATTGTTAGGGAGAATAGTGGTCATTGTATTTCAATGTATCTTTTCCATTATATATTACCATTTTCCGAACTTTGTAATCATCCATGGAGTCTCGCCATTCACATACTATCATTCTATTAATAAAGTTTGAGCTTTTATCCAATTCTTTATAATTCTTATTTTATTCTGCTTACAAAGACTTCATTTATTATTGATAGTAATTTTCAAAGCAAAAAGATTAAATAACAAATTGTTTTTCGAAAAGAATTTATAAATTACTTTTACTTTAGATTTTGTGATTCAAGAGGAAAACAAAAGTGGTGATCCCAGGAATGAACGAACTCCAGTAATTTTGGGAAGTTTTCTTTCACCTAGGAAGGTTCTCCCGGGTCGTTTTCACTGGTATGCACATGATTTTTGTATATTGAAGATGATCCCAATTGGCATAAGGTGCGGTATTGGGTTTGTGATCCTATTGTCCCCAGTCAAGTCTTGGTTCATTTTTTATTTTGGGTTTGCATGGTCTGAGACCTCTATCCCAGACTCCCCAGCAAAGTCTTCCCTCATATGACGAAAGGTCTTGTTCCCTTAGTGTGCTGAGGTGGAACTATTTGCAAAATGTCGATCTTTTTGGCAGTGTTGGCATTATTGTTGGTATTTATGCTCCATGAAGGCTATCCTAGAGAACTTTTTATTGGAATAGGTTTGCATGATATGAAGACTCTATCTAAGATTCCCTAGTGAAGGCTTCACTTATTTGGTAAAAGTCTTGTCTCCCCGTACATGTTGAGATTGGACTCATTT
Organism: Vicia faba; assembly: GCA_948472305.1. Classification (NCBI taxonomy): domain Eukaryota; kingdom Viridiplantae; phylum Streptophyta; class Magnoliopsida; order Fabales; family Fabaceae; genus Vicia; species Vicia faba. Next base: position 1,142,244,629 of record OX451736.1, read on the forward strand.
GTGGAACATCTTCTTTCTGTAGCATTAGCATATTATTTGTTTGCTCGGAAGTCAGGCAAGGGAAATGTCTTATTGAAGAAGTGTTGAGATGGTTATCAATTTTTTCGGCTTTTCACTCGCTAAGTGCTGGGTTTGATTTAAAATCCCTGTAAGTTTTATTTCTTACTGAAATGTTTGACTTCATAACTACCCAAGTTGTTATCCTCATGAGGTTTCATACTTTCTCCAGAGAGGTTGGTGCAATACTCAATCTCAATATTGAAGAATGTATCTTGATTTCCCCTTGACGATGTGGTATTGTCCTCCCCAATGAAGTTAGCACGAGGTCTCCAGTTGGTATCTCGATGATGAGGCACTATCTCCCCTAGTGAATGTTGTATGATATTCCCCAAAGAAGTCAGCACGAGATCCTTAATTGATGTTTTGATAATATGGTTTTCATCTGCCTTATTTGAAATCAGTATTGCAATTCCCAATAGATGTACAGACCGTGAAACATTTGTTTTCCCCGTTGAAGTCTGCGTGATATTCCCCGGTGAAGGCTGGAGAAGGATCGTATATCCCTGTATCTATACTGATTTATTGATATGATGTGATTATTTTCGGATTATGTTCCTCCCCAGTGAAGTTAAGCCGCGAAATAGGATTTTGATTTTGTTTTCTCAGGTGGTGCTTACTTTTTTGTGGAATTTTCATCTTGGATGTGATTTAGCCGAATATTGATGTTACCCGAGTTGGTTTTGTCTGGTTATTCCCAGTGTTATATATCTGTTTTATCAGCATATACATGATAACATTCATACATACATCATGCATAGTTGAATTTAGCCAATCATTGCTCATTCGCATTCATTAATATTGTGTTGACATATTACCCTATTTTGCAGAGTTGTGTTGTCCTTTCTCCAATAGAGTGTAAACCTTAAGAAGAATGTGCATATTCTTTCAATTTCCCCACTGAGCTATCCCTCGTGGAAGATCTTTGCTTTAGCTTTCCTGTACAGCTCTTTGTCTGGATGATTTGGATTTCCATCTTGAGTTTATTTCTCAAAGGATGTTGTGATACGGTGGGAGAACTGACTTGAAGGTTTTGCGTTTGATTGCAAATGTTGCAGTTTAGCAAGAGTCGCCACCGACTTTTCTTTTATCCAAAAGGAAAGATGAAAAAGCACAGGAAAGACCTTTGAGATTATTTGTTGAGTTCGGGGGGTAGATTATGAAAAGGGAAGGTATTAGCACACTTTTCATCCATGGTTTTCCATGGGCTCTTAGTTACTCGCTAGATCACTTGCTTTTGTTTGAAATTGTGCTTTGTGTGTTTTTTGAAAGTATTTTGAAAAGATGCCATCATTTAGGCAAACTTTGTAATGATTCTCGTTCGTAAGAATGTATACAAAGTGTTTGATCTTTTGAAAATGTTTTCAAGTTTGAAAAATGTTTTTTGAAAGTGTTGGTGTTTGTTTTGAAAATAGCAAGGATGTTTTTGTTTTGAATTTGATCAAGTAACTAAGAACATTCTACCTACTCAAAAGTCTTTCATATTCATCTCCTCTTTCCTTTGACATTGTCATCTTACCGTTGATTTGGTAAGTAACCCTATCATTGGATGTAAAAGGGACAGGTGTGGATCATCGTATAACCATGATTAGAAATGTTGTAATATATATTAGCATTTTCTTTAGGGACTAAGATCATTTTGAAAGGAAACATTGACAGCGTTATCGAGGGACTATGATCTTGTATTTTTTATTTCTTTTGCTAAGATATCCCCATGCATAACATGACCATTTTTGGAAGGCAACAAGTGGATTTAACCCTAGGGGTGCAAGTGTACAAGTGTGTTTGATTTACATGCATTGCTTATCTTGAATTAGGGTTCTCTAAACATTGATTTTATCTTTCCATACAAACCCTAATTTACAAGCATTGATATGAAAGCGATAAATTGTGGAAAGTAAAATTATTACGCTATTACATCATTATGGGGATGGGGTATACAAATTTACAAATGGGGATTGCAAGAAAATTAAACCCTAATTACGATTAGAAGGCTTTGACAATTACATAATTTATAATGCAAAAATAATAAAATATACAAGAAGATGTAAAGTGAGAGAAATTGCTTTTTAGGGTTTTTTATAGAAAAAAGGTTTTGTAATTAATTTCATCGAAGAAAAACCTAAGTCTAAGTTAATTGTTTAGAAAAGTGTTTTTGAGGTTTCATTTGAACAAAAAGGATTTATAAAGTTAGGTCATTTCCAAGCAATGCAATATGTCCAAAATAACCAAAAAAACTCCAAAATCAAGAAATTTGGTGCCCGAGCTGACACGGGCCGTGTCAGTGGACACGGGCGCCCGTGTCAGGACCTGTCCATGACTTTTCTGCATTTGTTTGGTTCCATCCAACCTGACACGGCTGTGTCACGTGACACGGGCGCCCGTGTCAACCCCTGTCCATCTTTTTTCTGCTCGTGTATGCACCAGTAACTCTGACACGGGCCGTGTTGTTTGACACGGGCCGTGTTGTTTGACACGGGCACCCGTGTCAGCCTCTGTCCCTGCATTTTACTATGTTTTTCAACCTAAATAAGATGACACGGGTCATGTCGTGTGACACAGGCACCCATTTCAGCCTCTAGTCTAGCTTTTTGTTAGTTTTTTCTCTTTGATCTGTCTTGTTATATCTTTTGAGCACAAAAGCAAATGATGTATGAACAATGAGATCACAGTTTGATAAAGTTTACCTCTTGAAGCGGAAGCTTTAGGACACGTACGGATGTTTTCAGGTGCAACGTGGTGATTGATTGAACTCCTTTTAACCTTCTTGAAGTAGCTCCAACCTTTGTTTTATGCTGAAAATGGTTGAACCGCTCCAACCAAGTCAAGTTGCAATATATGTTTTTTGTGTTTGGAAGATGGTGATAGTGATGTTACAAAAGTTATTCTTATGTTTGAATAACTTCTATATGGTGTATGTGAAGTTTTTGGATGGTTTGTTTGGAGAAAACTTGCAAGGTGTGAGATTCAAAGATTTGAACTTCAAAGCTCAAAAATGGAGGTTTTGTGGACAAATCTGGTTTTTTGACAGCAAAAATGAGTTTGAGTGTTTGTTTCTCCTTCTATTTTTTCTGGCCTTTCTCTCTATTTTTTCTAACCTCTTACTCTTTCAAATGCTTCTTATATTTATAGGCAAAGGGGTTTGTGCATATGAGCTTATTAGGTTTGCAAGACAGCATGTTATAGTTTGGTTGAATTACAAAGATCAAACTAAGTCAAGCAATCCATAGTCCCAAGATGAAGTACCAAAGTTGCTGGTATAGAGGAGCTACTTCCCATGATTTATGGTGGAGTATAATCAGCAACAAGCAAGGTATGGGCTTAAGATAAACTTTGTACCAAAAGGCTTGCTTTTCAAGAGTAGCAATGGTGCCTTTATGCCCTAAACGGAAATATTTTTCGGACAATGGCTCAAACACTTGGGTAATAACTCAAGCTCTTGTGTAAACATTAAATTATGTATAGATTTTCAAACAAGAAGGTTTTCAACATAAGATTATACAGCAAATAAGGAGAGTTTTATTATGTGTTCTTTAACAAAAATGGCTTGTAATTCAAGGATGGATGCCCAACTTCAAGCCCTTGAATCTCCTAGCTCAAGTATGATAAATTCATGCTCTTGGATATTTTGGAAAGCTTGAAACATCCTCTATAACTTTCATGTTTTCCATTTTGACAAAATCATCTTGTAACAATGTGAAAAAATGCCAAGGAGTTGGGATAATATCCTGAACAAAATCTGTTGAAAATTTCTCTAAGTGTTAAATGAAAATGTCATGACTTCATGAATTTATAACTCAAAATCCAAGCACTTCTAGGATTTTACCAACAAAGCAAAGTTGTAGATCTCATTGGGATCCACAACTTTCATGTTGAACGTTTTCCTTGAACCATCTTGCATCTTGGTGAAAGAATGGCATGAAGTGTTGAAATTATCATGTATAAAAACACTTAGAAAATTTCTAAGTCTTGAAAATTTTTACTTTTCAAGTTGACTTTTGACTTTCTTGACTTCTTGATGATCAAGCTTGATATTCTTGAATTTATTGATGAAATTTTATCTTTGGAATGTAATGTTGATCAAAAAGTCAAAGTTTGACTTTCCAGTATGCAATTGACCATTTTGCCCTTGTGCCAATTCCAAGCCTAAATTGATGTATCAGTGTTGCAAACTTGATGTCATAGAAGATCTTGTGAGAGAATCCTTGAGAAATGAGAGGGAAAATTTTGGGGTACAACAGATGTATTTTGGTTGACTGTTTTACTCCAGTTTATTTCTGGTTTAAATCTATGATCCTCAGCAATATTATTACTTTGGATTTATGCAAGCTTCGAGCATTGGTTCGAGAATGCGCATTTATTTTGGCACGAGAAGACTCTATCTCCTCAGCAAGAATATGTTGGAATTTCCCCTAGGAAGCCATATTTCTTTCCCCAGGAATCCATATTTCTTTCCCCAAGAAGCCATATTTCTTTCCCCAAGAAGCCATATTTCTTTCCCCAAGAAGTCATTTTTTACAATCCTTCCCATAACAGCAAGTAACAGGTCTCTTTATTTGAGCAACTTGTACTTTCCCGTAAAAGGTCGACGTTACTTTTTTTCTATCTTCCCTATGAGCGGATAGTTTACGGTTCATTGTCAAATCACTCCAATGGATGACAAGTCTTTTCAACATGACAGAGACAGTTCGTTGTGGAAATATTTACAAGTGGCAGTCTCTTTATTTGATACAGTTTATATATTACCTTTCCAGGCGGAATGCCTTGATTAAAGAAGAATTTGAGACCCGCTCTAGGTGAAACGCCATGATTTTGGGAAACTTGTTATTGTCAATATATTCTTTGTTCTACCTTCAGTGAACATTGGTAGTTCACCTTCAATGAACGTTGGTGATTATTGTTATTCTTTTTTCTACCTTCAGCGAATGTTGGTAGTTCACCTTCAGTGAACGTTGGTGATTAATGTTTTTCTCTTTCTACCATCACTGAACATTGGTAGTTCACCATCAGTGAACGTTGGTGTTATGTTCTTTTCTTTCTACCTTCGGTGAACATTGGTAGTTCACCTTCAGTGAACGTTGGTGATTATTATTTTTCTCTTTCTATCTTCAGTGAACGTTGGTAGTTCACCTTTAGTGAACGTTGGTGATTATTGTTTTTCTCTTTCTACCTTCAGTGAGCGTTGGTAGTTCACCTTCAATGAATGTTGGTGATTGTTGTTTTCTCTTTCTACCTTCAGTGAACATTGGTAGTTCACCATCAATGAACATTGGTGTTATATTCTTCTCTGTCTACCTTCAGTGAACATTAGTAGTTCACCTTCAGTTAATGTTGGTGATTATTTTCTCTCTCTACCTTTAGTGAATGTTTGTAGTTCACCATCAGTGAACGTTGGTGTTGTTTTTCTCTCTCTACCTTTGGTGAATGTTGGTAGTTCACCGTTAGTGAACATCGGTGTTATTCTTTTTTCAACATTCAGTAAATGTTGGTAGTTTACCATCAGCGAACATTGGTGTTATATTATTCTTTTTCTACCTTCAGTGAATGTTGGTAGTTCACTGTCAGTGAAAGTCGGTGTTGTTATTCTTTTCTATTTATACCTTCTGTGAACGTTGGTAGTTTCGCCTTCAGTGAAATTTGGTGTATCCTGCGATCTTTTACCTTCAATTATTGAGTGGGTAGTTCATAGTTATCTGGCGGTCGCTTTCATCCTTTACTATTTCCTCAATATTTGAGTTGATGTTACCTTGTCTCTTCTTTGGGCTTTACCTCAATAGAGTTGGGTCTTTTGTTCATCAGTGATCTATTTTCCTGTTTGAGTTTCTTTTAGATTCTTGTTTCCTTTTCTACATCCCCAGTGGTGTCTTGTGTCCTTTTGAATTTGTTCATATGCATTCCTAATCATAAGCATTGCATGGTATCTTAGGGCCAAAAGTAAGGCTTGTTTTATATTTAAGTATCTTCAATCACGTCGACACGAAGATTTTTAACCTTTGTATCTCCGGATAGAAGAAACTTAAATAAGGGCAGTTGTATCCCAATTTTTGCCCCTAAGATTCCCCTATCATATCATATCAACTCGATCATAACAAGATCACATTAGAGTTGATTCTTCCTCTCTTTATATCTCTTATCTTTAAGTTTGCTCTTGAGGAATCTCCAAGCACCTTAGTTGTGTATTTTGTATATGTATTGTTGACTAACTTTTAATCAAAATACAAAAAATATTTGCCTTTGAATATTTGTGTTTTGTAAGTACCGAGTCAAAGCATCTGACAAATAAGGTTTTTCGGTATTATTTTCCTAAAATCTCTATTTGCAAAGAAAAAATAATTAAAATTTTTCAATTTTTTCACTATACAATCGATTGCTCTTAGGGTGCAATCGATTGCACAGAGTGTATTTTGCGCCATTTTTGGAAAAAAAAATACACTGATACAATCGATTGAGCCTAAATGCAATCGATTGCACGAAGTGAAAATTTGAAAAAAAATCAAAAATTTCAATCTTGTCAATTTTGGCTCCAATTTTTCTTCATTTTTGAAATATATATCATTAATTCAAATTTTGGTGTCAATTTTTCATTTTTTGAAATATATATCATTAATTCGAATTTTCGTGCCAATTTTTCATTTTTTAAAATATATATCATTAATTTAAATTTTGGCTCCAAATTTTCATTTTTTTGAAAGATATGTGATTAATTCAAATTTTGGCTTCAAGAATTAATTACCAAATCACCACTAATCCCAAGCCTAAACTCTATAAATAGAGCCCTCATTTCATTCAAATCACAAGCTTTTGATAGCAAAATCTACCTTGCTAAAAAATATCTCAATTCTCTCCATCTACCAAATTCACTCAAAGCTCCATTTTCAAAAAAAGTTAGTAAGATTTTCATTGAAGCTTACTAATCTTTGAGCTAAACCTTCATCCACACACTTTTTATTCATCAATTCTCTACATCCAAGCTTGGGCAATTGATTCTTGGGGCTAAATTGAAGCAAATTCTTGAAGTTGTTTTGATAATTCTCTAGATCTACCTTTGGTAAGTTGGATTTTTCATCTTTCACAATGTGATCTCTTGTTGATCTTTGGGTGTGATTCATTGAGCATTGTTTTGTGATTTTATTGGTACTATTTTCTCATAATTTTATGGAATTTTCGTGCTCAATTGAATCTATGATCATAAGGTGTTTGATGGAAAGTTTGAATAAGAATTTGGCCTTTTGAAATGTTGTTTTCTGATTTTTACAGAGTGAAATCGATTGCTGTAACAGCACAACCGATTGCCATAGAGCGAAATTCAATTTTTTTGAAAAAATGCATTGATGCAATCGATTGCATAAGCAGTGCAATCGATTGCAATAGAACAAAAATGTTTTTTCTTCCTTGTTTTGGGGTTGTTTTGATCCATCTATCTTTTTTTACTCACTCCTTTTGATTATTGATTTGGATTGCATATTTAAATATCCAATTTATCTTTAAATTCAATGGACTTTGGGTGTAGATGAAGTTGGATAAATGTTCATCAATTCAAATCTACCAAAGAGTGAATTATTTAATTCATTTTTGGTGCTTTGGATTAATGATATGTTTAGTACTTTAATCCATCTAGATGAGTGATTGAATTTAAAGATGAAAGAAATTTAAGGTAGTGATCCAAGTTAGCTTATCATTCCCATCCCTCTTCATCTTATCCCTTTCTTTTTTAATTATGCTACATGTTAATGGATGATGATCTCTATATAATTTATCCAAACATGAAGTACATAGATTGATATTGACTAACCTCAAAATAGGTGCGACTTCTACATAAGTTCACTTACGAGCTTAACATAGCACTAAATTTTGTCCCGATTCAAGAAAATGATCATGCGTGACCCAAACCTATGTTTTCAAGCCTAAGTATGTTAATTTGAACCCTTTTATCCAAAAACCTATATTGCACCAAAGAGGATGCGTTCATGGGAGACTTGAGTCCTTTTGTTTTAGGAGTTTATTTTGTCATCTCTTTAAAACCTTTTTTATTTTTTTCCATTGTAAACCCAAGAGGCATCTGTAATTCTGGAACTTATTAATGCAATTGATGTTTTTTTGTCTTCTTTTTGTCTAGCAAATTTAAATTCCTTAAAGTCCTTGAAAACATTGAATTTGCATAACATGCATCATATCATAAGCAAGTTTTCTGACAAGGGTTTCCTCATCTTTCTACTGTTTATTTCAGTATAAGATGGATCTCGAGCAAACCGTCGAGGACTTGCAGACTCAACACTCTCAATTCCAAGAGACTCTGCTCAACTTAGCAAAAAGGCCAGCAAGAAATGATGGCGCTTCTTGTCATGATGAAGAAGACCGAGAAGAAAGTTGTAATCAACATGGGAAGAGGTTTAAAGGCCATGTCCGACAAATTCAAATTTAAGAGGACTCCTCCTCCGAGGATGATAATCAAAATGAAGATGCTAGGAGCACCCGTGTTGAGGGTGGAAATAATCAAATCTCTGAAGACAAGGATTATTCTGATGAGAAATACCCACCGGCTGACGACAAATACAAGCAGCTAGAAGACAGACTAAAGGCTGTAGAGACCAAGTTGTGTCTGGCTTGGACTTTGGAGACTTGGGTTTGGTACCTGGGGTAGTCATCCCCCACAAATTCAAGATCCTTGTTTTTGCCAAGTATGATGGGATCTCCTGTCCGAAGCTTCATCTAAGATCCTATGTCCATAAGATCCAGCCGCATACCACCGATAGGAAACTATGGGTGCACTTTTTTCAAAAAAGTCTATCTGGAATGCAGTTGGAGTGGTTTTACAAATTGGAAGAGACCAATATCCATACCTAGGAGGATTTGGCTGCTGCCTTTTACCGCCAATATAAATATAATGTTGATCTTGCGCCAACTCAAGTGCAATTGCAAGCCATGACCATGGGTTCAAATGAGGGCTTTAAGGAATACGCTCAAAAATGGAGAGACTTGGCTGGCAGGGTGCAGCCATCTTTAACTGATAGAGAATTGGTAGACATGTTTATGGAAACATTGACTGGTCCTTTCTTCAACTTACTGATTGGAAGTTCATCATTCAAATTTACTGAAATGATCTTGACCGGTGAAAGGGTTGAAAGCGGGATTAAAAGTGGGAAGATACCCATGGCGTCCACCTATAATGTTGTGAAAAAACTATTTAGTGACAAAAAGGAAACTAATGTCGTGTATGGATCAAGGAGCCATGCTAAGAAGGACCGTCATCAGTCGGTAAGTGCGGTATTAATTTATAATCCAACTTGTACTCAACAACCACAACAATAAGTTAATCAATAAAGGCCGAATGCTCCACCAAGATAGTACACCAAGATATGTATGTCCTTGCTGCAAGCGCTACAACATTTACTGAAAGTCGAGCTCATTTCACTAAGAGATCCTCCACAAAATCTCAATACATCCTCACCAAAATACAATCATAATGCAAGATACGCCTACCATTCAAACAGTCTCGGACATGACACCAACAACTGTTGGGCATTAAAGAATAAAATCCAAGACCTGATTGACAATAAGACAATTGAATTTGACCCTCTGCCAACTCCCAATGTGATGGACGCACCCATTCTCAATCATGGTAAGGGTGTCAATGCTATTGAAGATGCCTCTTTTGTTTCCTCCATCAATGATTTGACTACTCCTTTGAAGACTGTTAAAAAGAATTTGTTAGAAGCCGAGATATTCCCAAGTTGTTTTGAAGACTATTACCATTGTGCTACACAAATTAATGGTTGCACGTGGCTGAAGAAAGGTATCCAACACCTGATGGATAGCCATGAAATTCTATTTGAGAAAACTCCATCTGTGAAAAGTTTGACCTAAACTGTATCTCAAGAGTTTGAAGACGTGTCCATCATTACCATTTCAAACACTCCTGTTAGGATCACCTCCACAGGTCCTATTAGGATTCCCGCTGAACCAAGAATAGCTCCTCTGATTATCACCACATTGGGGCAAGTCCCCTACTCTTCTGACAAAGCAATGCCCTGGAACTACAGGGCGGAAGTGTATTATCATCGCATCAAACAAGAGCCATGGATTGTTGAAAATGAGAATGTTGAGATTACAAAGATTGTTGGATCAAGTAAAGTCACTAGGACGGGAAGGATCTTCTCTCCGGAGATCTCTCCTCCGGTAACCACTACAATACTCATTCGCATTTCTGCTGCTAAACCTGTTACTGATACTAGAGGAAAGGAAAAAATGACTGAGCCTGCCAAGACGGAGGTGCCCACAAAAGATATTGCAATTGAGGACCCATCTAGCCAAGAGATGGAGGAGATTCTGAAAATAATTCGGAAAAGTGATTATAAGATAGTGGAACAATTGGGGTAGACACCTTTAAAGATATCCATGTTGTCTTTGTTGTTGTGTTCTGAAGCACAAGCTCAAGCACTGTTAAAATTCCTGAAAAATGCACATGTCCCACAAGAAACTAGGGCTAACCAATTTGAGAACTGTGTGGCAAGCTTGACTGCTGACAATGGTTTGGGCTTTTCAGACGTAGATTTGACTCCAGTGGGGAAGAATCACAATAAAGCTCTACATGTTTCTATCGAGTGTAAAGGCACCACTTTAGCACATGTGTTAGTGGACACAGGGTCCTCCCTCAACATTTTACCAAAAGGTGCTTTGGACAGATTAGACTATAAAGGGTTGGTGCTGAAACCAAGTGATATTATGGTAAGAGCCTTTGATGGATTGAAAAGGATGGTCCACGGAGAGGTTGATCTTCCTATCAAGGTTGGATCTTAAGTTTTCAACTAAACATTCTATGTAATGGATATCCTCCCAGCCTACTCTTGCTTGCTAGGACGCCCATGGATCCATAGGGAAGGTGAGGTCACCTCTACATTGCATCAAAAGTTGAAATATCCAATAAAGGGGAAGATTGTCACCGTCTGTGGGGAGGAAGATTTTATGATCAGTCATTTGAATTCATTCAAATATGTTGAAATGGATGGTGAATTCATTGAGACTCCTTGTCAAGCTTTTGAAGTAGTCCCTTCAATGATTGCGGTTGCCAAGGCCACTCCTGTCACTCCTAAAGCTTCTAAGGATACACCAAGGATGGCCTGTCTCAAAGATGCTTGTGTCGTAGTTGAAGATGGAGGTTGCACCATTTTGTGACAACTTCCTGATATGCCATATAAGTTTGACAAGTTTGGGTTGGGTTTCACTTCCAAGGCTCAAAAAGATGTTTGACATGCTCATGTTGGGAAACCACCTCTCCGTATTAGCAACAATGAAGTTAATGCTCTTGGAGACTCTGACAATGACTAGGACTGGGACGACTGGATCTACCCAACTGCTGATGGAGAACTCAACCACTGGTAGACCAAGGACTTCATCTCAATTTCCTTCAGCCAGGAGTAATTGCTATTTCCTGTTTTTTTTTAATTAATTTGAGAAATTTGTCTGTAATTTCCATTAAAACAATGACTTTAAACGATGTGCCTTTCCCGGGGCGCAATGGTCCATTTGTTAAGGGTTTGTCATTTTCATATGCCATATGCTCATTTTAATGAAAAATATTGGACTATTTTGCATTCAAATATTACGCTCTTTGTCTCTCTTTTACTTTAGTGCATTTTCAAATAGCCATGTGACTTTACATGCACACACACACATTTGCAGATCCACATCTATTCCTGATCTCATTGACAATAATTATACTATTTCCATCCATGACTTTGAAAATTCAATCTATCAAGCCGAAGACGAAAGTGAAGAAGATTGTTAAATATCTGGGGAACTCGCCAGACTCTTTATACAAGAGGAAAAGGCCATTCAACCGCATGAAGAACCAGTTGAAGTGATAAACTTGGGTACTGAGGCAGATAAGAAGGAAGTCAAGATTGGCACTAACTTGGAAGACAATGTCAGGGGCAGATTGGTTCATATGTTGCATGAATATGTTGAGGTGTTTGCTTGGTCATACGAAGATATGTCGGGGCTTTATATTAATATCGTAGTTCATCGTCTACCAATGAAAGAAGGTTGTCCTTCAATAAATAAAAAGGTCCATCGCATGCAGCCAGATATGTTTGAGAAAATAAAGGCTGAGGTAATGAAACAATTCAATGCATGTTTTTCTGGCAGTGATGTCATATCCCCAATGGGTTGCAAGTTTGGTCCCAGTGCCGAAGAAAGACGGTAAAGTCCATATGTGTGTAGACTACAGGGATTTAAATAGGGAAAGCCTCAAAGATGATTTCCCACTACCACATATTAACGTATTGGTTGATAACACTTCTAAACATAAAGTATTATCCTTCATGGGTGGCTTCTTCGGATACAACCAAATCAAAATAATGCCTGAAGACATGGAGAAAACCACTTTTGGCACACAGTGGGGTGCCTTTTGTTATAAGATCATGCCTTTTGGTTTGAAGAATCCATGCGCAACTTATCAACGGGCTATGGTAGCTTTATTTCATGATATGATTCATCATGAGATAGAACTCTATGTTGATGACATGATTGCAAGGTCACAAACTAAGGAAGAACACCTTAATCATTTGCATAATCTATTTTAAAGGCTGAAGGATACAAGCTAAGGTTGAATCCCAACAAATGCACCTTTAGGGTGAGGTCTGGAAAACTCCTAGGCTTTATCATCAGTGGAAAAGGTATTGAGGTTGATCCTACAAAAGTCAAAGCCATACAAGAAATGCCAGCTCCCTGTATTAAGAAGGAGGTTAGATGTTTCTTAGGTCGACTCAACTACATTTCCCGATTCATCTCTCACTTAACTGCTACTTGTGAGCCAATCTTTAAACTGCTGAAGAAAGATCAAGTAGTCAGATGGAATAACAACTTCCAAATAGCTTTTGAAAAGATCAAGGAGTATTCACAAGCGCCTCCGATCCTAATGCCTTTAGTTGAAGGAAGACCTTTGATCATGTATTTAACCGTATTAGAGAATTCAATGGGGTGTGTGGTGGGCCAGCATGACGAGTCTGGTCGAAAAGAGCATGTGTTGTACTACCTTAGCAAAAAGTTGGCCGAATGTGAAACAAGATATTCACTGCTCGAGAAAACTTGTTGCGCTTTTGCATGGGCTGCTCACCGACTAAGACAATATATGTTGACTCATACTACTATACTGATTTCTAATATGGATCCCATCAAGTACATCTTCGAGAAGCCATCCCTCTCCGGATGAATAGCCCGATGGCAAATGATCTTGACTGAATATGACATCTAGTATAATACACAAAAAGCGATCAAAGGAAGTGTACTAGCGGATCATTTGGCGCATCAAGCTGTTGATGACTACCAATCTATGAACTTTGAATTCCCGAATGAGAATATCATGCTGATAACCGACTGTGCAAAGCATGGACCATATGAAGGACCTGAACAAGGATCCTGATGGACTATGATTTTTTATGGAGCTTCCAATGCACTATGTGGCAGAATTGTTGTTGTGATCATTTCTCCCGAAGGTTGCCATGCACCTTTCACTGCCATACTTTGCTTCAACTGTACCAACAACATGGTTGAGTATGAAGCATGCATCTTGGGTCTTAAGGCTGCCATTGACCTAAGAATAAAATTCTTGAGCATATACGGAGATTTGGCCCTCGTAATCAGTCAAGTTAAGGGAGAGTGGGATACCAGACATCCAAATCCGATCCCTTATAAAGAGCTTGTGCTAACCTTGATCCCATACTTTGAGGAGGTTACTTTGAACATATCCCGAGGGAAGAAAATTAGTTGGCAGATGCCTTAGCAACGATGTCTTCTATGTTCAAGGTCAATTAGGACAGCAAGGCTCCCAAAATTACTATCAAAATATTTGACGAACCGGTGCACTGTTATGAGATTGACACTGATGAGAAGAGGCCTTGGTATCATGAAATAAGGAGATATCATGAAGCACAAGAATATCCTGAGGGGGCATCAGTCAACGACAAGAAATTCCTATGGAGATTCTCAGCCAAATTCTTCCTAAGCAATGGAATTTTGTACAAGTGCAACCATGATTTTACTCTGCTCCATTGTATGGACAAGAAAGAAGCAGAGAAGATCATGGAGGGTATGCATGAAGGTATCTTTGGAACTCACTCTAGTGGACACACCATGGCCAAGAAGATTCTTAGGGCTGGTTACTATTGGTCGTCAATGGAAACTGATTGTCTCCATCACTCGAGGACTTGCCATAAGTTCCAGATTTATGCTGACAAGGTTCATGTGCCTCCAATACCTTTAAATTTCATGACTGCTTCGTGGCCATTTGCAATGTGGGGAATTGACATGATCGATAAAATCAAGCCCACTGCATCTAATGGGCATCGTTTCATCCTCTCCACCATTGACTACTTCACCAAATGGGTCGAAGCAGCTTCATTTGCCTCAGTAACCAAGAATGTTGTAGCCCGATTTATTGAGCATAACTTCATCTGTCGATACGGCATCCCTAAAAGGATCATCACCGACAACGGAACCAAACTTAATAATGCTATGATCACTTAACTCTGCACTCAGTTCAAAATCAATCCTCACAACTCTTTTCCATACAGACCTAAGATGAATGGCGCAGTGGAAGCGGCCAATAAGAACATAAAGAAGATTGTGCAAAAGATGGTGGTGACCTATAAAGACTGGCATGGGATGCTGTCGTTTGCTCTTCATGGCTACTGTACCTCGGCACGAACATCAATTGGGGATAACCCATTCTCTTTAGTCTATGGCATGGAAGTCTTCCTACCTGTCGAAGTTCAGATTCCTTCCTTAAGGATTATGAAAGAAGCTGACTTAGGCGAGGACAAATGGATTCAGACTAGGTTGGATCAGTTAAATTTGATTGATGAAAAGAGGCTGGCTGCCGTCTATCATGGTCAAATGTATCAAAAATGTATGATCAAGGAATTCAAAAAGAAGATCAAGCCTCGAGTATACCAGACTGACGACTTGGTAATAAAGTGCATCATTCCACCACAAAACGATCCCAAGGGAAAATGGACTCCCACATACGAAGGGCCATTTATGGTCAAGAAAGTATTCTCTGGCGGTGCTATGATGTTAACCACTATGGAAGGTGAAGATTTCCCACATCCTATGAACGCGGACATAGTCAAAAAATACTACGCATAAGAATAACCCGCTAGGTTAACGTACCTAGGAAAAAATAAGGGCATCCCGGCAAACCAAAAGGGTTCGAGAAAAAGTTAGGGATATAGGCAAAAGATCATACACCCGACAAGTCGAAAACCTGAAAGGGAGGCTTGGGCAAAAAAGGGTATCCTAGTGGACTGAAAACCTGAAAGGGATGTCCATGCAAAAATTAAGGATTTAAAGCGTAAGACTATGTTCCTTTGGGTCACTACAACCAACTTTATTACCAACGTCAATAGTTCAAATGTACAGGATCAGTTCAATCAACTTCTTATGACGAAAAAGGATGATGTTCGAAGACATAGGGGCAATAGTAGAGTTGGAACCCAATGAGATCACTTCCACATGGATATACATTTTTGTTTTCACCTTGTATTCTTTTCATTTCATGACGACTTCCTCTTACTAGGATTTTCGTATCTTTATGCAAAACCGCCTATTTATAGGCAAATTATCAATACAAATATACTTTGAAGTGCAAACTTTTTGTTTTTCTATTTTGATTGCAAAAATGTCCAATGACTAAAATTGAATGAACATATGCATATGAACATGATTAATTGTTAACAAATATATGTATGAGAACAGAAATAAGTACTTACTCTAAGAGCCAGGGTAACACTCATGCTGTCCGTAAATCCCCACAGAATAAATTCATACATTCTCCACAATCTCCTTTCGGAATTTCGATCAGCATATCTCCTGGAAATTCTCTTCCCCAGCCGAGTTTGGTCTTCCAAAATTGGAAAGGAAACCTTGAAAAAGTTCTTCCCCATACGAATTCATTTCCCCAGTAAGGTCGCTAGAATACTTTCCTCAATAGGGTTTATTTCCCCAGCGGACTACAGTCCCCCAGCTTAATTCTATTCTCCGGACTACTACAAATCACTGACAAAACTCCTCTTCCCCAGTAGAGTTGATACTATCCCTAGAGAGTTATTGTAAAACCTGGAATCCAACTAGATAACAGTTAATTTCATCCTCCCCAGACAAATCAGAAGTTTAATCATCTTTTTTATCCCTAGTCGAGGCATATAAGAATTATATTCCCCAGTAGAAAAATGGGCAACCAAGGTTTCTAAACTCTACTCCCCAGGCAGAAATCAACATCCACTGCAGAAATTCCTCAAACAACAAATAGGAATTTCCAGCGGAAGTATTCTAGACAAAGTTAGAGATACACATACTCTTCATCCACAACAATAGTCAGGGATTTATTTTCCAAGACAAAGATATACTACAATAACATTTCACATTCATACATACTAGCATATACATGAAAAAATGCATATAGTATAATCTCATTTATTTTGAGAACATCATTAAGCAATGCATGCATCTGCATGCAACTAATTCTTTATCTTTTTCAGGAAAGATCAATCAAAAGACAAACATAGATTCTCTACTGGCCCAGATTAAGTTCTGATACCTCTTTAAGTAGACCTTTCTCCGACTCAGATTAAGTTCTGATACTTTATTCGGTTAAAGACATCAATGTTTTCTGTTGGATCAAATTAAGTTCTTATACTTCTCTCAATAGACCTTTCTCTGGCTCATATTAAGTTCTGATACTTCGTTTGGTTAAAGATTTAAAGACCTCCTATGGCTCAAATTAATTTCTGATACTGCTTTCAAACATAAGCATCTTCTGGCTCAAATTAAGTTCTGATACTTCTCTCAGTAGACCTTTCTCCAGCTCAGATTAAGTTCTAATACTTCGTTCGGTTAAAGATTTAAAGACCTCCTCTGGATCAGATTAATTTCTGATACTGCTTTTAGACATAGGCATCTTCTGGCTCAAATTAAGTTCTAATACTTCTCTCAGTAGACCTTTCTCCGACTCAGATTAAGTTCTGATACTTTGTTTGGTTAAAGATTTAAAGACCTCCTCTGGCTCAGATTAATTTCTGATACTGCTTTCAGAGATAGGCATCTTCTAGCTCAGATTAAGTTCTGATACTTCTCTCAGTAGACCTTTCTCCGGCTCAGATTAAGTTCTGACACTTCGTTCTATTAAAGATTTAAAGACCTTCTCTGGCTCAATTTAATTTCTGATACTGCTTTCAGACATAGGCATCTTCTAGCTCATATTAAGTTCAGATACTTCTCTCAGTAGACCTTTCTCTGGCTCAGATTAAGTTTTGATACTTTGTTCGGTTAAAGATTTAAAGACCTCCTCTGGCTCAGATTAATTTTTGATACTGCTTTCGGACATAGGCATCTTCTGGCTCAGATTAAGTTCTGATACTTCTCTCAGTAGACCTTTCTCTGGTTCAGATTAAATTATGATACTTCGTTCGATTAAAGATTTAAAGACCTCCTCTGGCTTAGATTAATTCCTGATACTGCTTTCATACATAGGCATCTTCTGGCTCAGATTAAGTTCTAATACTTCTCTCAGTAGAGCTTTTCTTCTCAGATGAAATCGACCAAAGATTTATTCTGATACTTCTCCCATTTAAAGTCGAGCATAAACTTTGTCTAATTTCTCTATCAACAGTTACTTTGGATGGAATCTATAATCCAATCTCCAACAACTCTCTGTCACCTCATGGCTTCTTTAATCCCATCCCCGACGCAACCAACAAACAGTTTTACTTCATGCACAGGCGAGTTCAAATTTTTGGGCACTTAAGTGTTCAATCCTCTTCTACCTTCAAATCACGAATGGAGGACAAGCCAATCTAACTCTTTAGCTTTAAGAAGATTGAACAGGGGCAACTGTTGTACCCCAAAATTTTCTCTCTCTTTTCTCAACACATTTCTCACAAATATCTTTAATAGCTCAAGTTTGCACAAGTGTTGACTAGGTCAAATCACCTCTTGAGCACTGGGACCCCAAATTAGGGTTTTGATTTTCACAAGGAAAATTGGACTTCTAATTCCTAAAATGACTTTCATGGTTCATTATAGACCTCCAGGAATACTCATGCCAAGTTTCAAGTCTTGGATCACAATTTTGCTCGGTCAATTGATTAGATGACTAAAAATCAACTATATTGGGTAAAAAGTCAATTATGGTCAACCCACAGTCAAACTTCAATATTTTTGGCCAATATCAACATTTTGAAGTCATATTCATCAATTGATCAAGTTTGGATCACAATTCCTCAAGAAAAGTGTTCAAATCATCAAAGGGGCAAAATGGTCAAAATTAGAGTTTTGACTGAGAATAACTGATTTTTTACTTTTGCCCAAATACATGATCTAATGATTTGAAGCATAATCTTAAGGACTCAAACACATCATTTTACCTAATTGCATGACTCAATTCATTTCTCAAGATCAAACAGGTTATACTTGAAATTTGGTCAACTAATGAAAAAGTCAATTGATACATTAAAAGTCAAACTTTGACTTTTTGGTCAACATTAAGTTTCAAAGATCAACATTCATCAAGTTATTAAAAATATGAATCTTGATCATCAAGAATCAAGAAAGTCAAAAAATCACCAAAAATTCAAACTTTTTAATATTTAGAATTTTTTTCTAAGTGTTTTGAACTTGATAATTTCATTACTTCATGACCTTTTTTCACCAAGATGCAAGATGATTCAAAGAAAACTTTCAACATGAAAGTTGTAGATCTTGGTGAATCCTACAACTTTTAATTACAGGGTTGATGTCCAAAAAATGCTTAGATTTGAAGATATAAGCCCATGAAATCATGACATTTTTATAAAACACTTAGTGAAAATTTTGACAAGTTTAGGCAGATTTTTGACCTAGCTTCTTGATCAATTTTCACCTATATATAAGATGATTTAGCTGAAGTGATCAACATGAAGGTTGTAGATAATGTTTCAAGCTTTCAAAAATGTCCAAGAACTTGAAGATATCATACTTGAGCTAAGAGAATCGAAGGCAAGAAGTTGGGCATTCAGTCTTGAATTATAAGTCATTTTTAGGATGAACACATAACCAAATCTCAAGCCATGTTGTATAAATCTCACTTTGCAGGCTTCAAACTTGAAAATTACTCAATAATTAAATTCTTACACAACTGATTAAGCCATTTTCCAATCATTTGAGCCATTATCCAAGTGATTAATCCATTTTTGGCACAAAGGTAACATTGCCATTTTGGAAAAGTGGCTTTAATCACAAAGTCCACTCTCCTTGAGCTTTGAACTTGTTCCTTCTGCACATACACAATATCAAAGCCAGAAGAAACTTTCCTAGAGCCTGTAAACCACTCTACAAGCCTTATACTATGCATTGAAACCATGTTTGTCAAGCTTGCTTCAAAAACAAGTCAAATGGCCATAACATGTGATCTTGTAATTCTGACCATCTCAAGTTCTCAAACCTTTTCCTATAAATTGAGAGATTGTTTACAAGCCAAGGACATGAAATTACAATCCTTAAAACTCTCCTAAACTTCCTCAAACTCGGAATTGCATCAAAACCTCATTTTTGTGCCATTTCTGACCTCACACCGCAAACTCTCATTTCACTTGTGCGTTCTTCCTCAAAATCAATTATAAAGCATCTATATATCATTAAGAACTTAACCAAACACCTGTTACACAACTGTAACACCTCCATCACCATCCTCCATTTTTAAAAATCGCACCTTGCACATTGAGTTCTCCAGCACGATTCAAGCACTCTCAATCAAAAGTAAGCATTGCAATAGCTTCCTGGAGGTTCAGTGAAACTAACCAGATCATTACAACACCTTGAAGTGTGCTCAAACTCAGAACATGATCTCCATCTGCAAGGTGATTTTTCTAAACTTATATCTCTTCATACAAGCATCATTTAACTTTCATTTTAAAAGATAAAATGTAGACATCATAGCCCTGAAACTAACCATGTCCTTAGAATTCATTTATATTGCTTGAGCGTGGAGAATTTTAAGTTTGAACTTTCTGGAAAAAATTAGGTCAGATTTGGTACCAACGGAAATTCGTGCTTATCTTTGATCCATTGTTTAATTTATTTACATATTTGAATTCATGGTGAAATTTCTAACAAGTTTGATGTTTACAATTTCTAAAATGGTTGAGAAATGAGCAAGATATGAAATTCAAAAATATGGTTCAGAGTTGGCACGAGGAAGAAGATGAAGTTGTCATCATTGGGCTTAGTTTATTTTATATTTATTGTAAGTTTTTTCAGTAATGGGTGAAACAGCCACCCAGTGGCAGAGAACGCGCGCGTAAGGCATTACTATAGAGGGTCCTGGGTTCGAGCCCCAACGTACCCTTTTGTTCCTTTTTTCCATATTTTCCTTGTTTTCCTTCTCACTCACAAACGCGCTTGGGCCCTCTCAGCTTTGGGCTTGTTCCACTTCTTTCCTCATACCCCCCTGATTTCTAATAACGCAGGCCCATTTGTTTCTTTTATTCTTTTTTCTGATTCAAACAAAAAGCATTGTTTTGAGCCTAAAACATTTTGCTACTTTCTAACTACCCATTTTCTATTAAAACCCCTGACTTCATATTTAATTTATATTTATATTTTTTATTTTCTTTTATTATTATTATTATTATTATTATTTATTTTTAATCAAAAAATATACAAAAATATATTTCCATAAATAATTAGACTAAAAATATTTATTTTTATTTTATCTCTACTTTATTTTATAAATAACAAAAACCCTAAAAATATTTTGTATTTCTTAAATTAATTAAAATTAATTTAAACATTAGGATTTTTATTAACTTCTTTTCAAATTAATTAATTAGGTTAAACTCCTTTTTTATCAAAAACTCAAACAAAAACAGTTTTCTTTTCTTCACCTGTGCATCTTTGTACATTTTATTATTTCGCACTACAATATATGTAATTGTCAAAGCCTTGTAATAGTAATTAAGATTTTATTTACTTGCCATCCTCATTTGTAATTTATACCCTCATCTCCTAAAGTGATGTAATAGTGTAGGACTATTTAATTTTCGTAATTTTTCGCTTTCCATATTATTTCTAGTAATTAGGGTTCGTATGGAAAGACTTAAAGTCAAACAAATAGACAACCCTAATTCAAGACAAAATAAATGAAAATAATACATTTTGCACACATGCACCTCTAGGGTTAACCCATACTTGTTACCTTAGATTTAAAACAGTCACGTCCCTTGAACATGGGATGCCTCAGCAAAGACCCTCGATTATAAGATTATAATCCCTCGATGACCCTTCGATGTTGCCTTCGGTAAACGATCTTAGTCCCTTACAACAAATTTCTAAGGTATCTTACAATGTTTCCTTCTATGATTGTACGATGACCCACGTTTGTCCCTTCACATCCAATGATAAGGTTTCTTACCAACTAATGGTAAGATAACACTCTCTAGAGGAGGAGGAAAAGAACAAAGACTTTCTTTTGAGTAGGTAGAACGCTCGTAGTTGCTTGCTCGCAAACATTTCAAAACAAAACATCTTTCAAACACACCAACACTTTCATGAAATATTTTCAAAATTCAACACTTTGTATACAGTCGTATAGAGATGAGAATCATTACAAAGTTCGCCTAAACAAATGCACTTTTCAAAAATACTTTCAAAACAAACACAAACACATTTATGAAGCACTTCAAAGTGAGCTAGCAATTAAGAGCCCGTAGATAACTACAGATGAAAAGGGTGCTAACACATCCCCTTTTCATAACCTACCCCCTGAACTCAAGAAAATTATCAAAAAGGTCTTTCATGTTCTTTTCACCCTTTCCTTTATTGGATAAAAGAAAAGTCGGTGGCGACTATTGCTATCCGCAACAATTACGATAAAATGCAAAACAACCAAGTCAGTTCTCTCACCGTATTACATTGTAAAACTTTAGTTTGAGGCTTTCTTGTGTCCTTCTCTCGATTATAACTTGAGATTTCCTTCACTAAATGACATGACCTTGTGATCAATGAAAAGAGTGAAGGAAAATGAACACTTTTCATGTTGAGATGATTTTGAATTGAAGCTTGGAAATACCTTGAAATGGCCTTCGAAAGTGACACCATGGAACTGAAAAATAACTTAGAGAAAATTTCTAAGTTAAGCCATCTTGACATCTTGGATTGCTTAACAATGAACCAGGATAGATTGATCATTACTGGACCAAAATTGAATCTTTTTGAAGCGTTGGAAAGAGGGAAGCGTACTCTACATCTTTGGTGTTGATAACAACAACAAATGGTGCCTAGATTATAGAGAAATATAACTTGTGTAGCATGATGATGAAACTGATTGAAATATTTCAAAATTTGTCTAAGTGTTGAATATCCAATCTGAATGAATGTACCACTTCTTGATTAAATATCTTGTAATCCATGGACTTTTTGGAAATCATTCTGTCTACAAAGATGTAGTAAGAAACCTTCTATTTCTCTTGACCACAAGTTTGTAAGTTTTTGACCACAATTAAATGAGATATGAAGCTTGGAAGATGATAATATGAACACAAAATATCTAATACTTAGAAAATTTTCTAAGTCCCAAAGATGACTTATTTTGAAAGTAACTTAATTTTGACCATTTCTCTTGACTTTTTCAACCCATGACCAAATATTTTCTCATATTTGACATTTTGGATTCAACGTTGACCAAAAAGTATCTTTGGTCAACCTCTGATCTTTGTCTTTTTGTTGACTTTTGCTCAAATACATTCAATTATTCTTCTATCCATCCAATCTTGATTCTTTTGATGAAATATGACGATTAATGGAATGCACATAGATGCTTTGAGATATGTCAGAGACCATGAACACTTGTTTTGCTCAGAGAGTCAGTCTCAGATTGGTCTTGACCAAACCTAGTTAAAAGTCAACAAGATAAGAGATGGTGATCAATCTCCAAACCCTAATTTGTTTGATGATCTTATGGAAAACCTTGAACAACAAAATCTTGTGTGTTGAGATGATGCTTATGATGATGAGATTCTCATCATACATCTCTTGAATAGAAAATTTCCTCATCTTTGAATGATACACACTCCATTATCACAACCCTTGATCCCTTTCAATTGAACCAATGATATACATGTATGTGTATATGGATGATGCATAAGCTTAATATATTAGAACTATGAGAGAACCAAAAATTAGGGTATGACAAACAAGATCTTGATGCATCGAAGTGCTTGCAATGACTTGATCACCACTATTTTGAGGAGGAGGCAATGGATCTCTCATAGCTTGAGCTGCCGCGGCAACCTCACGCACTGCAATAAAGTTAGTGGCTCTGGAACCTACCATTGTAGGAAGATTGTGAAATTAGAGATTTGAGAAGCCGAGGATCGAAGTTCATCTATGGTCATAGTAGATCAAGGATATAGATTTGTGGTTCGAATTGAGGAGATATGAACTTCTAGGTCGAAAAAGGTCATTGGTTTGGTAAATTGGGAGATGAATGTTCAAATGTGGAATATGCATGAATTAAATGTAGATTTTCACAAACAAAGCCAATGTTATACTAGGGAACCAGAATTGATCGCAGATCGGAGGTTAGGGGTTGCAACGGTGTAAGGTTAGTACTACAACGCTTAAGTCAGTACGAGAGTAAGGTAAGTGAAAGAAGTTTGAATTTGAATTATACTTAAAAATGACATGCTTACTCTTTATATAGTAGGGCGTTTATAACATGTTGTTGATCTTCAGGCGTGAGATGCGGAGATCCGTTAGATGGATCTTAGATCCGAATCCCCTGCACTTTAATCAATGATAGTATTCATGCTCCACAAGTGATTTTAGTGAATCAATGCGTTTTTCTAGACCGCGGTTATTGAACCTTCTTAATGTATTCATACTGTTTGGGACTTAGGACATCATTGTAAGCCCATCAAAGGGTTATCGTCTAAGTGATGATACATTGCGGGCAAAGAATACCAACTATTTTTGTCCCTCCTCTCACAAGTCACACACCTGTTTAGTTTAGTTTCCGCTAAAAGTCGATATTTCTTTAATATTGGGCTATGTTTTCATTTCAAGTATCTCTCGGTGGAGAATTTAACCTGCGGTTATACTTGAACCCTCATATATTACGTGTTTTTACTGTTATATTATTGTCTAAAGTTATTGATTTTATAAATGAGTAAATATTAGAAATTTCAAAATTATACTAGAAATTTTGAAAAAATATTAAAAATTTCTTATAAAAAATCATTATTTTTAAGAGTTTTTATCGAAAATTTTCAAAACTACACCAGAAATTTTAAAATTTTTGTTAAAAACTTTCATGAGTTTTTATAGAAAAATTTCAAAATTTTCGGTAAAAACTCTTATATTTTTATAAGAAATTTCAAAACTATACCATAAATTTTGAAAAAATATTAAAAATTTCTTATAAAAAATCATTATTTTTAAGAGTTTTTATCGAAAATTTTCAAAATTACACCACAAATTTTGAAAAAATACCATAAATTTTAAAATTTCCGTTAAAAACTTTCATGAGTTTTTATACTAAATTTCAAAATTTTCAATAAAAACTCTTGTATTTTTATCAGAAATTTCAAAATATATGAGTTTTTATCCAGTAAAACCTCTTGTATTTTTTTATCAAATATTTCAAAATGTATGAATTTTTATAAGAAATTTCAAAAAATTTCGATAAAATTCATACTGACAATTTAAAAATGAATTATCGAAAATTTGATCGGTTACCAGAAATTTAACATGAATTACCAGAAATTTCGTTCGCATTTTTAACTTAAACTTATCGATGGACATTTTGAAAAATAATAAAATACGTGGGGTGTCTAGAACAGATTAAAAATTCTCCTCTCAGTAAGACCAGATCGGCCATTTTTAACGAAAAGTTCTTTAAACAATACGATCAATCTTAGTTCTATTATAAGAATAGTATTTTTTTTTTGTTACGAAGGAGAATTTATTTAATTTTATATGATTATAATTAAAAAATAATTAATCATCAGTAACATTCTTTACCATGTTTTAGTGTTTTTATTATGAATTTTTAAGTTGTTGAACTTTGTCTTTTGTGCATTTTTATTTTCGTATTTATGTTTTTCTCGAAGGACCTCATACAAGTTTTCGAAGGTCTATGGTACAAAAATCAGAGCTCATTATGGTTAGGCCGTAATGGTCATTACTGACTGTAATGGGAGCCCTTTCCCTTTTCCTTTTATGGCACCCGACATGAGGGTGCTACGTTCGGGTCGTAATGGTCATTGTTGGCTGTAGCGCACCAGTACCAACATTGAATTCCCTTTTTTATGCTTCATTCTCTTTCCTCTTCAAGTCTCGGCTGTTTCAACAGTTGCAAAAGCTGCATTTAAGGCCATTTACACATTACTCCTATCTTTATGTACTTAGGCCTATAAATATGCCTATGTAATAGTGAGAAAACCACAATCCAATTTCTATAATTCAGCATATTATCAGTAGTTTACTGCACTGCTGTTTCAAAGACTCCTTGGAGCAGGCTTTGATTATAAGATTCATTGCATTTTATGTTCTAATTTTCTGTCTAACTATTATTATTATTATTATTATTATTATTATTATTATTATTATTATTATTATTATTATTATTATTATTACTTCTGTCATATGCTACTTATGTTGTGTTATTTATGAGCGTGTCTAATAGATTACTTAGAATATGAGACATGAGGACCGTCAAGTCAAATCGAAGGACCTCATACAAGTTTTCTAATAATGTTAAAGAATGAGTTTCTCTATTTGATTTCAACAATTTTGTTTTTAAAAACTAGAAACATTTAGATATTGATTATATGCCGAAAGAATATAATTGATGTTTGATTTATAAGTTTAGACAATTGATTCTAAGATGATGAAAGTGTCTCAGAGTCAACTGAGAAAAATTTATCTTTTAAAATATAGGAATTTTTAAAGATCTCTAAACAAACGAGATATGGTGTGTCGACGAAAGTATGTTTTACTACTAATTTCTATTGTGTGAGAAAAATTATTGGCATGAATCATAGTCTCAAATTCTTCCTTTTAACTATTAAAAAACCGAAATTTATTTTTTTCCGCAACAAATAATAAATATTGACTGTCTTAGATAAAGAAGGAATCAATAGAATTCAATAATCAAGATTCATTTCTGAAGAATGTTTTTTTTTGTATTATTTTGATATTGTCGCACACTTGCGGTGTGTTAAATCAACAATATATTTATTTTACATGTATATTTCATTGAAGAATAAAAAGTGTACTTTGTGGAACTTTTCATTCAAAGATTTAAACTATACATTTGTTGTAACACTTTGAGTTAATATTACATAGATAAAGTTTGTTAGAGAGTCTAACAAACTTACTTAGAGGCTTAACTCTTGTAAATAAGTTATTGGTAGAGTCTTAAGCAAATTATCAATAATTAGTGTTGATGCTTGCACGTGCTGAATTTTAAGTTTGTTTGCAACTATATTTTCATAAAAAATGAATATTCAGTTCAATATGCTTTGATCGAACATGTAGCACCATATTATGGGATAGCAACACTGCTATGAAATTATCACACAATAGAGTGAGAGTCAGATGAACAATATTTAATTCAGACAATAGGGATTCAAGACACAATAATTCAA
Source organism: Vicia faba (assembly GCA_948472305.1). Lineage (NCBI taxonomy): Eukaryota > Viridiplantae > Streptophyta > Magnoliopsida > Fabales > Fabaceae > Vicia > Vicia faba. The sequence goes on from OX451736.1 coordinate 1,142,271,364, forward strand.
AAGTAGTGTGAGCTAGTGTCATGTACTCCACTTTAACACTTGATCTAGGCACAAGAGACTGCATTTTAGAGATCCACAATACTAAATTTGGACAAAAATATATCCCAGAACTCGATGTGGATCCTCGATCATAAAAATCACTAGCTCACTCTAAATTACTATAGTTTCTTAGAGAATATTTCTAAATGGAACTTGTAGGCATTAGCGGTAAGCCGTGAGTAGAGATTCCACTTAAATATCTTAGAATAGATTCCACTTAAATATCTTAAAATCTTTTTTTACCACACTCTAATGACTGTAAGAAGAGTTGGACATGCAATGAAATGCCTTATTTATTTATAAGCAATGTTATGACGAGTTATAATTACATATTAGAGTGATCCAACAATGGATATGTACATAAAAAGGTTTTGCATCGTGTCAATGTCAAGTTTTTAGCGTTTAAAATGATTAAATTTAACTAATTGTTAGTTGGTCCAGTGGTGATTAACGCTGAATTTAGTAGAGAAGACCACGGTTTGTTTCCCTGCGATTGGGTGGAGGCTGAAACCACTTCCCGAAGTGGACTTTGTATTGACTATATTTTCATCAATCATGTTAAGTTGAGAGAAAATATCTTTAATGTACTTGATTTTGAGTTAAGAGTAGAGATTCATTTGATTGGTACTTTACCTCAATGCTTAAGAAATACTCTAATTTTCCCAATTTCTTCAAAGCAAATTTATCATGCAATTTGGTGATTAAATCATGAATGAGTACAAATGGAGTTCCAATTATCAAAATGTCATCAACATAATATCATCAACATAGAAACGATCATAGAGTTTGATATCTTTATGTTTGTAAATAAAAAATGAATGGTCATATTTGCTAGAGGAGAAGTTAACATGAAAGAGGACTTCATCAAGCTTATCATGCCATGCCATTGGAGGTTACTTGAGTCCATACAAAACCTTATTTAATTTACAAACCGGAGTTGGATTTTCATTTTCAAAATCCGGTGATTTTTTTATATAAACTTCTTCTTGAAGGAGTTCATTTAGAAATGTATTGTTGATTTACAGAAGGGGATAATGTGAAATCAAACTCTTGTCTTGATGGAATTCTTTTACAATAAGTCTAACATTATATTTGTTTGTATTTCTATAAGTATTTTCTTTGATTCTAAATACCTACTTACACTCAATAGATTTTATAAATGAAGAAAAAATGGTGAGTGCCCAAGTATTATTTCGAAGTAAGAAATTATATTCTTGTTTCATAGTCTCAAACCAACTTAGTTGAAATAAAGCCTGCTTAGCAATATTTGGTTCTATATGAGCTAGAAAGACTTTAGGCATGGATTTTCCAGTTTTTGCTCGCCGAGCATGGGATGGTGAATAACCAGTAAATATGTTTTGGAAGGAAGATTGTGAAATGAGGGAGATTTTAACTCTTCGGTGTTTTGTTGGTCAAAAGAAGACAAATGCAACCTTTTTTCTAGGAATAAATGTGACACACGATCGAGGCTATTATTAAGTAAAGCATGGCTAGTTTGTACTCTCATCATGGTTAGACTGTGTACTACTAGAGGCAGGGCCTAATTGAGCACATGATGGTTCATAGGGTTGTTAATTGGGTAATGTTTGGTTTTTTTTTTGTTTTATGTGTTCAACACATATGACACATGCGGATGGATTGTCTCCCGTGTACAGTTCAATGGTTTTTCTTCCATTTTTAATCACACCCATTAAAATCATTTCTAGGACACATCGTCCTAGAAACAAACAAAGGACTTGCGACAACATTAGCGTCATTGCGTCTACTAGATATTGTCTGTTTTAGGTGTGGAAATTCTCATAGCTTTGTCCTATAGAAAATGTGTCTTGCTGTTTTAAGTTAATGTGTATGTCAGTTTGGATGACCCGCAGTAAGAGTAGATTCAATCGACATGTGTCCCTCCTTAAGTGGTCGACATGTTTGCTTGATCCACGAGGTTTTCTCTCCCCTTCCATTTTATCCAGTGTGTAAGAGGTCTACTTTCGTGTTCATCTCAAACTATATTCAGATCTGTCAAATTTCCATTGTAGATTGAGTTTCACAAAGTGGTACAACTTATCGCTAAGATAAGGAATGATCTCAAATTCGTGGTAGATGTTCGTTTCTTTAATTGTGATAACACTGATTCATGGATTCTTTTGGTTTCTCTTTCAGACTGGGTGAACCTCCAAATTATAATCACCATAATTAATAGTTAGATAGAAGAGGCATGGCAGATTCAAACATTATATATTGATGTGGCTAAACATAAAAGAAAATATGAACTAAATTATATCAAAAATAAAAAATATTTATATTTAATAAAGTACATTTACAATTAAATCCGTTTAATATCCATTTCTTGAAAATGTGCTAAAATAATATCATTATTTTCGTCTACAAAGCAATATAACATTAAAAATTCAAAAATTCAAAATAATTTAACATCTAAAAATTATAATTGTTTTTTTATACGTATCTTCAATCTACATTACATTTTGAGATGATAATTTTAAAAGAGAATAAAGATATAAAAGTGAAACCTAAATTTAAAATTAGAAAGCACACAAGAGATTAAAAGTATTTTTCTTATTTCATTTGATTCATTCTATAATCTTATCAATTATTTTTTAAAGCATTCATCTTCTTTGTTTTTTTGTTTATAAAAAAGATATAACAGCATCATTTATGTTTTTCTTTTTAAAATGCTAACACATTCATGATCTACTATATCTTACTATGAAATTAATCACGGGCCTTAGTTCTTCTTTTACGGTACATTTCACCCTATTCCCCACCTTCTATTTAGACTTCCTTTTTTTATTCATGTGGATTTTTGAATATTGGGTTTGATTTTGAAATTTTGTGGTATAAGCATGTTAGAAATTTATGTATGATAATCCTGGATAACTTCGAAGAATCGTGTTCGTACACTTTCCGAACAAAGTATTTCGATCCTATTCTTGTCTGGGTTCACGAAATCTTTGTGGGGATAATTCTCGAAGAACAATCTGTTTCTGGCAAAAGAAAACTGATTACAAATGTAGAGAGAAAGTATTATTTTTCGTCATTGAAACCGAGGCCAAATGACTCCTTATATAGGAGGCTCCGTCCCTTGGACCCAAACGGGGCGCTGCCCCGCACCCCGCTAGGGGCTTCGGCCCTTGGAACCCCAACGGGGCGCTGCCCTATACCCCGCCAGGGGCTTCGCCCCTTGGAACCCCGTTTCAATTATTCATATTCAATTATACATTGGCTCGACGAGCGTGCACTCCGCACTTCCCTAACTTGTTTCCAAGCTTAACGCATAATTGCATCGGCCTTTAGTAAATCACATTACTACTAAAATACATTGGTGATACTAAAATCACAAACAAAGCATATATATAATATTAAAAAATATTTGAAAATCTACTGTGACTATAGCCACACCATGCCTCCATGTGCATCCGTCGCTGTAGAAAGATCGAAGGAAAGGTACTCTTCCACAAGGTTGGGAATAAAATACTTTGGCTGCGATTTCTTCGTGATTTTATTTTGGATCAAACAAGATTAAATCATGAAATTTGATGGAAATTCGACATTGTTTCACACATACGATATTAGGGTGACAATTAAATCCATCATGATAAAATACATTTTGTCTATCCACTTAAATATTCATCTAATCCATCCATCACATAAAAATTAATTTAATGGATCGGATAAAATCAATTCATTTATACACATGAATTGATCAAATCCATCCAACATATTTGTTTGATCCAAATTATTTTTATCATATACTTTAAATTTATTATATCATTTAAAAATAAAAAAATAAATCTTTTAAAATAAAAAAAATTGTTTTTTTCTAAAATAAAAAAAGTTGATTTTTTCAAAATACAAAAAAAATTGATTTTTTTATGAAAAAATAAAAGGGTTGACGATCGAGTTTTTTCCGAAATACAAAAAATCGATTTTTTTCTTAAAATATAGAAAATCAAAATTTTGTTCAGAAATACAATAAATAGAGTTTTTATGAAAATACAGTAAATAGAGTTTTTGGCGGAAATATAGAAAATAGAGTTTTATTTGGAAATACAGAAAATTGATTTTTTTTAACAAAAATACAAAAAATCGAGTTTTTTTTAACAAAAATACAAAAAATCGAGTTTTTTTATGGAAATACAGAAAATTGTTTTTTTACAAAAATACAGTAAATAGAGTTTTTTGCAAAAAAAATATAGTAAATAGATTTTTTATGGAACTACAGTAAATCAAGTTTTTTGTAGAAATATATAAAATCGAGTTTCTTTATGGAAATTTAGTAAATAGAGTTTTTTTGGGTAAATACAGAAAATCTAGTTTTTTGTGAAAATACAGAAAATCGAGTTTTTTGAGGAAATACATCAAATTGAATTATTTTTTTGCGGAAATACATAAATTGAGTTTTTTTCAACGAAAATACAGTTAATCGGGTTTTATTGCAGAAATATAAAAAATCGAGTTGTTTTTACGGAAATACAATAAATTGAGTTTCTTGGGAAAATACAAAAATTTGAGTTTTTGACGGAAATAAAATAAATTGAGTTTTTTACGAAAATACAGTAAACCAAGTTTTTTGCCGAAATATAATAAATCGAGTTTTTTAAGAAAAAATAGTAAATCGGATTTTTTTATGGAAATACAGTAAACTATTTTTTTACATAAATGCACTAAATAAAGTTTTTTTTTTTTGCAATAATACAATAAATCAAGTTTTCTTACGGAAATACAGTAAATCAATTTTTTTTATGCAAAATATAGTTTATCGAGTTTTTTTTATGAAAATAGAGTGAATTAAGTTTTCTTAGAAATATAGTAAATTGTTTTTTTGCATAAATACAGTAAATCAAGTTTTTTGCAGAAATGCAAAAAATTGAGTTTTTTTATGGAAATAAAGTAAATCAATTTTTTTTTTGCAGAAATACAAGAAAGCGAGTTTTTTATACGGAAATAAAATTAAGTTTTTACGGATATACAGTAAATCAAATTTTTTGCAAATATACAATAAATCAAGTTTTTAGCAAAAATACAGTAAATCCAATTTAATGCAGAAATATAGTAAATCAAGTTTTTTAGTTGATACAGAAAATTGATTTTTTTTTTCAAAATACAAAAAATTGAGTTTTTTGGAAATATAGATTATCGAGTTTTTGAGGAAATACAAAAAAAAAATCAGTTTTTGAGGAAATACAGTAAATTAGGAATTTTTTTGCCAAAATACAGAAAATTGAGTTTTTAACGGAAATACAATTAATTGGGTTTTTTTGTAGAAATACATAAAATCGAGTTTTTTTATGGAAATACAACAAATCGAGTTTCTTGGAGAAATACATGAAATTGAGTTTTTGACGGAAATACTGTGAATTGAGTTTTTTTGTGGAAATATAGACAATCAAGTTTTTTTGGAAATAAAGTAAATCGAGTTTATTTATTGGAATACTATAAACTGTTTTTTTGCAGAAATACAGTAAATCAAGTTTTTTGCAGAAATATAATAAATCAAGGTTTTTTTTTATGGAATATAGTAAATCGATTTTTTTTGTAAAAATACAATAAATCAAGTGTTCTATACGGGAATATAGTGGAGATTTTTTATTAAAATACAATAAATAAAGTTTTATTAGAGAAATACATTAAATCAAGATTTTTTTTGTTAATACTGAAAATTGAGTTTTTTTTAAATACATAAAATTGAGTTTTTTCAGAAATACAAAAAATTGAGTTTTTTAGGAAATATAGTAAATCAGGTTTTTTGTGAAAATACAAAAAATCATGTTTTTTTAATAAAAATACAGTGAATCGGGTTTTTTTGTGTGCAGAAATACAAAAGGATTGAGTTTTTTATGGACATACATTAAATCAACTTTCTTGGAGAAATACATAAAATTGATTTTTTTTTTGATGAAAATACAGTAAATCGAGTTTTTGTGGAAATACAGAAAATTAAGTTTTTTTGGAAATACAGTAAATCAAGTTTTTTTATAGAAATACTGTGATGTTTTTTAAGAAATACAGTAAATCAAGTTTTTTTCCAAATACTATAACAAATCTATTTTTTTTACAGAAATACAAAAAATCGAGTTTTTTAGAAAGAAATATAGTGAAGATTTTTTTACGGAAATACAATAAATCAAGTTTTTTGTAGAAATACACTAAATTAAGTTTTTTTTTGCAGAAACACAACAAATCATGTTTTTTCAGGAAATACAGTAAATCAAACTTTTTATGAATATACATTAAATCGAGTTTTATTTACAGATCATCAAGTTTTTTTATGAAAATACAGTAAATTATTTTTTTGCAAAAATACAGTAAATCAAGTTTTTGCAGAAATACATTAAATCGAGTTTTTTTTACGAAAATACAATAAATTGAGTTTTTTAAACGGAAATATAGTAAATCGATTTTTATGGAAATACAGTAAATCAAGTTTTTTTTTTGTGCAGAAATATAATAAACCAAGTGTTTTTCCGAAATACAATATATCGAGTTTTTTTTACAAAAATATAGTAAATCAATTTTTTTGTAGAAATACAGTAAACCTAGGTTTTTTTAGAAAATTATAAATTGATTTTTTTGCGAAAATATAGAAAATCGGATGTTTTTTTGAAATACAGTAACTCAAATTTTTTGCAAAAATGCATAAAATTTTGTTTTTGTTGAAAATACTGAAAATCAAGTTTTTTAACAGAAATACAATAAATTGAGTTTTTTTGTGAAAATATCGTAAATTGAATTTTTTGCAAAAATACAGAAATTTGAGTGTTTTTAGAAATACAGTCAATCGAGTTTTTTGTGGAAATACAAAAAAATCGTGTTTTTGTTAGAAATACAAAAAATCAATTTTTTTTACTGAATTACAATAAATCGAGTTTTTGCGAAATACAGAAAATTGAGTTATTGTCAGAAATACATAAAATCTTGTTTTTTTTTTACCAAAATACAATAAATCAAATTTTTTACAAAATATTTTTCTTAAAAATAAATGAATATATTTAAATTATTTTTTGGATGAATGAATATCCATCTATTAAAATAATGTTAATGAATGGATTGAACGAATTTTATCTTTAATGAATGAATTTGATTGAATATTTTAAAGAAATTTTAATAAATTATTAATAGACTAATAAATTATTTTGACCAATCTATTAACAATTCAATCTATATTCATTCAATCTATCCATTTTACTATCCTATACGACACTATTGTTCTTTAAGAGAAACATGATTGGTGTAGATCAATGGTAAATACTAATAAAAAGTTAAGCAGCCAGACCTCATTGAAAAGTGAATATTTTATGTCTTGTAATGTCTTCAAAGTAAAAACAAATTTATTAAATTTATTTATTAATGAGATCTATTTATAATTGTTTTCAGATATTGATTTGAAGTGATTAAATATTTATTAAACATTAAGATTAACAAATTATAAAATAAAAAGTTAGATTGCAAATAATGTAAAACGCGTTGTAAATGGACTTTCTTTGTAGTATTGCCGACTGCGGAATCGACACTAAAACAGCCATTGTTTCCTTGAATAGGACATTTGGTACGCACGCTAAGTTGAGACAAATAACATTCAAAAAGGAAAAATAAAAACAACTTTCTTAAAATGTAAATTAGAGGAGAAAGAAAAGAGTGGATGAAAGAGCAAGAAAGCAACATGGTTGGTTGACCTTAAAGGCAGGAACAAACAAACCAAGACATCATCACCCATCACCAATACCTTATCTTAAATTCTCATCACTTGATCCCAAATTCTACGCTCCATAATCATCTACCTCCTATGGAATCAAATGCCCATCATACCAAATCATTGGTGGACCCATCTGTCTATGCCTCCTTACACATATTCTTATCCTGTAAAATAGATTCGGCTCGTCAAACATCTCTATTTTATCGATATTTTTATAAATTTAATATCGACATTAATATAAATTTTTGACACTTTTAAACTATAAATATGTCGTATTTGCGGATAATTTTTTTCATGTAACGTTTTAAGTCTATACTATTTATAGTTATCCGATTTTTTTTATAGATTTTGCGGATGAATTAAAATAGAATCGATGTATCTGGTTGTCATTCATTTATTCTGCATGTTTTTATTCAACTAAAATTTTCTAAAATTAAATATTTTTACAATTATCAATTGAGATGAATTAACAAGACCAGATTCATAAAGTGGATTTATTGTTGCAATTTAAATTATATATTTTTTGAACAAGCATTATTTAGTGATGATTAGGGATGGAAATGACATGAGAACCACCACTTTGGTTTGTTTGGTTTTATGTCACTTTATTATGTGTCAAATACGGTTGCTTAAATTAATGATTTTATTAGTGCCAACACCACGGAAGCATTGGCCATTAGTTTGTTATATGAATATTGTGATTATACCAATCATACCAATTAAAGTGTGAGTAGAATAATACCACATATATACTATAATATAAAAAACTTCATCCTCACTCACACACGTCCATGTATGAAACCATTTCCATTTTATTCTTAGAATTTTAATAATTTATTTATTCACAATTTCAAAGTCAAATTCTATCTATTTGAATTGGGTCCCAAAATCAAAACAAAAGCAACGGTTGCACCCATCTACTTTTCTTTTTATATATATATTCAGCCACACTTGCTGACAAAATTTAAACATAATCTTGTTTTAAATTATTTGGTACGTGACTGACTATCTTACTCGTTCAATGATTAACAAATTGTGATTATTTTATTATGACCTTTTTAATACCTTTAGTCGATGGAGATTCTTTCTTAAGCAAAAAAATAAAAAAGTAATCAACTTAAGCCGGGTTTAGACTGGAGTTTCTTCTTTAAAACACTTTAGTTTTTTTTTTTGTTGCAAAATTAAATTATATGAGAACATGTGTACCTGACGTCATAAGTATTCATCCATGAGGTAACAAATAAGTTTGATTATCATCACTTATTGACCAAAACAGAAAATAAGTTTCTTAGTTATGATATGATTGCATACACATACTTTCTTAATACACCCTAAGTGTTTTTGTTGGGTTTGTATTCAATTTTACATCTATTGAGTTTAGGTTGGAATTTTTTCATATAATAAGTGATATAAGTGAGACTCAGTTTCGAAGGCTTGTTATTTATCATTAACAAAAAATATATAGTTTTTTTATCGATCCTCTTTCTTTGTTCACCGTCTTTATCTCCGTTGTTTCTATGGTGGAATCCTCAAATTCCTCTCATCCAACAGTTCCTAAGTTCGACGGCTATTACGAACACTGATATATGCTCATGGAGAATCTTCTCCGTTCCAAGGAGTATTGGAGTCTGATTGAGATGGGAGTCATCACCGCACCGGCTGATGCCACACTAGAACAACGCAAGGCTGCCGCAGAGAGCAAGTTGCGTGACTTTAAGGCCAAAAACTATCTCTTCCAATGTGTGATACGGTGGCCAGAACCGGACTATTTTAGGAATGCTGGTTTGCGTTTTGCGTTTGTATTCGCAAAATATCGCGGTAAGCAAGAGTCGCCACCGACTTTTATTTTATCCAACTGGAAAGGAAAAAAGCATAGAAAAATTCCCTTTTTTGAGATTTTGAGTACGAGGGGTAGATTATAGAAAGGGAAGGTATTAGCACCCTTTCTATCCGTGGTTTTCCACGAGCTCTTAGGTACTTGCTTATCATTTTCAAAATTGCTTCTGTGTTTGTGATTTGAAAAGTTTTTGACTTTGATTTAACCCTTGCTTCTGTCTTCAAGAGTGTTACAAAGCGTTTTTTTGAAAACTTTGTTTGAAAAAGAGTGTTTGGTGTAAAAATGTTTATTTTGTTTGAGCAAGTACTTAAGAACTGGTCTACCAACTCGAAAAAGGGAATTGTTCTATTCTTGTTTCCTTTAGACAATGTTATCCTACTATTAGTGAGTAGGTAGCACCATCGTTGGAGTTTTAAGGGCCAACTCGAAAGGGACGTACGATCACTAAAGCAATGTTAGGACGTCTTAGTAATAACCCTAATGTCTTAGATCAATTATTCGAGGCAACAATTCCGAGGCAACCATTCCGAGATAACTTTTCCGAACGGGACTTTGATCTTTGTTTAGACAAGAGAGCGACCACTAAAGCATCCTATACTTAATGACCGTTTACCGAAGGCAACCGAAGTGAGAGTATACCCTAGGAGTGCGCGTGTGCGAGTGATTCAATTTCAGATTATTATCTTTGCACATTTAGGATTTTCTAACCGTTTTAAAGTTTACATATATTCTTGTCATGCATCCCTAATATTCATACATCTAACAGTTAATATTTGCGGAATTTAAAATGCGGAAAATAAGCTACGCTATTACAAGGCTTCGGGTATTTACATAGCCAAAAACAAACCCTTAAAAAGAAGGATAAATGAAAGTAAAAGGTCCTAATTAATCTATTACAACTTGTGAGCAATTACATCAATAAGGTAAAAATAATAATAAAGCGTGCGTGATGAAATTTAGAACGAGAGAGAACTAGGGTTTGGACCTCATCTAACCTAATCGAAAGAGAAATTATTTTTGTTGTTTTTAGTTATTTTTAGGAAAAAGAATTAGGTGTTTAAATTAAACACAATTAATTAGTAATTAAATTAATTAAAAAAAATAATTAAATTTAACCTATTTTTGTGTTTATGGTTATTTTTTAAAAATAGAAAATATAATTAAGTTAGAAACAAAAACCCTAATTGTGCTAATTGTTTTTAATTTATTTATTTACAAAAGAATTTAAGTTACCCTAAAATTAAATAAACTAATTTAATTAATTAATTTCTTGACAAAAAATAATACCTAAATCTAATTGGATGAAAAATAATATTTTTATGATTTTTTTGATAAAAAGAAAAATTAATTTTTTATGTTAGTAAATTATTAAATAACTTAATTAAGAAATATGAAAAGAAAAGAAAATGGGCATGAGAAAGCAAATTGAGGGGTGTGGATAGCAATCTGGCCCAAGAAGCAAATTGGTCCATGTTGACCTGCCCATTCCAGTGCTATGCGTTGACTGAAGCGTATCATGGTCCCTCAAATGATGGCCATCAGATTTGGCCATCTGGAGATCCAAGGGTTAGATCCTGAGGGCATATGGTGATCCCTTGACCTTGTATGCGCGCCTGAACCTGAAAAGAAAAATAATGTGAAAGAATGGGGGGACCTGGGATTCTAACCCAGGCCCCAAAGCACTTTTCCAACGACTGACCACCAACTGAGCTGCACGTTCTTATTGTACACATAATAATAATAATAGATAATATGCAATAAAAGGGAGTTAGTGGAGACAATAAAAAAACGCGCCAGAATTTTGAATGGACCAACAGGACGCTGCCACGCTGGTCATCCCTGTCCTCACTCCGTTGCTAAAAGTGAAACACTTTTACCTACGGACATATGTCTGTAGCTACAACCTTGGATCGTCCCAAAATCTTCCATGGGCAAGATAAATGACTTCTAATGCCATGAATCGAACCGTCTTGGCATTCTGAGCATCATGATACCCTTCATGGGGGCTAATTTTGCCTGCACATAAAAACCCTAAAACAAAACCAAAAACCCTAACAATGGCAAATCTTGATACAACCCATAAAAACTCAATTGAATGTTATAGATAGTTTGGAAATGTTTCAAGGAGCAAGAATATATAATTATTTTGTGCTATAGATGCCAAAATTATGCAAATCGATTTCAAGAACAAACCAAGGTCGTGGCTGACTTACAGTGGGTTATAGTGCTGGAAACTCCTCGTTCTTGATTGGTTTCGCTTGCTTGTGATCCCAGGAAGCGATTGGGATGGCTAGAAGGTCTTGAGAATACCTGGAACTATGAATTTGACTCAACACTTTTTTGTGTTTTTTTCCCAAGTTTGTTCTGACTTCTCACGCCTCTCTAACCTCTGATTATTGTCTGCAAATGTTCCTTATGTATTGAGGATTGGATTAGGGTTGCAAACATGATCTCAATATTTGCCAATTATTGATTTTGATCTTGATTTGATTCACTTAAAAATCCTTCCAAAAATAGGCCAAATTCAATCTTTTTGTGCACACCAAGGCTTTGCACGATTTAAATGACTTGCCAACTGTATATAAGACCTGAAACATGCACAATATCTTGAGGTTTCAATGTTTTAGATTTTTTCATGATTTGTTTTGATTAAAATTGATTTAATTCGAATAAAAATCAAAATAAATAATAAAAATAAGATAATGACAAGTGGCAAGAGCTAGGGCTCGTGGATCATGCTAACAACTCAAAACATGTGCAAAAGATTGGGCCCATTTGGCAAACATTTCAATTTTAGGCATAGTTGACTTTTGACAATTTTGCAAAAAGGTCAACTTCACCAATGCGTAACTTCCTCAATTTTGACTCTTTGAATGTGTTCTTGGACTTTTTAGAAAGCTTGAGATGTCCTATAATCAACCCTTTTAGTCTCATCTCAATTTGGTATTCCATGTTCATGTATGAAGCTTTGACAAAAAATGTGTTTTTGTTGATTTTTCAAAATGACCTATAATGTCCAAATTCATAACTTCTTGTGAGTGCATATTTTGAACTTGGGAGATGAATATGGATTGTATATAATTGCATCCTCTTAAAAATGAGCTTTTGATGGGTCATTTCTCATAAAGTATGAGAGAGTTATGCTTGGTCAAAGTTGAGTTGACTTTTCCTACACAACCTTAATTTAGCAACTTTTGGTTCTTGATGAACTGGGAGCAATCCTTGATGAATCATGATCAAACATTGATCAAATTATGAAATATACTTCAAAATGAGGATGTTGACCACAAATCTTGAAGTTTGACTATTTGTAGGCCACAATTGACTTTTGCCCTAGCACAGTCGATTTTTAGGCCTTTGAGCAATTGACTGAGCAAACTTCCTCTGCAAGGCTTGAAACTTGTCATTGATGATCTTGAGAACATATTAGGACAATGGTGAGAATTTTGGGTCCCTTGTACTCAAGTATCTTGATGCAATATGAAACCCTAATTTGAGGTAGACTGCCTTAGGAGAGAGCTTGTCTGGTCAACCCTTGGACTTCCTTGAGCAACTCGAGGATCTTTCTTGAAATGTTTTGAGAAATACGGGAGGGAAAATTTTTGGGTACAATAGCTGCCCCTGTTCAATCTTCTTAAGCCTGAGGATGTAGATTGGCTTTTCTGCCTTTCGTGATCCGAAGGTGGAAGATGATTGAACACTAGAGTGCCCAGAAATTTGCACTCGCATGAAGTGGTATTTGTCTTGTGATGTCGGGAATGGGCTTACTGATTCCATTTGGAAGTTGATGATGGAAGATGGGCTTAAAGATGCCATCTGAATGAGTGTCGACCGCGTAAGAGATTCCTTAGCGAGAGTCTGTATACCTGTTGTTAAGGAAGACTGCGCTGGGGAATGCTGATCTCTGTCTTTGGAGAAAATAGAATTTTAGGAGCTTTGGTCGTCCGTTATTCTACTGGGGAATCATCTCTTAGTCGAAGAGGTGAAGATGAACTACTATCTGGTCGTTATCCAGGCTTCATAGTGATAAGACCGACTGCTATCTGGTCGTATTCCAGGCTTTACAGTGACTTACTGGGGAGATGAGATTAAACTTGCTATCCGGTCGTGATCCGAGCTTCACAATTTCTCGATTCTTATATGGTCGTAATCCAGGCTTCAAAAGGAATTAAGTTGTTATCCGGTCGCATCTGGGCTTCAACTTGAATTTAGGGCACACTAATATCTGGTCGACTCCGGGCTTCTTAGTATTTGTCCAGGTAAACTGATATTTAGTCAAAATCCAAGCTTCACAATGTCTTGTACTGTTATCTGGTCATAATCTAGGCTTCAGTCCTTTTATCGTTATCTGGTCGTAATCCAGGCTTCACGATGCTTCATACCATTATCTGGTCGAATCCAAGCTTCATGGTGTTCTGTACTGCTATCAGGTCGTAATCCAGGCTTCACAATACCTCACTTCTTATCTGGTCATAATCCAGGCTTCGGAAGAAATCAAATGGTTATCTGGTCGTAATCCGGGCTTCCCTTTGGCTTTTGGGCCTACTAATATCCGGTCGAATCCGGGCTTCATAGTAATTGGCCGGGTAAACTGCTATTTGGTCGTAATCCAAGCTTCACAATGTCCCTTACTATTATCTGGTCGTAATCCAAGCTTCACAGTGTCCCTTACTATTATCTGGTCATAATCCAGGCTTCACAGTGTCTTTTACCGCTATCTGGTCGTAATCCAGGCTTCGCGATGTCTCATACCATTATCTGGTCGAATCCAGGCTTCATGGTGATTGGAGAAATCAAGATACTATCCGGTCGTAATCCGGGCTTCATAACTTGTATTAAAGATATAACACTATTTGGTCGTAATCCAGGCTTCGTGGTGTCTTTGGCTTCTATCTGGTCGTAATCCAGGCTTCAGAGAAACTTGTATTGCTATCTGGTCGTAATCCAGGCTTCACAATAATTTGTTGAGCTGTTATCCAGTCGTAATCTGGGCTTCACGACTTGTGTTAAGGATAAACCACTATCTGGTCGTAATCCAGGCTTCGCGGTGTCTTGGACTGCTATCTGGTCATAATCCAGGCTTCACAATAACTTGCTGAGCTGTTATCCGGTCGTAATTCGGGCTTCACGACTTGTGTTAAAGATAAACCACTATCTGGTCATAATCCAGGCTTCATGGTGTTTCTGACTGCTATCTGGTCGTAATCCAGGCTTCACAGTAACTTGGTGAGCTGTTATCCAGTTGTAATCCGGGATTCACAGCTTGCTGGGGATTAGACTATTATCTAATCGAATCCGGGCTTCTTAGCTTAAAGATAAACCACTATCTGGTCGAATCCAGGCTTCACGGTGTTTGATACTGTTATTCGGTCGTTCTTCGGGCTTCACAATATGATGTAGAAATCAAGATACTATCCGGTCGGATCCGGGCTTCATAGCTTGAACTTGGTGTGAATTTGATTGTATCTTTCCTGAAAGGTAAAGAGTTATTCGTATGTAATGCATGCTATGTATACAGCAACGATGTCCTCAAAATAAAAGAGATTGTGTTGTATGATGCGTATGCATATGTCACGATGTATGTGTGATCGGTGGATCTGGAACTGACTGTTTAACGCTGGTTCGCGAAATGTCGCGGAAGCAAGAGTCGCCACCGTCTTTTATTTTCTCCAAATGGAAAGGACAAAAGCACAGAAAAATTCCTTAAAGAGATTGCTCTCGGTTCGGGAGGTAGATTATAGAAAGGGAAGGTGTTAGCACCCTTTCTATCCATGGTTATCCATGGGCTCTTAGATACTTGCTCATTTGTGTTTTCAAAAATGGTTTGTTTGCTTTTCAACTGTGGGTTTTAAAAAGTTTCTTTGAAAATTCCAGTTCGACTCTTGTATCGGTCCTCAAGAGTGTTTGAAAAATTGCTTTCGAAAGCTTTTTGAAAATGTGTTGGTGTGAAAAGTATTTTGTTTTGTTTTGAAATTTAGAGCAAGTATCTAGAGTCGTCTACCTACCCTAAGGAATTCGTCTGTGTAGATGTCCTTTAAAGTAGTGCCATCCCACCATTGAGAGGTAGGTAGCACCACCGTTGGAGGTGTTCGGGTCAATTCGAGGTTCGGGACATGGTGATCACCAGAGCAATGGGAAGACACCTTAGAAGCTACCCTCATACCAGGTTCCCGGATCATGAGGACTTACTAAGACACCCTCTACTCGACGATCACCTTTCGAGGCAAGGCAACAGTGAGGCGTACCCTAGGGGTGGTGTGTGATTTGTGTGTCATGTTCATTTATTTTGTCTTGTCATGTCATAGGTGATCTACGCGTTTGTTTTTATTTTTGTCATTCATTCTTGCATGCATTTATTAACAGTTAAAAAGATGCGGAAAATTAAAGTTCTAAACTATTACAAAGGCGCGGGTCCACATCGCCAAATTTAATCCAGGACCCGATTTGACAGAAAATAAAGAAGTGCGAGAAATTAAATTTACACGGCTTTGGGAGAATTACACAAATATTTAAAAGAAGGAAATAAATAAAATGCGCAAAGAGAATAAAGATAGAACATTCGAGGGCGTTTGACCCTTTTGAAATTAAATTGAACTAAAAGTTAATTGATTATTAAATTAAAAGAAAAGAAATGTTTTTTAGTTTTTTGTATTTATGAAATAAAGAAAATTAAAATTAAAAGAAACTCTAATTCTAAGTTTTTTTAATTATTAATGAAAATGTTAAAGTTTAACCTAATTTACTAAATATTTAATGTACATGTTTATTTACAAAAATATTTAATAATTAATAACAATAATAATAAGAAAAAATTATTTATTAAAAAGATGATGAAAAGTTAAAAACCCTAATTTCTACATATTTTAATTTGTTAAGAAAAAGACTTAAGTTTTAAAACCTAATTTAACTAAATTAATTATTTAACATTTATTTACAAAAATATTTAATAAGTAAATTAATTAACATATTCTTAGTTTTTTTGATTTTCTGGTTTTATATTATAAAAATTAATTTATGAAATTAAAGAAAACAATTAAAACAATTAAAAGAATGAAAAGGAAAATCAAATAAAAAATAAAAATGATGCAAACCATGGAGGTGTCTGGCCCAAGGGGAGGTTTTTTGAAGTATTGACTCCTGAGTACCGTGGTCTGCATTCTTTGGCCATTGGATTGAGTTTCATGCATAAGTTGTTCTACTTTGGCCATTTGGCTTGGCCTCAACGTTCCTTAATCTTCTCAGGATGTCTGTCTCGCCATGTATTGGTGTCATGTGTAAAATGTTCTGTTTTGGCCATTTGGCTTTTGGCTTTTGGCCATTTGGCTTTTGGCCTCAACGTTCCTTAATGAACCTGCACGGGATCCTGTCTAAATCTGCAGTGTTGAACCTTATGAACACATTAAATAAAATCATAAAAATTCAAATAAAACCAACATATGAAGAAATTTAATGTTTAGGCACAATATGGCATGTATGAATGATTATACCCTTTTGATCATGGAGATCAAATCAACCTTACCCTTACTGGAAAAGTAGTGACATGAATGCTTTTATGCCCTTGGGATCATGGAGATCAAGCCAGCCTTATCCTTACTGAAGAAGTAGTGAGGTGTTGGTTTGTAACTGTGATGGCTTGTTTGTAGTGAGAGAGGGATTTGTAATAAGGATTTCAAGGTTTTAGGATTCTTGAAAGAATTTGATATTCTATTGTTTGTAGTGAGAGAGAGATTTGTAGTAAGGATTTTAAGGTTTTAGGGTTCTTGAAAGAGTTTGATATTCTAACAGTATTGTGGCAAGGTTTTTTTTCTCTCTTCTTCTCCTCTTTTTTTTCTCTCTTGGTTTGTGTGAAAAGAAGGTGATTATATAATGGAAATTAGGGTAAAGCAAATGGGCTTTGAATGTGCAATTGGGCCTCCAATATTCACTTGAATTCGTCACTTTCCAGGCTAAATCGCAGGGACTTAAGTGTATTTTTTGAAGTTGAAATGTGAAAACAAAATGTGGCCGACATCGAGAACTAACTCCTGTCCGAAAATCGACTCAATCGGATAAACAGTGAATTAGTTATGAATTTTTGAAGTTTCAGCTCAGACAAACTTATTTTGGGCTTCAGTGTCGACTCTGACACGTTCTTCAATAAAAAACTGGTATTGATCGGTGCATAATTTGGTCTCGACTTTTGAAGCAAAGTTGTAGATCTATGAGTCAGTGACCTTGTGTAAAAATATGAGTCCAATCCGATAAAAATTGACCGAGTTATGAATTTTCGAAGTTTCGGCCCAGATGAAATAATATTCAGCATTCAGGATTTTCAGCGTGTCACGCACTCTGAGCAAAAAACGAAAGCCTTTTGAATACCGTTTGAACTCAATACCTTCTGTGAAAATGTAGCCAACTCAATTTGTGAGATTTTGGCGCCGGAACCAGCTCGATACGATGAAAATCGACCAAGCTATGATTTTTTGAACATGACGCAAATAAACTTCTGTCACAAATTTTCTGCACGAAAATACTTGATAAATCCACATTTTTGAAGACCTTCTGATCGAAATTGGCTTCCAGCCGTGAGAGATGAAAACGTAGATAATGTCAAGACGGAATTTTGGCCACCGGAACGGGTTCAAAACGAGTTACGATCTTCAAGTTATGAATTTTTTAGCGCGTAAAAACTGCACTTTCAGCACACTTTTTCACTATATTTCTCCAAGAAAACTCACACATTCGGATACCTTCTTTAAAGAATTGACTCTTGAGCCGAACCTGAATTTGAGAATATGTTATCAGAGATATCTTGGCGAAAGAATACCTGAATATGACGCGCCGGGTTGGACTTGTGAATTTTTCTTGAAATATTTTGAAATATGGGAGGGCAAATTTTGGGGTACAACAGTATGGATATGCAAATGTTTTTGTGATGTTCTCTAGCTGGGGAAAATAAATCCCAGATTGCTGCTGGAGAGTACAAGAAGTTGAATTCTTCATTTCCACTGGGGATAACGATCGAAGATGATTGTGAGAATAATCCTGCTGGAGAATAATCTGGTAAGAGAATGACTCTGTAGGGAAGAGATGCTCTGCTAGAAGATCTGCTGATTTGGAGGAATAACCTCGGCTGTGGATAAATTACCGTTGCTGGCGATGATAAACTCTGTCGAGGATAAAGTTTCTGTTTGTGGAAGAAATAAACTCCACTGGGGATGGTCTTCCATTGTTGGTGAAAGATGAACTCTGCTTGGGGAGAATCTTACCGACTCATTCGCGATTGCGAACCTCAGTTGGGGAGAGCTAACACCACTATCTTTTGGGTGTCTTTTACTCTACGGGGGAGTGTATGTTACTGGGATGCATGCTGAGGATATGACAATGACTTCGTATCAAGACTTTTCTGCCCCTGTATCTGCTGGAGAAAGTGCCTGCGGAGGCCTTGTGGATTGAGTGTCATCTCAACTTATGAGGTGCTTGGTAACTGCCGATCAGAATGATAAGTCATCTACTTATAGGCAAGTGACAAGATAACGGGACATAGTCGTACGCTTTAATCCCTAACTTTTGCCTGGACTGTCTTTTCAGATTTTCAGTCCACCGGGATACCCTTTCTTGCCCAAGCCTCCTTTTCAGGTTTTCGACTTGCCGGGTGTACAAATCTTTTTTTGTTTTTATCCCTAATTTTTGCCCGAACCCTTTTGGTTCACCGGGATGCCCTTATTTTTGCCTAGGCCAGTCAACCTAGCGGGTCTTTGTTCATGCACAATATTTTCTGACTATGTCCGCGCTCTCAGGGTGCGAAGAATTGTCATTGTTCATAGTAGTAAGTGTTTCCACACTGCCAAAAGATGTTTGTTTTATTGTACATGATTCATTGTCGGAATTCATGTTGAATGCCCCAAGTGATTCAGATGGAGATCTGCCCCTAGCTATCTGGCATCTTTGAGAGATTCCTTGAATCTTGACTTGACTGCCCCAGATGATGGACGATGATCATGCCGTGCCCCTTGGTTGGAAGCGTTTTTCCATTTGAGGTGATCACTTTCGTTGGAGAAGGTTTTTGTTTACTTGATATTCGTCATGCGAATTTATCTGCTGCTGAACAAATAGTCATATGCAAACAATGTTATTTTAAGAATGTAAAGCTTATGTCTGTTTTGAAATTTTTGAAAATGCATTTTTCAGTAAAATAGGCAAATTTTATAAAATGTGATGTCAACTCAGGATTTACAGCAAGTCCTACAGGAGTCAGGATATCTTTTGTAACAGTATGCTTTCGAACTAACCCATGCTTCAGCTAGGACTTTTAAGGGTTATAACATGGCCCGGTTCACGGTTTAAGAAACAAAGGATAAAGGCTAAAATTTTATTTGTACCCACCCGTTCTTCGTGATGTTCTTTGATCATAAACTCAGCTAATTGTGCATTTAGATCCTGTTTGAGTCTTTGCTCTGATATTCCAGTGATAGTTCGGATACTGACAGTTTATTTTGAATAGGCAGTCATTTCTTTTTGTTGAGGGTTTGTAGGACCTCTTTCTTTTTTATTTTATTATCCCTGTCTTTTGCCTGAACTGTTTCTTTTTGTAATCACAGTCAGCGGGATGCCCCAGTTTTTCTTAAGTCTCCTTCATAGGTTTTGACTTAATGGGCTTTTATTTCGAGAGATAATGACTGCTTGTCCTTACGATTATACGGAACCATCAATGTCTCTTGTTTTGGAAGGACATCTTTGAAGCCATTCATTGTGCACCTGGATTAACTGAGAAAACTACCCTGCCCCAGGTTGTTATTAAGGGTTTTAATTTGTGTGAAAAGAAAAACTCCTACTTCTTTGGCTCGAAAGGGTTGACTAGGGAGTATCTTCCTTATAACTCCATTGTTTAGGATTTGAAGCAACGCCTGTACATCGTCAGCGGGGTCTGTTCAAAAGCATACTGTAGAAATTTTGATATCATTCTCGTCATCCTCCCTCTAAAGGCTTAGAGTTTTTTAATCGAGAGTTGAATATCACAAAAAGGAAAGCAATTTACATATAGTGAATACGAATGGATTGATTCAAAACAGACATATGCAATGCATTAATGAAATAATAAAGTTTTAACATGACTAAATGTTCGAACAATCAAAAGAAAATTACAAATTGAAAATTCTAATGAACGAAAAGTCTTCTCTTGTCACTTAAAATGGTAAGCCTTGACAGAAACATTCCAGTTGACCATCTTGTGTGAATTTCAATGCTCCTTCATCAATCAGGTCTTGAATTTTGTACTTCAACTTCCAACAATCATCAGTATCATGCCCCAGACTGTTAGAATGATATGCACACCTCACATCAGGATTGTAGTTAGGTGAAGAAGTCTTAGGATTCAGATGAGGTCCTATTAACGTAATCAGATTCATCCTTAATAGGTGTTGCAAAGCTTGAGAAAGCGGCATGTTGAACTTAATAAACGGCCTCTTGGGTGTATCTGGCTTACTCTGATTAACCCGTTGTTTTTGGCGAGGTCGTTGTTGGACCCGTGAGGTAGTAGAAAGTTGGAAAGGTCCACCCTTCACCAAACCAAACTCTTGTCTTCTTGGAGGTTGATCAATGACTTGGTCCCCGACCTCGACTGTTTGCTTCATACTGTTGTATCTGTCTTGATGAAGCTGGTTGATAATGGTTCTCAGCTCTTCTTGTTCCCGGGCTAAGCCTTGGATAAGAGCCCTCTGCCCTAGCATCTGGGTTCTTATTGCATCTACCTCAGCTTGCAGTTGTTCCAGTCGCTCGTCCTTATTGTCTTCAGGACTTTTCTTGACCAAGTTCCCAACGAGGAGTGTTTTCAACTCTTCCTGCCCTTTGGATAGGTTTAGGAATATTTCCATGAACTGAGCTTCTTTAGTTTGAAGATCTCTGTTGTCTTGTTTGAGAGCCATTGCTGAAATAAACAGCGAGAACATGAGAGACCTGTACTGGAAGACCTGTTATGCAATGATATGTATGATATATGTATGCAATGTTTTCAAGGATCTCGCGGGGTAAACAAGAAACTGTTAGAATTTGATTGTAGCTTGATTGAAGAAACTTCGTGTCATTGAGAGTCCTTATTCAAGAGTCAAGCTCACCATATCAAGTGGGTCATAGCCATTGGCTCAAGTTATCGTGTTTTGATCTCTAGACGGCATTGGCTAGAGGAAAATAAATCCCCTTTTCCCCTTGCTAGACGTTTAATTTATCATAACCTGCATCACAAACCCATGAGATCCTTGAAATGGTTAAGGAAATGTTAAGGCATGATGTTATAATGTGTATGCTATGCGTTTAAGAAAAAGTGTGAGGTGATGTAAGCACGTAAATCAGGAAAGAAATCCAAGTTATTGGATAAGGACTATAAACAAAACCTGCAAATGAACTCATGTTGTCAGATAATAAAACTGTGCAAATAGTTCAAGCTGAATGCACACAAGTCACACAAACAGCCTTAAGTTTAGGCTTGAATGAGGTCAAAGGTAATACCCTCTTGAAGTTAAGTTGGTTCAACCTGTCCTAGAAAAGTAACCGGGTTCTAGAGGTTCTCAATATCACTGACCATCCTCCATTGGTCATGGTTTCAGCTCACACAATCTTTTCTTGTGGCTGGAACTATCTCGAGAGTATGGTCTCAATGAGTGTAGTATCGAGTATCAACCAGTTCCTAGCTCTATGCCAAGGCCAGCTATCTCACTACTTCCTATGGCCAAGTTGGTCAGTTATAGGTTCTAAGGTCATTTGATGCTTAACGACCCATATAGCAGCCTCATATTCTCCTTGTTTCTCCACAAGGGATATCGGCACCAACTAATGTGCCACATCAACATAGCTACTGCTTCAACCATATCGGTCTACGCCGTACAGTTCCCTCACAGTTTATTGCTACTTACCTAAAATGTGTCCCCCAGATCCGGGTTAGGATCTATAGTAACTCCAATACAAAGCCCACAAAGATAAGGCAATCAAATCAAACAATAGAAGAAAATACGATGAACTAATCCTAAGGTATACCCCACTTATCTAATCCCCAGCAGAGTCGCCAGTTCTGTGATACGGTGGCCAGAACCGGACTGTTTTAGGAATGCTGGTTTGCATTTTGCGTTTGTGTTTGCAAAATGTCGCGGTAAGCAAGAGTCGCCACCGACTTTTATTTTATCCAACTGGAAAGGAAAAAAGCACAGAAAATTCCCTTTTTTGAGATTTTGAGTACGGGGGGTAGATTATAGAAAGGGAAGGTATTAGCACCCTTTCTATCCGTGGTTTTCCACGGGCTCTTAGGTACTTGCTCATCATTTTCAAAATTTCTTATGTGTTTGTGATTTGAAAAGTTTTTTACTTTGATTTAACCCTTGCTTCTGTCTTCAAGAGTGTTACGAAGCGTTCTTTTTGAAAACTTTGTTTGAAAAAGAGTGTTTGGTGTAAAAATGTTTATTTTCTTTGAGCAAGTACTTAAGAACTGATCTACCAACTCGAAAAAGGGAATTGTTATATTCTTGTTTCCTTTAGACAATGCTATCCTACTATTAGTGAGTAGGTAGCACCATCGTTGGAGTTTTAAGGGCCAATTTGAAAGGGACGTACGGTCACTAAAGCAATGTTAGGACGTCTTAGTAATAACCCTAATGTCTTAGATCAATTATTCGAGGCAACAATTCCGAGGCAACCATTCCGAGGTAACTTTTCTGATAGTGGTTGCAGCAACCACATGGTGGGAAACAAAGAGTGGTTTTTCAATTTTGATGACATGTTCAGGGAATCTGTAAGACTTGGAAACAATTCAAAGATGGTTGTGATGGGAAGAGGAAATGTGAAGTTAAGTTTTGAAGGACAAATACATGTAATCACAGATGTGTATTGCATACTGGGTCTGGGAAATAACTTGCTCAGTGTTGGAAAATTGCAGCAGAAAAATATAGCAACTTTGTTTAAAGATAATAAGTGTCAACTGTTTCATGGAGAGAAGGAATTGATAATGACAGCAGAAATGACAAGCAATAGGATGTATATTGTTAGAGCATATGTGGTAGTGCCCAAATGCTATCAAGTATCCACTTTTGAAGAAACAAATTTATGGTATAACAGATAGGCTCACCTTAGCAACAGGGGTTTGAAGACCCTGCATCAAAAACTGATGGTTAAAGGGCTGCCAGAGATAAATGAATTTGAAGGAAAGTGTGACGACTGCCTAGCTGGGAAGCAACATAGAAACACCATACCAAAGCAAGCAAACTGGAGAGCTTCCAAGAAGCTTGAATTAATTCATTCTGACATCTGTGGACCTATCACCTCTAAATCAAATGCTGAAACATGTATTTCATTACCTTTACTGATGACTATAGTAGAAAAACTTGGAGTTATCTCTTGCAAGAAAAATCTGAAGCTTTAGAAATCTTTAAGAGATTTAAGTCCTTAGCTGAAAATGAGTCTGGCTGCAAAATCATGTGTCTTAAGAACTGATGGGGAGGTGAGTTTACATCAAATGAGTTCAATAATTACTGCGGTTCTAATGGGATTAAGAGGCAACTGACTACAACATATACCCCTCATTATAATGGGGTGTCTGAAAGGAAGAATAGAACATTGCTTAATATGGTAAGAAGCATGATGTCTGCTAGGAGTGTACCTAAGAAATTATGGCCTGACGATGTGAAATGGGTTGCACATGTAATGGATAGATGCCCTACACATGCTATAAAGGACATTACACCTGAAGAAGCCTGGAGTGGGGTAAAACCATTTGTGCATCACTTCAGGATCTTTGGATGCCTTATTAATGTACATGTTCCTGATGCTCACAGAATAAAATTGGATAATAAAAGTATCAAGTGTGTCCTGCTTGGTATTAGTGAAGAGTCAAAGGCATATAAGCTCTAAAATCCAATTGAGAAAAAGATAATTGTTAGCAGAGATATAGTTTTTGAAGAATCCAAGGGGTAGAATTGGAACAATTCAAGTGCAGTTGAGAAAATTGAGAAGGCCAGTGAGTCTAAAGATAATGATGAGATTGAGCTACAAAATGAGCAATAAGAAAATTCCAGTGATGATGTGGCAAAAAACAATCATGAAAACATTCCTAACGGTGAACATCTAAATGAAGTATCAGAAGCTGAACAGGATGACTCAAATGTCCCACCTACAAGGAGAAGAAACCCACCTGACTATCTAAAAGATTATGTGACATACTTGGAAAATATGGAGAATCAGACTGATCCAATTCAGAATTTAGCAATTGTAATGCTTAGCTCAAATGAATATCCAAGTTCATATGAAGAAGCAATGAAATCAGCCACCTGGAAGAAGGCTATGGATAGTGAAATACAATCTATTAAGGACAATGATACTTGGCAATTGACAACTCTTCCTAAAGGTGTGAAATCCATATGTGTCAAATGGATTTTCAATACCAAATACAATGAAAAGGGGCAGTAGAGAAGCATAAAGAAAGGCTGGTTTCAAAGGGATACACACAAAATTATGGAATTGGTTATAGTGAAGTCTTTGCTCCTATTTCAAGGTGGGATACTATAAGAACAATTATTTCTCTGGCCGCTAACAATCAGTGGTGTGTATTTTAATTAGATGTAAAAGTGCTTTTCTACATGGAGATCTAACCGAGGAAGTGTATGTGGAACAATCATTAGGGTGTCACAAGGGTGAAAAAGACCATGTCTACAAGCTTAAGAAGGCTTTGTAGGGGCTGAAGTAGGCACCTAGAGCTTGGTACAGTAAGGTAGAACTATTTTTCTATGCATAAGAATTTGACAAGTGCTCTCATGAACCTACTCTGTTTGTCAAGCACGGAAGTAAGGGAAAAATACTAATTGTATGCTTGTATGTAGATGACCTAATCTACACAGGAAATGATGAAGAGATGATTGTAGCATTCAAGCAATCCATGAAAGAAAAAATTTCCATGACAGATTTGGGAAAAATGAAGTATTTTCTAGGAGTAGAAGTCAGTCAAAGCAACCGAGGAATATTCGTTCATTAGCGGAAATATGCATAAGAAATTATGGAAAGGTTTGGCATGGAAGACTTCAACAAAGTGTGTAGTCCAATTGTGCCTAGTTGTAAACTTGTGAAAGATGAGAAAGGAAGAGCCACAGATGCTACACTCTACAAGAGGATGATTGGATGCCTGATGTATTTGTTAGCTACAAGGCCAAACATGACCTTCTCAGTCTGTTTGGCTGCAAGGTACATGGAAAGACCTACTGAGTTACATGTTGCATTTGTCAAGAGGATTATGAGATACTTGAAAGGAACTATGAAGTTTGGCATTTTGTACAAAAAGGAAATTACTCGTAGCTTAATAATGCAGGGCTGGAATGACTTTGATTATGCAGGTGACCATGATGATAGAAAAAGAACCTCTGGATATGTTTTCACAATAGGATTAAGTGCAGTTTGTTGGTCCTAAAAAAACAGCCAATTGTTACTATGTCCACTACTAAAGCTGAATTTGTATCAGTTGCATCTAGTGCTTGTCAGTGCATCTGGATGAGAACTGTGTTGGATCATCTACACTTAAAGCAAAGTGGCTGCACCATCATAAATTATGACAATAGTTCTTCCATTAAGCTATCAAGGAACCCTATTATGGATGGTAGATGCAAGCATATTAGTATAAGATATCATTTCCTGAGGGAACTCTGCAATGATGTAATTATTGAGCTGAAATTTTGCAGGTCATATGAGTAGTTGGCAGACATTATGACCAAGGCTTTGAAAGTTGAAACCTTCATCAAATTAATGGAGGGCTTGGGAATGTGTGACTCAAGCTACATCAAATGATTTGTTCTTACTGGTTAATCCAATATTATTTATTAGTTTTGTCTTAGTTTTACAGTTTTATAGTTGATCTATTGTTGTATAGAGATCAACTTAAGGGAGGGTTTGTTGCGTTTATGTTCAGTTTTGGGTCTATTGAGCCTAGGTTGGAACTTTCTCAGATAACAGTTTTTAGGGCCATTGGCAAAATTCTCGTAATACTCTCTTAATTTAGATATGCATATCTGATTTCACCATATTTTAGTTTTTTATCGAATATATTCAAAAATGCATATCCGAAGCCACCAAATAGTAACTTTCGGACACACTTATCTATAATAACTCATGTTTTTTTTAAATGGGTTATTTCGGAAAAACATATCTGAATTATGCAGAACCCTAACATATTCTATTTTAGCAGAATCAGTACCATGGAAACATGAAAAAAATTAAATCAGTAAAAGTAAACATTGGTAAAATGTTGAATAAATATATTATATATATGTATTTAATCGTATAGAATTTACATTGTGAACGACAATACATTAAAAAAATTATTCGATTACATTCTAAAATGCACCAAACAAATTTTCACCGCTTAAATCTTAAAATGGTTCTTTCTTTGACTTCTCCCAATTTGAGTCTCTCTCAAGCTCCGTCAATTTGGTGAACTTTGCCATCCTTTCCAAAAAGTGATCGACCAAGTTTCCTCCTCTTTTGCATAATGTGTCATCCACTCCATTGATGTAGCCATAATTAGACACCCCAGTTTTAAATAAACCTGAACAAAATGGAGCGATTTAAGATACTCTATACAAATGATGCATCTGGAAATGAAGAGAATGAAATAGTGGTAGGGGTGATCATGCAGTAAGATGAAATAACAATAATATTTTTGGATATGTGTATACGAAAATACCACTGAATGTTTAAATCCAATGTGTAAATAATAGTAACGTGTAAACAGAGGATTTTTGGATATGTATTTCTGAAACACCTTAAAAATTGATTTAGGGTGCATTCGGATATACATCTCTGGACCACCATTTATGGTGCTTTCGGAGTTGCATCTACAAAAAGCATTTTGGGGTTTTCAGAAATTTACTTCACCCCTATAAAGGTGTATTAAGAAATTTCCTAAATTACTCTCTTTATACGTGTTACCACAATAACAGTCATATTTAACTATTTTAACAAAGAAAAATATATGATAAATAAAAAATATTATGTGGTTTTAATAAGTTATATATATATATATATATATATATATATATATATATATATATATATATATATATATATATATATATATATATATATATATATATATATATATATATATATATATATATATATATATATATATATATATATGAGAATTTTGGGCCTAAGATTTAGAAAACTCTTAGAGGTAGTAATCGTTCCCCATGATTAGCGGAGACTGTTGACTACCTATTTTTCAAGGAGTCGTGGTATGTCTCCTTACCATATGACTAATAAGAGATAAAAATATTATACATGTCATCTATTTCAAAGGTGAGCCCCAATGTTTTGTGAGATGTCGCCTGGGTGACATCACTCTAGGAGGGGACCCTAAAGTCGTCTCTTTTTAGGTCACTCAAAAGTATAACACTACACAATTCCCCAAGCACGAGGGATTATAAAAGGCAAAAAATTTTTTACAGCTTCTTTCATTTGTGAGGGACGCCCCTCATCTTGGGGTTAGTCCTTTAAACGAAGGCGAACTTTTAAGGTGAGGCGAGTCCCTCGGCTTAGGACAAGTCACTCAAATGAAGGCGACCTTTTATGGTGAGGCGAGTCCCTCAACTGAAGGATACTTTTTTAAAGTGAAGAAAGTCCCTTAGCTTGGCACAAGTCCCTCAGCTGAAGGCAAACTTTTTTAAGGTGAGGCGAGTCCTTCAGCTAAAGGCGTCCTTTTTAAGGTGAGGTGAGTTTCTCTTTTTATTTGCGTAAGCCCCTAATTGAGGGATAATCCATCGTCTCATTCCATATGAATTCTGATTATCTAAAACCTCGATAGAGAATGTTAATCAATCATTTAGATGGTTATGTTTACTTCTATTTAAAGGTGTTGTTTTTCGAGACTTTAAACGCTAGTGGCACATGTTAGAAATGTGCTGAGTTTTTCAAAATTATGGGGGAGTATAAAAGGTTTCTTGTGGCTTTAACTCCCTTATAAAGTTTTCTCCTTCTACTTTATTGCTCTATTTTGATCTCACAACTTCTGCAAGTTCATTTGAACTGAATAGCTCTCCTACACCCCTAATTCTTCGATCACAACCTTTTTCCAAGTATGAATTCCATTTCTCTAGTTTCCTTCTATACTGAGTAGGGTTTATGTATAATAGTTTTAAGTAGGGTTTTGGTTAGCATAGGGTTGTAGTTTTTGAGGGTTATAGTCACCCTCTTTGACGATTACGACATTGGTGATGATTTATTTTTGTTCTACTGTTTTCTTTGGAACAAAAAGACAATGGTTTCATTTTCTATCATACTCAAGGACGTTGAGGATATTGGACCTTATTACTCTTCTAACAAACAAATCCTCCATTTTGATCAGGAATTGAGGTTTCCTTTTTAGATGAGAATATGGTTGTTCTAGAGGCATGTTCACCATCAGAGAATGTAAATATCACTGCAGACTTAAAGCATTCCATGTCCTATAAGCCATTATTCAATTCAGTGATTGAAATCAAATTTCATTACTTTTTTTAAGACTATGGGGTGTGGAATGAAAATATTAATGGTAAATACACCACCATAAGTGGTTTCATTAACTGCCATTTATGTGCTAGATTTATGACTCCAACGATCGCCTAAATTGGATATGGAAGCTACCTCTTAGAGTATGTGTTCAATTTTTGTGTGGAAGGTTTGTCATAACTCTTCCAAATAAGTTTGTTTTGCAACATAAATGTGCTAATGTTTCTCCTACATGTCCATATTGTGTTGGAATTATTGAAATTATCAAGGTGCTAATATCATTGCTTACTATGTTATCTATGAGTTGTGTTTATTTGGCGTTGTTGTACCCCAAAATTTGCCCTCCCATTTCCTCAATATTTTCTCATCACAAGACCTTTGAAGAGCAAGATCCAGTTAGGGTTTCCTCTGCTCAAGACTTCTCCTTGCACTGTGGACTCAAATTAGGGTTTGTGGTTGCCTAAGGATGTTTTGACCTAAAATGCCTAAGATGACTTTCATGATTCATATTGGACTCCCAAGTTTACCTATACCAAGTTTCAAGTCTTGATTCCAAGTTTTGCCCAGTCAATTGGACAGTTGACCTAGAAATCAGCTGTATTGGGGAAAAAGTCAACTGTGGCCAATTGACAGTCAAAACTCATGAAATTTGACCCACATCAACATATTGAACTCATATGGACCATTTGATCAAGTTTGGATCACAATTCCACAAGAAATTTGATTAGATCACCAAAAGGGCAATATGGTCATTTTTAGGGTTTT
Source organism: Vicia faba (assembly GCA_948472305.1). Lineage (NCBI taxonomy): Eukaryota > Viridiplantae > Streptophyta > Magnoliopsida > Fabales > Fabaceae > Vicia > Vicia faba. Next base: position 1,142,301,201 of record OX451736.1, read on the forward strand.
GACTGCACAAGGGCAATTTTTGACTGTTTGACCTAACCAATGGCAAACCAAGCTCACATATGGACTCAAGGACCCCATGGAATTATCTTGACATGCTCAACAAGCTCAAAAGATCCCAAGTACACAAGATTGATAGTTGAATTTCCCAGTCAATTGATCAATTTTGACTGTATACTGAAAAGTCAAACTTTGACTTTTTGGTCAAAATCAAGAGTCAAGATTCATTTTTCATCAAAACATGCCAAGTCATGAAACTTGTTCACCAAGAAATCACAAAATGCAAATTAGGGTTAGAAAATAGAATTTTTCATAACTTAGAATTTTTCTAAGTTATGAAAAACCCTAATTTTTCCCCAACTTTGCCCCATCTTTTCACCAAGATCCATTTGGATTCAAACAAAAGTCAAAACATGAAAGTTGTAGCTTGTTGCATAATCTACAACTTTTATTCACAAAGTTTTCTCATTTGAAGCTTGTATCTCAAGTTACAATTTTTTGAATAAGGGCACTAAACCATTTTTAACTTAGTGAAATTTTGACAAGGTTTTCTACCCCACTTCAAGGCCACTTTTCATACCCTTCCACTTGGAATTTTAATTTGCATTTCAAAGATGGATTGTAGTACACATTCCAAGCTTTCCAAAATGTCCAAGAAATCATCAAACAACCTCATAACTTGAGAGATTCGAATTTCACAAGTTGGCAAAAATCCACTTTTGAATGGTTCATGAACATGTTCATAACTTGGACCATTTTCAAATCAGCATAGTTTGTGCTACATTGCAGGCCCTAAAACCCTTTGACACTCATAAATTTAATGCAAAACCATTGAACCAAGTTGTTATTCTAAGACTTTGGTCATTACACAAGGAATTAAGCCTAAACTAGAAAAAGCACTATTTCCATTCTTGAAAAGAAGAACTTTATGTCAAGTTTGCAATCCAAGTGGTACAATCAAGATCTTCTTAGCACAAGTTTGTGAGCAAATTGCACTGATCAAGGCAAGGGATAGCAGCATAGTGGGAGGGCCTGTACAGGCTAGAAACATCAAGTGGCATTTTGTTGCTTAACATAGAAGAAAAGTCCATAACTTGTGACAACTTGAATCTCAGCTCAAGCACACAAGAAAGAACTGATCAAACACATTCCAAACTACCCAACCAAGCTTTTGCACGAGCCATTTGCCTCTCAAGCACTCTCCATCTCAGAAACACCACAAAACTGCTCAAACAGAGCAACCCCTGCAGATTGAGTGCTATCTCTCAATCCCTTCGAGCATTCTTGTCCAAACCTGTTCCTCTACCTTCCTTACAACATATGCAAGCTAACCATGACTTGAAACCTGACCTGTAACACCTCCAAGCCACTTCACCATTTTTAAATTTCTGTTTTGCAGTTGGAGTTCACTAGCTCGATTCAGGGAGTTTCAAGACAAAGTAGGACTTGGAAAAGCATCCTTACACTTCAAGGAAGCTATACAAGTCATCATTTCACTCTGAAACATCCTCCATTGCAAAGCTCGATTCCAACTGAACAGGTACATTCATGGAGTTCTATCTCCCTTATTAGGCATTGTTAGCTTTAGGTTTTTGAAGAAAACATGTCACAATCATAGCCCTGAACATGCTCATATGATTAGATTTCATTTATATTTCGTGTGCTTAGAGAATTTCATGTCTGAACATTGATGAAAAGTTAGGTCAGAAATTAGGGGAGGAGAAATTCTCCCTCATCTTAGAGAGATAGGTCAAGTTCTTTATATGGTTGAAACCGTCTCTTAATGCTCTACACTTTTCATGTTATGAGTTTTGCTTGAAAGTCCAGGAATCCAGAGATAAAAAAACGCGTGTTTTGCTTGAAGGATGTTGTTCAGAGGTTGAAGAAGACAGGTCTTCTGGGCTGGGCCTGGAATTTTTTCCTATTCACACCATTTATTTTGATTCACACCCCCTGAGCCCATTTGCTTCATTTTTGGCTCTTTTTGACTTTTTCTTTTTTGGTTGACTTTGTTTATTTTTTCTCATGACATTAAAAAATTAAAAATATTTTTTCCATCATTTTTTTTTATTTATTGCATATTTATTTGTTTATTTCTTTTGTTTGCATATAAATATTATATATATATACTATTATTAGAATAAATAGAAAAATAGTGTAAAATACATTTTTTATTTTTATTTACCTTCTGAAAATATTTCACATAAAAAATACCTTTTTTATTTATTTTATTAAAATATTAAATAAATATCTATTTTTGTGTATAATACATATTTAAGGTTTAATATATATATATATATATATATATATATATATATATATATATATATATATATATATATATATATATATATATATATATATATATATATATATATATATATATATATATATATATATATATATATATATATATATATATATATATATATATATATATATATATATATATATATATATATATATATATATATATATATATATATATATATATATATATATATATATATATATATATATATATATATATATATATATATATATATATATATATATATATATATATATATATATATATATATATATATATATATATATATATATATATATATAGTATATATATATATATATATATATATATATATATATGTTTATTAATATATTTAAGCTAAAATATAAAAATACTTGAATTTTTCATTTTTATTAATATTTGATACAAAAATACTTTTTTCATAATATACTTCATTTTATTTTATTTTTATAAATAATAAATAAATAGTTGTATTAAATTAGATAATAATGCATTTTCTTCAAAATTAGGGTTTTTGCCCTAAATTCAAAATACTCCAAAAAATAATATATTTTTATTTTCTTTTCTCTTTTACATAAATAATATTTTTTTTCATACATATACAAAACATTTCTTTTTGCATCTTGCATTCTTATTTAATTTTTGTACATTATTTACATTGCAAATATTCAAAATGATGTAATAATCTTAGATTTAAATTCTTGTCAATATCCCTATTTGAACATTTGTACCCCCCTTCCCATATTTGGTTTTGTAATAGCTTAGTAATTTTAATTTCGCACTTTATTGCTTTCTAATGATAACATGTTAGAATTAGGGTTTGTATGCGAAAAAACGATAAAAAATAGTTTGGCCTAATACAAGATAAACAAGCATGAAAATGGACACACAAATCACACTTGCACCCCCTAGGGTATTCCACTTGTTGCCTTTCAAAATTGGGCCATATTGTATGTTGAACTTCTTTGGGCAAAGCAAACAATTTGAATGATCATAGTCTCTCGACAAAACTTTTCAAAACAAACAAAAACAAATGATCAAGTCCCTTAAAGAAAGCTGCCCAAAGACATTTAACGCCGTTGCAATTATGGTCTAAACGATGACCCGCGCCTGTCCCTTTCACATCCTAACACAAGATTGTCCACCAAATACAATGGTGGAACAAACTTGTTAAAAAGGGTTAAAACATAGCAATAATCTTTTTGAGAAATTTAGGAGTAGATAACCTCTTAGTTACTTGAACTTGCAAAACAAAACGCTTGCCTAATTTCAAAATCACACATCACTACACTTTCAAAACAACTTTCAAAAACAAATGAAAACTTTTTCAAAAGACATACATCTTTGTATACATCCCCACATGGATCATTACAAAGGTTGCCACCACATTGGCATCTTTTCAAAACATTTTCAAAACCCACACACTCAAGCACCATTTAAAACAATTGAAAACAAAAGGCAAGTGATCTAAGCGAGTAACTAAGAGCCCATGGATAACCATGGATAGAAAGGGTGCTAATACCTTCCCTTTCTATAATCTACTCCCCGAACCCAAGAAAACATCTCAAAAGGTTTTTGCTGTGCTTTTTAACCTTTCCTTAGGATAAAATAAAAAGTCGGTGGCGACTCTTGCTAACCGCAACATTTGCGAATACAAACGCAAAACCTCAAGTCAGTTCTCCCACCGTATCACAGAACTGGCGACTCTGCTGGGGATTATAATAAAAGTGGAGTAACCTTAGGGCTTAGATCACCTTTGTTTTCAATTGATTGTCTTGTTTGCTTTTACATTTGTGGGCTTTGTATCGGAGTTTTATAGATCCTAACCCGGATCTAGGGATACCTTCTTAGAAAGTAGCAACAAGGCTGTGAGGGAACTGTGCGGGGTATACCGACATGGTTGAAACAGTCTGCTACGTTGATGTGGCACTTTGGTGTGTACCGGTAACCCTTGAGTTCAGTCAAGGAGAGTACGGGGCCGCCGCGTGGTGTCGTGAAGCATCAACTGACCTTAGGAACCTTAATTGAACCATCTTGGCCTTTTAGGGGTAGTGAGATAACTGACTTTGGTGCAGTCCGAGGTTGGTTGATACTCGATACTACACTCAATTGAGGGTTGCTTTCCTGGGATATTTCGGTCGCCAGTTCAGTGGCTAAATCGAAACGATGAACAATGAAAGTAATCCAGTGATATTGGGACCTTTAGAACCCGGTTACTTCTAATAGGACAGGTTGAGCCCACCAAACTTCAAGAGGGTAATACCCAGACCTCATGCAGGCCTAAACTCTAAGGGTTTGTATTGTGTGACTTGTGTGCCTTACCATGTTTGCCTTTGTGAATATTTGTGGTGTATCATAACATCATGACATCATACAACATCATGAGCATTGACTAACCATTTCAAGGGTTTCGAATCTTCATCTTTGTTCTTATTTTATAGGACATGGAAACTGCTCGCAGAAAGACAATTCAGATTAGCCTTGTAAAGATCCCTCCTCAGCTTAAGGAACTTATGTCCAGGATTCCCGAGGGTTCTTCATTCAGTGAGAGACATGGAAGACTCATCAGCCTGGTTAACACCAACATTGAGGAAGATATGATAAAAGTCTTGTTCCAGTTCTTTGACCCTCTGCATCACTGCTTCACCTTCCCGGATTATCAATTGGTGCCTACATTGGAAGAGTTATCCCGACTCCTGAAGGTCCCTATCCTTGATCAACTACCCTACAACGGTACGGAAGAGGAGCCCAAGCTTGAAGAGATTGCTAAAGCCTTGCACCTACAGTCATCTGACCTCAAGGGACATTGAGAAGTTAGAAGTGGTATCAAGGGTTTCTTAGCCAGGTTTCTGTTTGAGAAGGCCCAAGAATGTTGGAACTCCCTTGACCTACGAGCTTTTGAAGAAGTTATGGCCCTCCTTGTCTATGGTTTGGTGTTATTCCCTAACCCAGATCAGCTTATTGATATCAGTGCTGTCCAGATCTTCATGACCAAGAATCCTATACCTACGTTGCTGGGGGACATCCTTCACTCATGTTACACTCGAACCATGAGAAGAAGGGGTGTCCTTTTGTGTTGCACTCCTCTCCTGGGAAGGTGGTTTATTTCGCACCTTCCACAATCAGTTTTGAAGAACGAGCGGGGTTTGAGATGGTCACAACGGTTAATGACTCTTACGCATGCAGATATACATTGGTGCCCTAGGTCCAGGGAAGACGTCACTATCATTGATCGTTGTGGGGAGTACCCTAATGTTCCTTTATTTGGAATCAAAGGAGGTATTACCTACAACCCATGCCTGGCTTGGAGACAGTTTGGTTATGCTCGGAGGGATGGCCCTCATGACATGTTAATTCCTAACATAGTTTTTGACTTCGACAACGATACTCAAGGACTTCGTCAGAAATTTATCAGAGCTTGGAGGATGCCAAGTAGGATAGACAGCAAGACACTGTGGCACAGGAACTCTATCCCGTTGGAACCTTATCTCAAGTGGGTACGAGCCCGCTCCCAGAAGTTAGTGATGCCTTATCCTCATATGCTCCCTGTGATCAAAGAACCAGTCTTGGAAGGAGAGGCATCCTACACCATTCAACATCCCGACATGCCCACCTCCTGGGAAGAAATGCAGAAGAGCTGGGTCCAGCTTAAGGAAGAACGGAATTCTCTTGAGACCAGTCTACATGCTAGTGAAAAGAAGGTCCTGGAACTCACCCGCCTACTGCACGAGGAAAGGAATCTCAACACCTACATCGCGCCAAAGAGAATGCGCAATGTTTTTTTACCTTAAGGAGTCATTTTGTAATATTTGGCCCATGGGGCATTTATGTACTAACAAATTTCTCCTTATTAATATGATGTGCGTTCTTTTTGTCTACAACAAATTTTGAATATTCTAAATCCTTGAATGCATTGCATGCATACGCATTCCATTGCACCATATGCATAGCAGGTACCCTATTTCACAGGTTGCTTAATTTTCTTCGCTGTTTGTGTGAACAGTCATCATGAATCCAGACTCCTCCAGTGAGCAAGCAATCAAGGCCCTTCAGGCCCAAAGTGCACAGTTTCAAGAGATGGTCCTAAGCCTAGCCCAAGGTCAGCAAGAGTTGAAGACTCTACTCCTGAAGAAGAAGAAGAAAAAGAGGACTGCATTGTTCAACACCGGACGCAGATTTGGGAACACACTCCGTAATGAAGCTGATCCAACTACTTCTTCTGCTGAGAAAAACAGTCCCCAAGGGGGAGGAGTTCCTAGTCCCGCAGTCTCCGACAACGAGACGGACTATAACGACGAACAATACCCACCTGCTGCTGACAGATACAAGCAATTAGAGGACCGCTTGAGCGCCATGGAAATTCAGAATGTGCCGGGGCTGGATTTCGGAGATTTGGGGTTATCTTCTGGAGTAGTAATTCCACACAAGTTTAAGGCACCTGCCTTCGCCAAGTATGATGGGGTCTCCTGTCCAAAGCTACATCTAAGGTCGTACGTAAGGAAAATCCAACCTTACACGGCAGATAAGAACCTCTGGATTCACTTCTTCCAAGATAGCCTCTCGGGGTCACAGCTTGAATGGTTTTACCAATTAGATGGAGCTAGCATCCGACACTGGGAAGATTTGGCAACCGCATTCTACAGAAAATACCAATACAATTCTGATCTCGCTCCTACGCGTACCCAACTTCAGGGTATGTCTCTAGGAACGGGTGAAGGGTTCAAAGAGTATGCTCAAAAATGGAGAGATTTGGCTGGCAGGGTGCAGCCTCCGTTGACTGATCGTGAGCTGGTTGATATGTTCCTAGGGACGTTGTCTGTCCCGTTTTTCAATCATTTGGTTGGTAACTCCTCCGCCGGGTTTACAGATTTGATATTGACAGGAGAAAGAATTGAAGCTGGCATCAGGTCAGGCAAGATACAAAAGGCTGCTTCTACAAGTGCTGAGAAGAGGCCGTTTAAGAAAGAAGCAAGTGCCGTCTATGGTCCTAGAAGACAAGTCAAGCCCGAAAGTCGCCAAACCGTCAATGCTTTGGTCATCTCAAAACCTGTTGCTGCTCCTCAGCAGTACAATCAACAAAGAAGCGAAAGGCCCAAGAGGCAGTATACCCGACTGAGTATGACATTATCTCAAATTTTACCCCAACTGTTGTCCACCAACCTGGTGACCCTCAAAGAAGCTCCTAAGGTCGTCAACACTGCGTCTCCTAAGTATAACCCAAATGCCCGGTGTGCTTATCATTCTGATAGTCCCGGGCACACTACTGATGATTGCTGGGCCTTGAGAAACAAAGTGCAAGATCTGATCGACGCAAAGGAAATTCAGTTTGAAGCGCCGGAAAGACCAAATGTTGTAACTGCTCCTATGCCCCAGCGTAGAGTAAATGCCATCGAGGAAGAAATGTACGCTGTTTCGGTAGATGAAGTTGTCACCCCTCTGAAGACCGTTAAGAAGAACCTACTGCGGGCCGGTTTATTTCCGGGTTGCGGTGAAGGTTGCCTGTTCTGTGCTGTTTCCCTATCTGATTGTCCCTTGCTGAGGTTAGGCATCCAAAGCCTAATGGATAGCAAGGAGATTCTATTCAAAAAGTCTGCTGTTCAGTTGGTTCCGATAAAAGAAGTTTCTGTGGTTACCATCTTCAATAATCCAATCAAGGCTCCCCCGAAGAAGCCTGTTCAAATTATGACTGTTGCACCTGTGATTATTACTGTCCCGGGACCTCTCCCCTACGTGTCTGATAAAGCTGTCCCCTGGCATTATGGGGCAGACGTGTATGTGAATGGAATCAAACAAGAATTCGACACTGGCGCCAGTATCTGCGATATCACTGGTCCAGCCAAGGTCACCCGCAGTGGCAGGCTCTTCTCGCCTGACATTGCACCGCCCGCTATTCGAAAACCCCTCCTTATAAAACCTACAAGTTTACCTGTTCCTGTTGCTGATCAAGTTGTTTCCCCTGCTGCCGAGTCATCAAATGCTCGGGGCAAAGGGATTGAAGAAGAGCCTGCCCGGATGGAGGCACCAATACCCATAAATGCTGAGGTCTCCCGACAAGAAATGGAGGAGATCTTGAAAATAATAAAGAAAAGTGATTTCAATGTTGTCGAGCAGCTGGGGCATACGCCCTCCAAGATCTCCCTGCTCTCCTTATTGCTATGCTCCGAGGCCCATGCTAAGGCCTTGATCTCATTTCTCAAGACGGCCCATGTGCCGCAGGAGACGTCTGCAGTCCAGTTCACTGATTGCATAGCAAATCTGACAGCAGACAATGGCTTGGGTTTTTCAGATGCTGACCTGACCGCGAAAGGAAGAGACCACAATGATGCCCTGCATGTCTCTATCGAATGCAGGGGCACTACTCTGGCACATGTATTGGTGGATACTGGTTCTTCTTTGAATGTTCTACCGAAAAAGGCTTTAGACCGTTTGGATTATGAAGGCCTAGAACTGAAGCCCAGCAATATCATCGTCAGGGCCTTTGACGGTTCAAAAAGGATGGTTCATGGAGAGGTTAACATCCCTATTCGTGTGGGCTCTCAGGTGTTCGACTCTACGTTTTATGTGATGGATATACGTCCATCGTACTCTTGTCTACTGGGTCGACCTTGGATCCATAAAGCTGGGGCAGTGACCTCCACCTTACACCAGAAGCTGAAGTATCCCGTCAGGGGGAAAATCGTCACTGTGCAAGGAGAAGAGGAGTATATGGTGAGCCATTTGAACTCCTTCAGATACATTGAGATGGATGGGGAGTTTATTGAAACCCCCTTTCAGCATTTCGAGGAGGTGCATCCAATTTCAGCAGCAGCAGAAACAACGGTCGAAGAGAATGTTTCCTTGAAGATGGCTTCCCTAAGGGATGCCCGGGCTGTGGTTCAGAAAGGCAACTGTGCAAACTGGGGTCAGCTTCCTGACTTCACTCAGAAGAACGACAAGTTTGGGCTGGGCTTTACTGCAGAGGCTCAGAGGGCTGTGCGCAAAGAGAAGACCAGAAAGGCTCCGGTGTTTATCTCCAGCTCAAGGGTGAATGCTATTGAGGAGGATGCAGAGGAAGCAGAGTTTGACAGTTGGATCTACCCGGCTACCAGCAACGGACCAAGCAACTGGACGGCAAAGGATTTTACCCCTATCACATTTGTCACGCAGTAATTAATTTCTTTTGATTTCCAATTTGTAACAAACAATATGTTAAAACTTTGTTGGCTCGGTGTCCTACCCGGGGCATCGTAGCTCCATTTGTGAGGGCTTTTTGTATGACATTTTCATATATCATCAATCAAAACATTGGACGTTTGTTGCATTTCAAATCTTGTGCTCTTTTCCTTTCTGTGTTATATATATTGCAAAACAGCTATATTTACACACACTCACTTATACAGGTTTCAATCCACCCTGGATCTCACTGGTAACAGCTCTGCTACTGCCAGTTATGACTTCGAAAATCCGATCAACTTGGCCGAAGACGAAGGTGAAGATGATTGCGAAGTACCTGGTGAACTCGCAAGACTGCTACTCCAGGAAGAGAGAGCTATTCAACCACATGAAGAGCCTGTGGAGACAATTAACCTGGGTACTGAGACGGATAGGAAAGAGGTCAAGATTGGTGCCAATCTAGAGCTCAGCGTGAAGCAACGATTGATCCAGATGCTACAAGACTACATGGAGATTTTTGCTTGGTCCTATGAAGATATGCCTGGTTTGGATGCCGACATTGTAGTTCACCACCTGCCGACCAAAGAAGATTGCCCTCCGGTAAAGCAAAAAGTCCGACGGATGCGTCCAGAGATGTCTGAAAAGATCAAGGCCGAGGTTATGAAGCAGTTTGATGCCGGGTTCCTTGCAGTGACTTCTTACCCTCAGTGGGTTGCCAATGTAGTGCCAGTGCCGAAGAAGGACGGTAAACTCAGAATGTGTGTTGACTACAGGGATCTGAACAGGGCCAGCCCCAAGGATGACTTCCCCCTACCTCACATTGATGTCCTTGTCGACAATACAGCTCAACACAAGGTGTTCTCCTTCATGGATGGTTTTTCAGGGTATAATCAGATCAAGATGGCTCCAGAGGATATGGAGAAGACTACCTTTGTGACTCAGTGGGGCACCTTCTGTTACAAGGTCATGCCATTCGGATTAAAAAATGCTGGGGCAACCTATCAACGTGCCATGGTTGCTTTATTTCATGATATGATCCATCATGAGATTGAGGTATACGTTGATGACATGATTGCGAGATCTCAAACTGAGGAGGAGCACCTTGACCATCTGAGGAAGTTGTTTGACCGGCTCAAGTTATACAAGCTAAGATTGAATCCCAACAAATGCACCTTTGGGGTAAGATCCGGAAAATTGCTAGGTTTCATTGTAAGTGATAAGGGTATTCAGGTGGACCCTGCCAAGGTAAAAGCCATACAAGAGATGCCGACTCCAAGAACAGAGAAAGAAGTCAGAGGCTTCCTAGGACGACTGAATTACATTGCCCGATTCATCTCACATCTGACCGCTACTTGTGAGCCAATCTTCAAATTGCTGAAGAAAGATCAAGTAGTACGCTGGAATGATGAATGTCAGGCTGCCTTTGAAAAGATAAAGGAATACCTCCAAGAGCCACCCATTCTTATGCCACCGGTGGAAGGAAGACCTCTGATACTATACTTGACAGTGCTTGATAATTCAATGGGGTGTGTGCTGGGGCAGCATGACGAGTCTGGCCGAAAAGAGCACGCTATTTATTACTTGAGCAAAAAGTTTACCGACTGTGAGTCTCGTTACTCACTGCTTGAGAAAACTTGCTGCGCTCTTGTATGGGCTGCTCGCCGGCTGAGACAGTATATGCTGACTCACACTACTTTATTGATTTCAAAGATGGATCCCATCAAGTACATATTTGAAAAGCCCGCTCTGTCTGGAAGAATAGCGAGATGGCAAATGATCTTGACAGAATATGACATCCAGTATACAACTCAGAAAGCAATTAAGGGAAGTGTACTGGCGGATCATTTGGCACACCAACCTGTGGATGATTACCAATCATTGAACTTTGATTTTCCGGACGAAGACATCATGGTGGTAAATGACTGTGAAGTACCTGGACCGGATGAAGGACCTGAGGAAGGATCCCGATGGTCTATGCATTTCTATGGAGCCTCCAATGCTTTGGGTAACGGCGTCGGCGTTGTAATCATATCTCCCAAAGGAACTCATACTCCCCTCACCGCCCGATTATGTTTCAGCTGCACCAACAACATGGCAGAATATGAGGCATGTATCATGGGTTTACAAGCTGCAATCGACTTAAGGATAAAATTTCTAAGTGTTTTCGGAGATTCCGCTCTCGTGATCAATCAGATCAAAGGCGAGTGGGATACGAAACACCCGAATCTTATTCCTTACAAAGAGTATGTGTTGACCTTGCTTCCCCACTTTGAAGAGATAACTTTCGAACACTTCCCTAGAGAGGAGAATCAGCTAGCGGATGCCCTAGCTACGATGTCTTCAATGTTCAAAGTTAAATGGGACAATGAGGCTCCCCGAATCATTATCTGGAAGTTGGATGAACCGGCATACTGTTGCGAACTCGAGGCTGAGAAGGTGACCGAAAAACCCTGGTATCACGAGGTGAAGAGGTACTTGGAAGCTCAGGAATACCCTGAAGGTGCGTCTGTCAATGATAAGAAGTTCATGAGGAGGTTTGCTGCAAAATTCTTCCTCAGCAACGGCATTCTCTACAAACGGAATCATGATTCAACTCTGTTGCGTTGTGTGGATAAGGCTGAAGCAGAGAAAATTATGATGGAATTACATGAAGGTACATTTGGAACGCATTCTAGTGGACACACCATGGCTAAGAAAATCCTTCGGGCAGGATATTTCTGGACCACAATGGAAGCCGACTGTTACCAACATTCCCGAACTTATCATAAATGCCAGGTCTATGCTGACAAGGTGCATATCCCTCCGGTTCCTTTGAATGTTCTGACTGCGCCCTGGCCGTTTGCAATGTGGGGTATCGATATGATCGGTGAGATCCGACCGACGGCATCCAATGGGCATCGCTTCATCTTGGTGGCGATCGATTACTTCACGAAATGGGTTGAGGCAGCTTCCTATGCCACAGTAACCAAGAGCGTCGTGGCACGTTTCATCCGGCATAATCTGATCTGTCGGTACGGCGTCCCAGAAAGAATCATTACGGACAATGGTACCAATCTCGATAACAAAATGATCACTGAACTCTGTGAACAATTCAAGGTACAGCACCACAATTCTTCTCCCTACCGGCCGAAGATGAATGGGGCTGTAGAGGCAGCCAATAAAAATATCAAGAAAATTGTGCAGAAGATGACAGTGACCTATAAAGATTGGCACGAGATGTTACCGTTCGCCCTTCATGGGTACCGTACCTCAGCAAGGACGTCAACCGGGGCAACTCCTTTCTCCTTAGTCTATGGCATGGAGGCAGTCTTGCCAATTGAAATCCAGATACCCTCTCTCCGGATAATGAAGGATGCAGACTTGAATGAAGATGATTGGATCCAGACTCGACTTGATCAATTAAATCTAATTGACGAAAAGAGGCTCACTGCTATCTGTCATGGTCAAACGTATCAGAAACGGATGATCAGGGCATTTAACAAGAAAGTCAGACCGCAAGAGTATCAAGTTGGGGACCTGGTAATCAAACGCATCATCCTTCCTCAAAGTGATCCCCGGGGCAAATGGACCCCTACATACGAAGGGCCATTTGTGGTTAAACGTGTGTTCTCAGGAGGAGCCATGATCCTAACCACCATGGATGGTGACGACCTTCCTCACCCCGCCAATGCAGACGTAGTGAAAAAATACTACGCATAAATAAGAGACCCGCTAGGTTGACATACCTAGGCAAAAATAAGGGCTTCCCGGCGAACCAAAAGGGTTCGGGCAAAAGTAAGGGATGAAATGAATAAAAATCTGTACACCCGGCAAGTCAAAAACCTGAAAAGGCAGCTTGGGCAAAAATGGGTATCCCGGTGGACTGAAAACCCGAAATGGCGGTCCAGGCAAAAGTTAGGGATAAAAAGCGTAACACTATGTCTCATTGGATCCTTTCGCATCCGGAATTCGGCATCAGCTATCTGGCTCCAGATTTCGGCATCGACCAATCAGCTTCATCTTCAACTAGGCAGCAAAGCGATGAGATGTTCGAAGACATAAAGGCGATAGCAGAGTTGGAACCCAGTGGGATTGTTCACATAGCTGTTTTGTTTCTTTTTTTCAAATTGTAAACTCTCTGTTATTTGGCGGCATCCTCTTACTAGGATGTCAGCCTCTTGTACAAAAAACGCCTATTCACAGGCAAAGTTTAAATCAATACAAATTCACTTGTCCATACCAATTACCATTGTTTTCCTTTTTCTGTTTTGTCTTGCAAAGAACGTCCAATGTTCATTTTTGATATATGCATTTGACATTAAATTGCTGATTCATAAATATTTACATATGAAACAAGAGATTGATTACAGGTGACATCAGAGACAGGGGCAATGAGAAGTTGTCTAATGCAGTCCGGTTGTTTTGTCCGCCAAGGTACCGAGTTAGATTCAACTGAAGAATGTGACCAAATCATCTCAACTCCCCGCAGAGTAAAACAAGATTCAGCAATACTTTCCCCAAGCGGAGTTGATTCCCCGTCGATCCTGAAAAGGCACAGCATTCCCCGGAAGGTCTTAAAACTCATCCCCTGCAGAGTACGGACGTCTCTCCCGAGTTTTATTTAGAGTTATTTCCTCACAAGGACTTATAACTGGGTTATCCTCAGCTAAAAACCACGGAAGACCGCCCTCGGCAAAGTTCCTTCAATCCCCAGCGGAGTTTATCATCATTATCCCCAGCGGAATCTATCATTAGAGTCCTCAACGGGCCTCTTATCCAAACTTCGGCCAAGTACCTCTTCCACAGAGCAACTCCCCGGCCGTTCGTCAAGGATTTATTTTCCTAAGGCGAAATTACATCCATGAACATTTCACATTTTCATACATCTTGCTTACATACATGATGAAACGCATACAACACTATCTCATGATTGAACATCATAACACCATGCATATCATACATCATGACATTGCATACCACTTACGTTTTTTGCCTTTTCAGGAAAAAGACAAACCCAAAAACAACTACCTTCAACTGTCACAATTCCAGATTCGATACCTGTATCTAGCCAGGGCACATCTGAGAGTAATCAGTTTCCAGACTCGATTCCTGTATCTAGCCAGGGCATGTCTGAAGAGTTCGAAGATTCGATTCCTGTATCCAGCCAGGGAACATCTGTCAACTACGACATCTCCAAATTCGATTCCTGTATCCAGCCAGGGCATATCTGTTGACCACGTTTCCAGACCCGATTCCTGTATCTAGCCAGGGCACGTCTGAAGAGTTCGAAGATTCGATTACTGTATCCAGCCAGGGCACATCTATCAACTACGACATCTCCAGATTCGTTTCCTGTATCCAGCCAGGGCATATCTGTGGACCACGTTTCCAGACTCGATTCCTGTATCTAGCCAGGGCACGTCTGAAGAGTCCGAAGACTCGACTCCTGTATCCAGCCAGGGCACATCTGTTAACGACTATTTCCAGATTCGACTCCTGTATCCCGCCAGGGCACATCTGTGAGCGACCAGTTGTAGATTCGATACCTGTATCTAGCCAGGGCATATCTGCATAAGGAGACTGAAGATCAAACACCTGTAACAAGCCAGGAAAACATCCGTCTTTCTCAAATACACAAGTTCTCGCTAAGGAATCTCTTATGCGGTCGACACTTCCAAATGGCATCTATAAGCCCATTCCCGACAAGGTTCCGTCACATCTCCAGATGGCATCTATAAGCCCATCTCCCTATCCACCATCTCTCCAAATGGCATCTATAAGCCCATTCCCGACACCACATTGTTGAGACTCCAGCATGCGAGTGCAAATTTCCGGGCACTCTTGTGTCCAATCTCCTTTTACCCTCGAGTCGCGAAAGGCAAACTTGCCAATCTAACTCTTCAGGTTCAAGAAGATTGAACAGGGGCAACTGTTGTACCCCAAAATTTTCCCTCCCATTTCCTCAATATTTTCTCATCACAAGACCTTTGAAGAGCAAGATCCAGTTAGGGTTTCCTCTGCTCAAGACTTCTCCTTGCACTGTGGACTCAAATTAGGGTTTGTGGTTGCCTAAGGATGTTTTGACCTAAAATGCCTAAGATGACTTTCATGCTTCATATTGGACTCCCAAGTTTACCTATACCAAGTTTCAAGTCTTGATTCCAAGTTTTGCCCAGTCAATTGGACAGTTGACCTAGAAATCAGCTGTATTGGGGAAAAAGTCAACTGTGGCCAATTGACAGTCAAAACTCATGAAATTTGACCCACATCAACATATTGAACTCATATGGACCATTTGATCAAGTTTGGATCACAATTCCACAAGAAATTTGATCAGATCACCAAAAGGGCAAAATGGTCATTTTTAGGGTTTTGACTGCACAAGGGCAATTTTTGACTGTTTGACCTAACCAATGGCAAACTAAGCTCACATATGGACTCAAGGACCCCATGGAATTATCTTGACATGCTCAACAAGCTCAAAAGATCCCAAGTACACAAGATTGATAGTTGAATTTCCCAGTCAATTGATCAATTTTGATTGTATACTGAAAAGTCAAACTTTGACTTTTTGGTCAAAATCAAGAGTCAAGATTCATTTTTCATAAAAACATGCCAAGTAATGAAACTTGTTCACCAAGAAATCACAAAATGCAAATTAGGGTTAGAAAATGGAATTTTTCATAACTTAGAATTTTTCTAAGTTATGAAAAACCCTAATTTTTTCCCAACTTTGCCCCATCTTTTCACCAAGATCCATTTGGGTTCAAACAAAAGTCAAAACATGAAAGTTGTAGCTTGTTGCATAATCTACAACTTTGATTCACAAAGTTTTCTCATTTGAAGCTTGTATCTCAAGTTACAATTTTTTGAATAAGGGCACTAAACCATTTTTAACTTAGTGAAATTTTAACCTATTTTGACAAGGTTTTCTACCCCACTTCAAGGCCACTTTTCATACCCTTCCACTTGGAATTTTAATTTTCATTTCAAAGATGGATTGTAGTACACATTCCAAGCTTTCCAAAATGTCCAAGAACTCATCAAACAACCTCATAACTTGAGAGATTCGAATTTCACAAGTTGGCAAAAATCCACTTTTGAATGGTTCATGAACATGTTCATAACTTGGACCATTTTCAAATCAGCATAGTTTGTGCTACATTGCAGGCCCTAAAACCCTTTGACACTCATAAATTTAATGCAAAACCATTGAACCAAGTTGTTATTCTAAGCCTTTGGTCATTACACAAGGAATTAAGCCTAAACTAGAAAAAGCACTATTTCCATTCTTGAAAAGAAGAACTTTATGTCAAGTTTGCAATCCAAGTGGTACAATCAAGATCTTCTTGGCACAAGTTTGTGAGCAAATTGCACTGATCAAGGCAAGGGATAGCAGCATAGTGGGAGGGCCTGTACAGGCTAGAAACATCAAGTGGCATTTTGTTGCTTAACATAGAAGAAAAGTCCATAACTTGTGACAACTTGAATCTCAGCTCAAGCACACAAGAAAGAACTGATCAAACACATTCCAAACTACCCAACCAAGCTTTTGCACGAGCCATTTGCCTCTCAAGCACTCTCCATCTCAGAAACACCACAAAACTGCTCAAACAGAGCAACCCCTGCAGATTGAGTGCTATCTCTCAATCCCTTCGAGCATTCTTGTCCAAACCTGTTCCTCTACCTTCCTTACAACATATGCAAGCTAACCATGACTTGAAACCTGGCCTGTAACACCTCCAAGCCACTTCACCATTTTTAAATTTCTGTTTTGCAGTTGGAGTTCACTAGCTCGATTCAGGGAGTTTCAAGACAAAGTAGGACTTGGAAAAGCATCCTTACACTTCAAGGAAGCTATACAAGTCATCATTTCACTCTGAAACATCCTCCATTGCAAAGCTCGATTCCAACTGAACAGGTACATTCATGGAGTTCTATCTCCCTTATTAGGCATTGTTAGCTTTAGGTTTTTGAAGAAAACATGTCACAATCATAGCCCCGAACATGCTCATATGATTAGATTTCATTTATATTTCGTGTGCTTAGAGAATTTCATGTCTGAACATTGATGAAAAGTTAGGTCAGAAATTAGGGGAGGAGAAATTCTCCCTCATCTTAGAGAGATAGGTCAAGTTCTTTATATGGTTGAAACCGTCTCTTAATGCTCTAAACTTTTCATGTTATGAGTTTTGCTTGAAAGTCCAGGAATCCAGAGATAAAAAAACGCGTGTTTTGCTTGAAGGATGTTGTTCAGAGGTTGAAGAAAACATGTCTTCTGGGCTGGGCCTGGAATTTTTTCCTATTCACACCATTTATTTTGATTCACACCCCCTGAGCCCATTTGCTTCATTTTTGGCTCTTTTTGACTTTTTCTTTTTTGGTTGACTTTGTTTATTTTTTCTCATGACATTAAAAAATTAAAAATATTTTTTCCATCATTTTTTTGTATTTATTGCATATTTATTTGTTTATTTCTTTTGTTTGCATATAAATATTATATATATATATACTATTATTAGAATAAATAGAAAAATAGTGTAAAATACATTTTTTATTTTTATTTACCTTCTGAAAATATTTCACATAAAAAATACCTTTTTTATTTATTTTATTAAAATATTAAATAAATATCTATTTTTGTGTATAATACATATTTAAGGTTTAATATATATATATATATATATATATATATATATATATATATATATATATATATATATATATATATATATATATATATATATATATATATATATATATATATATATATATATATATATATATATATATATATATATATATATATATATATATATATATATATATATATATATATATATATATATATATATATATATATATATATATATATATATATATATATATATATATGTTTATTAATATATTTAAGCTAAAATATAAAAATACTTGAATTTTTCATTTTTATTAATATTTGATACAAAAATACTTTTTTCATAATATAATTCATTTTATTTTATTTTTATAAATAATAAATAAATAGTTGTATTAAATTAGATAATAATGCATTTTCTTCAAAATTAGGGTTTTTGCCCTAAATTCAAAATACTCCAAAAAATAATATATTTTTATTTTCTTTTCTCTTTTACATAAATAATATTTTTTTTCATACATATACAAAACATTTCTTTTTGCATCTTGCATTCTTATTTAATTTTTGTACATTATTTACATTGCAAATATTCAAAATGATGTAATAATCTTAGATTTAAATTCTTGTCAATATCCCTATTTGAACATTTGTACCCCCCTTCCCATATTTGGTTTTGTAATAGCTTAGTAATTTTAATTTCGCACTTTATTGCTTTCTAATGATAACATGTTAGAATTAGGGTTTGTATGCGAAAAAACGATAAAAAATAGTTTGGCCTAATACAAGATAAACAAGCATGAAAATGGACACACGAATCACACTTGCACCCCCTAGGGTATTCCACTTGTTGCCTTTCAAAATTGGGCCATATTGTATGTTGAACTTCTTTGGGCAAAGCAAACAATTTGAATGATCATAGTCTCTCGACAAAACTTTTCAAAACAAACAAAAACAAATGATCAAGTCCCTTAAAGAAAGCTGCCCAAAGACATTTAACGCCGTTGCAATTATGGTCTAAACGATGACCCGCGCCTGTCCCTTTCACATCCTAACACAAGATTGTCCACCAAATACAATGGTGGAACAAACTTGTTAAAAAGGGTTAAAACATAGCAATAATCTTTTTGAGAAATTTAGGAGTAGATAACCTCTTAGTTACTTGAACTTGCAAAACAAAACGCTTGCCTAATTTCAAAATCACACATCACTACACTTTCAAAACAACTTTCAAAAACAAATGAAAACTTTTTCAAAAGACATACATCTTTGTATACATCCCCACATGGATCATTACAAAGGTTGCCACCACATTGACATCTTTTCAAAACATTTTCAAAACCCACACACTCAAGCACCATTTAAAACAATTGAAAACAAAAGGCAAGTGATCTAAGCGAGTAACTAAGAGCCCATGGATAACCATGGATAGAAAGGGTGCTAATACCTTCCCTTTCTATAATCTACTCCCCGAACCCAAGAAAACATCTCAAAAGGTTTTTGCTGTGCTTTTTAACCTTTCCTTAGGATAAAATAAAAAGTCGGTGGCGACTCTTGCTAACCGCAACATTTGCGAATACAAACGCAAAACCTCAAGTCAGTTCTCCCACCGTATCACAGGCGTGAATGTGGCTTTTCAAATATCCTTACAACATTTCTTAAAGTTGATTAAACTACTTAAATTCTATACAAAATATGGCTATAGAAGTAGGTAATATAACTCCTTTGATTATGTGGAACATGTAATGCACCAAGAATAAATTATTCTTTAAAGGAACATAGTCACCGCCTATGTCAATGATTACCTCAATTGTTTCGAAGCATCATATATCACAATGATCGTTTGGTAACTCGGGTTTTTCTTCCTCTTCGTCACTTCCAATGAAAGTGAGTTGGCAACATGATGACAACGATACTTGGACTATCTATGTTAGTGGTAGTGAAATAATGAACACATGATTAACAAATTATGGTGGCCTGATGTGCAACTCGGATTAGCAATTTCAGTTTGGTTGTTATGATAAAGTAAGTTTGTCAAGTATTTTACATACAAATATTCAAATTGTTTTAGTCAAAATTACTCTCTTGAGACATAAGCTTCAAGAAAATAATGTGCTTTTCTAAATCTCTCTATATTGTCCATTTAGTAGTAAAGAAAATACCAAAATTTTATCATTATGCTAATATTTTAAACTTAATTCAAAATTATTGAATTAAAAATCAAGATATTTTTATCTACAACATTCTCAAAATCAAAATTATTGTGCGGATTTGCGAAGTTAAATTCTAATAAAAATCCTCTCCCTCCCTGTTGAACCTTTATTCTCCCCTCTATCCACCTTGGTGTGTGTCCCTCCTGTAGGAAATGGTTTGTTTCTTCTTGGGGTCTTCCTTGTTATCGCTCTTGGTTATTCTTGATCTATGGTTCTTTGTGACCCTTTGGTCCTCGATTTTTTCCTTCTCTTTATTCGTCTCGCCCTTTCCATATACTCTTCTTTCCTGTTCTCAGTCACTCCGGTTATGATTTCTGGGTGGCGCTCCCGAAGATCTTCTTTTTTTTCTGGTGTCTTCCTTGTGTTCTTTCTTTCATGCTCAAGATCCACCCATGGATTTAGCTTGAAATAATAAATCAAATGAGGAAGAATCACCTCCTACTACAGACCTGATTATACATGCAACATATCACAACCAATTTAACAGAAATCAAGAACAAGATCATCAGACCAACACAAGCAGAGAGAAAATAATCTCTATCCCTCAACTAACGTTACCCTAGGACATACAATCCAATAATGTTAATCCTATGGGTGCACACCAACAAAACCCTAATTCTTTCTCTCCCAGCTTCATGATGTATAAAGAAGATGAAATCCAAGAACAAAACCAGATTCAAAAGGTATCATTATGGGCAAAATCATCACTAAGAAATCCATCCACAAGGGCTAAATGCAAACTACCTTAGCTAATATATGGTGCAACCCTAAAAGCCTTACTGTGAAAGAACTCAACGTTAGGCTGTATTAGTTCACAGTTGAAAACCAAAATGACCACAGGAGAATCCTTAAGGGGAGCTCCTAGATTTTCCATAACTCGTGGCTTTTCCTACGAGAGTGGGATGGGTGTTCCTCTGTTTCCAATCTTGACTTCACAACAGAACCCATGTGGTTGTAAATATGGGGACTACCCATCAACAATAAAATAAATCAGATGGCCAGAAAAATAAGAATGCTAATGGGGGAAGTTTTGGGAACATGAATATTTGAAATGCAAGATAAAATTATCATAGTTAAAGTCAAAATCAATATCAACACAAAAGTCTAAATCATGCTAGACATGTAAATTGGAAGCAAAGATAATGGGGTCAGTTGGATCGACTTCAGATATGAGCGACTACCTATGTTTTGTTTCTACTGTGGCCTAATGGGCCACGTTGAAAAACATTGCTCTAGAGTAAAGCTGTCAAAATGGGCCAGCCCATATGGGTTGGCCTGTCCGACTCGAAAAATCATAGGGCTTGATCCTTCAAATTATAGCCCATATTTTTAAGGGTTTTTTAGCCCAACCCTAAAAAGCCTGCTATCCATTAGGGCTAGCCCGCATGGGCCGTGGGTAGCCCATTAGGCCCACATAGCTATAAATTTTAAAAAAAAATTATATTAATTCTTATACTGTGTTACTCCAAAATAACACATTGATTTTTCTCACTTCACTAAATTTTGTCTCTATTTTATTCAATCTTTCTCTTTTAAATATTATACATTAATATAATCAACATTCTTTCCTTGTATTATATTAATTTCTCTTATGTTAAATATTTGAGTATTATTTTCTATAATTTAGACATGTATTGTATTTTATAACATATAATAGTATTTATAAGAATTAATATAATACTTAAAAATATAACAACAATCCTATGCAAAGGCCTAGTATCACTCAACATAGTCATGTCCCTAAAGAGTTGATATCACAACTTGAAAAGATGAAAATGAAGGAGGATAAAGCTTTAATAGAAAACACAATCGATAATAGCAACACCCACAATAAAAAAAGGATTCTAGCCCTAGAAGAGGAGAGCGAACACAATGCCAACAACTCTAACATCATAACCAGCCTTGAATGGAAGGCATCTGAGGAAAGATGGGAATTATCTATTGGAATATGAGGGGGGTGGGGTTGGGAAACCCCAAGACTATAAGAACTTTCAAACACATGATAAACACTATCTCTTCTAACATAGTCTTCTTGGACGAAACTAAGAAAAATAGTAGGGATAACATTTTCAACATGCTTAGAAAAGTTGACAACTTAACTAACATGCACAATATGGACTTCACTAGTAATAATAATTGAAAAGGGGGAGGGGTTTATCTATTATGTGGTGTAACAATACTGACTTGCATATCATTGAATTTAATAACAACATGATTGATTTTTATATCTTGGATTCTTTTCCTAACAACACTAATACTAAGTGGAGGGGGACAAGTATCTATGGTTATCCCAACTCTAACAAAAAACATCTTACTTGTAATGTGATAAACAATATTGCTCAACCTTATGATATGCTAAATTGGTTAATTTTTAGAGATATGAACTTAGAAACTAATGAAAATGAAAAATTTGGGGGAAACCACATTGATATAAATCTTACTAATCACATTAACAATATGTTTTCTGGTTGTGGTCTTCATGACATAGGGTTTGATGGCAAGATGAACACTTGGTGCAACAACCATCATGATAGAATTTATATGGTGGCCAAACTTGACAGATTCATGGCTACTAAGAACTGGATGGATATGTATCTTATAAACACTAACACTCATCTCCCAAGAATTGGCATATATCATAACCCTATTGTTATATATTTTAACAGGGTCCATGATTTAACTAAAAGCAAGAGGCAGGATAAAAAGCCCAAGCGGTTTGAAAATATCTGGTTGGAAGACCCTAACACATAGGCTATCATTAACAATAATTGGGGATTAAACAATGATAAAGATATTAGGTGTAGAATGAATGTTACCCTTGAGGAGGTTTGGACTTGGGGAGAAATAAATATGCCAACCCAACTGTAGAAATCAATAAACTCCTAAAGTAAATCAAAGCTAGTCAGGACAACAACCACAACAATAGAAATCTCCTTAAGATCGAAGATCTCTAACTTAGACTGGATCAAATCCTTCACCAAGAAGAGATATGGTGGGCCCAACGTGCTAAACTTCATTGGAAAAAGGAGGGAGACTGTAGTGCTAAATTGTTTCATCAAATGGATAATAAAAGGAAGAGCCATAACAAAATATCTATGAACAGACTCACTAATGGGGATATAACCAACAAAGAGGAAGATATTTATGACAACATATTCCAATTTTATAATAACCAATTCCAATTTAGCAACACTAGTATATCTAAGGATTTTTCTTTTAACTCTATCAATTGCAGAATGCAGGTGAACATGACTAATTAGCTTAATAAACCTTTCCTTGAGGATGAGGTGAAGGAAGCTATCAAGGGCATGAGAGGCGATGCTTCTCTTGCCCAGGTGGGATTCCATCCAGCTTCTACCACCACTATTGGCACATTATTGGGAAGGAAAATACGACAACGGTCCTAAACATCCTTAACAACAAGGAAGACCACAACAATATCAACCACACTATCATCAAACTCATACATAAAACTAAGAACTCTAATAATCCCAAAGATCTCAGACTCATTTCCCTTTGCAATGTCATTATAATTTTTTTTGCCAAAACCATAGCCAATCATATTAAACCTGTCTTTCCTACCACAATCAGTGAAAACCAAAGTGCATTTGTGCATATAAGAGACTGATAATGGTTAACACTATGACTGCCTTTGAGATTTTCAACTATATCCATCACTCTAAAAAGAATAAAATAGGCTATGTGGGAATCAAGTTGGACATGAAAAATGACTACGATAAGCTTGATTAGAAATTCATTGAAAAGGCTCTATCTTACGGAGGTGTTCATGTAACACCCGAGGCCGAAAAAGGCGAGGAGTGGTTGCACTGCATGTAACGCCTGAGGCCTAAGAGGGAAAAGGTGGTCGCCACATCGAAATGAGAGGGATCCAAGGGTATGTAGGTATAGGACTGCGTGGTTGAAGGAAGGCTTATAAGGATTACTTGGTACTACCTATACCAACAAGATGCATCTTTTCGGTAGCCTGTTCCATAAGAACTCCACAGTTAAGCGTGTTTGACTTGGAGTAGTATTGGGATGGGTGACCTTCTGGGAAGTTTCTCAGAAAGCGTGTGAGTGAGGATAAAACACACTAAAAAGACCCGTGTTGGTTTGTGGGGCCAGTCGACAACCCTGAAGGCAGCCTAGGGCGTTAAAAATGGTAGCAGAGCCATGCCTCTCCCAGTACGATGTGGTTTGAGGACGAACCATGCGGAAGGTGGTGGGCATGTAACACTTAAAGCCGAAAAAGGCGAGGAGTGGTTGCACCGATGTAACACGTGAGGCCTGAGAGGGCAAAGGTGGTCGCCACATCGGAATGAGAGGGATCCAAGGCTATGCAGGTATGGGACTGCATGGTTGAAGGAAGGCTTATAAGGATTAATTGGTACTACCTATACCAACAAGATACATCTTCTTTTTGCTAGCCCGTTCCATAATAACTCCATAATTAAGAGTGATTAACTTGGAGTAGTATTGGTATGGGTGACCTTTTGATAAGTGTCTCGGAAAGCGCGTGAGTAAGGATAAAACACGGTGAAAAGACCCGTGTTAGTTTATGGGATCAATCGATAATCCTGAAGGCAGCCTGAGGCGTTACAGTTCAAGCCTTCTAGGGGAATAAGACAGGGAGACCCCTTATCTCCCTATCTCTTTATTATTTGTGTTGACATCCTTTCTAACATTATAAGAAATGCTCAAAAAAACAACAGTTTCCGCGGGATTAAAATTGCAAAATATGCCCTTAACATCACCTATCTTATCTTTGCAGATGACAACCTAATTTTTTGAAAATTAAAGGAAAATGAAGCTACCACTCTCCTTAATATTATCAAAACCTATCAAAATAGCCCGGGGAAAATGATCAACATAAACAAATAAGAGATTATGTTCATCCATAACACCTCTCAATGCAACAAGGAGTGGTTTCACAAAGTGACGGGTATTCCCGAGGTGGACAAGATTAATACCTACTTATGGATGCCTACTCACATTGGTATATCCAATAACACCAACTTTAATTATATCCTTGAGAGACTGAGGTAAAACTCAACAACTGGAATAATAACAAGTTCTCCTTTGCTGGAAGGGCCATTCTTATCACAATATTTCTTAAATTTATGCCTACTTACCTTATGAGTTCCTTTCTCCTTCCTACGGGGTTGTGTAAAAACATAGAAAATGTAATAGCTAACTACTAGTGGGGAGAGAAAAGAACACATTGGATCAAATGGAAAAAACTTTGCACTACTAAAAATCAGGGAGGTCTCAGATTCAGAACTATAGTGGAATTTAATAAGGCGTTACTTGCCAAACAAGTTTAGAGGTTGCACACATATCCTAAGTATCTGGTGGCTAGGGTGCTTAAAGCTAAATATCACCTTAAATATGACATTATCAAGGCCAAGCCGGGAAGCAGATCTAGTTACCTATGGAGGAGCATATATAATAGCTTTGACATCATTCAAAGAGGTAGTTGTTGGTGCATTGGCAATGGTAAGCTGGTAAAAATATGGGATGATAGATGGATTTCATCCCAGTTTGGGCTTAAGATATTCTCTATTAAACCTGGGGTACCTTGTGCCACTTCTGTTGGAGAGATGATAAACAAAGACAAAGAGTGTTGGAATACCAACCTTCTAAACTCCTACTTCAACCAACAAGAAAACAAGGACATTCTCAACATCCCCATCCACAACTTGGAAGAAGAGGATTGGTTAGGATGGTTAGCCAATAAGGATGGACACTATGATGTGAAATCTGGATACTACACCCTTGAGAAATGGAACAATAGTCCTCAGGTTGGGAGTTCATATATTAACCTCGACAAAAGAATTTGGAAGACTATCTAGAATGGTAAAGCCGCCCCTAGGAAAAAAGCTACTAGTTTGGAGGCTTCTTAAGGAATTATTCCAGTAAAGGACAACCTTAATGCTAGGGGCATTACTAGGGACTTGATTTTACCTAGATGCAACACCAAGGTGGAGACTATTGACCACTGCTCCAGTGGTTGTAGATGGGTTAGTCAATTGTGGTATGGCTCTCAGATGAACCTCAAGTTTGACCTCAACAATAACAATAGATTTATCGAATGGGATAAAGACCACTATGATGCATGCATATTCCCTAAATCTACTAATAAACATAATTTACATCATCTAGAATACCAGAAACAATATCATATACAAGCATAATGGTTTACCTATGGAACAAGCGATGAATCAAGCCAACATCAACAACAATAATTACCTAGACATTATCCAAGATAAGAAGAATCTAAAACCTGACAACAACAACAATAACAGACACGCCAATAAGAACCCACAACACATTATCACGACGATAAAGATAGAAAATAACAAGAGAAAGTGGGATCATACAAAGACTGAAGGAGCAGACACTACTAATTCCAATAAACCTGCTACAAGGAAGAACGAAGAGTGGTTACACATTACCAAACTCAAAAAGAAGATAAGAGAGACGAAGGATGATTTGCGGAAGTGTTATCTCCTAAATTCGACACCTACAACAAGTTGGCCTTATGGGCCAAAAATAGATTGAACAAGTCTAAGTTGGAAAAGCTTCGACAAAGTAGATAAGTACTTAGAGAAATTATAAGTTAAAATAAGTCTTCAACCAGAAGGTTCTCAATCCCTTCGACTGAAGGGACTCTAAGGTCTTCGACCAGAAGGAAACTTTGTATCTGCCCCGGAAGATTTTTGAATCTAGAGAAAGGCGGGAAAAGCAGTTCGCTTGGAAGTTGAGGAAAGCAACATGGCGTGAAAAGAGGGGCCGAAGCGCATGCAGAAGACACTTGTCTTCATCCTGGAGCAAGGAAACTCCTCGACAGTTACCTAGTTTTAGTATAAATATAGGAAGTTTATGTAGATTTCGGGGTGTTCAATTAATCATACAAATTATTCAATACTATTCAAGTACCCGCTGCGTGAGAAAGAATACTGAAAAATGTACGTTTGAAACACCATATTTTACAATCAAAGTCTTTTATTTCTCTCTTTACATTTCTTTCCTCTTTATCCTGTTTGCACTTTATCTGCATTTTTACCCAAATTCCTACACCTAACCTCTCCTCAACCCCTTCTTTCTATTTACTTTCTGCACTCAAACTCATCCCTTTTCCAATCGAACTTTCGTTTTTCACCCATATTAACATTTATGTCCAAACAACATAAAAAATTAGCATATGTCTTAGGATCAAACTGATTGATCCTGTGAGTAACCAAAAAGTTACCCTTTTTGGAAGATCAACGGTTGTTCACCAGAAAACACGGTGAACAAATTGGCACACCTGGTGGGACCTTGCTAATTATTGTTGCTTTATTTATTTTGTTTTCCGTTTGGGCCCATTAATCTTAATATAAATGCTTCGCATGATTTTCTTTCTTTTACAAAGTTTTGCATGCTATTAAGAAGTGGTAAAGTAACCACCAACGAGTGTACAACTAGAAAGAGAAATAGTGAAAGCAATATGGCTAATCATCCAAATAATGGATAAATACCTCCACCAATTACTACGGGAACAACGATAATACCAACCGTTAGTGAAATTGTCTCGTCAACTGTTGGTTCGATACCAAAATTAACAGTAACCCAAACGAGACCAATACTTTTGTATGCGAGTCCCAGAGGTCCAACAGGAACACCCCCACCAAGGGTGAATCCAGGATTTCGACAACATGCTCCCCCAGGATTTTCAACATCCTGGATGGGTCGAGACCAGCCTTATGGCATGCCAACTACTAAAATGGCTAGCCTTATGAATGTTGCGTCTACATTTTCAGAACCTTTGGTAAGTGCATCTTCGCCATTACAGGGGTCTGGAACTGGCATGGGTAGGAACCAACTTTTAGGAGGGACATCCCTTGCAATTCCAAGCCTCACAAACACTTCCATAGTGATTTTGAGGCAACTGATGGATGAAAGCAACCATGACATGGTACAAATGTTGGCCCAAACTCTAAGTACAGTATTGAACCCTCTAATACAAAATACTACTCAGTCAAACCAACAAATGACAGTGCAAATGGAACGTATAACTTAATTTTTTGGGGTTCCCCAACCTATTCGACAACCCCATAGAGCTCCTATGAGAGAGGATCAAGGTGTAGTCTTAGAAGAAGATGTAACTATTAACCAAAATCCACAATTCGATAGGAGGAACCACATGGTAGAAATCGAACAACCTATGGTCGAAATACCCAGACTTCCCCCGCAGATCCTTAGAGATGGTGATCAAGGTGTAACAATGGTAAATAGGAACCAAAATGCTGACGAACTAATACAGCAAGTTCGACACCATAATTATGGCACAAAGAATAATCTGACATCCATGATCAAAAGAATCATGATACAAAATGGAGTGAACGTTGGATTTCATAGGCCAAATTTTACTTCCCCACTGTCAGAATATATCTTGCAAATGGATTTACCCCATAGGTGGAAAGTTCACTAAGTTTTCAGGGGATATGACAGAATCAACTGTCGAACATATAGCGAGATATTTGATAGAAGCTGGGTAAATATCAAATAATGAGAGCCTTAGGATTAAATACTTCCCAAGTTCTCTAACAAAAAATGCTTTTACTTGGTTTACCACCCTCCCAGCCAATTCGATCTACAATTGGAATCAATTGGAGAGATTGTTCCATGAACAATTTTACATGGGACAAACCAAAATAAGTCTAAAAGAACTGGCAAGCGTGAAAAGAAGATTCACCGAGCCAATAGACAAATATATAAATAGGTTTCGACTGCTCAAAGCCAGATGCTCTACACAAGTGCCTGAGCATGAATTGGTCGAAATGGCAGCATGTGGCCTAGACTATTCTATTAGGAAGAAACTAGATACCCAATATCTAAGGGACATGGCCCAATTGGCCGATAGAGTTCGACAGGTAGAACGTCTTAAAATTGAAAAAGCTAAAGTAACTAAGAGTCATCGGCGAGAAAAGGTAGCCTATGTCGAAATGGATGATGATAATCCATAAACATCTAGTAATCCTATAGCTATCGAAGAGAGCGAAATAGATTTAGCAGAGTTAAAACATGGGCCTCCATACTCTTGTAGAGTGTTACTACCCTCAGATGGGAAGAGTCCTACCGAGTCTGAAAAGAACAGTGATAGATTCCCAAAGAAAACGTATAGTTTCGACGTCACAAAATGTGATGAGATATTCGACTTATTAGTGAAAGATGGCCAAATGATAGTTCCCCCAGGGGAGAAAGTGAACAAAGAAAGAAAAGAGGTTTTTGTAAATATTATAATTTTTTGGGCCATAAAACTTCACAATGTTTTCTTTTCAGGGATCTCGTTCAAGGAGCGATCAAAGAAGGCAAACTCAAATTTTCTAACAAACCCAAAATGAAAATTGATGCAGGCCCACTGAGAGCTGATGCCCACTATGCTGAACTAGCAGGCATCAACATGGTCGAAACTTCGGAAGACTTCGTCAATATGTCGGTCTTTGGCAGTTTTACCGGGAACATCTCCAAAAAGACTGCATAAGCGGTTAGAAAGGCCCCTGAAGGCCTAAACCAAAAGGCTACTGAAGGCCTAAACAAAGGAGTTATTAAAGACTCAAACAAAAGGACCACTATAAGTTCTTATGTGGCTGCCGTCAAGGGTTCTACAAAAGACCTTGAAGCCAAAATGCAAAAAATGAATCTCGCTGCCAAGAGCAACGTGCAAGTCAACATGGTCGAAGTATCTGAGGCCAAGGCTTCAGAGGAAGCCATGAGACAAGAGGAAGTGAATAAAACTTCATTTCCAAAAGAAAATGAGAATTTGGTTGACTTTCTACAACGATGCCAGAAGAAAAAGTCTAAAGTTATGTTGTGTCCAAGATGCAGCTCCATCTTCGACAAAAAGGCTGCAGAACACATACAGGGCATAAGGGTAATGAAAGAGAAAAGGGCCACCAATGCCCAACCTTACATGGTTTCTGAAGTTAGATACGATCCCAGAAGAGGACCAATGAACCAGGTGAAGAGGCCATCAACTTTCAAGCCTCTGACAAATGTCCCTGTGGACACCTGGCTAAAGACATCACACAAGAAAAGGCCAAATAAAGAGAAATGGTGAACATTTGATGTGCCAATAGGGTCATCCTTGGCATATATGAAGGAGTTCCAAACTACAACTACAAACAAAGTGGCTCATGTGTCGAGCAACTATAAGGGAAAAAACCCCTATGTCTCTCTCCCAGTGGAGAAGATTTCAGAGACAACGAAAGGCCGAAAGGGAGGCCACAAAGGAGCCTCAACCAGAGTCAAGCACCAACGTGCCACAAAGGAGCCTCAACCAGAGTCAAGCATGAACGTGCCACAAAGAATGGACAAAGGCAAACAACAAAAGCCTTTAGAAAGGAAACCAATTGCCAGAAGATTAGAGTGGCCAGATCAAGGTGAATCAGATGACGAAGGTAACTCTGAATCTGATGCTACTTTAGACATTATAGTAAATGTAGTATCAGTGCTACCCAGAGAATACAACCGCCAAGTCGAAGTTGGAGAGACCGACTGGGTAGTCGAACAATAGATGGCCAAACATAGACCAATGTGCTATTATGTGATGAACAATGGTTGCGTCGAGGAGTAAAATGCATTCTTTGAGACACCTACTGAGGCGATGAAAAATCACCTAAAACCTTTGTTCATAAGAGCAAAGATAGGGGAAATAACAATCAACAAAATTCTGGTTGATTATGGAGCTACAATAAATATAATCCCCCAATCTATGCTAAGGAAAATGGGCAAAGGAGATGGAGATATCAAACCCGACAACATGGTTCTGTCGAACTATGAGGGAGGTATTGGAACTACCACGGGGGTGATACAATTGGACCTCAAGGTGGGAACAATACTTCGACCAACTATGTTCGTGGTCATTTCAGCGAAGCTCAACTACAATCTGCTCTTAGGTAGAGAGTGGATACATGGCATAAGTGCAGTGCCATCTTCGATGCATCAACGAGTCACGATTTAGCGCCCTGATGGCATTGTAGAGAATATAGAAGCCGACCAAAGCTATTACGTGGGTGAAGTTAATAACGTTGGAAAAAATAGCTTCGACAGAAACTTGGCTCATATAGGGCCATGCAATCCTTCAGAGTTCGATTTGGCGCCAGCACCAAATGCCTTTTGCTCCCTCTACCTACATTCCGACCATGGTTTCCAGTGGAATAGAGAAGACTTATCAAACATCGACTATGGAGGAGTTGATGACATACAGCCAACAGGCTGGGGAAGTGAATTTGGTGATGATGACTGAATCACAAGCTTTACAAAAGATTTCGGCATATGTAGCCGAAAGTAGAATGATAGCGGCCTTAGAGGCTGAAGTCAAATACATGGCCATTAAGGCCAATGAGCAAGTATTTCTTCCAGAGGGTCCTGGGAAAGACTTTGATCCAGAGCCACCTGACACGAAGGAGGAAGAAATACAAAACCAGAGGCTAGATGCTATCTATGATAATGAGCATCTGGGTTTTGAAAAAGATCCGTTAGCAAACAATGTTAAAATGCTAGCCCAAGATCCTTTAGAAGAAATAGATCTGGGCGAAGGATTGGCGAAAAGGCCAACATATATTAGCACGAAGATAAATCCAGAGCTTAAGATCGAAATAATCCAATTGTTGAAGGAATTCAAAGATTGCTTCGCATGGGATTATGATGAAATGCCTGGTCTCGACAGGAAAGTGGTAGAACTTCAACTACCAATAAGACCTGGGAAAAAGCCTGTCAAGAAAACTCCAAGGCATTTTGCACCTAAGGTCTTGTCGAATATCAAGAGGAAAGTCGAAAGACTGCTGAGATGCAAGTTCATCCGAACAACCAGGTATGTCGAATGGATTGCAAATATAGTACCTGTTATAAAGAAAAATGGTACCTTAAGGGTGTGCATCAATTTTAGAGATTTAAACGCTGCAACACCCAAAGATGAATATCTAATGCCTGTGGCGGAAATGCTTGTCGATTCTGCCGCTGGCTTTGAATACATGAGTATGCTTGATGGATACTCAGAGTATAATTAAATTTTCATTGTTGAGGAGGATGTATCGAAAACAGTCTTTCGATGCCCTGGAGCTTTAGGCACTTACGAATGGGTAGTGATGCCTTTTGGCCTAAAAAACGCAGGGCAACATATCAAAGAGAAATGAACTCAATCTTTCATGATTTTATTGACACTTTTATGCAGATTTACATTGATGATATTTTTGTTAAATCTGTTTCAGGGAAGAATCATATAGACCATCTTCGACAATCCTTCGAAAGGATGAGACACTATGGTCTGAAAATGAATCCTCTAAAATGTGTTTTCGACGTAAAAGCAGGGGATTTTTTAGGCTTTGTGGTCCAAAAGAAGGGAATTGAAGTAAACCAGAACAAGACCAAAGCCATTTTGGAAGCGAAAGCGCCAACTAACAAGAAGGAGTTGCAATCTCTACTTGGTAAGATAAATTTCCTGAGGAGATTTATTTCCAACTTAAGTGGGAGAACGCAAGCCTTCTCACCACTACTTCGACTCAACAAAGGAGGCTTCGAGTGGGGGAAAGAACAACAAGAGGCTTTTGACAAGATCAAAGAATACCTCGCCAAACCACCCATTATGGTACCTCCTTGTAGAAATATAAGTATGAGATTGTACATAGCTGCATCCGATAAAACTTTAGGAAGCATGTTAGCTCAAGAGGATGAAAACGGTGTTAAAAGACCCATTTATTACCTCAGTAGAGTTTTAAACGATGCCGAAACTAGATATAGTGACGTTGAAAAACTCTGTTTATGTCTTTACTTCTCCTGTATAAAGCTCAAGCAATATATTAAACCGGTTGATGTTTTTGTTTCGTCTCATTTTGATGTTTTCAAATATATGTTGTCGAAACCCATCTTGCACAGTCGAATTGGAAAATGGGCACTTGCATTAACTGAGTATTCATTAACTTTTATGCCTCTTAAGGATGTAAAAGGTCAAGTGGTAGCAGATTTTATTGTTGACCACTCAATAAATGAGGAATCAATCAACTACTTAGAGATCGAGCCTTGGAAGTTATACTTCGACGGTTCTAGTCATAAAGACGGAACTGGGGTAGGGGTTCTAATTATTTCTCCAAACAAAATTCCAACAACATTCAAGTACAAGATCGAAGGTTCTTGTTCGAACAACGAGGCTGAATACGAGGCTCTAATCGTAGGCCTTGAAATATTGTTGGAATTGGGGGAAACTCGAGTCGAAATAAAGGGAGATTCAGAGTTAGTTATAAAACAAGTTACAAAAGAATATAAACGCATAAGAGAAAATATTATCATGTATTTTTTAATAGTCAATCATTTGTTGAAAAACTTTGAAAAGATCAACATCCGACATATACCAAGACTGGAGAATCAAGTGGCTAATGACTTAGCACAAATTGCATCCGGGTACAAAATTTCGAAAGAGAAATTACAACAGGTAATCGAAGTTAGAGGAAGAGTGACATTGACCAAGTTGTCTCCAACAGATTTGAAAACAACAAAGTTGGGGTACACTGATCACGAAAACTTCGAAATTTCGTTCATAAATAATATAACAGAACAAGATTAGAGAAAGCCTATAGTGGATTATTTACAAAATCCCGTAGCTTTGATAGAATGAAAGATAAATTACAGGGTGTTGAGTTATACCCTAACGGGAAATGAGTTATTTAAAAAGACGCCTGAAGGGGTGCTATTAAAATGCCTAAATGAAACAGAGGCATACATAGCCCTTTCAACTACACATGCTGGGGCATGTGGAGCACACCAAGTGTGCCATAAAATGAAATGGTTATTGTTTCTACAAGGACTATATTGGCCCACTATGTTGAAATATTGTGTTGAGTTTGCAAAAGGATGTAAGGAATGTCAAGCACATACAAGTATCCAACACATGCCTGCAAGCGAACTTCACTCAGTTGTGAAACCTTGGCCTTTTAGGGGATGGGCTTTGGATCTTATTAGAGAGATTCGACCAGCGTCATCTAAAAGCCAGAAGTACATATTGGTGGGCATTGATTATTTTGCTAAGTGGATTGAAGCAATTCCTTTAGTCAATGTAGACCAGGAAAATGTCATTGAATTCATTCAAAAGCACATTATATACAGGTTTGGAATCCATGAGAAAATAACAACTGAACAAGGGTCAGTCTTTATTGGTCCAAAAATGCAAGAGTTCACTGTAGAAATGGGGTTCAAATTATTGACATCTACGCCTTACTATGCACAAGCCAATGGTCAAGTCAAAGCGGCAAACAAGGTAATAATCAACTTAATAAAGAAGCATGTGGGAAAGAAGCCAAAAAATTGGCACAAGACTTTAGATCAAATTTTATGGGCCTGTCGAACGTCTCCTAAGGAAGCTACCGGAACAACACCCTTTCGACTAACTTACGGCCATGACACAGTACTGCCAGCAGAAATCTGTCTACAGTCAACAAGAATTTAGAAACATCAATACATCCCTTCCGAAGTTTATTGGAATATGATGTTAGACGAATTGATTGATTTAGACGATGAAAGATTGAGGGCTTTGGATTTCTTAAAGTCGCAAAAGAGGAGAGTGGAAAGATCTTACACTAAAAGAGTCAAAACCAAGGTATTCATGCCTGAAGACCTGGTATGGAAAGTAATCCTCCCAATGGATCGAAAGGATAGAAATATGGGGAAATGGTCTCCTAAATGGGAAGGACCTTTTAAGATCATCCAAACATTATCTGGTGGCGCATATGAGGTCGCAGAGTTAAATGAAGACCAAAGGCTCTTGAGAGTAAATGGTAAATATTTAAAAAAGTATAGACCTGCACTTCAAGAGGTTATAGTAACCAATACTTGATCTTAATCGAGTTAAAAAGCCAAAATGGAAAATATATTATAAAGCAAAAATGGCTGAAAGTCATTACAAAATATATAAGCATACAACAAAAAGTCAAAATCAAAATGGGAGGTTGGCCTTGATTTGGAGGTATTTTATCTTCTGTAGCTCCAAGCGTCTTTCGCACAGGGCTTTCGATTGATGAAGAGTCTCAATCTTTACATCCAATGCTTGGGCTCGTTTGGCATATGCTAATCCCTTGTTGAGTTCCTCTTGACTCACTGAATCAGTGCTGACAGCGAGAAGTTCTTCTTTTCGTTTATCATTGGAAGCAATCTTGGCTTCTAGCTCTCTGATTTGAGCCTTCATAATGGCTATATTTTGATCAAGTTCTTCTACTTCTTTCTGCCTAGCTTCTTGCGCCTTCGACAACTCCTGCAGCTTCGAAGCTGATTCAGCAGCAGCACCCCAAGCAGCAGCTACATGGCCATTGGCCTCCTCAATTTCACGAGTAAGAGTCCTTCAACGATTGTAGTCAGCTGAAACCTAATTGATGATGGAAATTAAATCCAAGATAACGCTGGCAATGTCAAGCGAAGCAGCAAGAAGGTCGACAACTCTTAAAGTAGTCTTAAAAAAGGAAGGAGTTATAGGTTCTCCCTCTAAGGTCAGCATTAAATCTCTTTTGAAAAGTTGTGCCTTAACCTTTTGAAGTGCTTCTTCAAGAGGAGATGTTGAAGTGGGTTTTCCAGACGCAGTCGAAGCACTCTGATCAGAAGAACTTTCTCTACCCTTAAAGATGGCAGTCAAGTAGCTAAGAGGATTTTTCCGTTTCAGCAATGCCACATCTTACTTGGTATGAGAGCCTGTCGAAGTGACCCTCTCGTTTACAATACGAGCCACATTGGCTTCGACAAGCATCTACACAAGAACATCTTCAACACACGCAGAGTTTCCTTCTCCCCCTATAAGGTTTTCTCCCTCATCAGTCGCCAGAATATCTTCAGTCCGATTTCCTCCCACTGGCATGTTTTCCTTCTCCGTTTCAATCACATCATCAGCCACCTCCTCTTCCCCATCCTTTTGTCCATCATCATTAGCTTGCGGAGTCCCAGGATTCACATGCCCTTCACTAGGAACTTCTTCATTAGGATTCCCAACGGCTTCGTGCCCAAAAGTTTGGTTCACTTCGCTAGCAGAACTTACAAAAGATCCTTTTGGCCTGTAAGTAGGATCACCCTCACTGTTTATCAAGGTGACAGATTCTTCTACAAGGTCCTGCTTTGAAGAAACAACAGTGTCCTGAAGATTACAAGATGGTTATCAGAACTATTAAAAAAGGAAAAAGAAGTCGAAGTCAACAAACAATCATGAGGCGTCGAAGTAACTACCTTAGGAGGAATTTTAGCGCCAGGACTTGAATTGTCGCTCTCCTTAGGATTGTTCAGCCTAACAGCTATCTCCTGCTCCGTTGGTTCTCTGATGATGACAGGAGGAGGTCTCGACCCAATGACTTTAACCTTGACCTTGGTCTTTGGACGAGGCTCAGGAACGGGGGCTTCTTTCTTTAACTTTTTCCTTTTTAAGGGGACAGAAGGAGATTCCTACTCTTCATCACTGGAATTTCAATTTCTGGAATTTTCCTTTTCTGCAGATTGATTTCAAATGACCAGAAAGAAAGGAGTCGAAAGCATTAGCGTCAAAAGTAATATGTCAGAAAGAAATACATAACAAGCAGAAAGTGTTTACCTTGGGTGAAGGTTTCACATAAGGATCTCCTCCTTTTGTGCTTTCAGCGACTTTCTTGGTGACGGTCCTCTTGACCGCTAGAAAATGAACAAGGATAAATTAGGTGTCAAATGATTAGATTGAAGATGATAAAAACATTTGGTTAAAGAAGATTACCCTTTTTTATCTTGTCAGAGACTAGCAAAAACGCCTCTTAAAGGTAAGCAGCGAAGTCTTTTTCGTCGAAAAATTCTTCGTTATAATACTGCTTTCACCAGTCCTCAAAGAGAGGCGAACACAGGAAATTGAGATTGAAGTAGAATAGAGTTAGTACGATTCGACCAACGTACCTACCAATATGCCTGGTAGTAGCATCCTCTGAGTAGTTTGCATTGTAAGACATCATAAGCTTTTCTCGAGAGTATATTGGTGAAGGGAGCGACTGGATAATACCAAATTATCGAGAGACAAGGTTCGGTTGATAAGAAATTAAGCTAAGTTGATTCTTCGAACTCTTGAATATCAGAGGCATGATTCTCTGTCGAAGAAATGATTCCCAAATAGCTACATATTCATCCACATAGTCATCTTCGTCAGACGAAGGGTATGGTCGAATGAACCATTCCGGGCCAACCTTTCTACTAGCAAAGGGAGCCATGGTAGAAACAAATTCCTTCCGCTTTGCAAACATCATTACAAAGCTGGTGAACGACTTTTGGAATCGTTGACCTTCGTCAGTTGGAGTCAACAGGACGAGTCTAGTCCCTTCGACCCTTCTATTCAGGACTTCTGGAGCCCTCTCGTTAATCTTATTCTTCTGCGGAAGAAAAGATTCAAAAGTTGCGTTTAGCCAAAGTTGCAGGAGCCAAAAGAGGCTGGAAAGAAGTAAGATCACCTTATATCCAATAACCTTAAGTTGAGTCACACCATTGCTGATGGACTCATACAGGTTGGCTAAAATCAACTCAGCCAGATAAAGAGGATAACCATGGTGAAGTTGTGTTGCAAGAGTAAGCATTTTCTTAGTCACTTGAAGTGACTTAGTGCAAAAAACAAAACGAGATAACCACAAAGCCAGAAAAGCTATGTGATCCACTTCAAAGACAGTGGTACTCGATTTGTCATGGAAATGATTGATGAATACGGTATAGGTAGGCTTCGTGGCCGAAAACCCGATGGGATCTTCAAATAGATCCTCAGGATCGAAGTAGTCACCCGTTGGTCGAAGACCAGTAATGGCAGCTATATCGAAGAGAGTTAGAGTTACCATTCCACAAGGAAAATGGAAGGTAAAATGGGTGCTTTCCCAGAAATACAGTGAAGCCACCAGCATGAGAGGGCAATAAGCTAGCCCAGTCTTTGACAACATGATCAAGTCATAGATCCCCATATCTTTCCAGATTTGGGCTTGTACTTGTTCCATCTTACTCAGCCATTCTGAGTATTCTGAAGTAAGACTAGGACAAGATCGAAAGATCCTATTGCCCTTGTTCATGAACTGAAGGTTGATATCTTCCTTTGTTTGAGGATGTTGCTGGTTGGCAGGAGTTACATCTTCAAGATCATTCCTGAGTTTCTTCGCACAACCTATAGGCTTGAGCCTAGGGTGAGTTGGGAAGAAGTTGCTATTCTGTTTTGGGTTCTCGAAACATGAAGAAAATAGGCGAAACATAGCATACATCTGCCCAGAATACCTAATAGGGATAAGCAACTGGGAGTCATAAGCATCACGCCAATCTTTGGCCATGGGTTCAGATACGACCCTTCGTTCCCCAGTCGAAATAGGTACAGGGTTAGTAGAGAAGACCTCTGGTTGTCTTTGAAGATCAGAAACGTTCTTAGTTTTTGGATTGTTGGGTGCATTGGAAAGGAAGGCCATGGCTGAAAGTAGTAGTGAAAGAGCGAAGAAGACAAAGTTGTTAAGGTTTTTTTTGTTGTTGCAAGGAAGTGAAGAATACTAGGAGTTGTAAAAGAATTCCAAAAAGAAGATTCGTCTATTTATAGTGTTCAGGAAGGAGTGTTTTTCCCAAGACCATTTAATGCTGCAGAGTTAATAGGGCACATGGCGAACATTAAAGCAGTTATCATATGAGAAATGAAAACGTTTGCCATACTTTCCTAGGTTGTAGGGATAATGGCCATCATGGCAGCGTGGTAAGGGATGATTGATAGTGACGTGTTGGGAAAAAGGTAATGATGACTCTGAATACCAGCAGGGGTTGGTAGAAGGCTAAAAGTACACAAGCGATTTATATGGTAAAAAAGAAATACGGATGTCGAATGGGAATCTCAAAGAATAATCATCTCTCCTTGCGTCGAAACTGATATTCTTGGGGAGCAATTTGTTAGCATCTAAATTTGACACCTACAACAAATTGGCCTTATGGGCCAAAAATAGATTGAACAAGTCTAAGTTGGAAAAGCTTCGACAAAGTAGAAAAGTACTTACAGAAATTCTAAGTTAAAATGAGTCTTCGACCAGAAGGTTCTCAATCCCTTCGACTGAAGGGACTCCAAGGTCTTCGACCAGAAGGAAACTTGGTATCTGCCGCAAAAGATTTTTGAATCTGGAGAAAGGCGGGAAAAGAAGTTCGCTTGGCAGTTGAGGAAAGCAACGTGGCGTGAAAAGAGGGGTCAAAGCGCATGCAGAAGACACTTGTCTTCATCCTGGAGCAAGGAAACTCCTCGATGGTTACCTAGTTTTAGTATAAATATAAGAAGTTTATGTAGATTTCGATGTGTTCAACTGATCGTACAAATTATTCAATACTATTCAAGTACCCGTTGCGTGAGAAAGAATACTGAAAAATGTACGTTTGAAACACCATATTTTATAATCAAAGTCTTTTATTTCTCTCTTTACATTTCTTGCCTCTTTATCTTGTTTGCACTTTATCTGGACTTTTACCCAAATTCATGCACCTAACCTCTCCTCAACCCCTTCTTTCTATTTACTTTCTGCACTCAAACTCACCCCTTTCCCATTCGAACTTGCGTTCTTCACCCACATTAACGTTTATGTCCAAACAACTTCAAAAATTAGCATATGTCCTAGGATCAAACTGATCGATCCTGCGAGTAACTAAAAAGTTACCCTTTTTGGAAGATCAGCGGTTGTTCACCAGAAAACACGGTGAACAGGAAGCCTCTTACCTTCTCCATCCACACCAAAGACAAAGAGAAGCTCAAGACCATTGATCATATGCAAAAGAACAATATTCGAAGCAGTCATAACTACAGCCAACACAAGTATAAATAACCGAATAACAAGTTGAATTACCTAAACAAGATTGTCTCGGAGATACATAAAGGATTTGGGACGAACTCCAATGTGAACACCATTAGGAGGGAGATGGAAAAAATCAGCGAAGCCTGTGTATGCAACGAGATCAACAAGTTCAGAAACCACGATATTGGGGAAAATAATCAAGTGAACTAGAAAACACAGAAAGTCAACCAAAATGCACACAACAATCTTACCTCTAAAGACATGGATATCAACATCAGCAATCACAAAGATCTTAACTTGAACACCATCAACCAGACGAAACATAACATTACCTTGAAAAACCTGCAGAATACACATGGAAACACCCACAACAATCAAAATCAAAAGGACTACACAAACCCTAACGAATATAGCAACAATTAGAAGACTAATCACAAGAACATGGGGAACGATGAGCACATGCACAACTAAAAATGGAGAACACTCATATTGATTGGAAAATCTGTCGTACGGATTCTAGCCTCGTTGTTGAAGGCATATGAGACCTCATTGCCATATTGAAAACAAAGAACGGTGATTCAAGCCACTCCATGACGAAATGCATGCGAGGATCGAATAACCCGTTGGAAGCGAAAAGATGGAGATGCATATGGCCATGGAAGCTGTGATCAAAGAGAATTATCATAAAGCCACATTTGAATAAGACTGCCTGAACTTGATTACCACCATATAGAAGAAAGACTTTGAGATTCCGAGAAACTCTGTGGGTAGAATTTTGAAAAAGATGAAGAAGGAGAGCAAACACTTCAAGAAAACTAAATTTTCCCATCTAAAGAGAGAAAACAACGTTGAAGTCCACAAACTAACTAGACAAACAATGAACCTGTGTAATATCAATGAACCGAACCATACGAATTACAAATCCAATAATATTTGTAACAACTAACCTCGTCTTTAGGGGTCTATTTTAGTGTTTTTTTTATTGTAAAAAAAACTCTAATAAAATGAAATCTCTTCTAGTAATGCATGAATAAATAGTAGATTTGTTTCTCATAATGTTATTAGCCTCTAATGTAATCCTTTTTAGGACATGGTCTTGTTTTTTTCTTTTTTTCTTTTTTCTCTTATAACAAAAATAATAAATTACGGCATGGTCTTATTCTTTGCATTAGTTAATGGTTATGATCATAAATGATAAAGGTGTTAAATATGTCTTGTATTTGACCTTGTTAAGAAATATATCAAGAGGAGATTGGAATTAGATTCAGGTTCCAAATGATAATAAACAAGTTGTATTCTTATTTTCAAAGTAATCATTTGTACCTGCCGACTTTTGGTGTACCAATGATGATGCATCCCGTTGAACTTAAATCGTAAATGCGTGGCCTTATTCCCATTCAACATACTTCTCAATTAATTGATTTAATTCATTGTGTCTTCCATTGATACTTGTCGATATGATAAAAAAGAATTATTCAATTGATTTTTCATATTTTAACAGAACTATTATATTATCATTCTAATTTTAGGACCGACACTTTGTGGTTCTATACTAGTTCCAATTTTCATTGTATGTATTAGTGAGATTTCTTTTATATTCACCCATCATTCTAAATAATTATACTAAATAATTTATAATTGTTGAAAGAAAAAACATGGCGAACATGGTTCAAACTCTTTGTTGATATTTGTCAGCAGACACAAAAGAAAGATTAAAATTGAATAGAAACATTTTAAATTGTTTCTATTAATTTTTCGTAAAGTATGGGGTGATCTTATATATATAGAAGATATAAAAGAAATTAAATGAATCTAAGAATACAAAAGGTAAATGGACCAAATCAGAAAACTATACTAAAAGTTAACACTCCCTCTAAATCTGGACCCAGTTTTGAAACAAGAGAGTTGAACGGTTCAGAATGTATCGTTTTGGTGAATAAGTCAGCTATTTGATTGTCAAAGTTGATGGGCATGAGGTGGATAGTCTTTGATTGGATTTTGTCACGAACGATATGACAATCCAATTCAATATGTTTCGTACGTTCATGGAACATCGAGTTTGTTGCAATGTGGATGGCGCTTTGATTGTCGCAATAGATATTAACAAGCTGCGAGTGAGAGATGTGGAAATCCTTCAGAAGGTATAGAAGCCATTGAGCTTCACAAGATGTGTTGGCTAAGGCACGGTATTCAGCTTCAGACGATGAGCGAGAAACAATAAGCTGCTTCTTTGTTTTCCAGCTCACAATGTTGTCACCAAGGAAGAACGTGAAACCTGTAGTTGATCTTCTCGTAAGAGGGCATGCTCTCCAGTCTGAGTCTATGAAGCCCGTAAGGAGAAGAGGTGAATCTAAACGAAAGTACAACCCCATGTATGAAGCATTCTTGAGGTATCCGATGATTTGTTGTGCTTCCTGCAGGTGTGATGCAGTTGGGGCTGCCATATGCTGACCGTGCCTACAAACCGAGTACACGATATCAGGCCGTGAGTGAGTGAGGAAGAGGAGCTTACCGATTATGACTCTATATTGAGTAGGTTCAGGAAGAGGCGTGTCATCAGTGTTGTCAAGCTTGTGCGAAGGATCCATTAGTGTTGAGGTTAGTTTAGTACCAAGGAGACATGTGCTCTCAGGTAAGTCCAAACAGTATTTTCTTTGGCAGAGGGTAACGCCTTTGGAGTTGTACCCCAAAATTTGCCCTCCCATTTTCTTCAAAACATGCTCACAAAAGGTCTCAAATACTCAAAGCCACTCAAGAGTTGACTGGTCAAACCTCCTCCTAAGCAAGGGTCTTCAACTAGGGTTTGGTGCTTCTCAAAGAAGATTGGGCTGCAAGGGTCTCAAATGACGTTCATGGTTTATCATAGGTCCTCAATAATGCTTATGTCAAGTTTCAAGTCTTGCATCACATGTTTTCTCAATCAATGGCTCAGAAGATTGAAAGTCAACTGTATCGGGTAAAAAGTCAACTATGGTCAACATACATTTAAACTTCAATTTTTTTTTGTCAACATCAATATTTTGAGGTGTTATTCAGCATTTGATCAAGGGTTGATCATGGTTCCTCAAGGAAAGCCCTCAAATCATCAAAGGTCAAAAATTGCCAAATTAAGATTTTGATTGAAGATGACTGATCA
This sequence comes from Vicia faba, assembly GCA_948472305.1. Lineage (NCBI taxonomy): Eukaryota > Viridiplantae > Streptophyta > Magnoliopsida > Fabales > Fabaceae > Vicia > Vicia faba. Next base: position 1,142,344,426 of record OX451736.1, read on the forward strand.
TTGACTTTTGGCCTAGTGCATGACCTAATGGCTTAAAGCATGACCTCAAGGGCTCAAATACAACATCTTGAACTCATTACATGGATCAAGACATTTCCAAAGACACAATTGATTGATAGTTGAAGAATTGAATCAATTGATAAAAAGCCAACAGTCATAAAAAGTCAAACTTTGACTTTTTGATCAACATTGGAATTAAAAAAATCAAGAATCATAAAAACATTCAAAATTATCAAGTTTGATCATCAAGAATCAACAAAGTCAAGAAAATCAAGAAAAAAGTCAACAAAAGTCAAAAGTTGGAAAATTTTCCAACACTTAGAAAAAATGCAAGTCTTTTATGCTTAGAAAACCCTAACTTCACAAGCAAGTTTCCTCAAGATACAAAATTGATTCAAGGAAAACCTTCAACATGAAAGTTGTAGGGATTAATGAATTCTACAACTTTTTTAATATGATATGATCCTCAAAAAGTGCTTGGATTAAGTGATATGGGTCCATGAAGTTCTGATATTTTTACCTAACACTTAGAAATATTTTTGATCAGTTTTTTATCTCAACTTCTTAGCCATTTTTCACCAATTTCCCTTTTGTTTTATCCAAAATGGTCAACATGAAAGTTGAAGATCTTGACTCAAGATTTCCAAAACATCCAATAGTATGAAAAGGTCATGTTTGAGCTGAGAGTTTCGAAGAGACAAAGTTGGTCATTTTTGCTTGAAATAGAGGTCATTTCTATGATAGTCATAATACAAAACCTTCATGCCATGCCTTGTAATCTCACTTTGCAGACCTCTAAACTCACAAATCTCTCCATAATCATAATATTACACATTCTTTATGACTATTATCCAATTGGTTCAAGCGTTAACGAAAACATTTTTCTATTTTGAGAAGAAAGGCAAGACTTCCATTTTGATAAAGCTTGCTTTATGAATTTGCCAACTCTCCTTGAGCCTCTCACTTGTTCCCTCTTCATACACTCAACCTAAAAGCTCAGAGAAGCATTCTTAAAATGCCCAACAACTCCACGAAGCATGGTACTATGCATTGGAACTTTGATTTATCATAAAATCACAAGTTACATCCAACCAAGCCATAACTTGTTATCTTGAAAATCTGGTTACTTCAACTTCTCAAAGCTTTTGCCTATAAATAGTGTGGTAATTTGCAAGCCAAGAAACAAATGGACAAGCCCTCAAACCCTCTCAAACTCTCCCAAATCCAAATTGGCCTCAAAAACTCCACTTTTGAGATTTGAAGTCCAAATCTTCCACTCTCTCAAACCTTGCAACTTTTGTCCAAACAAATCATCCAAACACTTCATATACATCACATAGAAGTTATTCAAACACTTGTTTTACTTTTGTAACTCCATTATCATCATTCACCATTTTCAATTTTCGTCCTTGCAACTTGACTTGGACAGAGCATTCTATCAACTCTCAAAGCAAAGTAAGGATTGCAATACATTCACCATGGTCCCAGCAAGCTAAATCAATCATCATTTTACTTCTGGAAGTGTTTGAAGAAGCGTTGGACTTTCTCCAACTTGGTACATTTTTCAAACTTTGAAATACTTATTTAAGCATCATTTGCATATACATTCTAAAGGAAAAATGCATATATCATGTCTATGAAGCTAACCATGTCCTTAAATTTCATTTTAATTGACTGTGTGATGAGAATTTTATCACTCAAGTTTCTGAACCGTTAGGGTTTCAATTTGGTACTGAGCAAAATTTGTTTCAATCTTTAATCTATAGCTTCTTAAAATTATATGGTTTAATTCCTTGTCAAAAATTAAACAAGTTTGATGTTTACATCTTTCAATTTGGTTGAGAAATGATCATTTTCAAAAAATCAAATAATGGAAATTATGTTTTTGTTACTATAAGCGCGCAAGGAAGAAGAAAAAGTGTGTTGGCAATTTCAAAATTTCCATTTTTGAGTTTTAATATATTTAATGGTTGTTGTTTCATAACCGGATGAAACAGCCGTCCCAACGGTAGGAGGAAGCGTGCAAAGGCTTTGGTGTGCCAGGGCAGCGGTTAGATCCTTGCCTCTGACATTTTATTTTCTAACATTTTCCATGCAGATCCCATACAAACAAGTCCAAGGTGCATGGTGTACCTCATATCTTGACGATCAGATCTCAAGATTCCAGATCCAGCGCTCTAGAGAGCCAGGAGGACCATGGTGTACCTCCTGAGATCATCCTCACTAGATCATGCAGGCATCTGGGCCAGCGCTTGGGCTCAAGATTTGTTGTTGTTTCCACACCCCCCAAATTTATTTACAACTCTGGCCCATTTTCCTTTTTTTCCTTTTTTGTTTTAATCATTTATTCTCGTTTTAATTAATTTTATTTAAATAAAAAAAAATCATAAAATCATAAAAATTTTAGATTTAGGTTTTATTTAATTTAATTTTTACAAACAAAAATTAATTGAATTTAATCACTTTTTTTTATTTAGTAATTAACTAGTTAATTGATTAGAATTAGATTTTATTTTATTTTACATTTCAAATATTTTTCTAAACAAAAAAACAACAAAAATATTTTTCTAAAAACACTTAGAAATTTTTTAGGGTTGACATCTTTCCCTTTTCCATCTCCGCACGCTCAGTTAATTTTTCGCATTATTTTTCAATATTGTAACTGTCAAAAGTTTGTAATAGATAATTAGGGTTTATTGCTTTCCTCCCCAGTTTATGATTTGTACTCCCCATCCCCGGAGCGATGTAATAGCGTAGATTATTTCCCGCATTTCTATTTTCCTCACTTAGATATATTTAACTGCTAGATTAATTAGGCGTGCATGGAAAGATGTAAAAAACCAACGTTAGATAACCTAATCTCAAGACTAATAACTGAAATCAAAACACTTCGCACACGCGCACCTCTAGGGAGACCCTCACTTGTTGCTTAGGATGAAACAGTCATGTCCCTCGAACGTGGGACGCTTTAGTATATACCCTCGATTAAAAAAAGATTGTAGTCCCTCGATGACCATTCGATGTTGCCTTCAGTAAACGATCTTAGTCCCTTACAAAAATTGCTAAAGCGCCCTACAAGTTGCCTTTTATGAATGTACGATGACCCGCGCTTGTCCCTTACATCCAATGATAGGTCTTCCTACTAACTAATGGTAGGATATCAATATATAAAGGCGGAGGAAAATAAAAAAGACTTCTTGAGTAGGTAGATCGCTCATAATCGCTTACTCACAAACTAAAACAATTTTCACACCTTATACTTTCAAAAACAACACTTTCTCTCAATAAATATTTTCAAAACAAACATTTTGTATACATTCTCAATGATACGAGATTCATTACAAAACCGCCTTACATTGGCATTTTCGAAACATTTTCCACACAATCACACCTTTCAAAATATTTTCGAAACAAACCCTTTGTACACACTCTTGAGGACCGATACAAGAGTCATTACAAAGTTTGCCGAACTTAGGAATTTTCAAAATATTTTCAAACATACACGAGCACAAAGCATTTCCAATAAGTGAGCTAGTGATTAAGAGCCCGTAGATAAATATGGATGAAAAGGGTTCTAACATCTTCCCTTTTCATAACCTACCCCCCTACTCAGAAAATTCTCAAAAGGTCTTTCATGTTCTTTTCACCCTTTCCTTTATTGGATAAAAGAAAAGTCAGTGGCGAATCATTCTATCCGCAACATTTAGAATAAAACACAAAACCAAAAAGTTAATTCTCCCACCGTATTACAGAACAGGCGACTCTACTAGGGAGTTTAATTCTAAAAGTGGGGTTACCTTAAGAGCTAGATCACCTTTATTTCTTTACTCGTTTGGCCTATATGCTTTATATTTCGGGTTATGCTTGGGTTTATTTCTTATATAGATCTTATACTCGAATATGGGTGCATTTTAGGTAAATGGCAATAGATCGTGAAAATTTTACAGCATAGACCGATATGGTTGAAACGATGGCTACATTAGTGCGACACATTGGTTGGTGTCGGTGTCCTTTGAGTCAGTCAAGGAGAATGTTGGGCTGCCGCGTGGTGTCATAAGCACTAACTGACTTTAGAACCTTAGTTGACACAACTTAGCCATTAGAAAGTAGTGAGATGGCCGGATTTGGTGCAGACTGAAGTTGGTTGATACTCGATGCTACACTCATTGATATTGGACTCTCGGGATATTTCGGCTGTAATTCAGATGCTTGAGCTGAAATAGTGCCTGAGAGAAAAATCAGTGATATGAGATTCCTAGAGCCTGGTTACTTCTTTTAGGAAAGGTTGAGCCAACTAAACTCAAGAGGGTACTTACCTATAAACTCCATGCAAGCTTGAACCTAAGGCCTGGTGTGTCTTGTTTGTGTTTGATCAAATTTGTGCGAACATGACATCATGACATCATGACATCATTACACATGTCATTTTCACTAACCATTTCAAGGACCTAGGGATTTATCTTCGTTCTTTGTTGTAGGTTATGGCCTCTACTCGCATAAAAACTATTCAGATCAGTTTTGTAAAGATACCTTCTCAACTTAAGGAGTTAGTCTCAAAAGTTCCTGAAAGCCCCCAATTCACCAAAAGGCATGGTCATCTACTCAGTTTGGTTACTTCGGGTTTTGAAGAAGACATGATGAGTATTTTATTCCAGTTCTTTGATCCTGCACATCAATGTTTCACCTTTCCAGATTATCAACTGGTACCCACAATGGAAGAATTCTCTAAGCTACTGGGAGTACATGTTCTTAATCGGACACCTTTCACTGGTTTAGAGAAAGATCCACAACATGAAGAAATTGCAGCATCCTTACATCTGAAGTGGTCTGACATTATATCTAATTAGGAAACAAGAAATGGAGTCAAGGGTTTTCTTGCTAAATTTATGTTAGAGAAGGATCGGTTGTTTCTGGATGCTATGAGTTTTCAGGATTTTGAGGAAATCTTGGCTTTGTTGATCTATGGTTTGGTGCTATTCCCTGATCCAAACAACTCATAGATGTGAACGCCATCAAAATATTTCTTTCTCGTAACCCTATGCCTACTTTGCTATGAGACATTCTGCATTCTCTTCACACCTGTACTATGAGGAAGTGAGGGACTCTTATATATTGCATACCTTTTCTATCCAGGTGGTTTATTTCTCACCTTCCCCTATCAGTAGTGAAAAATGAACAAGGTTTGAGGTGGTCTCAAAGGATAATGTTACTCTATCATTCAAATATCTATTGGTGTTCCCGATCTCTAGAAGATGTTACTATCATTGACCACTGCGGGGAATTCCCTAATGTTCCACTCCTTGGAATTAGGGGAGGTATTACCTACAACCCTTCTCTAGCTTTATGCAAATTTGGTTATGCTCGAAGAGATGGTCCTCATGACATGCTTATCCGGGGTAGTGTATTCGATTACGAGAACAATTTCAAACTTATCGTCAAAGGTTTAGACGTGCTTGGGGAATGGTAAACAAGATTAATAACAAGACTTTAGAACAAAATAATTCCATCCCTTTGGAGCCCTATCTCAAAAGGCCGCGAGCTCATGCTCAAAACCTCCTGATGCCATATCCAGTTGTCCTACCAATGATCATGGAGCCTGTTACCGAAGGATACGTTTCTCACGCCATCCTCCATCCAGACATGCCCACTGACCTTGAAGAATTGTAGAAGTCTTGGATTCAACTCAAGAAAGAATGGACACCTATGAAACTCAATTCTATGCAAGTGAAAAGAAAGTGTTGGAGCTCAGAAAGCAACTTCACGAGGAGCAATGCCTTAATGCATACATCGACACGAAGAGGAAGCGTCTGTGGGAGACTTGAGTCTTAGGTTTTATAAGTTCATATTGTTGTCTCTTTGAGACCTGTGATACGGTGGGAGAACTGACTTGGTTGTTTTGCGTTTTATCGCAAATGTTGCGGTTAGCAAGAGTCACCACCAACTTTTCTTTTATCCAAAAGGAAAGGTGAAAAAGCACAGGAAAGACCTTTGAGATTGTTTCTTGAGTTCGGGGGGTAGATTATGAAAAGGGAAGGTATTAACACCCTTTTCATCCATAGTTTTCCATGGGATCTTAGTTACTTGCTAGATCACTTGCTTTTGTTTGAAATTGTGCTTTGTGTGGTTTTTGAAAGTAATTTTGAAAAGAGGCCATCGTTTAAGCAAACTTTGTACTAATTCTCGTTCGTAAGAATGTATACCAAGATGTTGATCTTTTGAAAATGTTTTCAAGTTTGTAAGATGTTTTGAAAGTGTAGGTGTTTGTTTTGAAAATAGCAAAGATGTTTTTGTTTTGAAATGGAGCAAGTAATTAGGAACATTCTACCTACTCAAAAGTATTTCTTGTTCATTTCCTTTTCCTTTGACATGGTTATCTTACCATTGATTTGGTAGGTAACCGTATCTTTGGATGTAAAAGGGACGGGCTTGGATCATCGTATAACCATGATTAGCAATGTTGCAAGGTATCAGCATTTTCTTTAGGGACTAAGATCATTTTAAAAAGGCAACATAGATAGCATCATCGAGGGACTATGATCTTATATTTGGCTTTTTTTTTGCTAAGATACCTCACATGCATAATATGGTCATTTTTGTAAGGCAACCAAGTGGATTTTACCCTAGGGATGCTTGTGTACAAGTGTATTGATTTTCATGCTTTGTCTAGTCTTTGATAAGGGTTTTCTACTTGATTGATTTTAGTCTTTCCATACAAACCCTAATTACTAGCATTTGTATATAAAGCGATAAATTGTGGAATTTAAAATTACTACGCTATTACAATACTTGTAGGAGGGGGGGGGGGGGGGTACAAATTACAAATAGGGATTGCTAGAAAATAAACCTAATTATCTATTACAACCATATTGAATTTGGATAAATAATATACAAAAATGAATAAATATACAAGAATGTGAAATGGAAAGAAAAAGGACTTTTATTTGGATTTTTTTAAGGAAAAGGGGTTTTGTTTTAACCTAATTAATTAAAAGAAAAACAATTAATTAGTAAAAAGTAAAACCTAAATTTACTAGGAAAAGAATTTAAATAAAACCCTAATCTATTAATTGATTAAAAAAGAAATTAAGTTTATAAGAAGTATATTTTTGGTATTTTGGTCTTAAAAATACTTTATAGTGTTATAAAATATTTTTGATCTTTTCATATATTAAAATAATATATTTTAATTGTGTAGAAGAAAATAACTAAAAAAAACTAGTTTCTAATTAAATTTACAAATCAATTAGTAAAATAAATAAAGTATGATTAAATAAAATGATTTTTATTGTAAAAAAAAACTATATGAAAATATAAATATAATATTTTTATATTTTTCCTGATTTTTTAATTTTAGATAAAATATTTAAGGAAACAAATAAATAAAAATTGAGAAAAAGAAAATAACATGGGCCAGGGGTGTGAATAGCCAGCAAGGGGGGTCAGAAGTAAAAAAATAAAGGCCCAAGGGGATGAGGCCCAGTGCTGCCAAAAAAGGTCAGAATATGTGAAAAAATATGAAAAAAATCACAAAAGGTCACGCTGGGACTTGAATCCAGGACCTAAGGGTGAACAGGCACGCGCTTTACCACTGGGGTGACTATACATCCGTTCATATAAACAAAACAACAAATATATATTAGAAATCAAGTCCATGGCCTAAACTTCATCTTCAACCTCACGCCCAACCAGAGTACCTGCATCTTGTTCATCTCTCATCCATTTGCAAAAATGTAAATATGAATCTTGTGGCAAATTTCCTCACGATTTCAAAAGTGCAAAGCAATAGAATTATAGATCCAAACACAAGCATGAATTTTAATGGCCCTAATCTGAACCCTAAAAATTTCAGAAACTTCAATCTTAAAATTCTCTAAGCTCAAGCAACATAAATGAAAACTACGAATATGGTTAGCTTTAGAGCAATGATATCTACATTTTTCATTCACAAATAAACCATTAATGATGCTTGTATGAAGAGTTAAAAGTTGAGATAACTTACCTCAAAATTGGAAATCGTGTTCTGCAAATGAGCAATCCTCAAGGTGTTGTGATGATCAGAAAAGCTCCACTGAGGTTCCAGGAAGCTAATGTAATGATTAGTTTGGTTGGAGAGTGGTTGAAATGGCCTGGAGAAGTCCACTTACAGTGCTCTATTTTTGAACTTGGAAATGGAGGAAGATGGTGTTACAGGACTGTCACAGGGGAAGGGATGACTTCTAAATGATGTTTAGAAGCTTTTGGAAGCAAGAAGCCAAGAAACACACAAGTAGTTTTTGGTTTTGGGATTTTTGGCCAGAATCTGCAACAATGGAAGTGTGAGATGCAAATCTGTGTTTTTGGTGTTTTCAGGGCTCAAACATGCGTGTGATTTGTGGAAAATAACTTGTGTGTGTATAAGCAAAAGGTGTTAGTGCTTGAGAGAGTCATAAGTACAAGTTATAGGTTGATTGCTATGTTACTTAATTTTGAAGAAAAGTGGGAAAACAAGTTTCAATGTGTAGTACAAGCATGGGCTGGGTGATTGTAAGTGTTGAGATCAACTTCTCTTGAGTTATAAGACATGTATGATAAGAAGAAAACAATTTCAAGGCTCAAGAACAAGTTTTGTGCAAAAAGATACTTTATCAAAATGGCATTGTGCACTTTCTTCCCAAAATGGATATAAAGCATGGCCTTGCATTGAATGCTTGAATTGAGACCTCTAACAGCTGTGAAAGCAATTAATTATGGAGTGCCTAACAAGTTTGAGGCCTGTAAAGTAGACATTATGCAACATAGGTTTGAAATTTGAATCTTGTTCATCACAAAATGACTTGTAATTCAAGTGTGAAAACCCTAACTTCATCTCTTTGATTCTCCCTACTCAAAAATGATCTCAAGGAGTTCTTGAACATTTTGGAAAGCTTGTAATGTGCTCTACAACTCCTTATTAAATCACTTTTGAAAATTCCCCTTGGAACTATATGAAAAAGTGCCATGAAGTTAGGTCAAAATCCTGACCAAATTAGGGCAAAATTTCACTATGTGTTTTGTTTCATGACCATGTGTTCTTAAAATTATAACTTGAGATCCAAACACTTTTGGAAGGAGTTGTGTTAAGAAATTTTGTATATTTCATGGATATCTACAACTTTCATGTTGAAAGTTTCTTTTGAATCATCTTGCATCATGGTGAAAATTTTGCTCAAAGTTGTGAAAAAATAAGAAATTTTCAAAACTTAGAAAAATTTCTAAGTTTAGAAATTTTAACTTTTCAAAATGAAATCTTGAATTTTTGATTTCTTGATGAATAAGTTTCATATTTTGGCATGCTTTGATGAATTGTGATATTTGACATTTGATTTTGACCAAAAAGTCAAAGTTTGACTTTTCAGTATACAGTTGACTTTTGATCAGTTGATTGAAAATTCATCTGTCAATCCATTGGACTTGAGCAATGTTTTGAGCCATGTCATTAGGTCAAAATGATGCAATTGGACTCTTGAGATTATGCTTCAAACTAATTGATCATTTTCTAGGTCAAAAATCAGAAATTGCCCCTTCTCAGTCAAAACCCTAATTTTGACCATTTTGCCCTTTTGAAGATTTGATCAAATTTCTTGAGGAATTATGGTCCAAACTTGATCAAATGATACATATGAGTTTAAAATGTTGATTTGGATAAAAAATTATGAAGTTTGACTGTAAATTGGCCACAGTTGACTTTTTCCCCAATACAACTAATTTTTGGGTCAACTGCTCAATTGACTGAGCAAAAGTGTGATCCAAAGCTTGAAACTTGACATGAGTAATCTTGAGGGTCCACAATGATCCATGAAAGTAATATGGGGCATTAGAAGTTCAAATATCCTTGTGCAATCTCAAACCCTAATTTTGGTCATCAGTGCTTAGGGAGGTGTCTTGAGCTGATCAACCCTAGTGCAATCTTGAGCCAAAGGAGATCTTGTGAGAAAATTCTTGATAAATGAGAGGGAAAATTTTGGGGTACAACAAGACCCTTTTGTTTTCGTTGTAAGACTAAGAGGAATTTGTAATCTTAAACTTACTAATACAAATCTTTGTTTTTGTTTCCTCTCGGTTGGAAAATTTAAATCTCCTAAGGTCTTTGAAAACATTGCATCCACATATCATGCATTATTTCATAAACATGTTTCCTTATCTATTTACTGTTTATTTCAGTATAATATGGCCATCGAATAGACTGTCAAGGATCTCCAGGCTTAGCATGCACAATTTCAAGAGACTCTTCTAAATCTAGCCAAAGGGAAACGTGATATAATGACGTTTCTCGCCAAGAAGAAGAAGACTAGAAAGCCGGCTATCATTCTCAACATGAGGAGAAGATTAAAAGGTCCTGCTCAACCGTTTCAAGTGGATAATGTTTTCTCTGAGGAAGGCGATAACCAAGAGTAGGACGACAAAAGTGTCAGGGGTGAAGGTAGAAATAACCAGGGTTCTAAGAATATTCCTGAAGATGAAGACTATTCCGATAAACAGTACCCTCCTGCAGATAACAAGTAAAAACAATTGAAAGACTGACTTAAAGCGTGAGAAATCCAGAAAGTGTCGGGATTAGATTTTGGAGAACTAGGATTGATCCTGAGGGTGGTCATCCCCCATAAGTTTAAGGTCATTATCTTTGCTAAATATGATGGGGTCTCTTGTCCCAAACTTCATCTGAGGTCGTATGTTCGAAAAATCCAACCTCATACTACTGACAGGAAATTATGGGTCCATTTCTTTCAAGAAAGTTTGACCGGTACTCAACTTGAATGGTTCTACCAGCTGGAAGGAACAAATATTCACACATGGGAAGAATTGGCTACTACTTTTTACAAACAATATCAATGTAATGCTGACCTTGCATCAACTCATGTAACAATTGCAAAACATGTCCATGGGCTCGAATGAAGGGTTCAAGGAGTATGCCCAAAAGTGGAGAGACTTAGCTGGAAGAGTCCAACCTCCCTTGTCTGACCAGGGATTAGTTGATATGTTCATGGGTACTCTAACATGACCATTCTTTAATCATTTGATTGGGAGTTCTTCATATGGATTTATTGAGCTAATTCTGACAAGAGAAAGAGTTGAAAGTGGTATTAAGAGTGGGAAGATTCCAATGGCTGCAACTTCTAATGTTGTGAAGAAGTCGTTCAATGATAAAAAAGAAACCAATGTTGTCTATGGCCAGAAGGGCCATAGTAAAAATGACCTCCATCAGTCTGTGGGGGCGGTATTGATCTCTAATCCAGCGCCTATTCAACAATCACAACAGGGAAACCGTTGAAGGCTAGACACTCCGTTAAGGCATTTTACCAAGATAGACATGCCTTTGTCTCAAGCATTACAACATTTGTTAAAGGTTGAACCCATTTCACTGCGGGATCCTCTTCAGAATCCCAACACATCCTCTCCAAAGTACAATCCAAATGCGAGGTGTGCCTATCATTTGAACAGTCCTGGGAATGACACCAACAACTACTGGGCCCTGAAGAGCAGAATTCAGGACATGATTGATAACAAGGAAATTGAGTTCGACCCTCCAGAGACTCCGAACGTGATTACAACACCTATGCCTAAGCATGACAAAGGCATAAGTGCTATTGAAGATGTTTTGTATGTTACCTTTGTAAGTGATATGGTTACTAGAAGCCGAAGGATTTTCTCCCCGGAAATCTCTCCAAAAAATTTTCTACACCTGTTCGAGTCACAGTTACCAAGTCAACTATCGAGGCTTTGGGTAAGGAGCCAATGGTAGAGCCTGCCCAGATAGAGGCGCCAAAAGAAGCTACAGTCAAGGACACCTCTGGACAAGAGATGGAAGAGGTTTTGAAAATCATCCGCAAAAGCGACTATAAGATTGTTGAACAGCTGGGGCAGACCCCGTCCAAAATCTCCATGCTATCTTTACTATTGTGTTCTGAAGCCCATGCGCAGGCTTTAGTAAAATTCTTGAAGACTGCTCATGTGCCGCAAGAAATTTTGGCTGATCATTTAGAAGTTACGTAGCAAGTTTAACAAATGATAATGGATTAGGATTCTATGAAAGTTGACCTGACTCTAGTGGGGAGAAATTATAATAGGGCCCTGTATGTATCTATTGAATGTAGAGGCACTATGTTGGCTCGTGTATTAATTGATACTGGCTCTTCTCTGAAGTTTCTGCCAAATGGCGCTCTCGACTGACTGGATTGCAAAGGTGTTGTGCTGAAACCCAGTGAAATTATAGTTCGAGCCTTTGACGGGTCCAAAAGAATGGTACATGGAGAAGTGGATCTTCCTATCAAAGTGGGTTGACAGATCTTTGAATTCACCTTTTATGTAATGGACATCCGGAAAGCTTATTCTTATCTATTAGGACGCCCATGGATCCCTAAGGCATGTGCCGTCACTTCCACTTTGCACCAGAAATTAAAGTATCTTGTAAAAGGGAAGGTTGTTACTGTCTGTAGAGAAGAGGGGTACATGGTCAGCCACATGAATTCATTTCGGTACATGGAGATGAACGGATAATTTATCGATACTCCATGTCATACCTTTGAAGTGATTTCCCCTGCTGCTGTTGAAGATGTTTCTTCCATTCCAAAGACCGCTAAGGTTTTGCACAAGATGGCTTCCTTAAAATATGCCAAAGAAACTATGGAAGAAGGTGGTTATACTATTTGGGGTCAGCTTCCTAATATCCCTTACAAATCTGGAAATTTTGGTTTGGGCTTTACTGCAGAAGGTCAAAGGGTTGTTCGTCGCACCCGAGCTAGAAGACCTCCATTCCGTATCAACAACAACATAATTAATGCTATAGAAGACGCTAACAATGATTGTGATTTCGACAACTGGATATTCCCTACCATTGATGATGGACTCAAAAATTGGAAAGTAGAAGACATTTTCCCTATCTCCTTTAGTCAGGAGTAATATCTATTTCCGTTTTTATTTGCTTTAAGAAGTTTGGTTATGTAATTTTTTTTAAAACAATGACTTTAAGCCTTGTGTCTTGCCCGGGGCACGATGGTCCATTTGTTAAGGGTTGTCATTTAATAAGTCATATTTTCATTTAATAAAAGCATTGTACATCTTGCATTAAAATTTTGTGCTCTCTGTCTTTCTTTTACTTTACTGCACTTTCAAATAGCTATGTGTTCTTACACACACCCACACACTACATTGAAGATCCCCATCCACTTTGGATCTCGTTGATGACGATTCTGCTATTGCCGCTTCTGACTTTGAAAATTCGATCTACCAAGCCGAGGACGAAGGTGACGAAGATTTTGAAATACCCGGAGAACTTTCTAGACTCTTAATACAAGAATAAAAGGCTATCCAACCGCACGAAGAGTTGATTAAAGTGGTAAACTTGGGTTCTGAGACAGACAGAAAAAAGGTCAAGATAGGCGCCAACTTAGAGGGCAGTGTTAAGAACAGATTGATTCAAATGTTACAGGACTATGTTGAGATCTTAGCTTGGTCGTACAAAGATATGCTAGGGCTTGATATGATATTGTGGTTCATCGTCTGCCAATGAAAGAGGGTTATTCTCTGATTAATCAGAAGGTTTGTCGCATGCGTCCCGAGATGTCAGAGAAGATCAAGGATGAGGTTATGAAGCAATTCAATGCATGTTTCTTAGCAGTGACATCCTATCCTAAATGGGTCGCTAATGTTGTTCCGGTACCAAAGAAAGATGGCAATATACGTATGTGTGTAGATTACATGGATCTGAACAGGGCGAGCCCCAAAGATGATTTCCCGCTGCCACATATTGATGTCTTGGTCGACAACTCCGCTCATCAGAAGGTATTCTCCTTCATGGATGGTTTCTAGGGTTATAATCAGATCAAGATGACGCCTAAAGACATAGAGAAAACTACCTTCGTCACACAAAGGGGAACTTTTTGTTACAAGGCCATGCCTTTTGGGTTGAAGAATGTCTGGGAAAATTATCAGCGTGCCATGGTAGCCTTATTTCACAACATGATTCATCATGAGATAGAAGTTACGTCGACGACATGATAGCAAGGTCACAGACTAGAGAAGAATATATTAATCATCTACATAAGTTATTTGAAAGGATGAAGAAGTACAAACTAAGGCTAAATCCGAACGAATGCACCTTTGGGGTGAAGTCTGGAAAACTCCTAGGTTTCATTGTCAGTGGTAAAGGTATTGAAGTTGATCCCGCAAAAGTTGAAGCTGTTCAAGAAATGCTGGAACCCTGCACCGAGAAGGAAGTCATAGGTTTCTTAGGACGACTGAATTACATTTCCTGACTCATTTCCCATTTGACTGCTACTTGTGAACCAATCTTCAAGTTGTTGAAGAAAGATCAAGCAGTAAAGTGGAACGAAGACTGTCAAATAGCCTTTGATAAAATTAAGGAATACATACAATAAACTCCAGTTCTGATGCCACCGGTGGAAGGAAGGCCTCTAATCATGTACCTAACAGTGCTAGAGAACTCAATGGGGTGTGTACTGGGGCAGCATGACGAGTCTGGTCGAAAAGAGCATGCAATACACTACCTTAGTAAAAAGTTTACTGACTGTGAAATAAGATACTCACTGCTCGAGAAAACTTGCTGCACTTTGGCATGGGCTGCTCGCCGACTAAAACAATATATGTTGACCCATACTAATTTATTGATCTCTAAGATGGATCCCATCCAGTACATATTCGAGAAGCTGGCCCTCTCCAGAAGGATATCCCGATAGCAAATGGTCTTAATAGAATACGAAATTCAGTACACCACTAAAAAAGAAATCAAAGGAAGTGTACTGACAGATCATTTGGCACATCAAGCTGTGGATGACTATCAGTCTATGAATTTTGAATTCCCGGATGAGAACTATGTTAGTTACAGATTGTGAAGAACTTGGACCGTATTAAGGGCCCGAGTCAAGATCCCGATGGACTATGGTTTTTGATGGAGCTTCTAACGCACTTGGCAACGGGATCAGTGCGGTAATTATCTCTCCCCAAGGTTGTCATACGCCCTTCACTGCCAGACTTTACTTTGACTGCACCAATAATATGGCTGAATATGAAGCGTGCATCATGGGTATTAAAGCTTCTATTGACCTGAGAATCAAATTCCTGAGCATATATGAGGATTCAGCCTTGGTAATCAGTCAGGTTAAGGGATAATGGGATACAAAGCATCTGAATCTTATCCCTTACTGAGAACACGTGCTAACCTTGATTCTGTACTTAAAAGAGATTACTTTTAAGCATATCCGAAGAGAAGAGAATCAGTTGGCGGACGCATTAGCTACCATGTCATCCATGTTCAACGTCAGATGGGACAATGAAGCTCCTAGGATTACCATTGAGAGATTCGACGAACCGGCACATTGCTACGTAATTGATACTGATGGAGTAGAAGAAAAACCTTAGTTTCATGAAGTTAAAAGGTACCTTGAAGCTCAAGAATACCCTGAAGGGGCGTCGATCAATGACATTAAATTCCTACAGAGGTTCTCGGCTAAGTTCTTCTTGTGCAATGGAATTTTGTACAAGCGTAATCATGATTCAACTCTACTTCACTGTGTAGACAAGAAGGAAGCAGAGAAAATTATGGAGGATATGCACAAAGGCATCTTTGGTACTCACTCCAATGGGCATACTATGGCTAAAAAGATTCTGAGAGCGGGTTACTATTAGTCGACTATGGAAACCGACTGTCACCACCACTTGAGTACTTGTCATAAGTGCCAGATCTATGCTGATAAATTTTATGTGCCCCAATACATTTGAACGTCATGACTGCTCCTTGGCCATTCATAATGTGGGGCATTGATATGATCGGACAAATCAAGCCTACTACTTCTAACGGACATCGCTTCATTCTCGTCGCCATTGACTACTTTACAAAATGGATTGAAGCGGCCTCATTTGCCTCTGTTGCCAAGAATGTGGTAGCTCTATTCATTAAACATAATCTTATCTGTCGGTATGGAATCCCCGAGAGAATCATCACAGATAATGGTACCAACCTCAACAACACTATGATCATTGAACTCTACACGCAGTTCAAGATCAAGCACCACAACTCTTCTCTGTATCAACCAAAGATGAATGGCGTAGTGGAATCCACCAACAAGAATATTAAGAAAATTATTCAGAAGATGGTTGTGACTTACAAATAATGACACGAGATGTTACCATTTTCTCTTCATGGCTATCACACTTCAGCGCAAACATTAACTGGGGCAACCCCATTCTCTCTGGTGTATGGCATGGAAGTTGTCCTACCTGTCAAAGTTCAAATTACTTCTCTGAGGATTAAGAAAGATGCAGACTTAGAAGAATAAGAGTGGATTCAAACCAGGCTAGACCAGTTGAATCGAATTAACGAAAAAAGGCTTGCGGTTGTCTGTCACGGTCATATGTATCAGAAACGTATGATCAAGGCATTCAACAAGAAAATCAAGCATCAGGTATATCAGGCTAGTGACTTTGTAATAAAGCGCATCATTCTACCGCAAGGTGATATCGGGGGAAAATGGACTCCCACTTACGAAGGGCCATTTGTTGTCAAGAAAGTATTTTCGGGCGGTGCTATGATACTAACCACCATGCACAGTGAAGATCTCCCGCATCCTGTGAACGTGGACATAGTTAAAAGATACTACGCATAAAAACAACGGCTAGGTTGACTGGCCTAGGCAAAAATAAAGGGCATCCCGGTGAACCAAAAGAGTTCGATAAAAAATTAGGGATATATACAAAATATTATACACCCGGCAAGTCGAAAACTTGAAAAGGCAGCTTGGGCAAAAAAGGGTATCCTGGTGGACTAAAAACCCGAAAGGGCGGTCCAGGCAAAAATTAAGGATTAAAGCATACGACTATGTCCTATTGGATCACTTACATCAAGCTTTATTACCAAAGTCAAAAGTTCAAATGGTACATATCAGTTCAATCAACTTTTTTCGACAACAAGGGATGAGATATTCGAGGACATAGGGGCAATAGTAGAGTTGGAACCCGATGAGATCATTTCCACATAGCTATATGTTTTATTTTTACTTTGTAATCTTTTCATTTCATGACAATTTCCTCCTACTAGGATTTATGTCTGTTTGTATAAAATTGCTTGTTTATGGACAAACTATCAATACAAATACACCCTAAAATTCAAACTTTTTGTTTTTTATTTTTTGCAAAAAACGTCCAATGAATTGAATGAACATATGCATATGAACACAATTAATTGTTAATAAATATATGTATAAGAACATGAATAAGCATTTACTCAAGACCCTAGGAGTTGGGATGCCGTTTAAGCTATCCACAAATCCCTACAGAGCCACTTCCATGGGACTATCCCCACATAGTAGTCTTCACAAAACAATCTTCAACAAAGATATATCCCCCACAAAATAGGATACACCAATCATACTCACCAGTCGACCCCCCCCCCCCCCCCAGCGGATAAAATAATATGATCTTTTTCCCGAAAATATCACCCACCTACGGGGTTCCAATCAGTACAGTTCATGGAAGTTATCTTCCCCAGCCGAGTTTATTCCTCAAAAACTGTAGAACCCCCTTCAGATTTCTGCTCTCCAGCACAATTCATTTCCTCAACAAGGGTGTTTCTTCAGCAGAGTATTTCTCTGTCAATAGGGTTTATTTCCCCAACATAGTTTATTTCCCCAATAGATTACAGTCCCCCCAGCTTGAGTCTATTCCTCAGATGGCTACGAATCACCGGAAAAATTCCTCCCCCCAGTGATGTCGCCACTATCCCCAGCGAGTTGCTACGAAACCTGGAATCGGATCAGTCAACTTTATCCTCCCCAGACAAGTCGGAAGTTTATCCATCTCTTTTATCCCCAGTCAGGGTATATAATAATTAAACTCCCCAGTAGAGCGATGAACGACTTACATTCCTAAACTCTTCTCCCCGAACAGAAGTCAACATTCCCCAGCGGAGTTTCCTCAAACAGCAAGCTGGAATCCCCAACGAAAACATTCTAGACAAGGTTAAAGATCACACATGTTCTTTATCCCCAACACCAGTCAGGGATTCATTTCCCCCAACAAGATGTCATACGGAACTATTGATACACTTCAATAACATTTCACATTCATACATCATTTATAAACATTATAACATATGCATATAAAACGTATATAACACAATCTCATTTATTTTGAGAACATCATTACCTAATGCATTTAATACATCATGACATTGAACACAACTAGATCTTTACCTTTTCAGGAAATATTAATCAACAGACAAACGCCATCAACTACTTATATGACCCGACAATCTTCTCCAAGGCTACATCTGACAAAGGGCAATTTCAGCAATTTCCTCAGAGGATAATTCTCAAAAAAGACATCTTCTGGCTCAGATTAAATCGACCATAGATTTATTCTGATACTTCTTCCAGTAGACCTTTTCTGGCTCAGATTAAATCGAGCGTAGATTTATTCTGATACTTCTCCCAGTTAAAGACAAACGTAGACATCTTCCGGCTCATATTAAATCAAGCATAGATTTATTCTGATACTTCTTCCAGTAGACATTTTCTTTCTTAGATTAAAATCGACCCTATATTTATTTTGATACTTCTCTGAATTAAAGACGGATGCAGACATCATCTGGCTCATATTAAATCAAGCATAGATTTATTCTGATACTTCTTCCAGTGGACATTTTCTGGCTCAGATTAAATCGACCATAGATTTATTTTGATAATTCTTCCAGTCGAAGTCGGGCATATACATCTTCTGGCTCAGATTAAATCAGGCGTAGATTTATTCTGATACTTCTTCTAGTAGACATTTTCTGGCTCAGACTAAATCGAGTGTAGATTTATTCTGATACTTCTTCCAGTTAAAGTCAAGCGTAGACTTAGTCTAATTTCTATCAACAGTTACTTTGGATGGCATCTATAATCCCATCTTATATGACTCACCGTCTCCTCTCAAAATGGAATCTTTAAGCCCATTCCCGGTATAATCAACCAACATCGTTATTTCGTGCACCGACGAGTGCAAATTTATAGGCACTTAAGTGTTCAATCATCTTCTACCTTCAAGTCACGAATGACAGACATGCCAATCTAACTTTTCAGGTTTAATAAGATTGAACAAGGGAAGTTGTTGTACCCCAAAATTTTCCCTCCAATTTTCTTCAAAACATGCTCACAAAAGGTCTCAAATACTCAAAGCCACTCAAGAGTTGACTAGTCAAACCTCCTCCTAAGCAAGGGTCTTCAACTAGGGTTTGGTGATTCTCAAATAAGATTGGGCCGCAAGTTTCTAAAATGACTTTCATGGTTCATCATAGGTCCTCAATAATGCTTATGTTAAGTTTCATGTCTTACATCACATGTTTGCTCAGTCAATGGCTCAAAAGATTGAAAGTCAACTGTATCGGATAAAAAGTCAACTATGGTCAACATGCAATCAAAATTCAAGATTTTTTTGTCAACATCAATATTTTGAGGTTATATTCATCATTTGATTAATGTTTTATCATGATTCCTCAAGGAAAGCCCTCAAATCATCAAAGGTCAAAAATTGCCAAATTAGGGTTTTGATTGAAGATGACTGATCATTAACTTTTGGCCTAGTGCCTGACCTAATGGCTTAAATCATGATCTCAAGGGCTCAAATACAATATCTTGACCTAATTACATGGCTCAAGACATTTCCAAAGATACAAATGATTGATAGTTGAAGAATTGAATCAATTGATAAAAAGTCAACAGTCATACAAAAGTCAAACTTTGACTTTTTGGTCAACATTGGAATTCAAAAAATCAAGAATCATCAAAACCTTAAAAATTATCAAGTTTGATCATCAAGAATCAGCAAAGTCAATAAAATCAAGAAAAAAACTCAACAAAAGTCAAAAGTTGGAAAATTTTCCAACACTTAGAAAAAATTCAAGTATTTTGTGCTTAGAAAACCCTAACTTCACAAGCAAGTTTCCTCAAGATACAAAACTGATTCAAGGAAAACTTTCAACATGAAAGTTTTAGGGATTAATTAATTCTATAACTTTGTTAATGTGGGATGATCCTCAAAAAGTGCCTGGATTAAGAGATATGGGCCCATGAAGTTCTGATATTTTTACCCAACACTTAGAAATATTTTTTATCAGTTTCTCATCTCAACTTCTTAGCCATTTTTCACCTATTTCCTTTTGTTTTAGCTAAAACGCTTAACATGAGAGTTGAAGATCTTGATTCAAGCTTTCCAAAACATCCAAGAGTATGAAAAGATCATGTTTGAGCTGAGAGTTTCGAAGAGACAAAGTTGGTCATTTTTGCTTGAATTAGAGGTCATTTCTATGATAGCCATAATACAAAATCTTCATGCCATGCCTTGTAATATCACTTTTCTGGCCTCTAAATCCACAAATATCTCTATAATCAGAAGATTACACATTCTTTATGACTATTATCTAATTGGTTCAAGTTTTAACCAAAACATTTTGCTATTTTGAGAAGAAAAGCAAGACTTCCATTTTGATAAAGCTTGCTTTATGAATTTGTCAACTTTCCTTGAGCCTCTCACTTGTTCCCTCTGCACACACTCAACCTAAAATCTCATATAAGCATGCTTAAAATGTCCAACAACTCCATGAAGCATGGTACTATACATTGGAACTTTGATTTATCCTAAAATCATAAGTTACATCCAACCAAGCCATAACTTGTTATCTTGTAAATCTAGTTACTTCAACTTCTCAAACCTTTTACCTATAAATAGTATGGTCATTTGTAAGCCAAGAAACCAATGGACAAGCCCTCAAACCCTCTCAAACTCTCCTAAATCCGAATTGGCCTTAAAAACTCCATTTTTGAGCTCTAAAGTCCAAATCTTCGAATCTCTCAAACCTTGCAGCTTTTGTCCAAACAAATCATCCAAACACTTCATATACATCACATAGAAGTGATTCAAACACTTGTTTCACTTCTGTAACTCCATTATCATCACTCACCATTTTCAATTTCCATCCTTGCAACTTGACTTGGATAGAGCATTCTAGCCACTCTCAAAGCAAAGTAAGGATTGCAATACATTCACCAAGGTCCCAACAAGCTAAAGCAATCATCATTTTACTTCTGGTAGTGCTTGAAGAAGCTTTGGACTTTATCCAACTTGGTACATTTTTCAAAATTTGAAATCCTTAATTAAGCATCATTTGCATATATATTCTAAAGGAAAAATGTAGATATCATGTATATGAAGCTAACCATGTCCTTAAATCTCATTTTAATTGACTATGTGATGAGAATTTTAGAACTAAAGTTTCTGAACCGTTAGGGTTTCAATTTGGTACATAGCAAAATTTGTTTCAATCTTTAATCTATAGCTTCTGAAAATTATATGGTTGAATTCGTTGTCAAAAATTAAATAAGTTTGATGTTTACATCTTTCAATTTGGTTGAGAAATAAGCGTATTTGAAAAATAAAAAACGGAAATTATGTTGTTGTTGTTACTGTAAGCGTGCAAGGAAGAAGAAAGAGTTGTGTTGGAAATTTCAAATTTTCCATTTTTGAGTTGTAATATATTTAATGGTTGTTGTCTCATACCAAGATAAAACAGTCGTCCCAACGGTGGGAGAAAGTGTGCAAAGGCTTTGGTGTGCCAGGGCAGGGGGTTCGATCCCTGCCTCTGACATTTTATTTTCTAACATTTTCCTTGCAGATCCCATACAAACAAGTCCAAGGCGCGCATGGTGTACCTCATATCTTGACCCTCAGATCTCGAGATTCCAGATCCAGCGCTCCAAACAACCAGGATCATGGGGTACCTCTTGAGATCATCCTCACTGGATCATGCAGGCAGTTGGGCCAGTGCTTGAGCTTAAGATTTGTTGTTGTTTCCACACCCCCCAAATTTCTCTACAACTCAGGCCCATTTTACTTTTTCTTTCCTTTTTTGTTTTAATCGTTTATTCTCGTTTTAATTAATTTTATTTAAATAAAAAAATCATAAGATCATAAAAATTTTAGATTTAGGTTTTATTTAATTTAATTTTTACAAACAAAAATTAATTTAATTTAATCACATTTTTTTATTTAGTAATTAACTAGTTAATTGATTAGAATTAGATTTTATTTTATTTTACATTTCAAATATTTTTCTAAACAAAAAAACAACAAAAATATTTTTCTTAAAACACTTAGAATTTTTTTAGGGTTGACATATTTCCCTTTTCCATCTCCGCGCGCTCATTTACTTTTTCGCATTACTATTCAATATTGTAACTGTCAAAAGTTTGTAATAAATAATTAGGGTTTATTGCTTTCCTCCCCAGTTTATGGTTTGTACTCCCCATCCCCGAAGCGATGTAATAGCGTAGATTATTTCCCGTATTTTTATTTTCCACACTTGGATATATTTAACTGCTAGATTAATTAGGCGTGCATGGAAAGATGTAAAAAACCAACGTTAGATAACCTAATCTCAAGAATAATATCTGAAATCAAAACCCTTCGCACATGCGCAGCTCTAGGGTGACCCTCACTTGTTGCTTCAGATAAAACAATCATGTCCCTCGAACGTGGGATGCTTTAGCAAAGACCCTCGATTAAAAAAGGATCGTAGTCCCTCTATGACCCTTCGATGTTTCCTTCAATAATCGATCTTAGTCCCTTACGAAAATTGCTAAAGCGCCCTACAAGTTGCCTTCTATGACTGTACAATGACCCGCACCTGTTCCTCACATCCAATGATAGGGCTTCCTACTAACTAATGATAGGATATCACTATGTAAAGGAGGAGGAAAAGAGCAAAGACTTTTTGAGTAGGTAGATCGCTCGTAATTGCTTGCTCACAAACTAAAACAATTTTCACACCTTATACTTTCAAAAACAACACTTTCTCTCAATAAATATTTTCAAAACAAACATTTTGTATACATTCTCAAAGATACGACAATCATTACAAAACCGTCTTACATTGGCATTTTCAAAACATTTCCCACACAATCACACCTTTCAAAATATTTTCAAAACAAACGCTTTGTACACACTCTTGAGGACCGATACAAGAGTCATTACAAAGTTTGCCGAACTTAGGAATTTTAAAAATATTTTCAAACATACACGAGCACAAAGCATTTCCAAAAAGTGAGCTAGTGATTAAGAGTCGTAGATAACTACGGATGAAAAGGGTGCTAACACTTTCCCTTTTCATAACCTACCCCCCTTACTCAGAAAATTCTCAAAAGGTCTTTCCTGTTCTTTTCACCCTTTCCTTTATTGGATAAAAGAAAACTCGGTGGCGACTCTTGCTATTTGCAACATTTGCGATAAAACACAACCAAAAAGTCAGTTCTCCCACCGTATTACAGAAGCCAAGAAAACAACAAAGGAAACCCAACTCTTTAATGTTTAACTTGCAATCTAAGACACACTTGATGTTATTGATGTAATCTAAATTATCCCCTGTAAGAATTAGGTCGTCTACGTATACAAGAACTACAGTAAACTCATTGTCAGTTGTAAAAGTAAATAAAGAGTAATCTGACTTGGACTGTGTTGTACCCCAATATTTTCCCTCCCATTTTCACACAAGACATACTCCTAGAGGTCCTCAATTGTCCAAGGTTGACCAAGAATTGATCAGACAAATTCTCCTCCTAAGACAACAAGCCTCTAACTAGGGTTTCAATTTTAAGCAAGATGTGTGAGTCCCAAGGATCTCAAATGTTCTCCATTGTCCTAATATGTTCTCAAGATCATCCATGCACAATTTCATGCCTTGAACAACAAGTATTCTCAATCAAATGCTCAAATGCCTGGAAATCAACTGTACTAGGTCAAAAGTCAATTGTGGCCCAAATACAAGCAAACTTCAATATTTTTGGTCAACATCAACATTTTGAAGTAATATCCATCATTTGATCAAGGGTTGATCATGATTCCTCAAGAAATGCTCCTAACTCATCAAAAGTCAAAAATAGCAAATTAGGGTTTCTATAGGAAAAGTCAACCAAACTTTGACCAAGCATACCTTTCTCATAATTTATCAGAAATTTTTCCTCAAAAGCTCATTTAGAAGAGGATCCAATTCCCTATAACTTCTCTTCAGCCATCAAGTTCAAGAAATTCCTCAATCAAAATATACAAGTTCATACGTTATAGATCCTTTTAAAATGTCAACAAAACACCTTTTGGGTCAAAGCTCCTTACATGAACATGGAAGATCCAATTAAGATGAAACCAAAAATGTTGTTCAGAGGACATCCTAAGCTCTCTAAAAAGTCCAAGAACACCCTCTTAGGGTTAAAATTGAGAGAGATATGCATTGCTAAAGTTGACAAGTTTTTGGAAAAAATGCATGAAGCCAATATTGACCAAACTTGAATGTTTTCCAAATGGGCCCATGTTTTTATGCTTGAAACTTGTTCCTAACAAGGCCCACGACCCCTGAGCTCATTTATACTTTATTTCATTATTTTTATTATTTATTTTGATTTTTTATTCATTAAAAGTCAAAATTAAATAAATAAATAATAGGAAATATGTAAGATATGATTTAAAGATCTTTTTCTCATCAAATGAAGAGTAAAACAAGCAGGCATTACCAAGCAAAAATGCATGGGACAAAAGGAGAGAGTTTTTCTTGAAATATAATGTTTTTATGCAAATTAAAAACTCATATTCTTGCACTCAATGCGATGGATATTCTTCCACAATTACAACCCCAAATTGATTTACTATATGTACACAAGAACCCTAGGTCAAAAGGACACGTGAAAGCTGCCTCCAAACAAAGAACAAATTTGCAAAAATATTCAAGTGGGGTGCAATCCAAAAGCTCACGTTCCAGCCAATCTCAATCAAAACCAGGCGTGCCATCATCCTTCTGAGGATCCCAGGGGTAGAACCAACCTTTCTTTGAAGGCCAAAGCATCCAGAACCACCCCCTACAAAACTCACGGTTTGCAAAATTCTCAAACTCAAAACATTCAATTTAGGGCATATAAATAACATCTTTGCATCTATTTGAGTTTAATATCATATTTGCATATGTTTTGAACCATTACATGCAAGCTTGCACGCCAGAATAAGGAAGTGCCGTTGTTAGGGCACACGTTTTCTTTTTCTTTGCATCTTTGTTTACAGGCTGTTTCAGCCAAAAAGAAGGCCACTAGCGTGATCGTAGCCCTCAAAATAGGGGGTGGGTATCATTTGTGTCTTTATTCACCATGTTTTGGCAGGTTTAGGATTTGAGCCCACCGAAGAAGGTGACCGGAGTTGGGCTCCGGCACCGTTAACCAATCCAGACTTCGGTGGCTGAAGTGGCGTGTGTCAATTGGTTCAAGCGAGATCTGACTTAGCGCATTGGACAAATTGACCAATTGACTGAGTTTATCATTATAATTTTTTTATGTCATTATATAAATGAATTAACAGGCTGGCTGAGTGGTAGAAGGAATGTTTGGCAAAGGGAGAGACCTGGGTTCGATTCCCAGGTCTTGAAGTTTTTTTGTTCTAATGAGATTCTTGCAGATCCAGTGTGGCCAGGATCCTCACGCGCATCATGGGCTAACCACATCATCACCATCCGATCTATCATCCCCAGATCCAGCGCCCCTGGAAACGCTTCCCCATGATGGATATCCCAACAAGCCATACCACTGAATCAGGCGCAAGGCTGTGGGCCAACCCGATCTGGGCTTGGACATAATTCAACAACACCCCTGCAATTGGGTTTTCACCCCCTCAGGCCCATTTTTCTAACTATTTTATTTAATTTGTTTATTTAGTTTATATTTTTCTATTTATTTCTTTTTTAATAAGAAAATCATCACAAAAAAATTAGGACTTAGATTTTTCTTAATAAATTAATTTTTTTTTGCAAATTAATTAATTTAATTAACTTTAAATTAAAATTAATTAGAGAATTAGGTTAAATTTCAAATATTTTTTCATAAAATATCAAAAAAATATTTTTTAATGAGCCATTAGATTTTTAGGGTTTAAAACTTTTTCCCGTCTTAATTTTTGCGCGTCATTACTTTTTTTCATATGATTATTTTTTATCATTTATGTAACTGCGCCCGGTTTGTAATAGTTAATTAGGGTTTTCCATTCTCGCACTTTACTTTTCGTCCATTATTTATGTATCTACACCAAAGCCCTGTAATAGCGTAGGAACTTTTATTTCTCGCTTTATGTTTTCTTATATGCTTGTATATAATTGTTAATAACTTAGGCGTGCATGACAAGATTAATCAATTAACCATTAGATCACTAATCTCAAGACAAATACCTGGAAAAAAAGTACTATTGCACACTTGCACCCTTAGGGTACTCCTCACTTGGTTGCCTTCGGAAATGGTCATGTCCCTCGAACATAGGGATATCTTAGCAAAGACCCTCAATCTGAAAGTCATCATAAAGATCATGTTCCCTTACTGTCCCTCTAGTTGTCTACGAGAAATGATCTTGTCCCTCGATGTTGCCTATATGATGACAGTCCCTTCGAACGCTAAGATATCCTTACATGTTGCCTTCAATGACCATAACATCCCTTTCGATAGTCCCTCAACATCTGACGATAGGGCTACCTACTCACTAATAGTAGGATAGCGCTATCTAAAGGAAAGGAGGAAAAGAACGCCTTTTTTGAGTAGGCAGACTGTTCTTAAGTACTTGCTCAAAAACAATTTTTACACTTACACACTTTCAAACCTCTTTCAAAAATGCATTATCACACTCTTGAGGACTGATACAAGAGTTACCATAAAAGCAAACAAAAAACTTTCAAAGCACACAAACAAAAACAGTTTTCAGAATAAGCAAGTACCTAAGAGCCCGTGGAAAACCACAGATGGAAAGGATGCTAATAACTTCCCTTTCCATAATCTACCCCCTTACTCAGAAAATCTCGAAAAAGGTCTTTTTCTGTTCTTTTCACCCTTTCCTTTGTTGGATAAAAGGAAAGCCGGTGGCGACTCTTGCTTACCGCGACATTTGCGAATACAAAATGCAAACTAGTATTAACAGTCAGTTCTCCCACCGTATCATAGAACTGGTGACCCTGCTGGGGATAATATAAAGTGGTGATTTTCTTATGCTTGCTATATATGTGATTTCTTAACATAATCATGACATCATAACATGGCATATCATAACTAACCATTTCAAGGATTTTCTAGGGCTTATGTTTGTCTTGTTTTTTAGGACATGACATCCGCTCGCATGAACACTATCCAAGTCAACCTTGTGAAAGTACATCCTCAACTCAAGGAATTAGCATCAAGGATTCCTGAAATCTCTCCCTTCACTGAAAGACATGGTCGACTCCTCAACTTGGTCACTTTGACCACTGATGAAGAATTGCTAAAGGTGCTCTTTCAGATTACCAGTTAGTGCCTACTATGGAGGAGTTTTCTCAGTTATTGGGGGTACCTATCCTTAATCAGCCACCATTCAACGGTATGGAAAAAGACCCAAAGCCTGAAGATATTTCCCAAGCTCTCTCTTTACAACAGTCTGATGTAGTGGTAAATTGGGAAACCAGAAGAAGTGTCCAAGGATTTCCAGCTAAGTTCCTATTTGAGAAAGCTCACTATTTTTGGGATACCCTGGATTTACAGGATTTTGAAGAAGTGTTGTCCCTTCTCATCTATGAGATGGTACTATTCCCTAACACGGACCACCTCGTAGATGTGAATGCGGTTAAGGTTTTTTTGTCACATAATCCGGTGCCTACTTTACTTAGAGATATTCTACACTCTTTGCATACTCGTACTCTAAAGAGAAGAGGGACCCTTCTGTGTTGCACTCCTATATTGGCTAGGTGGTTTATTTCGAACCTATCTCGATCTATTTTGAAGAATGAGCAGGGCATGGGATGGTATCATAGGTTGATGTCCCTTACACATTTGGATATTCATTGGTGTTCTCGATCCTTGGAGAATGTTACCATCATTGATCATTGTGGGGAATTCCCTAATGTCCCTCTCTTAGGCATTATGGGAGGAATCACTTATAAATCTTGTTTGGCGTTGCGATAATTTGGTTATGCTAGAAGGAATGGTCCTCATGACACACTCGTCCAAGGAATCACGTTTGACTATGAGAATGTTGTTCAGGGTTATCGCAAGAGGTTCATTCGAGCTTGGGGCATGATAAACAGGGTTGATAGCAAGACACTGGGGCACAAGAATTCCATCCCTCTTGAGCCTTACCTCAAATGGGTGCGAGCTCGTGCTCAATGTCTTATGATGCCTTACCCATCCATCTTACCTGTGATTATGGAGCCGATTGCTGAGGGAGACACTCCTTACGTTGTTCTTCATCTTGACATGCCAACTGATCTCGAGGAGCTACGGAAGTCCCGAATCCAACTCAAAGAAGAACGAGATACTTACAAAACCCAATTCTATGCCAGCGAGAAGAAGGTTTTAGAGCTCACCCGGTTACTTCACGAAGAGAAGAGTATAAATGCTTACATTGCACCAAAGAGGATGCGCCTGTGGGAAGCTTGAGTCTTCTTTTGCTTGGAGAGTTTTATTTTTGCTTTGTTCCCTTGTGAGCCAAAGAGGCATTATTGTGATCAATAAAACATCTTAATACAATTAACGTTTGTTCTCTTTCTATTTAAGCAAAT
The DNA here is from genome assembly GCA_948472305.1 of Vicia faba. Lineage (NCBI taxonomy): Eukaryota > Viridiplantae > Streptophyta > Magnoliopsida > Fabales > Fabaceae > Vicia > Vicia faba. The sequence goes on from OX451736.1 coordinate 1,142,373,029, forward strand.
TTGGGTCTTAGAAATTCTTGAAAACATTGCATACATATATCATACATATATCATACATATAATTGCATAAGCAAGTTTCAAAGCAGGTTTCTCATCCTCTTTGCTGTTTATTTCAGCAATGGCTCTAGAACAAATAGCGAAGGATCTACAGACTCAGAATGCTCAGTTTCAACAGATGATCATGGCACTGGCCAAGGGGCAAGATGAACTGAAACCCCTAATTGTCAAAGACAAGACTAAGAAGCCAAGGAAGACAGCTGGTGTGGTGAACTTGGGAATGAGGTTCAAAGGACCGCTAAGGCAAGTGGTTGAGCTGAAATCTTCATTAAGAGAAGGAGAAAATCAATAAGGGGAGACAAGAGAGGAAGACCCAAGTCTTGGGGAGTCTGATAATGAGACTGACTACAATGAAGAGCAGTACCCTCCGGCCAACGAAAAATACAAGCAGCTGGAAGAACGTCTGAGTGCAATGGAAATCCATAAGGTGCCTGGGATGGATTTTGAAGAGCTGGGTTTGGTCTCTGGGGTTGTCATCCCACAAAAGTTCAAGGTGCCAGTGTTTGCCAAATATGATGGGGTTTCATGTTCCAAGATGCACCTCCGATCTTATGCGAGGAAGATTCATCCTCACACTGCTGACAAGGACTTGTGGGTCCACTTCTTTCAAGATAGTCTATCTGGGACTCAATTAGAGTGGTTCTACTAGTTGGAAAGGACTAACATTCATAATTGGGAAGACCTGGCTGCTGCTTTCTACAAGAAGTATTAGTACAATGCAGACCTTGCTCCCACCCGTACACAACTCCAAAGTATGTATATGGGTTCGAGAGAGGGTTTTAAAGACTATGCTCAGAAGTGGAGGGACTTATCAGGAAGAGTTCAACCTCACCTGTCTGATAGGGAGCTAGTGGATATGTTTTTGGGTACCCTGTCTGGTCCATTTTTCAATCATCTGATTGGAAGCTCCTCATCTGGCTTTACTGAGCTGATCTTGACGGGAGAAAGAGTGGAAGCTGGAATTAGGAGTTGTAATATCTAGAAGGTTGCATCCTCCAGTACAGTAAGGAAGCCATTTTATGGGAAAAAGGAAGTTAGTGCCACTTACAGCCAAAGGAATCAGGACAGACCTGAACGCCGTCCAGCGGTAAGGGCTATTATGATCTCTAAACATGCACCTGCTCAACAAAGGAATAATCAACCTAGGGAAGAAAGGCCTGTAAGACAGTTTACCCAGATAAATATGAATTTATCTCAAGTCTTGCTTCACTTGCTGGAAACTAATATGGTAACTTTGCGGGAAGCTCCGAAAAATCCCAACACTACCTCTCCCTGCTACAATCCTAATGCTTGTTGTGCTTACCATTCAGAAAGTCTAGGCCATGACACCAACGACTGTTGGACTTTGAAAAAAAAGGTGCAAGACCTTCTCGAGGCGAAGGAAATTGAATTTGACGCCCCTGAGATTCCCAATGTCATCACTGCTCCTATGCCCAAGCACGACCATGGTGTTAATGCTATTGAAGATGATGCATTTGTTACTTTTATTGAGGAACTTGTTACTCCTCTCCTGACCGTCAATTGGAACTTATTGAAAGCCAGTTTATTTCCAGGCTGTGGTGAAGGTTACCACTTATGTTTATCTCTACCAACTGGTTGTCATTTGTTTAAGGCAGGTGTTCAGCGCCTGATGGATGATAGAGAGATTTTGTTTGAGAAGACTCCCGTTTTGACTATTCCTTGCAAATATGTTTCAATAATAAACATTTCCGCCAATCCTCCTAGGGTCTCCACCAAAAGACCTGTCAGGATTACATCTGCTCCGAAGGTGGCTCCACTGATTATCATTATGCCATGGCTAATCCCACACTCCATGGGCAAAGCTGTTCCTTGGAACTATAGGGCTGACGTCTACTACCACGGCGTCAAGCAAGGCCTGTTGGCTGTTGAAGACCAGGTTTCTGAAAGTGTTGATCCCGACATTGGCAACATTGTTGGAACCAGCAAAATAAAAAGAAGTGGAAGAGTGCTATCCTCTGAGATTTCTCCTCCAAAAGTTGTTACGGGTCCCATGATCATCCCTACTTTTGTTCCTGCTGATACTACTACTGCAATTCATGTGATTACCCCTATTGACACTCTTATTACCGAGTCAGTTGAGACTCGGGGAAAAGACGTATTGATTGAGCCTGTCCAGACGAAGGCACAATCAGTATCTACCCCAGAGGATTCCAAGAAGGAAATGGAAGAAACTTTGAAGATTATAAAGAAGAGCGACTACAATGTGGTCGAACAGCTGGGGCAGACCCCTTCAAAAATTTTCATGCTAGCCTTACTGTTGTACTCCGAAGCTCATGCGAAGGCTTTGGTGAAGTTCCTAAAAACTGACCATGTGCCACAAGAAACATCCGCTAACCAATTTGAAGATTGTGTGGCCAGTTTGACGGCTGACAAGGGCCTGGGTTTTTCTGATGCTGATCTGACACCCAGAGGGAGAAAACACAATGAAGCGCTACATGTTTCTGTTGAATGCATGGGCACTACTTTGGCCCATGTTCTAGTAGATATTGGTTCATTATTGAACGTGCTTCCTAATAAGGCTCTGGATAGACTAGACTGTGAAGGTTTGACCTTGAAGCCCAACAATATTATAGTGGGGTCTTTCGATGGATCGAAGAGAATGGTGCACGGGGAGGTGGTCATCCCCATCAAAGTTGGTTCTCAGACCTTCGACTCCACCTTCTACGTGATGGATATCAGAATGTCGTATTCTTGTTTGTTGGGTTGCCCTTGGATCCATGGGGAAGGAGTTGTCAAGTCCACTCTGCATCAGATGATGAAATACCCGGTAAAAGGAAAGATTGTCACGGTACATGGTAAGCCATTTGAATTCCTTCAGGTATGTGGAAATGGACGGAAAGTTCATCGAGACTCTGTGTCATAATTTCGAAGAGATGCCTCAGACTATGGCTACAACTAAAATTGTCACCAATCTTCCAAAGATCACCAGGCCTCCCTTGAAGATGGCTTCTCTCAAGGATGCAAAAGCAGTTATTGAAGAAGGTGGGTCTACCATCTGGGACTAGCTCCATGATATTCCGTACAAATCTGATAAATTTGGTTTGGGTTTCTATTCAGGGGCTCAAAGGGATGTTCGATTCTGTTGTACCCCAAAATTTTCCCTCTCATTTCTCAAATAATCTCTCACATGATCTCCTTTGGTTCAAGACTGCACAAGGGTTGATCAGCTCAAGACACCTCCTTAAGCACTGATAACTGAAAATTAGGGTTTGAGTTTGCACAAGGACAAATGGACTTTTAATTCCCCATATGAATTTCATGGATCATTTTGGACTCTCAAGATTTCTCATGTCAAGTTTCAAGTCTTGATCACATTTTTGCTCAGTCAATTGACCAGTTGACCTAAAATCAACTATATTGGTAAAAAGTCAACTATGGTCAATTTACAGTCAAACTTCATAATTTTTTATCCATATCAACATTATGATCTCATATATGTCAATTTATCAAGTTTGGATCACAATTCCTCAAGAAATTTGATCAGATCATCAAAAGGGCAAAATGGTCAAAATTAGGGTTTTAACTGAGAAGGTGCAATTTCTGATTTTTGACCTAGCAAATGAATTATTCCTTCAAGGCATGATCTCAAGGTTTCAAAAACATAATTTTTACCTAATGACATGGATCAAAATATTCCTCAAGATCATTTGATTGACAGATGAATTTCAGTCAACTGATGAAAAGTCAATTGTACACTAAAAAGTCAAACTTTGACTTTTTGGTCAAAATCAAGTATCAAAGATCACAATTCATAAAGACATGTAAAAAGATGAAACTTGTTCATCAATAAATCAAAAAGTCAAGATTTCATTTTGAAAAGTCAAAATTTCTAAACTTAGAAATTTTTTTCTAAGTGTTGGAAAATTCATATTTTTTCATAACTTTGAGCCAAATTTTCACCATGATGCAAGATGATTCAAAGGAAACTTCCAAAATGAAAGTTGTAGATATCGATGATATATAAAACATTGTATAACAAACCTTTTTCTATAAATACATGGATTTCAAGTTATGATTTTAAGAAGACATGTTCATGAAATTTGAAAAACTTAGTGAAATTTTGACTTGGTTAAGCAGGATTTTGACCTAACTTCATGGAAATATTTCACATAGTTCCAAGATGAATTTTAAAAAATGTCCAACATAGAGGTTGTAGAGGATGTTACAAGCTTTCCAAAATGTCCAAGAACTCATTGAGATCATACTTGATCAAGGAGAATCGAAGGCAAGAAGTTAGGGTTTCATTCTTGAATTACAAGTCATTTCTTGATGAGCACATAATTCAATTTCAATGTTAGGCTGCATAATCTTTCTTTTCAGGCCTTCTAACTTGTGTATCTATCCATCATTAATGGATTATACAAACTTTTGAGTTATATCCAAGTGGTTTAAGCTTTATCCAATTCAAATTGCCATTTTTGGAAGAAAGTGAAGAATGCCATTCTTGAAAAGCAAGCTTTATGCACAAAGTCAATTCTTGAGCGTCTAACTTGTTCCCTCTAATCACACTCCATCTAAAAAGTCAGAAATAAGTTTGTTTAAAGCATAAGCACTCTACATTAGCAAGTACACAAGACATTGAAACTTGATTTTCTCAAAAATCACATGTTAGGCTTAAACATGTGATTTTGAATTCTGATCAAAGACAAGCCTCCAAACTTGTTGCTTATAAATAGAGACACTATTTGTAAGCTAAGACACGAGCATTAACACCGTGAAATACTCCCAAACTCCCTCTAGCCAGAAATTGCACACAAACACCATTGTTGCACAGTTTCTAACTTTGAACTTGTAACTCCCATTTCCCTTGTGCGTTTCTTGGCCTTTTAGTTCCTAAAGCTCCTACACATCAAATATAACCTATCCCTGTCTATGTTTCATCACTGTAACACCATTTCCATAATCCTCCATAACCAAAAACAGAGCACTGAAAGTTGACTTCTCCAAGCCATTCCAGCCATCCATTGCTCAATCTAATCATTGCATTAACTTCCTGGGAACTTGAGGAAGCTAACCTGATCATCACAACTTCTTGAAAGCAGCTCAAACTCACTTCACGATTTCCAGTTTTGAGGTATATTTTGTGAACTTCTATCTTCTCATTTAGGCATTGTTAGGCTTGCATTTGTGAAGATAAAATGTAGACATCATTGCCCGGAAATTGTACATGTCCATAGATTTCATTTATATTTCTTGAGTAGTGAGAATTTTAGGTTTGAATCTCTGAAAATAATTAGGTCAAAATTTGGTACTTTCAAAAATTCTCATTCATCTTTGATTTATAGCTTATGATATTTACATGGTTGAATTCGTATGGAAAAATGGAGCAACTTTCATGTTTGCATATTTCATTTTTGTTGAGAAATGGTGAAGTTACAGATTTTCAGGCTGGAGGTTGAAGATGAAGTCATATTCAGGACTTGATTTGTGTTATATGTTTATTATTTCACCAATGTTACCGAATATACAGTCACCCCAGTGGCAAAGGTAGCGCGCGTTTGTGTTAGAGGTCAGGGGTTCAACACCCAACGCTACCTTTTTTCCTTATTTTTCACCTTTTCACTCTTTATGGGTTCCAAACAGCACGCTGGGCCTCCAAGTGGTGGGCTTTGGATGTTTTGCTGATTCCTAACCCCCCTGCCTGTTTCACACACCTGACCCAAACCTCTTTTTGTTTTTCATTTTATTTATTTTCTTTTATAGTTTATATTATATTTTCTTTTATATTTTTTAATATTACTATTATTATCATTATTATTATTTTTATTAATAAAAAAAATCCAAAAATATTTTATTTATTTATTTACATATTTTAAAAAAATGCTTATTTATATTTTTATTTTTCTTTATAAAACAAAAAGAACAAAAATATTTTTTTAACAATTTAATTTTCCTTTTAATAAATATTTAGATTTAGGTTTAATTATTTTTTTTATTTTTTTATTTAAAATTAATTTAGAACTTAGGTTTCTATTAATTATTTAATTTTCATTTTTAATTTTATTAACTTAAAACCTTTTTTCATAAAAAACCTAAAAATCAGTTTTTTTAAACTTAATTTCTCTCTTAATTAGTTTAAATTTAATTTTGTTTATTTTTAACTACTCATTTTCTTCATTAGGTCAAGACCAAACCCTTTCATAAAAAACAAATAGAAATCATTTTCCTTTTCCATATATATCCTTGTACATCATTTATTCAATTCTTGTACATTTATTCAATATGGTTGTAATAAATAATTAGGCTTAATTTTCTTGCAAATCCCCATTTGTAAAGTTGTATACCCCCTCCCCTAATGATGTAATAGCGTAGTAATTTTACTTTCCACAATTTATCGATTTATATAAATGCTAGTAATTAGGGTTTGTACGGAAAGATAAAATCAATAAGTAGTAAACCCTAATTCAAGATAAACAAGCATGTAAATCAACCACACTTGAAAACTTACACCCTTAGGGTAATTCCACTTTGTTTCCTTACCAAAATGGCCATGTTATGCATGTGAGATGTCTTAGCAAAAACAAATAAAAAATACAAGATCAAAGTCCCTCGATGACACTATCAATGTTGCCTTTCAAAATGATCTTACTCCCTCAAAGAGAAAATGCTAAGACATCTTACAACATTGCTATCATGGCTATACGATGGCTATCAAAGGAAAGGAAGAAATGAACTAAGACTTTTGAGTAGGTAGATTATTCCTAGTTGCTTGCTCATTTTCAAATCAAACATCCTTGCTTATTTTCAAAATAAACACCAAACACGTTCAAAAACACTTTCAAAACATTTTCCAAACATGAAACATTTTCAAAAGTCCAACACTTTGTACACGTTCTTACGAACGAGAACTATCATAAAGTTTTCCTAAACTAAGACGCCTTTTTCAAAATACTTTCAAAACCACACAAAACACATTTTCAAACAAAAGCAAGTGATCTAGCAAGCAACTAAGAGCCCATAGATAAATATGGATGAAAAGGGTGATAATACCTTCCGTTTTCATAATCTACCCTCCAAACTCAAGAAATAATCTGAAAGGTCTTTCCTGTTCTTTTCAGCCTTTCCTTTTGGATAAAAGAAAAGTAGGTGGCGACTCTTGCTAACCGCAACATTTGCGATAAAACGCAAAACACCCAAGTCAGTTCTCCCACCGTATCACAGAACTAACGACTCTGCTGGGGAATTTATTTAAAAGTGGGGTTACCTTAGGGCTAGATCACCTTTACTTGCTTTCATTGTTTGATTTGTTTGCTTTAGATTTTTGGTTCCTTGTTTGGGCTTGTTTTAAATCCTCTACCCGGATTTGGGATACCTTATAGGTACGTAGCAATACATTGTGGAAACTGTGCGGGGTATACCGACATGGTCTAAGCAATAGCTACATTGTGTGGTATCATGAAGCACTAACTGAATTTAGAACCTTTACTTGACCAACCTGGCCATTAGGACGTAGTGAGATAACCGACTTTGGTACAGCCCGAAGTTGGTTGATACTCGATACTACACTCATTGAGATTTGACTTCTCGGGATATTTTGGTCGCCGTGAAAGAGGCTTGCGCTGAAACAATGCCCGATAAGACATATCAGTGATATTGAGATCCCTTAGAACCTGGTTACTATTTCTAGGATAGGTTTGAGACAACTAAACTTCAAGAGGGTACTTACCTACGAGACTCCATGCAAGCCTAAACCTAAGGACTTGTTTGCCTTGTTTGTATATACTTGTTTGTACATAACATCATAAACATCATAACATCATACTCATTCTCACTAACCATTTCAAGGATTTTTGGGATTTATCTTTGTTTTATCTTGTAGGACATGGCTTCTATCCGCAGGAATACTATCCAAGTCAATCTCGTAAGAATTCCTCCTCAACTCAAAGAGTTAGCGTCAAGGGTTCCTTAGAATTCTCCATTCACCGAAAGACATGGTCGCCTCCTAAACTTGGTTACCTCCAACACTAATGAAGATATGATGAAGGTGTTGTTCCAATTCTTTGATCCTCTACACTATTGTTTCACTTTCCCCGATTATCAGCTTGTACCAACTTTGGAAGAATTCTCTCAACTCTTGAGGATTATCGTTCCCAATCAACTACCCTTCAATAGTACGGAAAGAGATCCAAAACCTGAAGATATTACCCAAGTATTACACTTGCAACAATCTGATATCACAACTAATTGGGAAACAAGGTGTGGTGTCAAAGGTTTCTAAGCCAAGTTCTTGTTTGAGAAAGCTCAAGATTGTTGGAACTCCTTGGACATTCATTTTTGTTGAGAAATGGTGAAGTTACATATTTTCAGGATGGAGGTTGAAGATGAAGTCATATTCAGGACTTGATTTGTGTTATATGTTTATTATTTCACCAATGTTACCGGATGTACAACCACCCCAGTGGCAAAGGTAGCGCGCGTTTGTGTTAGAGGTCAGGGGTTCAACATCCAACGCCACCTTTTTTCCTTATTTTTCACCTTTTCACTCTTTATTGGTTCCAAACAGCGCTCTGGGCCTCCAAGTGGTGGGCTTTGGATGTTTTGCTGATTCCTAACCCCCCTTCCTGTTTCACACACCTGACCCAAACCTCTTTTTATTTTTCATTTTATTTATTTTCTTTTATAGTTTATATTATATTTTCTTTAATATTTTTTATTATTACTATTATTATCATTATTATTATTTTTATTAATAAAAAAAATCCAAAAATATTTTATTTATTTATTTACATATTTTAAAAAATGTTTATTTATATTTTTATTTTTCTCTATAAAACAAAAAGAACAAAAATATTTTCTTAACAATTTAATTTTCCTTTCAATAAATAAATATTTAGATTTAGGTTTAATTATTATTTTTCTTTTTTTATTTAAAATTAATTTAGAACTTAGGTTTCTTTTAATTAATTAATTTTCATTTTTATTTTTATTAACTTAAAACCTTTTTTCATAAAAAACCTAAAAAACATTTTTTTAAACTTAATTTCTCTCTTAATTATTTTAAATTTAATTTTGTTTATTTTTAATTAATCATTTTCTTCATTAGGTCAAGACCAAACCCTTTCATAAAAAACAAATAGAAATCATTTTCATTTTCCATTTATATCCTTGTACATCATTTATTCAATTCTTGTACATTTATTCAATATGATTGTAATAGATAATTAGGTTTAATTTTCTTGCAAATCCCCATTTGTAAATTTGTATACCCCATCCCCTAATGATGTAATAGTGTAGTAATTTTACTTTCCGCAATTTATCCCTTTACATAAATGCTAGTAATTAGGGTTTGTATGGAAAGATAAAATCAATAAGTAGTAAACCCTAATTCAAGATAAACAAGCATGTAAATTAAACACACTCTCACACTTACACCCTTAGGGTAATTCCACTTTGTTGCCTTACCAAAATGGCCATGTTATGCATGTGAGATGTCTTAGCAAAAACAAATCAAAAATACAAGATCATAGTCCCTCGATGACGCTATCAATGTTTCCTTTCAAAATGATCTTAGTCCCTAAAAAAGAAAATGCTAAGACATCTTACAACATTGCTATCATGGCTATACGATGACCCACACCCGTCCCTTTACATCACAAGATAAGGCTTCTTGCCAAATCATTGGTAAGATAGCAATATCAAAGGAAAGGAAGAAATGAACTAAGACTTTTGAGTAGGTAGATTATTCCTAGTTGCTTGCACATTTTCAAATCAAACATCCTTGCTTATTTTCAAAGCAAACACCAAACACTTTCAAAACATTTTCCAAACATGAAACATTTTCAAAAGTCCTACACTTTGTATACGTTCTTACAAACGAGAACTATTACAAAGTTTTCCTAAACGAAGGCGCCTTTTTCAAAATACTTTCAAAACCACACAAAGAATATTTTCAAACAAAAGCAAGTGATCTAGCATGAAACTAAGAGCCCATAGATAACTATGGATTAAAAGGGTGCTAATACCTTCCCTTTTCATAATCTACCCCCCGAACTCAAGAAATAATCTCAAAGGTCTTTCCTGTTCTTTTCAGCCTTTCCTTTTGGATAAAGGAAAAGCCGGTGGCGACTCTTGCTAACCATAACATTTGCAATAAAACGCAAAACACCTAAGTTAGTTCTCCCACCGTGTAACACCCTAATTCTACCCTGGAAAATTATATAAATAAATTAGAGTCATAAAAATCACATCACACAAACGAATCGGGATGCCACAAATTCTTCTATCAAAATTAATTGCATTCATCGTGAATATATAACACTTTTAAAACATCGGATGAACCATCGTCATAACATCTTTAGTTAAATAATTCAACATCTACGCAGCAGAAATTCTTAATAACATCTCTGTCATCATTACAATAACTTCAAACCAAAAAATACTTAATAATAATCAACTTAAGGTTCAACAACTGAATAATCAACAATCAAAAGCAACAAGCGTTCATCCCCCCGAGTGTTACATATCATAGCAATGACACCGACTCAAACTATTGAAGGTATACAACCTTCACTCTCGATTACCTGCACGTTACCAACATAAGGGCAACATTCAAACAAAAGGGGTGAGATATCTAACAATATAATATAGCGCATGATAATTAATATATTAAATTAGATCACATAACATCAACACTTCTCATCTCATAATCAACAATAATAATACACATTCACCACATCAATACACACTTCTTTATGCAGTCATATAATGCGACTCAATTATATGCAAATGCATGTGGTACCATTTTGAGCAGAACTCCCATCTCAAAATTTTTCCAATTAATAGAGGCATCAGCAAGGCATAAGCCTTCATCTCAATATTCTCCAATACAGGCCATCTCAACGAGCATAAGCTCCATCTCAAAATGCAATGTATGCGACACAATCATGAATGTAATAACAACATCATAATTAACAACATCTCAATACAACATCATCGTTGGCCAAAGGCCTACATCTTAAAGCATCTCAACATCTCTTCATCAAACATCATTTATTCATCGAACACAACTTCATTAATAACATCTCATCAACAACTCAGCTGTACTTTAATACTACAATAATTCATACTACCATTCTGTAATCTTACATCACTACTATCATTACTCCTACTGTTACAAATCAAACATCAGCCTATAAACATTTCATCCTCATCATTCTGCATAAAAACCAACATAACGATCAACACATGAACTAACTTTAAATCCTAAATTGGCTACTAGGATTACTCTTCCTATTCTTCATTTTAATCCTCTAGAATAAATTTCATCGCGTTAACTATTCAACGCTTCGAACGACATCTCAAATGACATCCTAAAACTCAAGTTACAACATTTTCAAACTGAATCTGCCAAAAATCAGACAACATGGGTCGACGCAAAACCTCTTGGATCGACACGTACTGCACCAAACTCGTAACATGAGTCGAGGCATCCTCTCTTGGATAGACTCATCCTGGGTCTAACACACAGCATGTATCGACACATGCTCCTATGGATCGACTCATCCCGAGTCTAAAAGCATTCATGTATCGACACAAGGCCCTTCGTGTCGACTCATCCTGAGTCTCTCAACCTTCTTGTATCGACACATCCTATTTGAGGTCGACGCATCCTGTTACATCCTGCATAAATTCTACGATTTTCTTTGTGTTTTCACTACGGGTTTCGTATTTTAAGCCCTAAAAACTTAATCTAATCATAGATAATCATCACTTACAATTATCCTATAATTCTACATCAATTAAACAACGTCGGGACATCATCATTCATCTATAATTCATCAATTTCACATCATACAACATCATAAACATTGAATTCATAAACAAGACAATAATCACCTCCAACCCCACATACCAATCATCATGAACCCAAATATAAAGTCAAAACCCCACCCTTACCTTAGATGGAAGGTCGCTCTATAACTTCCGGTTGAAACCTCGTTCTGCCGTTTTTCCTCTTTTTCCACCAGCTTCACGTTCTTCTTCTCAATCCTTATTCTTCTATTGCCTCTTCTTTCTATTCTTTCTAACCACAATAAAATAACCTATTATTTTTTATTCCTTATTGGGCTTAAAACGAATACACCCCCTTATTACTTCTATTCCTTTAAAACAAGCCCACATCAAAATAATATCATACTTCTAATATTATTTCTCCACTTAATAACATACTTAAATCCAATTAATCACAACACATCTTCTCAAATATTCCAAAAATAATTTAATTAAATAATTAATTAAATTACGGGCGTTACAACTCTCCCCCACTTAGAATATTTTCGTCCTCGAAAATTTACCTCAATCAAACAACTCAGGGTAGGAGTCTCGCATCTTGCTCTCCAACTCCCAAGTCATGCTTTCTCCGGCAGCTCATAGCCAAAACACCTTAACCAAAACAATTTATTTTCCCCTCAGAGTCTTTATTTCATGATCCACGATCCGTACAAGTATCATCTCTACCGTAAGATTATCCCTTACTTGCACCTCGTCCATATGAATCACATGAGATGGATCTGAAATATACTTCCGGAGTTGCGACACATGAAACACATCATGCAAATTCGAAAGATTAGGCGGTAAAGCCACTCTATAAGAAACATTCCCCACTCTCTCTAAAATATGATATGAACCAATAAAACGAGATGTGAGCTTCATAGAATTCAATGCTCGCCCAACACCAGTCACAGGTGTAACTCTCAAAAACACATGATCACCAGCTTGAAATTCTAAATCCTTCCTTCGCTTGTCATGATAACTCTTCTGTCTACTTTGGGAAGCTTTCATCTTTTCTCGAATCAACTTCACCTTCTCAATAGTTTCACGAACAAGTTCAGGTCCAAGTACTACACTTTCACCAGATTCATGCCAACATAACAGAGTTCTACATATTCGACCATACAACGCCTCAAAAGGTGCCATCCCAATACTGGAATGGTAACTGTTATTATAAGTGAACTCTATCAACGAAATATAAGTATCCCACGAACCTCCCTGCTCAAGAACACATGCTCTCAGCAAATCTTCCAACGATTGAATCGTCCGTTCAGTCTGACCATTTGTCTGAGGATGATACGCTGGACTCAATCTCAACTTAGAACCCAACGCTTCTTGAAAACTCTTCCAAAAATCAGAAGTAGATCTTGGATCTCTATGTGACACAATGCACAAAGGAACACCATGCAGCTTCACAATTACACTAGTGTAAATCTCATCCAACTTCGACAATGGAAAACTGATGTTAATAGGAATAAAATGAGCTGACTTCGTAAGCCTATCAACAACCACCCAAATCGAATCATGTCCTCTTAAAGTATTAGGAAACCCCATCACAAAATCCATTGAAATGCTATCCCATTTCCATTCTGGAACTTCTAACGGTTGCATCAATCCTGCAGGCTTCTGATGTTCAACTTTCAACTTCTGAAAAGTCAAACATGCATACACAAATTGAGCCACATCACTCTTCATTCCAGGCCACCAAAACAAACCTCTCAAATCTTGATACATCTTTGTATCTCCTAGATGAATACTCAACTTACTCCTATGACTCTCTTCAAGTATCACCTTCTTCATCTCAGCATCATCAGGAATACAAATCCAATTACGAAATCTCAACACACCTTGCGCATCTAACTTAAAATCATTATTCTCAGACTGATCGATTCCAACCATCAAATCTACCAGTTTAACATCCAACTTCTGAGCTTCTCTGATACTGTCTAGAAATTCATTATTAATCTTCAACATACCCAACATAACACTCTGCAGCGTAACCTCGCAAACTAAGCTCATATCTCTGAACTGCTCAATTAATTCCAACTCTTTAACCATCATTGCTGACATATGTAAAGTCTTTCGACTTAACGCATCAGCTACCACATTTGCTTTTCCTGGATGATAATTCAAACTGAAATCATAATCCTTTAACGATTCCAACCATCTTCGCTTCCTCATATTCAACTCCTTCTGATCGAAAAGATACTTCAAACTCTTATGTTCACTAAACACTTCAAATCTAGAACCATAAAGATAATGCCTCCAAATCTTCAACACAAAGACAACTGCATCAAGCTCTAAATCATGCGTAGGATAGTTCATCTCATGAGTCCTTAACTGCCTTGACGCATGATCAACTACCTTACCATTCAGCATAAGCACACCTCCTAAACCCATCTTAGAAGCATCACAATACACCACAAAAGGCTCTCCTAGATTAGGCAATGTCAAAATCGGAGCCAATGTCAACCTCTTCTTCAATTCTGTAAAACTTTCTTCGCACTGAACATCCCATACAAAAGCTCTACCTTTACAAGTCAACTTAGTCAACGGAAGTGCCAGCTTAGGAAAACCTTCGATAAACCTTCTATAATAACCAGCTAATCCCAAAAAGCTTCTAATCTCAGTAGCTGACTTTGGAGTTTCCCATTGCAACACAACATCAACCTTCGATGAATCTACAACAATGCCACTACCTAAAATCACATGACCAAGAAAACTAACCTCTTTTAACCAAAACTCACACTTGGACAACTTTGCGTACAACTTCTTCTCTTTCAAAACTTGCAATACTACTCTTAAATGTTCAGCATGCTCTTCTTCTGACTTAGAGTAAATCAAAATATCATCAATGAACACCACCACGAACCGATCCAAATAAGTATGAAAGATATGATTCATGTATTCTATGAATACTCCAGGCGCATTGGTAACACCGAAAGGCATCGCCGAATACTCGTAATGTCCATAACGCATCCTGAAAGCTGTCTTCTGGATATCTTCATCCTTCACTTTGATCTGATGGTAACCCGACCTCAAATCAATCTTACTAAACACACGAGCATCCACCAATTGATCCATCAAGTCATATATTCTTGGAAGCGGATACTTGTTCTTAATCGTCACTTTATTCAACTGTTTATAATCAACACAAAGCCTCATACTTCCATCTTTCTTCTTTACTAATAACACTGGAGCTCCCCATTGTGATACACTTGGTCTTACAAACTTCTTTTCAAGTAACTCCTCTAATTGCTTCTTTAACTCTGACAATTCAGATGCAGACATCCTGTATGGTGCCATAGACACAAGTCTGGTACCAGGTACAAGATCAATAG
Organism: Vicia faba; assembly: GCA_948472305.1. NCBI lineage: Eukaryota > Viridiplantae > Streptophyta > Magnoliopsida > Fabales > Fabaceae > Vicia > Vicia faba. The sequence continues at coordinate 1,142,388,217 of OX451736.1, forward strand.
CAAATTCAACTTCCCTCTCCGGTGGTACATCAGGAATATCATCAGGGAAAACTTCAGGAAATTCACACACCACCTGCAATTCCTCAATTATAGCTTGAGTCTCTACAGATAGTGACGCCATCAACGAGAACATCTTCGCTTCTGCTTGCATCAACTTCCTCAACTGTCTAGCAGACAACATACCATATTCTTCTGCTTCAGGAGTAGAAAACTTCACTAACTTGTCATAACAGTTAATATGAACACAGTTGTGCTCTAACCAGTTCATACCCAAAATCACATCTAAACCTCTTAACGGTAAACAAACCAAATCAACAGCAAATTCTCTGTCGAAGATCGACAAGGGACACTTCAAACACACAAAAGAAGTAGTCATCGACCCCTTGGCTGGAGTATCGACGACCATTTCTCCATTCATAGAAGACTACATAAGACCCAATCTTTCAACATAATCAGCATCAATAAAACAATGTGTAGCACCAATATCAATAATAGTAATTAAAGGAGTACTATTAATGAAACATGTACCTCTGATAAGTCTTTCATCGATAGCTGTCTGATCCTCAACCAAAGCAAACACTTTACCACTTGACCAAGCCCTCTTCGGTTTCGGACACTGATTACCAGTGTGCCCTTCTTCTCTACAATTGAAACAAATCACATCTTTATGTTCACACTCAGATACAACATGTCCGTTCTTACCACAACAGAAACACCTCTTCACTTCAGTAGTGCACACATTACTCTTGTGCCCAGATTTTTCACACTTAAAGCAAACCACACCAGTAGGAGCATCTCCCCCACTAGTCCTCTGACTTTGAGCAACTTCCTGTTTACCTTTACCAACTGGGGCATCATAAGGCTTACCACGATTCTGTTGGTGCTTACCCCTCTTCTCACTAATAATCTTGTAATGAGCATTATTATCCTCCTCATAAATCTTGCAACTATCAACCAAATCAGCAAAGACACTGATCTTCTGGTATCCAACTGCCTTCTTGATCTCCGGGCGCAACCCGTTCTCAAACTTGATACACTTTGAAAACTCAGCATCTGCCTCATCGTAGTGCGGATAAAACTTTGCCAAATCGGAAAACTTGGCAGCATACTCAACAACTGACATATTCCCTTGCTTCAACTCAAGGAATTCAATTTCTTTCTTACCACGAACATCTTCAGGAAAGTACTTCTTCAAAAATTCCCTATGGAACACAACCTAAGTGACATTATCATCTGCAGCTTCCAACTTCTGACAAGTCTCTAGCCACCAGTTATCAGCCTCGCCTGCTAGCATATGAGTACCATATCAAACCTTCTGCGTTGGAGTGCAATCCATCACACGAAAGATTCTCTCAATCTCTTTCAACCAGTCCAATGCTCCGTCAAGATCATACTTTCCCTTGAACGTAGGTGGATTCTCTCTCTAGAAAGTCGCCAAGCTACGAGATCCAGCATTCGGCTGATTTTCCATCACATGAGCCATTGCTTCTAAAGCAGCAGCAAGTGCAGCATCATTCCTTCCAGCCATCTCAACTTCTCACTACAACATAAACAACGGTTAGAACTCAAATTAATAATACTCGATTGTTAGACAACTACGACTCGACGACAAGGTCGGACCAACCTTTTGCTCTGATACCAACTTTGTAACACCCCAATTCTACCCCGACAAATTATATAAATAAATTAGAGTCATAAAAATCATATCACGCAAACGAATCGAGATTCCACAAATTCTTCTATCAAAATTCATTGCATTCATTGTGGATATATAACACTTTTAAAACATCGGATGAACCATTGTCATAACATCTTTAGTTAAATAATTCAACATCTACGCAGCGGAAATTCTTAATAACATCTCTGTCATCATTACAGCAACTTCAAACCAACAAATACTTAATAATAATCAACTTAAGGTTCAACAACTGAATAATCAACAATCAAAAGCAACAAGCGTTCATCCCCCCGAGTGTTACATATCAGAGCAATGACACCGACTCAAACTATTGAAGGTATACAACCTTCACTCTCGATTACCTGCACGTTACCAACATAAGGGTAACATTCAAACAGAAGGGGTGCGATATCTAACAATATATTAAAGCACATGATAATTAATATATTAAATTAGATCACATAACATCACCACTTCTCATCTCATAATCAACAATAATAATACATATTCACCACATCAATACACACTTCTTTATGCAGTCATATAATGCGACTCAATACTATGCAAATGCATGTGGTACCATTTGGAGCAGAACTCCCATCTCAAAATTTTTCCAATTAATAGAGGCATCAACAAGCCATAAGCCTTCATCTCAATATTCGACAATACAGGCCATCTCAATGAGCATAAGCTCCATCTCAAAATGCAATGTGTGCGACACAATCATGAATGTAATAACAACACCATAATTAACAACATCTAAATAAAACATCATCGTTGGCCTACATCTTAAAGCATCTCAACATCTCTTCATCAAACATCATTTATTCATCGAACACAACTTCATTAATAACATCTCATCAACAAATCAGCTGTACTTTAATACTACATTAATTCATACTACCATTCTGTAATCTTACATCACTACTATCATTACTCCTACTGTTACAAATCAAACAACAACCTATAAATATTTCATCCTCATCATTCTACATAAAAACCAACATAAAGATCAACACGGGAACTAACTTTAAATCCTAAATTGGCTACTAGGATTACTCTTCCTATTCTTCATTTTAATCCTCTAGAATAAATTTCATCGCGTTAACTATTCAACGCTTCGAACGACATCTCAAACGGCATCCTAAAACTCAAGTTATAGCATTTTCAAACTGAATATGCCAAAAATCAGACAACATGGATCGACGCAAAACCTCTTGGATCGATGCGTACTGCACCAAACTCACAACATGAGTCGATGCATCCTCTCTTGCATCGACTCATCCTGGGTCTAACACACAATATGTATCGACACATGCTCCTATGGATCGACTCATCCTGAGTCTAAAAGCACTCATGTATCGACGCAAGGCCCTTCGTGTCGACTCATCCTGAGTCTCTCAACCTTCTTGTATCGACACATCCTATTTAAGGTCGACGCATCCTGTTACATCCTGCATAAATTCTGCGATTTTCTCTGTGTTTTTACTACGGGTTTAGTATTTTAAGCCCTAAAAACTTAATCTAATCATAGATAATCATCACTTACAATTATCCTATAATTCTACATCAATTCAACAACGTCGGGACATCATCATTCATCTATAATTCATCAATTTCACATCATACAACATCATAAACATTTAATTCATGAACAAGACAACACCTTCTTCATGGATCCGTGGTTTTAGGTGGGGAACTTTTACCTACAGCAGTTTTTCGTCACTATAGGCTATAGTGACGGATTTTGTTCATAGCTAAAACCCTGCATTATTCAAAAATATGATACAAGCAATATAAATCAAAACTAATGCTAGGGATCAATCGGGAATTTTGTCCCGAGTCCAGTAATACCCATAATCCCCTTCAATTTATCCTGGAAAAAGAATCCCCAATTTTGAGCTTACAAACCCTAACAATGGTGTAAGCTCGTTCCTGCGCTAAAACTCAAATCCAAGCTTTCAAATAGATTCCAAGCATGATTATAAACACGTTTATGCAATCAAATTTGATTTAAAACATGTAAAACCAAGAAAACAAATTTAAGTTACAAGGATGCAAACCGTGATTTATATCTGGAGATTCCTAAGGCTGCGAGCTTGGATAACGACTGGAAAAGCTTCAAGGACCTTCGTGGATGATCACTGATGCTCCAAAACTTTTTGAATTGGCCTGTAGAGAAAGATCCGATATGCATTTTTCTTTGAAAATTTGGAACTTTGTTTGACTCCTTGAGGCCGGCTGCACGTCTGAATCCTTGTCCTTAGGGTTGAGAATGCTTGTGTGTAAGTATGTGAATCAAATTAGGGTGCTAAGTTTACAAAAAAAATCCAAGATTTGATAACTTTTGAAAATTGCTTCCAAACTTTCCAAACTAGGAGATTTCCTCTTGTTTTTTATTTTTGCACAATTTTGTTTGGCTTTGTGATAGCAAGCATGATCTCTAATTCAATGCAAAACAAATCTCATCCCATTGATTTTATTTATTTTGATTTAATTTGATTTAATTTGAATTTTAAATAAATAAAATCAAAATAAATAAAATAAAAAAATAAATGAGGCAAGGAGGGTCCCATAGGTCGTGGATCATACTAGGACTGAGATTCAATCTTGAAAAGATGGGCCCATGTGGAAAAAAAATGCAATTTTAAGCATTGTTGACTTTGTGCAAAATTTTTAAAAATGGCCAACTTTGATAATGCATTTCTCTCTCAATTTTGACCCTAAGAGGGTGTTCTTGCAATTTTTAGAAATATTAGGATGTACTCTAAACAACCATTTTGGTTTCATCTCAATTGGATCTTCCATGTTCATGTAAGAAGCTTTGACCCAAAAGGTGTTTTTGTTGACTTTTGAAAAGGACCCATAATGTCTGATTTTATATCTTTTCATGAGTACATTTCCTGAACTTGAGGGATGAAGAGGAGTTGTAGGGAATTTGATTCTCTTCAAAATGAGCCTTGAGTGAGAAATTTCTGATAAAGTATGAGAAAGTTATGCCTGGTCAAAGTTTGGTTGACTTTTCCTGCAAAGACCCTAATTTAGCCACTTTTGAGTTTTGATGGATTAGGAGAATTCCTTGAGGAATAATGGTCAACCCTTGATCAAATGATGGATATCACTTCAAAATATTGATGTTGAAAAAAAATCTTGAAGTTTGACTGTATGTGGGTCACAATTGACTTTTGACCTAGTACCGTTGATTTTTTAGGCATTTGAGCAGTTGACTGAGCAAACTTCTTGTGAAAGGAATGAAACTTGACATGTATGGTCTTGAGAACATATTAGGACCATGGAAAATATTTTAGGGCTTTGGAGCTCACCCATCTTGATGAAGATGGAAACCCTAATTGGAGATTCATTGCTTTAGGAGAGAGTTTGTCTGTTCAACTCTTGGGCATCCTTGAGCAGATTGAGGGATTCAATGAAAATATGTTGAGTCATATGAGAGGGAAAATTTTGGGTTACAATAGCTGCCACTGTTCAAACTTCTTAGACCTGAGGATGTAGATTGGCTTGTCTGCCTTTCGTGATCTGAAGGTGGAAGATGATTGAACACTAGAGTGCCCAGAAATTTGCACTCGCATGAAGTGAGTGTCGGTCGATAATATCGGGAATGGGCTTATAGATGCCATTTGGAAGGCGATGGAGAGTCATCGGAGATGGGCTTAAAGATTCCGTTTGGAAGGCGATGGATAGTCGTCGGAGATGGGCTTAAAGATGCCATCCAAAAAAGATATCGGTTGCATTAGAGTTTCCTTTGCGAGAATTACTGTAACTGCCGTTGAGGAGAACTTCACTGGGGAATGTTGATTTATGTCTTGGGAAATAGAGGCTACGAGCTTTGGTTGTCCGCCTCTCTACTGGGGAATTAACTCTTGATTGAAGAGGTGGAAGTAAACTGCACGTCTGGTCAGGGTCCAGGCTGCACCGCGGCTTACTGGGGAAATGTGAAATTGACCGTATCTGGTTGGGTCCAGGTCTTACAGTGTTGTAAACTGTTGTCTGGAGATAAGATAGAAGGAACATGGATAGTAGGGTTGCTTCGAAATGAAAGCCTGAGTAGTAGGGCTGTGAGAAGGAATCTGGATAATAGGGTTGCTTCGAAATGAAAGTCTGGATAGTAGGGTTATGAGAAGGAACTTGGATAGTAGGGTTACTTCGAAATGAAATCCTGGATAATAGGGCTATGAGAAGGAACCTGGGTAGTAGGGTTACTTCGAAATGAAAGCTTGGATAGTATGGCTATGAGAAGGAACCTGGGTCGTAGGGTTACTTCGAGGTGAAAGCCTGGATAGTAGGGCTTATGGGATAGAACCTGGATAGTAGGGTTACTTCTAGGTGAAAGCCTAGAATGTAGGGCTATGAGAAGGAACCTGGATAGTAGGGTTGCTTAGAAATGAAATCCTAGATAGTAGGGCTATGAGAAGGAACCTAGGTCGTAGGGTTACTTCGAGATGAAAGCCTAAATAGTAGGGCTATGAGAAGGAACCTGGGTCATAGGGTTACTTCGAGATGAAAGCCTGGATAGTAGGGCTTATGGGAAGGAACCTGGATAGTAGGGTTACTTCGAGGTGAAAGCCTGGATAGTAGGGCTATGAGAAGGAACCTGGGTCGTAGGGTTACTTCGAGATGAAAGCTTGGATAGTAGGGCTTGTGGGAAGGAACCTGGATAGTAGGGTTACTTCGAGGTGAAAGCATGGATAGTAGAGCTATGAGAAGGAACCTGGGTCGTAGGGTTACTTCAGGTGAAAGCCTGGATAGTAGGGCTTATGGGAAGGAACCTGGATTGTAGGGTTACTTCGAGATGAAAGCCTGGATAATAGGGCTTATGGGAAGGAACCTGGATAGTAGGGTTACTTCGAGATGAAAGCCTGGATAGTAGGGCTTTTGGGAAGGAACCAGGATAGTAGGGTTACTTCGAAATGAAAGCCTGGATAGTAGGGCTTATGGGAAGGAACCTGGATAGTAGGGTTACTTCGAGATGATCACGTAGGTTGGTTGACCCGTTTGGTTTCGGGAATTGATTTTCCATTAGTTGTCTGCCGATGTGACATGTATAACTGCTGGGATTGTTGATGATAATTGTCTTTCCTGAAAAGATAACAAAGTTAATTATATGTGATGCATGAAATGCATTGTGGGATGATGTTCTCAAAATAAATGATATTATGTTGTATGCGCATGTCATAATGTATGAACACGAGATGCTATTGTGACATATCTGAGTCTAGGAAAATAAATCCCTGACTACTGCTGGAGAGTATTGGAAATAACATTCCTGATTGTTGTAGAAAACCGTGGTTCTTCTACTTCCGCTGAGGATGGTGAACGGAGATGACTATGCTGGAGATTTGCTCCTTATTTACAAGTATTCTGCCGGAGGAGAGACTCTGCTTGAGAATAACTCTGCGGGGAAATAAGTTTGTTGGAGGATGAACTTCCATAGCTGAAGGGATAAACTCTGTCGGGGATTGAGCTTTTGTATTCAGAGAAATAAACTCTGTTCGGGAGAAAACTTTATGACCCGCTTGCGATTATGAAATTCGGCTGGGGAATATAGATGTCAGTTTTCTGAAGGAACCTGGCTGGGGAGAGTACCTCCTGTTTTGGGGAAGCCGATGTCAAAGCTTTAATTGCCTCTACTTTGTGGGGGAGTATAGACGTCACGGGGTCGTATGTACTGATGACTTTGTTTCAAAGTTGTCTCTGCCCTGGTACCTGGTGAATAGAGTAACTGTCGGGTTTGACATTTTTTAGTTTTTTCCCCTGTTTCTTAAGTTACGAGCAATTGTCTTTCCATTTCCTATACAAATATTTATGAACAACAATCATATTCAAATGCATATGTCAATAATAAATCATTGGATGTTTTTTGCAAAACAAAACAAAAAAAGAAAAACAATTGGTTTTGTAAAAATGACTTGTATTAATTTTCGAAGTTGGCCTATAACAGACGTTTTTGTACAAGGAAGCTGACACTCTAGTAAGAGAATGCCGCCGTAAAAATTGAAGCTATACAATATTGTGTACAACGAAAAGAAAACAATTATGTGCAATAATCCCATTTAAGTTTCAATTTTTCTATTATCGCTATGTCTTCGAGCGTCTCATCACTTTGCTGCTTTTTCGAAGCTGATTAGATTGATCGATGTCGTTCGAGCTTAACAGTTGATACTGAGGTCTGGTCGCAAGGTGATCCAATGGGACATAGTGATACGCTTTACATCCCTAACTTTTTCCTAGACTGCCCTTTCGGGCTTTTGTCCACTGCGATACCCTTTTTTGCCCAAGCCACCTTTTCAGATTTTCGACTTGCCGGGTGTACAGATTTTTTTCGTTTTCATCCCTTATTTTTTCCCGAACCCTTTTGGTTTTCTGGGAAGCCCTTATTTTTGCCTAGGCCAGTCAACCTAGCGGGTCTTTAATCATGCGTAGTATCTTTTCACTATGTCTGCATTGACAGGGTACAACAGACGTCACCCTCATAATTCCAGGGAACAATTTTATTTGAGGAGTATGGGATTGGCCTGGCATAATAATTATCAGTGGAGTCACCTTTGGAACGGATGTAATCCTGACAGGTCTTTTGGTGGAGACCCTGGGAGGATTGGCGGAAATGGTTATTATTGAAACATCCTTGTAAGAAATGGTTGGAACGAGAGTCTTTTCAAACAAAATCTCTTTGTCATCCATCAGGCGCTGGACACCTGCCTTCAATAAATGACAACTAGTCGACAGAGATAGACAGAGGTGGCAACCTTCACCACAATCTGGAAATAAACTGGCCTTCAACAGGTTCCTCTTGACGGTCAGGAGAGGAGTAGAAAGTTTATCAACAATAGTAACAAATACATCATCTTCAATGGCGTTAACACCACGGTCGTGCTTGGGCATAGGAGCAGTGATAACATTTGGGATGTCAGGGGCGTCAAATTCAATTTCCTTTTCCTCAAGAAGGTCTTGCCTCTTGTTTTTTAAAGCCCAACAGTCGTTTGTATCATGACCTGGACTTTCTGAATGGTAAGCACAACGAGCATTTGGATTATAATGGGGAGAGGCAGTGTTGGGATTCTTCGGAGCTTCTCGCAAGGTTACCAGATTAGATCTCAACAAATGTGGCAAGACTTGAGACAACATCATATTTATCTGGGTAAACTGTCTTACCGGTCTTTCTGTTCTAGGTTGACTATTCCTTTGTTGAGCAGGTGCGGGCTTAGAGATCATGACAGCCTCTACCGTTGGTCGACGTTCAGTTCTGTCCTGATTCCTTTGATGGTACACATCACCAACCTCTTTCTTCCCAGCAAATGGTTTCTTCTTCGTGCTTGAGGATGCATCTCTTTGAATTTTTCCACTTTTTATACCCGCTTCTACCCGTTCACCAGTCATGATTAATTCGATAAATCCAGTCGAGGAGCTTCCGATCAGGTGTTTGAAAAATGGACCCGATAGTGTTCGTAAGAACATATACATCAATTCCCTGTCAGATAGAGGGGGTTGGACTCTTCTCGCGAGATCCCTCCATTTTTTGGCATATGTTTTGAAACCTTCACTTGTACTCATAGACATGCCTTATAACTGTGTCCGAGTTAGAGCTAAGTCACCATTATACTGGTATTGTTTGTAAAAGGTGGCAGCCAAGTCATCCCAATTGAGAACATTGGTCCCTTCTAACTGATAGAGCCAATCCAATTGTGTCCCTGACAAGATTTCTTGGAAGAAATGTACCTATAGGTCCGTATCGGTAGTATGGGGTTGAATTTTCCTGACGTATGACCTTAAATGTAGCTTTGGACAAGAGACACCGTCATACTTAGCGAAAGTACGGACCTTGAATTTCTGTGGTATGAAAACCCCTGAGACAAGTCCTAACTCTTCAAAATCCAATCCGGGTTCCCATCTGGATCTCCATTGCATTTAGGCGATCTTCCAACTGTTTGTATTTATCGTCAGCTAGAGGATACTGCTCTTCAGAGTAATCAACCTCTTCTTCCTCTTCAGATTCTGGATGGTCAGTCACTTCCTTGATTTTCCCTTCTTGATTGTCCCCTTCACCCGATGATGTTGTGAAGTCTAGGGTCCGTCTGGCTAGTCCTTGGAACCTTCTTCCCAGATTCAAAACACTGGCGGATTTCTTTGCTTTCTTATTCTTTTCTTTGATCAGCATAGTTTTCAACTCCTCTTGTCCCTTTGCCAGAGTCAAGAACATTTGTTGAAATTGAGCATTCTGCGCCTGAAGATCTTTTACTGTCTGTTAAATATCCATCTCACTGAAATAAACAATAGAAAGATAAGGAGACATGTTGTAAGAAACCTGTTTGTGTTATGATAAATGACGATGCATATGCAAATGATTTCAAGGAAATTAGGGATTTAAATTTGCTTTAGGAATAAAAGGAACATATGTTACATTAATAAATCCAAGTTTGAGTACATCATGCCATCTTGGGCTTACAAAACTCCTAAGATAAAAAAGTTGAACGCATCCTCTTTGGTGCGATGTAGGCGTTCAGATTCCATTCCTTATGAAGCTGCTTGGTGAGTTCCAGAACATTCTTCTCACTGGCGTAGGATTGGGCTTTGAAAGTATCCCGCTCTTCTTTAAGTTGGATCCAAGATTTCTGTAGCTCCTCAAAATCAGTTGGCATATCAGGATGAGGAACAACGTAAGGAGTGTCTCCCTAAGCAACTGGCTCCATAATCACATGTAAGATGGTTGGGTAAGGCATCATAAGACATTGAGCACGAGCTCTCACCCATTTGAGGTAAGGCTCAAGAGGGATGGAATTCTTGTGCCTTAGTGTCTTGCTGTCAACTCTGTTTATCATGCCCCAAGCTCGAACGAACCTTTTGCGATAACCCTGAACATCATTCTCATAGTCAAAGATGATTCCTTGGACGAGTGCATCATGAGGACCATCCTTTCTAGCATAACTAAACTGTCGCAATGCTAAACAAGGATTATAAGTGATTCCCCTCTAATGCCTAAGAGATGGACATTAGGGAATTCCCCACAACGATCAATGATGGTAACATCCTCCGAGGATCGTGAACACCAATGAATATCTGAATGTGTAAGGGACATCAGCCTACAATACCATTTCAAACCCTGCTCATTCTTCAAAGTAGACCTAGGTAGGTGCAAAATAAACCACCTAGCCAACAGAGGAGTACAACATATAAGGGTCCCTCTTCTCTTTAGAGTGTGAGTATACAGAGAGTGTAGAATATCCCCAAGTAAGGTAGGCACCAGATTATGTGACAGAAAAACCTTAACTGCATTCACATCTATGAGTTGGTCCGTGTTAGGGAATAATACCATCCCATAGATGAGAAGGGCCAGCACCTCCTCAAAAACTTGTAAATCCAGGCTATCCAAAAAATAGTGGGCTCTCTCAAATAGAAACTTAGCTTGAAATCCTTGGACACCTCTTTTGGTTTCCCAATTCGCCACTACATCAGACCGTTGTAAAGACAGAGCTTGAGCAATTTCTCCAGGCTTTGGGTCTCTTTCTGTACCATTAAATGTTAGTTGATTAAGGATAGGTACCCCCAATAGCTGAGAAAACTCTTCCATAGTAGGCACTAGCTAGTACTCAGGAAAAGTGAAGTAGTGGTGCACCGGGTCAAAGAACTGAAAGAGTACCTTTAACAATTCTTCATCAGGGGTGGAAGTGACCAAGTTGAGAAGTTTACCATGTTTTTCAGTGAAGGGAGAGCTTTCAGGAATCCTTGATGCAAACTCCTTGAGTTGAGGATGCACTTTCACAAGGTTGATTTGGATAGTGTTCCTGCGAGCGGATGTCATGTCCTACAAAACAAATACAAAGATAAGCCCTAGAAAATCCTTGAAATGGTTAGTATGATATGCCATGTCATGATGTCATGATTATGCTAAGAAATCACAGATATAGCAAGCACAAGCAAATCACACAAGATACCTTAGGTTTAAGGCTTGCATGGGTTTTAAGGTAGTACCCTCTTGAAGTTGGATTGGTTCAACCTGTCCTATAAATAGTAACCGGGTTCCAAGGGATCTCAATATCATTGACCTTTCCCATAAGCTTCGTTTGATAGGAAATTGACTCGCAACCAAACAAAACTCAAGAGTCAAGTCTCAATGAGTGTAGCATCGAGTATCTGCTGACTTTGGGAATACACCAAAGACGGCCATCTCGCTACGTCCTAATGGCCAAGTCGGTCATTTAAAGGTTCTAAGTTCAATTGACACTTTATGACACCACGCAGCGGCCCCGTATTCTCCTTGATTAACTCAAGGGCTACCGATACCAACCAAAGTGTCGCATCAACATAGCCATCGCTTCAACCGTGTTGGTATACCCCGCACATTTTCCACGATCTATTTCTACTTACCTAAAAGGTTTCCCCAGATCCGGGTGGAGGATCAAAACAAACCCAAACGAGGAACCATAATGTAAAGCATGCAAGTCAAACAAAAGAAGTAAGTAAATGTGATCTAACCCTAAGGTAACCCCACTTTTAGATATTTTCCCCAGCAGATTCACCAGTTATGTAACAAGGTGGGAGAACTGACTTGGGTGTTTTGCGTTTGATTGCAATGTTACGATTAGCAAGATTCGCCACTGACTTTTCTTTTATCCAATAAGGAAAGGCTGAAAATAACGGGAAAGACCTTTAGAGATTGTTTCTTGAGTTCAGGGGGTAGATTATAAAAAGGGAAGTTGTTAGCACCCTTTTCATCCATAGTTATCTATGGGATCTTAGTTTCTTGTTAGATCACTTGCTTTTGTTTGAATGTGTGCTTGTGGTGTGGATTTTATAAAGTATTTTGAAAATGTCTTTGTAATGGTTCTCGTTCCTATAAGAACGCGTACAAAGTGTTGTTTCGAAAATAGCTCAAAGAGGTGTTTGTGGAACGTGTTTTTGAAGGATATTTTGAAAAGGTGTCTTTTTTTATAATGGCTCTCATTTCTATAAGAACGGGTACAAAGTGTTTGTCTTTTAAAAATGTTTCAAATGAGTGTGTTGGTGTATATAAAAGTGTTTTTGATGTGGGCAAACGAGCAACTAGGAGCAAATCTACCTACTCAAAAGGGTCTTAAATGTTTTTTCCTCCTTTAGATGTTGCTATCTTACCATTGTTTTGGTAAGAAGCTCCACCATTGGATGTGAGGGGACGAGCGTAGGAAATTTATATAGTCATAGAAGGCAACCTATGGGACGTTTTAGCAATGTCGTTTAGGGACTAGATCGTTTTATCGAAGGTAACATCGAAGGTTGTCGAGGGACTACGATCTTTTATCTAGGGTCTTTGCTAAAACACCCATGTTTGAGGGACATGACTATTTTTTCCGATAGGCAACATGTGGGATTACCCTAAGGGGTGCATGTGTGCAAAGTGTATTTAATTGCATGCATTTAGTCTTTGATTTTTGGGTTGTCTATTTGTTGTTTTTATCTTGCCATATACACCTAATTACTAGCAATATATGAAAGCAATAAAAACGTGGAAAAGTAAAGTCCTACACTATTACATCACTAAGGGGATGGGGTGTACAAATTTACAATTGGGATTGCAAGAAATTAAAGTCCTAGTTATCTATTACAACCATATTGAAATAATGTACAAGAAATGTAAAATGGACTAGTTTTTTTTTGTTAAAAAGAAATAAATTTGCTTAAGAAAACATTTTTGATCTTTGAGTTTTTAAAAAGGATAAAATAAAGTATGTAAATATAATTTTTTTTGGTGTTTTTGGTTATTAAAGCTAAAATAAGATAAGAGAAAAGGGCATCAGAATCAGCACGCTGCTGAAACGAGAAGGAACAGAAGTTATGACTCTGATACACTGCAAGAGGGAAAATGTTAGTAGGAAAGTAAAAGGTCAGAAGTTCTGGGTATGGGTACACCAAGTTCTGAGGTTGCCGGGAACAAAGGAAAACCTAGAAGTTCTGATTACTGAGGGAGTCTAGGAACTCTGGTACAATAAGGAATCTAGAAGTTCTAATGTCACTGGCAGATCAGAAGTTCTGGCTATTTGAGAGAGTGAGGTGATAATGCTTTTGGGTAAGGCTGTCTAGAAGTTATGATTTAGGAATATTGTTTGATAGATAAATGGGTAAAAATGTCACTAAATAAACCTAAAAAAGGTGCTTCTGGGGCTAGAACCCAGGACCCTTATCACTAATGTCTTGTGCGCACACACTGTCTACCACAGGGGTGGCTGTACATCCAATATTAGAAGCAAAAGCATAAACATGTATTACAAAGTAATCTGATGATAAATTCCATCTCTTTCTTCATGCTAATCAGAACATCTGCAACTTAGTCATTTCTTAACAGAACAGAAAACACAAGCATAGAAATTTTGGTAGGTTTCCATCATGGTTTCAGAAACATAAAAAAATGTCAAGACTGTAAATCAGAAACAAGCATGTAACTTCTAATCCTAGTTTCCTTAAGAAGTTCTGAACTGATATTCTCCCTACTTAGGTAGAAAATACATGAAATCTATAAATATGTACAGCATCAGAATCAAGATGTCTACATTGTATTTTGAACATGCAAGTCTAATAATGCTTAAGTGATATGATGAGAGTCAACAGAAACTTACCTTGCAGCTGGAAAGTGTTTTGACCGCTGGTAATGTTCTGATCAGCCTCCTCGCGTGCTCAGCAAGTTGGAATAATCTTTAACTTGGGCTATGAGTGGTTGGAAAATTCTGGAGCAGCCAAGAAGTAAAGTTCTAACTTTTGGAGGTGGAGACTGATGGAGAATATGTTACAGTCTGAAAACAGAAGTTACGACAGCTGCTAAGTGTATATCAGAAACTATATGGATGATTTGATCAAGAAACACTTGAAGGAAATGGGCGTTTGAAAGCAAGAATCAAAACTAGCAGGTTTTGTATTTATGTTTGCAGTTTTGGATTCCTGGAATTTTTAGCAAGGTTTCAAAGCTTTTTCCTTTCAATTTTTTGACCGGCCCCTTCACAGTTGCCAATGAAGTTTAATTTATAGGCAAGAACTTTGTAGCTTGGAGAAGTCAAAAGTACCACCATCACGCTAGCGTGCTGGCTTGTTCTTGAAGCAAGTTAAATAAGTATGGTGGTTAGCAGCTTTTAGTCGTGCCTAAGCTGGATTTGTAAGCATGAATTAAGGAAAAGTATCCTCAGAAGCAAAAGCAAAGCATGGGCCCAACATACTCTTGTACAAAAGTTTTCTTTTTCAAGGACAACAATGTACTTCCATGCCACACATGGGGAAATCCTTTGGATAAAAACTCAAAAGTGGTTGTGAGCATTAAATGATGATGAGATTTATCAAACCAGAAATCCTGCAATATGAGATTATGCATCATAGCTTAAATTTGGGTCAGAAGTTCAGCATCAACACAACTTTTAAGAAACATCCAACTTCTGATCCTTGAATCTCTTTGCTCCAGCATGTTCTGAGTGAGTTCTCAGACTTTCTAGACAGCTTATAACATGCTTTGTAAGCCCTATTTGAATTGATCTTGCAAATTCTGACTGAACCTACGTGAAAACTGGCTCAGAAATTGTAACCAAATTCTGATTTGAAAATGCTCAGAATTTACTAAGTGTTTAAGTTTCAGGGGCGTGACATTGAAGATGTATCACTTGAAATCCCAGCATTTCTAGAAGAAGTTCTGTTCTGCAATGTTTTAGGTCTCATTGAGATCTAAAACTCTTGTGTTAGAAGTTCTTCCAAAATCAGCTTGCATCATGGTGAAAATATGGTCAAAAATTCTGAGCTTGTCATATTTCTTAAACACTTAGAAAAATTCTAAGTATTTAGAATTTTGACTTTTCCAAAGTAATTTTGACTATTCCAAAGTAATTTTGACTTTTGAATTTCTTGATGAAACAAACTTCATATTTCAACATGTCTTAATGAAATATGATTCTTGAAACTTGATTTTGATCCAAAAGTCAAAGTTTGACTTTTCAGTGTGCAAATGACCATTTTGCCCTTGTGAACGAATTTCTTGGAAAATTTGTAATTCAAGGCTTGGAATTGGATGGAAGCAAACCTGAGGGTCAAGGATGATCCTTTGAGAAAGGAGATGTCAAATTTTGGGGTACAACAGCTGCCCCTGTTCAATCTTCTTACGCTTTAAGAGTTAGATTGACGAATCTGCCATTCGTGACTTGAAGGTGGAAGATGATTGAACACTAGAGTGCCCAGAAATTTGCACTTGATGATGTCATGGTTGATTGTGTAGGGAATGGGCTTAAAAGATGCCATTTGAACGGTCCAAGATCAGTCCAATCAACTTCTGTCAACGACAAAGGACATTCGAAGACATAGGGGCAATAGTAGAGTTGGAACGCAATGAGATCACTTCCACATGGTTATTATCTTTGTTTCCAATTTTGTTTTCCTTTCGACGAGTTCCTTTTACTAGGATCTATGTCTCTTTGTACAAAAACGCCTATTCATGGGCAAAACATCAATACAAATATACTTTGAAGTGTAAACTTTCTGTTTTTGTTTGAATACAAAAATATCCAATGACTAAAATTGAACGAACATATGCATGTGAACATGATTAAAACTATTTGGCACATGTGTCCTGATAAGCAGTAGCAAGCATCTCTTTAATGTATATGGAATATCCCCACATAGTTATTTCATTAGCATTATCCCCACAAGGACAGCTACAATAAACCAATTCCCAACAGATTTGCCCACAAAGTCTCTTTGCATAGGTTGATCCCAAGCCAGAGTCTCAATTTCTTGATAGCTCTCTCCCCAGCTAAGTTGGTCCTTGTTGTACCCCAATTTTTGCCCCTAAGATTACTCTATCATATCATATCAACTCGATCATAACAAGATCACATTAGGGTTGGTTCTTCCTCTTTTTCTATCTCATATCTTTAAGTTTGCTTTTGAGGAATCTCCAAGCACCTTGGTTGTGTATTTTGTATATGTTTTGTTGACTAACTTCTAATCAAAATACAAAAAATATTTGTCTTTGTCTTTGCATATTTGTGTTTTGTAGGTACCAAGTCGAAGCATCTGACAAATAAAGATTCCTGGTATTATTCTCCTAAAATCTCTATTTGCAAAGAAAAATTAACAAAAGTTCATTTTTTCACTGATGCAACCGATTGCTCTTAGAGTGCAATCGATTGCACATAGTGCATTTTGCGCCATTTTAAAAAAAAGATAATGTGCAAATCGATTTGCACTATAGTGCAATCGATTGCACAGCGTGAAAATTTGAAAAAATCAGCAATTTTAAACTTGTCAAATTTTGGCTCCAATTTTCCTTCATTTTTGAAAGATGTATCATTAATTCAAATTTTAGTGCCAATCTTTCATTTTTAAGAAGAATTATCATTAATTCAAATTTTGGCTCTAATATTTGAAAGAATTATCATTAATTCAAATTTTGGCTCCAAGAATCAATTAACAAATTACCACTAATCCCAATCCTAAAACTCTATAAATAGAGCCCTCATTTCATTCAAATTTCAAGCTTTTGATAGACAAATCCACCTTGCTAAAAAATCTCTCAATTCTCTCCATCCACCAAATTCACTCAAAGCTCCATTTTCAAAAAGTTAGTAAGCTTTGCATTGAAGCTTACTAATCTTTGAGATAAACCTTCATCCAAACACTTTTTCTCCATCAATTCTCTACATCCAAGCTTGGTCAATTGATTCTTGTGGTTGAATTGAAGCAAATTCTTGAAGTTGTTTTGATAATTCTCTAGATCTACCTTTGCTAAGTTGGATAATTCATCTTTCACAATGTGATCTATTGGTGATCTTTGGGATTGATTCATTGAGCATTATTTTGTGATTCCAATGATGTTATTTTCTCATAATTTGATGGAATTTTCGTGCTCAATTGGATCCATGATCATAAGGTGTTTGATGGAAAGTTTGAACAAGAAATTGGCCTTTTAAAATGCTGTTTTTGCTACTGTAAGAGTGTGCAATCGATTGCAGTAACTGTCCAATCAATTGCACAGAAGCAATTTTGCATAATTTTTTGAAAACCATACTGTGTAAATCGATTTACACAGTAGTGCAATCGATTTATACAGGGACATAATGTATTTTTTTGCCTTGTTTTGGGGCAGCTTTGATCCAAAATGATTTTTCTACTCACTCCTTTTGATTGTTGGTTTAGATTGCAATTTTAAATGTCCAATTTGTCTTTAAACTCAATGGACTTTGTGATGTAGATGAAGTTGGATAAATGTTCATCAATTTAAATCTACCTAAGAGTGAATTATTTAATTCATTTTTAGTGCTTTGGATTAATGATATGTTTAGTGCTTTAATCCATCTAGAGGAGTGGTTGAATTTAAAGATGAAAGAATTTTGAAATGGTGATCCAAATTAGCTTATCATTCCCCTCCCTATTCATCTTATCCCTTTCTTTTTTTATTGTGCTACATGTTAAGGGATGGTGATCTCTATATCATTTATCCAAACATGAAGTACATAGATTGCTATTGACCGACCTCAAAATAGGTGCGACTTCTACATAAGTCCACTTACGATTGCTTAACATAACGCTAAATTTTGTCCCGATTCAAATAAATGATCATTGGTGGCCCAAACTTATGATTGCAAGCCCAAGTATGTTAATTTGATCTCTTTGATCCAATAACCTTGAGATTCATTGTGTGGAGGCTTTGGTTCTACCAATCCTCTAATGGATCTACAACACCTTTGGTCAACGCGGATCACTTAAACATTGTTGATCATTACATGTTGCCTTGTGATAATTCCAAAATGGATGATATACTTGACAAAAAGCAAATGCAACTTGCTGTGTGGAGGCTTTGGTTCTACCAATCCTCTAATGAGTTCCAAATGCAAGTTTCAAGATGGTCATCCAACTAACCATTAATTTCTAACAATTGACTTTACTTTATGCTTTTATTTTTATGCTTTATGTACCATTTAATTTAAGCATTTACATTTCATGCCATTTTTATTTTGCTCACTTGAGCATTTATTCTTATGCCATTTTTATTTTGCTCACTTGAGCATTTACTTTTATGTCATTTTTATTTTGCTCACTTGAGCTTTTCTTTTCCTTTTAAAGACACCTAATAATCAACATGAACCATAAAAAACATTAATGATACTTGGACTATTTGGTTACTATCCTTGGCATTATGGAGCATTGGACTTCTTGGACTTAGGATTAGAGACCTTGGCCTATCTTGGAGACGTTGTGACTTTATTTGATATTTTGTCTGGAGTTCTTGAGGTTTACCTCAAGACATTGGGTTGTTTGTTTGTTTTGTGTGCAGGTTATTGTGATTACATACTTTGTTTGTAATCTGGAATTCACCCGTATACAGCCGTTACTCTGCCCAATTTTTGTAAACACTTAATACACTTGAAGTTTGGTTCTCTCAAGAGGTCTAGTATCTTTGCTTGCTTGGTTTCAATCCGAAGAATGAGAATTCTATATTGACTCATAATGTAAAGTATTGGCTTCTTGTTGGTTAGATGGTTCTTATCCCTAGCTTTTACCTTATGCTTTAGGATAGTCTCTTCATCTCCTCCCATCTTCTTTAATTTCAAAAATCTTCTCCCTCCTTTTGAAAACTCTTCTTGTTTTGAAACTTGAACCATTTTCATAATAAACTTGGACTTATGTCCATGCATTTTCAAAACATTTTCATAAATAAACTTCAATTAATTTAATAATACCTTGACATTTTTTGTGAGAAGACTAAAAGTCAATCAATCTCATTTCAAACCATTTTGCCACTTTGGCTTTTATCTTTAAATTTCTTCTCAAAAGATTAGATTCTTGTCAATCCTTGTAGTGATGCAAACAACTATACTTCTACAATATGTAGTGAAGTGAGATATTTTCCACTTGGGTGTTGAGTGAGGCATTGTTGATTTTAAAATCCAAGCCATATCCTCCACTTTGAGATGATGCAAATTCTCCTTTCTCATGATTGTGGGTAGTAAGCATGTTTTCCACACGGACAATGACGATGATGTCTTATCTCATAAAATTAACCAACACACTTGTGTTTTCAAAATTTTAAAAGAGGAACTACGTGTAC
Source organism: Vicia faba (assembly GCA_948472305.1). NCBI lineage: Eukaryota > Viridiplantae > Streptophyta > Magnoliopsida > Fabales > Fabaceae > Vicia > Vicia faba. The sequence goes on from OX451736.1 coordinate 1,142,407,956, forward strand.
CCTGATCCCCTATTGCACGAAAGGTGGTACGTAGGCACTAAAGGTTCGCAACCGCGGCGGGTGCAAAAAAATCATAAAAATATTTCTTTTCTCACCTCCACCATCCATTTTATATATAACACATTTTTATAGCCCAAAATATATAGATTTTACAAAGAGGTTCCTGCGGAGTACCGTAGATGTTTAGGGTGCTAATACCTTCCCTTTGCATAACCAACCCCCTTACCTTGAATCTTTCCCCCTCTTTTTGGGTTATTCTCTCTTTTCCCATTCCTTTGGAAACAATAAAGCGCGGTGGCGATTTTTATTTTGATTTGTATAAAGTCTAGTCAATCCAATTGCTTAGTCTTGAACATTTCTATTGCCAACAGAAAAAATGGCGACTTCACTGGGGAAAGATTGACCTCTTGCTGGTCCATCCCTAAGTGGGTTGAACCTATATTTGTTTATATCTGTATATGTGCTATTGTGTTTATGTGTTATATTTTGTATATATGTTTGTTTGGATTTTCCTGGTTTTCAGGGTGCTTGGTGATGACTCATAAGTCTTATACCTGGACTTGGGCAAACTTTAAGATAGGACGGGCGTATAGTCATGTTAACTTTGAGGGAGTAATCCTAAAAAAGGAGGCATGAGATCCCCCACTCAGTGGAGGCTCCTTTTACTGTAGTGTCGTTTACCGAGTAATCAGGAAGACGTATTGCTTTCGACCTGGGAGCCTGCTGAAGCTGAGGACCATAGAATACCAAACCCATCTTGGCCTTTTATGTGTAGTGAGGAAGCTATGGCGGAGTAATCCGGAAATAGTTGTCACACGATACTACGCTTGGACGAGTATTTCTTGAGAATATTACTAATTACCGAGTTAATCGGGAAGTTGGTAATATCCGAAGGAAGGATGTAGACTCTAGGAACCTCTAGAACCTTGTTCGGAAGGTGATAACTTTTTAGACCAACACCTTATGGGTAGTACCTTCGACCTCATGCTCGTGACATTGAACCCTATATGTGTGATCTTGTGTGTGATTGTTGCATCATGCATCCATGCACTCATAAGCATCTTTTGAAGAAAACAATATTTCAAGGGATTTAAAGGTTGACTATTTGTGAATATCTCAGGTACTTTTAACCATGGATTCTGGAAAGAGAAAGACAGGGAAATACAGTTTCAAGGATCCCAAGATAGATGAGTTGGTCAGTCTAATTCCCGAGATCGAGTGTTCTCCAGAATTTCGGAAGAAGTATGGATCCATTATTCCTCTCATGAAGCTGAAGATGAAGGAGGGTATTCTCTCGACCTTGGTCCAGTTCTATGATCCAGTGTATCACTTCTTTAGTTTCATAAGAAGAGTAGGGAGGATTTGGGACCTAGGGGTGCTGTTTCTTTGGAGCCATATCTTCAGTGGGTCCGACCGAGAGCCATTCAATTGAAGATGCCATATACTCGGGAGACACCCATGCCTGATCTATTTGTGAAGACCACTCCTCCTTTGTTAGATGATCTAGAAGAACTGCAACTCACTTTGGTTAGGATGCAACAGGAAATGGATGCCTGGAAGAATAAGTTCCAAACTTTAGAAAGTTCCTTCAGAGCAGACCTGAAGGAGAAAGATGATTTGATCGAGATCCTTGAGAGTCGAGCGGTAGAGTCTATGGAGAGGCAAGGGGATTTATTTCCCCCTAAGCCTCAAATAGGTGTTGATTACTCACTTTCTGATCCAGATGAGTGGAGGGAGATTTCCATCAGACATGTGGAATAAAACCAGAGGTTGAGGGCTCAGATTGTCAGGCTCACAGGGAAGCGCCAGCGTACAGATTGATCTCCATTAGTTCCTTTTCTCAGGATTTTAGATTGTATTTCCATCTTGTACTTGGGATCATTGAAACTTGTAATCCATTTTGAAGTTATTATAATAAAAAATTTCAGTATTTCAAAAGCTTTATTACTTGGATGTTTGCAATATGTCTATAAACCTTAAATCCCTTGAAATATTAAATGATAAAGTAAAAATAATCATGTGCATTGCATATCATGCTTCATATTGCGCATATTTCTTGCATTGGTTATGCATACCCAGGTGCCTTACCCAGCTTCTTTACTTCACTCAGCAAGCTGACTCATCACTACAACACTCGAGCTAATTTCAAAAAGAAGATGGACAACTTAGAACAAGAGAATCGCGAGCTGCGTAAGGAGGTTTCTGCTTTGAAGGCTGGCTTGGCCAATCTGACTACTCTGATGGAAGCTCTGGTGGTTTCTCAGAATCAGCCACCGAGTGTTCAACCTCAACCAACAAGGGAAAATGCTGAAGTTCCGACTGTTCCTGTATTCGCTACTCCGGCTGTTGTTCAAAACCGTATGCCTCAGGGTTATCCGTGGGGAATGCCAGAGAATTTTGCACCTGAAGGTTTCAATCTTGGCACTCAAGATGCTCCAGTGGTTCAGAATGTTGTTACTCCAGCACCTCCTGTGGTGCATACTGTTCCTGCTGCACCTCCTTCGGTGAATTTGGTGCCGTTTGTTAATGAAGATGTGTGTCGTCCTTTTCCTCCGCCGAGTGAAGACTTGGGTCTTTATGACAGAATGGATGATTTTCAAGAGCAGTTTGATAGAATGCAAAGAGAGATGAAGGCTCTTAGGGGAAAAGAGTTATTTGGGCAGAATGTGAATGAGCTGTGTTTGGTCCCGAATGTTAAAGTGCCTGCTAAGTTCAAGGTCCCGGAATTTGAGAAGTACAAGGGCAACACTTGCCCTCGTGCTCACTTGGTGATGTACGTGAGGAGAATGTATACCCACACCGATGATCAGCGTCTGCTGATTCACTTTTTTCAGGATAGTCTGACCGCCACAATGTTGAAATGGTACATGAGTTTAGATAGCGTCAACATCCATACCTTTAATGATTTGGGAGAAGCATTCATAAAACAATACAAGTACAATGTGGACATGGCGCCTGACCGTGACCAGCTTAGGGCCATGGTTCAGAAAGACAGAGAATCATTCAAAGAGTATGCGCAGAGATGGCGCAAAGTGGTTGCGCAAGTGATTCCTCCCATGGAAGAGAAAGAAATGACTAAAATTTTTCTGAAGACGCTAGGTGCTTTCTACTACGAAAGGATGGTAGCAAGTGCCCCAAGTGATTTTACAGAGATGGTAGGAATGGGTGTCCGCGTAGAAGAGGCAGTAAGAGAAGGCCGTTTGACAAAGGGAGAAGGACCCGGAGGTGTGAAAAATCCAGCTTATGGGTTTACAAAGAAGAAAGAAGGAGATGCAAATGCTGTTATGCAAGAGAGAAGGGTAAACGCTCCTAGAAAGAATTATCAGCGTCATCAGCAAGTCGCCTCAGTTACTCTTGTTATGAATGCCGCTCCAACTATTGTTGCTTTTCAAAGACCGTCCCAGCAGGGGAACCAAGGGTATAATCAGAGAAGGGAGAACTATGACCCTATTCCCATGAGCTATGCAGAGCTACTACCAGCATTGATTCCGAAGAAGTTGGTCCAGACACGACCACCTCCTGCCGTACCATCACCATTGCCTTGGTATTACAAAGCAGACCAGACGTGTGCCTTTCACCAGGGAGCACCAGGGCATAGTGTTGAGAATTGTTATCCTTTGAGGACTGAAGTGCAAAGGTTGGTGAAGTCTGGAATTATATCTTTCAAAGACGTGGGACCTAATGTGAAAGACAATCCTCTACCCAAGCACGGGGAGGTGAATGCCGTAAATATGGTGGCCGGTTGTCCAGGTGACTTTCGAATTTTTGACATTAATCTGGTTAGAGGGGATTTTGTGAAGATGCACGCAGACCTCTGTGAATTCAGTTATTATATGCATGACCACGCCGGTTGTGCTATTTGCAGTACAAACATACAGGGTTGCGAGAAGATAAAGGCTGATTTACAAGAGATGATGGATGAGGGTTTAATCCATATAATCAGGCCTAGGGCAGAATATGAAGAGGAAGTGAATATGGTTTCTGGATGTCCGGGTGAATTCCTAATTTTTGATGTGGATCATTTGAATGAGGATCTCGTGCAGTTGCATGCTACCTTCTATCGTACTGCTGGTCAGGTGGAACACCAATATGGGTCTTGCATAGTTTGTTGTTGAGACCCCCGAGGATGTTCTATTATGAGGGAAGGTGTTCAGTTGCTGTTAGACAATGGAACTATCAAGATTACAGGTCAGAGAGATGATTATCACGAGATTGATATGGTTGAAGTTTGTTTGATGGAAGAAGAGTCAGAGGAAGAGTATGCCTCCGCAGATGAGTATTTCTCTTCAGACGAAGACTTGTTTGCCAGAAATGACCTTTTGATGGCTGATTGTGTTGAGGAAGGGGTAAATGTCATTGTACCTTGTTTTGGTGCACCCGCTCATCCTGAAGTGGAGTACCATAGCAAACCAGCTGTTACCCCATTGGTAATTAGTCTGCCAGGTTTTGTTCCCTATAAATCAGATAAGGTTGTGCCTTACAAATGGAACGCTACAATCTTGGAAGATGGGGTGGAAATTCCCATCTAGCCAATGCCAGATGTTGGAAATATAACTGATAATAGCAGGGTGACCCGTAGCGGTCGTGTGTTTGCGCCGGTTATTCGAAGAGATGCTGTTGCTGGAAAGAAAATTGCTGAGAATGATGAGCTTAAGAAAGTTGCAGGAGAGAATAGTGGAGCTACATTAGAGAAAGAAGTGGATGATATCTTGAAGATAATTAAGATGAGCGACTACAAAATTGTAGATCAGCTACTGCAGACTCCTTCAAAGATATCTATCCTAGCTTTATTGATGAACTCCTCTGCTCATAGAGAATCATTGATGAGAGTACTAGACCAAGCTTTTGTGGAGAATGACATGCCGTTAGATCAATTCAGCAGCGTAATTGGAAACATTACGTCATGTAACAACTTGAGTTTCTGCGATGATGAGCTACCATATGAAGGGAGGAATCACAACCTGGCCCTCCACATATCCATGAACTGCAAGAATGATTCGCTGTCCAATATGCTAATTGATAATGGATCCGCGTTGAATGTTATACCGAGGAGTACCCTCATGAAGTTAAAGTATCAAGGAGCACCTATGCGCCCGAGTGGCATCATTGTGAAGGCTTTTGATGGGTCGAGGAAATCTGTCATCGGTGAAGTGGACTTACCCATCCATATAGGACCACATTTGTTCTTGATAACCTTCCAGGTCATGGACATTATTCCCGCATATAGTTGTTTGCTAGGACGGCCATGGATACACGAAGCAGGGGCTGTCACTTCAACTCTGCATCAAAAGCTAAAATTTGTGCGTGAAGGGAAGGTAGTGATCATAAATGGGGAGCAGGCATTGTTGATATCCCATCTATCCTCTTTTAGTATTGTAGAAGCGGATGAGACTGCTGTTGGAACCCAGTTCCAAGCCCTATCCATTGACAACATAAGGAGAAATGAGAATTCTATGGTTTCGCTGAAGGACGCGCAGCAGGTTGTGCGCAATGGTCATAATGCAGTTTGGGGACGACTTGTGGATCCACCCGTGAACAAGAATAGAGTTGGTTTAGGTTTCTCTTCTAGGAATGACAAAGGCGAAAGTTTGAAGTCAAAGTCTTCTGTGAACAGTTATCATGATGTTTTCCGCAGCTGAGGCTACCTCCATCCAATTGGTTCTGGAGTTAATGTTGTTGAAGAGGATGAAGCAGAGCAGGAAGTACCGAATTATGTGACGCATGGAGTCCGAGTTTAGAACTGGGTCATCATTGATGTTCCTTCTTGCATACATGTTTCAAAGTAATTTGTTTTGTTAATCTGTTTCTTTCTTTTGAAAAGCTTTCACTCTGCCCAAGGTGAAAGTATTGTATGGGCTTATCTGTTTGCTTTGACTTTTAAGATCATTAATAAAAGTTGTCTTTTCTTCCAAAAAAATGTCTATATTTTCTGCTTTTTCTTGGGAAATGGTAATAAAAAAAACCCTTTCAAAATAAATGATAACTGAAAATTAATCTGCATGATCACTTGTTATATGTGTCGGTTTCTAAAAACAATCTTAAATCATATGTGCAGATTAATTAAAAAACTCGTTGAATACAATGACCCTGCACCCTCTCCCAACTTTGAATGTCCTGTGTTTGGGGCTGAAGAAGAAGATTATGGTGAGATTCCAGAAGAGGTCTCACGGTTGCTTGAGCACGAGGAAAATACCATTCAGCCATATAAGGAGCCTTTGGAAGTGATTAATTTGGGTTCAGAAGAAGATCTGGAGGGAGTTAAGATTGGAGCACCGTTGCATCCTGATGTAAAGAGCGGGTTGATTGAGCTGTTGAAAGAGTATGTGGATATTTTTGCTTGGTATTATCAAGATATGCCTGGTATAGATACAGGCATTGTTAAGCATCGTTTGCCGTTGAAGCCAGAGTATCCGCCAGTTAAACAAAAGTTGAGAAGAACCCACCAGGATATGGCAGTAAAGATCAAAGATGAGGTCCTAAAACAGATCAATGCTGGTTTTCTTGTGACATCAGTGTATCCTCAACGGATTGCCAATATTGTCCCAATACCGAAAAAAGACGGAATAATCCGCATGTGCGTAGATTACAGAGATCTAAATAAAGCTAGTCCAAAAGACGATTTTCCATTGCCTCACATTGATATGTTAGTGGATAGCACATCAAAATTCAAAGTATTCTCGTTCATGGACGGATTTTCCGGGTATAATCAAATAAGAATGGCTCCATAGGACATGGAAAAAACAACGTTTATCACACCCTGGGGAACATTCTGTTACAGAGTGATGCCCTTCGGGTTGAAGAACGTTGGTGCAACGTACCAAAGGGCTATGACAACTCTATTCCATGATCTGATGCACAAAGAAATTGAAGTATATGTTGATGATATGATTTCCAAATCCCAAACAGAAGAAGGGCATATAAAAGATTTATTGAAGTTGTTTCAACGTTTGAGGAAGTATCGTATCCGCTTGAATCCAAATAAATGCACCTTCGGAGTTAGATCGGGGAAATTGTTGGGTTTTATTGTTATCCATAAAGGAATTGAAGTTGATCCTGATAAAGTCAAAGCAATTCAAGAAATGCCAGTACCAAGAACTGAAAAGAAAGTCAGGGGTTTCCTCGGGCGTTTGAATTATATTTCCAGATTTATTTCCCACATGACTGCAAAATGTGAACCGATCTTTAAGTTGTTAAAGAAAGATCAAGGTTGTGTGTGGACGGATGACTGCCAAAGGGCATTTGAGAGTATTAAAGAGTATCTGCTTGAACCTCCTATCTTGCTCCCTCCCGTAGAAGGAAGACCGTTGATTATGTATCTAACAGTGTTAGATAAATCCATGGGTTGTATTCTGGGACAACAGGATGAAACGGGAAAGAAAGAGTTCACCATTTATTATCTCAGCAAAAAGTTCACTGATTGTGAGTCGCGGTATTCCATGCTGGAAAAGACATGTTGTGCTTTGGCCTAGGCGACAAAGCGTTTGCGGCAGTATATGTTGAATCATACCACTTGGTTGATCTCCAAAATGGATCTAATCAAGTATATTTTTGAGAAGCCTGCTCTTACTAGAAGAATTGCTCGCTGGAAGATATTGTTATCTGAATTTGATATTGAATACCGCACTTAAAAGGCTATTAAAAGTAGTGTGTTGGCAGATTACCTTGCTCACCAACCGGTGGAAGATCATCAGTTTGCAGAATTTGAATTCCCCGATGAGGATGTGATGTTCCTGAAAGTGAAAGATTGTGATGAACCATTGCCTGAGGAAGGACCTGACCCTGAATCTCGTTGGAGTATGATATTCGATGGAGCGGTGAATGCTTATGGAAAAGGAATTGGTGTTGTGATTGACACTCCTCATGGATCGCACATTCCTTTTACTGCAAGGTTAACATTTGATTGCACTAATAATATGGAGGAATATGAGGCTTGCATCATGGGTCTTGAGGAAGCTATTGATCTCAGAATCAAAATTCTAGATGTGTATGGTGATTAAGATTTGGTAATAAATCAGATTAAAGGAGAATGGGACACTCTTCACCCTGGCTTGATCCCTTACAAAGATTATGCTAGAAGATTATTACCCTTCTTCAATAAAGTTGAATTCCATCACATCCCTAGAGATGAAAATCAAATGGCGGATGCTCTGGCAACTCTGGCTTCCATGTACCAAGTGAATACTTGGAATGATATACCCCGAATTACAATTCGACGGCTGGATAGGCCCGCTCATGTGTTTGCAACAGAGGAGGTAGCAGATGAAAAACCTTGGTATTATGATATCAAGCATTTTCTTCAGACTCAGGAATACCTGATTGGTGCGTCGAGGAAAGATAGAAAGACACTGAGAAGATTGGCAGGCAGTTTCTTCCTCAGTGAAAATGTGTTATACAAGAGAAATTATGACATGGTCTTGCTCAGATGTGTGGATAGACACGAAGCAGACATGTTGATGCATGAGATTTATGAAGGTTCATTTGGCACTCGTGCTAATGGACATTCGATGGATAAAAAGATGCTAAGGGCAGGTTACTATTGGTTGACAATGGAGTCTGATTGTTACAAATTTGCAAAGAAGTGCCATAAATGCCAGATTTATACGGATAAGATCCATGTGCCTCCGACACTTCTCAATGTGATTTCCTCCCCATGGCCTTTCTCTATGTGGGGTATAGACATGATCGGGATGATAGAACCCAAAGCTTCGAATGGACACCGTTTTATCTTGGTAGCAATTGACTACTTTACCAAATGGGTAGAGGCTGCTTCATATGCCAATGTTACCAAACAGGTGGTTGTGCATTTCATCAAAAACAATCTTATATGCCGGTATGGTGTGCCGAGTAGAATCATCACTGATAATGGCTCGAATTTGAACAACAAGACGATGACAAAACTGTGTGAAGAATTCAAGATTGTCCATCATAACTCATCTCCATACAGGCCAAAGATGAATGAGGCTGTTGAGGCTGCTAATAAGAATGTCAAGAGAATTATCCAGAAAATGGTTGTTATTTATAAGGATTGGCATGAAATGCTCCCTTTTGCTATGCATGGATATCGAACATCTGTTCGCACTTCAACAGGAGCAACCCGTTCTCCCTAGTATATGGAATGGAAGCTGTACTCCCTGTTGAGGTAGAGATTCCCTCGTTGCGTGTGATAATGGAAGCCAAGTTGACAGAGGCTGAATGGGTCCAGAACAGGTTTGACAATTGAATTTGATTGAAGAGAAGAGAATGACAGCTTTATGTCATGGGCAATTATATCAGAGAAGAATGAAGAAAGGATTTGATAAAAAGGTCAAACCTCGTGAATTCAGAGAAGGCGACCTCGTGCTCAGGAAGATCATGTCTTTCAACACTGATTCTAGGGGCAAGTGGACTCCCAATTTTGAAGGCCCGTATGTTATCAAGAAAGCCTTCTCTGGTGGTGCATTAATTCTTGAAACTATGGATGGCGAGGAGTTCCCACATCCCGTGAATGCTGATGCAGTCAAGAAATACTTCGCCTAAAGAAATAAAAGAACAACTCGCTAAGTTGAAAACCCGAAAGGGCGGCTTAAGCAAAAAAGGAGCGTCTCGGTAGGCCGAAAACCCGAAAGGGCGGTCTAGGCAAAAATTAGAGACATAAACAGAATAAATTTCCCGCTAAGTTGAAAACCCGCAAGGGCAGCTTAGGCAAAAGTTAGGGATTTTTCTTGGCAAGTAACTGCGTCAAACAAGACTTGATCGTTGAAGCAAAAATCTTCTCGGATCCTCACCATACTTCAACAAAAGCTGTTGCTCAGGATTTCAAAAGTTGTTAGGGGGAATGGTGGTCATTGTATCTCAATGTATCTTTTCCATTATATATTACCATTTCCCAAACTTTGTAATCATCCATAGAGTCTCGCCATTCGCGGACTACCATTCTATTAATGAAATTCGAGCTTTTACCCAATTCTTTGTGTTCTTATTTTATTTAGCTTGCAAAGACTCCATTTATTACTGATAATAACTTTTAAAGCAAAAAGATTAAAAAGCAAAATTGACTTTTCAAAAAAAAGAGATCTTTACAATTTAATTTACTTTGGGATTTGTGATGAAACAATGACAACAAGAATGGTGACCCCAGGAATGAACAAACTTCGGTTGTTTTAAGAAGATTTACTTCCTTAATGAAGGTTTTTCTCAGGTCATTTTGCCGGTATGTGCGCAATCTTTGTGTGTTTCTCAGATGGTTAAAGACGATACCAGTGGGTGCAAGGTACAGTATTGGGTTTGTGATCCCATTATCCCCATCAACGTCTTGGTTCTCTTTTGATTTTGGATTTGCATGGTCAGAAGCCTCCATCCCAGATTCCCCAGCGAAGTTTTCCCTCATATGATGAAAGGTTTTATTCCCTTGGTGTTCTAATATATCACTCTTTTTGAAATATTGGCATTAGTGTTGACTTCTTGATTTCCCGGGAAGGTTATCCCAGGGCATCTCTTGTTGGAATGAGTATTCGTGATAAAAAGTTTTCAATCCGCAGTTCTTTCCCCAAGAAGGCTATACCAGGGCATATTTTGTTGGAATAGGTTTGTATGATATGAAGACTCAATCCAATATTCTCCAGTGAAGGCCTCGTTTATTTGATAGAAGTCCTTTATCCCCAAAGAAGTTGGTGCAATAATTACTCTCGAAGAACACGTATCTCCGGTTTCCCCAGTGAAGAACGTATCTTGGTTTCCCCTCGATGATGTGGTTTTGACCTCCCCAATGAAGTCAGCATGAAGTCCCAAGTAGATGTCTCAATGATGAAGCATTGTCTCCCTTAGTGAAGTCTGTATGTTTTTCCTCCTTCAAAGTGGGTCTGAATCTCCCAGTGAGTTTTGGTTGTTTCGGCGTCAGTCTACTTTATTTGAGGCTGATCTTGCAATCTCCAGTAGGCATGTTGTTTTTGGAAAAATGGTTTCTCCGATGAAACCGGGAGAAAGATGTTCTATCCCGGTATCTGTTTGATTTGGCTACATCTGGATTATGTTTATCCTCAGTGAAGTTAGGACAGGCAATAGGTTTGGTTTCCGCAGTTGCTTTTACCTTTCTTGGATTGATCTTTCTGGTTAAAGTTTAGCCCAATGTTGCTAGTACCTGAGGCAGTTTTGTTTGTTTGTACTGATTATGTATCCTTTTACCAGCATATGCACAATATAACTCATACATTCATACATACATCATGCATTGCTACAAATCATTTTTCATTGACATTGTGTTCTAACCTTCCTGCAGCGCTCCTTGTTTAGGTGGATTTGGTCTTCCCTATTGAGTTTATTTCTCAAAGGAGGTATCTGCATTGGCCGTCTTGCTCCAGTCTATTTCTGAATTGGATTTGTGGTTGCATGACAATATTATTTACTTTGGATTTCTGAGAACTTCAAGTTTTGGTTGGTGCATTTATTTTGCACGAGAAGACTTTATCTCCTCAGCAGGAATATCATGGCATTTCCCTAGGAAGTCATATCTCTTTCCCCAGGAAGTCATATCTCTTTCCCCAGGAAGCCATATTTCTATCCCCAAAAAGTCGTTTCTTTTTATAATCCTCCATGAAAACAAGCAACAAGTCTCTTTATTTGAGCAACTCATGCTTCCCTGTACAAGTCGACATAATTTTTTTTGCTATCTCCTCTATGAGTGGTTAGTTTGCAGTTCGTCGTCACTTTACGCCAGTGGATGGCAAGACTTTCAAATTAACATAAATTGCTCGTTGTGAAATCTTTGCAAGTGGAAGTCCCTTTATTTGAGACAGCTTACATATTACCCTTTCCAGGAAGAATGCCTTGGTTAAAGAAGAAGTTGAGACCCGTTCTTGGCAAAACACCAGAATTTTGGGATGACTTGATATATTCTCTTTCTACCTTCAGTGAACGTTGGTAGTACATCGGCAGTGAACGTCGGTGTTTATTATCTTTTTGCTATCATCAGTGAACGTTGATAGTTCATCGTCAGTGAACGACGGTGGTATGATATTTTCTCTTTCTACCTTCAGTGAACGTTGGTAGTACATCGGCAGTGAACGTCGGTGTTTATTATCTTTTTGCTATCATCATTGAACGTTGATAGTTCATCGTCAGTGAACGGCGGTGGTATGATATTCTCTTTCTACCTTCAGTGAACGTTGGTAGTACATCGGCAGTGAACGTCGGTGTTTGTTATCTTTTTGCTATCATCAGTAAACGTTGATAGTTCATCGTCAGTGAACGGCGGTGATATGATATTCTCTCTTTCTACCTTCAGTGAACGTTGGTAGTACATCGGTAGTGAACGTCGGTGTTTGTTATCTTTTTGCTATCATTAGTGAACATTGATAGTTCATCGTCAGTGAACAGCGGTGATATGATATTTTTTATCTTCTACCTTCAACTATTGAGTTGGTAGTTGTTGTACCCCAAAATTTGCCCTCCCATATTCTTCAAGATTTGCCAAAGTCAAGGTTCAAAATCTCCCAAGGGTTGCACAGTTCAAGGGCCTCCTAATAGTAAAAAATTAGGGTTTTGATTCTAGCAAAGAAATTGAAGTTTCCAAGGGTCCAATCAAGTCCCACATGCCTATAAACATGATCAAGCATCCATATGCCAAGTTGCAAGACTCACAGCACAAAAGTGCACAGTCAAAAACCCTAATTGCTCAACAGTCAACTGCAGGGGCAAAATGGTCATTTGACAGTCAAAAGTTCAAATTTTTGGTCAACATCTTATTTTGAAGCCACAAACATCATTTGATCAATTCTTGATCATGATTTCACAAGCTTGGCTCAAAAAGTCTCAAGATGCAAAAGTTTCTATATTTGGACAGTTGAAAAAGTCAACTGCAAATTGACCAAGGCATAACTTCCACATGGTTTATCATAAAAATTCCATCCAAATCTCATTTTTAAGAGAATGACACTTCCTACAACTCCTCTTCACACTTCAAGTCCAAGAAATACTCTCACAAAAAGTTATCAATTTCAACATTATAGGTCATTTTCAAAAGTCAACAAAAAGGGACTTTAAATCAAAGACCATAACTTGATATTGGTAAATCCAAATGACATGGGACCAAAGGCATTGGTTAGAGGACTTCAAGACCTTTCCAAAATGTCCAAGAACATGATCAAAGCTTAAAAATTGAGCAAGATATGCCTTGTGGAAGTTGGGAAATTTTTGGGAATTTTGAAAAGTCAACTTTGCTTCAAATGCCTCAAAATTGCTAATGGGCCACATTTTCTTCCAAGAATCATCATCCAAAGGCTATGAACGACCCATTGACTTTAAAGGGATTTATTTTATCATTTTTTATTAATTATTTTAATTATTATTATTATTAGTTCATTTAATTAAAATAAAATATGACAAGAATAGAAAATCATGTTTTCCAATCCTTTTTTGCAGCATATTCCACTCCTTAAAGACTCAAGATTTCGTGCATACTCAATATGGAAATAATTGGCAATGATTGGCATGTTCTTCACATGAAAGGATTGAAAAAGATTACATTGAAAACAAAATATTTGAATCATGAATGCAAAGGTTTGGGCTTGGTTTCATTGACCTAAAACCTTCACATACATATACAGATCACAACCCTAATGCTAACGACCTGGAAGCTGCGCCTCAGATCAAATACACACTTTGCATTTTTTGTCAAAAAGTTCAAAACTGAAAACACAGCTAGAGGGTGTTTGAAGGCAAGAGAACGATTCCATTACATTCCTGAGGCACCAAGGAAACTTTCTGAATCAAAACCACAGTCTCTAACCTCAAGAATCGGTAGAATGAGGCCGCCATGTTCTTGACATTTTTCATATTCGTGTTTTAATTTATACGCATCATCCTTGCATTTTTCTTGTTGATTTATACTAATATGGTTGTTCTAAATCTGTTGGCATTATTTAATTGAGTTTTTGTGCCCTGTATGAGAATCTGCCATGGAAATTTTCTAGGTTTTCACAAGCTTGAAATTGGGGACTTTTGCATATGGAAAAATTAGACAGCGAGACTTATACCATTGAACTCAATGCATCTGGACGATTCAAACTCACTAGTCGCGCCCTATTTATATTTGCATCTGAGTTATTCGCTATTTTCCAGGTTTCAATTTGTGGGGGTTTAAAACCCCCGCTATTTAGTTGTTTTTTACAGGTTTGCAACGAGGAAGAAGCAGGCGTGGCTTGTTACCATTGGGTCATTCAAATAATTTAGCGCGTTTTTTTTTTTGTTTCTACCAATAAACGTGCTTTTCTTATATATTATTTATATTCCATCATATTAACAAACAGGCTAAATGGTTCAGTTGGTGGAGAGGAACGTTTGCAAGCATTGGGACCTGGGTTCGATTCCCAGGTCCCCCATATTTCCTTCTATTTTTTCTCACAACATGATTAGGTACCCAATACGCCCAGAAGTCCACCAAATTCCCCAGCGCCAAAGCTTGCCACATGTCCCTGAAGATCAATCCAGTGGCTATCACCAGCTATCCACCCTGCGCATCAGTCAACACATCCATATGCAAGCCAGAAAAGTCAAAAGGGCCTCTTCCAAATGGGCCAAATTGCTTCAGCCATACCTCCAAAATTGGGTCAACACCCCCCATGTTTGCCTTTCTTTTCTCTATTTTTGTTCTTTTCTATTATTTATTTTAATTATATTCTTTGTTTTATTTAATTCCATAAAATTAATTTTTATAATATAAAAACACCAAAAAAATCAGAAAGTTAAAAAATAAAATATGTTTATTATTTAATTCAATAATATTTATTTTGTAAATAAATTTAACAAATCAATTTAGTTTTAATTTTAGGTTTTAATTTTAATGCTTTTTCTTAGATAATTAAAAAATATAAAAACCGGCCTTTTAACATTTTTTATTCTTTGTTTTAATAAATAATATTTTTTCTTATCACCATTAATAAATTAATTATTTTTGTAAATAAAGTCGTCATTAAATAATTAGGTTAAATTAGGTCAAACTTAAACATTTTTACTTAATAAATTAAAAACAATTTAGAACTAGGTTTTTTTATTTAACTTTTAATTTCAATTAACTCTTTTTTTCATAAATACAAAAAACTCCAAAAATAATCATTAATTAACCTTTAATTTTAACTTAATTCCTTAAAGGGTCCAACGCCCTCGCATCTTCGATTACAATTTCTATTTCGCGCGTTTAATTCTATTTTCCTATGAATGTAATGTACTTGCCCCGAAGCCTTGTAATAGATTAATTAGGATATTTATTTTTCCGCATTTTATTTATTCAAATCGGGTCTTGGTTTAATTTGGCGATGTGGACCCGCGCCTTTGTAATAGCGTAGGACTTTTATCTTCCCGCACCTTTTAACTGTTAATAATTTGCATGAAAGAATGAATGGCTAAAAATAAAATCAAAGCGTAGAACACTCAATGCATGACAAGACAAATATATCTGAAAATGACACACAAATCACACACCACCCCTAGGGTATGCCTCACTGTTGCCTTGCCCCTCGAAACGTGGTCGTCGAGTAGAGGATGTTTTAGTAAGTCCTCATGTCCATGAACATGGCATGGGGGTAGCTTCTAAGGTGTCTTCCTATCGCTCTGATGACCACACTGTCCCGAACCCTCGAATTGACCCGAACACCTCCAACGGTGGTGCTACCTACCTCTCAATGGTGGGATGGCACTACTTTAAGGACATTTACACAGACGAATTCCTTAGGGTAGGTAGATGACTCGTAGATACTTGCTCTAATTCAAAACAAATCAAAAACTTCTTTTCACACCGACACTTTGCAAAAAGCTTTCAAAACAACTTTTCAAACACTCTTGAGGACTGATACAAGAGTCGATCTGAAACTTTCAAAGAGACTTTTTTCAAACCCACTCACCTTGAAAAGCAAACAAATGTTTTGAAAACACAAATGAGCAAGTATCTAAGAGCCCATGGATAACCATGGATAGAAAGGGTGCTAACACCTTCCCTTTCTATAAATCTACCTCCCGAACCGAGAACTAATCTCAATAAGGAATTTTGCTGTGCTTTTGTCCTTTCTATTTGGAGAAAATAAAAGACGGTGGCGACTCTTGCTTCCGCGACATTTCGCGAAACCAGCTTTAAACAGTCAGTTCCAGATCCACCGATCACAGAACTGGCGACTCTGCTGGGGAGACTATTTTAAAGTGAGGTGTACCTTAGGACTAAGATCACTGTGTTTTCAATTGTCTGAATTGTTTGCTTTATAATTGTGGGACTGTCTTGGGAGTTCTATAGATCCTAACCCGGATCTGGGGATACCTTCTTAGAAAGTAGCAACAAGGCTGTGAGGGAACTGTGTGGGGTATACCAACACGGTTGAAGCAGTCTGCTACGTTGATGTGGCACTTTGGTGTGTACCGGTAACCCTTGAGTCAGTCAAGGAGAGTACGGGGCCTCCGCGTGGTGTCATGAAGCATCAACAGACCTTAGGAACCTTAATTGAACCATCTTGGCCTCTTTAGGGTAGTGAGATAACTGACTTTGGTGCAGTCCGAGGTTGGTTGATACTCGATACTACACTCAATTGAGGGTTGTTTTCCTGGAATATTTCGGTCTCCAGTTCAGTGGCTAAATCGAAATGATGAACAATGAAAACAATCCAGTGATGTTGGGACCTTTAGAACCCGGTTACTTTTGATAGGACAGGTTGAGCCCACCAACTTCAAGAGGGTAGTACCCCTGACCCCATGCTGGCCTAAACTCTAAGGGCTGTGGTGTGACTTGTGTGCCTTATCATGTTTGCTCCTTGTAAATATTTGTGGTGTGTTTAATCATAGCATCATGACATCATCCAGCATCATATGCATTGACTAACCATTTCAGGGGTTCGAATTTTCATCTTTGTTCTTGTTTTGTAGGACATGGAAACTGTTCGTAGAAAGACAATTCCGATCAGCCTTGTAAGGATCCCTCCTCAGCTTAAAGAGCTTATATCCAGGATTCCCGAGAGCTCTTCTTTCAGTGAGAGACATGGAAGACTCATCAGCTTGGTCAACACCAACATTGAGGAAGATATGATAAAGGTCTTGTTCCAATTCTTTGACCCTCTACACCATTGTTTCACTTTCTTGGATTATCAACTGGTGCCTACATTGGAAGAGTTCTCCCGGCTTCTGAAGATCCCTATCCTTGATCAACTACCCTACAACGGTACGGAAAAGGAACCCAAGCTTGACGAGATTGCTAAAGCCTTGCACCTACAATCATCTGACCTCAAGGGACATTGGGAAGTTAGAAGTGGTATCAAAGGGTTCTTAGCCAGGTTTTTGTTTGAGAAGGCCCAAGAATGTTGGAACTCCCTTGACCTACAAGCTTTTGAAGAAGTTGTGGCCCTCCTTGTCTATGGTTTGGTGTTGTTCCCTAACCCAGATTAGCTTATAGATATCAGTGTTGTCCAGATCTTCATGTCCAGGAATCCTATACCTACGTTGCTGGGGGACATCCTTCACTCATGTTACACTCGAACCATGAGAAAAAGAGGTGTCCTTATGTGCTGTACTCCTCTCCTGGGAAGGTGGTTTATTTCGCACCTTCCACAATCAGTTTTGAAGAACGAGCGGGGTTTAAGATGGTCACAACGGTTGATGACTCTTACACATGCAGATATACATTGGTGCCCTCGGTCCAGAGAAGATGTCACTATTATTGATCGTTGCGGTGAGTTTCCTAATGTTCCTTTACTTGGAATCAGAGGAGGTATTACTTACAAACCGTGTCTGGCTTGGAGACAGTTTGGTTATGCTCGGAGGGATGGCCTTTATGACATGTTAATTCCTGACATAGTTTTTGACTTCGACAACGATGCGCAAGGACTTCGCCAGAGATTTATCAGAGCTTGGAGGATGCCCAGTAAGATGGACAGTAAGACACTGGGACACAGGAACTCTATCCCGTTGGAGCCTTATCTTAAGTGGGTACGGGCCCGCTCCCAGAAGTTAGTGATGCCCTATCCTCATGTTCTCCCGGTAATCAAAGAGCCAGTTTTGAAAGGAGAGGTATCCTATACCATTCAGTATCCTGATATGCCCACATCCTGGGGAGAGATGCAGAAGAGCTGGATCCAGCTTAAGGAAGAACGAAATTCTCTTGAGACTAGTCTACATGCTAGTGAAAAGAAAGTCTTGGAGCTCACCCGCCTACTACACGAGGAAAAGAC
This sequence comes from Vicia faba, assembly GCA_948472305.1. Classification (NCBI taxonomy): domain Eukaryota; kingdom Viridiplantae; phylum Streptophyta; class Magnoliopsida; order Fabales; family Fabaceae; genus Vicia; species Vicia faba. The sequence goes on from OX451736.1 coordinate 1,142,426,132, forward strand.
TCTCAACACCTACATTGCTCCGAAAAGGATGCATAGTGTCTTTTGGGATTGATTCGCTTTTGTAAAATTGTGCCCATGAGGCTTTGATGTACTGAACAATTATTTCCTTAATGATAACGTGTGTTCCTTTTTGTCTACAACAAATTTGAACTTTCGAACCCTTGAATGCATTGCATAAACACATACCATTCATCATGTGCATAGCAGGTACTCTTCTTTTCAGGTTGCTTACTGTTCTTCGCTGTTTATTTCAGCATCATGAACCAGGAATCATCAACCGAGCAGTCTATCAAAGCCCTTCAGGAACAGAATGCACAATTTCAGGAGCTGATCATGGGTTTGGCTCAAGGTCAAGAAGAGCTGAAGGCTCTGCTGGTTAAGAAGAAGAAGAAGAAGAAGAGAACTGTTCTATTCAACACGGGCCGAAGGTTTGGTAACACTCTGCAGAATGAGGAAGCTGGTTCTTCTGTGGGCAAAGGCAGTCCCCAGGGGGAGGAGCTCCAAGTCCGGTGGTCTCTGACAACGAGACTGATTTCAATGAGGAACAGTATCCTCCTGCTGAAGACAGATATAAGCAGTTGGAAGACAGACTGAACGCAATGGAGATCCAACAAGTGCCTGGGATGGATTTCGGAGACTTGGGCTTATCTACTGGTGTGATCATTCCTCACAAGTTCAAGGCACCATCTTTCACCAAGTATGATGGGGCGTCTTGCCCTAAGCTACACCTCCGATCTTACGTGCGGAAGATTCAGCCGTACACAGTGGATAAGAACTTGTGGATCCACTTCTTCCAGGAGAGTCTTTCAGGGACTCATCTCGAATGGTTCTATCAGCTGGATGGGACCAAGGTTCATAACTGGGAGGAGTTGGCTACTGCTTTTTACAAGCAATATCAATATAATGCCGACCTTGCTCCTACACGTACCCAACTCTAGGTTATGTCGCTAGGATCAAGCGAAGGTTTTAAAGAGTATGCACAGAAGTGGAGGGATCTGGCTGGCAGGGTGCAGCCTCCGTTAACTGACCGTGAGCTGGTAGATATGTTCTTGGGGACCCTATCCGGGCCGTTTTTCAATCATCTTATTGGAAACTCATATGCGGGGTTCACTGATCTTATCCTGACTGGGGAGAGTATAGAGGCTGGAATGAAGTCCGGTAAAATTCAGAAGGGTGCATCTTCAAGTTCTGAGAAGAAACCCTTTAAGAAGGAGGCCAGTGATGTGTATGGGCCTAGAAGGCAAGATAAACCGGAACGCCGCCAATCTGTCAACGCGGTGATGATTGCTAAACCTGCTGCCGCTCCTCGGCAAACCAATCCACAAAGGGCTGAAAGACCCAGAAGAGAGTTTACCCGGCTAAGTATGACTTTATCTCAAATCTTGCCGCAGTTGCTATCCACCAATTTGGTGACTGTCAGGGAGGCCCCAAAAGTTGTGAACATTGCCTCTCCCAAGTACAATCCAAATGCCCGTTGTGCTTATCACTCCGATAGCCCGGGGCATTCCACTGATGACTGTTGGGCCTTAAGGAATAAGGTTCAAGACCTTATTGATGCAAAGGAGGTACAGTTTGAGGAGCCTGAGAAGCCCAATGTGGTGACTGCTCCCATGCCTAACCATGGAGTAAATGCTATCAGGGAAGATGATGAAGTGGACGAAGCTGAGTTCGACAGCTGGATTTATCCGACGGCCGACAGTGGACCTAACAATTGGACTGCTAAAGACAACCTACCTGTTACTTTTGTTACGAAGTAATAAATTCCTTTGTTTTTGTTATTTGTAATAAACAATGAATTTGAAACTTTAAGGCCCGGTGTCTTACCCGGGGCACCGTGGTTTCATTTGTGAGGGCATATTAATTGTCATTTCATATATCATGAATAAAGACCTTGGACGTTTTCTCGCATTTCAAATCTTATGCTCCTTTTCTTTCTTTCCTTTCTTTATATATTGCAAAACAGCTGTATTTACACACACTCACTCATACAGGTTTCAATCCACTCTGGATCTCACTGGTAACGATTCTGCTACTGCCAGTTATGACTTCGAAAATCCGATCAACTTAGCCGAAGACGAAGGTGAAGATGATTGTGAAGTACCTGGTGAGCTTGCAAGACTGTTACTCCAGGAAGAGAGGGCAATTCAACCACATGAAGAGCCAGTGGAAACGATAAATCTGGGTACTGAGACAGATAGAAAGGAGCTTAAGGTTGGTGCCAACTTAGAGCTCAGCGTGAAGCAACGGTTGACTCAGATGTTACATGATTATGTGGAAATCTTCGCTTGGTCCTACGAAGACATGCCTGGGTTGGATACCGACATTGTGGTCCATCATTTGCCTACCAAGGAAGACTGCCTTCCAGTTGAGCAAAAGGTCCGCCGTATGCGTCCAGAGATGTCCGAGAAGATCAAAGCTGAGGTTATGAAACAGTTTGATGCCGGGTTTCTTGCAGTGACTTCTTACCCTCAGTGGGTTGCTAATGTGGTGCCAGTACCGAAGAAAGATGGTAAGGTCAGAATGTGTGTCGATTACAGGGATCTGAACAGGGCCAGCCCCAAGGATGACTTCCCTCTACCTCACATTGACGTTCTTGTTAACAATACGGCTTAGCATAAGGTGTTCTCTTTCATGGATGGTTTCTCAGGGTATAACCAGATCAAGATGGCTCCTGAGGATATGGAAAAGACTACTTTTGTTACTCAGTGGGGCACCTTCTGCTACAAGGTCATGCCATTCGGGTTGAAGAATGCTGGGGCAACCTACCAACGTGCCATGGTTGCTTTATTTCATGATATGATCCATCATGAGATTGAAGTGTATGTTGACGACATTATTGCAAGGTCCCAAACTGAGGAGGAACACCTTGATCATCTGCAGAAATTGTTTGACCGTTTGAAACTGTACAAGCTGAGGTTGAACCCGAACAAGTGCACCTTCGGGGTTAGGTCTGGAAAGTTGCTAGGCTTCGTCGTAAGTGACAAGGGTATTCAAGTGGACCCTGCCAAGGTTAAATCTATTCAAGAGATGCCGGTTCCTAAGACAGAGAAAGAGGTCAGAGGCTTTCTAGGACGTCTGAATTACATTGCTCGGTTCATCTCGCATCTAACTGCTACTTGTGAACCAATCTTCAAGCTACTGAAGAAAGATCAGGTAGTACGTTGGAATGATGAATGTCAGGCCGCTTTTGATAGAATCAAATAGTATCTCCAAGAACCACCCATCCTTATGCCACCGGTTGAAGGGAGACCTCTAATACTATACCTGACAGTACTTGACAACTCAATGGGGTGTGTGCTGGGGCAGCATGACAAGTCTGGCCGAAAAGAGCATGCCATTTATTACCTTAGCAAAAAGTTTACCGACTGTGAGACCCGATACTCACTGCTTGAGAAAACTTGTTGCGCTTTGGTATGGGCTGCTCGCCGGCTGAGACAGTATATGCTGACTCACACTACTTTGTTGATTTCAAAGATGGATCCTATAAAGTACATATTTGAAAAGCCTGCTCTATCTGAGAGAATAGCAAGATGGCAAATGATCTTGACAGAATACGACATCCAGTACACGACTCAGAAAGCCATCAAGGGAAGTGTATTGGCAGACCACTTGGCACATCAAGCAGTAGACGACTATCAGTCAATGAACTTTGAGTTTCCAGACGAGAGCATCATGATTGTGACTGATTGTGAAGTACCTGGACCGGATGAAGGACCTGAGGAAGGATCCCGATGGTCTATGCATTTTGACGGAGCCTCCAATGCTTTGGGTAACGGCATCGGCGCTGTGATCATACCCCCTCAAGGCACTCATACTCCACTTACTGCCCGGCTATGTTTTAACTGCACCAACAACATGGCGGAGTATGAGGCATGCATCATGGGTCTTCAAGCTGCGATTGACTTAAGGATCAAGTTTCTGAGTGTCTTCGGAGATTCCGCTCTCGTGATCAATCAGATCAAAGGCGAGTGGGATACGAAACATCCGAACCTGATTCCTTACAAAGAATGTGTGTTGACATTAATCCCCCACTTCACAGAGATAACTTTTGAACATTTCCCAAGAGAGGAGAATCAGCTGGCGGACGCGTTAGCTACGATGTCTTCTATGTTCAAAGTCAAATGGGACAATGAGGCTCCCCATGTCGTTATCTGGAAACTGGACGAACCGACATACTGTTGTGACCTTGAGACTGAGTTAGTGACTGAGAAGCCTTGGTACCATGAGGTGAAGAGATACTTGGAAGCTCAGGAATACCCTGAAGGTGCATCTGTCAACGATAAGAAATTTCTGAGAAGGTTCGCGGCGAAGTTCTTCCTTAGCAACGGCATTCTATACAAGAGAAACCATGATTCAACCCTGCTGCGTTGTGTGGATAAGACCGAAGCAGAAAGGATCATGGTAGAACTACATGAAGGTACCTTTGGGACACACTCCAGTGGACATACCATGGCGAAGAAAATCCTCCGGGCAGGATATTACTGGTCCACAATGGAAGCCGACTGTTACCAGCATTCTAGGACATGCCATAAGTGCCAGATTTATGCAGATAAGGTGCACGTTCCTCCTGTTCCTCTGAATGTCTTTACTGCACCTTGGCCGTTTGCAATGTGGGGAATAGATATGATCGGTGAGATTAAACCTACGGCATCCAACGGGCATCGCTTCATTCTGGTGGCGATTGATTACTTCACGAAGTGGGTTGAGGCAGCTTCTTACGCCACTGTAACCAAGAACGTTGTGGCACGGTTCATTCGGCATAACCTGATCTGTCGATACGGCGTCCCTGAAAGAATCATTACGGACAATGGTACCAATCTCAATAACAAGATGATCACTGAGCTCTGCGAGCAATTCAAGATACAACACCACAATTCTTCTCCTTACAGACCGAAGATGAATGGGGCTGTAGAAGCAGCAAATAAGAATATCAAGAAAATTGTGCAGAAGATGACAGTGACTTACAAAGATTGGCATGAGATGTTACCGTTCGCTCTTCATGGATACCGTACCTCAGCAAGAACGTCAACCGGGGCAACTCCTTTCTCCTTGGTCTACGGCATGGAGGCAGTCTTGCCGATTGAAGTGCAAATACCCTCTCTCCGGATAATGAAGGATGCAGATCTGAGCGAAGATGATTGGATCCAGACACGACTTGATCAATTAAATCTAATTGACGAGAAGAGACTTACTGCTATCTGTCATGGTCAGACGTACCAAAAACGGATGATCAGGGCATTTAACAAGAAGGTCAGACCGCAAGAGTATCAAGTCGGGGATTTGGTAATCAAACGCATCATCCTTCCTCAGAGTGATCCCAGGGGCAAATGGACCCCCACATACGAAGGGCCATTTGTGGTTAAACATGTGTTCTCAGGAGGAGCCATGATCCTAACCACCATGGATGGTGACGACCTTCCTCACCCCGCCAATGCTGACATAGTAAAAAGATACTACGCATGAAAAAAGACCCGCTAGGTTGACATACCTAGGCAAAAATTAGGGCTTCCCGGCGAACCAAAAGGGTTCGGGCAAAATGAAGGGATGAAATGAAAAATTTGTACACCCGGCAAGTCGAAAACCTGAAAAGGCGGCTTGGGCAAAAATGGGTATCCCGGTGGACTGAAAACCCGAAAGGGCGGTCCAGGCAAAAGTTAGGGATAAAGCGTAATACTATGTCGCATTGGATCACTCTGCATCCAGAATCCGGTATCAACATCAAGTTCAAACGGCATCGATCAATCAGCTTCATCTTCGTTTAGGTCATCAAGTGATGAGACGCTCAAAGATATAAAGGCGATAGCAGAATTGAAACCCAGTGGGATCATTCTTTTCACATAGCTGTTTTGTTTTCCCTTGTACAAATTGTATAAACTCTCTTATTCGGCGATGTTCTCTTACTAGGATGTCAGCCTCTTGTACATAAACGCCTATTTACGGGCAAATTCAAAAATCAATACAAATACACTTTTCAGTTCAAATTGCCAATTGTTTTTCTTTTTCTGTTTTGTTTTGCGAAGAACGTCCAAGGTTCAATTTGTGATATATGCATTTGACAATAATTGCTAACTCATAAATATTTGCATACGAAACAAAGGATTAATTACAGGTAACATTAGAAACATGGGCAATAATGAGTGGTCTAAGCAATCTAATTGTTCTGTCCACCAAGGTACCAAGGTAAGTTCAGCCGAAGAACATAACCAGTATATCTAAAGTCCCCAGAGAGTGAGTCAACAAATCAATACACTCTCCCCAAGCACAGTTATATTATCAGCCTTAAGGAAGTTGGGTATCCCCAGCAAATCTCAACATTTCCCAGCACGATATACAGACATTCTTAAACAAGCATCCCCGGCAATCTCGATCTAAGATTGTTCCCCGGCGGTATACCAGGCATTCAGTGGAGTCACTTCCCCCAGTATATCTCAAACCTCCCCAGGAGAGTCCAATCCGGTTTCCCCAGGAAAGTTTGAATCCATCTCCCCAGGAAGTAAGCTTACCCCTAGTAGATTCTGGAAGCTTATCCTTGCAGAGCACGAACGCGTCCCCCGGCTTTATTCAAAGGTTATTTCCCTACCAGGGTATAACTGGGTTATCCTCAGCCAAAAGCCAGGGAAAGATCGTCCCCGACGAAGTCTTCCTATCCCCAGCGGAGTCTACTAACACTTCCAACATAACAATGGTATCCCCAGCGGAGTTACCATTAACATCTCAGCAAAGTATTTCTCTCCCCACAGAGCATTTTCCCCAGCAAGATCGCTAGAGTAGTTATTCCCCGCAGAGTAATCTCTTCGCCAAGCTTATTCCCCAACGGAGTTATCTTCTCCTACCGGTATTCTTGCAACTATCATCCCCAGTGGAAACAGAAGCTCTACATCAGCCCAGGATGTGACTTCCCGGCACCCGTCCAGGATTTACTTTCCTAAGACGAAAATATACATTCAAAAATATCACATACATCATGATACATGCATAAACGCATCATATCTTACAATCTCATTTATGTTGAGAACATCATTGCTTGATCCATATCATGCATTGCATATGACTGACCTTTACCTTTTAGGAAAGATCCAGTTAAGTTCTCAGCTATATCCAAGACCTTGTCCGGTTCAGTTAAATCGACCCTAAGATTTTTCTGATTCTTATCCAGTCAAAGGCCTTCTCTGGTTCAATCAGATCGACCCTAAGATCTCCCTGATTCTTATCCAGTTGAAGATTTCAAGACCTTGTCCGGTTCAGTTAAATCGACTCCTAAAGATTTTTCTGATTCTTATCCAGTCAAAGGCCTTCTCTGGTTCAGTCAGATCGACCCTAAGATCTCCCTGATTCTTATCCAGTTGAAGATATTCCAAGACCTTGCCCGGTTCAGTTAAATCGACCCTAAGATTTTCCTGATTCTTATCCAGTCAAAGGCCTTCTCTGGTTCAGTCAGATCGACCCTAAGATCTCCCTGATTCTTATCCAGTTGAAGACATTCCAAGACCTTGCCCGGTTCATTTAAATCGACCCTAAGATTTTCCTGATTCTTATCCAGTCAAAGGCCTTCTCTGGTTCAGTCAGATCGACCCTAAGATCTCCCTGATTCTTATCCAGTTGAAGATATTCCAAGACCTTGCCCGGTTCAGTTAAATCGACCCTAAGATTTTCCTGATTCTTATCCAGTCAAAGGCCTTCTCTGGTTCAGTCAGATCGACCCTAAGATCTCCCTGATTCTTATCCTAGTAGAAGACATCCAAGATTCTCTCAGCGTTCCTGTTGAGGTAGTAATCGCCCAAGATTCTCTCAGCGTTCCTGTTGAGGTAGTAATCGCCCCAAGATTCTCTCAGCATTCCTGTTGAGGTAGTAATCGTCCAAGGTTCTCTCAGCGTTCCTGTTGAGGTAGTAATCGTCCAAGGTTCTCTCACCGTCCTGTTGAGGTAGTAACCGTCCCTGGTTCATTCATCACCTTTTGAAGCTCCAAATTCAATTCCTGTAACCAGTCAGGGCACATCTATACAAAGAGTTTGAAGACCAGCTCCTGTAATAGGTCAGGTAATCATCTTTCTTTTTTTCAGGTACGCAAGTTCTCGCTAAGGAAACTCTTACGCGATCGACACCCAGATGGCATCTATAAGCCCATCCACCTATCCATCATCTCTCAACATGGCATCTATAAGCCCATCTTCCTATCCAACAATCTCCAAATGGCATCTATAAGCCCATTCCCATCATCACACTACTATGTGAGCGCAAATTTCTGGGTACTCTAGTGTTCAATCATCTTCCACCTTCGGATTACGAAAGGCACGTCAGCCAATCTACATCCTCAGGTCTAAGAAGATTGAACAGGGGCAACTGTTGTACCCCAAAATTTTCCCTCCCATATTCTTCAAGATTTGCCAAAGTCAAGGTTAAAAATCTCCCAAGGGTTGCACAGTTCAAGGGCCTCCTAACAGTCAAAAATTAGGGTTTTGATTCTAGCAAAGAAATTGAAGTTTCCAAGGGTCCAATCAAGTCCCACATGCCTATAAACATGATCAAGCATCCATATGCCAAGTTGCAAGACTCACAGCACAAAAGTGCACAGTCAAAAACCCTAATTGCTCAACAGTCAACTGCAGGGGCAAAATGGTCATTTGACAGTCAAAAGTCCAAATTTTTGGTCAACATCTTATTTTGAAGCCACAAACATCATTTGATCAATTCTTGATCATGATTTCACAAGCTTGGCTCAAAAAGTCTCAAGATGCAAAAGTTTCTATATTTGGACAGTTGAAAAAGTCAACTGCAAATTGACCAAGGCATAACTTCCACATGGTTTATCATAAAAATTCCATCCAAATCTCATTTTTAAGAGAATGACACTTCCTACAACTCCTCTTCACACTTCAAGTCCAAGAAATACTCTCACAAAAAGTTATCAATTTCAACATTATAGGTCATTTTCAAAAGTCAACAAAAAGGGACTTTAAATCAAAGACCATAACTTGAGATTGGTAAATCCAAATGACATGGGACCAAAGGCATTGGTTAGAGGACTTCAAGACCTTTCCAAAATGTCCAAGAACATGATCAAAGCTTAAAAATTGAGCAAGATATGCCTTGTGGAAGTTGGGAAATTTTTGGGAATTTTGAAAAGTCAACTTTGCTTCAAATGCCTCAAAATTGCTAATGGGCCACATTTTCTTCCAAGAATCATCATCCAAAGGCTATGCACGACCCATTGACTTTAAAGGGATTTATTTTATCATTTTTTATTAATTATTTGAATTATTATTATTATTAGTTCATTTAATTAAAATAAAATATGACAAAAATAGAAAATCATGTTTTCCAATCCTTTTTTGCAGCATATTCCACTCCTTAAAGACTCAAGATTTCGTGCATACTCAATATGGAAAGAATTGGCAATGATTGGCATGTTCTTCACATGAAAGGATTGAAAAAGATTACATTGAAAACAAAATATTTGAATCATGAATGCAAAGGTTTGGGCTTGGTTTCTTTGACCAAAAACCTTCACATTCATATACAGATCACAACCCTAATATGCTAACGACCTGGAAGCTGCGCCTCAGATCAAATACACACTTTGCATTTTTTGTCAAAAAGTTCAAAACTGAAAACACAACTAGAGGGTGTTTGAAGGCAAGAGAACGATTCCATTACATTCCTGAGGCACCAAGGAAACTTTCTGAATCAAAACCACAGTCTCTAACCTCAAGAATCGGTAGAATGAGGCCGCCCTGTTCTTGACATTTTTCATATTCGTGTTTTAATTTATACGCATCATCCTTGCATTTTTCTTGTTGATTTATACTAATATGGTTGTTCTAAATCTGTTGGAATTATTTAATTGAGTTTTTGTGCCCTGTACGAGAATCTGCCATGGAAATTTTCTAGGTTTTCACAAGCTTGAAATTGGGGACTTTTGCATATGGAAAAATTACACAGCAAGACTTATACCATTGAACTCAATGCATCTGGACGATTCAAACTCACTAGTCGCGCCCTATTTATATTTGCATCTGAGCTATTCGCTATTTTCCAGGTTTCAATTTGTGGGGGTTTAAAACCCCCGCTATTTAGTTGTTTTTTACAGGTTTGCAACGAGGAAGAAGCAGGCGTGGCTTGTTACCATTGGGTCATTCAAATAATTTAGCGTGTTTTTTTTTTTGTTTCTACCAATAAACGTGCTTTTCTTATATATTATTTATATTCCATCATATTAACAAACAGGCTAAATGGTTCAGTTGGTGGAGAGGAACGTTTGCAAGCATTGGGACCTGGGTTCGATTCCCAGGTCCCCCATATTTCCTTCTATTTTTTCTCACAACATGATTAGGTACCCAATACGCCCAGAAGTCCACCAAATTCCCCAGTGCCAAAGCTTGCCACATGTCCCTGAAGATCAATCCAGTGGCTATCACCAACTATCCACCCTGCGCATCAGTCAACACATCCATATACAAGCCAGAAAAGTCAAAAGGGCCTCCTCCAAATGGGCCAAATTGCTTCCGCCATACTTCCAAAATTGGGTCAACACCCCCCATGTTTGCCTTTCTTTTCTCTATTTTTGTTCTTTTCTATTATTTATTTTAATTATATTCTTTGTTTTATTTAATTCCATAAAATTAATTTTTATAATATAAAAACACCAAAAAAATCAGAAAGTTAAAAAATAAAATATGTTTATTATTTAATTCAATAATATTTATTTTGTAAATAAATTTAACAAATCAATTTAGTTTTAATTTTAGGTTTTAATTTTAATGCTTTTTCTTAGATAATTAAAAAATAAAAAACAGGCCTTTTAACATTTTTTATTCTTTGTTTTAATAAATAATCTTTTTTCTTATCACCATTAATAAATTAATTATTTTTGTAAATAAAGTCGTCATTAAATAATTAGGTTAAATTAGGTCAAACTTAAACATTTTTACTTAATAAATTAAAAACAATTTAGAACTAGGTTTTTTTATTTAACTTTTAATTTCAATTAACTCTTTTTTTCATAAATACAAAAAACTCCAAAAATAATCATTAATTAACCTTTAATTTTAACTTAATTCCTTAAAGGGTCCAACGCCCTCGCATCTTCGATTACAATTTCTATTTCGCGCGTTTAATTCTATTTTCCTATGAATGTAATGTACTTGCCCCGAAGCCTTGTAATAGATTAATTAGGATATTTATTTTTCCGCATTTTATTTATTCAAATCGGGTCTTGGTTTAATTTGGCGATGTGGACCCGCGCCTTTGTAATAGCGTAGGACTTTTATCTTCCCGCACCTTTTAACTGTTAATAATTTGCATGAAAGAATGAATGGCTAAAAATAAAATCAAAGCGTAGAACACTCAATGCATGACAAGACAAATATATCTGAAAATGACACACAAATCACACACCACCCCTAGGGTATGCCTCACTGTTGCCTTGCCCCTCGAAACGTGGTCGTCGAGTAGAGGATGTTTTAGTAAGTCCTCATGTCCATGAACATGGCATGGGGGTAGCTTCTAAGGTGTCTTCCTATCGCTCTGATGACCACACTGTCCCGAACCCTCGAATTGACCCGAACACCTCCAACGGTGGTGCTACCTACCTCTCAATGGTGGGATGGCACTACTTTAAGGACATTTACACAGACGAATTCGTTAGGGTAGGTAGATGACTCGTAGATACTTGCTCTAATTCAAAACAAATTGAAAACTTCTTTTCACACCGACACTTTGCAAAAAGCTTTCAAAACAACTTTTCAAACACTCTTGAGGACTGATACAAGAGTCAATCTGAAACTTTCAAAGAGACTTTTTTCAAACCCACTCACCTTGAAAAGCAAACAAATCTTTTGAAAACACAAATGAGCAAGTATCTAAGAGCCCATGGATAACCATGGATAGAAAGGGTGCTAACACCTTCCCTTTCTATAAATCTACCTCCCGAACCGAGAACTAATCTCAATAAGGAATTTTGCTATGCTTTTGTCCTTTCCATTTGGAGAAAATAAAAGACGGTGGCGACTCTTGCTTCCGCGACATTTCGCGAAACCAGCTTTAAACAGTCAGTTCCAGATCCATCGATCACAGTAGTTTACCGTCATTTGTGAGTCGGTATCTTTTTGATCTTCTACCTCCAACTATTGAGCTGGTAGTTTATCGTCACCTATGAGCCGGTATCTTATTACTTTTCTACCTCCATCCATTGAGTTGGTAGTTCACAGTTATTCGCGATGCTTGTTATCTTCCTCTCTGATTCTATTCTTTTGGTCCACCACTGATTTATTTTCCTGGTGGGGTTGCTCCTTGTTTCTTCATTTTTGTGGCATCCCCAGTGTTACTTTGCGTCTCTTTTATTCTGTTCATATGCATTCATAATCATAAGCATTGCATGGCATCTTAGAGACAAAAATAGGGCTTGTTTTATATTTAAGTATCTTCAATCGCGTCGACACGAAGATTTTTAACCTTCGTATCTCCGGATAGAAGACACTTAAATAAGGGCAGTTGTTGTACCCCAATTTTTGCCCCTAAGATTCCTCTATCATATCATATCAACTCGATCATAACAAGATCACATTAGGGTTGGTTCTTCCTCTTTTTCTATCTCCTATCTTTATGTTTGCTCTTGAGGAATCTCCAAGCACCTTGGTTGTGTATTTTGTATATGTGTTGTTGACTAACTTCTAATCAAAATACAAAAAATATTTGTCTTTGTCTTTGCATATTTGTGTTTTGTAGGTACCAAGTCGAAGAATCTGACAAATAAAGATTCCTGGTATTATTCTCCTAAAATCTCTATTTGCAAAGAAAAAATTAACAAAAATTCATTTTTTCACTGATGTAATCGATTGCTCTTAGAGTGCAATCGATTACACATAGTGCATTTTGCGCCATTTTTGAAAAAAGACACTGCAAATCGATTTGCACTATAGTGCAATCGATTGCACAGCGTGAAAATTTGAAAAAAAATCAGCAATTTTAAACTTGTCAAATTTTGGCTCCAATTTTCCTTCATTTTTGAAAGATGTATCATTAATTCAAATTTTAGTGCCAATCTTTCATTTTTAAGAAGAATTATCATTAATTCAAATTTTGGCTCTATTATTTGAAAGAATTATCATTAATTCAAATTTTGGCTCCAAGAATCAATTACCAAATTACCACTAATCCCAATCCTAAAACTCTATAAATAGAGCCCTCATTTCATTCAAATTTCAAGCTTTTGATAGCCAATCCACCTTGCTAAAAAATCTCTCAATTCTCTCCATCCACCAAATTCACTCAAAGCTCCATTTTCAAAAAGTTAGTAAACTTTGCATTGAAGCTTACTAATCTTTGAGATAAACCTTCATCCAAACACTTTTTCTCAATCAATTCTCTACATCCAAGCTTGGTCAATTGATTCTTGTGGTTGAATTGAAGCAAATTCTTGAAGTTGTTTTGATAATTCTCTAGATTTACCTTTGGTAAGTTGGATAATTCATCTTTCACAATGTGATCTCTTGGTGATCTCTGGAATTGATTCATTGAGCATTATTTTGTGATTCCAATGGTGTTATTTTCTCATAATTTGATGTAATTTTCGTGCTCAATTGGATCCATGATCATAAGGTGTTTGATGGAAATTTTGAACAAGAATTTGGCCTTTTAAAATGCTGTTTTTGCTACTGTAACAGTGTGCAATCGATTGCAGTAACTGTGCAATCGATTGCACAGAAGCAATTTTGCATAATTTTTTGAAAACCGTACTGTGTAAATTAATTTACACAGTAGTGCAATCGATTTACACAGGGACATAATGTATTTTTTTGCCTTGTTTTGGGACAGCTTTGATCCAAAGTGATTTTTCTACTCACTCCTTTTGATTGTTGGTTTGGATTGCAATTTTAAATGTCCAATTTGTCTTTAAACTCAATGGACTTTGTGATGTAGATGAAGTTGGATAAATGTTCATCAATTCAAATATACCTAAGAGTGAATTATTTAATTCATTTTTGGTGCTTTGGATTAATGATATGTTTAGTGCTTTAATCCATCTAGAGGAGTGGTTGAATTTAAAGATGAAAGAATTTTAAAATGGTGATCCAAATTAGCTTATCATTCCCCTCCCTCTTCATCTTATCCCTTTCTTTTTCTATTGTGCTACATGTTAAGGGATGGTGATCTCTATATCATTTATCCAAACATGAAGTACATAGATTGCTATTGACCGGCCTCAAAATCGGTGCGACTTCTACATAAGTCCACTTACGATTGCTTAACATAGCGCTAAATTTTGTCCCGATTCGAATAAATGATCATTCGTGGCCCAAACTTATGATTGCAAGCCCAAGTATGTTAATTTGATATCTTTGATCCAATAACCTTGAGATTCATTGTGTGGAGGCTTTGGTTCTACCAATTCTCTAATGGATCTACAACACCTTTGGTCAATGCAGATCACTTAAACATCATTGATCATTACATGTTGCGTTGTGAGAATTCCAAAATGGATGATAAACTTGACAAAAAGAAAATGCAACTTGTTGTGTGGAGGCTTTGGTTCTACCAATCCTCTAATTAGTTCCAAATGCAAGTTTCAATATGGTCATCCAACTAACCACTAATTTCTAACAATTGACTTTACTTTATGCTTTTATTTTTATGCTTTATGTACCATTTAATTTAAGCATTTACATTTCATGCCATTTTTATTTTGCTCACTTAAGCATTTATTCTTATGCCATTTTTATTTTGCTCACTTGAGCATTTACTTTTATGTCATTTTTATTTTGCTCACTTGAGCTTTTCTTTTCCTTTTAAAGACACCTAATAATCAACATGAACCATAAAAAACATTAATGATACTTGGACTATTTGGTTACTATCCTTGGCATTATGGAGCATTGGACTTCTTGGACTTAGGATTAGAGACCTTGGCCTATCTTGGAGACTTTGTGACTTTATTTGATATTTTGTCTGGAGTTCTTGAGGTTTACCTCAAGACATTGGGTTGTTTGTTTCTTTTGTGTGCAGGTTATTGTAATTACATACTTTGTTTGTAATATGGAATTCACCCGTATACAGCCGTTACTCTGCCCAATTTTTGCGAAGACTTAATACACTTGAAGTTTGGTTCTCTCAAGAGGTCTAGTATCTTTGCTTGCTTGGTTTCAATCCGAAGAATGAGAATTCTATATTGACTCATAATGTCAAGTATTGGCTTCTTGTTGGTTAGATGGTTCTTATCCCTAGCTTTTACCTTATGCTTTAGGATAGTCTCTTCATCTCCTCCCATCTTCTTTAATTTCAAAAATCTCCTCCCTCCTTTTGAAAACTCTTCTTGTTTTGAAACTTGAACCATTTTCATAATAAACTTGGACTTATGTCCATGCATTTTCAAAACATTTTCATAAATAAACTTCAATCAATTTAATAATACCTTGACATTTTTTGTGAGAAGACTAAAAGTCAATCAATCTCATTTCAAACCATTTTGCCACTTTGGCTTTTATCTTTAAATTTTTCTCAAAAGATTAGATTCTTGTCAATCCTTGTAGTGATGCAAACAACTATACTTCTATAATATGTAGTTAAGTGAGATATTTTCCACTTGGGTGTTGAGTGAGGCATTGTTGATTTTAAAATCTAAGCCATCTCCTCCACTTTGAGATGATGCAAATTCTCCTTTCTCATGATTGTGGGTAGTAAGTATGTTTTCCACACGGACAATGACGATGATGTCTTATCTCATAAAATTAACCAACACACTTGTGTTTTCAAATTTTTAAAAGAGGAACTACGTGTACCCTGATCCCCTATTGCACGATAGGTGGTACGTAGGCCCTAAAGGTTCGCAACCGCGGCGGGTGCGAAAAAATCATAAAAATATTTCTTTTCTCACCTCCACCATCCATTTTATATACAACACATTTTTATAGCCCAAAATATACAAATTTTACAAAGAGGTTCATGCGGAGTACCGTAGATGTTTATGGTGCTAATACCGTCCCTTTGCATAACCAACCCCCTTACCTTGAATCTTTCCCCCTCTTTTTGGGTTATTCGCTCTTTTCTCATTCCTTTGGAAACAATAAAGCGTGGTGGCGATTTTTATTTTGATTTGTATAAAGTCTAGTCAATCCAATGGCTTAGTCTTGAACATTTCTACCGCTACAGTCCTAAAAGAAGAAGCCTTATGGATCTCTTCCTAAATGAACTCACCTCGTCAACAGTTCGTCAAGTATTCCTCAATAGGGTTTATTTCTTCAACATGGTTTATTTCTCTAGCAGGGTTTATTTTCCCAGCTAAATATGTCTTCCCCGGCTGAGTCTATCCTCTCCAGCTTGAGTTTGCCTCTCAAACTATTACAAATCAGAGGGCCACAACCCCTAATCCCCAGTGAAGTCGCCAACAAAGTCATTGCTATCTCCAAAAGTTATTGTGAAGCCTGGAATCCGACCAGATAATAGTTTGAACTTCAGTAAGTTATTTTGAAGCCTGGATCCGACCAGATAACAATCAAATTCATTCGTTCAAAATACTATGAATCCTGGACCCGACCAGATAATAGTGTAACTTTTCAAATACTATAAAACCAGGACCCAACCAGATAATAGTACAACTTTCAATACTATGAAGTTTGGCCCCGACCAGATAATAGTACAATTTTCAGTTACTATGAAGCCTGGAACTGACCAGATAATAGTTAATTTCTCAACACACTATGAAGCCTGGACCCGACCAGATAATAGTTTAACTCTTCGAGATATTGAAGAACCTGGGCTCAACCAGACAAGGGTTTAACTTATTTTCCCCAGTAGAGTTTTCCTCTCTCTCAGCAAGTTGTTGTGAAGCTTGGACCCGACCAGATATCAGTTCAACTTTATCTTTTCAAGTAATTTATTGTGAAGCCTGGATCTGACCTGATAGAAATTAACTTTATTCCCTCAGAAATTCGTTGTGAAGCCTGAAATCTAACCAGATAACAACTAGTTTCAAGCAAGTTACTGTGAAGCCTGAACCCAACTAGATATCAGTTCAACTTCATCTTTTCAAGTAAGTTATTGTGAAGCCTTAATCCGACCAGATATAAATTAACTTTATTTCCTCGGAATTTCATTGTGAAGCCTGGAATCCGACCAGATAGCAACTAGTTTCAAGCAAGTTACTGTGAAGCCTAGATCCGAACAAAGATTAGTTCAACTTCATCTTTTCAGACAAATTATTGTGAAGCCTGGACCCAACCAGATAGCAATTAACTTCATCCACCTCAAAAATCTGCGAAGCCTGGAATCTGACCAGATAACAGTTTTAACGTCAATAAGTTACCGTGAAGCCTAGATCCGACCAGATAACAGTTAATATATTCTTCCCCAGTAAGTTAATGTAAAACCTGGAATCCAACCATATAGCAGTTGACTTCCTCATCCTCGGCAAGTTGGTATGAAACTTGGATTCCTACCAGATAGCAGCTAACATTCAAGAGATAATCCTCGGCGGAAGCACTTTTTAACAAATTTGAAGATATGTATATTCTTCATCCCCAACAGCAATCTGGAATTCAGCTTCCCAGAACTCCTCAGCAGTAGTCAGGGATTTAATTTCCTAGACAAATATGCATCTAAATAAAATCCCACATTCAAACATCATAGCATATGCATACGAAACGCATTTAGCACAATCTCATTCATCTTGAGAACATCATGCATACATCTACATTTAACTAACCTTTATTACCACAGGTAAAACATCAAGTTTTAGTATAAATCGACCAAAGATTTGCGCTGATACTTCATCCAGTATTTACCATCATTCCGCCAAATGGCATCTATAAGCCCATTCCCAATACATCTCCGAGTGCAAATTTCTGGGCACTTTAGTGTTCAATCATCTTTCACCTTCAAGTCACAAATGACGGATCCGCGAATCTAACTCTTCAGGTTTAAGAAGATTGAACAGGGGAAGTTGTTGTACCCCAAAATTTTCCCTCTCATTTCTCAAGAAATCTCTCATAAATCTCCATTGATTCAAGACTACACAAGTTTTGATCAGCTCAAGACACCTCTTTAAACACTAACAACTCAAAATTAGGGTTTGAGTCTATACAAATATAATTGAACTTATAATGCCTTAAATTACTTTCATGGATCATTTTGGATCCCCAAGATTGCTCATGTCAAGTTTCAGGCTTTAGATCACATTTTTGCTCAGTCAGTTGATCAGCTAACCTAAAATCAACTGTAATATGGGAAAGTCAAATGTGGTCAATTTGCAGTCAAACTTAATAATGTTTTATCCATATCAACATTATGAACTCATATATGTAAATTGATCAAGTTTGGATCACAACTCCTCAAAGAAATTTGAGTAGAACACCAAAAGGGCAAAATGGTCAAAATTAGGGTTTTAATTGAGAAGGCTCAGTTCTTGACTTTTGACTAAGAAAATGACTTATTGGTTTAAGACATGATCTAAAGGATTCAAATGCACCATCTTGACCAAATTTCATAGGTCAAATCACCTCTCAAGATCATTGGATTGACAGATGAATTTCAGTCAACTGATGAAAAGTCAACTGTACACTGAAAAGTCAAACTTTGACTTTTTGATCAAAATCAAGTTTCAAAAATCATATTTCATCAAGACATGTCAAAATATGAAATTTGTTCATCAAGAAATCAAAAATTTAAAATCATCTTTGAAAAGTCAAAATTCTAGGACTTAGAATTTTTTCTAAGTGTTGGAAAGTTAACATTTTTTCATAACTTTGTGCCAAATTTCCACCATGATGCAAGATGATTCTAGGAAAACTCCCAACATGAAAGTTGTATATATAAATGAGATCTAAAACATTGTAGGGAATAACTTTTTCTAGAAATGCTTGGATTGCAAGTTATGAATTTATGAAGACATGCCCATGAAACTAAAAATACTTAGTGAAATTTTGAGTATTTTAGTAAGGATTTTGACCTAACTTCATGGCAACTTTTCACATAGTTACAAATTGAATATTCAAAAATGTACAACATGAAGGTTGTAGGGGATGCTACAAGAATTCCAAAATGTCCAAGAACTCATTGAGATCATGTTTGAGCTAAGAGAATCGAAGACAAGAAGTTCGACATTCATTCTTGAATTATAGGTCATTTCCATGATGAACAAGAATTCAAAGATCTTAGACATGCCTTGTAATCTTGCTTTGCAGGCCTCCAAGTCTATAAATCTCTCCATAATCAGAAGATTACACAAACTTTATGGCTATTATCCATTAAATCCAAGCTTTGTCTAAGTTAACTTGCCATTTTTGGAAGAAAGGCAAGACTTCCATGTTGGAAAAGTATGATTTTGCAAATGTCAACCCTTCTTGAGCCTCTCAATGGATCCTTCTGCACACACTCAACCTAGAAACTCAGAAGAGGCATGTTTAAAGTAATTCAACCACTATACATAGCTTGTACCATGCATTGTGATTTTGGTTTTCCACTTTAATTCAAAACAAAGTAACCTAGCCATAACCCTACAACTCAAAAATCCCTTGTGAAAAACATCTCTAACCTTTTCCATACAAATATACAAGTCTTTGGCAAGCAAACACACGAATGCTTAAGCCCTCAAACCCTCTCAAAGTCAGGATTGCATAAACAACATCCATTGTTGCACTTTCTGGCCAGAAATCCCAAACACCTAATCCACTCGTGCGTTTCTTGGCCTTTCACTTCCAAAAGTTCCTAAACATCATCTACAAACAATCCCACGTCCTGTTACAGATTGTAACATCTACATCACCTTCCTCCACAACCAAAAAACAGAGCTTGCATCTTGACTTCTCTAGCACAACTCAAGCACTCCCAGCATCAAGTAAGGGTTGCATTAGCTTCCTGGGAACTTGAGGAAGCTAACCTGATCATCACCATCAATTGAAACAAGCTCAAACTCATTTCACGATTTTCAGTTTTTGAGGTATTTTTCTGAACTTCCGTCTCTTCATTTAGGCATTGTTAGGCTTTCATTTTCAAAGAAAAAATGTAGATATCATTGCCCTGAAGCTGTACATATCCGTAGTTTTCATTTATATTACCTGAGCTTAGAGAATTTTAAGTTTGAATCTCTGAAAAAAGTTAGGTCAGGATTTGGTACTTTTAGAAATACATACTCATCTTTGATTGTTAGTCCAAATTGTTTATATTTCTGAAATCCTGGTAAAATTTCTAAAAAGTTTGATGTTGGAAGTTTTGAGAATGGATGAGAAATGAATGAGATACAGGGACCCTGGCTGGAGATTGAAGATGAAGTTCATTTCTAGGAAAGGATTTGTAATATATATTTATGGTTTTGTTTAAGTTAACGGGTGTATAGTTACCCCAGTGGTAAGGCAGCGCGTGTTTATGGTCAAGGGTATGGGTTCAAGCCCCAGCGCTGCCATTTTGCCTTTTTTCTAACATTTTCCATCTTTCCTTTGTTTGAACAAGCCAGCGCGTCTGGGCCTCCACAATTGGGCCTTTGCATTTTTACTTCTCCTAACCCCCCTGTTTCCTTTTGACAACGTAGCCCATTTTATTTAATTTAATTTTGTTTTTATGTTTACAAAAACATTAATGGGCCAGACAAAAAAATATCAAATCTGTTTTATTTTAAATACTATACCCTAAACTGTTTTACACCCCCCCTAACCTCATTTTTATATTTTTATTTTTATTTTCATTTTCTTTATTTTTATTATCATTAATATTAATATTAATATTATTATTAATAAAAAAGACAAAAATATTTTATTTATTATACTGTATACTTATTTTATTTTTCAATACAAAAAGACAAAATATTTTTCTTATAAAAACTTAATTTCCTTTTCTTAATAAATTAATAATTAGATTTAGGTTTAGTTATTTTCTTTTTAATTAAAATTAACTTAGAATTTAGGTTTTCTTTTAATTAATTAATTTACATACTATTTTGATTAAACTTAAAACCTTTTCTAAAAAAACCCTAAAAATGCTCTCTTGATTAATTTTATTTCTTTTAAACTAGGGTTTAAGTTTAATTATTTTAATTAATTATTTTCTTTTAGATAATTAGGTTAAAACCAAGGCTCTTTCTTAACAAAATCTAAACAAAAAATCCATTTCTTTTCCATTTATATCCTTGTACATTATATTCCTTTCAATTCTTGTACATTATTCAAGTTTCATGGTTGTAATAGATAATTAGGTCTAATTACTTGCAATCCCCATTTGTAAATTTGTATACCCCATCCCCAAATGATGTAATAGCGTAGTAAATTTACTTTCTGCAATTTATCGCTTTCATATCAATGCTAGTAAATTAGGGTTTGTATGGAAGATAAAATCAATGCTTAGAGAACTCTTATTCATGATAAACCAAGCATGAAAACCTAAACACACTATTCACACATGTATCTCTACGGTTAACTCCACTTGTTGCCTAAAAAATTGGTCATGTTACGCATGTGGGATGTCTTAGAAAAAACAATCAAAATACAAGATCATAGTCCCTCGATGACGCTTCAAATGTTTCCTTACAAATTATCTTAGTCCCTCAAGAGAAATGCTAAGATATCTCACAACATTGCTATCATGACTATACGATGACCCACGCCCGTCCCTTTACATCCAAAGATAAGGCTTCTTACCAATCAATGGTAAGATAGCAATATCAAAGGAAAGGAGAGAAATGAACAAAAGACTTTTGAGTACGTAGAAACGTTCTTAGTTGCTTGCTCACTTTTAAAACAAACATCCTTGCAAACACACATCAAACACTTTCAAAACAAACACACACCAAACACTTTCAAAACATGAAATATTTTAAAAAGTCCAACACTTTGTATACGTTCTTACAAAACGAGAACCATTGAAAAGTTTGCCTAAACGAAGGCGCCTTTTCAAAAATACTTTCAAAAACCACCACAAAGAATATTTTCAAACAAAGCAAGTGATCTAGCAAGCAACTAAGAGCCCATAGATAACTATGGATGAAAAGGGTTCTAACACCTTCCTTTTTCATAATCTACCCCCCTAACTTAAGAAAATAATCTCAAAGGTCTTTCCTATTCTTTTCACCCTTTCCTTCATTGGATAAAAGAAAAGTCGGTGGCGACTCTTGCTACCCGCAATAATTGCGATCAAACGCGAAACATCCCAAGTCAGTTCTCCCACCGTATTACATGAGGTCAAAAAGATATTTTATCCAATAGGTATGGACTATATCAAACTACATGCATGTCATAATAATTGCATATAAAAGAGTATGAAAAACGAAATTAGTGCCCACGGTGGGAATTAAGCTATAACTTGAAAGATAAAGATGTTGTTGATGATGGTGTAAGCATAAAGGCTCTTACTGCCAAGGTGATTTGATACATACCAATATTTTAAGGGTTTAAGTGATTGTTTTGTAAATGACACAAATAATATTAAATTTTATGCAAATGAAAGAAAATATTATAGTTGCATATTTCTAAGGGGAATTGGTTACATGTCTTATCATATACATGGGAAGCACCCCCGATATGGTTAGTTTGTTGCTTGTTTTACCGCTTTCGTTTATTATCCTTTTTTTAGTATCCCTTATAAATTTTCACATCGTGAATCAAGTTTGAAATCGATTAATCTTTTTAGCATGCATAAATCCTTGATTATATTCTATCTAGATAATGGGGTTCTTAGTCATTTGCATAAGTTGGTGGAATAAGAACGTTATGCATTTTTTATTTGTCTAAAGTGGTATGTAAAATCTCAAAGGCTTTTGAAAACTTGAAAATTTGGGATTTTACATCTTTGATTCGAATCATATGAATTCACCTAGCTTTTTGATTCGAACCAAAAGGGACATAAACTTTCTAGGAATTTTTTTAACTACATGATTCGAATTAAACACCTCATGTGACTTCTGCTCAATTTGATTTGAATCAAACTTTGAACATGATTCGAATCAGACACTTTATCTGCATTTTTCTGATTTTTGTTAGCTTTGATTCGAATCAATATTTATACATGATTCGAATCACGAGCTATATAATTTGAATCAAATTTTTTACATGATTCTAATCAAGTGAAAAGTGGGTCAAAAATATGATTTTCTTTTATTCCACTTCAGTTACTCACTTGACTCAAAGACTGAACTTTCTTTGATTAGAATCTAACTAACTTTTCTCAGTATTTTTATGCTTAATCTCAAGCGCATATAAAATCTTTTGTCTTCACTTTTTCAAAAGATATTTTTATAATCATTTGTGTATTTTCATAACTGTTTGTGAATTTCTGTGAAAAATCAAGCACCTCTTTTGAAAATCTTGCATTAGAAATCTTTCATCTTCAACCTCATTTCAATATCCTATCTTAATCATGAGTAAATGTTAATTGATTGTGGAGTCACTGTCTTGAAACTAATTGTTCTTGAATATTTCATAAAAGATTTTTAGGTTCCTATAAGATTAGGGTTGCTGTCATTGGTGTTGACAAGTTCCAGTGAAAAGAAGAAAGTATTTTCTCCATTATTGTCTTAGTAGTGACTGTGTTGAAGGCTACGGATAATGAGGAGTTCTTTTTACATCTTCAGAAAATTCACCGTACAAGGAATCAGTAGGATAATCAATTGGTTGATTGCTACACACGAAGCCTTGCAATAGAATTGGTTATATTGTAAGATTGGAAGCATTGATCGAGTAAAGATTTCACGTGGGAGTTTGACATTTAGCCATATACAAGTCAAGATCCAGATCGAATATTTTATTTTTTTAGTTTTCTTCAGCATTATCATGGATTAATAATTGATTGTGTATACTCTCAAGATATTTGTAAAAATAAAGGAACAACTATAAAAGTTGATGTAGACTCACGTGAGGACGACAAAGTCAGACAACTATAAATCCCGGTGTCATCTTTGTACCTCTTACTCTTGAACTCTAATTTTGTAGAACATGCATGCTTAGGTTTATATTTTTATCTTAGAAATTTAATTTATAATCTTAGGTTTTGTTGGAATTGGAAACCAATAAAGAACCTTAGTGGTGATTAAAATCTGAGAAACATCATGCTTTAAGAATCTGCCTTGATAATTAATTGTTTAACCATATCTCCTGACTTATCCAATTAATTCAATTACATACATTGTGTTTCTTCATCTAAGGGATTACGATATTTGTAAAGTGATTTAAGTTGCTTGAATAATTGTCAATAGAGTATAATTTCACATTTTTGCTCTACAAACTTTTGCATGCAAATTTTGAAAAACCTCTAGTTATTCTCATTTGAAGAATAGGTTGACTTCATTTTTAAAAGTCTGTTCACACCCTTCTAGAATGTTTTCCATTGCCATATCCTCACCCAATAATTGGCATCAAGAGCAGGTCTTTTGATTAAGTCTAATATTTAAATCCAATTTGTTTGAGAATATGGCCGACGATAACGATCCAAAGGCAGTGTATAATAGAGCGCTGATTTTCAAAGGTGAAAATTATACTTATTGGAAGTCAATCATGTACTACACTTATATCAGTTGACCAAAATCTATGTTGTTCTGTCACCGAGGGACCTTTTATTCCTATGGGAGATGATGGTGTTGAAAAACATCCTAAGAGTTGGATGGATGATGAAACCAAAAAGGATTCATATGATTTGAAAGAGAGAACATACTTATATATGCTTTAAGCGCTAAAGTATTCTACTCGATTTCACATCATACAAGTGTTAAAGGTATGTGGTACGCTCTCCAAACTCTCTATGAGGGAATGCAAGATGTCAAGGATTCTAAAATCAATATGTTTACAGAGGAGTTTTAATTGTTTCGTATTGAACCCAAATAATCTGTGGAATCCATGCAAACTAGATTCCTCCACTTAATCAACAAATTAAGCAACTTAGGTAAAATATATTTCAACAAAGATTGTGCTAACAAAATATTAAGGTTTATGTGAAGGGAGTAGTTACCAGAGGTTATCGCTATCAAAGAAGCAAATGATCTTAGTAATTTGGATATTACAAAGCATTTGGAAAGTTACCCAGACATGAAAGTAAGTTGAAACGACTCACCGATGGCGAAGTAAGGTCGAAAAATAAATAGAAAGGAAAATAAGATAAAATGAATCTTTATTTGAAAGCTTTATCATCCAACTCTAGTAAATCAGTGGAAGAAAGTGACAATTCTGACGAAGAAACTCCTAAAAATGAGGATATGGGTTTCTTCGTCAATCACAACAATATATATATTTTTTAATAGGAACAAGCTCAAGCATTATGACAAGGGTTTAATAAAATTAATAAATACTCATCCACCTATGAAAGAACACAAGAAAAGGATGATGATATTATGTGTTACGAGTGCGATAAATCAGATCATTATAGAACAATTATCCCGAGTCTAACCAATCATCCTAAAAAGAAAGATAAGTAATTCCACAAGACGAAGGGAAAAATTCCAAAGTTCGTAGAGCCTATTATCATGTGGGAAGAAGATGATGAGAGATTGTCCTCGGATTCTTGCTCTAGTTCAGACGACGAGTATGCCAACCTATGTTTGATGGCACATAAGAAAGGTGAAACATCAAAGGTATCTAATTCTGACTTTGAAAATGAATATTCTTATAGTGATTTTTTGAAATCTTTTAAAGACATATATGTTGATTCTATAAATGATTTTAAGAAGATTTATCCCGAAAAAGAATTATCATGACACTTGAACAAGAGATAAATAATCTTAATCATGCTTTAGATTAACTTAAAGACGCACATACATCTCTAGTTGATAAGTGTTGTCTCCCAAAAATTCCCTCCCATTTCAATATATCTTCTCATGCTCCTAAGGTTTTTCAAGTGCTCAAAACTACTAAAGAATTGATCAGATGAATCCTTCTCCTAAGCAATGGCCTACAACTAGGGTTTTGGTATTATCAAGGAAAATGAGACTTATAATGCCTCAAGTGAGTTTCACGGTTCCTAATATGCTTCAAAGAGTCCTCAAGTCAATTTCCAAGCCTTACATCACAAATTTGCTCAGTCAATTGCTCAGATAGATGAAAATCAACTATATTGGACAAAAAGTCAATTGTGATCAACATACAGTCAAACTTCAAGATTGTTTGTGAACATCAAGATTTTGAGGTCACATTCATCATTTGATCAAGGGTTGATCATAACTCATCAATAAAACTCAAGAGTCCTCAAAAAGTCAAAAGTTACTAAATTAGGGTTTTCTTAAGGAGAAGTCAACTGAACTTTGACCATGCAGAACTTTCACATACTTCTTCAGAAAATTTTCAACCAATGCCTATCTTGAAGGAAATTCAATTATATATAACTTTGTCTCTCTAAGATCAAGGTAAAAAATGATTCATTTGAGAGATATGGGTCAAAATATTACAGGTCATTTTAAAAGTCAACAAAAAGACACTTTTTATCAAAGCAATTTATATCAAGATAAACTCTTCAAATAGATAAATGACCAAGATGAAAGTTGTAGGGGACATCTTTAGCTTTCTAAAAAGTCCAAGATCATCTTCATATGACACAAATTGAGCATGTTATGGGTTGCACAAGTTGAGTAATTTTGTGAAATTGCATGAAACCTCAATTGAACGATTTTGGGCTTTTGGACAAATCGGCCTAACTTTTGAAGTTCAAACGTGTTTATGACATGTTAGGGGACCCCCAAAACCATTCACATATTTTTTATTATTTTTATTTCTTTTATTTGAATTTGTATTCATGCAAATTAAATCAAATAAATAGTAAGTGGAGGTATAAGGCTTAAAAGGCTTTTGTTTCAAATCTTTTGGAGGCCCGAGATTACATTGCAAACCACATGGAGCTTATTCTTGAAACAAATCTTCATTTTTGTCTTATTCCAATCTTATTTCCAAACAAAATCAAATATATGTTACAAGATGTCCAAGCCCACATCTTTAACCTAATCTCTTCCTATATATATGCTCTTCATATCCAGGCAACACCATAGAAAAAGTTGTTCAAGAACACTCTCTTAAAAATATCAACTTTTGTCAAAATTAGGGCAAACTTGCAATCCTATTTCCAGCTATCTTCAAGGGAAAGCAACCATTCAAATTGATTCCAGGGACATTACAAAGTAAGTTGGGATCATTCTTGATGATCAAAAGTGCCTGAAACATTCCCTACATGCATCTCCGATTTCATATTTTTATCTAAAATCATATTTTATTTTATATGTTGTTTTGATTGAAACTAACCATGCTAACGTGTTCTTGAGACAAAACAATGCAGGTCTGAACCCTCGCATGAGTCCCATAACGCCTGGATAAACTAGCATCGTGATTGAATTAATTTACAATATTTTTTTCATATCTCATTATGCAGGACGATTTAGCCAAAACTAAGGCCATCAATGGATTCACAAGGGTCAATTTAGGGGGGTAGGGTCCTTCTTGTGCATTGACGTGCGTTTATTTTGCAGGTTCAAAAAGAAGCTCGTCGGAGAAGATGACAAGAGCTAGGGCTTCGGCGCCTCTCCGATCCATATTTTTTTTATATTATATTTATTTGTTCCCATTGCATAACCTGATGAAACAACCACCCCAGTGGCAAGAACGCGCGTGCTAAGGCTTTGGTCTCTAAGGGTGTGGGTTCGATCCATGTCTTTTGCAATCCTTTTTTGTATTTTCTAATTTGTGCAAGTTTCACTTATAATGTTCACTACCTATTTCCTAACACCAACAAACACCTGGCGCAGTGGCAAGCAAGGCATTGAAAGGCTAGGAGGGTGTGAGTTCATCACCCACCCCTTGCATTTTTCCTTACTTTTTAGTTTAACCTAATTTCATTAATTTTTTCTAACCCTATTTTATTTCAATTAATTAATTAACCTAATGTTTCTTAATAATACCAAATTAGGATTAGGTTTTTTAATTAACACTTAATTTTCCTACTTATTTAATTAATTATCTTTTTTTTAAACATTAAAGTTAGTTAGAATTTAGGTTTTAATTATTATTTTCATTTAAAATTATTTTCCATACAAGATCACAAAAAAAAAACATTTTTACATTCAATTTTGTATTTTTTTTCTTTTTCTTATTTCTATTTTCCTAGATCAAATGTATAGGTCGCACTATTCTATTGTAATAACTTAGGTTTACTTCCTGCATTTTTTCTTAATTATATAACTGCTCACAAGATGTAATAGTTTAGGTTTAAATTTTGCACTTTACGTTCCCGCATTTTCTTATGTAACTACCCCAAAGCCTTGTAATAGCGTAGGGTTTACTTTCCGCACCTTTACTTTTCTTGTACATATTTAACTGCTAGTAATTAGAGCATGTATGGAAAGATGTAAAAACAATCGATAGATAACCCTAATTCTTACGATAAAATAACTGAATTAACACACTTCACACACTTGCACCTTTAGTGTAACCTCTCTTGTTGCCTTACGATATTGGTCACGTCCCTCGAAAGTGCGGATACTTTATCAAAAAGACCCTCGATCAAATCATCATAGTCCCTTTTGAATAAAGATCATAATCCCTCGATGACCCTTCGAGCTTCCTACAAAATGATCTAGTCCCTTTGATGACCCTACGAGCAAAATAATGATAGTTCCTTCAATACAATTGCTAAAGTATCCTTACATGTTGCCTTTGATGACCATACGATGACCCTTAATTTGTCCCTTCACATCCAATGGATAGGGATACCTACCAACTAATGGTATGGATAGAACTATCTCTAAAAGAGATGGAAAAGAATAAGAACGACCTTGAGTGGGTAAGATTTATTAATCACTTGCTCACAATCTTTTCTACAAAAAACATTTTTTACACATCACAATTTCAAAATATTTTCAAAAACACTTTGTACACGTTCTTGAGGACTGATACAAGAAACATTACAAAGTTAGATGTACTATGTCTTTTCAAAATATTTTCAAATCACATACACAAAGCAAAGTTCAAAAGCGAGCTAGCGATAAAGAGCATGTAGATAACTACAGATGAAAAGGGTGCTAACACCTTCCCTTTTCATAACTTACCCCCCGAACTCAAAATCTATCAAGGTATTTCCTGTTCTTTTAACCCTTTCCTTATTGGATAAAAGAAAAGTCGGTGGCGACTCTAGCTATCCGCATATTTTGGATAAAACCAAAAAAATCAGTTCTTCCATCGTATTACAATAAGTGTTAAAATTTTACTGATACTTTAGTTGAAAAGATGGAAAACGTAGAATGTGTCAAATGTCCAATTTTAAAAATTTAAATTGAAAATCTCAAAGGACAATTAACTCATATTACTTCAACATTGTGTTCTTTTTCTAGTTCTTTAAGTGATTAAGGGACGATTGTCAAAAAAAAAACCTCATGTCACTATGAGAAATAGATGAGGCATTTCATCTAAAACCATTTATCATTATTGTGGTGATAAGGGACACATTAGGCCTCAATGTGACATTAGGAACTTCCAAGTTCCAAATATAAAGAATGCATGGGTTCCTAAGTGTATCTCAATTAACGTAAAGGACCCAATAGTTAGGGACCTAAAATTACCTAATTGATTGTCTGCAGGAATCTCTTGTTTCTGCAAAAAGATTATGGCTTCTAGATAGCGGATGTTCAATACACATGATGGGATATGCTTCCATGTACATCAAGTTTGATGAGAAAGAAAGCGGTCGTGTCACCTCTGGAAACAACACAAGACGTAACATACTAGGAGAAGGTATTGTGGGAAGGTATTGAAATATGGATCCAAAATAAGGATCTAAAATTCAATTAAAAAATACACAATCGAAGAGGAGACTCAATGATATAAACTAACACTGAAATAAAGCTTAGAAGAGAAGCATCAAAACCATAAGAAGAGGCATGCACAATCTAACCCTTAATGTAGCATATACATACGATTTCAGGAATGGAACCCATAATTATCAAATTTGGCGAGAATTAGATGTCTAAACAAAAAGTCTTCAATAAAAGAACATTCCTAAGAAAACTATTGACAAGGCGGAGAAAAGAGAAGAGATTGATGCAATTTTAGATGCCATTTATGCCTAGTTCACCTATGTTCACTTTAAAAAGACTTGGAAAAAACATCAATATCTCAAATTCAGAGTTCCAGTCAAACAAAGAGAAGAAAAATGATTATGTGTTCTTTGTCTCATACATACAGTCATAATATTGGTTGAATTGTCTAGTTTAGAACATTAATATTTAAAACACAAAATTATAACACATAGCACAAGCCAATTGAATTGACGTCTGCATTGGAAAAATTAGAAGGAAAACTGGTTGAATTAGCGCCACTAATAGGCCAAGACAATCCAATTGGAACCTATGTATTGGTGTTTAGAGGACGCGCCAATTTGTATGTTGTCTATGTGTTATGTTTTTTAATTTAATTAAATTAATTCATTAATTAAAATTAAATTAATACTAATAATATTTAATATAAATCAGATTACATACGAGAAATTTTTTTACACTGACGATAACGACCCGATTGATCATACATGCCATCAGCTCCACACCCCTTAGGTACCTTTTTTCGTACAGGTCTCTAATGATTCACCTGAGGTGTTTGGTACAAGGTCCCTAAAGCTTCACCATCACCATATTCCGTAAGAATTTCTTGTAATTCTATGTAGTCTTGTGTCTGCATTAATGCTCTGTTGTTATTGAGTTAGTTGTCTGTGCTTTTGTAGTTGGGTTATGTTGTTTAGGTTGATGGGGTTATTGGTGGGCGTCTTGGTCGATTCAATGACGGGATTGTGAATACTTCATTAGGGAAAGGAAGAAATTATATTTATGGTGTTTGATATCTGTGATACGGTGGGAGAACTGATTTGGGTGCTTTGCGTTTAACCGCAAGTGTTGCGGATAGCAAGAGTCTCCACTGACTTTTCTTTTATCCAATAAAGGAAAGGGTGAAAAGAACAGGAAAAATATTTTGAGAATTTTCCTGAGATCGGGGGGTAGGTTATGAAAAGGGAAGGTGTTAGAACCCTTTTCATTCGTAGTTATCTACGGGCTATTAATTTCTTGATCACTTTGAAAATGCTTTGTGTTTGTGTATGTTTGAAAATATTTGAAGATATTTTGAAAGTGGAGATTTTGTAATGATTCTCGTATCGTTGAGAATGTATACAAAATGTGTGTTTTAGAAATATTTTGAAAACTCCGTAGTGCGGAAAACCTTGTAATGATTCTCGTATCGTTGAGAACGCATACAAAGTATTTGTTTTGATAATATTTGTTTGAAAAGATGTTTGTTTTTGAAAATGTTTTGAAAGTGTGAGGTGTAAAGATTGTTTTAGTTTGTGAGCAAGAAATTACGAGCAACCTACATACTCAAAATATCTATGTTCTTTTCCTACTCCTTTAGATAGTGCTATTTTACCATTGGTTGGTAAGGTGCCTTATCATTGGATGTGAGTGATAGGTGTGGATCATCGTACGGTCATATAAGGTAACTTGTAAGATGTTTTAACAGTTGTCATAAGGGACTAAGATTGTTTACCGAAGGCAACATCGAAGGGTCATCGAGGGACTACGATCTTTTAATCAAGGGTCTTTGCAAAAACATCCCACGTTCGAGGGACATGATTGTTTTACTCTGAGGCAACAAGTGAGGTTAACCCTAGAGGTGCATGTGTGCAAAGTGTGTTTGATTCCAAGTATTTTATCTTGAATTAGGGTTGTCTAATATTTAATTTTAGGTCTTGTCATGCAAACCCTAGTTACTAACAATAATAAGGAAATCGATAAATTACGGAGTTTAAACGTCCTACGCTATTACAACGCTTTAGGAATAGAGGGTACTAGTTTGTAAAATGGGGAGGAAAGAAATAAAGCATAATTATCTATTACAAACCATTGAATATGAATAATAATATAATGTACAAAATGTAAAGAGGAAGAAAGAAATTTTCTTTTAGGTTTTTTTGATGGGGAAAAGATTTGATAATTAATCTTAATTAAACTAATTAATTTTAATTACAAGAGAGATTAATTAACAATTTAATCAAAATATAAAATATAAGTTAATTAAAATTAAGAAGAAAATAAACCTAAGTTTAACAATTTGTTTATAAAATAATTTGAATATTAATGTCAATTTAAAAAAATATTTTAAAGTGTGGAAAATAAACAAAATCTAGTTCTAAATATTAACAAAAGTATAATAAGTGTTTAAATTCAAATATTTTTAATTTAATTATTTAAGACAATATATTTTATGTATTTTTGATTAAATAAAAATAAGTAAACAAAGAAAATATAAAAAGTATAAAAAATAGTTGGGTCTGGGTTTTAAAAGTAAAAAGGGGGTGTGAGAAAATAATTTTTGTTAGGCCCAAATGAGCCTTTTTTGAAATCAGAAAATAAAATAAAATGTTTGTAACAAAAAAAATCAAAATGGGCCTGCGCTATTATTAAAATGGGGGGGGGGGGGGGGGGGGGGGGTTATGAAGAAAATTCAGTCAAAGGCCCAGAAACAAAGTTCAACGCTTTCTGATCTAGTGTGATTGATTTATGTGAGTGCGCCATGGGCTTGCGTTATGGAGTGTTGGATGAGATGACTGGCAGATCTGATGGTCCAGTCACGAGGATGTATGGTATGTGTGCTACACTTGATGTATTAAATCTTCAAGGAAGTAATGTAAAAAAAAGGGTACCACTAGGGCTCGAACCCAGGTCCCTATT
Source organism: Vicia faba (assembly GCA_948472305.1). Classification (NCBI taxonomy): domain Eukaryota; kingdom Viridiplantae; phylum Streptophyta; class Magnoliopsida; order Fabales; family Fabaceae; genus Vicia; species Vicia faba. The sequence continues at coordinate 1,142,458,782 of OX451736.1, forward strand.
GATCAATGCCTTAGCGCGCGCTTCTCTGCCACTGGGGTGGCTGTTTCATCCGTTTATAATACAACTTCAATAAATATAAAATAAACTTATTTCTGAACATGACTTCATCCCTAACCTCGCGCCAGTCACCATTGTCACATTTTTGAATTTTTCATGTTGCTCATTTCTCAACTATTTTCAAAAATGTAAACATGAAAGTTGTTCCACTTTTCAACATGAATTCAACCATATAAATTTCATAAGCTATAAATAATAGATGAATGATAATTTTGTTGGTACCAAATTAAAAATTAATTTTTTCAGAAAGTTCAGACTCAAAATTCGCATCACTCAGGCAAATTAAATGAAAAATAAAGGCATGATTAGCTTCAGGGCTATGATGTATACATTTTTCATTCACAAAGCAACCATTAATGATGCTTGTATAAGGAGTTCAAAGTTGAGAAAACTTACCTCAAAATTGGAAATCGTGTTTAGAGTTTGAGAACTTCTGGAGGTGTTGTGATGATCTAGATAGCTTCACTGAACTCCTAGGAAGCTATTTCAATTCTTACTTTGAGTTGAAAGTGCCTGAATCTTTCTGGAGAAGTCAATTTGCAGGTTTGATTTTTTTTGGAAATGAAGGATGGTGCAAATGGTATTACAGTTGTGTAGCAAGGTCTTGGATAGTTTCTAAGTGAGTTATGGAAGCTTTGTGATTGATTTAGAGTGAAAACGCACGAGTGGATTGTAAGTTTGAAGTTCAATGTCAGAAATGACAAGTTATGGAGGTTTTGATGCAAATTCCGATTTGAGGGTGTATGAGGGGGTTAGAGGGAGTTTGAACTCGTGTCTAGCTTGAAAATAACTTCTCTATTTATAGAGGAAATGTTTGGAAGGCTCTAGTGATCAGAAATCAAAGATTACATGTTATGACTATGTGGCTTGAATTTGAAGCAAACTTGAAACATATTGTTCCAATGCATAGTACAAGGGCTTATAGGGTGGTTAGAGGCTTTAGATATGTTGCTTCGGAGCATACATGTTGAGTATGTGCAAAGGGAGCAAGTGAGAGGCTCAAGAAGTTGACATTGTGATTAAAGTTGGCTTTTCCAAAATGGAAGTGTGAACTTTGTTCCATTAATGGCAAAATCACTTGGACAATGACTCAAATGCTTGGACAATGGCTCAATCAGTTGTGTAAACATTTAGTTCTTAAGTGATTTGCAAGTTTTAAGGCCTACAAAGAAAGATTATGCAGCATGCTTGAAGGTTGGATCATAAGGTTCATCACAAAATGACCTAAAATTCAAGTTTTTGATGCCATCTTCTTCTCTTTGTAACTTCTAGGTCAACAATGTTCTCTTCAAGTTATTGGACATTTTGGAAAGCTTGAAACATTATCTACAACCTTCATGTTGACCACTTTGTCTAAATCAACTTGGAACTTGATGAAAATTGTTCAAGAAGTTAGGACAAAAATCTGCCCAAATTTGTTGGATAAAAAGTCATGACTTCATGGGCCTATATCTTCAAATCCAAGAATTTTTTGGACATCAACCCTCAAGGACAAAGTTTTAGAATTCATAAATATCTACAAATTTCATGTTGAAAGTTTTCCCTGAATCATCTTGCATCTTGGTGAAAAATGGTCATGAAGTAGTGAAATTATCAAGGTAAAAAACACTTAGAATTTTTCTAAGTATTGGAAACTTTGACTTTTTGTGGACTTTTATTGACTTTTTTGATTCTTGATGATCAAGTTTGATATTTTTTAATATCGTGATGAATCTTGATCTTTGAAATTCAATGTTGATCAAAAAGTCAAAGTTTGACTTTTTATGTATCAGTTGACTTTTCATCAGTTGATCCAAATTTCAACTATCAATCCTTTGATCTTGAGAAATGATTTGAGACATGAAATTAGGTCAATATGTTGTGTTTGAGTCCTTAAGACCGTGCTTCAAGCCATTAGGTCATGTACTAGGTCAAAAGTCAATGATTAGTCATTCTCAGTCAAAACCCTTATTTTGACAATTTTACCCCTTTGATGATTTGAATGTTTTCATTGAGGAATTATGATCAACCCTTGGTCAATTGATACGTATCACTTCAAAATGTTTATGTTGGCCAAAAATCATGAAGTTTGACTGTATGTTGACCATAATTAACTTTTTACCCAATACAGCTGATTTTCAGTCATCTGAGCAATAGATTGAGCAAATTTGTGGTACAAGACTTGAAACTTGGTATGAGTAATCTTGGAGACCTATAATGAACCATGAATTTCATTTGAGGCATCAAAAGTCCAATTGTCCTTGAGAAAACCAAAACCCTAATTTGGACCCAGTGCTTAGGAGGTGAGCTTGTCTGATCAACTCTTGAGGATCCTTGAGCATTTTGAGAACTTTTTGTGAGAACTATCTTGAAGAAAAGGGAGGGAAAATTTCAGGGCACAACAGCTAGCCTTATTCAATCTTCTTAAACCTGAAGAGTTATATTAGCTTGTCCTCCATTCGTGACTTGAAGGTAGAAGAGTATTGAACACTTAAGTGTCCAGAAATTTGCACTCGCTTGTGCACGAAGAAAAAATGTTTGTTGATTATACTGAGAATGGGCTTAAAGATGTCATTTAGAGAGGCAATAAAGAGTTGTCGCAGATATAGATGACATCCAAAGTAATTGTTGATAGAGAAATTAGACTAAGTCTACGCTCGACTTTAATCCGATCCAGAAAATGTCTACTGGAAGAAGTATCAGAATAAATCTTTGGTCGATTTAACCTGAGCCAGAAGATGTCTTTGTCCGTCTTTAATTAGAGGAAGTATCCGAATAAATATTTGGTCAATTTAATCTGAGCCAGGAAAGGTCTACTGAGAGAAGTATCAGAATAAATCTTTAGTCGATTTAATCTGAGCCAGCAGAGGTCTTTAAGTCTTTAACTGAGAGAAGTATCCGAATAAATATTTGGTCGATTTAATATCAGCCAGGAAAGGTCTACTGAGAAAAGCATCAGAATAAATCTTTAGTCGAATTAATCTAAGCCAGCAGAGGTCTTTAAGTCTTTAACAGGGAGAAGTATCAGAATAAATATTTGGTCGATTTAATCTAAGCCAGAAAAGGTCTAATGAGAGAAGTATCAGAATAAATCTTTAGTCGATTTAATCTGAGCCAACAGAGGTCTTTAATTTTTTAACTGGAAGAAGTATCAGAATAAATCTTTGGTCGATTTAATCTGATCCAGAAAAGGTTTACTGAGAGAAGTACCAACATAAATCTTTGGTCAATTTAATCTGAGTCAGCATAGGTCTTTAAGTCTTTAACCGGGAGAAGTATCAGAATAAATATTTTGTCAATTTAATATGAGCCTGAAAAGGTCCACTGAGAGAAGTATCAAAATAAATCTTTAGTCGATTTAATCTGAGCCAGCAGAGGTCTTTAAGTTTGTAACTGGGAGAAGTATCAGAATAAATCTTTGGTCGATTTAAGTTACGCCAGAAAAGATCTACTGAGAGAAGTATCAAAATAAATCTTTGGTCAATTTAATCTGAGCCAGCAGAGGTCTTTAAGTCTTTAATTGGGAGAAGTATCAGAATAAATCTTTGGTCGATTTAATCTGAGCTAGCAGATGTTTGAAGGGAGTGTTCATCATGTAGATATTTTCCATTTCTTGTTTCAGGGAATGACCTACAATCTGTTTTGAGGATTCGATGATGATATCGGTCTGTCGATTGATTCTTCCTGAAAAGATAAAGAGTTAACTGTATGCAATGTCATGATGTATGAAATGCATTGCATAATGATGTTCTCAAAATAAATGAGATTGTGCTATATGCTTTTCGTATGCATATGTTATGACGTATGAATGTGTAATGTTGTTGAATTATATTTGTGAGCCCGTGTTGTACTTTGTCTGGGAAAATAAATCCATGGCTATGGCTGGAGATAAAGAGTACGTGTATCTTCAATCTAGTCTAGAATTCTTTCGTTAGGGATTCCTTCTTACTTGTTTGAGGAAACTCTGCAAGAGATGTATTGATTTCTGTTTGGGGAGTAGAGTTTAAGAACCTCAGTCGTTCGTTGCTCTATTGGGGAGTTTAATTATTATATATCCTGACTAGGGATAAAAGAGATGGATAACCTTCCGACTCGTCTGGGAAAGATGAGGCTAACTGATATCTGGTCTGATTCCAGTTTTGCAGCAAGTCTCTGGGGATAGTGGCAACTTTACTGGGGAGAAGAATTTTGTTAGTGAATTTGTTACTGAGGAATAGACTCGGGCTGGGGAATTTGTAGGAGTTTTCAAACTCATCTGGAGAAGAGAATTTCCATAAAGTGCATTGATTGGAACTCCGTAGGGAAATTGCAGGGAATGTATCCTCTGAAGATTATTTTATGGGGATAATCTCATGGAAGTAACTTTCTGGGGATTTATGGACAGCTTGAGTGTCATTCCAACTCCTAGAATTTTGAGTAAATGCTTATTCCTGTTCTTATGTGTATATTTGTTAATAGTTAATTATGTTCATATGTATATGTTCATTCAATTTAGTCATTGGACTTTTTGCAAACAAAACTGAAAAAAAAACCAAGAATTTGAACTTTAAGATGTATTTGTATTGATAATTTGCCTAGAAACAGACGATTTTGTACAAAGAGACGGAAATCCTAGTAAGAGAAAGTCGTCGTGAAATAGAAAGAGTAGAAAGTGAAAACAAAATGTATAGCCATGTGGAAGTGATCTCATTGGGTTCCAAACTCTGCTATTTCCCATATATCATCGAACATCTCGTCCCTTGCTATCAGAAGAAGTTGATTGCACTGATCTTGTACCATTTGAACTTTCGACTTTGGTAATAAAGCTTGCATGTAAGTGATCCCACGGGAAATAGTCATATGCTTTTAAATCCCTAATTTTTTACTAGACCACCCTTTCAGGTTTTCAGTCTACCAAGATACCCATTTTTGCCCAAGCTGCCTTTTCAGGTTTTCGACTTTCCAGGTGTATAATATTTTGTATATATCCCTATTTTTTGCCCGAACCCTTTTAGTTCACCGGGATGCTCTTATTTTTTCCTAGGTATGTCAACCTAGCGGGTCATTCTTATGTGTAGTATTTTTTGACTATGTCCGCGTTCACAGGGTGCGGGATATCTTCGCCATCCATAGTGGTTAGCATCATACCACCGCCCGAGAATACTTTCTTGACAACAAATGGCCCTTCGTAGGTGGAAGTCCATTTGCCCCTGGGATCACATTATGGTAGAATCATGCGCTTTATTACCAAGTCACCAGCCTGGTATACCTGATGCTTGATCTTCTTGTTGAATGCCTTGATCATACGTTTTTGATACATCTGACCATGACAGATAGCCGCAAGCCTTTTCTCGTTGTTGTACCCCAAAATTTGCCCTCTCATGTTTCCCAAGGATTTCTCTTACATGGGTGATTACAAACACTTGCCTAAAGAAAATGAAAATTTTGGAATGTTAGCAAAGTATCTTTTGATTGACAGGTGAGCAGTGTCCTTCGATTGGCATGTCAACCAAATTTTCTTCGATTGGTATAGAAACAATGTCTTTCGACTGGCATCTGAATAATGTCCTTCGATTGGCATATCAGAGCAAAATTTCCTTCGATTGGAATATCAACAAGCTTTGACTGGGCTCCTAAAACCCTTCGAGCAATATTTGTATCACATGCTTCGATTAGATATCTAATACCTTTCGATCAAGCATTAGCCCATCAGCTTCAATTGCGCATTGGTTCCCCTTCGAGCAAGCCTTGGTCCAATTTTCATTTAGTCAGGAGCCCCCTACAGTTTCCCTTCGATCCACCAGCAGTGGCCTCCTGCATGTGTATTTTAATTCACTAGGCAAAGGCCTCTACATGCAACCTTCAAATCACTAGGAAAAGACCTCTTCATGCTTGCCTTGGATTCACTAAGTCAAAGGCACCTTTCAACTGGCCTTCGAATCCACAAGGCAGAGGCTTCCTCAGACTTGTCTTGGATTCACAAGGGTGAAGGCTTCTTCTATGTTTTCCTTCAATGCACAAGGCAAAGAATTCCTCTGTGTTGGTTTTCAATGCACAAGGCCAAGACCCCTCAACACAGTTTCTGCACTATGACACACAATATGACCCCTTCGAAAGAGAATTCCAAAGGTCCATTCGAAGGAAACATATTGTTAGCCATTCGAAAGAGACACATAATTACTGAATGCAAGTTTGTCTTATGATGAGTCTTGGTCCTACATGTTTCCAGGCCGAAGCCTCCTGCGCAATGGCATTCGAAGGAAGTGATAAAGGAGGCTTCGATTGGCAAGAATGAAGTTCTAACTTGGGCTAATTGAATCAAGAAGCTAAGGCAAATAGATGGTTCCAATCAAAGGCCTATTCGAAGGACATGTAAATGATCCATTCGAAGAAGCATTCAAAGGCCCATTCGAAGGACACATAGTGTTGTCTGAAAAAAGGGTTTGGTCAAAGATTAGATCTAGTTGGTCAAAACGAAAGAGAAATATGCAAAGGTGTTGGCTGGCCCAAAATCCCACATATTGCCATACTCAAGCTTCATGCACAAGCACATTCATGCCAATGGAAGCTTCGATTGGCCAGGAAAGAGTTTTCGTTTGGGATAGCTGAGTAAGGGCCCAATCGAAGAGGCCCCAATGATGAGAATTTGAGCTATTCGAAAGAAGTAACTCAGAGTCAATCGAAGGGCAAGACTTGAGCCATTAGAAGGAAGTAACTCAGATTAAATCAAAGTAAAAGACCTGAGCCATTCGAAGGAAACAACTCATAGCCAATTGAAGGGCAGGGACTGAAGGCATTCGAAGGTGAAAAATGTCCAGGTTCACTCAACATTTCAAAATGGCATGAAATTCTCTAAATGGAAATCTTTAAATTGGTCTAATTTTGTCTTCAAAGCTATGTTTAATGGCTAGCCTTTAAGGACATGATTAAGGCTGTTTCTTTCCATGCTAAGACTCCCTCCTCATCTCCTATAAATATCCAACATATCTGCAAGCTGGGCGGACGCATAAAAATTTCCTATCGAAAGCATACCAAAAACCCTTAAAATCCAGCAAAGTTATCAAAATAAAAACACTCTTTGCAGGCCCCTCCAAGTCCAAACAAATACCAGCTCTCCTCCAAGCCTGAAGCACGCCCAAAAGTCACGCACCAAGCCCACCGGTCCTTGGTAAAATTCTGGATCACAACCTTTCAATTACAATTTAAATTGATTTTACATGCATGTTTATGTTATTATGGACCATTAATATGAATATACACGTTGAAAGTACAGGGTGCCATTTTAAGGCTTCGAAGCAGCTAGGCTTCGAACTAGGTGATACAGGGATCTTTTGCCAATTTTAACCACAAATTTGGACTTAGGAGATGATCATACGTAGGGTAGGGTCTTTGGATTTGTTTCTATTCAACATTTGATCAAACTTGCAGGTGTGTGTGCAGGGGAAGGACCTGGGTTCAACACCCAGGTTTGTACTTGTTTCTTTTTCTAACGCTTGTATTGCAGATCAAGCCTGAGCAGACTAACGCGCACAGGATCAAAGGACCTGGGTTTGACACCCAGGTCCTGCATCTTTGTTTTTATAATGCTTGTCTTACAGATATGGATCGAAAAGTAGTTTTCCCCCTGGATCGAAGAAGACAACTCCTTCTCTGGATCGAAGGAGACAGTTCCTTCTCTGGATCGAAGAAGACGATTCCTCCCCTGGATCGAAAGACCTTTATTCATTTGTTTATTTGTTTTATTTCTTGCCTCCCTTTTTTATTAACATTAAAACAAAATCACAAAAAATTTAGGTCTAGTTTGTTTTTTTAAATTAAAATTATTTTTATTAACTAATTAATTTAATTACTGTAACATCTTTCTTAAAATTAAAATTAAATAGACTTAGACTATTTTTTTAAAATAAATAAAAACAATCAAAAGGATTTCCTTTCCCTAGAATATTTTTTTAGGCACGCGCATTTATTTATTTTCGCACTTTTCATATTACTGTAGCTGCTCATGGGATGTAATAGAAATTAATTAGGAATATTTACTGATTTTCTTTATTTTTCTCCCAACTTTTGGACATATAAATTACCCCCTCCCCGAAGCACTGTAATAACGTAGGATTTAACTTTCCGCACTTTAAATTTCTCCAACGTATTAACTGCTTAGATGTATGACTAATAGGATTGCATGACAAAAGCCTAATAACAAATGCTAGCAAACTTAAATTCAAAGATAAATGAACTGAATATAACACACATTACACATGCGCACCTCTAGGGTACCCCACTTCGGTTACCTTCCGAAAATAGTCACAACTCTCGAAACATGAGAGGTTTTAGTGGCTACCATCTGGTTCAAAAGATCATAAGTCCCTCGATGAACCGCTCGACATTTCTTCGGTAAAAATATGATCTTAGAACCTTAGGGTAGTTACTAAAGCTTCTTGCCCAGTTGCATTTCTGACTATAAAAACGTCCCTTCGAATGTCCCTCATACATCCAACGATAGAGCTACCTACTCACTAAAAGTAGGATAGCGTTGTCTAAAGGATAGGAGGAAAAGAACGAACATTTTCGAGTACAAGTAGATAGTTGTTAGATGCTTGCTCAAAACAAAATTTTCACATACACAAAACACTTTAAAAAAAAACATTTTCAAAAATGCTTTATCAACACTCTTGAGGACTGATACAAGAGTTATCATAAAGCAAATTGTCGCACTAAGGCATTTCAAAATACTTTTCAAAAATACACGAAAGCACAAGGTATTTTAAAAATGAGCTAAGCATCTAAGAGCCCGTAGAAAAATACGGATGGAAAGGGTGTTAACACCTTACCTTTCTATAATTTACCCCCCTTACTCATAAACAAATCTCGAAAGGTCTTTTTTTGTTCTCTTCACCCTTTCCTTTTTTGGATAAATGAAAAGTCGATGGTAACTCTTGCTTACCGCAACATTTGCGAATACAAACGTAAAACCAGTATAACAGTCGGTTCTGCCACCATATTACAGAACTGACGACTCTGCTGGGGAATATACTTATAAAAGTGGGGTTACCTTAAGGTTTAGATCATTTTAAACTGCTTTCCCTGTGTGTGCTTGTATGCTTTAATTCCGAGGGTTTTTTTTGGGTTGTTACTAAAATATCCTATACCCGGATCTGGAGCTCCTTTTTTAGGTATGTAGTAATAAATCATGGAATATGTACGGCGTAGACTGATATGGACGAAGTGATGACTACGTTAGCGTGATAATCTGACTTATACTAATGTTCCTTGAGTCAGTCAACGATAACATTAGGCTTCCTTATAGTGTCATTAAGCGCTAAGTGTCCTTTAGAACCTTTAATTGGCTCATCCTAAGACATTTGAAAGTAGTGAGATGGTCGGCTTTGGTTCTGACCGAAGGTTGGTTGATACTCAATACTACACTCATTGAGATTGGACTTTTGGGATATTCTGGCCACAATACTTTGGTGCTTGAGCTAGAACAATGCCTAAAATAAAGGTCAATGATATGAGGCTCCTTAGAACCCGGTTACTATTAATAGGATAGGTTGATCCAACTGAAACTTCAAGAGGGTACTCACCTTTAAAACTCATGCAAGCCTTTAAACCTAAGGTCTCTGCATGACTTGTGTGTGTTTGATATACTTGTGATTTCAAAATGTAATCATAACATCATAAACATCATAACATGTCATGTACACTAACCATTTCAAGGGCCTGTGGATTTATCTCTCCTCTGTTTTGTAGGTTATGGATTCAACTCGCAGAAAAACCATCCGAATCAATTTTGTAGAGATTCCTCCCAAACTCAAAGAAATGGTTCTAAAAGTTCCTGAGAACCCATAATTCAACAAGAGATATGGTCACTTGCTCAGTTTGGTTACTATCGGTTTTGAAGAGGTTTTGATGAGTGTCTTATTCCAATTCTTCGACCCTAAGCACCATTGCTTCATATTTCCAGACTATCAGTTGGTGCCTATGCTGGAAGAATTCTCCAAAATACTTGGTTTTCCTATATTGAAGCAGATACCCTTTACCGGTTTAGAACAAGATCCAACTGCTGAAGATGTTTCCATAGCTTTGCACTTGAAGACATCTGACTTTGAGTCCAATTGGGAAAGAAGGAGTGGAGTTAAGGGCCACCTCACAAGTTTTCTGATGAAGAAAGCTCACATATTCCTAGATGCTATGAGTTACCATGCCTTTGAATATGTTTTAGCTCTTTTGATCTACGGGTTGGTTATGTTCCCCAATTCAGACCAGTTTGTAGATGTCAGTGCCATCAACATCTTCCCTGCTCACAATCCAGTGCGTACATTACTCGGGGATATTCTGCATTCACTCCATACCCGTACCATGAAGAAGCAAGGGACTCTTATGTGTTGTATACCTCTACTCTATAGGTGGTTTACTTCGCACTTTCCTCTGTCAGTGATGAAAAATGAGTTAGGTTTAAGGTGGAACCAAAGATTAATGTCTCTTCCTCACTCTGACATCTACTTGTGCCCTCGCTCCCAAGAAGACATCTCTTTTATTGATTGTTGCAGAGAATTTCCCAATGTGCCACTCCTTGGCATCAAAGGAGGCATCACCTACAACCCTTCATTAGCTCTACGTCAGTTCGGTTACACCCGGAGGGATGCTCCTCAGGATATTCTCATTCAAGGTATTGTGTTTGACTATTCAAATTATCTACAAGGTTATCATCAGAGGTTCATCCGCGATTGGGGAATGGTTAAGAAAACCCATAGCAGGACTCTAGAGCACAAGAACTTCATCCCTTTGGAGCCATACCTTAAATGGGTGCGAGCTCGTGCTCAAAATCTTATGATGACGTATGCTGCTATCCTACCAGTGATTTCAGAGCCTATTGTTCAAGGGGTCGAGTCTTGCATCATTCTGCATCCTGACATGCCAAAAAACTTCGAAGAGTTGCAAAAATCTTGGATATAGCTTAAAGAAGAACGAGATACCTTTGAGTCATAATTCTATGCCAGTGAGAAAAAGGTGTTGGAACTGACCGAGCGGCTTCACGAAGAGCAGAATCTCAATGCCTACATTAGCACCAAAAGGAAGCGTCCTTAGGAGACTTAGGAATTTTAGAAGTTTCTTATTTATTATTCCTTTGTAAACTTTGATTTCATTTGAACTTACTGATAAAAAGTCTTTGAAAACATTGCATAAGCATACCATGCATATCATCGCGTAAACAGGTTGTCAAGACAGGTTTCTTATTCTTTTCGCTGTTTATTTCAGCAAAAGAAATGGCTCTCGAATAGACAGTGAAGGACTTCCAAGCTCAGGACGCTCAGTTTCAGCAAATGTTCCTTGCTCTAGCCCAGAGGCAAGAAGACCTGAAAGATTTAATCATCAAAGAGAAGACCAAAAAGGCAAGAAACCAACTGGTGTAGTGAATTTAGGAAGAAGGATCAGAGGACCAGTTAAGCGAGCTATATATTTCGCAACCCCATCAAATGAAGGGGACAATCAAGAAGAGAAGCCAGTGGAAGAAAACAAAAATCCAGGGTCTGAGGAAGATGAACCTGACTATTCTGAGGAGCAGTATCCTCCTGCTGATGATAAATATAAACAACTAGAGGATCAACTCAATGCTATGGAGATCCAGAGGATACCCGGGATGGATTTTTAGGAGCTAGGATTGATTTCAGGGGTGGTCATCCCACAAAAATTCAAAGTCCCTACATTTGCTAAGTATGACACCGTCTCCTGTCCTAAGTTGCATTTAAGGTCGTACGTCAGAAAGATTCAACCCCACACTACTGACAGGAGTCTGTGGGTACATTTATTCTAGGAGAGTTTGGCAGGGACTCAGCTGGCATGGTTCTATCAACTGGAAAGAACCAACGTTTGAAATTGGGAAGATTTGGATGTTGCTTTCTACAAGCAGTATCAATATAAGGCTGACCTTGCCCCGACTCCTACACAGTTGCAAAGTATGTATATGGGTTCCGACGAAGGTTTTAAAGATTATGCCCAAAAATGGAGAGACCTTGCGAGAAGAGTCCAGCCTCCGTTGTCTGATAGGGAGCTGGTGGACATGTTCTTGGGCACGTTATTCGGGCCGTTCTTTAACCATTTGATTGGAAGTTCTTCTACTGGGTTTACTGAATTGATCTTGACTGGTGAACGGGTAGAAGCTGGCATCAAAAATGGTAAAATACAGAGAGATGCATCCTCCAGTACAACAAAGAAACCATTCACAGGAAAGAAGGAGGTCAGTGCTGCTTATGGCCAGAGGAATCATAACAAAACTGAACGTCGTCTGACGGTAGGGGCGTTATGATTTTCAACCCTGCCTCAAACCAATAACGAAACAATCAATGCAGACTAGATGCGCCTAGAAGACAGTTTACTCGGATCAACATGACCATATCCCAGGTTTTTCCACACCTGCTGAAGTCCAATTTAGTAACTCTGAAGGAGGCCCCGAAGAATCCTAATACTGCCTCTCCCCGCTATAATCCAAATGCTCGATGTGCCTACCATTCTGAGACTCCGGGGCATGATACAAATGACTGTTGGGCTTTAAAGAATAAGGTACAAGATCTCATTGAGGCGCAGGAGATTGATTTTGACCTTCCTGAGACACCTAATGTAATAACAGCGCCAATGGCCAAACATGGCCGAGGTGTCAATGATGTTGATGATGATTGTTTTGTTTCCTCCGTGGATGAATTAACTACTCCTCTTTTGACTGTTAAAGAAAATCTATTGCAAGCCGATTTATTTCCGGGCGGTGAAGGTTGTCACTTATGTATATCTCTACCAGGTGACTGTTTGTTGTTGAAGATAGGCATCCAGCGCCTGATGGTTAATAAAGAAATTTTGTTTGAAAAAGTTCCTATTGGAAGAAGTTCGTGTGAAGATGTATCGATAATCACCATTTTCGACAATCCTCCCAAGGTCTCCACGAAAAGACCCGTCAGGATTACATTTGTTCCAAAGTTTGCTCCCCTGATCATCACCATGTCGAGGCCAATACCATATTCCTCGAATAAAGTTGTTCCCTGGAATTATGGGGCTGGCGTCTATTACCATGGCGTCAAGCAAGACCTGTTGGCTATTGAAGACAAAGTTGCCAAAGGTACTGATCCTGACGTTGACAATATCGTTGGGACCAGTAAAATAACGAGAAGCAAAAGAGTTTTCTCTCCCGAGATCTCTCCAAAAACCGTTGCTACTGCTGTGATCATCCCTGCTGCTGTTCCTGCTAATACTCCAATTACTACTCATGTGATCATCCTTGTTGCTACTCCTGTCAGTATTCTCGTTGCTACTCCTACTGTTAGTCCTTCTGTTATCCCTGCTACCGAGTCGGCCGAGACTCAAGGCAAAGAGGTATTGGTTGAGCATGTCTGGACGAAGGCTTACCCAGAAGTCATTCTCGAGGCTTCTAAAAAGGAAATGAAAGAGATTTTAAAGATAATCAAGAAGAGTGGTTATATTGTCGTGGAGAAATTAGGGAAGACCCCTTCAAAAATCTCAATGTTGGCCTTACTTTTGTGCTCTGAAGCCCATGCCATGGCTTTAGTAAAATTCTTGAAGTCTGCCCACGTGCCTCAAGAGATCTCCGCTGATCAATTCGAGAATTGTGTGGCCAGCCTGACTGCTGATAATGGTCTGGGATTCTCTGATGCAGATTTAACTCCAAAGAGAAGGAAACACAATGATGCCCTGCATGTCTCCATTGAGTGTAGGGGCATTACATTAGCCCATGTTTTGGTGGATACAGGTTCATTACTGAATTTCTTACCCGATAATGCTCTAGATAGGTTGGATTGCGAAGGGCTCACACTAAAGCCCAATAACATTGTGGTGAGGGCCTTCGATGGTTCTAAAATAATGGTTCATGAGGAGGTGGACATCCCTATCAAAGTGGGTACTCAGACTTTTAGTTCCACTTTCTACATAATGGACATCCGCCCGTCTTATTCTTGTTTATTGGGTCGACCCTGGATCCATGGGGCTGGTGCTGTGACTTCCACCCTACATCAGATGTTGAAGTACCCAGTCAATGGGAAGATTATCACAGTCCATGGGGAGGAGGAGTACATGGTAAGCCACCTTAATTCTTTCAGGTATGTTAAAATGGACGACGAGTTCATTGAGACCCCATGTCAGAACTTTTAGGAGGTTCCACAGACTGTTGCTGCGACCAAGACCACTGACAGTGTTCCTAAGACTACTAGACCTCCGTTGAAGATGGCTTCTCAGAAGGATTCCAAGGCAGTAGTCGAAGAAGGTGGGTGTACAATTTGGGTCCAACTTCTGGATATTCCCTACAAATCTGACAAATTTGGTTTGGGTTTTACTTCAGGAGCCCAGAGAGTTGTTCGTCGTGCTCGAACCAGGGGACCACCTTTACGGATCAACAACCATGGAGTAAATTCTCTGGAAGACAAAGATAGTGATTATGACCTGGACAAGTGGATCTTCCCAACCATCAGCGGTGGACTCAGCAATTGGGAGGCTAAAGACTTTGTGCCCATTACTTTTATTCAAGAGTAATTTGTCTTTTTTTGTTTTTGAGGAAATGTAATATTTGAACAATTAAAAAATTAAAGCATTGTGTCTTACCCGAGGCACAATGGTCTATTTGTGAGGGTCATTACTTCATTTTCATATGTCATCAAGAAAACATTGGATGTTTCGCATACAAATTTTACGCTCTTTGTTTTTCTTTTCTGCCTCTTTACTTTATCAAAAATATACAGCTATGCTCTTAAACACACCCACATAACAAACTGCATATCCACATCCACTCTAGATCCCATTGATAACAGTTCTGTTATTGTCCATTAGGACTTTGAAAATACGATCTACCAAGCCGAGGATGAAGGTGAGGAAGATTGTGAAGTACTAGGAGAACTTGCCAGACTGTTACAACGGGAAGAAATGGCAATACATCCTCAAGAAGAGCCAGTTGATACATTTAACTTGGATACTGAAGAAGACAAGAAAGAAGTCAAGATAGGTGCTGATCTAGAGCATAGTGTCAAGCTGTGGTTAATTCAAATGCTACATGACTATGTTGAGATTTTTTCCTGGTCATACGAACACATGCCAGGACTTGACACCAATATTGTGGTTCATCGTCTACCGAAAAAACAGGATTGCCCTCCCGTAAAACAGAAGGTCCATCGTATGCGACCTGAAATGTCAGAAAATATCAAGGCTAAAGTCATGAAACAGTTCAACACCAGTTTCTTAGATGTCACATCTTATCCACAATGGGTCGCCAATGTTGTTCCAGTACCTAAGAAGGATGGTAAGATACGTATGTGTCTGGAATACAGAGACCTGAAAAGGGAAAGCCCCAAGGATGACTTTCTGCTTCCCCATATCGATGTTCTGGTTGAAAACACCACACAACATAAGGTATTCTCCTTCATGGATGGTGTGATACGGTGGGAGAACTTACTTTTTGTTTTGCGTTTGATCGTAAATGTTACGGATAGCAAGAGTCGCCACCGACTTTTCTTTTATCCAATAAGGAAAGGTGAAAAAGCACAGGAAAGACCTTTAGAGATGTTTTCTTGAGTTCGGGGGGTGGATTATGAAAGGGGAAGGTGTTAGCACCCCTTTCATCCATAGTTTTCTATGGGCTCTTAGTTTACTCGCTAGATCACTTGCTTTTGTTTGAATGTGTGCTTGTAATGTGGGTTTTGAAAGTATTTTAAAAATGTGACTTTGTAATGGCTCTTGTTTCTATAAGAATGCGTACAAAGTGTTGGTTTTGAAAATAGTTCAAAGAGATCTGTTGGTGTATAAAATGTTTTTGTTGTGAGAAAGCGAGCAACTAGGAGCGAATCTACCTACTTAAAAGGTCTTAGATGTTCTTTTCCTCTTCCTTTAGATGTTGCTATATTACAATTTATTTGGTAAGAAACCCCATCGTTGGATGTGAAGGGACGAGTGTGGGACGTTTGTATAGTCATAGAAGGCAACCTATGGAACATTTTAGCAATGTCGTGTTAGGGACTAAATCGTTTATCGAAGGCAACATCGAGGGTCATCGAGGGACTACGATCTTTTATAGAGGGTCTTTTGCTAAAACGCCCATGTTCGAGGGACATGACTATTTTTCCGATAGGCAACAAGGTGGGATTACCCTAAGGGTGCTAGTGTGCAAGTGTGTTTGATTTCATGCATTTTAGTCTCGATTAGGGTTATTTATTTGTTGATTTCATGTCTTGCCATACACATCCTAATTACTAGCATTTTATATTTGGAAAAGCGTTAAATTGCGGAAATATAAAAGTCCTACGCTATTACAATATTTTAGGGATGGGGGATACATATTTCACAAATGGGGGGTTGCAAGAATTTAAATCCTATTTAACTATTACAACCATATTGAAATGTACAATGCAAGAGAGAAAAAGGACTTGTTTAGAAAATGGTTTTTTGTCTTAATGAATTAAGAAAAAGAAATAAATTAATTAATAAAAGAAAATATTTTTATGTATTTTTATATTAATAAAAAAAGGAATTAATATTGAAAATGAAAAAAAGGAAAATAAATGAAAGATAGAAACAGCGTGCTGCTGCAAGCAAAACAACAAGGATCAGAAGTTCTGAAGCCAGGTGCGTGGTGACTTAGAAAGGAACGTCAGTGGAATCAGAAGTTCTTGATTGATACACTCTAAGGCCCTGCAAACGTAAGAGGGTAAGGAAACATAGGTTTTGGGTGGTATTCAGACAGTGAGCCAAAAGTCAGAAGTTCTGTACTGTGCTAAAATAGTGAGTGAACATCAGAAATTCAGTGTGTTGTCAGCGTGTGAAAAATCATAAATTATGAGTGTTAAAACAGCGAGTGGAATCATCAAAGGTTCAGTGTACTTAACAGTAATAAAGCCTAGAAGTTCTGTGTGTTAATACAGTAAAGAAAACTCAGAAGTTTTGTGTGCCTAAACAGTGAAAATCCTAGAAATTCTGTGTTAAAATGGTGAATGAAGAACAGAAATTCTATGTTACATTTCAATTTTTTCCTCATATTAATCAGCACATCAGCAATTTATTCAGTCCTTAACAGCAAATCAGGAGGATAAAAGCACGACAGTTTATAGAAGTTCTAATCCTTGTTCTGAGCCTAGCCTTAATCAAGAAGTTTTGATCCACAGTTTTTCTTATGCAATGATATGGACAACATCAACACTATGATATTTACATATTTAATGATGTTCTAAATGAGAAGATACAAAGTCATAAAGACTTACCTTGAATCTGGAGCGTGTGTTTGGAACTTGAACTGCTGCATTCAGATGTTCTGGAGTCAGCAAGAGCAACGGAAGAGAAAATTCCAAGTTCTTTGATTCAAAGGGAAGAATAAAGGTTTGGTTTTATGTTTTGGAATTGGATTTTTGATGAAGGTTTCACAGTTTTCTTTTCTCTCTTTTGACAATTTTCTCTCTCCAAAAGCCAACCTCTTGAACGTGTGATGGAGCCACTTATTTATAGATGGATTTACTATGGTTTTGGGGGGAAAACAAATGGGATTAACCTTTTTGGCATACTGTTCCATTGCTTTTTAATCACAGTTCTTGTATGCTAATTTGATGCAAATATGGGGTTTTAGAAAGTGCAGGCGTGGACTAGATCAGCAGCTGATTGCAGGACTGTGATATAGCAGAGCAGCAGGCTGCTTAAATGAGGTTTTGGGATTTGGTGATGTTCTGATTGCAGAAGATCAGAAACGTAACCTCCATATGCTTAAGGGTCATGTTCTGGCCGAAGAACATTGCTTCCATATGTTCTGATTGAAGCATCATGTTATGAACCGTGTCTGCAAATTCTGATTGCACTCGCGTGAAGGCTGGCCCAGAAGTTCTGAAGTTTCATATTCTCTTAAAACTTAGAAAATTTTCTAAATGTTTAGAAATTTGATTTTTTTTCAAAGTAATTTCTGACTTCTGATTTTTTTGATGAACCAATTTTATGTCTTGATGAAATATAATTGTTGAAACTTGATTTGATCTAAAAGTCAGAGTTTGACTTTTCAGTGTGCCTTTGACCATTTTTCCCTTGTTGATGATTTTCTTGAAAAGTTGTAATTCAATACTTGAAACTTGATAGAAGCAAACCTGAGAGTCCAGGATGATCCTTTTAGAAATGAGAGGGCAAATTTTGGGGTACAACAGCTGCCCCTGTTCAATCTTCTTACGCCTGAAGAGTTAGATTGGTAGGTCTGCCATTCGTGATCTGAAGGTGGAAGATGATTGAATACTAGAGTGCCCAGAAATTTGCACTCGCATAAAGTAATATTGATTGGTGATATCGGGAATGGGCTTACAGATGCCATCCGGAAAAGATTGTTTGCATAAGAGATTCCTTGGCGAGAATTCCTGCACCTACGATTGAGGAGGACTTTGCCGAGGAATTTTGATTTATGTCCTGGGAAGTAGAGTCTAGGAGCTTCAGTTGTCCATTACTCTGCTAGGGAATTAAATCTTGATTGAGGAGGTGAAAGTAGAATGCATATCTGGTTAGGGTCCAGGCTGTACATAGGCTTACTGGGGAAATGTGAAATCGATTGTATCTGGTCGGGTGCGGGCCTTACAATGTTGTAAACTGTTTTCTGGAGATAAGGGAGAAGGAATCTGGATAGTAGGGTTACTTTGAGATGAGAGCCTGGATAGTAGGGCCATGAGAAGGAACCTGGGTAGTAGGGTTACTTCGAAATAAAAGCCTGGATAGTAGGGCTATGAGAAGGAACCTGAGTAGTAGGGTTACTTCGAAATGAAAGCTTCGATAGTAGGGCTATGAGAAGGAACCTGTGTAGTAGGGTTACTTCGAAATGAAAGCCTGGATAGTAGGGCTATAAGAAGGAACCTGGGTCGTAGGGTTACTTCGAAATAAAAGCCTGGATAGTAGGGCTTATGGGAAGGAACCTGGATAGTAGGGTTACTTCAAAATGAAAGCCTGGATAGTAGGGCTTATGGGAAGGAACCTGGATAGTAGGGTTACTTCGAAATGAAAGCCTGGATAATGTGGCTTATGGGAACGAACCTGGGTAGTAGGGTTACTTCGAAATGAAAGCCTGGATAGTAGGGCTTATGGGAAGGAACCTGGATGATATGGTTACTTCGAGATGAAAGCCTGGATAGTAGGGCTTATGGGAAGGAACCTGGATAGTAGGGTTACTTCGAAATGAAAGCCTGGATAGTAGGGCTATGAGAAGGAACCTGGGTCGTAGGGTTACTTTGAAATGAAAGCCTCGATAGTAGGGCTTATGGGAAGGAACCTGGATAGTAGGGTTACATCGAAATGAAAGCCTGAATAGTAGGGCTATGAGAAGGAACCTGGGTCGTAAGGTTACTTCGAAATGAAAGCCTGGGTAGTAGGGCCATGAGAAGGAACTTGGGTCGTAGGGTTACTTCGAGATGAAAGCCTGGATAGTAGGGCTTATGGGAAGGAACCTGGGTCGTAGGGCCACTTCGAGATGAAAGCCTGGATAGTAGGGCTACTTCGAGATGAAATCCTGGATAGTAGGGCTTATGGGAAGGAACCTGGATAGTAGGGTTACTTCGAGATGAAAGCCTAGATAGTAGGGCTTATGGGAAGGAACCTGGATAGTAGGGTTACTTCGAGATGAAAGCCTGGATAGTAGTGCTTATGGGAAGGAACCTGGATAGTAGGGTTACTTCGAGATGAAAGTCTGGATAGTAGGGCTATGAGAAGGAACCTGGGTAGTAGGGTTACTTCGAGACGAAAGCCTGGATAGTAGGGCTATGAGAAGGAACCTGGGTCGTAGGGTTACTTCAAAATGAAATCCTGGATAGTAGGGCCATGAGAAGGAACCTGGGTCGTAGGGTTACTTCGAAATGAAAGTCTGGGTAGTAGGGCCATGAGAAGGAACTTGGGTCGTAGGTTACTTTGAAATGAAAGCCTGGATAGTAGGGCTTATGGGAAGGAACTTGGGTCGTAGGGCCATGAGAAGGAACCTGGGCCGTATGGTTATTTCGTGATGAAAGCCTGAATAGTAGGGCTTATGGGAAGGAACCTGGGTCGTAGGGTTACTTCGAGATGAAAGTCTGGATAGTAGGGCTTATGGGAAGTAACATGGATAGTAGGGTTACTCTGCTTGATGATGTAGATTAGTTGACCCGTTTAGTTTCGGGAACTGATTTTTTTCATTAGCTGTCTGTAGATATGACATGTATAATTTTTGGAATTGTTGGTGATAACTGTCTTTCCTGAAAAGATAACAGGGTTAATCATATGCGATGCATGAAATGCATTATGCTATGATGTTCTCAAAATAAATGAGATTATGTTGTATGCAATATGTATGTGCATGTCATGATGTATGAACATGAAATGCTATTGCGACATGTCCGAGTTTGGGAAAATAAATCCATGACTGCTGCTGGAGAGCATAGAATTCCTGAGTGTTGTAGAGAACTGTGATTCTTCCACTTCTGTTGGGGATGGAGAACGGAAATGACTGTGCCAGAGATTTGCTCTTCGTTGTTTGTGAATATTCTTCCAGGGAGAGACTCTGTATGAGAATAGCTCTGTGGTGGAATGACTCTGTTAAGCTCTGTTGAGGATTGAGCCTCTGTATCTAGAGAAACAAACTCTGCTTGGGGAAAAGAGTTCAGGAGTTTTGGTTGTCTGTTGTTCTACTGGAGAGTCGAAGTTAAACTGATATCTGGTCGGGTCCAGGCTTCACAATAACTTGCTGGGAATTTTAGAGTAGTCTACTGGGGAATAGGAGTAGTGGTCCTTTGATTTATAGTAGTCGGAGAGGCAAAATCAATCTGGGGAATTTGTAGCTTGTTGGGGAAATAAACCCTGTTTTCGGTCTGTTGGAGAGGAGAAAAACCTCGAGGATTCTTGAGGTCGACTCAACTGGTGAGAAGTTTTCATAGATTGAGACTCTGGCTGGGAGTCATCCCATGAAGAGGATCTTGGGGATATTTGTCATTGCCCCTAGTGGAAGATGCTGTAGTAATGCCAGAAAATGTTTGCTTGGTCGCACATGACCCTTTATGTGGGAGCCTGTTTTCCCCCAGAGTTAAACTGGTGCACCTCGACGCTTGAGATTTTGATCACATTTCTGGTAGCCCTGAACTTCCTAAATATATTTTCTAAGACTGTCGTGGAAGAAAACGAAGACCTGATACTGACACCATCTGATACTACTGGCACAGATGAACAAAATGGTGGTGTCCAAGATCTTCGGTCAAGTCTCAGAATTTTCGAAGAACTGTCACAGGCGGATTTGAAGACATGATACTGACGCCATATGATACCATTGGTACAGAAAAGTGATTTTTGATGGTACTGAAGGTCTTCAAAGTGGATTTTGTTCAAACCCATGATCATCGTAACATTGCCCCTCGAGTGATACATACGGAGATTTGCCCCTGGTTATTCAACAATTCTTTGAGAGATTCTTTGAATCTCGACTCGACTGCCCCATATGTGTTGGACAAAGTTCATGTTGTGCCCCTTTATTATGAGAGTTTTGTCATTGAAAGTGTCATCCTACTTGAAGTGATTTTGTTCACTGAGAGAGCTTTCGTTCATTGGATATTCATTGTGCGAATTTCTCAGTTGTCAAACAAATAGCCATATGCAAACAGTGATATTCAAATAATGCAAAGTTTATGCTTGTCTTGAAGTTTTGAAAATGCGTTTTAGCAAGTAAAGAAATTTTGTAAGAAAAATTCAAACTCAGGATTTAGAGTAAAGCCTTACAGGAGTCAGGATACCTTTAGTAACAGTATGCTTTTGAACTAACCCATGCTTCAATTAGGACTTTTGAAGGATTGTAACATGGCTTGGTTCACGGTTAAAGAAACAAAGGATAAAGGCTCAAAGTGTATTTGTACCCACCCGCTCTTCATGATGTTCTTCAGTCCTAAACTCAGTTAATTGTGTGTTCCAATTGAGTCTGGAATGACGCGTTGGTGATGGCTCAAACAAGTTAAGTTTGTCGAAAGGCAGCCATATTTGCAACGTTTTTCATGTTGTGAAGGATTTGTAGTGACCTCTTTCTTTTGATTTGTTATCCCTAATTTTTCCTGACTGATCTTACGGTCAGTGGGATGCCCCAGTTTTTCTTCAGTCTCCTTTGTAGGTTTTGACTTAGTGGGCTTTTCTCTTGAGAGCTAATGACTGCCTATTTGGTAGGGAGCCAGCACTGCCTTTTGATTCAAAAGGAATATTTTTGATGTCACTCGTTGTATTACGAGATAAGAGTTTGCGATTGAACGCGCATTTGAATTGACTGAGAAACTACCCTGCCCCAGGTTTTGATTAAGGGTTTCAATTGGTGTAAAAAGGAAACTTCTACTTCTTTGGCTCGAAGGGGTTGACTAGGGATTATATTCCTTGTAACTCCAGTGTTTTAGATTTGAAAAAACGCCTGTACATCGTCAGCAAGGTCTGTCCAAAAGCATACTATATGAGATGAAGGCATTATTTTCGTCATCCTCCCTCTAAAGGCTTGTAACTTTTAGCAAGAGCTGAATGTTATAAAGAGAGTAAAAAGCATAGTTTAAATATAGTGAAAACGATAGGATGAATTCAAGACAATCATATGCAATGCATTAATGAAACAAAGTTTGACATTAATAGATAAATGTTTGAATAATAAAAGGAATTACAACTGAAAATTCAAACGAACAGAATCCTCTTTGTCTGAACTTGTCACTTTAGGTGGTGAGCCTTTGAGGGATGGCAGAAGAATTCAGTCTGACCATCTTGTGTGAACTCCAACATTGCTTCGTTGATCAGGTTTTGAATCATGTACTTCAGCGCCCAACAATCATTTGTATTATACCCAGGACTATTGGAATGATAGGCACACCTGGCATCGGGATTGTAGCTGGGAGAAAAAGTTTTTGGATTTGGATGAGGTCTTATTAGTGTAATCAGATTCATCCTCAGCATGTGTTGTAGCGCTTGAGACAGTGGTATGTTGATGTTGGTAAACTGTCTTTTGGGCTCGCTTTGCCTTTGCTGATTTTCCGGTTGATGTTGACGAAGCTGTTGTTGGGCTCGTGACGTGGCAGAAAATTAGGAAGGTCTCCCGGCTTCTTGTCTCATGGGAGGTTGAGCAGTGACTTGATTTCCAATTCTGGTTGTTTGCCCCATACGGTTGCAACCATCTTGACGAAGTTGGTTGACAAGAACTTTTAGCTCTTCTTGTCCTTGAGCCAGATTTTGGATAAGAGCCATCTGACCCACTAGTTGTCCCATCATTTGGACTTTCATTATGGCTATCTCGGTTTGTAACCGCTCCAACTGGTCATCTATGTCATTCCCAGAATTTCCCATGACAATACCCTTGGTGAGGAGAGTTTTCACCTCTTCTTGTCCCTTGGACAGATTCGAGAACATCTCCTGAAGTTGGGCGTTTTGAGCCTGGGTGTCTTTCACTGTTTGTTCCATATCCATCTTACTGAAATAAACAGTAGGAAGATAAGGAGACTTGTATGGGAGAAACCTGTCATGATATGATGCATGATATGTGGATGCATGTTTTCAAGGATCTCGCGGGGTTAGTAGTCACTTACAGTTTTGATTGGAGAACTTTGTATCGGTGGATGTCCTTCCATGAGAATTAAGCTCGCCATGTCGAGTGGGTCATATCCCTTGACTCAAGTTGTTGTACTTGATCTTTGATGGTGTTTGGTTAGAGGAAAATAAATCCTCTTGTCCCTCGCTAGACATCTGGTTCAACGTGACCTTGTGTTAAAAACCCTCAAGATCCTTGAAATGATATTTAAAAAATGCTTATGGTATGATGTTATGATGTTATGTGCAAATATGCAAAGTAGGCAAGTTTATGTACAAATGAACATATACACACAAAGCAGACAAGTCCTTAGGTTTAGGCTTGCATGGAGTTTGTAGGTAAGTACCTCTTGAAGTTTAGTTGGCTCAACCTGTCCTAGTTAATAGTAATCGGGTTCTAAGGGGTCTCAATATCACTGATCATCCTCTATCGGGCATTGTTTCAGCTCAGGCAATCTTTTCTTGTGGCCAAAATATCCCGAAAGTCTGATCTCAATGAGTGTAGCGTCGAGTATCAACCAATCCTCAGCTTTATACCGAGGCTGGCTATCTCACTACTTTCTAATGGCCAAGTTTGTTCAACTAAGGTTCTAAGGTCCGTTAGTGCTTCAGGACACCACGCGGCGGACCCGTATTCTATTCGTTTCCACATGAAGGATACCGATACCAACCAAAGTGTCACACCAACACAGCCATCGCTTAAACCATATCGGTCTACGCCGTACAATATCCACGATCTTTTGTTGTTTACTTAATAAGTGCCCTCGGATCCGGGTGTAGGATCTTTAACAATACCCAAGCAGAAAACCCTTAAATGTAAAGCAAACAAGTCAAACAAAGAAAAGCAAGTAAAGGTGATCTAACCCTAAGGTATTTCTGCTCCTATCATTATTCTTGTTGCTACTCCTACTGTTAGTCCTTTTGTTATCCCTGCTACCGAGTCGGCCGAGACTCGGGACAAAGAGGTATTGGTTGAGCCTGTCCGGACGAAGGCGTACCCAGAAGTCATTCTCGAGGCTTCTAAAAAGGAAATGGAAGAGTTTTAAAGATAATCAAGAAGAGTGATTATATTGTCGTGGAGAAATTAGGGCAGACCCCTTCAAAAATCTCAATGTTGGCCTTACTTTTGTGCTCTGAAGCCCATGCCAAGGCTTTAGTAAAATTCTTGAAGTCTTCCCACGTGCCTCAAGAGACATCCGCTGATCAATTCGATAATTGCATGGCCAGCCTGACTGCTGATAATGGCCTTGGATTCTCTTATGCCGATTTAACTCCCAAGGGAAGGAAACACAATGATGCCCTGCATGTCTCCATTGAGTGTAGGGGCACTACATTAGCCCATGTTTTGGTGGATACAAGTTCATCACTGAATCTCTTACCCGATAATGCTCTAGATAGGTTGGATTGCGAATGGCTCACACTAAAGCCCAGTAACATTGTGGTGAGGGTCTTCGATGGTTCTAAAAGAATGGTGCATGGGGAGGTGGACATCCCTATCAAAGTGGGTACTCAGAATTTTAGTTCCACTTTCTGCGTAATGGACATTTGCCCGTCTTATTCCTGTTTATTGCGTCGACCATGGATCCATGGGGCTGGTGCTGTGACTTCCACCCTACATCAGATGCTGAAGTACCCAGTCAATGGGAAGATTATCACATTCCATGGGGAGGAGGAGTACATGGTAAGCCACCTGAATTCTTTCAGGTATGTTAAAATGGACGGCGAGTTCATTGAGACCAGCTGTCAGAACTTTGAGGAGGTTCCATAGACCGTTGCTGCGACCAATACCACCGCCAGTGTTCTTAAGACTACTAGACCTCCGTTGAAGATGGCTTCTCTAAAGGATGCCAAGGCAGTAGTCGAAGAAGGTGGGTGTACAATTTGGATCCAACTTCCGGATATTCCCTACAAATCTGACAAATTTGGATTGGGTTTTACTTCAGGAGCCCAGAGAGTTGTTCGTCGTGCTCGCACCGGGGGACCACCTTTACGGATCAACAACCATGGAGTCAATGTTATGGAAGACAGCGATAGTGATTATGACCTGGACAAGTGGATCTTCCCAACCATCAGCGGTGGACTCAGCAATTGGGAGGCTAAAGACTTTGTGCCCATTACTTTTATTCAAGAGTAATTTGTCTTTTTTGTTTTTGAGGAAATGTAATATTTGAACAATTAAAACATTAAAGCATTGTGTCTTACCCGAGGCACAATGGTCTATTTGTGAGGGTCATTACTTCATTTTCATATGTCATCAATAAAACATCGAACGTTTCACATACAAATTTTACGCTCTTTGTTTTTATTTTCCGCCTCTTTACTTTATCAAAAATATACAACTATGCTCTTAAACACACCCACATAACAAACTGCAGATCCACATCCACGCTAGATCCCATTGATAACGGTTCTGTTATTGTCCATTATGACTTTGAAAATCCGATCTACCAAGTCGAGGATGAAGGTGAAGAAGATTGTGAAGTACTAGGAGAACTTGCCAGACTGTTACAACCGGAAGAAATGGCAATACATCCTCAAGAAGAGCCAGTTGAGACATTTAACTTGGCTACTGAAGAAGACAAGAAAGAAGTCAAGATAGGTGCTGATTTGGAGCATAGTGTCAAGCAGCGGTTAACTAAAATGCTACATGACTATGTTGAGATTTTTGCCTAGTCATACGAAGACATACAGAGACCTGAGCAGGGAAAGCCCCAAGGATGACTTTCTGTTTCCCCATATCGATGTTCTGGTTGACAACACCACACAACATAAGGTATTCTCCTTCATGGATGGTGTGATACGGTGGGAGAACTGACTTTTTGTTTTACGTTTGATCGCAAATGTTGCGGATAGCAAGAGTCACCACCGACTTTTCTTTTATCCAATAAAGAAAGATGAAAAAGCACAGGAAATACCTTTAGAGATATTTTCTTGAGTTCGGGGGGTAGATTATGAAAGGGGAAGGTGTTAGCACTCCTTTCATCCATGGTTTTCCATGGGCTCTTAGTTTACTCGCTAGATCACTTGCTTTTGTTTGAATGTGTGCTTGTGATGTGGGTTTTGAAAGTATTTTAAAAATGTGACTTTGTAATGGATCTTGTTTCTATAAGAATGCGTACAAAGTGGTTGTTTTGAAAATAGTTCAAAGAGATGTGTTGGTGTATAAATTTTTTTTGTTGTGAGCAAGCAAGCAACTAGGAGCGAATCTACCTACTCAAAAGGTCTTAGATTTTCTTTTCCTCTTCCTTTAGATGTTGCTATCTTACCATTGATTTGGTAAGAAGCCCCATCGTTGGATGTGAAGGGACGAGTGTGGGACGTTTGTATAGTCATAGAAGGAAACCTATCGAACATTTTAGCAATGTCGTGTTATGGACTAAATCGTTTATCAAAGGCAACATCGAGGGACTACGATCTTTTATCGAGGGTCTTTTGCTAAAACGCCAATGTTCGAGGGACATGGCTATTTTTTGATAGGCAACAAGGTGGGATTACCCTAAGGGTGCTAGTGTACAAGTATGATTGATTGCATGAATTTTAGTCTCGATTAGGGTTATCTATTTGTTGATTTCATGTCTTGCCATACACATCCTAATTACTAGCATTTTATATTTGGAAAAACGTTAAATTGCGGAAATATAAAATTCCTATGCTATCACAATATTTTAGGGATGGGGGGATACATATATCACAAATGGCGGGTTGCAAGAATTTAAATCCTATTTAACTATTCCAACCATATTGAAATGTACAATGCAAGAGAGAAATATGACTTGTTTAGAAAATGGTTTTTTGTCTTAATGAATTAAGAAAAAGAAATAAATTAATTAATAAAAGAAAATATTTTTATGTCTTTTTATATTAATAAAAAAAAGGAATTAATATTGAAAATGAAAAAAAGGAAAATAAATGAAAGATAGAAACAGCGTGCTGCTGCAAGCAAAACAACAAGGATCAAAAGTTCTGAAGCCAGGCGCGTGGTGACTCAAAGGAACGTTAGTGGAATCAGAAGTTCTTAATTGATACACTCTAAGGCCCTGCAAGAAACGTCAGAGGGAAAGGAAACATAGGTTCTGGGTGGTATTCAGACAGTGAGCCAAAAGTCAGAAGTTTTGTACTGTGCTAAAATAGTGAGTGAACATCAGAAATTCAGTGTGTTGTCAGCGTGTGAAAAATCATAAATTTTGAGTGTTAAAACAGCGAGTGGAAACATCAGAGGTTCAGTGTGCTTAACAGTAAGAAATCCTAGAAGTTCTGTGTGTTAATACAGTAAAGAAAACTCAAAAGTTCTGCATGCTTAAACAGTGAGAAAATCCTAGAAATTCTGTGTTAAAATGGTGAATGAAGAACAGAAGTTCTATGTTACATTTCAATTTTTTCCTCATCTTAATCAGCACATCAACAATTTATTCATTCCTTAACAGCAAATCAGGAGGATAAAAGCACGACAGTTTATAGAAGTTCTAATCCTTGTTCTGAGCCTAGCCTTAATCAAGAAGTTATGATCCACAGTTTTTCTTATATAATGATATGGACAACATCAACACTATGATATTTACATATTTAATGATGTTCTGAATGAGAAGATACAAAGTCAGAAAGACTTACCTTGAATCTGGAGCGTGTGTTTGGAACTTGAACTGCTGTCTTCGGATGTTTTGGAGTCAGTAAGAGCAACGGAAGAGAAAATGCCAAGTTCTTTGATTCAAAGGGAAGAATAAAGGTTTGGTTTTCTGTTTGGTAATTGGATTTTAGATGAAGGTTTCACGGTTTTCTTTTCTCTCTTTTGACAATTTTCTCTCTCCAAAAGCCAACCTCTTGAACGTGTGATGGATCCACTTATTTATAGATGGATTTGTTGTGGTTTTGAGGGGAAAACAAATGGGATTTTTAACCTTTTTGGCACACTGTTCCATTGCTTTTTAATCACAGCTCTTGTATGCTAATTTGATGCAAATATGGGGTTTGAGAAAGTGCAGGCGTGGACTGGATCAACAGCTGATTGTAGGACTGTGATATCGCAGGGCACCAGGCTGCTTAAATGAAGTTTTGGAATTTGGTGATGTTCTGATCGCAGAAGATCAGAAACGTAACCTCCATATGCTGAAGGGTCATGTTCTAACCGAAGAACATTACTTCCATATGTTCTGATTGAAGCATCATGTTGTTGGCTCCTAAATTCGACACCTTTGTTTCAATTGATGACAGCCATTAGAAGCTGAAAGATGCTTTCGACTGGCTAAGCCTGTCGAAGTGACCGTCGAAAGATGGCCAAATACTTAGAAGATTTCTTCCAAGGAAGAAGGCTGATTGCCTTCGACGTCGAAGGAGTTTTCGTCGAAGACGTCTCTTGACGAACGTGTTCGATGGTCCAGAGTGGAGCAGTTTGAAATTCAAAGCTTTGGAGGGAAAACGGTTTCCAGCAGTTACTACGTGCGAACGTGCAAGGATCTGGAGCGTCGAGCATGGAGAACGTGACAAGTGGCTTGATCTCGAAGCAGTGTAACTGCCCGACGGTTACTTGGAATGTTTTTGTATAAATAGGAGTAGACGTGTAGTTTCTCGCGTGTGTTCACAATAGATACATAGTCACTCATTTAGATTCAAGTACCCAGTGTGAGCGAACGAATTGTTGAGAAATGTATGTGTGAAACACCAATTTAATCAATTCAAGTCATTTACTTTTTCAGTATTTTACATGCTTTTCCCTTTAAGATTCCTGTCGAACCTTTACATTCCAGCCTTGTTTATTTTACCAAGCCTTTTCCTTTATGCAATTTACTTTAACCAATTTACTTAAAGCCTTATCCACACTAATTAAACTTCAAAATCAACCTATGTCCATAGGATCAATCTGATCGATCCTGCGAGTAACCAAATAAGTAACCATTTGGAGGATCAGCGGTTGTTTACCAAATCCCCAGGTAAACAAATTGGCACACCTGGTGGGACTGTGTGTTGATTGTTGAAAAATCTCATCTTTTCGAGTTGTATGTTATTGAGGAGTGGTAGAATATACACCAACGATAATAATACTGCCAGAAGAAGGGAAGAGATGGCGAATCCGCCAAACAACAATGAAATCCCACAAACGAGTGTGGGAGCAACGGTTAATATGACCGTTAGTGAAGCGACGAATGTTGGTTCGATGCCAGCAGTGTCAGTCACAACCACGGGGCCAACAACTTCGTTTGCAGGCCCCAGAATGACTTTGGGAACCCCCCCTCCAAGGGGAAATACTGGTCCAAGGCCAGTGGTTCCCCCAGGATTTATTCCATTCTATGGTATGCCAACTTCTGAATTGGCAAGCCTGACGAATGCTGCGTCCACTTATTCAGACCCTTTCGTGAGTGCCACTTCGCCACTCCAAGGCTCTGGAGTAGGCATGGCGAATAGAAATAGGACCCAACTCTTAGGAGGAACGGCCCAAGTAGCCCATGGCCTTACAAATGCCTCGACAGCAGTCTTGAGGCAACAGATGGACGGAAGCAACCATGATATGGTGCAGATGTTGGCACAAACTTTGAGTACAGTGCTAAATCCTCTAATACAAAATACTACTCAGTCGAATCAGCAAGTTACAGCGCAAATGACGCGTTTGGCTGACTTCTTTGGAGTACCCCCACCTATTCGACAGCCCCAAAGGGCGCAAATAAGAGGAAATCAGGGGATATTTGTAGAGGAAGAAACCACCATCAATCAGGCTCAACAGCCTGTAGAACAACCTGTCGAAGAACCTAGGGTAATAGCCCCAGAGGTTAGGTTAGTTAACAGAAACCAAAATGCTGACGAAGTGGTTCAGCATGTCCAATACCAAAACATGGGGTTGGAAAACAATCTGGCAACCATGATCGAAAGGATCATGACTCAGAATGGAATGAACATGGGCTTTCGAAGGCCCAACTTTACATCTCCATTGTCAGAATATGTGTTACAAACTGACTTACCCCCTAGAACCAAAGTCCCCAAATTTACTAAGTTCTCTGGGGACACGACAGAATCTACTGTCGAACATGTGGCTAGGTATTTGATCGAAGCAGGAGACATTTCAAATAATGAAAACCTAAGAATCAAATACTTCCCAAGTTCCTTAACCAAGAACGCTTTCACTTGGTTCACAACTCTCCCCCCCAATTCGATCCACCATTGGACCCAATTGGAAAGATTGTTCCATGAACAATTCTATATGGGGCAAACCAAGATAAGCCTGAAAGAACTGGCGAGTGTTAAGAGACGTTTCACTGAACCTATAGACGAATATCTAAATAGGTTTAGGTTGCTTAAGGCGAGATGTTTCACACAAGTGCCAGAACATGAGCTGGTCGAAATGGCCGCAGGCGGTTTAGACTATTCCATTAGGAAGAAGCTAGATACCCAGTACCTAAGAGACATGGCCCAACTGGCCGATAGAGTTCGACAAGTCGAACGCCTTAAAGCTGAAAAAGCTAAGGCAACAAAAACTCACAAGAGAGAGAGAATAGCTTACGTTGAGATGGATGACGAAGAGCTAGAATCCTTCGACGATACTTTAACTGTCGAGGAAGGAGAGGTCGATTTAGCAGAACTAAAACAAGGGCCTCCATACTCTTGTAAACAGTTAGTCCCCTCAAATGGGAAAAATCCCATTGGTCCAGACAAGACCAATGATAGGTTCCCAAAAAAGACTTATAGTTTTGACATCACAAAATGCGATGAAATATTCGACTTGCTAGTTAAAGATGGCCAAATGATAGTACCCCCTGGGGTAAAAGTGCCTCCTCTTGATCAAAGAAAGAAGAGAGGTTTTTGCAAATATCATAATTTTCTGGGCCATAAAACTTCTCAATGTTTTCTTTTCAGGAATCTTGTACAAGACGCTATTGAGGAAGGGAGATTAAAGTTTGCTGACAAATCCCCCATGGCTGTCGACTCCAATCCAATGAAGGCTGAAGCCCACTATGCAGAACCCTCTGAGGTGAACATGATAGAGGCTACCAAGATCCAGTCGAAGAAGCCAGGCATTAACATGGTCGAAGTCTCTGAGGACCACATCAACATGCCAATTTTTGGCAGTTTTTCTGGAAACTTATCCAGGAAGACAATTGAGGCTGTCCAGAAAGCGGTCGAAGATCCAAAGACGAAGACTGCTGAAGTACAAACAACTGGACCAAGGCCCAGTTCCCACTTGGCCACTGTTCAAGGCCAGACGGAGAAACTGGAAACACAAATGAAACAACTAACTCTTGCTACTAAGGATACCATGAACATCAACATGGTTGAACTTTCTGACCCTAAAGCTTCAGAAGAAGCCATAAGGCAAGAGCAGGCGAATAAAACGGCTTTCCCTAAGGAAAACGAAAACTTGGCAGATTTTTTACAAAGATGCCAGAAGAAAAAATCGGAGGTTATGCTATGTCCAAGATGTAGTTCTATCTTTGATAAAAAAGCTGCTGAGCACATACAAGGCGTGAGAGCAGCGAACAAAAGAAGGGAGAATTCTAACCTTCGACATGATCCCAGAAGGGGTTCTAATCAAGACAAGAGGCCTTCGACTTTTAGGCCTCCAACAAATGTACCAGTAGACACTTGGTACAAAACATCTGGCCGGAAAAGGCCAAGTGAAGAGAAATGGCATTCTTTCGAAGTGCCAAGAGGTTCCTCTTTAATCCAGAAGAAAGATCCTCAAGTTGCTGCACCCAAGGTTGCTCAAGTGTCCAGCAACTACAAGGGAAAAAATCCTATGTCGAGATCCCAATGGAGGAGGTATCAAAGAAGGCGAAAAGCTGAAAGAGAGGCCGCCAACGAACCTAAGGCTGAGACTAGTTCGAATGTGCCTCAAAGGAAACAAAGAAAGCCTCTTGAGAGAGAACCAGTTACCAACAGGCTAGTTTGGCCTAACCAGAGCGAAGTCGAAGACGAAGATGATGCTGAGTCCGATGATACCCTGGATATAATGGTGAACGTTGTCTCAATGCTGCCTAGGGAATTCAATCGACAAGTAGAAGTCGAAACCAGTGACTGGGAGATGGAACAAGAAATGGCCAGACACAGGCCAGTGTGCTATTTTGTCATGAACAATGGCACTACAGAAGAACAAAATGGCTTCTTCGAGCCACCCACAGAGGCGATGAAGAATCACCTCAAACCTTTATTCATAAGGGCTAAGCTCGAGGAGACCACTGTGAACAAGATATTGGTCGACTGTGGGGCCACTATCAATATTATCCCTCATTCTGTGCTAATAAAGATTGGCAAAAGGGATGAAGAAATAAAACCTCACAATATGGTCTTGTCCAACTATGAGGGAGGCATTGGGACCACCATGGGAGTGATCCAGCTCGACATAAAAGTTGGGTCGATCCTTCGACCAACAATGTTCATGGTCATTTCAGCCAAACCTAACTACAACCTTTTGTTAGGTCGTGAGTGGATACATGGTGTAGGTGCTGTGCCTTCATCGATGCATCAAAGACTGCTTCTATGGCGCCCAGATGGGTTGGTCGAAAACATAGAGGCTGATCAGAGTTACTACCTTGGCGAAGTAAACCACTTGGGTGTAACAGATTTCGACAAAAACTTGGCTCACATAGGGCCATGTCCAGCTCCTGATTTCGACATGGCGCCAGCGCCAAACACCTTTTGTTCCCTATACCTGCATCCTGAGCATGGTTTCCAATGGGACAGAGAGGACGTGTCACACATAGAATTCAGTGGGCTAACTGGTATCCAACCAACTGGTTGGGGAAGTGAATTCAGTGATAATGACTGAGTCACAATCTCTGAAGCGAATTTCGGCCTATGTGGCTGAAACCAAGATGATAACGGCTCTCGAAGCCGAAGTAAAATATATGGCCACCAAGGCCAATGACCAAGCACTACCTTCTGCAGGTCCTGGAAAAGATTTCGACCCAGAGCCACCAGATATAGGTCCTGGAAAAGATTTCGACCCAGAGCCACCAGATATAGGTCCTGGAAAAGATTTTGACCCAGAACCTCCTGACATCTCGACAGAAGGAATGCAGGAACAGAGGCTCGACGCGATCTATGACGATGAGCCTCTGGGCTTCGAAAAGGATCCCTTGGCGAACAACATTAAGATGTTAGCACAAGACCCTTTAGAAGAAATCAACTTAGGCGAAGGATCAGAGAATAGGCCAACCTACATCAGCGCCAGAATTGATCCAGAACTTAGGTTGGAAGTAATCCAATTGCTGAAAGAGTTTAAAGACTGTTTTGCATGGGATTATGACGAAATGCCCGGTCTCGACAGAGGATTGGTAGAACTTCAGTTGCCAATCAAACCTGGAAAGAAGCCAATCAAGCAAAATCCAAGACGCTTCGCTCCAGAAATTTTGTCGAAGATCAAAACGGAGGTCGAAAGACTTCTGAAATGCAAATTCATCCGTGTTACAAGGTATGTCGAATGGATTGCAAATATTGTGCCAGTCATTAAGAAAAATGGCACATTAAGGGTATGCATAGATTTCAGAGATCTGAATGCTGCCACCCCCAAAGATGAATATCCAATGCCTGTGGCGGAAATGCTAGTCGATTCTGCCGCTGGCTACGAATACCTGAGTATGCTCGATGGTTATTCAGGATATAATCAAATTTTCATTGCTGAAGAGGATGTGTCGAAAACAGCTTTTCGATGTCCTGGGGCCTTAGGCACTTACGAGTGGGTAGTGATGCCTTTTGGCCTGAAGAACGCTGGGGCAACGTACCAGCGAGCAATGAATACTATCTTCCATGATTTTATTAACACGTTTATGCAAGTTTATATTGATGATATTGTTATAAAATCTGTTTCCAGGAAGAGTCACATTGACCACCTTCGACGATCATTCGAAAGAATGAGAGAACATGGTCTGAAGATGAACCCTTTGAAGTGTGCGTTCTGTGTAAAAGCTGGAGATTTCTTGGGCTTCGTTGTCCACAAGAAAGGGATCGAAATCAATCAGAACAAGACGAAGGCAATTTTGGAAGCAAAAGCGCCATCGAATAAGAAGGAATTGCAATCTCTCTTAGGCAAGATAAATTTCTTGAGAAGGTTTATATCTAACCTAAGTGGGAAAGCTCAGGCCTTTTCACCCTTGCTTCGACTGAATAAGGAGGGGTTCGAATGGGGGCAAGAGCAACAAGAAGCCTTCGACAAAATCAAAGGGTACCTCACTAAGCCACCTATTTTGGTGCCTCCTTGTAGCAATAGGAGTATGAGATTGTACATAGCTGCATCTGACAAAACTCTGGGAAGTATGTTAGCCCAAGAGGATGAGAATGGAGTCGAAAGACCCATTTATTATCTCAGTCGAGTGTTGAATGATGCAGAAACTAGATATAGCGAAGTTGAAAAATTGTGTCTATGTCTGTATTTTTCTTGTACAAAGCTCAAACAATATATAAAACCAGTTGATGTTTATGTTTCGTCTCATTTTGATGTTTTCAAATATATGTTGTCGAAACCTATCTTGCATAGTCGAATTGGCAAGTGGGCATTAGCATTGACTGAATACTCCTTGACCTTTATGCCTCTTAAGGCGGTAAAAGGACAAGTGGTTGCAGACTTCATAGTCGACCACTCTATTCAAGTCGAGGATATTAATTATGTGGAGATAGAACCTTGGAAATTCTACTTCGATGGTTCCAGCCATAAAAATGGAAC
Organism: Vicia faba; assembly: GCA_948472305.1. Taxonomy (NCBI): domain Eukaryota; kingdom Viridiplantae; phylum Streptophyta; class Magnoliopsida; order Fabales; family Fabaceae; genus Vicia; species Vicia faba. The sequence continues at coordinate 1,142,493,988 of OX451736.1, forward strand.
AGGAGTAGGAGTCTTACTTATTTCTCCAGATAAAATTCCAACAACATTCAAGTACCAAATCGAAGGTTCTTGTTCGAACAACGAGGCTGAGTATGAAGCTCTAATTACTGGCCTTGAAATATTGTTGGAATTGGGGGCAACTCGAGTCGAAATAATGGGAGACTCAGAGTTAGTCATCAAGCAAGTCACAAAGGAGTATAAATGCATAAGAGAGAATCTCATTATGTACTTTGTGATAGCAAATCGTTTATTGAAACAATTTGAAAGTGTCAATATTCGACACATACCCAGAGTCGAAAATCAAATAGCCAATGACTTGGCACAGATTGCATCTGGGTATAAAATTTCAAAAACGAGATTACAAAGAGCAATCGAAGTTCGAGAGAAGATAAGAGCGACTTGTCTATCACCAACAGACTTGGAATCAACAAGGTTAGGATATGCTGATCACTCAAACTTCGAGATTTCGTTCATTGATAATTTGTCAGACCAAGATTGGAGGAAACCCATTGTGGACTATCTTCAAAATCCAGGAGCTCCGACAGAACGAAAAACAAAATACAGGGCGTTGAGTTTTGTACTCATGGGTAATGAGTTATTCAAGAAGACGCCTGAAGGGGTGTTGCTGAAATGTTTAAGTGAAACTGAAGCATACATAGCCCTTTCGACTACGCATGCTGGGGCATGTGGGGCTCACCAAGCAGGCCATAAGATGAAATGGTTATTGTTTCGACAAGGACTATATTGGCCCACTATGTTGAAAGATTGTGTTGAGTTCGCCAAAGGTTGCCAAGAGTGTCAAGTTCATACAGGCATCCAGCACGTACCAGCAAGCGAACTTCACTCGATAGTGAAGCCTTGGCCCTTTCGAGGATGGGCGTTGGATCTTATTGGAGAGATTCGACCAGCATCATCAAAGAGTCAAAAATACATATTGGTAGGCATTGATTATTTTACTAAGTGGATCGAAGCTGTCCCTTTAGTCAATGTAGACCAAGAAAATGTCATTGAATTTATTCAAAAGAACATTATATTTAGGTATGGAATCCCTGAGACAATAACAACTGACCAAGGTTCAGTTTTCACTGGTCGAAAGATGCAGGAATTTGCTCAGGAAACAGGTTTCAAACTCTTAACATCCACGCCTTACTATGCACAGGCGAATGGTCAAGTCGAAGCAGCTAACAAAGTGGTAATTGGCTTGATAAAGAAGCATGTTGGGAAGAAACCAAAGAATTGGCATAAGACGTTAGACCAGATTTTATGGGCTTGTCGAACGTCCCCAAAAGAAGCCACTGGTACAACACCATATAGGCTAACTTTTGGCCATGATGCAGTACTGCCAGCAGAAATTTGTCTTCAATCTACAAGAGTTCAGAGGCATTATGATATTCCTTCTGAGGTTTATTGGAACATGATGTTAGATGAATTGGTGGATTTAGACGAAGAGAGATTACACGCTCTCGACTTACTCAGGCTTCAGAAGAAAAGAGTCGAAGACTCTTATAATAGAAAGGTAAAACCTAAGGTGTTTTTGCCTGAAGATTTAGTTTGGAAGGTAATTCTTCCCATGGATCGACGGGATCGAAGCATGGGGAAATGGTCACCCAAATGGGAAGGACCCTTCAGAGTTATCCAAACTTTTTCTGGTGGAGCCTATGAAGTCGAAGAGATAAGTGGTGATAAAAGACTCTTGAGAGTAAATGGTAAATATTTGAAAAAATACAAGCCTATACTTCAAGAGATAAAAATAAAATAATAAACTAAATTAACCATAGAAATGCCAAAATGGAAATTTTTATTAATTTCTGCCAAAATGGCAATTGTTGTCGAAAGCGATTACAATAGATGGTTACAAAAGAGAATCAAAAAGAAAGAGAATTCTTCAGTCGAAGATACTTAGCATGCTGCAAATCCAACCTCTTCTTGCACCAAGATTTTTCTTGCTCCAGTTTGGCAATTTGAACATCGAGGCTTTGCGCCCTCTCAGCGAACTCCAGGCCTTGCTTGACCTCAGTCTGGCTCTCAGCGTCTGGGATGGTCGAAAGAATTTCCCCTTGGAGCACAGTGTTGGCGTTTATCTTCGCCTCTATCTCTGCAATTTGTGCTCGGAAGGAGACATTCTCTCGCTCAATAGCATCGAACCTTTCCTGTGCAGACGCTTTCTGTTTCGACAACTCGGCAATTCGAGAAGTCGAACTTGTGACGGCAGTCCATGCAGATAAGCTCCTGCCATGCAACGTTTCGAGCTGACTGTTGAAATTTCGTTGGCGCTGGTAATCCGCTGAGACTTGGTCAATCATAGAATGTAATTCCATGATCAAGTCTGAGATTTCTGGAGATACAGCATCGAAATCAACAGCATTCAAAACCTCCTTTAAGCAAGATGGAGCAGTGGGGTCCCCCTCTAAAGCCTTCATTAAATCTCTCTTGAAGAACTGGGCCTTGACCTTCGCCAATGCATCATCAAGAGGAGAAGTCTCAGTAGATTTCCCCGACAAAGTAGGAATTTCCTGACTGGTGTCGGAAGAACTCTTACTCTCAACGATTGCATTGAGGTAGCTGATAGGGTCAGTTCGCTTCAAGATTTCCAGGTCTTCTTTCGACCTATGCTTTGAGGAGGTGACCCTTGCCATAGCATTAAATGAAGTTTTGGAATTTGGTGATGTTCTGATCGCAGAAGATCAGAAACGTAACCTCCATATGCTGAAGGGTCATGTTCTAACCGAAGAACATTACTTCCATATGTTCTGATTGAAGCATCATGTTCTGAACCGTGTCTGCAAATTCTGATTGCACTCGCGTGAAGGCTGGCCCAGAAGTTCTGAAGTTTCATATTCTCTTAAAACTTAGAAAATTTTCCTAAATGTTTAGAAATTTGATTTTTTTTCAAAGTAATTTCTGACTTCTGATTTTTTTGATGAACCAATTTTATGTCTTGATGAAATATAATTGTTGAAACTTGATTTGATCTAAAAGTCGGAGTTTGACTTTTCAGTGTGCTTTTGACCATTTTTCCCTTGTGGATGATTTTCTTGAAAAGTTGTAATTCAAGACTTGAAACTTGATAGAAGCAAACCTGAGAGTCCAGGATGATCCTTTGAGAAATGAGAGGGCAAATTTTTGGGTACAACAGATGGTTTCTCCGGGTATAATCAGATCAAAATGGCACCTGAAGAATGGAGAAAACAACCTTTGTCACATAGTGGGGCACTTTCTTTCACAAAGTTATGCCATTTGGGATAAAGAACACCAGGGAAACCTATCAGCGCACCATGGTAGCTTTGTTTCACGGTATGATCCATCACGAGATGGAGGTCTATGTTGATGATATGATAGCCAAGTCTCAGACTGAAGAGGAGCACCTTGATCACTTACAGATGCTTTTTGAAAGGTTGGAGAAATACAAAATGAGGCTGAACCCGAATAAATGCACCTTTGGAGTAAGATCTGGTAAGCTCTTAGGCTTCATTGTCAGCAACAAAGGCATTGAAGTTTACCCTGCAAAAGTCAAATCTATACAAGAAATGCGAACTCCTCGCAGTGAGAAAGAAGTTAGGGGATTCTTGGGATGCCTAAACTACATTTCCAGATTCATTTCCCATATGACCGCTACTTGTGAGCCAATCTTCAAATTACTGAAGAAAGATCAAGAAGTAAAGTGGAATGACGACTTCCAGGACACCTTTGACAAAATCAAGGAATATCTTCAAGAGCCTCCAATTTTGATGCCGCCAGTTGAAGAAAGGCCTTTGATCATGTACCTAACAGTGTTAGAGAACTCAATGGGGTGTGTGCTGGGGCAGCATGACGAGTTTGGTCGAAAAGAGCATTCAATATACTACCTTAGCAAAAAGTTTACCGACTGTGAAACAAGATACTCACCGCTCGAGAAAACTTGTTGCGCTTTGGAATGGGTTATTCTTCGACTAAGACAATATATGTTGACTCACACTACCTTGTTGATATCTAAAATGGACCCTATCAAGTACATCTTTGAGATGCCTGCTCTCTCCAGAAGAATAGCAATATGGCAAATGATCCTGACCGAATACGACATTTAATACACAACCCATAAAGCAATTAAGGGAAGTGTACTAGCTGATCATTTGGCTTATCAGGCTGTGGAGGACTACCAATCCATGAAGTTTAAGTTCCCGGACGAGAACATCATGCTAGTAACTGATTGTGAAGAACCTGGACCGGATGAAGGACCTGAAAAGGGATCCGGGTGGACTATAGTTTTTGACGGAGCTTCCAACGCTCTTGGCAATGGCATCGGCGTTGTGATCATATCTCTTTAAGGTTGTCATACTCCTTTCATTGCCAGATTATGTTTCAATTTCACCAACAACATGGATGAATATGAAGAATGCATTATGGGTCTCAAAGCTGCTATTGACTTAAGGATCAAATTCTTGAGTGTATTTAGAGACCCGGCTTTACTAATCAGTCAGATCAAAGGAGAATAGGACACAAAGCATCCTAATCTCATCCCTTACAAAGAACATGTGTTGACACTGATTCCATACTTTGAAGAAATTACCTTTGAACATTTTCTATAAGAGGAAAATCAACTAGCGGACGCGCTAGCTACTATGTCATCCATGTTCAAGGTCAGATGGGATAATGAGACTCCTAAGATCACCATTGAAAGGATGGACGAACCAACATACTGTCACGATATTGATACTAAAGAGGTAGTGGACAAGCCTTGTTTCCATGAAGTCAAAAGATATCTTGAATCCCAAGAGTATCTTGAGGGAGATTCAGTCAATGATAAGAAGTTCTTAAGAAGGTTCTCTGCCAAGTTCTTCCTCAGTAATGGGATCCTCTACAAACGCAATCACGATTCTACTTTGCTCCGGTGTGTAGACAAAAGTGAGGCAGAAAAGATTATGGCTGATTTGCATGAAGGTACCTTTGGCACTCATTCTAGTGGGCACTCAATGGCTAAAAAGATCCTACGGGCAGTGTTGTACCCCAAAATTTTCCCTCCCATGTTTGTCAATACATTTCAAGTAAGGTCCTCAAATTGCTCAAGGAAGTCTAAGGGTTGACCAGACAAACTCTCTCCAAAGGTAGTCTACCTCAAATTAGGGTTTCATTTTGCATCAAGATGTTTGAGTCCAAAGGATACCAAATTCTCACTATTGTCCTAATATGTTCTCAAGATCATCCATGTCAAGTTTCAAGCCTTGCAGAGGAAATTTTCTCAGTCAATTGCTCAAAGGCCTGAAAATCGACTGTTCTAGGGCAAAAGTCAATTGCGGCCCACATACAGTCAAACTTCAATATTTTTGGTCAAAATTCTCATTTTGAAGTATTATTCATCATTTGATCAAAGGTTGATCATGATTCCTCAAGGATTGCTCACAATTCATCAAAATCCAAAAGTTGCCAAATTAGGGTTTTATGGGAAAAGTCAACTCAACTTTGACCAAGCATAACTTTCTCATACTTTATCAAAAATGACCCATCCAAATCTCATTTTGAAGAGGATGTGATTCCCTATAATTCATCTTCATCTCCCAAGTTCAAAATATGCACTCACAAGAAGATATCAATTTGGACATTATAGGTCATTTTGAAAAGTCAACAAAAACACCTTTTGGGTCAAAGCTTCATACATGAACATGGAAGACTCAATTGAGATGAGACCAAAACGGTTGCTTAGAGGACATCCTAATATTTATAAAAAGTCCAACAACGCATCTCTAGGGTCAAAATTAAAAGAGTTATGCATTGGCCAAGTTGATCTTTTTTGCAAAATTGCCAAAAGTCAAATGTGTCCAAAATTGCATGTTTTGCCAAATGGGCCCAACTTTTTATGCTTGCACTGAGTTTGAAATGTGACCCACGACCCATGAGACCTTACACTTGTCATTATTTTATTTTTGTTATTTATTCTGATTTTATTTCATTTAAATCAAATAAAATCAATATAAAATAATGAAAATATCAAAAACTAATTAAATCTTGAGATTTTGTGCATGATTAGGTCCATTACACAGCTGGAGACAAGATCAAATCGTGCAAGGCTTTATATTGACACAAAAAGATTGAATTTGCTTGTTTTAGAAAGATTTGGTGCAAGGATTGAATCATGAATCAATATTCATAATTGGAAGAGATTTGATACAAAGTTGCAACCCTAATACACTCTAGTATACATAGGGAACAAAAGCAGATCAAAAGAAAGAGGCTAGAGGCGTGCAAAGGCAGAAAGCAAATTTCAAAAATTCAAGAAAAAGTTGCAAACCAATTTCCAAGTTTCAGGCCATCTCAAGCCATTCTAATCATACCAATCGTTTGTTGGACATCCTAGGATTGTGTTTCAATCGTTAGCAAGCTTCCCCACGCCCTGAAACGCATCGTAGCAGTCACACAATTTGGCTCTTTTCTTGAAATCGATTACATTGATTCTGGCATATTTAGCATGATTAATTGACATATTTTTAATCCTTGAGATGTTTGCAAGCTATAGGTTATATTTAATTGCATTTTGTTGACTATACATCAAGTTGCCATGGCTAGGGTTCGTGCTTCATTTTTAGGGATTTTTCATACAGGGAAAATTGGCCAGTGATAATGGTACCATGATTCTCGTGAGGTTGCAACGAGTTGATTGGTACCATTGGTTTTCATTTATCATATGTGTACAAGATTTTGGAGTGAACATGGGCTGTAGCTACACTCAAATGTCCGTAGGTAAAAGCTATGAAACTTACAGCGACGGTGGGAGGAAGAAGATTGTTACATGGCGCTCCCTGACTTGCCAGTTTGAATTTCGCGCGTTTTAAAATATAACATTTTTCTTTTATCATATTATAATTGTTGTTGATCATATGTACAACTAATCATTCTGGCTCAGCTGGCAGCGTGTCAAGGGGATAATGCTCAAGGACCTGGGTTCGATCCCCAGGTCCCAACTTTAGCTTCATATTATTTTTCTTTACATAATCAGGTGCGCTAGTATCCCATGTGTCCACCATGCATCATCAGCATCCAACCATCAGATCCCCAACAAGCCAGATCCAAGGCTTCTCCCTTGAAGGTCCATCATGCGCCTTCAGTCAATGAATGCACTGGATCCAACGAAGTCAACAAAGGCCAGGAGTTGTTGGGCAAAAAAAAACAGATTCACCCCCCCCCCCCCCCCCTCTTGCTAATGCTATTAGGCCCATTCTCTTTCTTTTCTATAATTTATTTCATTTATTTCATTTAATTAGCTTAATTATTTTTAACCAAAATTAATTTCTTTTTCACAAAATCATAAAATCAAGAATTTCACAAAAAATTAGAATTAGGTTTTTATTTTATCAAATTTAATATAATTTAGTTTAATTTAATTTAGGGTAATTCTAACTTTTTTATATAATAAAAATCAATTATAAAAATTAGGGTTAGACTTTTGATTTAATTTTTTTTTCTTTCTCAAAATAAAAAAATACAAAAAAAATAGGTTAATTTAATTATTTTTCTTAACTAAAATTAATTAGTGATTAGGTTATTTTTATTCAATTGAACTTTATTTTCTCAAATAACATAAAAAACGACAAAAAATAATTTTTCTTTTCAATTACAATTAGGTTTAGTTGGGGTCAAAACCCTAATTATTTTGCATTTGATTCATCGCGCGCGTTTATTATTTTTTGCGATATTAATGTAATTGTCTACGGTATGTAATAGTTTAATCTAGGGCTTTTCTTTTATTTATCGTCTTTTACGGGTTTTTTTGGCTATGTAATTAATCCCTACCCCGAAGCCTTGTAATAGCGTAGTTTTATTTTCTCGCATTTTAATTCTCGCAAATATTAACTGTTTAGATGTATGTTACTAGGATTGTATGACAAGATTGCATGATAATTTAAAACGGCTAGAAAACCCTAATGTGCAAAGATAATAACTGAAATCAAATCACTCGCACATGCGCACTCCTAGGGTATACTCTCACTTCGGTTGCCTTCGGTAAACGATCATTAAGTATAGGGTGTCTTAGTGGTTGCCCTCCTGTCTAACAAAGATCAAAAGTCCCGCTCGGAAACGTCGCCTCGGAAATGTTGCCTCGAATATGATCTTAAGACTCTAGGGTTATTACTAAGACGTCCTAACATTGCTTTAGTGATCGTACGTCCCTTTCGAATTGACCCTTACAATTCCAACGACGGTGCTACCTATTTCTCAATAGTAGGATGGCGCTGTCTAAAGGAAACGAGAATAGAAACAATCCTTTTTCGAGTAAGTAGATGCTAGTAGGTACTTGCTCAAATCAAACTCTTTCACACCAAACACTTTTCAAACTAAAAGTTTTCAAAAACACTTCGTAACACTCTTGAGGACAGAAACAAGGGTTAAAATGAAGTAAAACAAAACTTTTCAAAACAAGCACACACAAGCAATTTTAAAAAAGATGAGCAAGTACCTAAGAGCCCATGGAAAACCATGGATAGAAAGGGTGCTAACACCTTCCCTTTCTATAATCTACCCCCCGTACTCAGAATATCTCGAAAAAGGATTTTTTTTTCTGTGCTTTTTTCCTTTCCAGTTGGATAAAATAAAATTTGGTTGCGACTCTTGCTTACCGCGACATTTCGCGTACAAAAAACACAAAACGTAAACCAGCATTTTCACAAACAGTCGGTTCTGCCACCGTATCACAGAACTGGCGACTCTGCTGGGGATCAGATAAGTGGGGTATACCTTAGGATCTATTTCATCATATTTGCTTCTCTTGTTTGTTTTGGTTGCTTTACTTTTAAGGGTTTTGTTTGGGAGTTACTATAGATCCTAACCCGGATCTGGGGACACCTTTTAGGTAAGTAGCAATAAACTGTGAGGGAACTGTACAGCGTAGACCGATACGGTTGAAGAAGTAGCTATGTTGATGTGGCACATTGGTTGGTACTAGTATCCCTTGTGGAGAAACAAGGAGAATACGGGGCCGCTGCGTGTGTCGTTAAGCATCAACTGACCTTAGAACCTTTAATCGACCAACTTGGCCATTAGAAAGTAGTGAGATAGCCGGCCTCGGTGTAAAGCTGAGAACTGGTTGATACTCGATGCTACACTCATTGAGACCATACTCTCGAGATAGTTATGGCTGCAAGAAAAGATTACGTGAGATGAAACCATGACCGATGGAGGATGGTCAATGATATTGAGATCCTCTAGAACCCAGTTACTTTTGCTAGGACAGGTTGAATCCAACTGAACTTCAAGAGGGTAATACCTTTGACCCCATGCAAGCCTTAAACTTAAGGGCTTTGTGTGACTTGTTTGCCTTTGCCATGCCTGTTATCTGTTATACCTGTTGTTTTTATCATGACATCATGCATCATAACATGGCATTCATACTTCATTATACTAACCATTTCAAAGACCAAGGGGATTTATCTTTGTTCTGTTTTTCAGATTATGCCTTCCGTGCGCAGAAATACCATTCGAGTTAACTTTGTGCAAATACCTGCTCAACTTAAAGAGTTAGCCTCAAGAGTTTCTGAGACTTCTATGTTCATTAAGAGAGATGGTCAGCTTATTAGCCTGGACACCTCAAAGTTTGATGAGCAGATGATGAGTGTAATTTTCCATTTCTTTGATCCTGTGCATCATTGCTTCACCTTTCCAGATTATCAGTTGGTTCCCACTTTGGAAGAGTTCTCTCACTTATTGGGCATATCCATCCTTGAACAGGTACCCTTCACAAGTATGGAAGAGGTTCCTAGACCATAAGACATTGCCTCAGCTCTGCATCTGAAACGGGCTGATGTAGTATCCAATTTGGAAAGACGAAGCGGGGTCGAAGGTTTCTTAGCCAAGTTTCTGATAGACCAGGCTCAGCTATTCTGGGATAATTTTGATTTTCAGGCTTTTGAAGATGTCTTGGCTATCCTTATCTATGGTTTGGTTCTCTTCCCAAATCCGGATTCCTTTGTAGATGTACACGCTGTCAAGATTTTCCTTTCTCGCAATCCTGTGCCTACTCTGCTGGGTGATATCTTGCATGCCCTCTACACTCGTACTGTGCGAAGAAGAGGGACTCTTATGTGTTGCATGTTGTTGCTGTCGAGGTGGTTTATTTCGCACCTCCCTAAGTCTGTGTTAAAGAATGAAGAAGGTTTGGGTTGGTCCTACAGAATAATGTCACATGCCCATACAGACATTCTTTGGTGTTCCCGGGCTATGGAAGACACTGCTGTTATCGACTGTTGTAGAGGATATCCTAATGTCCCATTGCTTGGAATCAGAGGGGGAATAACTTAAAATCCTTGTTTAGCTTTGCAACAATTTGGTCGTTCTCGGAGAGACGGTCCCCATGAGCTACTTCTTGGGAATATTGCATTTGACTACAAGGAGGACGTAGAACAGCACCGCCGGAGGTTTATACGAGCTTTGGGCATGGTGAACAGATCTGACCCCCAAGAGCTGGGACCAATGACTTCCCTTCCTATGCAGCCTTACCTCCAATGGGTCCGAGCTTGTGCCCAGAAGCTTGGGATGCCCTATGAAGCAGTATTGTCAGTGATTATAGAGCCCACCAATGAAGAAGGCGTTCCTTACACAGTTCTTTATCCTTATATGCCCACTGATCATGGGGCATTGCAGAGGTCTTGGATTCATCTAAAAGAGGAGAGGGGTACTTACCGGGAAAAGTACCATGAGCAAGAAAGGGAGATTTTGAAGCTCACCAGGCAGCTCGAGGAAGAAAGAGTGATCAATGACTACGTCAGCACAAAGAGGAAGCGTCCATGGGACTTTTGATTTTGATTTTTCTAGTTCTAGATTTGTTTTCCATTTACTTCTTTTGTAACGCCTCAAAGGCATAGTTGAACCTTTTACAAGTTAATCTAATAAAGTTTGTTTATTTTTTGGTTTGAAAATTTAAATTTCCCGAAGTCTTTGAAATCATTACATGCGCATCCCATTATCATGCACACCATTACAGGTACCATTACAGGTTTCTCATCTTCTTCGCTGTTTATTTCAGCAGAAATGTCTTCTGATCAAGCCATCAAAGATCTTCAGGCATAGAACGCCCAATTCCAGCAGATGTTCTTAAGCTTGGCTAAAGGGCAAGAGGATCTGAAGACCCTGATTCTGAAGGAGAACAAGATGAAGAAGAAGGTTGGTATTCTGAACATGGGTAGAAGATTCGGAGAAAGGATAAGACAATCAGCTGATCTGACCTCCTCATCCAAGGACGGGGAGAACCAAGAAAGGACAAAGGACCCTATTCCGGCAGTTTCTGATAACGATACAGATTATGATGATGAACAATATCCTCCTGCTGAGGATAGGTACAAGAAGTTAGAAGACCGTCTGAGTGCTATGGAGATTCAGAAGATCCCTGGTTTGGATTTCGGAGAACTGGGACTGGTATCAGGAGTAGTGATCCCTCATAAGTTCAAAGCTCTGGTTTTTGCCAAGTACGATGGAGTATCCTGTCCAAAACTCCAACTTTGCTCGTACGTCAGAAAAATCCAACCTCACACTGCTGATAGAAATTTGTGGGTACACTTCTTTCAATATAGTCTGTCAGGGACTCAACTTGAATGGTTTTATCAGTTGGAAGGAGCCAATGTCCGAAACTGGGAAGACCTTGTTGCTGCTTTTTACAGGCAGTATCAATATAACGCCGACCTTGCTCCCACTCGTACTCAGCTTCAGGGTATGTCTATGGGTGCAAGTGAAGGTTTTAAGGACTATGCTCAAAAGTGGGGAGACTTGGCTGGAAGAGTCCAACCCCCTTTGTCTGACAGGGAGTTGGTTGACATGTTTCTGGGGGCGCTATCTGGTCCATTTTTAAATCATTTGATCGGCAGTTCGTCATCTGGGTTTACTGAGTTGATCTTGACTGGAGAGAGAGTAGAAGCTGGCATTCGAAGTGGTAAAATACAGAAGGATACTTCATCAAGTGCAGTAAAGAATCCTTTCACCGGTAAAAAAGAAGCTAGTGCAGTCTACGGGCCGAGGGGCCAAAGCAGACCTGAACATCGTCAAGCAATAAATGCGGTAGTGATATCAAGACCCACAGTTGCTCCACAACACAACAATCAACAGAGGGGGGAAAGACCACAGAGGAAGTTCACTCAGCTCAATATGACCCTAACTCAAATTCTACCACAATTATTGAAGACCAATCTGGTAACTCTGAGGGAGGCCCCGAAGAACCCCAACACCACATCTCCCCACTATAACCCGAATGCCCGTTGTGCCTATCACTCCAAAAGTCCATGTCATGATACAAACAACTGTTGGGCCTTGAAAAACAAGGTGCAAGACTTGATCAAAGCCAAAGAGATTGAGTTTGACCCTCCGGAGAAGCCCAATGTCATAACTGCTCCCATGCCCAAACATGGTCATGGAGTAAATGCTATAGACAATGATTTATTTGTGACCTCTGTAGAAGAAATTTCTACTCCTTTGACGACAGTTAAGAAGAATTTGTTGTTGGCCGGTTTATTTCCGGGTTCTAGTGAAGGTTGCCACATGTGTTCAATTCTGCCTGCTGGTTGCCACTTATTGAAATCAGGTGTTCAGCGCCTGATAGATAATAAAGAGATCCTGTTCGAAAAGTCTATGATTCCGTTAGTTCCAATTGAAGATGTTTCCATCATAACCATTTCCGCCAATCCTTCCAAGGTTTCCTCGAGAAAACCTGTTAGGATTACACCCGTCCCAAGAAATACTCTGTTAATAATTATTGTCCGTGGTCCTGTCCCATACATTTCAGATAAGGCTGTCCCTTGGCACTATGGTGCTGATGTGTATTACCATGGAGTTAAACAAGACTTAAAAAGCGAGGAATCCGATGTTGATGTCAGCAATATTGTTGGGACAAGCAAGGTCACCAGAAGTGGAAGACTCTTTTCTCCCGAGATTTCCCCTCTGACTGTTCACAAACCTGTTGTCATTCCATCTGCTAGTACGTCAGCTACTATCCCAATTCATATTCCAGTTATCACCCCTGTCGCTGAGCCATCTGGGGCTCGGGGCAAAGAAATCATAGGTGAGCCTGCCCGAACGGAGGCACCTAAGAAGATCATCGTAGAAAACTTTAAGCAGAAGATAGAGGAAATACTGAAGATTATCAAGAAGAGCGACTACAACGTAGTCGAGCTGCTGGGGCAGACCCCGTCAAAAATCTCCATGTTGTCCTTGTTATTGTATTCTGAAGCCCATGCAAAGGCTTTAATTGCATTCCTCAAAATTGCGCATGTGCCGCAGGAAACTTCAGCCGATCAATTCAAAGATTGCGTAGCTAGCCTGACTGCCGACAATGGGTTGGGTTTCTCAGATACAGATCTGACTACTAAAGGAAGAAATCACAATGATGCTCTACACGTCTCGATCGAGTGCAGGGGCGTTACTATGGCCCATGTACTGGTGGACACCGGGTCCTCGTTGAATGTTTTACCAAAGAAAGCGTTAGACCGCTTGGACTGTGAAGGTTTGATTCTAAAGCCGAGCAATATTGTGGTCAGGGCTTTTGACGGGTCAAAAAGGATGGTGCACAGGGAGGTGGACATCCCTGTTAAAGTTGTCTCTCAGACTTTTGCATCCACCTTTTATGTGATGTATATCAGACCATCATATTCTTGTTTGCTGGGTCGCCCTTGGATTCATAAGGTTAGGGCAGTGAATTCCACGCTCCATCAAATGTTGAAATATCCGGTGAAAGGGAAAATTGTCACGGTACGGGGTGAAGATGAGTATATGGTGAGTCATCTCAATTCCTTTTGCTACACGGATATAGATGGGGAATTCATCGAAACGCCTTGTCAAAATTTCGAAGAGGTCCCTCAGACTTTGGCGTCAACTGAAGTTGCTACCGACAAACCTCCGATGAAGATGGCTTCTCTCAAGGATTCCAGGGCTGTAATTAAAGAAGGTGGGTGTACAAATTGGGGTCAGCTCCCTGATTTCACGCACAAAACTGACAAATTTGGTTTGGGCTTTACTACAGGGGCTCAAAGAGCTGTTAGGCGCGCACGGATTGGAATACCTCCTCTGCATATCAACAATCAGGGAGTTAATGCGGTTGAAGATGGTGAAGAGGATTCAGATATCGACAGCTGGATCTACCCAACAACCAATGGTGGATTGAACAACTGGACGGCGAAGGACTTCATACCTGTTTCTTTTATTCCACAGTAATTGACTTTTGTTTTAAGAGTTTGTAATTGACAGTTTAAAAACTTTACAGCCCGGTGCCTTGCCCGAGGCACCTTGGTTTTGCTTGTGAGGGCTTATTATTTGTCATTTCACATATCATTAATAAAACATTGGACGTTTCTTGCATTAAAAATTTTGTGCTCCTTGTTTTTCTTTTTCTGTCTCTCGCTTTATCGAAAACAGTTATTTTCTTACACACACTCACGTATCATAATGCAGATCCATATCCACTCTGGATCCCATTGATAACGACTCTGCTACTGCCAGTTATAACTTTGAAAATCCGATCAACCAAGCCGAGGACGAAGGTGGGGATGATTATGAGGTGCCTGGAGAACTTGCTAGACTGTTACTGCAGGAAGAAAGGGCCATACAGCCTCATGAAAAGCCAGTTGAGTCAGTAAATTTGGGTACATAGGAAGACAGGAAAGAAGTCAAGATAGGTGCGAATCTGGAGCCTAGTGTCAAACAACGGTTGATACAGATGCTACGCGACTATGTTGAGATCTTTTCTTGGTTTTATGAAGATATGCCTGGTTTGGACACTGATATTGTGGTACACCGCCTGCCAACTAAAGAAGATTATCCTCCGGTAAAGCAGAAGGTTCATCGTATGCGCCCTGAGATATCTGAGAAAATCAAAGCTGAGGTCATGAAACAGTTTGACGCGGGATTTTTAGCTGTCACTTCTTATCCGCAGTGGGTCGCCAACGTTGTTTCGGTGCCTAAGAAGGATGGTAAGGTACGGATGTGTTTAGACTACAGAGATCTGAACAAGGCAAGCCCCAAGGATGATTTCCCACCTTCTCACATCGATTTTCTGGTCGAAAACACCGCGCAGCATAAGATCTTCTCCTTTATGGATGGTTTTTTTGGTTACAATCAGATCAAGATGGCTCCCGAGGACATAGAGAAGACAACCTTCGTTACACAGTAGGGCACCTTCTGTTACAAGGTAATGCCTTTCGGGTTGAAGAATGCTGGGGCAACTTATCAGCGCGCCATGGTCGCTTTGTCCCACGACATGATTCACCATGAGATTGAGGTTCATGTTGATGACATGATAGCAAGGTCCCAGACTGAGGAAGAGCACCTTGACCATCTCCAGAAACTGTTCGACAGGTTGAAGACGTATAAGCTGAGGCTGAACCCGAACAAATTCACCTTCGAGGTAAGGTCTGGTAAGCTGCTGGGTTTTGTCGTTAGTGATAAGGGTATTCAAGTGGACCCTGCCAAGGTAAAATCCATACAGGAGATGTCGGATCCCCGCACAGAAAAGGAAGTTAGAGGCTTTTTGGGACGTCTGAATTACATCGACAGGTTCATTTCACACCTGACCGCTACTTGTGAGCCAATCTTCAAGCTGCTGAAGAAAGATCAAGTGTTAAAATGGAATGATGAATGTCAGACCTCTTTCAAAAGAATCAAGGAATACCTCCAAGAGCCACCAATTCTGATGCCTCCAGTAGAAGGAAGACCTTTGATCTTATACTTGACAGTACTGGACAATTCAATGGGGTGCGTGCTGGGGCAGCATGACGAGTCTGGCCGAAAAGAGCACGCTATTTACTACCTTAGCAAAAAGTTTACCGACTGTGAGATCCGATACTCATTGCTCGAGAAAACTTGTTGCGCTTTGGAATGGGCTGCTCGCCGGCTGAGATAGTATATGCTGACTCACACCACCTTATTTATATCAAAGATGGATCCAATCAAGTATATTTTCGAAAAGCCTGCCTTGTCCAGAAGAATAGCAAGATGGCAGATGATCTTAACTGAGTACGACATCCAATACACAACCCAAAAAGAAATCAAGGGGAGTGTATTGGCGGATCATTTGGCGCATCAGGCCATGGATGACTACCAGTCCATGAATTTCGAGTTCCCGGATGAGAACATCATGTTGGTGACCGACTGTGAAGAACCTATACCGGATGAAGGACCTGAGAAAGGATCCCGATGGTCTATGTATTTTGATGGAGCATCAAACGCGTTGGGTAATGGCATTGGCGCTGTGATTAGATCTCCTGAGGGCTGTCATACTCCGTTCACCGCCCGATTATGTTTTAATTGCACCAACAATATGGCGGAGTATGAAGCATGTATCCTGGGTCTTCGAGCTGCTATTGACCTGAGGATTAAGTTCTTGAGTGTATTCGAAGATTCTGCTCTGGTATTCAGTCAGATCAAAGGCGAGTGGGATACGAAGCACACAAATCTTATTCCTTACAAGGAGTATGTACTGGCGTTACTCCCACACTTTGAGGAGATAACCTTTGAACACTTCCCGAGAGAAGAGAACTAGTTAGCGGACGCGCTAGCTACCATGTCTTCTATGTTCAAAGTCAGGTGGGACAATGAAGCTCCCCAGATTACCATCGAGAGGTTGGATGAACCCTCACATTGCTGTGACATTGAGACAGAAGAGGTAGCAGATAAACCCTGGTTTCACGAAGTAAAAAGGTATCTTGAGACTCAAGAGTACCCAGAGGGTGCATCTGTTAATGATAAGAAGTTCTTGAGAAGGTTCGTTGTGAAGTTCTTCATCAGTAATGGGATCCTCTATAAGCGTAACCATGATTCAACCTTATTGTGGTGTGTAGACAAAAGCGAGGCGGAAAGGATCATGGCAGAATTACATGAAGGTACCTTCGGAACTCATTCCAGTGGACATACCATGGCAAAGAAAATCCTACGAGCAGGATATTATTGGTCCACTATGGAAGCCGACTGTTATCAGCATTCTCGAACCTCTCATAAGTTCCAAGTCTATGTTGATGAGGTGCACATACCTCTAGTTCCCCCTGAATGTTTTGACAGCTCCTTGGCCTTTTGCAATGTGGGGCATCGACATGATAGGTGAGATCATACCTACTGCGTCTAATGGGCATCGTTTCATTTTGGTGGTTATTGATTACTTTATGAAGTGGGTCGAGGCAGCTTCCTTTGCTACAGTAACCAAGAACGTCGTGGCGTGGTTTATTCGACACAATATGATCTATTGATACGGTGTACCAGAGAGGATCATCATGGACAATGGTAAAAATATCAACAACACGATGATCACCGAGCTCTACAAATAGTGTAAGATTCGGCATCATAACTCTTCTCCCTACCGGCCGAAGATGAATGGGGCTTGTGAAGCGGCTAACAAGAACATCAAGAAGATTGTGCAGAAGATGACGGTGACATATAAAGACTGGCACGAGATGCTACCATTCTCTCTTCATGGGTATCACACCTCAGCACGGACATCGACAGGGGAAACGCCCTACTATTTGGTGTATGGCATGGAGGCGGTCCTACCCATCGAAGTCCAGATACCCTCTCTCAGGATTATGAAGGATGCAGGTTTGAACGAGGAAGACTGGATCCAAACTCGGCTGGATCAGCTGAATTTAATCGATGAAAAGAGACTTACTGCTATTTGTCATGGTCAGACGTATCAA
The DNA here is from genome assembly GCA_948472305.1 of Vicia faba. NCBI lineage: Eukaryota > Viridiplantae > Streptophyta > Magnoliopsida > Fabales > Fabaceae > Vicia > Vicia faba. The sequence continues at coordinate 1,142,511,612 of OX451736.1, forward strand.
AAGCGAATGATCAAGGCTTTTAACAAGAAAGTCAGACGTCAAGAATATCAAGTCGGGGATCTGGTGATCAAACGCATCATACTACCGCAAGGCAATCCCAGGGGCAAATGGACCCCCACATACGAAGGGCCATTTGTGGTTAAGAACATTTTCTCGGGAGGATCTATGATTCTAACCACCATGGATGGTGACGACCTTCCTCACCCCGTCAATGTAGACATAGTGAAAAGATACTACGCATAATCAATGACCCGCTAGGTTGACTGGCCTATGCAAAAATAAGGGCTTCCCGGCGAACCAAAAGGGTTCGGGCAAAAGTAAGGGATGAAAATAAGAAAAAATTGTACACCCGGCAAGTCGAAAACCTGAAAAGGCGGCTTGGGCAAAAAAGGGTATCCTGGTGGACTGAAAACCCGAAAGGGCGGTTCAGGCAAAAATTAGGGATTGAAGCGTAACATTATGTCTCATTGGATCATCTTGCAACCAGACTTCGGTATCGACTATCAAGCTCGGACGATGCCAATCAATCTGATCTACCTTTGACCAAGTAGCAAAGTGATGAGACGCTCGAAGATATAAAGGCAATAGCAGAGTTGGAACCCGATGGGATTGTTTCACATAACTGTTTTCTTTCTTTTACACAAATTATATAATTTCTGTTCCCTCGGCGGCGTTCTCTTACTAGGACGTCAACCTCTTTGTATAAAACGCCTATTACAGGCCAACTTCAAAAATCAATACAATTCATTTTCACAAGAAATTTCGATTTGTTTTTCTTTTTCTGCTTTGTTTTGCAAGAACGTCCAATGATTCATTTTTTATATATGCATTTGAAAATAGTTTTTGTTCAAAAATATTTATATAAGATACAAAAGACAATTACTCGTAATTCCAAGAACAGGGGAAAACAAGAAGTGTCCAAACCTTACAGTTGCTCTACCCACCAGGTACAGGGATAGATCCAGCCTGACAATATGACCAATGGTATATACACTCCCCGCAGAGTAGGAAGTATGCAAAGACAGTGGTGTTAGCTCTCCCCAGCCGAGGTTCATAATCGCAAATAAGTCGGCAAAATTCTCCCCAAGTGAAGTTTATCTATCACCAGCAATAGAAGTTCACCATCAGCTGAGTTTATTTCTCCAAATCAATAGATCGTCCAACAGAGTATCTCTCTTCCCCAAAAAGTCATTCTCCCATAGGATTATTCTCAAACAGAGTCTCTCCCGGCGGAATATTCTCGAGCAGAACGGACGCAAGTCTCCAGCTAATCATTTTCGATCATTATCCCCAGCGAGAACGAAGAACTCAACTCCTTATGCTCTCCAACAGTAGTCCAGGATTCATTCTCCCTTGCCGGAGGATATCACAAGAACATTGCATATCCATACATCGTGGCATGCGCATATGCATCATACAGCACAATCTCATTTATTTTGAGAACATCATCACTCAATACATTTCATACATCATGACATTACATACGAATAACTCTTTACCTTTCAGGGAAAGATGAAATCAAGTTCTGACAAGTTTTCTCTAGTTCAGTCAAACCGACACTAAGGTTTCTATTCTAGTTGAAGACATTTTAAGACTTTCGTCTGGGTCAGCCGAGTCGCTGCTAAGATTACCCTAACTTCTATGCCAGTCAAAGTTAATCCGAGACCTCTCCCGGGATCAGTCAAATCGACATTAAGATTTCTCTGCCAGTTGAAGTTCCCACAAGTTTCCCCTGGTTCAGTCAAATCGATACTAGGATTTATGTTCCAGTTCAAGCCTTAAAGCCCGGAAATCGACCGGAAAACAACTTAACCCTCAGCAAGTTATTGTAAAGCCTGGAAATCGACCAGATAGTAGTACAAGATACCATGAAGCCTGGAACCGACCAGACAGTGGTACAAGACACTGTGAAGCCTGGTACACGACCAAATAACGGTATAAGACGCTGTGAAGACTGGATCACGACCAGATAGCGGCAAAGGACACTGAAGCCTGGGACACGACTAGATAACAGTATAAGGTACTGCGAAGCTTGGAATTCAACCAAATAGCAGTTTACTCGACCAATTACTATGAAGCCCAGAAATCGACCGGATATTAGTATGCCTTAAATTCAAGTTGAAACCCGGATGTGACCGGATAGCCACTTAATTCCTTCTGAAGCCTGGAGCACGACCAAATAAGAATTGAGAAATTGCAAAGCCTGGAGCACTACCAGATAGCAGTTCATTTTCACCTCCTCGACTAAGAGATGATTCCCCGATAGAGTAACGGACAACTGAAGTTCCTAAAACTCTATTTCTCTCAAGACAGAGAATAGCATTCCCCAGCGAAGTCCTCCTCGACAACAGGTATGCGGGTTCTCGCAGAGGAATCTCTTATGCGATCAACATTTCTTCATATGACATCTTTAAGCCCATCTTCCGTCATTGACTTCCGAATGGAATCTATAAGCCCATTCCTGATATCGCAAGACCAGCACCACTTCATGCGAGTGCAAATTTCTGGGCACTCTAGTGTTCAATCATCTTCCACCTTCAGATCACGAAAGGCAGACAAGCCAATCTACATCCTCAGGTGTAAGAAGATTTAACATGGGCAGCTGTTGTACCCCAAAATTTTCCCTCCCATGTTTGTCAATACATTTCAAGTAAGGTCCTCAAATTGCTCAAGGAAGTCTAAGGGTTGACCAGACAAACTCTCTCCTAAGGCAGTCTACCTCAAATTAGGGTTTCATTTTGCATCAAGATGTTTGAGTCCAAAGGATCCCAAATTCTCACTATTGTCCTAATATGTTCTCAAGATCATCCATGTCAAGTTTCAAGCCTTGCAGAGGAAATTTGCTCAGTCAATTGCTCAAAGGCCAGAAAATCGACTATGCTAGGGCAAAAGACAACTATGGCCCATATACAGTCAAACTTCAAGATTTTTGGTCAACATTCTCATTTTGAAGTATTATTCATCATTTGATCAAAGGTTGATCATGATTCCTCAAGGATTGCTCACAATTCATCAAAATCCAAAAGTTGCCAAATTAGGGTTTTGTAGGAAAAGTCAACTCAACTTTGACCAGGCATAACTTTCTCATACTTTATCAAAAATGAACCATCCAAAGCTAATTTTGAAGAGGATGTAATTCCCTACATTTAATCTTCAGATCCCAAGTTCAAAATATGCACTCACAAGAAGATATGAATTTGGACATTATAGGTCATTTTGAAAAGTCAACAAAAACACCTTTTGGGTCAAAGCTTCATACATGAACATGTTAGACTCAATTGAGATGAGACCAAAAGGGTTGCTTATAGGACATCCTAAGATTTCTAAAAAGTCCAAGAACACATCCCTATGATCAAAATTGAAAGAGTTATGCATTGGCCAAGTTGACCTTTTTTGCAAAATTGCCAAAAGTCAAATGTGTCCAAAATTGCATTTTTTGCCAAATGGGCCCAACTTTTTATGGTTGCACTGAGTTTGAAATGTGACTCACGACCCATGAGCCCTTCCACTTGTCATTCTTTTATTTTTGTTATTTATTTTGATTTTATTTCTTTTAAATCAAATAAAATCAATATAAAATAATGAAAATATCAAAAACTAATTAAATCTTGAGATTTTATGCATGATTCGGTCCATTACACAACTGGAGACAAGATCAAATTGTGCAAGGCTTTATATGGACACAAAAAGATTGAATTTGCTTGTTTTGGAAAGATTTGGTGCAAGGATTGAATCATGAATCAATATTCATAATTGGAAGAGATTTGATACAAAGTTGCAACCCTAATACACTCTAGTATACATAAGGAACAAAGGCAGGTCAAAATAAAGAGGCTAGAGGTGTGCAAAGGCAGAAAGCAAATTTCAAAAATTCAATAAAAAGTTGCAAACCAATTTCCAAGTTTTAGGCCATCTCAAGCCATTCTAATCATACCAATCGTTTGCTGGACATCCTAGGATCGTGTTTCAATCGTTAGCAAGCTTCCCCACGCCCTGAAACGCATCGTAGCAGTCACACGGTTTGGCTCTTTTCTTGAAATCGATTACATTGATTCTGGCATATTTAGCATGATTAATTGACATATTTTTAATCCTTGAGATGTTTGCAAGCTAATGGTTATATTTAATTGCATTTTTGTTGACTGTACATCAAGTTGCCATGGCTAGGGTTCGTGCTTCGTTTTTAGGGATTTTTCATATAGGGAAAATTGGCCAGTGATAATGGTACCATGATGCTCGTGAGGTTGCAACGAGTTGATTGGTACCATTGGTTTTCATTTATCATGCCTGTACAAGATTTTTGAGTGAACAGGGGTTGTAGCTACACTCAAATGTTCGTAGGTAAAAGCTATGAAACTTACAGCGACTGTGGGAGAAAGAAGATGGTTACGTGGCGCTCCCTGACTTGCCAATTTGAAATTCGCGCATTTTAAAATATAACATTTTGCTTTTATCATATTATAATTGTTGTTGATCATATGTACAACTAATCATTCTGGCTCAGCTGGCAGCGTGGCAAGGGGATAATGCTCAAGGACCTGGGTTCGATCCCCAGGTCCCAACTTTAGCTTCATATTGTTTTTCTTTACATAATCAGGTGCGCTAGTATCCCATGTGTCCACCATGCATCATCAACATCCAACCATCAGATCCCCAACATGCCAGATCCAAGGCTTCTCCCTTGAAGGTCCATCATGCGCCTCCAGTCAATGAATGCACTGGATCCAACAAAGTCAACAAAGGCCAGGAGTTGTTGGGCCAAAAAAAACAGATTCACCCCCCCTCTTGCTAATTCTATCAGGCCTATTCTCTTTCTTTTCTCTAATTTATTTCATTTATTTAATTTAATTAGCTTAATTATTTTTAACCAAAATTAATTTCTTTTTCACAAAATCATAAAATCAAGAAATTCACAAAAAATTAGAATTAGGTTTTTATTTTATCAAATTTAATTTAATTTAGTTTAATTTAATTTAGGGTAATTCTAACTTTTTTATATAATAAAAATCAATTAGAAAAATTAGGGTTAGACTTTTGATTTTATTTTTATTTTTATTTTCTTTCTCAAAATAAAAAAATACAAAAAAATAGGTTAATTAATTATTTTTCTTAACTAAAATTAATTAGGGATTAGGTTATTTTTATTCAATTGAACTTTATTTTCTCAAATAACATAAAAAACGACAAAAAATAATTTTTCTTTTCAATTACAATTAGGTTTAGTTGGGGTCAAAATCCTAATTATTTTGCATTTGATTCATCGCGCACGTTTATTATTTTTTGCGATATTAATGTAACTGTCTACGGTATGTAATAGTTTAATCTAGGGATTTTCTTTTATTTATCGTCTTTTACGGGATTTTTTTGGCTATGTAATTAGTCCCTACCCCGAAGCCTTGTAATAGCGTAGCTTTATTTTCTCGCATTTTAATTCTCGCAAATATTAATTGTTTAGATGTATGTTAATCGGATTGTATGACAAGATTGCATGATAATTTAAAATGGCTAGAAAACCCTAATGTGCAAAGATAATAACTGAAATCAAATCACTCGCACATGCGCACTCCTAGGGTATACTCTCACTTCGATTGCCTTCGGTAAACGATCATTAAGTATAGGGTGCCTTAGTGGTTGCCCTCCTGTCTAACAAAGATCAAAAGTCCCGCTCGGAAACGTCGCCTCAGAAATGTTGCCTCGAATATGATCTTAAGACTCTAGGGTTATTACTAAGATGTCCTAACATTGCTTTAGTGATCGTACGTCCCTTTTGAATTGACCCTTACTGTAGGTGTTTAGTTATTGGCATGTATTTTTGGTAAAACCAGGTGTGTGAATGTCATGACTGATGTCATAACATTCTAGTTTATTAGGTACTGTTTTATTAGGTACCTTTGCAGAAAAATAATGGCATACAGGTGCTGCTTCTTATGAGTGTGTATCTGAGCATTTTGCAAAATGATCACATTTACCAAAATCAGTAAACAGGAATTATGATGTCATAAGAAATGTTAAGACATCTTGTTCTGAGTTAGCAGTTATGCAGTTTGGTTAATTCTGAGATTTTTCAGGAAGATGACTCATTCTTTCCAGAACTGAATCTCTCGTGAACTATGGGTTAACCTAGCTCAACCCTAACCTGGTTGATAAAGTCTTGTGACCAAGTCTCAAGGTCAAACGGAATTAACCCTAGCTTTTTGTGGAAACCCTAACTGAAGCAACAGCTGCTATATATTCAACAGGGCTGCTGTTTGGAATTTATCCCTTTGACAGAAGATCATTTAGGAGCTGTATAGTTTTGACTATTGTAATCCAGGCAAATATCATTGTGATAAGTGACTTGGAATAGGTTTTGATTGTAAGGGTTTGTATCACTCAAAGCTTTGAAGCAAGAGTGTTTTGTGTCTCTTGGCTAAAGCTTTGAAGCAAAGTCAAGTTAGGTTTATGTATCACTCAAAGCTGTGAAGCAAGAGTGTTTGTGTTGCTTGATTAAAAAGTTGTGAAGCATAATCAAGTGTATGTTCTGAAGAGTGTCTTCAGTATTTCTTTAGTAAATTGTTTTAAGTATCACTGCTGTGATTGAGGGGGAGTGAGTAGGAACTCAGGTTTAAGTTGTACTTAGATTGAAGTTGCATTGGGTAGGTCTTAAGTGAAGGAGATAAACTGGTTGGTTTATTCCTGAATTAATATCTCTTATAGTGGATTTCCTCCCTGGTTTGGTAGCCCCCAGAGTAGGTGTTGTTGCACACTGAACTGGGTAAACAATTGACTGTGTTCTTTACTGTTTTTGTATTTAGTGTCTTATAGAAAGTCAGATACGGTGTCATAACATTGAATGTGACATTGAGTATCTGCAGCCAGAATTTCAATTGGCATCAGAGCAGGCACCTTGCTTGTATTACTGGGTGAGATCTAGGGATATCACTTTCTGGCACTATGGACAAAGAAGGAGTTTTTGGAAATAGACCACCCATTCTGGATGGATCAAATTATGACTACTGGAAACCTCGTATGATTTCCTTCTTAAAATCACTGGACAAAAAGGCCTGGTGAGTTGCTGACAAAGGATGGAACCATCCCACCATAACTGAGAAAGATGGGACAATCAGTCTGAAGCCTGAGGAAGAATGGAGTAAAGAAGAAGATGAGTTAGCCCTGGGTAATTCCAAAGCTTTAAATGCCTTGTTCAATGGAATTGATAGAAACATTTTCAGACTAGTACATCAATATGAACTGGCCAAGGAAGTTTGGGACACTCTCAAAACTACTCATGAGGGCACTTCCAAAGTAAAAATGTCAAGGCTTCAGATGTTGACTACCAAGTTTGAGAATCTAAAAATGATGGAAGATGAAACCATTCATGAGTTTCACATGAACATCTTGGAGATTGCCAACACCTCAGGAGCATTGGGAGAAAAGATGTCAGAAGAAAAACTGGTGAGAAAGATTCTCAGATCCTTACCTAAAAGATTTGCAATGAAGGTAACTGCTATAGAGGAAGCCCAGGATATCAGCAAGTTGAAAGTGGATGAACTCATTGGGTCTCTTCAGACTTTTGAGATGGGGATCACTGAAAATGGTGACAAGAAGAACAAGAGCATAGCACTTGTATCCAACACTGATGTTGAAAACAAGGAGGATGAAGAAGAAAATATTTCAGAAGCTATAGCCATGCTTGGAAGACAATTCAACAAACTCATCAAAAGAATAGATCCAAAGTCAAGGTCTAATGTTCATAACATCTCCTCTGACTTTGACAGTTCCAGCAGAAGACCAAGGTCAGAAGAGAAGGGAAATCAAGGCAGAGGAATTCAATGGCATGGTTGTGAAGGATATGGACATATTCGAGCTGAATGTCCTACCTTTCTTAAGAAACAAAAGAAAGGTATGACTGTTACCTGGTCTGACTGTGATTCAGAAAGTAATTCTGAAGAAGAATATGCCAAACTAGTTACTGCACTAACTAGTGTTTGTACCTCTGAAAGTGACACTAGTGATGAGGAAGTGACATTTGAAGAACTGGCTGATACTTACAAGAAATTGTGTATCAGAAGTGCTGAAGTCTGTGTGCAAAATGAGAAACAATCAAAACTCATCAAAAAGTTGGAGGCTGAAAAAAGGGCAGACCTTGAAACTATAAGTCATCTAGAAGGGGAAGTTCAAATGCTGAACTCAAAACTAAACCAGATGACCAAATCTGTCAAGATGCTGACAAATAGAACATACAAATTGGAAGAAATCCTTCAGGTTGGACAAACTGTGGGAAACAAGTCTGGTCTAGGATTTGTGGCAGCAAAGAAATCTGGTGCAGACAAGAAGATCAGGTCTAATAAACAAATGTCAAAACAAATGTCTCAACATAACTCTCAACATCAGGAACAGAGACATATGAAGAAAAGCTACCAAAGATGGAGATGTCATCATTGTGGGAGGTATGGCCACATAAAGCCTTTCTGCTTCAGATTGCATGGATACCCTAATCAGAACTCAGGTGTCAAACCTAAGTCTAAAAAGGTACCACATACTCCTCAATGGAAGAAAAAGGCTATTGCCCTGATAGCCCACACTTCCCTGAGAGTCTCTGCAAAGGAAGACTTGTACTTTGACAGTGGGTGTTCTAAGCACATGACTGGAATCAAGAACCTCCTCAATAATGTGAAACCTCACACCACTAGTTTTGTGACCTTTGGAGATGGTGCTAAAGGTGAAATCAAAGGAGTTGGTAATTTGGATTTCCCTGGAGTTCCAAGCCTGAATGAAGTACTACTGGTAAAAGGCCTGACTGCTAATCTCATTAGTATCAGTCAATTGTGTGATCTAGGATTCAAGGTCAATTTCTCAAAATCTGAATGTCTTGTAATTAATGAAAAACAAGAAGTTGTAATGAAAGGAGTCAGATCTAAAGACAATTGTTACTTGTGGAAACCTGAGAACACTAATTTCTCCACTATGTGTTCCATTGCCAAAGGAGAAAAAGAGGTGAAACTGTGGCACCAGAAACATGGCCATCTTCATCTAAGATGAATGAAAAGGATTATCTCCATGGAGGCAGTCAGAGGGATTTCAAGACTGCAAATTGATGAAGGGAGAGTTTGTGGTGAATGTCAGGTTGGTAAGCAGACTAGGATGTCACATCCAAAGTCAAGACATCTGACCACCTCTAAGGTTCTAGAGCTTCTTCATATGAATCTGATGGGACCAATGCTGGTGGAAAGTCTTGGTGGAAAGGGATATGCCTTTGTTATTATGGATTACTATTCCAGATTCACCTGGACTATCTTCTTTAGGGAAAAATCTGAGGTGTTTGAAGTTTAAAAAAAACTGTGCAAAAGAATTCAAAAAGAAAAAGAAGGCTGTATTGTCAGAATCAGAAGTGATCATGACAAGGAATTTGAAAACAACAAGTTTTATGAGTTATGTTCCTCAGAAGGGATTAGTCATGAATTCTCTTCTTCTATAACTCCTCAACAAAATAGAGTTGGAAAGAAGAAAAATAGGACCATACAGGAATCTGCCAGAGCTATGATCCATGTCAAAAGACTTCCTTTTCATTTTTGTGCTGGAGCTGAATACCTTGCAGATAGTAGTAGCTGTTCTCAAATTATCTGGATAACACAGATGCTCTATGAGTATAATGTCACACAAGATGTTATGACATTGCACTATGACAATCTGGGTATAATCAACATTTTCAAGCACATTGCCATTAGTCATCACTTAATCAGAGAACTTGTAGAAAAGAAAACAATTAATCTGGAACATGTTGTCACTAAGCTTCAACTGGCTGACATTTTGACCAAGGCTCTTGATGCAAATCAATTTGAAAACTTGAGGGGCAAGTTGGGTATTTGCCAAGATGAGAAATTATAGCAATTAATTTTGCTTAAAACAAGGGTTGAAGGAGTTATTTTTGTTAAGTCTATTTTTAGTGGGTTAATCATTTGTTTTCCCAATTCTTTCAAAATTATTAAGAAGTTGAATAGACTCTCATTTTCCTCCTACCTCTCTCGTCTTTACAACATATTCCCTTCTCTCAATCAAAGTTTTCTCTCAAATTGCTATTGGTGCTCTAAGTCAATCAAAATGTCTCAAACATCTTCTTCAACCAAGGCGACCACTTCATCTTCATCATCTGACCAAGATTCTCGAGCAATCACCACATGCATAGATTCTGAAGTCCTGGAGATTACTCCTCTTAGAGAAATGGCAACTAACCCCTCCAAAGTCAAAAAGCTGAGAACAAGGCATGCAGGAAGATCTCAAGCTACTGCTTTCGGTAACCCTTCTCATCCTTCATCTTCTGTACCAAATAGGGAAGGATCAGCTCAAGTACATCAAGCAATTGCTAGGCTTGTTACAAGAATACTGAGTGAAAACCACTCTGTACCGGGGATTTCTGTTCCATTAAATCAAGAATCAGCAAGCCCAAATGATGAAGTAAATGCAGATGTCTCTGAGAATGTTGTGACACCAAATGACAACATTCAGAAATCATCTGAAATCCTTGATGATATTCAGAACCCTTCAGAGAAGACTGTTGATCCACCTGTTATTGATGTGGATGAGGAATACTCAGACAATGAACTAATTGCCAATGTAAACCCTAGCATAGCTAGGAGAATGATGAAAAGAAAGGGTAATCAGAATGCTGCAAAATGTATGACCAAAGAGAAACCTGCTGATAAGAAAACCAAGTCTGAAGGCAAGACTGGGGTAGAATCTGTGAAGACTGGTCTGTCCAAAGGGAAGGTGAAAGCCCAAGTGCATACTGGAAGACAACCAATTACAAAGAAGAGAAAAGAACCTGAGTCTTCTAATTCTGATGAGGAATCAGAGTTTGAAATTGATGCTGAAGAAATTCCTATCAGAAGGAAACTCCCTTCCAGCAAAATGGCTAGAGTTCCTGAAGTCCCAACAGACAACATCTCTTTTCACCACCACGACAATGCCAACAGATGGAAGTATGTTTGCTTGAAGAGAATAGCTTTAGAAAGAGAGCTAAACAATGGTGCCATGGATTGCAAGGAAATCATGGACCTGATTAAAGCTGCTGGACTGATGAAGACTGTGGTAAAATTTACCAAGTGCTATGAAAATCTGGTCAAGGAGTTCATAGTTAACTTGTCTGATGAATGTGCTGATGGAAGGTCAGCTGACTTTGAATATGTCTATGTTAGAGGAAGAAGGGTTAATTTCTCTCCATCAGAAATTAACAAATTTCTTGGAAGATCAAATGAGGCTTGCCCTGAATTAGAAGTTAGTGATAATGAAGTATGCCAAACCATCACAGCAAGACAAGTCAAGTGATGTCCCCTGAAAGGCAAGCTGAATGCCAGCAAACTAAGCATGAAATTTGCCATCCTGCACAAGATTGGTGCAGCCAACTGGGTCCCTACAAACCATAAATCAACTATCTCCACAGGATTGGGGAGATTTATTTATGCTGTGGGAACCAAGACTGAATTTGACTATGGCAGGTATATTTTTGAACAAACTTTAAAACATGCTAGTAGTTATGCTGTCAAAGGCCCTATTGCCTTTCCCTCCCTCCTTTGTGGAATTATCCTTGCACAATACCCTGATATCCTGGTGGCAAGAGATACTGCTTGCAAAAGAGCTCCTGCTCTTGGGTTACACTACAAGCTTTTTCAGGGATCTCATGTTCCTGATATTGTTATAACATCAGTTGAGACATCATCTGTAAAGACTCAGTCCAAAACATCTGATGTTATAGCTGTATTGAAAGAGACCTGCAAAGAGCTGGAGACTAGGAAAAAGACTCTAGAAAACCTAATTGCCAGGTTAGAACAGGAGGAGGCTGAAGGAAACAGAAGGGAAGAGGGTGCTGCTGAAGATCAACTCAATACTGAAGAAAGTAGCTCCTCTGAAGGTGACAGTGCTTAAAGGTTGGTGGAGTTGATGCTGGTTCCTGGTGGAGTTTGCAAGTGTTTTCAGATTTTAGTTGTTGTTTTTGTTACTTTTTCTGGATGATTGTATAACATTTAAGTACATGTATCTTTGGCCCATTTGTGGCTAAAGAGGGGGAGATATTCTGTGGTTAATTGCTTGATAGACATTTTATTTTTCTGCAGTCATATTTATTCTGCTGCTATCTATTCTCTGATTGCTTAGGGGCTTTAGCCAAAAATCTGCCAAAGGGGGAGTTTGTAGGTGTTTAGTTATTGGCATGTATTTTTGGTAAAACCAGGTGTGTGAATGTCATGACTGATGTCATAACATTCTAGTTTATTAGGTACTGTTTTATTAGGTACCTTTGCCGAAAAATAATGGCATACAGGTGCTGCTGCTTATGAGTGTGTATCTGAGCATTTTGCAAAATGATCACATTTACCAAAATCAGTAAACAGGAATTCTGATGTCATAACAAATGTTAAGACATCCTGTTCTGAGTTAGCAGTTATACAGTTTGGTTAATTCTGAGATTTTTCAGGAAGATGACTCATTCTTTCCAGAACAGAATCTCTCGTGAACTATGGGTTAACCTAGCTCAACCCTAACCTGGTTGATAAAGTCTTTTGACCAAGTCTCAAGGTCAAACGGAATTAACCCTAGCTTTTTGTGGAAACCTTAACTGAAGCAACATCTGCTATATATTCAACAGGGCTGCTGTTTGGAATTTATCCCTTTGACAGAAGATCATTTAGGAGTTGTATAGTTTTGACTATTGTAATCCAAGCAAATATCATTGTGATAAGTGACTTGGAATAGGTTTTGATTGTAAGGGTTTGTATCACTCAAAGCTTTGAAGCAAGAGTGTTTTGTGTCTCTTGGCTAAAGCTTTGAAGCAAAGTCAAGTTAGGTTTATGTATCACTCAAAGCTGTGAAGCAAGAGTGTTTGTGTTGCTTGATTAAAAAGCTGTGAAGCATAATCAAGTGTATGTTCTGAAGAGTGTCTTCAGTATTTCTTTAGTAAATTGTTTTAAGTATCACTGTTGTGATTGAGGGGGAGTGAGTAGGAACCCAGGTTTAAGTTGTACTTAGATTGAAGTTGCATTGGGTAGGTCTTAAGTGAAGGAGATAAACTGGTTGGTTTATTCCTGAATTAATATCTCTTATAGTGGATTTCCTCCCTGGCTTGGTAGCCCCCAGAGTAGGTGTTGTTGCACACTGAACTGGGTAAACAATTGACTGTGTTCTTTACTGTTTTTGTATTTACTGTCTTATAGAAAGTCAGATACGGTGTCATAACATTGAACGTGACATTGAGTATCTGCAGCCAGAATTTCACTTACAATTCCAACGATGGTGCTACCTATTTCTCAATAGTAGGATGGCGCTGTCTAAAGGAAACGAGAATATAAACAATCCTTTTTCGAGTAAGTAGATGCTAGTAGGTACTTGCTCAAATCAAACTCTTTCACACCAAACACTTTTCAAACTAAAAGTTTTCAAAAACACTTCGTAACACTCTTGAGGACAGAAACAAGGGTTAAAACGAAGTAAAACAAAACTTTTCAAAACAAGCACACACAAGCAATTTTAAAAAAGATGAGCAAGTACCTAAGAGCCCATGGAAAACCATGGATAGAAAGGGTGCTAACACCTTCCCTTTCTATAATCTACCCCCCGTACTCAGAATATCTCGAAAAAGGATTTTTTTTCTGTGCTTTTTTCCTTTCCAGTTGGATAAAATAAAAGTCGGTGGCGACTCTTGCTTACCGCGACATTTTGCAAACAAAAAACACAAAACGCAAACCGGCATTTTCACAAATAGTTGGTTCTGCCACCGTATCACAGGAAGGATACTACTGGTCCACTATCGAAGCAGACTGTTATCAGCATTCACGAACTTGTCACAAATGCCAGATTTATGCTGATAAGATACATGTACTTCTGGTCCCTCTAAACTTCTTGACTGCTCCTTGGCCATTCGCAATGTGGGGAATCAATATGATTGATGAAATCAGACCTACAGATTCTAATGGTAACCGCTTCATCCTCGTCGCCATTAATTATTTCACAAAATGGGACGAAACAGCTTCATTTTCTTTCGTTACCAAGAATTTTCCAGAAAGAATCATTACAGATAACAGTACCAATCTCAATAATAATATGATCACCGAGCTCTGCATTTAATTCAAGATCCAGCATCATAACTCTTCTCCATACCGGCCGAAGAAGAATGGCGTTGTTGAAGCTGCTAACCAAAATGTCAAGAAAATCATTCAGAAGATGACGGTGACATACAAAGACTGGCATAAGATGTTACAATTTACTCTTCATGGTTATCGTACCATAGCGCACACGTCAACAGGGGAAACTCCTTTCTCTCTGATATACGGTATGGAAGTTGTCCTACCCATCGAAGTCCAAATCCCAACCCTGAGAATCATGAAGGGTGCAGGTTTGAATGAAGACGAATGGGTTCAGACTCGTCTTGACCAATTAAACCTGATTGACGAAAAGAGGCTCGCGGCTGTCTATCATGATCAGATGTACCAAAAACGTATGATCAAAGCTTTTAACAAGAAGTTCAGACGCCAGTTATATCAGGCCGGTGACCTGGTAATCAAGCGCATCATACTGCCACAAGGTGATCCCAGGGGCAAATGGACTCCCACATGCGAAGGGCCATTTGTGATCAAGAACATATTTTCTAGTGGGGACATGATATTAACTACTATGGACGGTAACGACCTTCCACACCCGGTGTTGTACCCCAAAATTTTCCCTCTCACTTATCAAGATTTTACTCACAAGATATCCTTGACTCAAGACTGCACTAGGGTTGATCAGCTCAAGACACCTCCTTAAGCACTAATGACCAAAATTAGGGTTTGAGATTTCAGAAGGATTTTTGAACTTCCAATTCCCCATATGACTTTCATGGATCATTATGGACCCCCAAGATTACTCATGTAAGATTTCAAGCCTTGGATCACACTTTTGTTCACTCAATTGAGCAATTGACCTAAAAATCAACTGTATTGGGGAAAAAGTCAACTATGGCCAATTTATAGTCAAACTTCATGATTCTTGATCCAAAAAAACATTATAAACTCATATGTATCATTTTATAATTATTGGAACATAAATCCTCAAGAAATTTGATCAAATCTCTAAAAGGGCAAAATGGTCAAAATTAGGGTTTTGATTGAGAAAGGGCAATTTCTGATTTTTTGACCAGCAAATGGTCAATTTGTTTAAGGCATGATCTCAAGAGTCCAATTGCATCATTTTCATCTAATGACATGGTTCAAAACATTGCAAGTCCATTGGATTGACAGATGAATTTTTCAGTCAACTGATCAAAAGTCAACTGTATACTGAAAAGTCAAACTTTGACTTTTTGGTCAAATTCAAGTGCCAAAGATCATAATTCATCAAAAAATGTCAAAATATGAAACTTATTCATCAAGAAATCAAAAAGTCAAGATTTCATTTTGAAAAGTCAAAATTTCTAAACTTAGAAATTTTTCGAAGTGTTAGAAATTTCATATTTTTTTCATAAGTTTGAGAAAACATTTCACCATGATGCAATATGATTCAAGATAAACTTCCAACAAGAAAGTTGTAGATCTCCATGAAATCTACAACTTTGCTATACACAACTTCTCCCAAAAGTGCTTGGATCTCAAGTTATAATTTTATGAATATGTGGTCATGAAACTAAACACTTAGTGAAATTTTGCCCTAATTGTGAAATTTTGCTCTGATTTGGTCAGGATTTTGACCCAACTTCATGGAACTTATTCATATAGTTACAAGGGGAATCTTAAAAATAAATTCAAATATGGGTTATAGAGTACATTACAAGCTTTCCAAAATGACCAAGAACTCCTTAAGATCATTCTTGAACAGGGATAATCGAAGAGAGGAAGTTAGGGTTTTCAAACTTGAATTACAAGTCATTTTTGGTGAACACATGAACCAAATCCATGCTAGGCTGCATAATCCTTGCTTTGCAGGCCTCTAACTTGTTTTTCACTCCATAATTAATGTTTTTCACAGCTGCTAGAAACTTTAATCCAAGCATTCAATGCATTTCCCATGCTTAATACCATTTTGGGAAGAAAGGCAACATTGTCATTTTGGAAAAGTGGATTTATGCATAAAGTCCACTCTTCTTGAGCCTCTAACTTGTTTGTTCAGCACACACTCAACATACAAAGTCAGATAAACATGTTTAAAGTTTTCAACCACTCTAGACAGCCTTGTATTATGCATTGGGACAATGTGTGTCAAGCTTGCTTCAAAAACAAGAAAAAGAGCCATAACATGTGATTTTTGAATTCTAATCAAGGACAAGTCTCCAAACTTGTTGCTTATAAATAGAATCACTATTTGTGAGCTAGAGGACGAGCTTAAGCACTCTGAAATACACCACAACTCTCTAAAATCAGAAATTTCCCAAAAACACCATTGTTGCACAGTTTTTAACCTCAAACATCAAACTCATATTTCCTTCATACATTTCTTTCCCTTTTGGTTCCTAAAGCTTCCTTACATCAAGTATAACCTATCCCTTCCCCTGTATCATTACTGTAATATCATTTACCATATCCTCCATAACCAAAAACAGAGCATTGCACATTGACTTCTCCAGGACCATCCAGCCATCCATTGCTCAAGCTAATCATTGCATTAGCTTCTTGGGACCTCAAGGAAGCTAACCTGATCATCACCATCACCTGAAACAAGCTCAAACTCAAAACACGGTTTCTGGTTTTGAGGTAAGTTTTCTAAACTTGGAACTCTTCATACAGGCATCATCAATGATTTATTTGTGAACAAAACATGTAGATATCATTGCCCTGAAGCTAACCATGTCCATAGTTTCCATTAATTTTGCTTGAGCTTAGAGAATTTTGAAACTGAAATTTTTGAGATTTTTAGGGTTCATATTAGGGCCATTAAAATTCACGCTTATCTTTGATCTATAGTTTTAATTCTTTACATTTCTGAAACCATGAGAAAATTTGCTACAAGTTTCATGTTTACAGTTTTCATTTTTGATGAAAAATGAGCAAGTTACAGTTGGTCTGGCTAGAGGTTGAAGATGAAGTCATCAGGGCGCGTTTTGCCTTGTATATTTATTGTTTTGCTTATGTTAATGGATGTATAGCCACTCCAGTGGTAGAAGCGCGCATATGTAACCTATGAGACTTGAGTTCGAGCCCCAGTGGTACCCTTTTGATTTTTTTCATAATTTTGCTTCCTGACTTTTATTTTTTTGCAGACGTTGGACCTCTTTGGGCCTGGCTTGTTTTTTTGTTTTTGCTGGCTAACCCCCCATTTCATTTATACACCCTTGGCCCAATTTTATTTTATTTTATTATTTTCTTTTTATTTATTTTCTTAATTATTTTCATAATATTAAAAAAATCAAAAAATTCACAAAAAAATAGATTTTCATTTTAACTTAGTTTATTTTATTTCTCTCACAAAAAATATTTTATTTAACTATATATTATTTATTTTTATTAACTAGTCTTATAAATTTAATTAAAACTAGGTTAGTATTATTTTTACACCTATTAAAATATATTTATTTTAATATAAAAAAAGTCAAAAATACTTTATAATACTATAATTATTTTCAAGACATAAAAATACCAAAAAATAGCTTTCTTAAACTTATTTTCTTTTAATCAATTAATAGAACTAGGGTTTTATTTAAATCTTTTCTTAATAAATTTAAGTTTTTATTAATTATTTTCTTTAATTAATTAGGTTAAAACAATTTCCCTTTTTCTCATGAAAATCAAATAAAATATCCATTTACTTCACATTTCATATTTTTGTACATTTATTCATTTTGTACATTGTATCCATTTAAATTCCTTGTACATTGATACCAATTCAATATGGTTGTAATATTCTAACTAGGCTTATATTCTTGCAATCCTCATTCAATTTGTACACCCCCATCCCCATAAATGTTGTAATAGCGTAGTAACTTTAAATTCAGCAATTTATCGCTTTTATACATAACATGCTAGTAATTAGGGTTTGTATTGAAAGACTAAAACCAATACTTAGAAAACCCTAATTCAAGACAAAAACAAGCATGAAAATAATACACTTACACACAAGCACCCCTAGGGTTATTCCACTTGGTTTCTTTATACAAAATGGCCATATTATGCATGTAAGGTATCTTAGCAAAAACAAGCAAATACAAGATTATAGTCCCTCGATGACGCTATCTAAGTTTCCTTTCAAATGATTTTAGTCCCTCAAAAAGAACTATAAGATACCTTGCAACATTTTTAATCATGGTTATACGATGACCCACGCCTGTCTCGTTTACATCCAAAGATAGGGTTACTTACCAAATCAATGGTAAGATAACAAAGTCAAAGGAAAAAGAAAGTAAACAAGAAAGACTTTTGAGTAGGTAGGATGCTCCTAATTACTTGCTCAATTTTGAAACAAAACTCCTTGCTATTTTCAAAACAAACACCTACACTTTCAAACACCTTACAAACTTGAAAACATTTTTGTGTACATTCTTACAAACAAGAATCATTACAAAGATTGCCTAAGCAATGGCCTCTTTACAAAATACTTTCAAAAACCACACCAAGCACAATTTTCAAACAAAAAGCAAGTGATCTAGCAAGTAACTAAGAGTCCATG
The DNA here is from genome assembly GCA_948472305.1 of Vicia faba. Taxonomy (NCBI): domain Eukaryota; kingdom Viridiplantae; phylum Streptophyta; class Magnoliopsida; order Fabales; family Fabaceae; genus Vicia; species Vicia faba. Next base: position 1,142,530,212 of record OX451736.1, read on the forward strand.
GAAAACCATGGATGAAAATGGTGCTAATACCTTATCTTTTCATAATCTACCCCCCGAACTCAAGAAATAATCTCAAAGGTATTTCCTGTGCTTTTTCACCTTTACTTTTGGATAAAAGAAAAGTCGGCGGCGACTCTTGCTAACCGCAATATTTGCGATCAAACGCAAAACCTTCAAGTCAGTTCTCCCACCGTATCATAGAACTGACGACTCTGCTAAGGAAATTCTAAAAGTGGGGTTACCTTAGGGTTAGATCATATTTACTTGCCTTCATTTTTGATTTGTTTGCTTTATATTATGGTTCTTTGTTTGGGCTTGAATCCTCTACCCGGATTTGGGATACCTTATAGGTAAGTAGCAATACGTTGTGGAAACTGTGCGGGGTATACCGACATGGTCTAAGCAATAGCTACGTTAGTGCGACATATTTGTGGGTACCGGTAGCCTTTGAGTTAATCAAAGAGAATACGGGGCCGCTGAGTGATGTCATGAAGCACTAATGAACTTTTAGAACCTTTACTTGACCAACATGACCTTTAGGATGTAGTGAGATGACCAGCTTTGGTGCAGTCCGAAGTTGGTAGATGCTCGATACTACACTCATTGAGGTTTGGTTTCTTGGGATATTTTGGTCGCCATTAAAGAGGTTTGTGTTGAAACAATGACCAAGGAAACAAACCGGTGATATTGAGCTCCTTAGAACCCGATTACTATTACTAGGACAGATTGAGCCAACTAAACTTCAAAAGGGTACTTACATATGAAACTTCATGCAAGCCTAAACCTAAGGACTTGTTTTCTTTGTTTGTATATACATAATTGTACATAACATCATGAACATCATAACATTATACACATTCACTAACCATTTCAAGGATCTTGGGATTTATCTTTGTTCTGTTTTGTAGGGTATGGATTCTCTTCGCAGGAAAACTATTCAAGTCAACCTTGTAAGGATCCCTCCACAACTTAAGGAGCTAGATTCAAGGATTCCTAAAAACTCTCCATTCACCGAGAGACATGGTCTCCTACTCAACTTGGTCACTTCCAACACAGATGAGGACATGATGAAGGTGCTTTTTCAGTTCTTTGACCGCTTACACCATTGCTTCACATTTCCTGACTATTAACTTGTGCCTACTTTGGAAGAATTCTCCCGACTCTTGAGAATTATCATTCTCAATCAACTACCTTTCAACGGTACAGAAAGAGACCCAAAGACAGAAGAGATTGCTCAAGCTCTACACTTGCACTCATCTGATGTCACAACTTATTGGGAAACAAGGAGTGGTGTCAAGGGTTTCCTAGCAAAGTTCTTGTTTGAGAAAGCCCAAAACTATTGGAATTCTTTGGAACTGCAAGCTTTTGAGAATATTTTGGCTCTCCTTATTTATGGGATGGTTTTGTTTCCAAATCCTGACCAACTCATAGACGTGAACACCGTCAAAATCTTCATATCCCGCAACTCGGTGCCTACATTGCTAGGGGATCTCCTACACTCTTTTCACACTCACACAATGAGGAAAAGAGGTGTTCTTATGTGTTGCACTCCTCTCTTGGCAAGATGGTTTATTTTGCATCTTCCCCAATTTGTATTGAAGAATGAGCAAGGTTCAACGTGGTCACAAAGGTTGATGACGCTCAAACATTCAGACGTTCATTGGTGTTCCCGATCCATAGATAATGTTATTATTGTTGACAGTTGTGGAGAGTTCCCTAATGTCCCCTTACTTAGAATTATGGGGGGTATCACCTACAACCCTTGCTTAGCCTTAAGACAGTTTAGTTACGCCCGAAGGGATGGCCCGCACGAGATGCTGATTCAAGGTTTGGCATTTGACTAAGACAATGACGATCAAGGTCTTCGCCAGAGATTTATCCGAGCTTGGAGGATGTTGAACAAGGTAGATAGCAAGACTTTGGGGCATAAAAATTCCATCCCTCTTGAGCCTTACCTCAAATGGTTACGAACTCGTGCTCAAAGTCTTATGATGCCTTATCCCTCCATTCTCCCGGTAATCATTGAGCCTGTCATGGAAGGAGATGTTCCATACAATATCCTACATCCTGACATGCCCACCTCTCTTGAAGACCTACAAAGGGATTGGATACAACTCAAGGGGGAGCGAGCTACTTTCGAAGCCTAATTCTACGCAAGAGAGAAGAAGGTTTTGGAACTCACTAGACTACTTCACGAGGAGAAGACTCTGAATGCCTACATTGCACCAAAGAGGATGCGTACTACCTTTTTATCTTAGAGTTTTTGTATTATTTTGCCCAAGAAGGCATTGATGTACTCAAAGATTTAATTTATTAATATAATGTGTGTTTCCTTTTTGTATAAAACAAATTTGAATATTAAAATCCTTGAAATCATTACATATGCAATTACCATTCATCATAACATAAGCAGGTTTCTTGCAACAAGTCTCCTTATCTCTCTACTGTTTATTTCAGTAAGATGGATCTCGAGCAAACTGTGAAGGACCTCCAAGCTCGGAATGCACAGTTTCAACAGTTGTTCTTAACTCTGGCCAAAGGACAAGAAGAGTTGAAGACCTTGCTGGTTGAGGAGAAGAAAAAGAAGACGAAGAAAATAACTGGAATTCTGAACATGGGAAGAAGATTCCAAGGGCAGACAAGAAGGGCCTTAGACTTCGCAACGACATCCGGTGAGAAAGACAATCAAAACGGGAAAGGCAAGGAAACAGTTGTTCAGTTTGATTCAGAAGAGGAAGAGGAAGAAGAAGACTATTCTGAATAACAATACCCTCCAGCCGACAACAAGTATAAGCATCTAGAAGAATGGTTGAGTGAAATGGAAATCCAAAAAATGCCTGGCTTAGACTTTGAGGAGTTGGGCTTAGTGTCGGGGATTGTCATTCCTCCCAAATTCAAATCACCTGTGTTCGCCAAATACGACGGAGTCTCATGCCCTAAAATGCATCTCTGGTCCTATGTGAGTAAAATCCAGCCTCATACCGCTGATAAGGATTTATGGGTACACTTCTTACAAGACAGTCTGTCTGGAACTCGACTTGATTGTTTTTGGGCACCTTGTCTGGTCCCTTCTTCAATCACCTAATTGGGAGTTCATCGGCAGGTTTTACTAAATTGATATTGACCGGAGAAAGGGTAGAAGCCGGGATAAAGAATGGAAAGATTCAAAAAGATGCATCCTCTGCTGCTCTAAGGAAGCCATTCATCGGAAAGAAAGAAGTGGTCACTGTATATCCCCATAGAAATCAAGATAGGGTCGAATGCCACCAATGGTGGGGGCTGTTATGATTCCTAAACCCGCGCCTGATCAACAAAGAAACAACCAACCAAGAATGGAAAGACCAATTAGACAATTCACCAGAATTAACATGACACTCTCTCAAGTATTGCCGCATTTGTTAAGATCCAACCTAGTGACCTTGAAAGAAGCTCCAAAGAACCCTAACACAACCTCTCCTCACTATCATCCTAATGCCCGTTGTGCATATCACTCTGAGAGTCACGGCCATGACACTAACAACTGTTGGGATATAAAGAACAAAGTACAAGACCTCCTTGAAGCCAAAGAGATTGAATTCGATGCGCCAAAAAAGCCCAATGTCATTTCTGCCCCTATGCCCAAACATGGCCATAATACCAATGCCATTGAGGAAGATATGTTTGTTACTTTAGTTGATGAACTTATGACCCTACTCCTGATTATCAAAAAGAACTAATTGGATGCAAGTGTTTTCCCAGGCTGTGATGAAAGCTGTCATTTCTGTTTGTCCTCATCAACCAGTTGTCCTTTGTTAAAAGAAGGCGTTCAGTGCCTAATAGATAACAAGGAAGTTTTGTTCGAGAAGGCTTTAATTACAATTGTTTCTCATAATGATGTTTCCATCGTGACCATTTCCAACAATTCTTCCAAGGTCTCCACCAAAAGACCCGTTAGAATTACACCAGTTCCAAAAGTAGCTCCTTTGATAATTACAATGCCTGGACAAATCTCGTATTCTTCAGACAAAATCGTACCATGGAATTATGGGGGGGGGTGTCTACTACCACGGTATCAAGCAAGATTGGCCAGCTGTTGAAGATTCAAGTTTTGAGAAGGTTGACTCCAATATCAGTAATATTGCAGGGACTATCAAGATTTCCCGAAGAGGAAGGATATTCTCTCCAGAAATTGCTCTCCCCAAAGCAGTTTATGGACCCGTAATCATTCATGTTGTTGTTGCTCCTCCAAAGACTGTTCCCAGTCCTACAATCATCTCTGCTAACACTCCTGCTGACAAAGCTGTTACAACTCTTGTTATCACTCCTACTGACATTCCTGCTGCCGAGTCAACCGAGACTCGAGGTAAAAGTATTCTGATTGAGCCTGTCCGGATGAAGGCACAATCATTGGCTATCCCTGAGACCTTCCGAAAAGAGATGGAGGAAATTCTAAAGATCATAAAAAGAAGCGACTACAATGTAGTCGAGCAACTGGGGCAAACTCGATCTAAAATTTCCATGCTGGCTTTACTATTAAATTCTGAGGCGCATGCAAAGGCCTTGGTAAAATTCCTGAAAACTGCCCATGTACCCCCAAGAAACATCTGTCGATCAGTTCCAAGACTGCGTAGCCAGCTTGACTGCAGATAATGGTTTAGGTTTTTTAGATGCTGATTTAACGCCAAGAGGGAGGAAGCATAATGAGGCATTGCATGTCTCAGTTGAATGCAGGGGCACAACTCTGGCTCATGTCTTGGTGGATACTGGCTCGTCTCTGAATGTATTTCCTAAAAAAGCTCTTGATAGGCTTGACTGTGAGGGATTGACATTGAAGCCAAGCAACATAGTAGTGAGGGCCTTTGACGGATCAAAAAGGATGGTGCATGGGGAAGTGGATATCCCCATAAAGGTTGGAACCCAAACATTTAATCAACTTTTTATGTAATAGATATTCTCCCTTCATATTCCTGCTTGCTAGGTCGACCATGGATTCACAATGCTGGCGTTGTTACTTCTATGTTGCACCAAATGCTGAAATATCCCATCCAAGGGAAGATCATCATAGTTCATGGAGAAGAAGAGTATATGATCAGCCATCTCAATTCCTTCAGATATGTGGAATTAGATGGTGAATTTATTGAAACTCCATTCCAGCACTTTGAAGAAGTCTCGTAAGATGTGGCAGTAACCAAGGTCGTGTCTCAAGCTCCCAAGATCACAAGGCCTCCACTCAGGATGTCATCTTTAAAGCATGCCAAGGTAGTGATAGAAGAAGGTGGGTGCATTATTTGGGGACAACTCCCAGATATCCCATACAAATCTGACAAGTTTGGTCTGGGTTTCACTTCAGGTGCCCAGAAGGATGTACGCCGCGCTTGTGTCGGAGGACCACCCCTGAAGATCAGCAACTACCAAGTCAATACAGTGGAGGATGATGAAGACAACTATGACCTAGAGGATTGGATTTTCCCAACTTTCAGTGGAGGTCTCAGCAACTGGGAGGCCAGAGACTTTGTCCCGATCACTTTTATCCCACAGTAATTTGTCTTTACATTTTGTTGGATCTGTAATATTAAAACAATTCATACTCTTAAAACCTTGTGTCTTACCCGAGGCACAATTGTCCATTTGTAAGGGTTATTATCTCATTTTCATATGACATCAATGAATCATGGACATTTTTGCACACAAACTTTGTGCTCATTGTTTTTCTCTTTTACATTTTCATTTCTTTCAAAAATAGCTATACTCTTACACACGCTCACACTCACAATGCAGGTCTACATCCACTCAGGATTCCATGGGTAACGGTTCTGATATGGCCTTTTGTGACTCTGAAAATCTAATCTACCAAGCCGAAGACGAAGGTGAGGAAGATTGTGAAGTACCAGTGGAACTCTCCAGGTTACTACAACAAGAAGAGAGAACCATTCAGCCCCACGAGGAACCCGTGGATACGATCAACCTAGGTACCGAAGAAGACAAAAGAGAAGTCAAGGTGGGTGTCAATCTGGAACCCAGTGTCAAAGAGCATCTGATTCAGTTTCTACACGAGTATGTTTAGGTCTTTGCCTGGTCGTATGAAGACATGCCAGGACTTGATGCAAATATTATGGTACATCGTCTACCTACAAAAGAAGACTGTCCACCAGTAAAACAAAAGGTCCTTCGAATGCGACCAGATATGTCAGAGAAGATTAAAGCTGAAGTCATGAAGAAATTTAATTCTGGATTCTTGGCCGTCACCTCTTATCCGCAATGGGTTGCCAATGTTGTTCTCGTGCCCAAAAAAGACGACAAGGTATGAATGTGCGTGGACTACAGAGATTTGAATAGGGCCAGCCCTAAGGATGATTTCCCACTTCCCCGTATTGATATTCTAGTTGACAATATGGCACAACACAAAGTGTTTTCCTTCATGGACGGTTTCTCAGGTTACAACCAAATCAAAATGGAGAGGTTAACCTTTGTCACACAATGGGGCACATTCTGCTACAAGGTTATGCCATTTGGACTGAAGAATGTTGGGGAAACCTATCATCTTGCCATGGTCGCTCTATTTCACGACATGATACATCACTAAATAGAGGTCTATATGGACGACATGATAGCTAGATCTCAAACAGAAGAAGAGCATCTTGATCATTTACAAAAACTGTTTGAGAGGCTAAAGAAATACAAGCTGAGGTTGAATCCCAATAAGTGCACATTTGGAGTAAGGTCTTGTAAACTCTTAGGCTTTGTCGTCAGCAATAAAGGTATTGAAGTAGATCCTGCCAATGTGAAAGCGATACAAGATATTCATGCTCCTCGTACTGAGAAGGGAGTCAGAGGATTCTTGGGACGTTTGAACTACATTGCCAGATTCATTTCTCATCTGACAGCTACTTGTGAACCAATCTTCAAGTTATTAAAGAAAGATCAAGTAGTCAAATGGAATGATGAGTGCAAAAATGATTTTGACAAGATTAAAGAGTACTTACAAGAGCCTCCTGTTCTGATGCCACCAGTCGAGGGAAGCCCATTGATCATGTATCTGACTGTTTTGGAAAATTCAATGGGGTGTGTGCTGGGGCAGCATGACGAGTCTGGCCGAAAAGAGCATGCTATTTATTACCTGAGCAAAAAGTTTACCGACTGTGAAACAAGATATTCACTTCTCGAGAAAACTTGTTGCGCTCTAGCATGGGCTGGTCGCCGGTTAAGACAGTATATGCTGACCCATACTACCTTGTTGATATCTAAAATGGATCCAATAAAATACATCTTTGAGAAGCCTGCTCTCTCTTGGAGGATAGCGAGATGGCAGATGATCCTGACAAAATATGACATACAGTATACTACCCAGAAAGCAATAAAGGGCAGTGTACTAGCTGATCACCTTGCTCACCAAGCTGTGGAAGACTACCAGTCCATGAAGTTCGAATTCCCATATGAAGACATCATGATGGTAAACGACTGTGAAGAATTCAGGCCATATGTCGGACCTGAACAAGGATCCCGATGGACCCTAGTTTTTGATGGGGCATCTAACACACTCAGCAATGGTATTGGTGTTGTACTTATATCTCTGGAAGGATGTCAAACTCCCTTTACGGCAAGACTCTGCTTCAATTGTACAAATAACATGGCGGAATATGAAGCATGCATCTTTGGTCTTAAAGCTGCCATAGACTTGGGGATCAAATCATTGAATGTATTCAGATATTCAGCTTTAGTTATCAACCAGATCAAAGGGGAATGGGACACCAAACACCCTAACCTTATCCCTTACAAAGAACATGTTTTAACATTGCTCCCACATTTTGAGAATATTACCTTCGAGCACTTCCCGCGAGAAGAAAACCAGCTAGCAGACGCACTAGCCACAATGTCATCCATGTTTAAACTTAAATGGGATAACGAGTCTCCCCAGATCACCATTGAACGAAGGGATGAACCAGTACATTGTCACGAGATTAATACTGAAGAAGTAGTGGACCAGCCTTGGTTTCACGAAGTCAGGTATCTCGAGGCTCAAGAATATCCAGAAGGAGCTTCAGTAAATGATAAGAAGTTCTTAAGGAGATTCTCTGCTAAATTATTCCTTAGTAATTGCATTCTTTACAAACGCAACCATGACTCTGTGTTACTTCGATGCGTAGACAAGGTTGAAGCTGAAAGGATCATGGCCGAATTACATGAAGGAACTTTTGGCACCCATTCTAGTGGGCATACAATGGCAAAGAAAATCCTACGGGAAGGCTATTACTGGTCTACCATGGAAGCAGATTGCTATCAATACTCTCGAACCTGCCATAAGTGTCAGATCTATACTGACAAGGTGCATGTACCTCCGGTTCCAATGAATGTCTTGAAGGCTCCTTGGCCCTTTGCTATGTGGGGAATTGATATGATTGGGGAAATCAAGCCAACAACCTCAAATGGACACGGCTTCATCTTAGTGGCCATTGACTATTTTACAAAGTGGGTGGAGGCAGCTTCTTTCGCTTCCGTTACCAAGAATGTTGTCGCCCGGTTCATCAAACAGAATCTCATTTATCGTTACAGTATCCCAGAGAGAATAATTACGGATAATGGTACAAACTTGAACAATACTATGATCATCGCCTTGTGCGAACAATTCAAGATCCAGCATCACAATTCTTCCCCTTACCGGCCAAAGATGAATGATGTTGTTGAAGCCGTGAATAAGAACATTAAGAAGATCATACAGAAAATGACAGTCACATACAAAAACTGGCATAAGATGCTACCATTCGCTCTCCACGGATATCGTACCACAGCTCGCACATTAACCGAGGCAACACCCTATTCCTTGGTATACGGCATGGAGGTTGTCTTTCCTATTGAGGTCCAGATCCCCTCTCTGAGAATTATGAAGGATGCAGGGAAAAATGAAGACGATTGGATCCAGACTCGACTTGATCAACTAAACTTGATTGACGAGAAAAGGCTTACTGTTGTTTGTCATGGTCAAATGTATCAAAAACGGATGATCAAGGCTTTCAACAAAAAGGTCAGACGTCAAGTGTATCAAGTTGGAGATCTGGTGATCAAACGTATCATATTGTCGCAAGGTGATCCCAGGGGAAAATGGACTCCTACATATGAAGGACCATTTGTAATCAAAAACATATTCTCTGGTGGAGCAATGATTCTGACCACCATGGATGGCGACGACCTGCCGCACCCTACGAACGCATACATAGTCAAAAGATACTACGCATAAGAGACCCGCTAGGTTGACACACCTAGGAAAAATAAGGGCATCCCGGTGAACCAAAAAGGTTCGGGCAAAAATTAGGGATAAAACAAAAAATTTGTACACACGGAAAGCTGAAAACCCAAAAGGGAGGCTTGGGCAAAAAAGGCTATCCCGGTGGACTGAAAACCCGAAAGGGCGGTCCAGGAAAAAGTTAGGGATTTAAAGTGTATGACTATGTTTTGTTGGATCACCTTACGGACAACCTGACAAGCTCAGAGGTTCTGATCAATTCAATCATCTTCAGACGATGCAACAAATAGACAAGATGCTCAGAGATACGAAGGCTATAGCATAATGGGAACCCCATGGGATTATTGCACATAGCTATCTTTTCTTTGTATCAAAATTTTCATTTTTTACGATGGCATTCTCTTACTAGAATGTTTATCTCATTGTACAAAAATACTTACTCAAATTCAATACAAAGATATCCCTTTGAAAGTGCAAAATCATCTGTTTTTCTTCACTCTTGTATTTTGTTTACAAAAACGTCCAATGATTTATTTTTGAACATATGCATTTGAACATAATTACTGTTTCCAAATAAACAAAAGACAATCACTGATGGCTTTAAGAGATAGGGAAATATCTTTGAGCTATTCCATAAAATCCCCTGCAGTGTGCAGTTTAGTCCCCAGAGGAACAAAGCTTCCAGTTATCAATCCCCGATAGAAGTCGCCGAACTTCTCAGGATTTTACAAGCAGTATGCGGCATTTCCCTGACAACAGAGTTTATTTCTCTAGGTGGAAATTCACAAACACTTCAACTTCACAACATGAAGACTTACATATCCTCAGCAGTGGTAAGGGATTTATTTTCCCCAAATACAACAGTAGTGCAGCAGACTAGCTCACATACGCATACATCGCATCCATATATCATAAACATTGATAACACGAATGCATCATACCATGCATTTCATACAACATGACTTTACATTTTTGCTAACATTTTAACCTTTTTAGGATAAGGTTAACAGCTACCATGAACAATGTTCAAAGTTTTCAGATACAGTTCAGATACGCTCTAGACACGGACGCCATTCCGATACTCACTCAGATTCAGCCTTCATATACAGTTAAGATACGCTCCAGGCACATATGCCAATCTGATACTCATTAAGATTCAGATTATAGATACAGTTCAGATACGCTCCAGACACGGACGCCATTCTGATACTCATTCAGATTCAGCCTTCAGATACAGTTCAGATACGCTCCAGACACGAACGCCATTCTGATACTCATTCAAATTCAGCCTACAGATACAGTTCAGATACGCTTCAGGCACCGATTCCATTCTTATACTCATTCAGATTCAGATTACAGATATAGTTCATATACGCTCCAGACACGGATGCCATTCTGATACTCATTTAGTCTCAACTCTCAGATACAGTTCAGATACGCTCCAGACACGGACGCCATTCTGATACTCATTCTTTCAGCCTACAAATTACAATTCAGCAATCATTTTGGATGGCATCTTTAAGACCATTTCCTCAACCATCACATCACCGAGTGCAAATTTCTGGGCACTCTAGTGTCCAATCATCTTCCACCTTCGAGTCACAAATGGCAAAACTCGCCTATCTAACTCTTCAGGCTTAAGAAGATTGAATAGGGGCAGCTGTTGTACCCAAAAATTTTCCCTCTCACTTATCAAGAATTTACTCACAAGATATCCTTGACTCAAGACTGCACTAGGATTGATCAGCTCAAGACACCTCCTTAAGCACTGATGACCAAAATTAGGGTTTGAGATTGCACAAGGATTTTTGAACTTCCAATTCCCCATATGACTTTAATGGATCATTATGGACCCCTAAGATTACTCGTGTCAAGTTTCAAGCCTTGGATCACACTTTTGCTCAGCCAATTGAGTAGTTGACCTAAAAATCAGCTGTATTAGGGAAAAAGTCAACTATGGCCAATTTACAGTCAAACTTCATGATTCTTGATCAATATCAACATTATAAACTCATATGTATCATTTGATCAAGATTGGACCACAACTCCTCAAGAAATTTGATCAAATCTCCAAAAGGGCAAAATGGTCAAAATTAGGGTTTTGACTGAGAAAGGGCAATTTCTGATTTTTTGACCTAGAAAATGGTCAATTGGTTTAAGGAATTATCTCAAGAGTCCAATTGAATCATTTTTATCTAATGGAATGGTTCAAAACATTGCAAGTCCATTGGATTGACAGATGAATTTTTCAATCAACTGATCAAAAGTCAATTATATACTGAAAAGTCAAACTTTGACTTTTTGGTCAAATTCAAGTGCCAAAGATCATAATTCATCAAAACATGTCAAAATATGAAAATTATTCATCAAGAAATCAAAAAGTCAAGATTTCATTTTGAAAAGTCAAAATTTCTAAACTTAGAAATGTTTCTAAGTGTTGGAAATTTCATGTTTTTTTCATAACTTTGAGCAAAATTTTCACCATGATGCAAGATGATTCAAGAGAAACTTCCAACATGAAAGTTGTATATCTCCATTAAATCTATAACTTTTCTTTACATAACTTCTCCCAAAAGTTCTTGGATCTCAAGTTATAATTTTATGAATATGTGGTCATGAAACTAAACACTTAGTGAAATTTTGCCCTAATTTGATCAGGATTTTGACCCACCTTCATGGAACTTTTTCATATAGTTACAAGGGGAATATTCTAAAGCAATTTAAATATGGGTTGTAGAGTACATTACAAGCTTTCAAAAATGTCCAAGAACTCCTTGAGATCATTCTTGAGCAGGGAGAATCGAAGAGAGGAAGTTAGGGTTTTCAAACTTGAATTACAAGTCGTTTTTGGTGAACACATGAACCAAATCCATGCTAGGCTGCATAATCTTTGCTTGCAGGCCTCAAACTTCTTTGACACTCCATAATTAATGTTTTGCACAGCTGCTAGAAACTTTAATCCAAGCATTTAATTCATTGCCCGTGCTTAATACCATTTTAGGAAGAAAGGCAACATTGCCATTTTGGAAAAGTGGCTTTATGCATAAAGTCCACTCTTCTTGAGCCTCTAACTTGTTTGTTCAGCACACACTCAACATACAAAGTCAGATAAACATGTTTAAAGTTTACAACCACTCTAGACAGCCTTGTACTATGCATTGGGACAATGTGTGTCAAGCTTGCTTCAAAAACAAGAAAAAGAGCCATAACATGTGATTTTTGAATTTTGATCAAGGACAAGTCTCCAAACTTGTTGCTTATAAATAGAATCACTATTTGTGAGCTAGAGGACGAGCTTAAGCACTCTGAAATACACCACAACTCTCTAAAATCAGAAATTTCCCAAAAACACCATTGTTGCACAGTTTCTGACCTCAAACATCAAACTCATATTTCCCTCGTGTGTTTCTTGGCCTTTTGGTTCCTAAAGCTTCCTTACATCAAGTATAACCTATCCCTTCCCCAGTTTCATTACTGTAACATCATTTACCATATCCTCCATAACCAAAAATAGAGCATTGCACATTGACTTCTCCAGGCCATTCCAGCCATCCATTGCTCAAGTTAATCATTGCATTAGCTTCCTGGGACCTCAAGGAAGCTAACCTGATCATCACCGTCACTTGAAACAAGCTCAAACTCAAAACACGATTTCCAGTTTTTAGGTTAGTTTTCTCAACTTGGAACTCTTCATACAAGCATCATCAATGATTTATTTGTGAACAAAACATGTAGATATCATTGCCCTGAAGCTAACCATGTCCATAGTTTCCATTAATTTTGCTTAAGCTTAGAGAATTTTGAAACTGAAATTTCTGAGATTTTTAGGGTTCATATTAGGGCCATTAAAATTCATGCTTATCTTTGATCTATAATTTTAATGCTTTATATTTCTGAAACCGTGAGAAAATTTGCTACAAGTTTCATGTTTACAATTTTCATTTTTGATGAAAAATGAGCAAGTTACAGTTGGTCTGGCTGGAGGTTGAAGATGAAGTCATCAGGGCGCGTTTTACCTTGTATAATTATTGTTTTGCTTATGTTAACGGATGTATATCCACCCCAGTGGTAGAAGCGCGCGCCTGTAACCTATGGGACTTGGGTTCGAGCCCCAGTGGTACACTTTTTATTTTTTTCATATTTTTGCTTCCTGACTTTTGTTTTTTTGCAGGCACTGGGCCTCTTTGGGCCTGGCTTGTTTTTTTGTTTTTGCTGGCTAACCCCCCATTTCATTTATACACCCTTGGCCCAATTTTATTTTGTTTTCTTATTTTATTTTTATTTATTTTCTTAATTATTTTAATAATATTAAAAAAAATCATAAAAAATCACAAAAAAATAGATTTTCATTTTAACTTAGTTTATTTTATTTTTCTCACAAAAAATATTTTATTTAACTATATATTATTTATTTTTATTAACTAGTCTTATAAATTTAATTAAAACTAGGTTAGTATTATTTTTACACCTATTAAAATATATTTATTTTAATATAAAAAAAAGGCCAAAATTACTTTATAATACTATAAATATTTTCAAGACATAAAAATACCAAAAAATATCTTTCTTAAACTTATTTTATTTTAATCAATTAATAGAACTAGGGTTTTATTTAAATCTTTTCTTAATAAATTTAAGTTTTTATTAATAATTTTCTTTAATTAATTAGGTTAAAACAATTTCCCTTTTTCTCATGAAAACCAAATAAAATATCCATTTACTTCACATTTCATATTTTTGTACATTTATTCATTTTGTACATTGTATCCATTTAAATTCCTTGTACATTGATACCAATTAAATATGCCTCCCCACAAATGTTGTAATAGCGTAGTAACTTTAAATTCTGCAAATTATCTATTTTATACATAACATGCTAGTAATTAGGGTTTGTATGGAAAGACTAAAACCAATACTTAGAAAACCCTAATTCAAGAAAAAAACAAGCATGAAAACAGTACACTTGCACACAAGCACCCCTAGGGTTATTCCACTTGGTTGTCTTATACAAAATGGCGATATTACGCATGTAGGGTATCTTCGCAAATACAAGATCATAGTCCCTCGATGACGCTATCTAAGTTGCCTTTTAAATGATTTTAGTCCCTAAAAAAGAATTCTAAGATACCTTGCAACATTGCTAATCATGGTTATACGATGACACACACCCGTCCCGTTTACATCCAATGATAGGGTTACTTATTCAATGGTAAGATAACAATGTCAAAGGAAAAAGAAAATAAACAAGAAAGAATTTTGAGTAGGTAGGATGCTCCTAATTACTTGCTCAATTTCAAAACAAAACTCCTTGATATTTTCAAAACAAACACCTACACTTTCAAATACCTTACAAACTTGAAAACATTTTTGTATACATTCTTACAAACAGGAATCATTACAAAGATTGTCTAAACAATGGCCTCTTTACAAAATACTTTCAAAAACCACACCAAGCACAATTTTCAAACAAAAAGCAAGTGATATAGCAAGTAACTAAGAGCCTATGGAAAACCATGGATGAAAAGGATGCTAATACCTTCTCTTTTCATAATATACCCCCCGAACTCAAGAAATAATCTCAAAGGTCTTCCCTGTTCTTTTTCACCTTTTCTTTTGGATAAAAGAAAATGTCGGTGGCGACTCTTGCTAACCACAACATTTACGATCAAACGCAAAACCTTCAAGTCAGTTCTCTCACTGTATCACACCCGGTAAACACGGACATAGTTAAAAGTTACTACGCATGAACAAAGACCCGCTAGGTCGACTTGCCTAGGAAAAAATAAGGGCATCCCGGAGAACCAAAAGAGTTCAGGAAAAAATTAGGGATATACATAAAATATTTGTACACCCGGCAAGTCGAAAACCTGAAAAGACGGCTTGGGCAAAAAAGGGTATCCCGGTGGACTAAAAACCCGAAAGGGAGGTCCAGGCAAAAGTTTGGGATTTAAAGTGTATAACTATGTCCCGTTGGATCACCTTACAACCAATCTTCAGTGTCAACTATCAAGCTCAAATGGTACTAATCAATCCAGTCAGCTTCAGACAAGCAACAAAGAGATGATATGCTCAAGGACATAAGGGAAATAGCATAATGGGAACCCAATGGGATTATTTCACATAGTTGTTTTCTTTGTATGCTATTTTATAAAGTTTTATTCTTACGACGGCATTCTCTTACTAGGATGTTTGTCTCCTTGTACAAAAAACACTTATTCAAGTTAATACAAAGTTATCTCTTCAAAAGTGCAAAACTATTTGTTTTTATTTTTCTGTTTTGTTTGCGAAAACGTACAGTGATTATTTTTGAACATATGCATATGAATATGATTACTATTTACAAATATAGACATAAAAACAGAAAGACAGTTACTAATGACTTTAAGAAACAAGACAATATCTAAGGGCCATCCGCAAAATCCCTGCAGATACCTTCACCAGCAGATACAGAGACAGAGACATCCTACTAAGGTCGCTGCCATATTCTTAGTATGCAGCCTAATGGTGTCAGGTGTTCTCATATTCCTGGCAGAGCAAGAATCTCTAAATTACTGCTCCAACAAGAAGATCCCCCAATGAAGTCGCCAAGCTTCTCAGGATTCCCCAATAGGATTTCAACAAAAATCCCCAAGCAGTTCACGGAGTTTTCCTTCCCCAACGGAGTTTATTTCTCTGGTAACGGAAATCCGTCTCCCAGTGTTTCAACTTCAGCAAATCTAAAGACCTACATTCTTCACCCACAGTAACAGTCAAGGATTTATTTTCCCTAATTCAACAATACAGCAATGGAACAACTGACACGTCCATACATTGCATTCATACATCATTTCTACAAATATCATAGCATATGTAGTACAAATGCTTATATCGCAATCTCATTTATTTTGAGAGCATCATGCAATTCATACATCATGACATCGCATGAAACTGACTTTACCTCTCCAGGTTGAGTGCGCAGAAAGACAAATATTATCAGGTCAAAGATTAATGCCCGAAACTAGACGGGGAAATTATCTACACGAACAAGTGGTATAAACTCCCAGAACAAGAAGGATTTACCAAAAAAAAATCAAGTTCTAGATTAATACATGTAATAAGACAGGAGAACTGTCTGTGGATGACCGGCTATGGATTAATACCTGTAACTAGCCAGCAAAACTATATACATGAAGAGATTGAAGATTAATACCTGTAACAAGCCAGGAAAACTATCTTTCTTTCTCAGGTCAGAGATTAATACCTATAACAAGCCAGGACAACTATCTCGACAATTGACATTTTCAAGTTCCAGGTTAATACCTGTAATAAGCCAGGAAAGCTATCTACATGAGGAGATTGAAGATTAATACATGTAACAAGCCAGGAGAACTATCTTTCTTTCTCAGGTCAGAGATTAATACCTGAAACTAGCCAGGACAACTATCTCAAATGAACGGTAAAAAGAAATTTCTAGATTAATACCTAAAACCAGACAGGACAACTATTAGTGAACAATTGATTATAGATTAACACCTAAAACCAGACAGGAAAACTATCTACATGACCAAATGAAGAAATCTTACACAGGTTCCTTCTCATGATCTCTAGATGCAGTCTAACACGGACTCATCATGAAGCAATCTTACACGGGTATCTTCTCATGATCTCTAGATGCAGTCTAACACGAACTCATCCTGAAGCAATCTTACACAGGTTTCTTCTCATGATCTCTATATACAGTCTAACACAGACTCATCCTGAAGCAGCCCCACACAGGCTCCTTCTCATATATCTCTAGATGCAGACTAACACAGACTCATCCTGGAATAGCCCCACATAGGCTCTTTCTAATACATTTTCAGGTAACGGTTAATTCTATTATCTCCAGCAAGTTATTGTGAAGCCTGGATTTCAACCAGAAAATAGCAAACTTTCATCTCTCCAGAGATAACTCTTCAACAGAGCCTTGGAAAACTAAAGTTCCTAGACTCTATTCCCCACAGAGTTTCCTCAAGCAGGAGAACAACAGAAACCCACATTCCCCAGTGGAGTCCTCTTCAGATAGCAGGAACAAGAATCCCGACAAGGAGACCTCTTAGGAAGTTAGCATCTACTTTGGATGGCATCTTTAAGCCCATCTCCGATGAATCTCTGTCATCTTCTCTAAATGGCATCAGTGAGCCCATTCCCACCATCATTAACCATCAGTGTTACTGCATGCAAGTGAAAATTTCTAGGCACTCTAGTGTTCAATAATCTTCCACCTTCAGATCACGAAAGGTAGACAAGCCAATCTAAATCCTCAGATTTAAGAAGATTGAACAGGAGCAGTTGTTGTACCCCAAAATTTGTCCTCTCATGTTTCCCAAGGTTTTCTCTTACGTGGGTGATTACAAACACTTGCCTAAAGAAAATGAAAATTTTGGAAGAATAGCAAAGTGTCTTTCGATTGGCAGGTGAACAGTGTCCTTCGATTGGCATGTCAACCAAATGTTCTTCGATTGGTATGGCAACAATGTCTTTTGATTGGCATCTGAACAATGTCCTTCAATTGGCATATCAGAGCAAAATGTCCTTCAATTGGCATATCAACAAGCTTCGACTGGGCTCCTAAAACCCTTCGAGCGATATTTGTCTCACAGGCTTCTATTGGGTATCTAATACCTTTCGATCAAGCATTGGCCCATCAGCTTCGATTGCGCGTTGGTTCCCCTTCGAGCAAGCCTTGCTCCTAGTTTCATTTAGGCAGGAACCCCCTACAAGTTCCCTTCGATCCACCAGCAGTGGCCTCCTGCATGTGTATTTTGATTTACTAGGCAAAGGCCTCTACATGCAACCTTCAACTCACTAGGCAAAGACCTCTTCATGCTTGCCTTAGATTCACTAAGTCAAAGGCACCTTTCAACTGGCCTTCGAATCCACAAGACAGAGGCTTCCTTAGACTTGTATTGGATTCACAAGGGAGAATGCTTCTTCTATGTTTTCCTTCAATGCACAAGGCAAAGACTTCCTCTGTGTTGGTTTTCAATGCACAAGGCCAAGACCCCTCAACACAATTTCTGCACTATGACACACAATATGACCCCTTCGAAAGAGAACTCGAAAGTTCTATTCGAAGGACACATATTGGTGGCCATTCGAAAGAGACACATAATTACTGAATGCAAGTTTGTCTTATAATGAGTCTTGGTCATACATGTTGCCAGGCCCAAGCCTCCTGCACAATGGCATTCGAAGGAAGTGACAAAGGAAGCTTCGATTAGCTAGAATGAAGTTATCACTTGGGCTATTTGAATCAAGCAGCTAAGGCAAATAGATGGGTCCAATCGAAGGCCCATTCAAAGGACATGTAAATGATCCATTCGAAGAAGCATTCAAAGGCCCATTCGAAGGATACATGGTGTTGTCTGAAAAAAGGGTTTGGTCAAAGATTAGATCTAGTTGGTCAAAGAGAAAGAGAAATATGCAAAGGTGATGGTTGGCCCAAAATCCCACATATTTCCATACTCAAGCTTCCTGCACAAGCACATTCATGCCAAAGGAAGCTTCGATTGGCCAGGAAAGAGTTTTCATTTGGGCTAGCTGAGTAAGGGCTCAATCGAAGAGGCCCTAATGATGAGAATTTGAGTTATTCCAAAGAAGTAACTCAGAGTCAATCGAAGGGCAAGACTTGAGCCATTCGAAGGAAGTAACTCATAGTCAATCAAAGGACAAGACCTGAGCCATTCGAAGGAAACAACTCATAGCCAATCGAAGGGCGGGGACTGAGGGCATTCGAAGGTAAAACATGTCCAGGTTCACCTAACATTTCAAAATGGCATGAAAATTCTCTAAATGGAAATCTTTAAATTGGTCTGATTTTGTCTTCAAAGATATGTTTAATGGCTAGCCTTTAAGGACATGATTAAGGGTGTTTCTTTCCATGTTAAGACTCCCTCCTCATCTCCTATAAATATCCAGCATATCTGCAAGCTGGGGGGACGCACAAAAATTTCCTATCGAAAGCTAACCAAAAACCCTCAAAATCTAGCAAAGATGTCAAAATAAAAACACTCTTTGCAGGCCCCTCCAAGTCCAAATGAATAACAGCTCTCCTCCAATCCTGAAGCACGCCCAAAATTCACGCACCAAGCCCATCGGTCCTTGGTAAAATTCTGGATCACAACCTTTCGATTACAATTTAAATTGATTTTACATGCATGTTTCTGTTATTATGGATCATTCATATGAATATAAGTGTTGAAAGTACTAGGTGCCATTTTAAGGCTTCGAAGCAGCTAGGCTTAAAACTAGGTGATACAGGGGTCTTTTGCCAATTTTAACCACAAATTTGGACTTAGGAGATGATCATACATAGGGTAGGGTCTTTGGATTTGTTTTGATCCAGCATTTGATCAAACTTGCAGGTGTGTGCAGGGGAAGGACCTGGGTTTGACACCTAGGTTTGTATTTGTTTCTTTTTCTAACCCTTGTATTGTAGATCAACTCTGAGTAGACCAACGCACACAGGATCGAAGGACCTGGGTTTGACACCCAGGTCCAGTATCTTTGTTTGTCTAATGATTGTCTTGCAGATATGGATCGAAAAGCAGTTTTCCCCCCTGGATCGAAGAAGACAGCTCCTTCTCTAGATTGAAGGAGATTGTTCCTTCTCTGGATCGAAGAAGACGATTCTCCCCTGGATCGAAAGACATTCATTCATTTTTTTATTTCTTTTATTTCTTGCCTCCCTTTTTTTATTAACATTAAAATAAAATCACAAAATTTAGGTATAGTTTATTTTTTTTAATTAAAATTATTTTTATTAACTAATTAATTTAATTACTGTAACATATTTCTTAAAATTAAAATTAAATAGACTTAGACTTTATATTTTTTAAAATAAATAAAAACAAACAAAAAGATTTCCTTTCCCTAGGATTTTTTTTAGGCGCGCGCATTTATTTGTTTTCGCACTTTTCATATTACTGTAGCTGCTCATGGGATGTAATAGAAATTAATTAGGACTATTTACCGCTTTTCTTTATTTTTCTCCCAACTTTTGGACATGTAAATTACCCCCTCCCTGAAGCACTATAATAGCGTAGGATTTAACTTTCCGCACTTTAAATTTCTGCAATATATTAACTGCTTAGATGTATGACTAATAGGATTGCATGACAAGAGCCTAATAACAAATGCTAGCAAACTTAAATTCAAAGATAAATGAACTGAATATAACACACATTGCACATGCACACCTCTAGGGTACCCCACTTCAGTTGCCTTCGGAAAATAGTCACAACTCTCGAAACGTGAGAGGTTTTAGTGGCTACCTTTGGTTCAAAAGATCATAAGTCCTTCGATGACCCGCTCGACGTTGCTTCGGTAAAAATATGATCTTAGAACCTTAGGGTAGTTACTAAAGCCTCTTTCCCAATTGCCTTTGTGACTATAAAAACGTCCCTTCGAATGTCCCTCATACATTCAATGATAGGGCTACCTACTCACTAATAGCAGGATAACGTTGTCTAAAGGATAGGAGGAAAAGAACGAACCTAACAGTCAGTTCTGCCACCGTATTACACTCATCAATCAGATCCAACTGATCCAACTTAGTCTGAATCCACTCGTCTTCGTCTAAGTCAGCTTCTTTCATAATCCTTAGAGAAGGGATCTGGACTTCGATAGGTAGGACAACTTCCATACCATAGACTAGATAGAATGGGGTTTCCCCAGTTGATGTTCGCGCCAAAGTAAGATAGCCATGAAGAGCAAATGGTAACATCTCATACCAGTCCTTGTAGGTCACCACCATCTTTTGCACAATCTTCTTTATATTTTTGTTGGCAGCTTCCACTGCACCATTCATCTTAGGTCTGTAGGGAGAAAAGTTGTGATGCTTGATCTTGAAGTGCGTGCAGAGTTTAGAGAATATGGTGTTGTTGAGGTTGGTACCATTGTTAGTGTTTATTCTCTCAGGGATACCATACTGACAGATGAGGTTATGCTTGATGAACCGGGCCACGACGTTCTTGGCAACTGAGGCAAATGAAGCTGCTTCAACCCACTTGGTAAAGTAGTCAATAGAGACAATAATGAAACAATGTCCATTAGAGGCAGTAGGCTTTATTTCTCCAATCATATCGATCCCCCACATTTCAAATGGCTAAGGGGAAGTCATGACATTCAAAGGGATTGGAGGCACATGAACCTTATCAGCATAAATTTGGCACTTATGGCAAGTCCTCGAGTGGTGATGACAATCAGTTTCCATGGTCGACCAATAGTAACCAGCTCTCAGAATCTTCTTGTCCATAGTGTGTCCACTAGAGTGAGTACCAAAGATGCCTTTGTGCATGTCCTCCATAATCTTCTATGCTTCCTTCTTGACCATACAACGAATCAGGGTTGAATCATAGTTGTGCTTGTATAAAATCCCATTGCTCATGAAGAACTTAGCATAGAACCTCCGTAGGAATTTCTTGTCGTTGATTGACGCTCCTCCAGGATACTCTTGAGCTTCGAGATATCTTTTCACTTCATGAAACCAAGGCTTCTCCTCTACTTCATCAGTGTTAATCTCATAGCAGTGCGTCGGTTCGTCAAATCTTTCGACATTAATTATGGGAGCTTCGTTGTCCCACTTGACTTTGAACATGGATGAAATGGTAGCTAAGGCATCTGCCAACTGATTTGCTTCCCTCAGAATGTGTTCAAAGGTAATTTCTTAAAAGTACGGGATCAAGGTTAGCACAAGTTCTTTGTAATGGATAAGATTTAGATGTTTTGTATCCCACTCTCCTTTAAGTTGATTGATTACTAAAGCTGATTCTCCATATACACTTAAGAATTTTATTCTTAGGTCAATAGCAACTTTAAGACCCAAGATGCACGCTTCGTACTCGGCCATGTTGTTGGTATGGTCAAAGCAAAGTCTGGCAGTGAAAGGCGTATGGCAACCTTTGGGGGAAATGATCACAACACCAATTATGATACCCAGTGCGTTGGAAGCTCCATAAAAAACCATAATCCATCGGGATCCTTGCTCAGGTCCTTCATATAGTCCAGGCTTTTCACAATCTGTAATCAACATGATATTCTCGTCCGGGAATTCAAAGTTCATAGATTGGTAGTCATCCACAGCTTGATGTGCCAAATGATCTGCCAGTACACTTCCTTTTATTGCTTTTTAAGTAGTGTACTGAATTTCATATTCAGTTAAGATCATTTGCCATCGAGCTATTCTTCCAAAGAGAGTTGGCTTCTCAAAGATGTACTTGATGGGATCCATCTTAGAGATCAATGGAGTAGTATGAGCAACATATACTGTCTTAGTCGGCGAGCAGCCCATGCCAAAGTGCAGAAAGTTTTCTCGAGCAGTGAATTTATTGTTTCACAGTCGGTAAACTTTTTGCTAAGGTAGTATATTACATTCTCTTTTTGACCAGACTTGTCATACTGCCCCAGCATACACCCCGTTTAATTCTCTAAAACTGTTAAGTACATGATTATAGGTCTTCCTTCAAATAGTGGCATCAGAACTGGAGGTTCTTGAAGGTACTCTTTAATCTTGTCAAAAGCTATTTGACAGTCGTCATTCCATTTTACTACTTGATCTTTCTTCAGTGGCTTGAAGAGTGGCTCACAAGTAGCAGTCAGGTGAGAAATGAATCAGGCAATGTAGTTGAGTCATCCTAAGAAGCCTCTGACCTCATTCTCAGTACGCGGAACTGGCATTTCTTGGATATCTTTGACTTTTTCAGGATCGACTTCAATTCCTTTGCCACTGACGATGAAACCTAAGAGTTTTCTTGACCTTACCCCAAAGGTGCATTTTTTGGGATTCAACCTCAGCTTTTATTTCTTCAGCCTTTCAAATAGCGTGTGCAGGTGATCAAGATGTTCTTCCTAGGTATGCGATATGGCTATCATGTCATCAACATATACTTCTATATCATGATGAATCATGTCATGAAATAAATCCACCATAGCCCGTAGATAAGTTGCACATGCATTCTTCATCCCAAAGGGCATGACCTTATAACAGAAGGTGCCCCCACTGTGTGACAAAAGTGGTTTTCTCCATGTCTTCAGGTGCCATTTTAATTTAGTTATAACCTAAGAAGCCATCCATGAAGGAGAATACCTTGTGTTGAGCAGTGTTGTCAACCAAGACATCAATATATGGTAGTGGGAAGTCATCTTTGGGGCTTGCCCTATTTAAATCCTTGTAGTCTACACACATATAGACCTTACCGTCTTTCTTCGGCACTGGAACAAAATTTTCAACCCATTGGGGATACGACGTCACTGCCAAGAAACCTGCATTGAACTATTTCAATACCCCAGCCTTGATTTTCTCTGACATATCAGGATACATACGATGGACTTCTTGTTTAATCAGAGAACATCCCTCTTTCATTGGCAGATGATGAACCACGATATCAGCATCGAGCCCCGACATGTCTTCGTATGAACAAGCGAATACCTCAACATAGTCGTGCAATATCTGAACCAATCTGCTCTTGACACTGTCTTCCAGGTTGGCGCCAATCTTGACTTCTTTCTTATCTGCCTCAGTACCCAAGTTTATCACTTCGACTAGTTCTTAATGCAGTTGGATAGCCTTTTCCTCTTGTATCAGGAGTTTGACGAGTTCTCTAGGTATCTCACAATCTTCTTCACCTTCATCTTTGGTTTGATAGATTGGATTTTTGAAGTCATAAACGGCAATAGCAGAATTGTTATCAATGAGATCCGGAATGGATGTGAATCTGCAAATATATGTGTGTGCATGTAAGGTCACATGGCTATTTTGAAAATGCAGTAAAGTAAAAGAAAGACAAGGAGCGCAAAATGTGAATGCAAAATTGTCTAATGTTTTCATTAAATGAGCATATGATACATGAAATGACAACCCTTAAAAAATGGACCATTGTTCCCTGGGTAAGGCACATGGTTTAAATTCATTGTTTTTAAAGAAATTGTACAGACAAACTTCTTAAAGCGATAAAAATAGGAAATAGCAATTACTCCTGGTTGAAGGAGATTGAGATGAAGTCTTTGGCCTTCCAGTTGTTGAGTCCACCATCAGTAGTTGGGAATATCCAATCGTCCAAGTCACCATCCCTATCAGCGTCTTCCAAAGCATTGACTTTATTGTTGCTAATACGGAGAGGTGATCCTCCAGCACGAACACGAGAAACCTCTTTCTGAGCCTTTGAAGTGAAACCCAACCCAAATTTGTTGGATTCGTAGGGGATATCTTGAAGTTATCCCCAAATAGTGCAACTTGCATCTTCTATAACAGCCCTAGAATCCTTCAAGGAAGCCATTCTTGGTGTGTTTTTAGAGACCTCAGGAATAATAGCTTAAGCAACAATAATCGTCAGAGGGATTACCTCAAATGTCTGGCAGGTGGTTTCAATGAATTCACCATCCATTTCAACATATTTGAAAGAATTCAAATGACTGACCATATATTCTTCCTCTCCACAGACTGTGACAACCTTCCCATTCACTGGGTATTTCAGCTTTTGATGTAATGTAGAGGTAATCGCACCTGCCCCATGAATCTATCGGCGTCCGAGCAAGTAGGAATAGGCTGGACGGATATCCATTACATAAAAAGTTGAATTGAAGACTTGAGATCCCACCTTGATTAGGATATCAAACTCTCCATGGACCATCCTTTTCGACCCATCGAGGGCCCTTACCACAATATCGTTGGGTTTCAGCACCAGCCTTTCATAGTCCAGTCTATCCAAAGCACTATTGGGTAAAATATTTAGGGAGGACCCAGTATCTATTAACACACGTGCCAGAGTGGTGCCTTTGCATTCAATAGAGATGTGCAGAGCCTTGTTATGATTCTTCTCTGCTGGAGTTAAATCTGCATCAGAAAATCCCAAGTTATTATTAGCAGTTAGGCTTGCAACACAATTCTCAAACTGATCAGCAGTGGTCTCTTGTGGTACATGGGCATTCTTTAGAAATTTCAACAAATCTTGGGCATGTGCTTCACAGCATAATAACAAGGACAACATAGATATTTTTTAGGGTGTTTTCCCCAGTTGTTCAACTATTTTGTAGTCACTTTTGCGGATGATCTTTAGAATCTCTTTCATCTCTTGTCTTGAAGGGTCTTCAATTGTAACATCTTTTGAGGGTGCCTCTGTCCGAGCAGGCTCAGTCACTTTCTCTTTACCTCGGGTATCAGCAGTTGACCCAACATTAGGAATATGAATAGGTGTTGTAGTAGTTGTTGGAGGAGAGATCTCCAGAGAGAAGATCCTTCCTGTCCTAGTGACCTTACTAGTTCCGGAAATGTTTGTAATTTCAAGATCTTCGTTTTCATCAATCCATGGCTCTTGCTTGACACCATGATAATAAACTTCTTCCCCATAGTTCCAGGGCACAACTTTGTTAGAGGAATATGGGACTCGCTCCGGTGTAGTAATGATCAGGGGAGCCACTCTCGGCATAGAAGGAATCCTTATAGGGCCTCTAGAGGTGATCCTTATAGGAGTATTGGAAATTGTGATTATGGAAACATCTTCAAGTCTCAGTTCTTGGAAAGTACTTTCAGGAAAATTCTTCACGGACAGAGTTTTCTCGAACAAAATTTCATGGCTATCAAGCAGGCGTTGAATACCTTTCTTCATCCACATACAACCATTAGTTTGGGAAGCATAATGGTAATAATTTTCAAGGCAGTCCAGAAATAAACTGGCTCTTAACAAATTCTTCTTAACAGTCATTAAGGGAGTAGTCAAATCATTGATGAAGGAGACATAGGAAACATCGTCAACAACATTAACATCTTTACCATGACTGGACATGGGTGCGGTAATCACATTATGGGTCTGTGGAGGGTCAAACTCAATCACCTTGTTGTCAATTAAATCTTGGATTTTGCTTTTTAGGGCCCAACAATCATTGGTGTCATGCCCAAGACTATTGGAATGGTATGCACACCTTGCATTTGGATTATACTTCGAAGATGATGTGTTTGGATTTTGAGGAGGATCCCACAGTGTTATCAATTGTGCTTTCAATAGATGTTGTAAAGCTTGAGATAATAGCATGTTGATCCTAGTGAACTTCCTTCTCGGGGCATCCGACCTTTGCTGATTTTGTTGTTGTTGTGGTCGTTGAACTGAGGTTGGGTTAGAAATCAATACTGCTCCTACCGACTAATGACAATCATTCTTGATACGGCTCCTTTGTCCATAAACAACATTAGTTTCCTACTTACCAACAAATGGTTTCTTTATAGCATTAGAGGTTGAGACCATTGGGATTTTTCCACTTTTGATTCCGCTTTCAACTCGTTCACCGATCAAAATCAACTCAGTAAACCCTGACAAAGAAATCCTAATCAGAAAATTAAAGAATGGGCCCGACAGAGTGCCCATGAACATGTCCACTAATTCTCTATCATTCAAAGGGGGTTGCACCCTTCAGCCAGGTCCCTCCATTTTTTAGCATGTTCCTTAAAGCCTTCGTTTGAGCCCATAGTCATACTTTGTAATTGCACACGGGTTGGCGCAAGGTCAGCATTGTATTGGTATTGTCTGTATAAGGCAGCAGCCAAATCCTCCCGTGTGTGGATATTAGTCCCTTCTAGTTGATAGAATTATTCCAACTGTGTTCCAGATAAGCTTTCTTGGAAGAAATGAACCCATAACTTCCTATCGGAGGTGTGTGGTTGAATCTTGCGAACATATGACCTTAAATGGAGTTTTGCAAGGAGACTCCATCATATTTGGCAAAGACAGGGACCTTGAATTTGTGGGGAATGACCACCCCAGGGACCAAACCCAAGTCTCCAAAGTCCAAACCAGAAACTGTTTGGATCTCCACAACCTTAAGTCGATCTTCTAGCTGTTTGTATTTGTCATCGGCCGGTGGGTACTGCTCATTGGAGTAGTCTCCATCCTCAGAAATCTGGTTATTTCCATTCCCAGTCCTGGTGCTTCTAACATCCTCTTCTTGATTGTCTTCTTACTTAGAAGAAGCCTCTTCTATTTGAGTCAGTCGGGCGGGACCTTTGAACATTCTTCCCATGTTGAGAATAACAGCCCGTTTCTTGGTCTTCTTTTTTGTGACGAGGAGCGTCATCATTTCCTGTCGTCCTTTAGCTAAGTTGAGGAGAGTCTCTTGGAACTTTGCGTGTTGAGTTTGCAAATCTTTGACGGTTTACTTTAGAGCCATCTTATACTGAAATAAACAGTAAAAGGATGAGGAAACCTATATCAGAAAACCTACTTATGATATGATGCATTTTATGTGGATGCAATGTTTTCAAGGACCTCAAGAGATTTAAATTTGCTAGCCAAAAAGGAAACAAAAACAACAATAGCATTAATAAGTTCAAGAGTTACAATTGCCCCTTGGGCTAACAATAGAAAATCAAAAGGGTCTCAAAGAGACAACAAAATGAAAACTCCTAAGACCTAAGACTCAAGTATCCCACAGACACTTCCTCTTTATGTCGATTTAGGAATTTAGGCTTTTCTCCTCGTGAAGTTTCTTGGTGAGCTCTAACACTTTCTTCTCGCTTGCATAAAATCCAGCTTCAAAGGTGTCTCATTCTCCATTGAGTTGAATCCATGACTTCTACAATTCCTCGAGGTCAGTAGGCATGTCGGGATGGAGAATGGTGTAAGGAATTCCCCCTTCAGCAATGGGATCCATAACTATTGGTAAGATAGCTGGATATGGCATCATGAGACTTTGACCACGAGCACTTACCTATTTGACATAAGGCTCAAGAGGGATGGAATTCTTATGCCCCAAAGTCTTGATATCAACCTTGCTTACCATGCCCCAATCATGTACAAACCTTCGATGATAACCTTGAACATCGTTCTCGTAGTCGAATATAATACCTTCAATAAGTGCGTCGTAGAGCTAGAGAAGGGTTATAAGTAATACCTCCCCTAATTCCCAAGAGTGGAACATTATGTAATTCCCCATAAAGGTCAATGATAGTAATGTCCTCTTGAGATCGAGAGCACCAATAGATATATGTATGAGAAAGCGACATTATCCTTTGTGACCACCTCAAACCTTGCTTATTCTTTAATACTGATCGAGGAAGGTGCGAAATAAACCATCTAGACAACAAAGGCAAGAAACACATAAGAGTACCTATCTTCCTCATAGTGCGAGTATGAAGAGAGTGCAAAACGTTTCTAAGCAATGTAGGCACAGGGTTACGAGTAAGGAAAATTTTGACAGCATTCACGTCTATGAGTTGGTTAGGGTTAGGAAAAATCACAAACCATTAGATTAGAAGAGCCAAGATCTCCTCAAAAGCTTTAAAGTTCATGGCATCCAAAAACAAATGAGCCTTCTCCATCAAGAATTTAACCAAAAAGCCTTTAACCCCACTTCTTGTCTCCGAATTGGCTATAATGTCAGAACTCTTCAAATGTAAGGTCATGGCAATAACTTCAGGTTTTGGAGCTTCATCTAAACCGGTGAAGGGTATTTGATCAAGGATAGGTACTCCTAGTAGTTGAGATAATTCTTCTATTGTGGGCACCAATTGATAATCGGGAAAGGTGAAACAATGACGTACAGGGTTGAAGAACTGAAAGAGCACCCTCATCATGTCTTCTTCAAAGGTTGAGGTAACCAGATTGAGAAGTCGACCATGTCTTTTGGTGAACGGAGAATTTTCAGGAACCCTTGATGCTAACTCTTTGAGTTGAGGAGGCACCCTTACGAAGTTGATTTAGATGGTATTTCTGCAAGCGGAAGCCATATCCTACAAAACCAAACAAAGATAAATCCCTAGGTCCTTGAAATGGTTAGTGAAAATGTTATGGCATGATGGCATGATGTTATGCTTGATCAAATAACCATACACAAACAAAGCACGCAAGGTCTTAGGTTTAGGCTTGAATGGAGTTTATAGGTAAATACCCTCTTGAAGTTTTAGTTGGCTCAACCTGTCCTAAAAGAAGTAACCGGGTTTTAGGAGCCTCAATATCACTGATCTTTCTTCATCGAACATTTTTTTAGCTCAAGCATCTAAATTGCGGCCAAAATATCCCGAAAGTATGATCTCAATGAGTATAGTATCGAGTATCAACCAACTTTAGTCTTTCACCAAAGCCAGCTATCTCACTAATTTCTAATGGCCAAGTTGTTCAACTAAGGTTCTCCAGTCAGTTAGTGCTTCATGACACCACACAGCGGCCCCGTATTCTCCTTGACATGACTCAAGGGACACCGGTACCAACAAATATGTCACACTAACATAGTCATCGCTTCAACCATGTCGGTATTATGTTGCATAGTCCCCACGATCTATTTCTAATTACCTAAAATGCCCCAGATACGAGTATAGGATCTATACAAGAAATAAACCCAAGCATAACCCCAAAATGTAAAGCAAACAAGGCAAACAAGTAAAGCAATAAAGGTGATCTAGCTCTTAAGGTAACCCCACTTTTATTAATATTCCCCAGCAGAGTCGTCAGTTCTGTGATATGGTGGGAGAACTGACTTGGATGTTTTGCGTTTGATCGCAAGTGTTGCGGATAGCAAGAGTCGCCACCGGCTTTTCTTTTATCCAATAAAGGAAAGGTTGAAAAGAACAGGAAAGACCTTTTGAGAATTTTCTTGAGTTCATAGGGTAGGTTATGAAAAGGGAAGGTGTTAGCACCCTTTTCATCCGTAGTTATCTATGGGCTCTTAATTGCTTGATCGCTTTGAAAATGCTTTGTGTTTGTGTATGTTTGAAAATGTTTGAAGATGTTTTGAAAGTGGTGATTTTGTAATGATTCTCGTATCATTACGAATGTATACAAAATGTTTGTTTTAGAAATATTTTTAAAACGCCTTAGTGCGGCAAACCTTGTAATGATTCTCGTATCATTGAGAACGCATACAAAGTGTTAGTTTTGAAAATATTTGTTTGAAAAGAGAGTGTTTTAAAAGATGTTTGTTTTTGAAATTTTTTTGAAAGTGTGAGGTGTAAATATTATTTTAGTTTGTGAGCAAGAAATTACGAGCAATCTACCTACTCAAAAAGTCTATGTTCTTTTCCTCCTCCTTTAGATAGTGTTATTTTACCATTGGTTGGTAAGGAGCCTTATCATTGGATGTGAGGGACAAGCGCGGATCATCGTACGGTCATAAAAGGAAACTTGTAAAATGTTTTAGCAGTTGTCGTAAGGGACTACGATCGTTTACCGAAGGCAACATCAAAGGTTCATCGAGGGACTGCGATTTTTTAATTGAGGGTCTTTGCTAAAACATCCCATGTTCGAGGGAAATTGTGATACGCTGGCCAGAACCGGAACGTGTTTCCCTATTTTTTAAGGAATTTTCCGGTTTGCGTTTTGCGTTTGTGTTCGCAAAATGTCGCGGTAAGCAAGAGTCGCCACCGTCTTTTATTTTATCCAACAAGGAAAGGAAAAAAGCACAAAAAAATTCCTTTTTCGAGATATTTCTGAGTACGGGGGGTAGATTATAGAAAGGGAAGGTATTAGCACCCTTTCTATCCGTAGTTATCTACGGGCTCTTAGGTACTTGCTCATCATTTTCAAAATTGTTTTCTTTGTGTTTGTGTGATTTGAAAAGCTTTTGTTTTGACTTCGATTTAACTCTTGCTTCTGTCTTCAAGAGTGTAATGAAGTGTTTTTGAAAACTTTGTTTGTAAAGGAGTGTAAGTGTGAAAAATTGTTTTGATTGAGAAAGTACTTAAGAACTAATCTACCTACTCGAAAAAAGAATCGTTTTGTATTCGTTTCCTTTAGACAGTGTTATCCCACTATTAGTGAGTAGGTAGCACCGTTGTTGGAGTTTTGAGGGTCAATTTGAAAGGGACGTTCGGTCACTAAAGCAATGTTAGGATGTCTTAGTAGTAACCCTAATGTCTTAGATCAATTGTTCGAGGCAACAATTCCGAGGCGACCGTTCTGAGGCAACTTTTCTGAATCGGGACTTTGATCTTTGTTTAGACAAAAGGACGACCACTAAAGCATCCTATACTCAATGACCGTTTACCGAAGGCAACCAAGTGGGAGTGTACCCTAGGAGTGCGCATGTGCGAGTGATTCAATTTCAGTTTATTTATCTTTGCACATTTAGGGTGATCTAACTGTTTTAAAATTAATCATACATTCTTGTCATGCATCCTATTATTATACATCTAACAGTTAATAATTTGCGAAATTTAAAGTGCAGAAATTAAACTAACGCTATTACAAGGCTTCGGGTATTTACATAGTCAAAAACAAACCCTTGAAAAGTAAAGCGGTAAATGTAAATAAAGGTCCTAATTAAACTATTACAAACTGTAGGCAGTTACATCAATATGATAAAAATAATAATAAAGCGCGCGAGGAAAATTAAGATCGGGAAGAAAATTAGGGTTTTGACCCTTCTAACTTAATCAAAAGAAAAATGTTTTTTTGTTGTTTATAATATTTTAAAGAAAAGAATTTAGGTTTTAAAAATAAATGTACAAATTAATTAGTGATTAAATTAATTAATAAAAATAATTACAAGACCTATTTTTTATGTTTTTGATTATTTTTAAGAAAAGAAAATAATTAAATTAGAAATAAAACCTATTTGTTCTAATTAATTTTAATTATGTACAAAAAGAAATCAAAGTTATCTAAATTAATCAAACCTAATTAATTAATTTTTTTAATAAAAATAAATATCTTAAATTTAATTGGATAAAAAAATATTTTTGTGATTTTTTTAATAAAAAGAAAATTATTTGATTGGTTAGTAAATAAGTAAATTAAATTAAATGAAATAAATAAAAGAAAAGAATAGAGAAAGTAGTTTGGGCCTGCATTCAGTAATTTGAGGAGGTGCAAATAACAAGCTTTTAGCCCAGGCCCAAAGGTGTCCACGTTGACTGGCACAATCACATGTTTTGAGTTGACTAGGCTTCATGGTGTTCTCACCTTGGTGGCCCTCAGATCTGGATCTCAAGCCACTTGGCACGCTGGATTATGGGGAAGTATGATACTCCTTGGCTAGGTATGCACGTGAGATTACCTGAAAGAAATTAAGAAAAATGCATTTGGTGGAGGCAGGGGTCGAACCCTGACCTCAAGCTTCCAGCGCCTTAAAGCTTGCCTGGCTACCACTGGGCCAATTGTTCTTGTTGTAATAATATTACAAAATAATAAACAAATATTAAAAAGCCACATATATCAATTCAGCGCGCGAAATTTGAACAAGCCAATGGAAGGGTGCCAACTGGTCATCTTCTTCCTCTCTCTGTGGATAAAAGTCTCGGACTTTTACCTACGGACGTTTGTCCGTTGCTATAAATAGGGTTCGTTCCCAAATCTTCCATGGGCCATATAAATGACATCTAATGCCATGGTTGGACTCGTCTCGTCCTCCTGAACATGATGGTACCATTCATGAAGCTAATTTCACCTGCAAGCAAAAACCCTAAAACGGAATCCAAAACCCTAACAATGGTGAAATCCACCACATGCCATATAAGTGCAATTAATCAATACAGGAAGCTTGCA
The DNA here is from genome assembly GCA_948472305.1 of Vicia faba. NCBI lineage: Eukaryota > Viridiplantae > Streptophyta > Magnoliopsida > Fabales > Fabaceae > Vicia > Vicia faba. The sequence continues at coordinate 1,142,562,915 of OX451736.1, forward strand.
AATGTTCCATGGATCAACAATATATGATTAATTCATCCTAACAATGCCTAAATCATGCTAACCGAATTCAAAATTTCATGGATATCGTGATGGACTTACAGCGCTTTTGGGTACTGGAAAGGCTTGGTTCTTGATTGCTTTAGCTTGCTTACACTCCCAGAAATCGATTGAGATAGTTGGAAGGCCTTGAGGATGCCTGGAACACTAAATTCGATCTTGCACTTTTTCTTGATTTTTCAAGTTTGTGTTCTTGATGTTGCGCCTCCTTCTAACCTAGCTTTTGATCTGCCTTGCTTCTATATGTATTGAGGAGTGAATTAGGTTTGAAAACCTGGCCTCAATCTTCCTCCATCAATGTCCTTGATCTTGATTTGATTCACCTTTAAAATCTTTCCAAAAATGGCCTAAATCCAATCTTTTTGTGCACACATGCCTTTACACGAGTTTGATTTGATGCTAGCTATATAATAAAACCTGAAACAAGCACAAAATCTTTTGTTTTCAATATTTTGGATTTTATATGATTTGTTTTGATTCAAATTGAATTAATTCAAATAAAAATTAAAATAAATAATAAAAACATGATAAGGACAAGTGGAAAAGGCTAGAGCTCATGGACTATGTTTCCAACTCAAAACAAGTGAAAAAGATTGGGCCCATTTGGCAAAAATTGAAGTCTTAGGCATAGTTGACTTTTGGCAATTTTGCAGAAAGGGTCAACTTCACCAATGCATAACTCCCTCAATTTTGACTATTTGGAGGTGTTCTTGGACTTTTTAGAAATCTTGAGGTGTCCTCTAATCAACCCTTTTGGTTTCATATAAATTTGATATTCCATGCTCATGTATGAAGCTTTGACAAAAAAGGTGTTTTTGTTGACTTTTCAAAATGACCTATAATGTCCAAATTCATAACTTCTTATGAGTGCATATTTTGAACTTGGGAGATGAAGATGGATTGTATATAATTTCATCCTCTTCAAAATGAGCTTTTGATGGGTCATTTCTCATAAAGTATGAGAAAGTTATGCTTGGTCAAAGTTGAGTTGACTTTTCCTACAAAACCCTAATTTAGCAACTTTTGAGTCTTGATGAATTATGAGAAATCCTTGATGAATCATGATCAAACCTTGATCAAATGATGAAATATACTTCAAAATGAGGATGTTGACCAAAAATCTTGAAGTTTGACTGTATGTGGGCCATAGTTGACTTTTGCCCTAACACAGTCGATTTTCAGGCCTTTGAGCAATTGACTGAGCAAATTTCCTCTGTAGGGCTTGAAACTTGACATGGATGATCTTGAGAACATATTAGGACAATTTTTAGCATTTGGGGTCCTTTGGACTCAAGTATCTTGATGCAACATGAAACCCTAATTTGAGGTAGACTGCCTTAGGAGAGAGCTTGGCTGGCCAACCCTTGGACTACCTTGAGCAACTTGGCGATCTTTCTTGAAATGTTTTGAGGAATATGGGAGGGAAAATTTTTGGGTACAACAGCTTCCCCTGTTCAATCTTCTTAAACCTGAGGATGTAGATTGGCTTCCGTGCCTTTCGTGATCCGAAGGTGGAAGATGATTGAACACTAGAGTGCCCAGAAATTTGCACTCGCATGAAGTGGTACTTGTTTTGTGATGTCGGGAATGGGCTTACAGATGCCATTTGGAAATTGCTGACGAGGGGATGGGCTTAAAGATGCCATTCGAAGTAGTTTCGATCGCATAAGAGATTCCTTAGCGAGAGCTTGTATACCTGTTGTTGAGGAAAATTTCGCTGGGGAATGCTGATCTCTGTCTTGAGAGAAATAGAATTTTCGGAGCTTCGGTCGTCCGTTATTCTGCTGGTGAGTCATCTCAGTTTGAATTTTAGGAACTTCGGTCGTCCGTATTCTACTGAGGAACCATCTCTGTTGAATTTTAGGAACTTCGATTGTCCGTATTCAATGAGGAATCATCTCTATTGAAGAGGAAAGTTGAATTTTAGGAGCTTCGGTCGTCCGTATTCTACTGAGGAATCATCTCTGTTGAATTTTAGGAACTTCGGTCGTCCGTATTCGACTGAGGAATCATCTCTGTTGAATTTTAGGAACTTCGGTCGTCCGTATTCGACTGAGGAATCATCTCTGTTGAATTTTAGGAACTTCGGTCGTCCGTATTCTACTGAGGAAACATCTCTATTGAAGAGGAAAGTTGAATTTTAGGAGCTTCGGTCGTCCGTTATTCAACTGGGGATTAGACTATTATCCAGTCGTACCCGGGCTTCACAACTTGAATTTTGTGAGAATTTAATTGTATCTTTCCTGAAAGGTAAAGGTTAGCTGTATGTAATGCATGATATGTATCAAGCAATGATGTTCTCAAAATAAATTAGATTGTATTTGTATGATGCGTATATGCATGTGTCATGATGTATGGAAATGTGATGTTTGTAGATGGGGAAAATAAATCCCGGATTGCTGCTGGAGAAAAGAGTTGAATTCTTCGTTTCCGCTGGGGAGAGTGAATGAAGATGATTGTGAGAATAAGCCTGCAGGAGAGGATAACTCCGCCGAGGAATAAACTGACAGGGAAATAACTCTGTGTGGAGGTCATATTCTGCTAGAGGATCTATTTATTTGGATAAATAACCTCGGTTGGGGATGAATCATCATTGTCGGCGATGATAAACTCTATTGGGGATTGAGTTTCTGTTTGTAAAAAGGAATGAACTCCGCTGGAGATGATTTTCCAGTTGCGACTTTATTGGGAATAATCTTTTAGACTCTACTGGGGACAATCTTCCAGAGTCAACTGGCGATAATTTTCCAAACTCCACTGGGGATAATCTTCCAGTTCTAATGGTAGATAAACTCTGCTTGGGGAGAATTTTGCCGACTCATTCGCGGTTGCGAGCTTCAGCTGGGGAGAATTAACACCACCGTCCTTCTCTTACTCTGCGGGGAGTGAATATACCTTTAATGGATTTCTCCAACTAAGTCTATCCCTATACCTGGTGAATAAAGCAACTGTAAGGTTTGGACATTTCTTGTTTTCCCCTATTTCTGATATTACGGGTAATCGCCTTTTGTTTCGCATGTAAATACTCATGAGCAGCAATTATTGTCAAATGCATATATCAAAAAATGAACACTGGACGTTTTTGCAAAATAAAATAGAAAAAGAAAACAATTTGAAATTTCTTTGTGAAAATGAATTGTATTGATTTTGAAACTAGCCTGTAAATAGGCGTTTTTGTACAAGAGGTTGACGTCCTAGTAAGAGAACACCGCCGAACAATAGAGTTTATACAATTTGTGAAAAACAAAGAAAAGCAGCTATGCGAACAATCCCACTGGGTTCCAACTCTGCTATCACCTTTATGTCCTCGAGCATCTCATAACTTTGCTACTTGGTTGAAGGTAGATCAGATTGTTTGGCGTCATTCGAGCTTGATAGTCGATACCGAAGTCTGGTTGCAAGGTGATCCAATGAGACATAATGTTACGCTTTAATCCCTAAATTTTGCCTGGACCTCCATTTCGGGTTTTCAGTCCACCGGGATACCCTTTTTTGCCCAAGTCGCCTTTTCAGGTTTTCGACTTGCCGGGTGTACAGATTTTTTCATTTTCATCCCTTATTTTTGCCCGAACCCTTTTGGTTCGCCGGGAAGCCCTTATTTTTGCCTAGGCCAGTCAACCTAGCGGGTCTTTGATCATGCGTAGTATTTTTTTTCACTATGTCTGCATTGACGGGGTGAGGAAGGTCGTCACCATCCATGGTGGTTAGAATCATAGCTCCTCCTGAGAAAATGTTCTTAACCACAAATGTCCCTTCGTACGTAGGAGTCCATTTGCCCCTGGGATCACCTTGCGGCAGTATTATGCGCTTGATTACCAGATCCCCAACTTGATACTCTTGTCATCTAACTTTCTTGTTAAATGCCTTGATCATCCGTTTTTGGTACGTTTGACCATGACAAATAGCAGTAAGTCTCTTTTCATCGATTAAGTTCAGTTGATCAAGCCGGGTCTGAATCCAGTCATCTTCGCTCAAACCTGCATCCTTCATAATCCGAAGAGAGGGTATCTGAACTTCAATGGGAAAGACGGCCTCCATGCCATATACCAATGAATAGGGTGTTTCCCCTATTGACGTCCGTGCTGAGGTACGGTACCCATGGAGAGCAAATGGTAACATCTCGTGCCAATCTTTATATGTCACTGTCATCTTCTGCACAATCTTCTTGATATTCTTATTATCCGCCTCAACAGCCCCATTCATCTTCTGCCGGTAAGGAGAAGAGTTGTGATGCTGTATATTGAACTGCTTGCAGAGCTCGGTAATCATCGTATTGTTGAGATTTATACCATTGTCCGTAATGATCCTCTCTGGTACACCGTATCGACAGATCAAATTGTGCCGAATAAACCGTGCCACGACGTTCTTGGTCACTGTTGCAAAGGAAGCTGCTTCAACCCACTTTGTAAAGTAATCAATCGCTACCAAAATGAAACGATGCTCGTTGGACGCAGTAGGTCTGATCTCTCCGATCATATCGATACCCCATATTGCAAAAGGCCAAGGAGCTGTCAAGACATTCAGAGGTACTGGAGGTATGTTAACTTTATCAGCATAGACTTGGCACTTATGACAAGTCCGAGAATGCCGATAACAGTCGGCTTCCATGGTAGACCAATAATATCCTTCCCGTAGGATTTTCTTTGCCATGGTATGTCCACCGAAATGAGTCCCAAAAGTACCTTCTAGCAACTCTACCATAATCCTTTCTGCCTCGTTCTTGTCCACACATCGCAGTAAGGTTGAATCATGATTACGCTTGTAAACGATACCATTACTGATTAAGAACTTCGCCGCAAACCTTCTTAGAAACTTCTTATCATTAACAGATGCCCCCTCGAGGTACTCCTGAGCCTCAAGATACCTCTTCACCTCGCGGAACCAGGGTTTATCTGCTACCTCTTCAGTCTCAATGTCACAGTAATGTGCAGGTTCGTCCAACCTCTCAATGGTAATCTAGGGAGCCTCATTGTCCCATCTGACTTTGAACATAGAAGACATTGTAGCTAGCGCGTCCGCCAACTGATTCTCCTCTCTGGGGAAGTGTTCAAAGGTTATCTCCTCGAAGTGCGGAAGCAACGTCAACACATACTCTTTGTAAGGAATAAGATTTGGGTGTTTCGTATCCCACTCGCCTTTGATCTGACTGATCACGAGAGCGGAATCTCCAAATACACTTAAGAACTTAATCCTTATGTCAATAGCTGCTCGAAGACCCATAATGCATGCTTCATACTCCGCCATGTTGTTGGTGCAGTTAAAACATAATTGGGCGGTGAACGGAGTATGAGAGCCTTCAGGAGATATGATTACGGCACCAATACCATTACCCAAAGCATTTGAGGATCCATCAAAATACATAGACCATCGGGATCCCTCCTCAGGTCCTTCATCCGGTCCAGGTGTTTCATAGTCAGTCACCAACATGATGTTCTCATCTGGGAATTCAAAGTTCATAGACTGGTAATCGTCCATTGCCTGATGTGCCAAATGGTCTGCCAACACACTTCCCTTGATTGCTTTTTGGGTCGTGTATTGGATGTCATACTCAGTCAAGATCATCTGACATCTTGCTATTCTTCCAGATAGGGCAGGCTTTTCGAAGATATACTTGATTAGATCCATCTTTGATATCAATAGAGTAGTGTGAGTCAGCATGTACTGTCTCAGCCAGCGAGCAGCCCATGCCAAAGCGTAGCAAGTTTTCTCAAGCAACGAGTATCGGGTCTCGCAGTCGGTAAACTTTTTTCTAAGGTAATAAATAGCATGCTCTTTTTGGCCAGACTCGTCATGCTGCCCCAGCACACACCCCATCGAATTTTCGAGTACCGTCAAGTATAAGATCAAAGGTCTTCCTTCAACTGGAGGCATCAGAATAGGAGGCTCTTGGAGATAATCCTTAATCCTTTCGAAAGCGGCCTGGAATTCATCATTCCATCTTACCACTTGATCTTTCTTCAGCAACTTGAAGATTGGCTCACAAGTAGCGGTCAAGTGTGAGATGAATCGGGCAATATAATTCAGACGTCCCAAAAAGCCTCTGACTTCCTTTTCAGTTCGGGGAGCTGGCATTTCCTGTATAGCCTTCACCTTTGGAGGATCCACTTGAATACCTTTATCACTAACGACGAAACCCAGCAGCTTACCAGACCTCACTCCGAAGGTGCACTTGTTCGAATTTAGCCTCAGCTTGTACAACTTCAGCCTGTCAAATAGCTTCTGAAGATGGTCGATGTGTTCTCTCTCTGTCTGGGACCTTGCAATCATGTCGTCAACGTATACCTCAATCTCATGATGAATCATGTCGTGGAACAAAGCGACCATGGCGCGTTGATACGTTGCCCCAGCATTCTTCAATCCGAAAGGCATGACTTTGTAACAAAAGGTACCCCACTGAGTAACAAAGGTTGTCTTCTCCATGTCTTCGGGAGCCATCTTAATCTGATTGTAACCGGAGAAACCATCCATAAAGGAGAAGACCTTATGTTGTGCGGTGTTGTCAACCAGAACATCGATATGAGGCAGAGGGAAATCATCCTTGGGGTCCGCCCTATTTAAATCCTTGTAGTCAACACACATTCGTACTTTACCATCTTTCTTCGGCACTGGGACCACGTTGGCAACCCACTGCGGGTAAGAAGTAACTGCTAGAAAACCGGAATCAAACTGTTTCATCACCTCAGCTTTAATTTTCTCAGACATCTCTGGGCGCATTCGGCGAACTTTTTGTTTCACTGGAGGACAGTCTTCTTTGGTTGGCAAGTGGTGAACCACAATATCGGTATCCAACCCAGGAATATCTTCATAAGACCAGGCAAAGATCTCAACATAGTCACGCAGCATCTGAATTAACTGTTGCATCATACTAGACTCCAAATTTGCACCGATCTTGACCTCTTTCTTGTCTACTTTTGTACCCAGATTTACTGTTTCCACTGGCTCTTCATGCGGCTGTATAGCCCTCTCTTCCTGAAGTAACAGTCTAGCAAGTTCCCCAGGCACTTCACAATCATCCTCACCTTCGTCCTCAGCTTGGTTGATCGGACTTTCGAAGTCATAATTGGCAGTAGCAGAGTCGTTATCAGTGGGATCCAGAGTGGATGTAGTCCTGTATATGTGAGTGTGTGTAAGACAAATAGATGTTTTGCAAGATAGAAAAGAAAAACAAGGAGCGCAAAATTCGTAATGCAAGAAAACGTCCAATGCTTTTATTGATGATATATGGAAATGAGACATAATAAGTCCTCAAACAAAGCCACAGTGTCTCGGGCAAGGCACCGGGCCGTATTGTTTCAAATTGTCTGTTACAAATCTCAAAACAAAAGTCTTATTACTGTGTAATAAAAGAAATGGGCTCGAAGTCCTTTGCCGTCCAATTGCTTAATCCTCCGTCGGTAGTCGGGTAAATCCAGCTGTCAAACTCAGACTCTTCATCATCATCTTCAATTGCATTCAAATTACTGATACGCAGGGGAGGTATTCCAATCCGCGCATGCCAAACAGCCCTTTGAGCTTCTGCAGTAAAACCCAAACCAAACTTGTCAGTCTTGTGTGCAAAGTCATGGAGTTGGCCCCAATTCGCACACCCACCTTTTTCAATAACAGCCCGGGCATCCTTGAGGGAAGCCATCTTCATTGGAGGATCTTCAGCAACAGTTTCGGTCGACGCCAGCGTTTGGGGGACTTCTTCAAAGTTCTGGCACGGGGTTTCAATGAACTCCCCATCCATCTCCACATACCGAAAAGAGTTAAGGTGGCTCACCATGTACTCCTCTTCTCCTCGTACTGTAACGATTTTTCCCTTCACTGGGTATTTTAACATCTGATGGAGCGTAGAAGTTACTGCCCCAGCTTTATGGATCCACGGGCGACCCAGCAAACAAGAATAAGACGGTCGAATGTCCATCACATAGAATGTAGACGCGAAAGTATGGGAACCAACCTTAATTGGAACATCCACCTCTCCATGTACCATCCTTTTGGACCCGTCAAAGGCCCTAACCACAATATTGCTTGGATTCAGCACCAATCCTTCACAGTCCAACCGATCTAATGCTTTCTTGGGTAAAACATTCAACGAGGACCCAGTATCCACCAGCACGTGAGCTAGAGTAGTTCCCCTGCACTCGATTGAAACATGCAGAGCGTCATTGTGATCCTTTCCTTTGGCAGTCAAATCTGCGTCGGAGAAGCCCAACCCGTTGTCAGCGGTCAAACTAGCCACACAATCTTTGAATTGATCAGCAGATGTTTCCTACGGCACATGCGCAGTTTTCAGGAAAGCAATTAAAGCCTTTGCGTGGGCTTCTGAGCACAATAATAAAGATAACATAGATATCTTCGACGGGGTTTTCCCCAGCTGTTCGACTACGTTGTAGTCGCTTTTCTTGATGATCTTCAAAATCTCTTCTATCTCCTTCCTAGAGGTTTCAACAGTAATCTTCTTCGGTGCCTCCATCCGGGAAGGCTCACCGGTGATCCCTTTGCCCCGAGCGTCAGATGACTCGGCGACAGGGGTAATGATTGGAACATGAACAGGGACAGTAGCAGATGTACTGGCAGGTGTAATAGCAACAGGCTTCTGAATAGTTGGTGGGGAAATCTCAGGAGAGAAAAGTCTTCCGCTTCGGGTGACCTTGCTAGACCCAACAATATTACTGACATCAGCATCAGCCTCTTCAACCTTCAAGTCTTGTTTGATCCCATGATAATACACATCAGCCCCATAGTGCCACGGGACAGCCTTATCTGACGTGTAAGGGATAGGTCCAGGAATAGTAATGATCAATGGAGCAACTCTCGGAACAGATGTAATTCTAACAGGATTTCTCGAGGAAGCCTTGGAAGAATTGGCGGAAATGGTGATTATGGAAACATCTTCAACAGGAATCAATGGAACCAAAGTTTTTTCGAACAAGATCTCTTTGTTGTCCATCAGGTGCTGAATACCTGATTTCAACAAAATACAACCAGCAGGTAGGATGGAACATAGGTGGCAACCTTCGCCACAGCCCGGAAATAAACTGGCCAACAATAAGTTCTTCTTAATGGTCAACAATGAAGTAGAAATATCTTCCACAGAGGTTACAAATGAATCATCATCCACAGCATTTACTCCATGCTTGGGCATAGGAGCAGTCATGACATTAGGCTTTTTCGGCGCTTAAAACTCGATCTCCTTAGCATCAATCAGATCCTGCACTTTATTCTTCAAAGCCCAGCAAGTGTTTGTATCGTGCCCTGGGCTATCAGAGTGATAAGCACAGCAGGCGTTCAGATTATACAACGGTGATGTAGTACTGGGATTCTTTGAAGCCTCCTTCAGAATCACCAAGTTGGTTTTCAACAGTTGCGGCAGAATTTGAGATAGTCATACTGAGTCGAGTATACTGCCTTTGCAGTCTCTCTACTCTTTGCTGATTATTGCGTTGTGGGGCAACAGTTGGCCTTGATATTACGACCGCATTAACCGCTTGGCGGCGCTCAGGTCAGTTTTGGCTCCTCGAGCTGTAAACTGCACTAGCTTCTTTTCTGAAAGGCTTCTTTTCTGTACTTGACGAAGCACCTTTCTGTATCTTGCCACTTTTAATACCAGCTTCAACTCTCCCCAGTCATAATCAATTCAGTAAACTCGGACGATGAACTACCGATCAAATGATTGAAGTATGGACCAGACAAAGTCCCAAGAAACATATCCACCAACTCCATATCAGCCAGAGGGGGTTGTACTCTTCCAGCAAGATCTCTCCACTTCTTAGCGTAGTCCTTGAAACCTTTGCTCGCACCCATAGACATACCCTGAAGTTGAGTACGCGTGGGAGCAAGGTCGGTATTATACTGGTATTGCTTGTAAAAAGCGGCAGCAAGGTCCTCCCAGTTGCGGACATTAGCTCCTTCTAGTTGATAGAACCATTCAATTTGAGTCCCTGACAGACTATCTTGAAAGAAATGAACCCAAAGGTTCCTATCAGCAGTATATGGTTGAATCTTTCTGACATACGAGCGGAGGTGTAGCTTTGGGCAGGAGACCCCATCGTACTTAGCAAAGACAGGAGCTTTAAACTTTTGTGGGATCACTATCCCAGATGCTAAACCCAAATCTCCAAAGTCCAACCCAGGTATCTTCTGGATCTCCATTGCGCTCAACCGGTCTTCGAGTTGCTTATACCTATCCTCAGCAACCACGGGGCTAAGAGCCTTCCTTTCCTCTTGATTCTCTCCTCCTCCAGATGAATGAGACAAATTAACTTCTTCTCGCAACCTGTTCCCAAACTTGTGACCCATATTCATGAGGACCACCTTCTTCTTCTTCTTCTTGTCCTTCAAGATAAGAGTCTTCAAATCTTGCTGTCCTTTGGCCAAGTTCATGAACATCTCCTGGAACTGAGCATTCTGAGCTTGCAGAGCCTTGATGGCTTGATCAGTAGGTGTTTCAGAAGACATGTTGTGCTGAAATAAACAGCGAAGAAGATGAGAAACATGTAAGGGTACCTGTGATGAGGTGCGTGGGAATGGAATGCATATGAAATGAATTCAAAGACTTTGGGAGATTCAAATTTGTAAACCAAAATAAAACACACTTTATTAGATTAAAACTTGAAACAATGTTTAACAAATGCCTTTAAGGTGTTACAAAAGAAATACTGAAAAGAAAATTTAAACTAGAAATAGTAAAAGACATCATAATTCCCATGGTCATTTTCCCTTCGTGCTGACATAATCGTTGATTGTCCTCTCATTCTCCAGCTGCCTTGTAAGCTTCAGGATCTTTCGTTCCTGCTCATGATATTTCTCTCTATAGGTATCCCTTTCTTCCCTTAACTGGATCCAAGATCTCTTCAATGCCCCAATATCAGTAAGCATGTTTGGATGGATGACCGTATAAAGAACCCTTTCTTCATCAGTATGTTCTACAATCACCGGCGGAACGGCTTCATATGGCATCCCCAGCTTTTGAGCACGGGCTCGAACCCACTGGAGATACGGTTGCATTGGGAGAGAAGTCTTCATTCCTAGCTCATGTGGATCATACTTGTTCACCCTATCCCAAGCTCGTATGAACCTGCAGCGGTGTCCCTCAACATCCCCCTTGAAGTCAAAGACAATGCCTGTAAGCAGCAGCTCATGAGGACCGTCCCTCCGAGCTCGTCCAAACTGTCGTAAGGCCAAACAAGGATTATAGGTTATGCCTCCTAGAATTCCAAGCAATGGAACATTGGGGTATTCCCCACACCGATCAATGACAACTACCTTTTCCATATCTTTAGTACTCCAAAGGATGTCCGTATGAGCAAGGGACATGATTTTGTAAGCCCAACCCATACCTTCCTCATTTTTCAATACAGATTTGGGGAGGTGAGAAATAAACCACCTCGCCAGCAGTGGTGCACAACACATGAGGGTTCCCCTTCTCCGAACAGTACGGGTATAGAGAGCATGTAGAATATCACCTATGAGAGTAGGCATTGGGTTACGAGACATGAAAATCTTGACTGCGCTCACGTCTATGAAGGCATCTGGATTCGAGAACAGGACCAAGCCGTAGATGAGGAGAGCCAGGATGTATTCAAAATCTTGAAAGTCTAAGTTGTCCCAGAACTGTTGAGCTTGATCGATCAAGAACTTAGCCAAGAAACCTTTAACCCCACTCTGAATCTCCCAGTTAGATACTACATCAGCCTTTGTTAGATGTAGGGCTGAAGCAATATCCTCTGGCCTAGGAGCTATCTCCAAACCTGTAAAGGGTGTCTGCTCTAGAATAGATATGCCAAGTAAATCAGAAAACTCCTCCAAAGTAGGGACCAACTGATAGTCCGGGAAGGTGAAACAGTGATGCAACGGGTCAAAGAACTGGAACAGGACACTCATCATTTGCTCATCCAACTTAGAAGTGACCAAGCTAAGGAGGTGACCATGTCTTCTAACAAAGGAAAAAGCATCGGGAATCTTTGAAACTAACTCTCTGAGCTGAGCAGGGACTTGCACGAAGCTGATTCAAATGGTATTTCTGCGCATAGAGGCCATGATCTGCAAAACAGAACAAAGATGAATCCCCTCGGTATTTGAAATGGTTAGTCTAATGAAATATGCATGCGATGTCATGATGCATGATGTCATGATAAAAACACACCACAGGTATCACAGATAGCAAACATGGTAAGGGAAAACAAGTCACACAATAGCCCTTAAATTTTAGGCTGGCATGGAGTTTAGGTATTACCCTCTTGCAGTTTAGTTGGTTCAACCTGTCCTAGTAATAATAATCGGGTTCTAGAGGTTCTCAATATAACTGACCATCCTCCATCGGTCATAATTCCAGACATGCAATCTTTTCTCGCGGCCAGAACCATCTCGAGAGTATGGTCTCAATGAGTGTAGCATACTGCTACTTTCTATGGCCAAGTTGGTCAATTATAGGTTCTAAGGTCAGTTGATGCTTAATGACCCATTAGCAGCCCCATACTCTCCTTGTTCCTCCACAAGGGATATCAGTACCAACTAATGTGTCACACCAACATAGCTACTTCTTCAACCGTATCGGTCTACGTCGTACAGTTCCCTCACAGTCTATTGCTACTTACCTAAAAGGTGTCCCCAGATCCGGGTTAGGATCTATAGTAACTCCGATACAAAGCCCACAAAATAAAGCAATCAAATCAAGCAATTGAAAACAATATGATGAACTAATCCTAAGGTACACCCCACTTATTATTCCCCAGCAGAGTCGCCAGTTCTATGATACGGTGGCCGAAACCGAGACGTGTTTCCCTATTTTTTAAGGAATTTGCTGGTTTACATTTTGCGTTTGTGTTCGCAAAATGTCGCGGTAAGCAAGAGTCGCCACCATCTTTTATTTTATCCAACAAGGAAAGGAAAAAAGCACAGAAAAATTCCTTTTTCGAGATATTTCTGAGTACGAGGGGTAGATTATAGAAAGGGAAGGTATTAGCACCCTTTCTATCCGTAGTTATCTACGGGCTTTTAGGTACTTGCTCATCATTTTCAAAATTGTTTTCTTTGTGTTTGTGTGATTTGAAAAGCTTTTATTTTGACTTCAATTTAACACTTGCTTCTGTCTTCAAGAGTGTAATGAAGTGGTTTTGAAAACATTGTTTGTAAAGGAGTGTAAGTGTGAAAAATTGTTTTGATTGAGCAAGTACTTAAGAACTAATCTACCTACTCGAAAAAAGAATCGTTCTGTATTCGTTTCCTTTAGACAATGCTATCCCACTATTAGTGAGTAGGTAGCACCGTTGTTGGAGTTTTGAGGGTCAATTCGAAAGGGACGTTCGGTCACTAAAGCAATGTTAGGATGTCTTAGTAGTAACCCTAATGTCTTAGATCAATTGTTCGAGGCAACAATTCCGAGGCGACCGTTCCGAGACAAATTTTCCGAATCGGGACTTTGATCTTTGTTTAGACAAAAGGACGACCACTAAAGCATCTTATACTCAATGACCGTTTACCGAATGCAACCAAGTGGGAGTGTACCCTAGGAGTGCGCATGTGCGAGTGATTCAATTTCAGTTTATTTATCTTTGCACATTTAGGGTGATCTAACTGTTTTAAAATTAATCATACATTCTTGTCATGCATCCTATTATCATACATCTAACAGTTAATAATTTGTGAAATTTAAAGTGAGGAAATTAAACTAACGCTATTACAAGGCTTCGGGTATTTACATAGCCAAAAACAAACCCTTGAAAAGTAAAGCGGTAAATGTAAATAAAGGTCCGAATTAAACTATTACAAACTGTAGGCAGTTACATCAATATGATAAAAATAATAATAAAGCGCGCGAGGAAAATTAAGATCGAGAAGAAAATTAGGGTTTTGACCCTTCTAACTTATTCAAAAGAAAAATGTTTTTTTGTTGTTTTTAATATTTTAAAGAAAAGAATTTAGGTTTTAAAAATAAATGTACAAATTAATTAGTGATTAAATTAATTAATAAAAATAATTACAAGACCTATTTTTTATGTTTTTGATTATTTTTAAGAAAAGAAAATAATTAAATTAGAAATAAAACCTATTTGTTCTAATTAATTTTAATTATGTACAAAAAGAAATCAAAGTTATCTAAATTAATCAAACCTAATTAATTAATTTTTTTAATAAAAATAAATATCTTAAATTTAATTGGATAGAAAAATATTTTTGTGATTTTTTTAATAAAAAGAAAATTATTTGATTGGTTAGTAAATAAGTAAATTAAATTAAATGAAATAAATAAAAAAAGGAAAAGAATAGAGAAAGTAGTTTGGGCCTGCATTCAGTAGTTTGAGGAGGTGCAAATAGCAAGCTTTTAGCCCAGGCCCAAAGGTGTCCACGTTGACTGGCACAATCACATGTTTTGAGTTGACTAGGCTTCATGGTGTTCTCCCCTTGGTGGCCCTCAGATCTGGATCTCAAGCCACTTGGCACGCTGGATTATGGGGACGTATGATACTCCTTGGCTTGGTATGCACATGAGATTGCCTGAAAGAAATTAAGAAAAATGCATTTGGTGGAGGCAGGGGTCGAACCCCTGACCTCAAGCTTCCAGCGCCTTAAAGCTTTCCTGGCTACCACTGGGCCAATTGTTCTTATTGTAATAATATTACAAAATAATAAACAAATATTAAAAAGCCACATATATTAATTCAGCGCGCGAAATTTGAACAAGCCAATGGAGGGGTGCCAACTGGTCATCTTCTTCCTCTCTCCGTGGGTAAAAGTCCCGGACTTTTACCTACGGACGTTTGTCCGTTGCTATAAATAGGGTTCGTTCCCAAATCTTCCATGGTCCATATAAATGACATCTAATGCCAAGGTTGGACTCGTCTCGTCCTCCTGAACATGATGGTACCATTCATGAAAGCTAATTTCACCTGCAAGAAAAAACCCTAAAACGGAATCCAAAACCCTAACAATGGTGAAATTCACCACAGGCCATATAAATGCAATTAATCAATACAGGAAGCTTGCAAATGTTCCATGGATCAACAATATATGATTAATTCATCCTAACAATGCCTAAATCATGCTAACCGAATTCAAAATTTCATGGATATCGTGATGGACTTACAGCGCTTTTGGGTACTAGAAAGGCTTGGTTCTTGATTGCTTTAGCTTTCTTACACTCCCAAGAATCGATTGAGATAGTTGGAAGGCCTTGAGGATGCTTGGAACACTGAATTCGATCTTGCACTTTTTCTTGATTTTTCAAGTTTGTGTTCTTGATGCTCCGCCTCCTTCTAACCTAGCTTTTGATCTGCCTTGCTTCTATATGTATTGAGGAGTGAATTAGGTTTGAAAACCTGGCCTCAATCTTCCTCCATAAATGTCCTTGATCTTGATTTGATTCACCTTTAAAATCTTTCCAAAAATGGCCTAAATCCAATCTTTTTGTGCACACATGCCTTTACACGAGTTTGATTTGATGCTAGTTGTATAATAAAACCTGAAACAAGCACAAAATCTTTTGTTTTTAATATTTTTGATTTTATATGATTTGTTTTGATTTAAATTGAATTAATTCAAATAAAAATCAAAATAAATAATAAAAACATGATAAGGACAAGTGGCAAAGGCTAGAGCTCGTGGACTATGTTGCCAACTCAAAACAAGTGAAAAAGATTGGGCCCATTTGGCAAAAATTGAAGTTTTAGGCATAGTTGACTTTTGGCAATTTTGCAAAAAGGGTCAACTTCACCAATGCATAACTCCCTAAATTTTTACTCTTTAGAGGTGTTCTTTGACTTTTTATAAATCTTGAGATGTCCTCTAATCAACCCTTTTGGTTTCATCTCAATTTTATATTCCATGCTCATGTATGAAGCTTTGACAAAAAAGGTGTTTTTGTTGACTTTTCAAAATGACCTATAATGTCCAAATTCATAACTTCTTATGAGTGCATATTTTGAACTAGGTAGATGAAGATGGATTATAGATAATTGCATCCTCTTCAAAATGAGCTTTGGATGGGTCATTTCGCATAAAGTATGAGAAAGTTATGCTTGGTCAAAGTTAAGTTGACTTTTCCTGCAAAACCCTAATTTAACAACTTTTGAGTCTTGATGAATTATGAGCAATCCTTGATGAATCATGATCAACCCTTGATCAAATGATTAAATATACTTAAAAATGAGGATGTTGACCAAAAATCTTGAAGTTTGACTATATGTGGGCCACAGTTAACTTTTGCCCTAGCACAGTCGATTTTCAGGCCTTTGAGCAATTGACTGAGCAAATTTCCTCTGTAGGGCTTGAAACTTGACATGGATGATCTTGAGAACATATTAGGACAATGTTGATCATTTGGGGTCCTTTGGAATCAAGTATATTGATGCAACATGAAACCCTAATTTGAGGTAGACTGTCTTAGGAGAGAGCTTGTCTGGCCAACCCTTGGACTACCTTGAGCAACTTGAGGATCTTTCTTGAAATGTTTTGAGGAATATGGGAGGGAAAATTTTGGGTTACAACAGACATGATTATTTTAATCTGAGGCAACAAGTGAGGTTAACCCTAGAGGTGCATGTGTGTGTAATACGGTGGCAGAACCGACTGTTATACTTGTTTTGCATTTTGTATTTGCAAATGTGCGGTAAGCAAGAGTCGCCACCGCCTTTTCTTTTATCCAATAAAGGAAAGGGTGAAAAGAACAGAAAAATACCTTTTTTGAGAGTTTCTGAGTAAGGGGGTGGATTATGGAAAGGGAAAGTGTTAGCACCCTTTCCATCTGTAGTTTTCTACGGGCTCTTAGATGCTAGCTCATGTTTTGAAAATTTCTTGTGCTTTGTGTGTTTTGAAAATTATTTTGAAAATGCCTTAGTGCGGCGATTCGCTTTGTGATAACTCTTGTATCATTCCTCAAGAGTGTTGACAAGGCGAATGTTTTTGAAAGTGTTTTGAAATAGTTTTGTGTAGGTACAAAAAGTTGTTTGAGCAAACATCTAAGAACTTATCTACTTATACTCGAAAAGGTCATTCTTTTCCTCCTAACCTTTAGACAGTGATATTCTACTATTAGTGAGTAGGTAGCCCTATTGTTGGATGTATGAGGGACAGGCGCGAGTCATCGTTATGGTCATAGAAGGAAACATATAGGGATACCTTAGAAGTTCAAAGGGAATGTCATCATATATTCGTAGGCAACATCGAGGGACAAGATCACTTCTCGTAGGCAACTCGAGGGACATTGAGGGACTATGTTCTTTATGATGACTTTAACCGAGGGTCTTTCCTAAAATTAATTAACCTAAAAATTAAATTAGGTTTTTTTGTAAAAAAAAAAGGTTTGTGAAAAAAGTTTTGTGGTCAAGTGAATTTAGGGTTGGAAAAGACAAATTTGTTAGAAACCAAAAACAAACAATGAAAATGTCGGGGTGGATGTTGAACCTAAAATTAAATTAAAACCTAAAATTAAATTAAAAACCTAAAATTAATTATTTGAGTTTATTAGGAAAAATCAAAGGTTTGTGAAAAATATTAGGTTTTATGAAAAAGGTTTTAAACAGAAAGAAGAAAAATAGGTAAAGGATAAATAGAATGGAAGAAAACCAAAACCAATAGGGGTGGGTGTTGAACCCACGCCCTTAGCCTCCTCAAGATGTCTTCCTTGCCATGAGTCATGCATTGGTTGTTGTTCTGTTTTGGCCTCAACGTTTTGTAATAAACCTGCATGGAACCATTAGATGTTCCAAACCTGTAGTGTTGAATCTCATGAACACATTAAACAAATTAGTATACCATGAAATACAAAGAAAATAAATATATAAAATTTTGTAATGTTAAAACCGATATGGCATATATGAATGTTTCTACACTCTTTTGATCATGGAGATCAAACCAGCCTTACCTTTACTGGAGAATGAGATGCCTTGTTTGTAGTGAGATGAGAGTTTGTAACAAGGATTTCAAAATTTCTAGGGTTCTTGAAAGAATTTGATATTTTGACAAGGTTGTGGCAAAAAAAATTTTCGTGTCCTGTTTGTGTGAAAAGAATGAGATTATAAAATTGAAATTAGAGCAAAGATATGGGCTTTGAATATGTAATTGGGCCTCCAATAACCACATGCAATAGTGCAGATTTTTATTCACTTGAGTTTGTCACGTTCCAGGCTAAATCGCAGGGACTTAAGTGCAATTTTTGAAGTTAAAATGTGAAAAAAAAAATATAGCTGATATTGAGAAAAAATTCATGTCCGAAAATGGGCTCAATCGGATAAATGGTAAATTAGTTATGAATTTTTGAAGTTTCGCCTCAGACAAACTTATTTTGGGCTCCAGTGTCAACTCTGACACGTTCTTCAATAAAAAATTGGTATTGATCAGAGCAGAACCCGGTCTCTACTTTGAAAGAAAAGTTGTAGATCTCTGAGTCATTGATCTTGTGTAAAAGTATGGGCCCGATCCGATAAAAATTGACCGAGTTATGAATTTTCGAAGTTTCGACCGAGATGAAATAATATTCAGCATTCAGGATTTTCGACGCGTCACGCGCACTCTGGGAAAAATACCAAGGTCTTTTGGGTACCGTTAGAACTCGATACCTCCTGTGAAAATGTATCCAACTCAATTTGTGAAATTTTGGCGCCAGAACCAGCTCGATACGATGAAAATCGACCAAGTTATGATTTTCTGAATATGACGCAAATAAACTTCTGTCACAAATTTTCTGTACGGAAATATTTGATAAATCCGCATTTTTGAAGACCTTCTGATCGAAATTGGCTTCCAACCGTGAGAGATGAAAATATAGATGACGTCAAGACAGAATTTTGGCCACCAGAACGGGTTCAAAATGAGCCATGATCTTCAAGTTATGAATTTTTTAGTGCGTAAAAACTGCACTTTTAGCACACTTTTTCACCATATTTCTTCGAGAAAAATCACACATTCAGAGACCTTCTTTAAAGAATTGGCTCTCAAGCCAAACCTGAATTTGATAATATGTTATCAGGGATATCTTGGTGATAGAACACCTAGATATGACGTGCCGGGTTGGACTTGTGAATCTTTGAACCCTGAATCGTTGCGAAACGGCGAACCGATCTTCAACACGGAAAATACTCTGAGAACATCCATTGGCGAAATAAGTGTAACTTGTTAACTGACGAAGCATTCTAAATATACCTTGATTCCATAACCATAAAACCAATGATATGCGTGTATGTAATAATGAAAATAAAGAGGGTAAATTTTGGGGTATAACAGTTGCCCCTGTTCAATCTTCTTAAACCTGAGAATTTAGATTGGCTTGTTTGCCTTTCGTGACCTGAAGGTGAAAGATGATTGAACACTAGAGTGCCAAGAAATTTGCACTCACATAGAGTAACACTGATAGTTGATGATGCTGGGAATGGGCTTACAGATGCCATTTGAAAAAGATGACAGAGAGTTATCGGAGATGGGCTTAAAGATGCCATCCACAGGTGATTTTTTATACGAATATTAGAGCGAGTATATGCTTGATTTCAAATTGGAAAAGAATCAGAATAAGTCTTTGGAGCGATTTATCTTAACCAGAGAAAGTGTCTACCGGAACAGAATCAGAACAAATCTTTGACCGGTTTAAACTGAACCAGCAGAGGTCTTGAATAATCTTTAACTGGAAAAGAATCAGAATAAATATTTGGAGCAATTTATCTAAACCATAGAAAGTGTCTACTGGAACGAAATCAGAATAAACCATTGATCGGTTTAAACTGAACCAGCAGAGGTCTTGAATAAACTTTAACTGGAAAAGAATCAGAATAAATCTTTAGAGCGATTTATCTAAACCAGAGAAAGTGTCTACCAGAACGGAATTAGAATAAACCATTGACCGGTTTAAACTGAACCAGAGAGGTCTTGAATAATCTTTAACTGGAAAAGAATCAGAATAAATCTTTGGAGCGATTTATCTGAACCAGAGAAAGTGTCTACCGAAACGGAATCAGAATAAACCATTGATCGGTTTAAAATGAACCAGCAGAGGTCTCTTTATGGGGATTCTTGTTCCTGCTGTCTGAGAAGGACTCCACTAGGGAATATGGGTTTTTGTTGTTCTCCCGCTTGAGGAAAACTCTGTGGGAAATAGAGTCTAGGAACTTCAGTCGTCCATGGCCCTACTGAGGAGTTATCCCTATACTGGAGATATGAGAGTTTGCTACTTTCTGGTTGAAATCTAGGTTTCACAGTAGCTTGCTGGGGATAATGGAATTAATCGTTACTTGAAAATGTATTAGAAAGAGCCTGTGTGAGATTGCTTCGTCTGGTCGTGTAGATAGTTTTCCTGTCTAGTTTCAGGTGTTAATCTATAATCAGTTGTTCATAGATAGTTGTCCTGTCTGTTTTCAGGTATTAATCTGGAACATGGCAACATCGGTCATATAGATAATTTCCCCGTCTAATTTCGGGCATTAATCTGTGGCTTGTTGTATTTGTTGGTAAGCCTGTCTTGTTTCGGTAGTTCATACCACTTGGTCGTGCAGATAGTTTTCTCGTATGGTTTCGGGCATTAATCTTTGACCTGCTGCAAAAGTTGATAGTGTTTGTCTGTTTGCTAATTTAACCTGAAAAGGTAAAATCAGTTTCATGCGATTTCATGATGTATGAATTGCATGATGCTCCCAAAAAAATGAGATTGTGATATATGTATTTGTATGCACATGCCATGATGTATGAACATGTAATGCTGTTGTGCAGTACCTTTGTCTGGGAAAATAAATCCCTGACTGCTGCTGAAGAGTACCGGGAAGCTGAATCCCGAACTGCTGTTGGTGAGTGAAGAAAGTGATTCTTCAATATCCTCCAGGGATAACGAATGGAGATAGTTTTGTTGGCGATTCCCTTTCTCTTCCGGGGATCTTCGACTTCTGCTTGAGAATGATTGTTCCCAAGGGAAGAGTTATGTTGGAAGATTTTACCAATTTGGAGAAATAGACTCCGCTGGGGGATGAACTTCCGTAGCTAGAGAAATAAACTCTAATGGGGATAAGGCTTTATAAATTGAGATTTATAAAACTCTGTTACGGAAGGCGAAATTCATAAACTGCTTGGGCATTTTGTTGAAATCCTGTTGGAGAATCTTGATAAGATTGGCGACTTCACCGGGGATTTTCTTGTTGGAGCAGTAATTGGAGATTCTTGCTCTGTCGGGCATATGAGAACCTGACACCAGTAGGCTGCAAGTTGAGGATATGGCAGTGACTTTTTAGTAGAATGCCCCTGCCTCTGTACCTGCTGGAGGAAGTAGTTGTGGATATTTTATGGATGGTTTGAGTGTCATCCCAACTCTTGGGGTTTTGAGTAGATGTTGATTAGGGAGACAAATGACAAGATGATGGGACATGGTCGTACGCTTTAATCCCTAACTTTTTCTTGGACAATCTTTTCAGGTTTTCAGTCCATCGGGATACCCTTTTTTTCCCAAGTCGCCTTTTTAGGTTTTTGACTTTCCGGGTGTACAGTTTTATTTATATTGCCCGAACCATTTTGGTTCGTCGGGATGCCTTTAATTTTGCCTAGACTTGTCAACCTAGCGGGTCTTTTTCATGCGTAGTATTTTCTGACTATGTCCGCGTTCATAGGATGTGGAGAGTTGTCACCGTCTATGACAACAAGTGTTGTGGAAATGTCAGGAAATGTTTATGTGATCGCATGTTCCCTTTCATATGTGGGAGCCTGTTTACCTCTGGGGTTAGTCTAGTGCACCTGATGTTTGGTCAAGTTTCTGATAGTCTTGAATTTCCTAGATATCTTTTCTAAGAACTGTCATGGAAAGATTCGAAGACATGATACTGACACCATCTGATACTACTGGCACAAACAAGCAATTTGATGGTACCAAAGGTTCAAATTTCACAATGATTTTTGCTGAAATCCCTTATCAATGTAACAGGCCCCGAGTGATCCAAATGGAGATCTGCCCCTGGCTAATCAGCACTTTTGAGAGATCTTTGCATATTGGCTTGACTTCCCAAAATTAACTAGACACCATGTCATGCCCCTTGATTATGAAAGGCCTGTAAGGCCTGTTATTGGGAATGTTTTTTCCGTCTGAGGCGATTATGTCCATTGAGAGGATCTTTGTTCACTGAATATTCGTTGTGTGAATTTCTCTGCTATTTGAATAATTAGCCATATGCAAACAATGTCATTTAAAGAATGCAAAGCTTATGTCCGTCTTGAAGTTTGAAAATTCATTTCTTTAGTAAAACAAACAAATTTTGTAAGAGTGTGATATCAACTCAGGATTTGTAGCAAGTCTTACAGGAGTCAAGATACCTGTTGCAACAGTATGCTTTCGAACTAACCCGTGCTTCATCTAGGACTTTTAAGGGTTGTAACGCGTACTGGTTTACGGTTTTAAGAAACAAAGGATAAAGGCTCAAAATTTATTTGTACCCACCCGTTCTTCGTGATGTTCTTCAGTCCTATGCTCAGTTAATTATGCATTTCGAATCCCAATTGAGTTCTGGAATGTTGGCCCCGATATTCCGGTGATGGTTCAGAAATTGAACGTTTGTTTGAGAAGGCAGACATTTTTGTGACCTTTTCTTTTTGTTGAGGATTTGTAGGACCTCTTTATTTTTTTATTTTGCTATTCTTTCCTTTTTCCTGAACTGTTTCTTTTGTGATTACAGCCAGCGAGATGCCCCAGTTTTTTTCTTAAGTCTCCTTCATAGGTTTTGACTTAATGGGCTTTTATTTTGAGAGATAATGGTTGCATGTTCTTAATGATTATGTGGAACCATCACCATCTTTTGGAGAGCATCTTCTAGACTATTTGTCGTGTATGAAGGGAAAGCTTGTGACTAAATGCACATATGAATTAACTAAGAAAACTACCCTGCCCCAGGTTATGATTAAGGGTTTTAATTTGTGTGAAAAGAAAACTCCTACTTCTTAGGCTCAAAGGGGTTGACTAGGGATTATCTTCCTTATAACTCCACTATTTATGATTTGAAATAACGCATGTACATTGTCAGCAGGGTCTATTCAAAAGCATATTGTAGAGATTGTGGTATCGTTCTCATCATCCTCCCTCTAAAGGCTTAGAGCTTTTAATCAAAAGTTGAATATCACAAAAAGGAAGTAAGAAATCAGTTTAAGCATAATGAAAACAAATTAATTCAAGACAAACATGTGCAGTGCATTAATGAAATAACAAAGTTTGACATGACAATAATTGTTTGAACAAACAAAGAAAATACAACTTGAGAATTCAAATGAACAAAAATGCTCTCAATCTGGCCATGATTTGGCATGAGAGCAGTGATCACGTTGGGAGTCTCAAGAGGGTCGAACTTAATCTCCTTGGCGTCAATCATATTTTTAATCATTTATTCCAGTGCCTAACAATCGTTAGTATCGTGCCCAGGACTTCCAGAATAATAGGCACACCTTGCATCAGGATTGTAGTTAGGAGAAGAAGTCTTAGGGTTTGGATGCGGTCCTATCAACGTAATCAAATTCATCCTCAACATATGTTGTAATGCTTGAGACAGCGACATGTTGATCTTGGTAAACTGTCTCTTAGGCTCGTCTTGCCTTCGCTGATTACCCCGTTGTTGTGGTCGTTGCACGCGTGCCGAATTAGAGACTAACACTGCCCCTACAGATTGGTGGTAGGCTGCCTAATTACGACCCTTCTGGCTATACACAGCATTGGTTTCCCTCTTACCAGCAAATGGATTCTTCTCAGCATTAAAAGATGCAACCATCGGGATCTTCCCATTCTTGATACCACTTTTGATCCTTTCTCCAGTCAAAACCATCTCTATGAACCCGAATGAGGAACTCCCAATCAGCAGATTAAAGAACAGGCCTGTTAGAGTGCCCATGAACATGTCTACCATTTCCCGATCATTCAGAGGAGGTTGTACCCTGCCAACTAGATCCCTCCATTTCTGGGCATATTCCTTGAAGCCTTCGCTAGAACCCATAGACATGCTTTGAAGTTGTGTACAAGTTGGAGCGAGGTCAGCATTGTATTGGTACTGCTTGTAGAAAGCAGCAACCAAGTCTTCCCATGTATGAATGTCTGTTCTTTCTAGCTGATAGAACCACTCCAGTTGCGTGCCAGCTAAACTTTCTTGGAAGAAACAGACCCATAACTTCCGGTCAGCAGTGTGAGGCTGGATCTTCCTGACATAGGACCTTAAGTGAAACTTAGGGAAGGAGACACCTTCATACTTAGAAAATGTGGGAACCTTGAACTTTGGTGGGATGACCACTCCAGGAACCAGCCCTAACTCTTCAAAGTCCAAGTAAGGTACCTGCTGAATCTCCATAGCATTGAGACGATCCTCCAGTTGTTTGTATTTATCGTCAACAGGAGGATATTGTTCCTCAAAGTAATTAACTTCTTCTTCATCATCCTCTGGGTTGTTGACTTCTTCATGATATCCCCTTCGTTTGATGGAGTTGTGAGATCTAGAGCACGTTTAACCGTTCCTCTGAGTCTTCTTCCCATATTCAAGATGCCAGTCGGTTTCTTTGCCTTCTTCTTCTTCTCTTTGATGACGAGAGCTTTCAGTTCTTCCTGCCCCTGGGCCAAAGCCATGAACATTTGTTAGAACTGAGCATTTTGAGCTTGAATATCTTTTATTGTTTGTTCAAGGGCCATTTCTTTTGCTGAAATAAACAGCGAAAAGATGAGAAACCTGTACTGGAAGACATGTTATGAAATGGCATGCATGCAATGTTTTCAAGGATCTCGCGGGGTAAACAAGAAAATGTAAAAAGTTGAAATTTGCAGCTTTGATTGAAGAACTTCGTATCGTTGAGTGTCCTTCTACGAGAGTCAATCTCACCATATCAAGTGGGTCATAGCTCCTAACTCAATTTTTTGAGTTTTGATCTTTTGACGGAATTGACTAGAGGAAAATAAATCCCCTTGCCCCTTGTTAGACGTCTGATTTATCATAAACTGCATCACAAACCATTGAGATCCTTGAAATGGTTAAGGAAATTATGTGGCATGATGTTATGACTGTAAACAAATCTTGCAAGGAGATCATGTTGTTAGATAAAAACCATGCAAGTAGCTCAAGTTGAAAGCAAACAAATCACACAAGCAGCCTTAGGTTTAGTCTTTCATGGGGTTTGTAGGTAAGTACCCTCTTGAAATTTAGTTGGCTCAACTTGTTCTATCAATAGTAATCGGGTTCTAAGGAGTCTCAATATCATTGATCTTTCTTTATTGAGCGTTGTGATACGGTGGGAGAACTGACTTGTTGTTTGCGTTTGTATTCGCACTTGTTCGGTTTAGCAAGAGTCGCCACCGACTTTTTATTTTATCCTAAAGGAAAGGTTAAAAAGCACAGGAAAAACCTTTTGAGATGTTTCGTGGGTTCGGGGGGGTAGATTATGAAAAGGGAAGGTATTAGCACCCTTTTCATCCATGGTTATCCATGGGCTCTTAGTTACTTGGTTTTAGATCACTTGCCTTTGATTTTCAATTGCTTGAAATCGTGGTATGTGTGTGTGTTTTGAAAATGTTTTTTTGAAGAAGATGCCTTGTCTTAGGCAACCAATGTAATGACTCGTGTTTGAGTGTTTCACAAAGGTGTGTATCTTTTCAAAAAGATGTTTCAAATGTTTCTGGAAGTTTTGTTTTGAAAGTGTTTGTGGAGTGTGGTTTTGAAAAGTAGGCAAGTGTTTTTGCAAGATTGATCCAAGTAACTAAAAGTTTGTCTACCCCTAAATTTACTCAAAGGTTTTTCTCATGTTTCAACCCTTTTTAACAATTTTGTTCCACCATTGTATTTGGTGGACAATCTTGCGTTTAGGATGTTTAACGGGACAAGCACGGGTCATCGTATGGACCATGAATGCAATGGTGCCAAGTGTCTTTGGAAATTTGCTTTGAAGGGACTATGATCATTCCGTTTAGGCAACTTTCGAAAGCGTCATCGAGGGACTTATGATCGTTTGAATTGTTTTGCCAAAGAAACTCGACGTGCAAGCATGGCCCATTTTGGAAGGCAACAAGCGGGATTACCCTAGGGGTGCAAGTGTGATTGTGTATTGATTTCATGTATTTGTCTTTATATTAGGTTATCTAGCGTTTGATTTTATGTACATACAAACCCTAGGTCTAACCATGGTATATTTGAAAGCGGTAAATTGCGGGAATTTAAAGTCTACGCTATTACAAATGAGTATCCGGGGATGGGGGTACAAATTTACAAATGGGGATGAGACTTTAGGAGCGTAGTGTCCAAATAATTACAATCAAATCGAATTGCTCGCAAAGTAAAATGTATCAAATGTACAAGATAAGCAAATATGAATGTATCGATGTATAAAGATAATCAAATGTGTATTGTAAATGTGTAAGTGTATGTAAATGTGATTTATTTACAAGATAAGAAATGTTAATGTATTATTAAGTATGTATTTGTTCTTTTGTTAATTATGTACAAATAAGAAAATTTAATTAAAAGAAAATAGAATGTTTTAAGTTCTATTCTTTTAGGTATTAAAGATAATGTATTTTAATTAATTATGTACAAATAAGAAAATTTTAATAAAAGAAAGGAAAAGGTTTTAAGTTCCATTTTTTATGTATTAAAATTAATGTATTTTAATGAATATTTTTATGTACAAAAGGGAAAAGAAAAATGTTTCAAATTTAGGAAAGAATTAATGTTTGTATATTTTCTAAAATGTAACAATTAATAATATTTTGAAAAAAAAAAGGTATTATTTTATTTAACAAAAAAAGAAATATTAGATATTAGTTTAAACTAGATTAATAAAAGATAAGTAAAATAAATGTTAATAAAATGATAAAAAGGTTAGTTGTATTAAAACAAAAGAAAATGGGCTAAGGGAGGTTTGGGCCCAATCAGAAACGCATCAGGCTAAGTCAAAAGGGGGGTGTATACCCAAAAACAAATGGGCTTAGGCACGTTGGATAGGGTAAGGCCCATGCTTGACACAAATGTTTCAGGGTTCTCATGTTTTTGTTTCACTTGGACTTAGGGTTACAGTTACAGAAGCGGCGTCGTTCACTTCTTTCTCCGTCTTCGTCTTCTCACGCCGGCTTCTGAGTCAAACTTCTGAACGCTCCTCCGCCTAAGGCCAACCGGCGCCAACATCCATCCTCCTTCCTCTTCCCTCCATGGTCGCTCAGCGACGTTTGCAAGGTTTGATCTTTGTCTCTAACGAGTTAGGGTTTTCACTAATTCCTCTTTTGCATGCTTAGTTCGAGTTCTGATTTTGTTTCTGATTTTATGTGGTTATTGTTGTTTATTATTGAGGTTGTGGAAAGGAAAGAAAAGAAGAGAAATGCTACCTTGACCCTTGGGGACGGAGGAGAAGGAGGCGGATTTGGGAGGCGCTCAGGATGGCTGGACGGAGGCTTGATGATGCGCGAGCTTTGGAAGTTTCCCTAGTTTGTGTCTTTACCTTCTTTAGGGTTTGATGATGATACTTGAAAACCTAGCTTCTTTATCTTCTTCTCTTTCTGTTGCCTCTGAATATTTGTTGTTGATCTTTGGGTATACTTGATGATGATTATCTGAAAGCCTTTGAGATTATTTGATTCTTTTCCTCTTCTCTTGTTAGCCTCGCCTTTGTATGCTTGATATTAATGCTTGCCCCTGTATGATAACCTAGTGATGACAATGTTCTGAGGGTTATGTTGCCTTACTCTGAATTGCCATGAATGTTTGATATGTTTAGTATTGATGCTTGCCCCTTCTGTATTTGGTTGACTTGAAATGCTTTGATGATGTTGTTGTTGGCCCAGTGATGAAAGTTTTCTGAGGGCCTTGATGGGTGGTTTGAATGCTTGTTGATTTTGTGATTTTGAAAGGTTGAGCTTGAGGGCCTTGAGGCTTCAGCAGGCTGTAAGTTTATTTGTTTGAGCTTGAGGGCTTTGAAGCTTTTAGGCTTGATGACAGGCACAGGTTTTAGGTGTTTGGAGATGGGTTAGGTTAGGTTGTTGCAGGTTTATGGCCTTTTGGCTTGAACACAGGTTTATGTGCTTCTTTTGGGTTTAAGGTTAGTGCAGGTAAGGCTTGGACAGGTTAAGCTTGGCTTGAAGCTTGATGCTTCAGGTTTGACAGGTTATGTGCTGTTAAGCTTGTTTGTGTTTGATGGCTTTTGGTTGATACACAGGTTGATGCTTAGGCTTGCAAGCTTGGTATAAGTTTAGGCTTTTTTGAAATGGTTTGACAGTTCAGGTTGAGTTTGAAGACGGGCTTCAAGCTGTTAGTTGACAGGCTTTTGGCTTTGTTGATTGTTGTTCTGGTTTTTGAAGCTTGGCTTCAGTTTGGTGC
Source organism: Vicia faba (assembly GCA_948472305.1). Lineage (NCBI taxonomy): Eukaryota > Viridiplantae > Streptophyta > Magnoliopsida > Fabales > Fabaceae > Vicia > Vicia faba. The sequence goes on from OX451736.1 coordinate 1,142,591,237, forward strand.
AGGTTAAAGGTTTATGGCTTTGAGGCTTGGCCTGCTGTTTGCAGGTTTAAGCTTGTTTTGTTGCAGGTTAGGCTTCACACTGTCTTGAAAGGGATGGCTTAGTGCATTAGCAGGTTTTTAAGCTTGAGGGCTTAGACAGGTTATGTGCTTTTGGTGCTTGGCAAGTTTCTGGTTGTTTTGTGGAAGGCAGTGCTGGTTTGGAGCTTCCAGGTTTTTTGACAGTTTAAGGGTTTGAGTCTCTTTGATATCTCTGCCTCCTCCTTGTACTGTTCTATTAGTTTTGTTTTATATTTTTTCTTCCTCAAGCCTAAAGCCGGTAAGCCTATCTTCTTTTTTCTTCTCTCCCTCTCTCTTGACAGTTTTTAAGCATTATTATATTGCTTATGATGTCCTTATTCTGAAAAGGTAGCTGGCCATAGGAAAGTGATGTAACCTAACATGCTTGCTTGCTTTACTCTGCATACTTTTATCTCTTTCTCCAGCTTTTATGCTTCTTGTTGACAGTATTTTGTACTTTGATATCTTGAGATATCTTTTGGGCAGCTTGGACAGTTTTTGACAGCTCTTGTACCTTTTTGGCAGCTTGTGGATAGTTTCAAATTGTAACTTTCAGTTTGCCCTTTTGATTATGCAGTATGTTGACAAATTTGAATTTTTGCAATTTGTATACTTGTGCATTTCATGTTTCATTGCAAGCATTATTCATCCCTCTTTGTGAACCGGGAGAAATCTCGTGATTTGCAGAGAGGGCAAACTGATTCCGGCCAGTTGCCTTTAATGATGAACCCAATTTTTATCTGTCTGCTTTTAATTAACTTGAATGCATTGACTTTTCTTCTTTTCTTTGCTTTGCAGATAAAACTCAAAGGAGCATTGGAGCAATGGATAGAAGATGAAGACTTAGGAATTTGGGATGAAATTTTATTTCAATTTTTAATCATTGTAACCATTATTATTATGAATACTTTGTAAATAAATACTGTATTCAAATAACAATTGTAACGAATAATTAAAGATGAATAAAATCCAATCTTGATCAGTTAATTCTTTTTATTTCTTCAACTATTTATTTAATTATTTATGATTCTTAAATTATAATAACTGGAAATAAATCCCAACCATTTAAATTCAGAATAATAAATAATCAATAAACGTCCGGAACTCCAATTATCCAAAGCAATGGACAGTTAAATCAAACAAACGTCCATATGCCTTTACTGATTGAACAAAACAACTGCAAGTTCTCAAATCAAATGTTTCAATCCCAATCTCAGAGTAAACTGAAAAGAACTGTAAAATTAATTCTTTCTGAGAATGTGCGCACAAAACCCTGGTTCTCGATTAAATGTCAAAGAAACGTCTGCCTGATCAAAACCTGAGCCAACTCAACCAAACTTTAGCAATCTGTTTGAACTGTCTTAAAATCAATGAAAACCCTAAATTTTGTCTGACTGATGAGAAAAGTTTGTTTGACCGATTCTTGAGCCAGTCTGAAAAATCAGGAAAAGCCCGAAACTGCGATTTCTTGTGGAGAAAGAGGAGGGCAAATTTTGGGGTACAACAGTTTCCCCTGTTCAATCTTCTTGAACCTGAAGAGGTAGATTGGCAAGTTTGCCTTTCGTGACTCGAAGGTAAAAGGAGATTGGACACTAGAGTGCCCAAAAAATTTGCACTCGGTGATGTGATGGTAGAGGGAATGGGCTTACAGATGCCATTTGGTGATGGGCTTAAAGATGCCATCTGGAATGAGACATAATCTTGTCGGGAATGGGCTTATAGATGCCATCTGGAAATATTGAACTATATATCATTGGTGAGTGGACGAGTATCAGAAAGGTAACCATGTTTGGGAACATCTCTGAACTGGGGATCTGAACAAGCAATAGATTGACATCCGTGTTTGGAGAATCCGTAAACTGTTTTCAGAAGTCTTGAAGTTGAATAAGCAATAGAGCAACATCCGTCGATGGGGAAGCGTCTGTAAACCGTTTTCAAAAGTTGAGAAGAATCTGAACAAGCGATAGGTTAACATCTGTTACTGGAGAACCCGTAAACTGTTTTCAAAAGTCTTGAAGTGGAGGAGGAACCGGTGTAGGGTTTCCTGATGATGAGTCCGTGTAAAACTGCATCTGGATGAATCTGGAATAAGTATCAGAATGTCGTCGTGTTCGGGTCACATCTGAACTATTTCTGGATGAATCTCGGAAGATGATGGTCTTTGTCTGTCGACTGATCTTACCTAAAAAGGTAAAGAGTTAGTTGTATGTAATGTCATGATGCGTGATGCAATGTATCAATGTTCATGATATGAATGTGATGAATGCGCATGTAAGCTGACGAGCTGTCTTGCTGAGGATAGATGAATCCTGGATGGCTGGAGACAAAAGAATCTTGACTGCTGCCGGGGAGAATAATTCCTTGGCTGCTGCTGTGGAGGGAAAGAATCTTCTGATTGCTGCAGATGAGAAATCCTGGGACCATTGTAGGGGAATTAGGAGCTTGGGTTGTATGCCAAGCTACTGGGGAATCAGAAACTTGGGTTGTATGCCAAGCTACTGGGGAATTCCTGTCTTAAGGAGATCTTCACTGGAGAATATTCGAATATTCTGTGAGATGCTGAGAATGAGAGTCTTCATTCTGCTTGGGGATTGATAGTTGGAAGTTTTAGCTCCGCTGGGGATTTTGAATCTTGATTCTGAGGGGAATTAGATTCTGGAAGACTTTCTGGCTGGGGAAGTCGAGAATCTTTTGATTGTTGCAGGTACTGATCTCGGGAATGGGCTTACAGATGCCATTTGGAGATAGGATGGATAGTTAACTGGAGATGTGTTGAATTGTAAGTTGAAAGAAGGAACCTGTGTAGGGTTTCCTGATGATGAGTCCGTGTAAAACTGCATCTGAGGTTGAGAGGGAATCGGTGTAGGGTTTCCTGATGATGAGTCCGTGTAAAACTGCATCTAGTTTGAGAAGGAACCTGTGTAGGGTTGCTTCATGATGAGTCTGTGTAAAACTGCATCGGGTTTTGAGAAGGAACCTGTGTAGGGTTTCCTGATGATGAGTTCGTGTAAAACTGCATCGGGTTGAAAGGGAATCGGTGTAGGGTTTCCTGATGATGAGTCCGTGTAAAACTGCATCTGAGGTTGACAGGGAACCGGTGTAGGGTTTCCTGATGATGAGTTCGTGTAAAACTGCATCGGGTTTTGAGAAGGAACCTGTGTAGGGTTGCTTCATGATGAGTCCGTGTAAAAATGCATCGGGTTTTGAGAAGGAACCTGTGTAGGGTTTCCTGATGATGAGCTCGTGTAAAACTGCATCGGGTTGAAAGGGAACCGGTGTAGGGTTTCCTGATGATGAGTCCGTGTAAAACTGCATCTGAGGTTGAAAGGGAACCGGTGTAGGGTTTCCTGATGATGAGTCCGTGTAAAACTGCATCGGGTTTTGAGAAGGAACCTGTGTAGGGTTGCTTCATGATGAGTCCGTGTAAAACTGCATCCTCCAACAGGTGATGAAGGAATTGTTGAACACTTTTGACATTCGAATGCCCCAAGTGGTGATGTAGATAATTTCCTGGCTTGTTACAGGTGTTAGTCTACAATCAATCGTCCACAGACATTTTCCTGGTTTGTTACAGGTGTTGATCTGGAACTTAAGAAAGGTAACAGAATGGCAACCGTGTCTGGAGCACATCTGGACCGTATCTTCCAACAGGTGATGAAGGAATTGTTGAACACTTTTGACATTCGAATGCCCCAAGTGATGATGAAGGAGTCTTGAATCAGATTACTCTGCGAATTGAGAGATTTCTTGAAATCTTGACTGGACTGCCCCAGGTTAATTGGATGGTGACATGTCATGCCCCTTGTTGATAGGAGATTCGTCAAATGGAAGTGTCATCCTTTTGAAGTGATTTTGTTCACTGAGAGAGTTTTCGTTCCTCCGAACATTCGCTGTATGAATTTCTTCGCTGTCAAACAAATAGTTAAATGCAAACAGTGATATTCAAGTAATGCAAAGTTTATGTTTGTCTCGAAGTTTTGAAAAATGCGTTTTTTAGCAGAAAACTTTTCATAAGACAAGTCAACACAAGATTTAGAACAAAGCCTTACAGGAGTCAGGATACCTTTTGTAACAGTATGCTTTCGAACTAACCCATGCTTCAATTAGGACTTTTGAAGGGTTGTAACGTGGCTTGGTTCACGGTTTAAGCAACAAAGGATAAAGGCCCAAAGTATATTTGTACCCACCCGCTCTTCGTGATGCTCTTCAACCCTAAGCTCAGTTAATTGTACGTCGCACTCTGTTTGAGTTTGGAACGACTTTTTGAGTGATGGTTCACCAATTGAATTTGGGAGACAGTCATTATCTCCTTTTTTCTTTTGCAACATTTTTCATGTTGTCGAGGGTTTGTAATGACCTCTCTATTTTGATTTTGATTTTGATTTGTTATCCCTAACTTTTGCCTAACTGTCTCTGTTTTCGAGATCACAGTCAGCGGGATGCCCCAGCTTTCTTAAGCTTCCTTTATAGGTTTTAGCTTAGTGGGCTTTTCTCTTTTGAGAGATTGACTACCTATGTGATAGGGAACCATCGCTGTCTTTTGATTCCAAAGGAATGCTTTTCTTTGACGTCGTTCGTTGTATTACGAACTGAGAGTTTGCGACTTCAATGTGCATTTTCTTTTGAATTAACTGAGATACTACCCTGCCCCAGGTTTATATCAATGGCTTTGATTGTTTAGAACAGAAAACTCCTACTTCTTTGGCTCGAAGGGGTTGACTAGGGATTATCTTCCTTATGACTCCAGTGTTTGGGAATTGAAAGAAATGCTTGTACATCATCAGCAAGGTATGTTCAAAAACATACTGTATGAGATTATGATATTGTTTCGTCATCCTCCCTCTAAAGGCTTACCGCTTTTTATCAAGAGTTAAATATCATAAAGAAAGCATAAGAGTAGTGAAAACGAATGGATGAATTCAAGACAAACATATGCAATGCATTAATGAAACAGAGTTTAACATCAACAGATAATTGTTTGAATAACAAAAGAAATTACAACTTCGAAAATTCAAATGAAGCAAAAGTCTTTCAGTTTGAGCTTTGTCACTTCAGGTGGAGAAACCCTTAACGGGAGATTTTCATCTCGCTATCTGGCATGAACCTCAGCACTCCAATGTCGATCAGATCTTGAAACTTGTTCTTCAAAGCCCAACAGTCGTCGGTGTCGTGTCCCGGGCTGTAGGAGTGGTAAACACAAAATGCATCGGGATGATAGTTAGGAGTAGAGGTATTTGGGTTCCGGACAGGATCCCTCAAAGCAGTCAGATTGACCTCCAACAAGCGCTCCATAATTAGAGATGACGGTATGTCAGTCTCAGTGAACTGTCTTCCCGACGTATTTTGCTTACACCGATTACCCCGTTGACGCTGGCGAGGTTGTTGCTGGGCTTGTGACCCTGAAGCAAGCAGAGGAGCCTTCCCCTTGTCTTCTTGAGTGGATGGGGGTTGAGTGGTGACTTGCTCTTCAACCTCAGATGTTTTCCCCAGTTGGTTGTTCCGAAGCAGTTGGTTGACGAGCACTCTGAGTTCCTATTGTCTTTGAGACAAATCCTGGATGAGAGCCATCTGGCCCACTAGTTGCCCCGTCATTTGGATCCTCATTGTAGTCAGCTCAGACTGTAGTGCCTCCAACTGATCACTCCTGGCATTGTTTTAATTCCCCTGGACCAGGCCTGTTGTGAGGAGAGCTTTCACTTCTTCTTACCCCATAGACAGGTTCAAGAACATTTCCTGCAGCTGAGCAGTCTGGTCCTGGATATCCTTGACAGTCCTTTCTAGAGCCATCTCTTACTGAAATAAACAGTAGGAGAGTAAGGAAACCTGAAAAAAGGAAAAATTGTCAAGATGCAATGCATGATATGCGGATGCATGCTTTCAAGGATCTCTTGGGGTAAACACAAGAAAATGTTAGAGGTTGAACTTCGATCTTTGACTGGAGACCTTTGCACCGATGGATGTCTTTCCACGAGAATCAAGCTCACCATGTCAAGTGGGTCATAGCCCTTGACTCAAGTTGTTGTACTTGATCTTTGATTGGAGACCTTTGCACCGGTGGATGTCTTTCCACGAGAATCAAGCTCACCATGTCAATTGGGTCATAGCCCTTGACTCAAGTTGTTGTACTTGATCTTTGATTGGAGAACTGTGCACTGGTGGATGTCTTTCCACGAGAATCAAGCTCACCATGTCGAGTGGGTCATATCCATTGATTCAAGTTGTTGTACTTGATTTTTGATGGCATTTTCTTAGAGGAGGAAACCCCTTGCCCTTTGGTAGACGTCTGGTTCAACGTAACCCTGCATCAAAAGAACCCTCGAAATCCTTGAAATGGTTATTGAAAATGCTATGGTATGATGTCATGATGTTATGTACATGCATGCAAAAGCCAGTAAGTGTATATACAGGTAATCATATTCACACAAAGCAAACAAGTCCTTAGGTTTAGGCTTGCATGGGGTTTAGGTAAGTACCCTCTTGAAGTTAGTTGGCTCATCCTGTCCTAGAAATAGAAACCGGGTTCTAAGGAGCTCAATATCATTGGATTGTTTTCTGTGTTCATTGTTTCGGTTTAGCCACTTAACTGGCGACCAAAATATTCCAAGAAAACAACCCTCAATGAGTGTAGCATCGAGTATCTACCAACTTCGGACTGCACCAAAGTCGGTCATCTCACTACCCCTAAAAAGGCTAGGATGGTCAATTAAGGTTCTAAGAGTTCATTAGTGCTTCACGACATCACTCAGCGGCCCCGTACTCTCCTTGATTGAACTCAAGGGTTACCGGTACTCACAAATATGTCACACTAACATAGCTTACTGCTTCAACCATGTCGGTATACCCCGCACAGTTCCCTCACAGTTTTATTGCTATTTACCTAAAAAGGTGCCCCAAATCCGGGTGTAGGATTTACAACAAACCCAAACAAGGACCCAAAAAAGTAAAGAAATCCAGGCAATCAAAGCAAGAATGTAAAGGTGATCTAAACCCTAAGGTAACCCCACTTTTAGATTTCTCCCCAGCAGAGTCGCCAGTTCTGTGATACGGTGGGAGAACTGACTTGTTGTTTGCGTTTGTATTCGCACTTGTTCGGTTTAGCAAGAGTCGCCACCGACTTTTTATTTTATCCTAAAGGAAAGGTTAAAAAGCACAGGAAAAACCTTTTGAGATGTTTCGTGGGTTCGGGGGGTAGATTATGAAAAGGGAAGGTATTAGCACCCTTTTCATCCATGGTTATCCATGGGCTCTTAGTTACTTGGTTTTATATCACTTGCCTTTGATTTTCAATTGCTTGAAATCGTGGTATGTGTGTGTGTTTTGAAAATGTTTTTTTGAAGAAGATGCCTTGTCTTAGGCAACCAATGTAATGACTCGTGTTTGAGTGTTTCACAAAGGTGTGTATCTTTTCGAAAAGATGTTTCAAATGTTTCTGGAAGTTTTGTTTTGAAAGTGTTTGTGGAGTGTGGTTTTGAAAAGTAGGCAAGTGTTTTTGCAAGATTGATCCAAGTAACTAAAAGTTTGTCTACCCCTAAATTTACTCAAAGGTTTTTCTCATGTTTCAACCCTTTTTAACAATTTTGTTCCACGATTGTATTTGGTGGACAATCTTGCGTTTAGGATGTTTAACGGGACAGGCACGGGTCATCGTATGGACCATGAATGCAATGGTGCCAAGTGTCTTTGGCAATTTGCTTTGAAGGGACTATGATCATTCCGTTTAGGCAACTTTCGAAAGCGTCATCGAGGGACTTATGATCATTTGAATTGTTTTGCCAAAGAAACTCGACGTGCAAGCATGGCCCATTTTGGAAGGCAACAAGCGGGATTACCCTAGGGGTGCAAGTGTGATTGTGTATTGATTTCATGTATTTGTCTTTGTATTAGGTTATCTAGCGTTTGATTTTATGTACATACAAACCCTAGGTCTAACCATGGTATATTTGAAAGCGGTAAATTGCGGGAATTTAAAGTCTACGCTATTACAAATGAGTATCCGGGGATGGGGGTAAAAATTTACAAATGGGGATGAGACTTTAGGAGCGTAGTGTCCAAATAATTACAACCAAATCGAATTGCTCGCAAAGTAAAATGTATCAAATATACAAGATAAGCAAATATGAATGTATCGATGTATAAAGATAATCAAATGTGTATTGTAAATGTGTAAGTGTATGTAAATGTGATTTATTTACAAGATGAGAAATGTTAATGTATTATTAAGTATGTATTTGTTCTTTTGTTAATTATGTACAAATAAGAAAATTTAATTAAAAGAAAATAGAATGTTTTAAGTTCTATTCTTTTAGGTATTAAAGATAATGTATTTTAATTAATTATGTACAAATAAGAAAATTTATTAAAAGAAAGGAAAAGGTTTTAAGTTCCATTCTTTATGTATTAAAATTAATGTATTTTAATGAATATTTTTATGTACAAAAGGGAAAAGAAAAATGTTTCAAATTTAGGAAAGAATTAATGTTTGTATATTTTCTAAAATGTAACAATTAATAATATTTTGAAAAAAAAAAGGTATTATTTTATTTAACAAAAAAAGAAATATTAGATAATAGTTTAAACTAGATTAATAAAAGATAAGTAAAAGAAATGTTAATAAAATGATAAAAAGGTTAGTTGTGTTAAAATAAAACAAAATGGGCTAAGGGAGGTTTGGGCCCAATCAGAAACGCATCAGGCTAAGTCAAAAGGGGGGTGTATACCCAAAAACAAATGGGCTTAGGCACGTTGGATAGGGTAAGGCCCATGCTTGACACAAATGTTTCAGGGTTCTCATGTTTTTGTTTCACTTGGACTTAGGGTTACAGTTACAGAAGCGGCGTCGTTCACTTCTTTCTCCGTCTTCGTCTTCTCACGCCGGCTTCTGAGTCAAACTTCTGAACGCTCCTCCGCCTAAGGCCAACCGGCGCCAACATCCATCCTCCTTCCTCTTCCCTCCATGGTCGCTCAGCGACGTTTGCAAGGTTTGATCTTTGTCTCTAACGAGTTAGGGTTTTCACTAATTCCTCTTTTGCATGCTTAGTTCGAGTTCTGATCTTGTTTCTGATTTTATGTGGTTATTATTGTTTATTATTGAGGTTGTGGAAAGGAAAGAAAAGAAGAGAAATGCTACCTTGACCCTTGGGGACGGAGGAGAAGGAGGCGGATTTGGGAGGCGCTCAGGATGGCTGGACGGAGGCTTGATGATGCGCGAGCTTTGGAAGTTTCCCTGGTTTGTGTCTTCACCTTCTTTAGGGTTTGATGATGATACTTGAAAACCTAGCTTCTTTATCTTCTTCTCTTTCTGTTGCCTCTGAATATTTGTTGTTGATATTTGGGTATACTTGATGATGATTATCTGAAAGCCTTTGAGATTATTTGATTCTTTTCCTCTTCTCTTGTTAGCCTCGCCTTTGTATGCTTGATATTAATGCTTGCCCCTGTATGATAACCCAGTGATGACAATGTTTTGAGGGTTATGTTGCCTTACTCTGAATTGCCCTGAATGTTTGATATGTTTGGTATTGATGCTTGCCCCTTCTGTATTTGGTTGACTTGAAATGCTTTGATGATGTTGTTGTTGGCCCAGTGATGAAAGTTTTCTGAGGGCCTTGATGGGGGGTTTGAATGCTTGTTGATTTTGTGATTTTGAAAGGTTGAGCTTGAGGGCCTTGAGGCTTCAGCAGGCTGTAAGTTTATTTGTTTGAGCTTGAGGGCTTTGAAGCTTTTAGGCTTGATGACAGGCACAGGTTTTAGGTGTTTGGAGATGGGTTAGGTTAGGTTGTTGCAAGTTTATGGCCTTTTGGCTTGAACACAGGTTTATGTGCTTCTTTTGGGTTTAAGGTTAGTGCAGGTAAGGCTTGGACAGGTTAAGCTTGGCTTGAAGCTTGATGCTTCAGGTTTGACAGGTTATGTGCTGTTAAGCTTGTTTGTGTTTGATGGCTTTTGGTTGATACACAGGTTGATGCTTAGGCTTGCAAGCTTGGTATAAGTTTAGGCTTTTTTGAAATGGTTTGACAGTTCAGGTTGAGTTTGAAGACGGGCTTCAAGCTGTTAGTTGACAGGCTTTTGGCTTTGTTGATTGTTGTTCTGGTTTTTGAAGCTTGGCTTCAGTTTGGTGCAGGTTAAAGGTTTATGGCTTTGAGGCTTGACCTGCTGTTTGCAGGTTTAAGCTTGTTCTGTTGCAGGTTAGGCTTCACACTGTCTTGAAAGGGCTGGCTTAGTGCATTAGCAGGTTTTTAAGCTTGAGGGCTTAGACAGGTTATGTGCTTTTGGTGCTTGGCAAGTTTCTGGTTGTTTTGTGGAAGGCAGTGCTGGTTTGGAGCTTCCAGGTTTTTTGACAGTTTAAGGGTTTGAGTCTCTTTGATATCTCTGCCTCCTCCTTGTACTGTTCTATTAGTTTTGTTTTATATTTTTTCTTCCTCAAGCCTAAAGCCAGTAAGCCTATCTTCTTTTTTCTTCTCTCCCTCTCTCTTGACAGTTTTTAAACATTATTATATTGCTTATGATGTCCTTATTCTGAAAAGGTAGCTGGCCATAGGAAAGTGATGTAACCTAACATGCTTGCTTGCTTTACTCTGCATACTTTTATCTCTTTCTCCAGCTTTTATGCTTCCTGTTGACAGTATTTTGTACTTTGATATCTTGAGATATCTTTTGGGCAGCTTGGACAATTTTTGATAGCTCTTGTACCTTTTTGGCAGCTTGTGGATAGTTTCAAATTGTAACTTTCAGTTTGCCCTTTTGATTATGCAGTATGTTGACAAATTTGAATTTGTGCAATTTGTATACTTGTGCATTTCATGTTTCATTGCAAGCATTATTCATCCCTCTTTGTGAACTGGGAGAAATCTCGTGATTTGCAGAGAGGGAAAACTGATTATGGCCAGTTGCCTTTAATGATGAACCCAATTTTTATCTGTCTGCTTTTAATTAACTTGAATGCATTGACTTTTCTTCTTTTCTTTGCTTTGCAGATAAAACTCAAAGGAGCGTTGGAGCAATGGATAGAAGATGAAGACTTAGGAATTTAGGATGAAATTTTATTTCAATTTTTAATCATTGTAACCATTATTATTATGAATACTTTGTAAATAAATACTGTATTCAAATAACAATTGTAACGAATAATTAAAGATGAATAAAATCCAATCTTGATCAGTTAATTCTTTTTATTTCTTCAACTATTTATTTAATTATTTATGATTCTTAAATTATAATAACTGGAATTAAATCCCAACCATTTAAATTCAGAATAATAAATAATCAATAAACGTCCGGAACTCCAATTATCCAAAGCAATGCACAGTTAAATCAAACAAACGTCCATATGCCTTTACTGATTGAACAAAACAACTGCAAGTTCTCAAATCAAATGTTTCAATCCCAATCTCAGAGTAAACTGAAAAGAACTGTAAAATTAATTCTTTCTGAGAATGTGCGCACAAAACCCTGGTTCTCGATTAAATGTCAAAGAAACGTCCGCCTGATCAAAACCTAAGCCAACTCAACCAAACTTTAGCAATTTGTTTGAACTGTCTTAAAATCAATGAAAACCCTAAATTTTGTCTGACTGATGAGAAAAGTCTGTTTGACCGATTCTTGAGCCAGTCTGAAAAATCAGGAAAAGCCCGAAACTGCGATTTCTTGTGGAGAAAGAGGAGGGCAAATTTTGGGGTACAACAAGCGTTATTTCAGCTTAGCAAACTTTTCTTGCGGCCGAAACATCTCGAAAGTTCGATCTTAATGAGTGTAGCATCGAGTATCAACCAATCCCCAGCTTTACACCGAGGTCGGCTATCTCACTACTTTCTAATGGCCAAGTTTGTTCATATAAGGTTCTAAGATCCGTTAGTGCTTCACGACACCATGCAGCGGACCCGTATTCTCCTCGATTCAACATAAGGGATACCAGTACCAACCAAAGTGTCACACCAACACAGCTATCGCTTCAACCATATCGGTCTATGTCGTACAGTCTCCACGATCTATTGTTGTTTACCTAAAAAGATGACCTCAGATCCGGGTGTAGGATCTATAGTAACAACCCAAACAACCCTCCAAAGATAAAGCATACAAAGCAAGCAAATACAACAGTTTTAAAATGAACTAACTCTAAGGTAACCCCATTTTTTATATTTCCCCAGCAGAGTCGCCAGTTCTGTGATACAATGGCAGAACTGACTGTTATACTGGTTTTGCGTTTTTTATTCGCAAATGTGCGATAAGAAAGATTTTCCACCGACTTTTCTTTTATCCAATAAAGGAAAGGATGAAAAGAACAGAAAAAGAACTTTTTTCGAGAGTTTCTGAGTAAGGGGGTAGATTATGGAAAGGGAAGGTGTTATCACCCTTTCCATCTGTAGTTTTATACGGGCTCTTAGATGCTAGCCTATGTTTTGAAAATTGCTTGTGCTTTGTGTGTTTTGAAAATTGTTTTGAAAATTCCTTAGTGCGGACATTCTCTTTGTGATAACTCTTGTATCAGTCCTCAAGAGTGTTGACAAGGAGAATGTTTTTGAAAGTGTTTTGAAATATTTTTGTGTAGGTGCAAAAAGTTGTTTTGAGCAAGCATCTAAGAACTTATCTACTTATACTCTAAAAGGTCATTCTTTTCCTCCTAACCTTTAGACAGTGCTATCATACTATTAGTGAGTAGGTAGCCCTATCGTTGAATGTATGAGGGACAAGCGCGGGTCATCATTATGGTCATAGAAGGCAACATATAGGGATACCTTAGCAGTTCGAAGGGACTGTCATCATATATTCGTAGGCAACATCGAGGGACAAGATCATTTCTCGTAGGAAACTCGAGGGACATTGAGAGACTATGTTCTTTATGATGACTTTAATTGAGGGTCTTTGTTAAGGGTATCCCTATGTTCGAGGGACGTGACCATTGTTTTTCTGAAGGAAACAAGTGAGGTTATCCTAGAGGTGCGAGTGTGCAAATGATTCAGTTCGGTTATTTATCTTGAAATTAGGGTTTTCTATCGTTCATTTTTATCTTTCCATACAATCCTATTAATCTAAGCATTGCATAAAATATAGTAGCTGAAGGTAAAGGCAAAAATGTAAACTTAGGCTATTACAGAGCTTTGGGGCAGTTACATAATAGTAAAGAGTGCGGAAGAGAAATCATAAAACTATTACATCCCAGAAGCAATTACATGATAATGATAAAAAAGCGGGAAAAATAAAGATACGCTATTACAGTTGAGCGCGTCCTATACACTTTATCTAGGAAAATAAAAATAACATGAAAATAGAAAATAAAATATTTTGGTGATTTTTTATGAAAAAAAATGATTTATGATAATTAATTAAATAAACCTAAAAAACCTAATTAATTTTAATAAATAAAAAATGTTAATTTTGAAAAAAAGTTAATGAAAATACCTAAAACCTAATTAATTTGAATTAAAAAAATGTTAATTTTAAAAATAAAGTTAAAAAAAACCTAAAATTAATTAACCTAAAAATTAAATTAGGTTTTTTTGTAAAAAAAAATTTGGGAAATAAGTTTTATAGTTAAGTGAATTTAGGGTTGGAAAAGACAAATTAGTTAAAAACAAAAAACAAACAATGAAAATACCGGGATGGGTGGATGTTGAACCTAAAATTAAATTAAAACCTAAAATTAAATTAAAAACCTAAAATTAATTATTTGAGTTTATTAGGAAAAATCAAAGGTTTGTGAAAAATGTTAGGTTTTATGAAAAAGATTTTAAACAGAAAGAAGGAAAATAGGTAAAGGATAAATAGAATGGAAGAAAACCAAAATCAATAGGGGTGGATGTTGAACTCACGCCCTTAGCCTCCTCAGGATGTCTGCCTTGCCATGAGCCATGCATTGGTTGTTGTTCTGTTTTGGCCTCAGTTTTTGTAATAAACCTGCATGGGACCATTAGATGGTCCAAACCTGTAATGTTGAATCTCATCAACACATTAAACAAATTAGTATACCATGAAATACAAAGAAAATAAATATATGAAATTTTGTAATGTTAAAATCGATATGGCATATATGAATGTTTCTACACTCTTTTGATCATGGAGATCAAACCAGTCTTACTCTTACTAGAGAATGAGATGGCTTGTTTGTAGTGAGATGGGGGTTTGTAACAAGGATTTCAAGATTTCTAGGGTTCTTGAAAGAATTTGATATTTTGACAAGGTTGTGGCAAAGATTTTTTTTCGTGTCTTGTTTGTGTGAAAAGAATGAGATTATATAATGGAAATTAGAGAAAAGATATGGGCTTTGAATGTGCAATTGGGCCTCCAGTAACCACAAGCAATAATGCAGATTTTTATTCACTTGAGTCTGTCACGTTCCAGGCAAAATTGCAGGGACTTAAATGCAATTTTTGAAGTTGAAATATGAAAATAAAATGTATCCGATATTGAGAAAAAATCATGTTCGAAAATGGATTCAATTGGATAAACGGTGAATTAGTTATGAATTTTTGAAGTTTCGCCTCAGACAAACTTATTTTGGGCTCGAGTGTCAACTCTGACACATTCTTCAATAAAAAACTAGTATTGATCAGAGAAGAACTTGGTCTCGACTTTGGATGCAAAGTTGTATATCTGTGAGTTAGTGACTGTAAAAATATGGGCCCGATCCGATAAAAATTGACCGAGTTATGAATCTTCGAAGTTTTGACCCAGATGAAATAATATTCAGCATTCAGGATTTTCGGCGCGTCACGCGCACTCTGGGAATCAAGGAAGGCCTTTTGGGTACCGTTCGAACTCAATACCTCTTGTGAAAATGTAACCAACTCAATTTGTGAAATTTTGGCGCCGGAACCAGCTCGATACGATGAAAATTGACTAAGTTATGATTTTCTGAACATGACGCAAATAAACATCTGTCACAAATTTCCTGTACGAAAATACTTGATAAATCCGCATTTTTGAAGACCTTCTGATCGAAATTGGCTTCCAGACGTGAGGGGTGAAAATGTAGATGACGTCAAGACTAAATTTTGGCCACCGGAACAGGTTCAAAACGAGCCATGATATTCAAGCTATGAATTTTTTAGTGCGTAAAAACTGTACTTTCAGAATATTTTTTCACCATATTTCTTCTAGAAAAATCGCATATTTGGAGACCTTCTCTAAAGAATTGGCTCTCGAGATGAATCTGAATTTGAGAATATGTTATCAGGGATACCTTGGCAAAAAAACACCTGAATATGACGCGCCGAGTTGGACTTGTGAATCTTTGAACCCCGAATCATTGCGAAACGGTGAACTGATCTTCAGCACAGAAAATACTCTGAAAACATCCATTGGAGAAATAAACGCCACTTGTAACCTGATGAAGCTTGCTAAGTATACTTTGATTCCATAACCATAAAACCAATTATATGCGTGTATGTAATAATGAAAATAAAGAGGGTAAATTTTGGAGTACAACAGTGTGCAAAGTGTGTTTGATTCCAAGTATTTTATCTTGAATTAGGATTGTCTAATGTTTAATTTTAGGTCTTGTCATGAAAACCCTAATTACTAACAATAATAAGAAAAACGATAAATTGCGGAATTTAAACGTCCTACGCTATTACAACGCTTTGGGAATGGGGGGTACAAGTTTGTGAAATGGGAAGGAAAGCAATAAAGCGTAATCATCTATTATAAACCATTGAATATGAATAATAATAGAATGTACAAAATGTAAAGAGGGAGAAAGAAATTGTCTTTTAGGTTTTTTTTATGGGAAAAAGATTTGATAATTAATCTTAATTAAACTAATTAATTTTAATTACAAGAGAGATTAATTAATAATTTAATCAAAATCTAAAATCTAAGTTAATTAAAATTAAGAATAAAATAAACCTAAGTTTAAC
Organism: Vicia faba; assembly: GCA_948472305.1. Classification (NCBI taxonomy): domain Eukaryota; kingdom Viridiplantae; phylum Streptophyta; class Magnoliopsida; order Fabales; family Fabaceae; genus Vicia; species Vicia faba. Next base: position 1,142,607,142 of record OX451736.1, read on the forward strand.
AATTTGTTTATAAAATAATTTTAATATTAATGTCAATTTAGAAAAATATTTTAAAGTGTGGAAAATAAACAAAATCTAGTTCTAAATATTAACAAAAGTAGAATAAGTGTTTAAATTAAAATATTTTAATTTAATTATTAAGTATAATATATATTTTGTATTGTTGATTAAATAAAAATAAGTAAACAAAGAAAATATAAAAAGTACACAAAATAGTTGGGTCTGGGTTTTAAAAGTAAAAAGGGGCTGTGAGAAAATAATTTTTGTTAGGACCAAATGAGCCTTTTTCGAAATCAGAAAAGAAAAGAAAATGTTTGTAAATAAAAAAAAATCAAAATGGGCCTGCGCTATTAGTAAAATGGGGGGGGGGGGGGGGGGATATGAAGAAAATTCAGTCAAAGACCTAGAAACAAAGTCTAACGCTTGTTGATCCAGTGTGATTGATTTCTGTGAGTGCGCCATGGGCTTGCATTATGGAGTGTTGGATGAGATGACTAGCACATATGATGGTCCAGTCACGAGGATGTATGGCATGCGCGCTACACTTGATGTATTAAATCTGTAAGGAAATAATGTAAAAAAAAAAGGGTACCACTGGGGCTCGAACCCAGGTCCCTATAGATCAATGCCTTAGCGCACTCTTCTCTTCAACTAAATATAAAATAAAATTGTTTCTGAACATGACTCCATCCCTAACCTCACACCAGTCACCATTGTCACATTTTTTAATTTTTGATCTTGCTCATTTCTCAACCATTTTCAAAAATGTAAACATGAAAGTTGTTTCATTTTTCAACACAAATTAAACCATATAAATTTCATAAGCTATAAATCAAATATGAATGAGAATTTTGTTGGTACCAAATTAAAACCTATTCTTTTCATAAAGTTTAGACTCAAAATTTGCATCACTCAGGCAACATAAATGAAAACTAAAGGCATGATTAGCTTTAGGGCTATGAGGTCTACATTTTTCATTCACAAAGTAGCCATTAATGATGCTTGTATAAGGAGTTCAAAATTGATAAAACCTACCTCAAAACTGGAATTAGTGTTTGGAGTTTGACCACTTCTGGAGGTGTTGCGATGATATGGATAGCTTCACTGAACTCCTAGGAAGCTACTGCAATGCTTACTTTGAGCTGAAAGTGCCTGAATCTTTCTGGACAAGTCAAGTTGCAGGTTTGATTTTTTGAAATGGAGGATGATTAAAATGGTGTTACAATTGTGTATCAAGGTCTTAAATAGTTTCTAAGTGAGGTATGGAAGCTTTGTGATTGATTTAGAGTGAAAACGCACGAGTGAATTGTGAGTTTGAAGTTCAAGGTCATAAATGACAAGTTATGGAGGTTTTGATGCAAATTTTGGTTAGAGGGAGTATGAGGGGGTTAGAGGGCTCTTGAACTCGTGTCTAGCTTGCAAATAACTTCTCTATTTATAGAGGAAAGGTTTGGAAGGCTCTAGTGATCGGAAATCAAAGATCACATGTTATGGTTATAGGGTGGTTAGAGGCTTTAGATATGTTGTTTCTGATAATACATGTTGAGTGTGTGCAAATGGAGCAAGTGAGAGGCTCAAGAAGTTGACATTGTGATTAAAGTTGACTTTTCTAAAATGGAAGTGTGAAATTTGTTCCATTAATGGCAAAATCACTTGGACAGTGACTCAAATGCTTGGACAATGGCTTAATCAGTTGTGTAAGAATTTAATTATTGAGTGATTTGCAAGTTTGAAGGCCTGCAAATCAAGATTATTCAGCATGCTTAAAGATTAGATCATAAGGTTCATCACAAAATGACCTAAAATTCAAGTTTGTGATGCCATCTTCTTCTCTTCGAAACTCCTAGCTCAAGAATGATCTCTTCAAGCTCTTGGATATTTTGGAAAGCTTGAAACATTGTCTACAGCCTTCATGTTTACCACTTTGGCTAAATAAACTTGGAACTTGATGAAAATTGGCCAAAAAGTTAGGACAAAAATCTGCCTAAATTTGTTGAAATTTTCACTAAGTGTTTTTGATAAAAAGTCATGACTTCATGGGCCTATATCTTCAAATCCAATAATTTTTTGGACATGAACCCTCAAGGATAAAGTTGTATAATTCATCAATATTTACAACTTTCATGTTGAAAGTTTTTCTTGAATCATCTTGCATCTTGATGAAAAATGATCATGAAATAGCGAAATTATCAAGGTCAAAAACACTTAGAATTTTTCTAAGTATTGGAAACTTTGAATTTTTGTGGACTTTTCTTGACTTTCTTGATTCTTGGTGATCAAGTTTGATATTTTTGAATATCTTGATGAATCTTGATCTTTGAAATCCAATGTTGACCAAAAAGTCAAAGTTTGACTTTTTGTGTATTAGTTGACTTTTCATCAGTTGATCCAAATTTCAACAATCAATCCTTTGATCTTGAGAAATGATTTGAGCCGTGAAATTAGGTAAATATGTTATGTTTGAGTCCTTGAGATCATGCTTCAAGCCATTAGGTCATGTACTAGGTCAAAAGTCAATGATCAGTCATTCTCAATCAAAACCCTTATTTTAACAATTTTGCCCCTTTGATAATTTGAATGCTTTCATTGAGGAATTATGATTAACCCTTTGTAAATTGATAAGTATAACTTCAAAATGTTGATGTTGTCCAAAAATCATGAAGTTTGACTGTATGTTGACCACAATTGACTTTTTACCCAATACAGCTGATTTTCAATCATTTGAGCAATTGACTGAGCAAATTTGTGGTGCAAGACTTGAAACTTGGTATGAGTAATTTTGGATACCTATAATGAACCATGAAAGTCATTTGAGGCATCAAAAGTCCAATTGTCCTTGAGAAAACCAAAACCCTAATTTGGACCCAATGCTTAGGAGGTGAGCTTGTCTGATCAACTCTTGAGGATCCTTGAGCATTTTGAGAACTTTTTGTGAGAACTACCTTGAAGAAAAGAGAGGGAAAATTTTGGGGTAAAACAATATCCATATGTTTGTTGGATTTTTTGGTGTTGTGATGTTTGGGTGTTTTGACTGTGGTAGGAAGTGTTAGTGTCATATATTTCTTGAGTGTTTGGCTACGGTAGAAGGATGTGTTGGTGGCGTATATTTTTTGGGTGTTTTAATAATAAGCATGTTGTTGCTGGTGGTATGAGGTATGCTCTTGGTTTTGTGGTTGGGTCTGTTTCATGTATTGGTTGTGGATTTGGGTGTTTATGGGTTTTAATTTTGTTGGGTACGGTGTTGCGCTTATGTGGTTTGGTAATTTTGTTGGAGGTTAGATGTTGAAGCTTGTTGTGTGTATATGGTTTGAAGTTGGTTGTATAAATACTTATCTTTATAGAAAAACAAAATTATAACTAATATATACTAATACATATAGTTATGAGTTTTTTAGTTTCAATTGGTATGAAAGTTTAGGTTAAGACTCGTTGATAACGACACTTCCATTGAAGATACTCTACTTCAAAGAAGTCTTTCCAATTGTCAAAGTTCCATTGTTCTGAGACTTTAAATTGATGCCATAGTCTAAGGCATCTGAGGGATCTGGGTTTTTTTATTCATTCTAAATCTCACTTTCACACGGTCACTATGATGCATCTCCACGGTGGCGAACATGATGATCGGCGTTGCTGCGGTCCAAACAAACGCATCTCCTTTGTCCTTCCGTGTTGGTGTTCCAGATCCAGATATGGCCTCCAAATAAACTATAGAGGAAAAATAAATTAGATTAGTAAATGATTAATTTTAAAAATAAATTATTATGAAATGATTAATTTAGTGGCAATACATCATTTGATGTTAGGTGATCCAAGATATTTCGATAGGTCGTAATGTAGTTTCTAGGACATTTATTGTAATTCATCTCACATGTATACATACTAAATCAAAAATTTAAAATAAATTATTTAGAATTAATAGTTTAAAGTAAGTAAATGGAAATAATATTATAAACTTACTTTGTTGCGTAGGGGAGTGTGAAGCTATTGTGGTTGACAGACGTTAAGGACGACAATCTCGACCAACCCCATGCTTGGAGAAAAACAACACATCCATAACATATATATATGTGACTTTCTTTACATTTTACACAAAGAGCTAAAGAGATAGGCAAACAAGCATAACCCCAACTATAAGTTCCTATTTCATCTATGTTTTTAAAAAGGGTAAATACATAATACACAACAACCAGTACTATCGAGAAATAATAATGAACCAATTAGTAGCATAATATAACATCTAGTTTTCATTTTTTTTGTTCTTCAGTAGAATTTTCATCTAATTTTATATCTTTGTAATAAGTTTAAGGCGCGTAAGAAAAATATCCTGGCCTCTCAGGTTATCATCTAACAAGTCGTCACCCAAAAGTTCCTTGCATATTGAATTGGCTAAGTTAGTCTTTATATTAACCGCCTTACTCTTAATAGGTAGATCCAATAACATATACACTTCATCTAGTGTTACGATACATTCACCGATTGGAAGAAATAAAATGTGTGTTTTGGGTCTCCATCTTTCTTGTAGAGTGAGTATAAACTTAACATCAACGAAGTAGGAAATAATTTTGATAACATGCCCAAAACCGACGCGCTCTAAATAAGGTTGAATAAACTTGTCGTGTACAATATATTCATGGACACGAAAACGAAATTTTGACGGATCCTAAAAAAATGATAAATAAATTTTTTCATAAAAATAACGGGTTAAAAAAATTAAAATACAATCGTAGCAAAATAAAAACTTACATAAGAATTAATATTATCGATGGTTTTTCTATGCATTTCTCCCATGTTCAAGAGATCCATTTTACTAGTAAGAAAATATGAGAGAATGTGAGTACTTGAGTAAGATTGTGGTGTATTTGCTAGTGATGAAAATGATGTGAGTAAGGGTGTTATTTATTGTGATGGGTGTGATGAAATGTTGGTGAAAAATTTATTGATAGTGAGTGCAGATTGTTTAGGAGTAAGAGTGTTACTTGTACATGATTAATTCATGCATGCAAAAGTGACAAGCCATCTCAATTAGTGCTCATGTTCATTTTTAACCGCATGCGCCAATTGGACTAGCTAAGCCATGTGGCCCCAAAATCAGCTTTTCCAGAATTGGCCGATTTTGCAAGTATGTGTTATGCACCAAACTAAGTTAATTGGTGCTTTCTTTTAAGGTAAAATGCTTGCACCAATTGGACTGGCTTATGAGTTGTTTGTGTTTGTAGTTGGTATATGGTGTTGGTAATGCAGAAGTCGCGTCAGGTTTTGTATGGTTGTAAAAATAACAAGCCAAATGAATTGGTATTGATGTATATATTTTGAAGCTAGTGCCAACTGGACTGATGCATATAAGTGATATTCTATGGATAAGTTCTATGGATCTACCTCATAGTTACACTACCACTAATCTTCTATAGGATCCTCGTAAACTAAACTCTAAAATAATATGCCAAGATAATTTACCTCTCATTTGCAAGGACATGCCATTAAAGGTGAGTACAATAATCTCCTATATCGTTACACGGTACAATTCTACTCTCTCGTACATGAAAGCATGAATTACAAGGATAAAGGGTGTTGAATAGGTATATGAAAATTAGGAGGCTTCGTACCAAGAAATTCCACAATATTTGGTGGCACTTAAGACATATGCTCCAGGAATGGATGCAATTATGGAGGCACTATCCACATATGCGCAGAACATAACTTGTGTTAATGGAAATATAATATTTCATCAACTTCTTTTGGCATTTCATCATGCATCAAAGGTTTTGCGTTATGCAAACCTAATATTCAAATTGATAGAACATGGTTGTGCAGAAGAGAACATTACTTATGACAGTGGCACAAGACGTCAATAATAATACCTTAACCATTTCTTTCGCTCTAGTTGAAGGTGAGACTGGTGGTGGTTGGAGTTTCTTTCTCAAGAATCTAAAGACACACGTTGCTTCATAACCCAACCTCTATTTGATTTTAGACAGACATGCATCTATTGAGAGTGTATAGAATAATCCTGATACCGGTTGGCAAAATCCTCCTTCTACACATGTCTACCACATTAGACATATTGCACAAAACTTCATGTGGAAAATCAAAGACAAAAGTGTCGAAAAATGTTGTAAACGCATGGTATGCTTTAAATCAGTTATCATTCAAAAACTATCGTGAGGAAATTAGATTGTCAAATGTGGATGTATTAGGGCGGATTGATAATATTCCAGTGGAGAAGTGAACTAGGGAATCTAACGAGGGTCGACGATGGGGCCACATGATAATAAACCTTGTGAAATCAATGAACCCTATCTTTAAAGGCATTAAAAACCTACTCATAACCGTGTTGGCGAGAACAACCTATTTTAGGTTGGGATCATTATTCGCAATCAAAGGCAAAAAAATGGATTTTAGTGTTATAATCAGAAAATTTCAGTGAAAGTTGCATGAAAGTTATAAATGAGGAAGCTATCAAAGATAGCACACGTGTGGTTACAAGATTTAACCATCATAGATACATTTTAATGTATATGAGACAATGGACCACATTGAGGGGAGGCCAAAGAGTATTATCGGGTCGAACTACATAAAGGTTGGAGCGACTGCAGAAAGTTTCAAGTCTTCTGTATGCTTTGCTCCCATGTCATTGCGACATGCTCAAGTGTTTTCCAAGACTATTTCTTGTGTCTATCCACCATTTACAAAGTCGTAAACATATTCAGTGTATGCAAAAATAACTTCTCATTGGTAGCAAAAAATGAATATTGTCATATATATCAAGAGGATGTAATTTGGAACAACGAATGTATAAGAAGGAAGAAAAAGGGTTGCTCCAATAACATGCATATTGGGTACGTCAGACAGATTAAAAATAAAGTATGATATATATCGTTATCCTGGACACGCACGAAAACTTTTCCCAATATTGGAACAAGCTCTGGATGATAAGTTATTATGGTGTTAAATATTTTGTAACCTTAGAATTTAATATGGATAACGACTTTTGATTACAACAAAACGAACATAAACTCGTCTAAAACAACAACACAAACAACAAATAAAAAGAATTAATACCACAACATATCTAAGAGCATACAACAATAAAAATAATATCATGTGGTGCAGACATCATATCCCTAACATCATTGTCATCTTTAATTGACACCCACATACGCTAGATATCATCATTGTAATCCATAATAGAGATGTATAAAACAAGTCTCTTAATACTTCTAATTCTTTCACTATCATTAATCTTTTTGTCTAACCAAAAGATCAAATTTCTCTCAAGTTGCTTGAAGCTCTAGATATTTCAAAAATACATCTTCATCGGAGACTTGATTCTCGAAAAAAAAACATGCTTATTTCTTTTACTACTCATGTTATAACAAATGAAAAAAAAGATTAATAAGAAAAGGAGAAGAAGTGTGAAAAAAATGGCAAAAGACATTTATCTATTTATAGTAAATGATATATATATATATATATATATATATATATATATATATATATATATATATATATATATATATATATATATATATATATATATATATATATATATATATATATATATATATATATATATATATATATATATATATATATATATATATATATATATATATATATATATATATATATATATATATATATATATATATATATATATATATATATATATATATATATATATATATATATATATATATACTAATTTTCTTGACTTCAGTGCTGCACATAGATTTTTTTTGTTTTGTTTCAAACATAAATATTTTAAAAGTTTATGGAGAAACATAGTTATTTTGTTATTTTAATTATAAAATATGATTATTTTAATATTTCTCTATTTCTGTATTTTATACCACATCACCTACCTACTTGAAGTTAAGTAGGCGACATTTTATATGGTCTTAAAATTTTTAAGTTTGAGTTGCTAATAGAATAACAAATTTTTAAATATTTTTTATATTTGTGGTGGTGATTATTTTCATCATCGAGAAACCTTTAATGGTGTTGAGAAAATGAAAGAAAAAGATATTCAACAAAATAATAATAATAATAATAATAATAATAATAATAATAATAATAATAATAATAATAATAATAATAATAATAAATATTTTTGTAAAAAGAAAGAAAAAAAAGGTTCAAATATTAATACAAAAATGTTAATGGTATAATGATAATTTTATCTAATTTCAAGTAATATAACAAACCTATTATCTAAAAATATAACACATTTATCTAAACCTCACTACAATAAGAAATTTGATGCCAATTCTTTTATATTTTCTAATGAAAAAAATACTTATTAATAAAAAAAATATAAAAATAAGAAAAACAAAAACTAAATCTCAATGATTTATTATTATAAATATCTCATAATTTTTATTAAAAAGAAAATTAAATTTAAATTAAATTTAAATTAAATTTAAAATTAACCTTTAAAATAATGACAAGTATGTGTTGTTAACTTTTTTATTCAAATGATTTTTACTCATTTCTAATGATAAATTATTTTAGATCTTATCGTTAACTATGAGTAACCTAACTTTGGCTTAATATAGCCGACATATAATTTATTATTTGAAACTATTATTGAATTATAGTACTAATACAAAGAAGTAGGCCCCAAACACTCGACATCATCTTTCTAGTTAAGCAAAGATCCGAATTTCTTATTGATGAATCATATTCGGCACCATTATAACTCATTAAAACTCCAATTGTGTGTTGTACCTACTTTCTTTAATCATGTTTCCTATTTGAAATAAACAAACAGCGTACATCCCTTTCTAATCCTACACACTTTCATAATAACCTAGAAGAAAAACACGTCCCACACCATACCTTAAATTCCACATTCATTAAAAAAGTATGCAATATATTGGTAAGCAAAGTGACATGGTACCCATCTCTAACTAGCTCAATAAGAGATGGAGTGGGAGACAGTGCATGTGGGTGTGTTATATAACTTTGTCACAAACACACATGTATATTTATGTATACACCTGTTTTTAATCATACTTTTAAAATTTTCGATTGTTATGTTTGTTTGAGGAAATAACTTATGAAGCAATCTTTCGATGATTGATATTTTTAGTTGGATATCTTATCATTTACATAATGTGAGATGTATAATGTGGGTGAGAAAATGAATAAATTTTTTTATCAATAAATGAAAAAGTTTTTATATAAACAATGATTAAATTCAAGAAGTTAAGAAGGAGAATATATAAAAAAGACATAAATTTATATTTTTTGAATTTAAATTGGTATACTTAAAGGAGTTATAATTTTTATATTTTAGAGAGAGAATTTAATTTAAAGATTAAATTAATAATTTAGTTAATTTGATGATATATTAATAATACCATAAATATATCAAATTTTAGAATGATTTAAGTCTAAAATTAATTTTGGCATTAATTGTTCTAGAATAAAATTTATTTTAATCGTTAAAAAAATTTTAATTAAACTTTTTTTTTTTTGAAAATACTGATTATATTAAACCAAAAAACAAATGAAGTATAAAATCAATTCAAAGGGTTCAGCTAACTAACACCACCAGAGGTCCAATAAACTAAGGCATCAAGAGGAGCAATTTTATTTTTATACTTGGGATACACCCACACTCTATTAAATATACTATCAATAATGGTCTTAATGATATTTCTATTTGTATGATCATTCTTATAAACAACTCTATTTCTATCCCACCATAATTCGAATACCGTTTCAGCTATAACAGTCTTTACAAATTGATTACACCAGTTTTTACTTTTACACAATTTAGTAACCTAAACAATCTCATGATCCCAGCCTTGAGTATCATGTCTTATACTCAACCACCTAAGGATTCCTTCCCAAACTCTTCTGGTATACCTGCAATTAAAAAAGAGATGATGAATTGTTTCATTGCAGTCACAGAATAATCACTTAGGCTGGAGGTTGATGCCAAACTTCAACAATTTGTCTTTTGTCGCTGTTTACCGTGGTTTTTGGTAAACAACCGCTGATCTTCTAAAAAGAAAAGTCTTTTTGGTTACTCGCGGGATCGATCAGATTGATCCCAGAACATATGCTAACTTTTATGCTGGTTTGATGTAAAAATAGATATCTAGGAAGAACGCACGTTCGACCAAAGATAAGATGCTTGTGGTTTTGGAAAGTAAGAAAGTTAATAGAAATGCAGGTAAAGATGCAGGAAAAGTAACTTTGCAGAATAAGATCAAAGCAATGTAAAAAGACTTTATTAATGAAAAGTGGTGTTTCCAACGTACATTTCTCAGTTTATCATTTCACACACAGCGGGTACTTGGACAATATTTGAGTAACTAGCACAATAGGTTGAACACACGGAAAAACTACACAGACTTTCTATTTTATACTAAAACTACGTAACCGTCGAGGGATGGCTTTGCTCTAAGATGAAGACAAGTGTCCTCTGCATGTCCCTCGACCTCTATCTTCCAGCCACGTCGCTTTCCTTTAACTGCTGGCGAAACCGTCTTTTTCTCCAACAATTCAAATTCAAATATCCTTCGTCTTTGGTGTTGGCACGAAGGTGTGTTCTTCTAGTCGAAGGTCATAGGACCTTCTCAGTCGAAATCTTGATGGTGATGCCTGGTCGAAGACCAATGTGTAACTCAGATATTTTCTCTAAGTTTTTTCATCCGTCGAAACATTTTCCAGCTTGGCTTAATTTGTTCTATTTTTTGGCCTATAAGGCCAATATATAGTAGGTGTCAAATTCAGGAGCCAACGGTCGCGAGCCTCTTCTAGCAAGAAAGCCAGAGTATAAAAACAACCATAGACCTCGAAATGTTCTTAAAAACTAAATCGCCCCAAACAACTTTTGGTAAGTGGTTCAAAAGTTCCATGTAGCACTTCTTCATTTAGAATTTCCCATTCTTCTCCAAGTTACCCCACTGAGAAATCTCATTGCCTCAAATCTGGTTTCGAAAATGCTTCTTAGGATCCAAGAACCATTGTCCTTGATGTCCTTCTGCATTATATCATCACTTTTCACATAATACACATGCACCTAACACACCCACATATTGTCATCTTTATTACACAAATTCCATAACATCCTGCACAAACACACTTTGTTCCAAATAGACAGATTGATAATACCAAAACCCCCTTGCTTTTTAGGAGCACAGACCAAATCCCAGGTCATAGGATATTTTCTAGAGTTGTCATCTTTACCAGACCAAACAAAAGTTCTGCTCATTGCAGCCAACTTCTGTACAACACCTTTGGGCATGGGCAGACAACTCATCCAATAATTAGCATAACCAAAGATCACACTGTTCACCAGCTAAATACTTCCAGCATAGCTGAGAAAATGCAAACTCCAATGTCTCATTTTACCACCAATTTTTTTTGCCAAAGCCAAGCATTGATTATTAGACAATTTTTTACTGTTAAGAGGAATTCCAAGGTACCTAAAGGGAAGATTCCCTTTGCTGAACCCTGTGATTTGCACTACATCAGACTATTCTTGTTCATTCAGGCCCCATGGTATAACTTACATTTTCTATTATTGACTTTCAACCCTGTAGACATGGAGAAATGAGAGAAAACATCCATAATCAACTTTGCAGAAATGCTATCCCCTCTTGAGAAAAATAAGAGGTCATTAGCAAAACTAAGCTCAACAAGATTCAGTTTCTCACACTTACTATGATAGTTCAAATTAGGAATTGTGCTAAGCCCATCCATCAATCTATGCAGGTACTCCATGATAACAACAAATAAAAGAGGTGAGATAGGGTCACCCTGTCTCAGTCCTCTAGCAGCCTTCATGGTCATAGTGATTCTAACATTGATGTTGAATTTATAAGACATTATGGACACTGCCAGAATCACCCACCTAATAAATCTCCTAAGGAAACCCAATTCAACCAAGATGGATTGCATAGACCTCCAATCAATAGAGTCATAAGCCTTCCTTATGTCCATCTGAACAATACATCTAGGCACCCCTCTTTTTCTGTTATAGCCTCTTATGACCTCAAAAGCAATCAAAATATGGTCCTTAATTTTTTGGCCAGGCACAAACGCTGCTTGATTCTTGCTGATAATCCTCCCTAAGACCTTGCTCATTATGGTAGCCATAATTTTAGAAATTACCTTATACACAGTAGTGCAACAAGATATAGGGCGAAAAAATTTGATATTAGTGGCATTATCATGTTTAGGAATAAGGGTAACAAATGTTTGATTAATCCTAGTATCCATATCCTCATCCTCAAAGAAATATTGAACAATGCTCATCATATCAATTTTCACAGCATGCCAAGAGTGCTTAAAATTTTTTGACCCATAGCCATCAATGCCATGGGAAGTTTGCTCACCAATACTCTTCATAGCATCAAAAACTTCTTTTTCATACACATGGATAATGAGCGTAGACCTCAGATCTCTACTCAACTGGTTACCTTTTCTCAAAGCTACTATATCTACACCCTGTAAGTTAGAATCAGCAGTACTCGTGAGACCTTTGTAAAACTCCAAGACCTCATTCTCAATGGTATCATAACTGTCACAGATCTCGCCACTATATTTGACAAGAGTGTTAATAATCTTCTATCTATTCTTACACTTGAGAGCAACATGAAAATAATTGTTGTTACCATCCCCTTTTCTAATCCACTCAATTTTTGCTTTTTGGCTAAGCATTTGTTCCTCCCAGTCATTCAACTTCAGCAGCTCCCATTACACATCTTCTCTTGCCTCATGAGCGGGGAATTCACCCTGTCATGCCTCAACTATTATTGAACATCACTCAACTACACCCTCATGTGCTCAATTTGGCCAGCAATGTTAACAAGAGGTTTGTGCAGCCTTCGAATAACATGGTTTAACCTCATAAGCTTGTTCCACATTTGGTGACTTTGTCTTTAATTAATTTTAATTTATAAATTATAATAATTTTTATACTAATTAATTTTTAAAATTAAATTTATTGTATAATTAAATTTTATATAAATATATTTAAAATAAATAAGTTCGTTTTAAATTCAAATATCAAAATTAAAAATCTAAACTAAATCCATTTAAAACTAATTCTTGTCACCGTAAAATTAAATACTCTAAAACTATTAAAGAGTATTTTAGTATTTTTAATTGTTTTAGATAACTTAGTTATTAAGTCTATTCTATTAAAGTCTATGTGGCATTCTCTTTTTGTGTATAAATAGACTAGTTGTAAATGTCACAAAAAAAACATTTATTCCTCTTGCAACTTTTACAATCGTCATTCTCTTGCTCTCTTAAATTTATTCTTTGTTAATTATTGATTCTTGTGCACTAACAATTTGTATCTAGAGTTTTGGTTATGATTCACAGGGAAACATGAGTGAAACGTAAGGCGTTTGTGTGATTGATTTTTGGTTTTGGATTCGCGTTGAATCTTGAACAAAATCTGAACAGAATAAATTTATTCTGATTCCGTGGGGTTGAGAAACACTGTGCTTGTGAGATCTGAGTGAGTTGTCCAAGGTTAAGAATGAATATAAACAATAGTATGAGTACCAAACTTCCTGTTTTTTATGGTAAGAATTGGAACATATGGATGATTCAGATGCGTGTGCTATTTGGTGCTCAAGATGCGCTTAAGCTTGTTACCAATGGCTATGTTCCGGATGCAGCAGATGCAACGGAAAATAGAGAAATGAATAGAGAGACAAGAGGAAGAAATATTAGAAGGCGTTGTTTTACATCCATTTGTGTGTGGATGTGAATGTGTTTGAGAAGATTGTTGATTCGACGACGGTGAAAGAGGCATGGGACACACTGGTCAGATGCTATGGTGGTGACGCATCATCGAAGAAGGTAAATCTCCAGTCCCTGCAAAAGCAATATGAGAATCTCAACATGAAGAACAATGAGAAGGTGTCTGAGTACATCTCTAGAGTGATTCTGATCACTAATGAGATGAAGGCTTGTGAAGAAACCCTCTCTGAACAAGTAATTATTAAGAATATATTGAGGTCACTTATTACTCAATTTGATTACACTGTTATAGCAACTAAACATTCTAAAGATCTGAAAACCATGAGAGTAGAAAATTTACAAAGCAGTCTAGAGGCACATGAGTTGCGTCTGATTGAAAAAACTTCTGAGAGGGAAGTTGAGCAGGTTATGAAGGCTTCTTTTGTCAAGAAGGACCAGAAGCATTCTTGATCAGAAACCAAGAATAGGCGTGGTAATAGATTCCAGAAGTCAGAAAATTCTACTTTGGATTAGAAGAAACCTCAAAAGGGTAAGGAGAAGTTTGACAAGAAGAAGGTTCAATGTTATTGTTGTAAGCAGTTTGGCCATTTTGCTAAAGATTACTGGTCAAATAAGGGAAGGAGATCATAAGAAGAAAATATATCCAGAGGAGATTCTAATGATGAACCTGTACTATTGATGGCTTCTGAGTCTGATGGAAAGTGTTTGACTGACTTGAAACAAATAATGGCTGATAGATTTTGACTCCAGAGGGAGGACAAAAATCAAATATGCTGATGATAAGTACCTTAATACAGAAGGTGTGAGAAATGTCAAAGTTAAAGTGAAGAATGTGAAGACCATTCTGATCAAGGATGTTTGGTATGTCCCTGGAATTAAGAGAAATCTGATGAGTGTGGGTCATCTCATTGAGAAAGGTTTCTCAATTATTATGAAGGAAAATCTCTTGAAGTTGTATGATTCCAATCAAAAGTTGATTATGCAATCTAAGTAGGGAAGCAACAGAACATTCAAGGTTAATGTAGAAACAACTGAAATAGAGTGAGTTAGTGCAGAAGACGCTGAAGGTGATAGCAAGTTATGGCATAAAAGTTTAGGGAATCTGAGTTCTAAGAAGCTTGTGTGTGGAATTCCTAAGATTGTGAAGCCTAAGAAGTCATGTGAGGTATACATGAAAGGCAAGCAATCCAGACTTCCATTTGTGTTAGAAGTAGCCCCAAGATCAAAACTTTCTTTAGGAGTAGTGCATTCAGATGTGTGTGGACCATTTCTAGAACCTTCACTTGGAGGAAATAGATATTTTGTGTCTTTTGTGGACGAGTTCACAAGAATGATGAGGGTAACACCATCAAGTTTAAACATGAGGTGTTTACCGAGTTCCAGAAGTTCAAGGTTAAGGATGAGAAACAAAGTGGTCAAAAGTTGAAGATTCTCAAAACAGATGGTGGAGGTGAGCATAACTCTACAAAATTCCATAAGTTTTGTGATGAAAATGGAATTGAGCATGATGTTACTGCTCTTTATACTCCTCAACACAATGATCTTGTTGAAAGAAGACTTCATACTTTTCTTGATATGACTAGAAGCATGCTGAAGAAAAAATTGTACTTTGCTTGATATGACTAGAAGCATGCTGAAAGAGAAGAAGCTATCTCATAACTTGTGGGGAGAAGCTATAGCCAGGTCAGCATATATGCTCAACGGGTGTCCAACAAAGAAGTTGAAGGAAATTGTTCTCTTAGAAAAGTGGACTGGAGACAAACAAAGTGTTAGTCATCTGAAGGTGTTTGGTTCTGTATGTTACAAACACGTTCCAGAAGATAGAAGGAAGAAGCTGGATGACAAAAGCAAAGTAATGATTCTGGTGGGGTACCACAGTACAGGTGCATACAAGCTTTATTATCCAGAAACAAATAAAGTTGAAGTTAGCTGAGACGTCGTTGTAAAAGAATCAGAAGTATATGATTGAAGCAAGTCTCAATCTATTTCTGAAGATAAGCCAGAACTTGATAATTCTGAAGAAGAGTCAGAGTTAGATGATGATTATGGAAACTCTAAAGATGAGTCATATGGTGAATTTGATTCTGATCCATATTTTCACGATGATCCAGAATCTGGTGGTGGTCATGCTTCTGAAAGGGAAAACTCTGAAGATGTAGGTTCTGGAGGACAAGCTTCTGAAGATGATCATGTTTCTGGTGAAGGTCATGATTCTAAAGGTGGAACTTCAGAAGGTAAATGTTATGAAGGAAATTCAGAAGGTTAACCTTCTAATGGTGGTCAAGTATCTGATACTGTTCCAAAATTGGAAAGAGTTTCTGAAAAAGTTCAGAGACCACAAAGAATCAGAAGAATACCAAGAAGTTTGAAGAGTTTGACATGTTGCAATACACTGAAGTAGATTCAGAAGGAGAAATTATTCAGTGTGCTATATTAGTAGACTCTGAACTTGTGAGTGTTGAAGAAGCTCTCAAGAAGAAAGAATGGCTGAATGTCACGAAAGAAGAACTTGAGGCAATAAAAAGAAACAATACCTGAAAGTTGACTAAGCTTCTAGATAAGAAGAAAGTCATCAGTGTTAGATGGGTTTTCAAGGTGAAGCTTAAGCCAGATAGATCAATTGGCAAGCACAAATCAAGGCTTGTGGATAGAGGGTTTCTTCAGAAACTTAGGCTAGATTACTTTGAGGTGTTTGCGCCTGTAGCTAGACATGAAACAATTAGATTGGTGATTGCTTTAGCTGCAAATATAAATTGGCCTCAGATGCATCTGGATGAGAAGTTTTCATTTCTGAATAGTCCATTACAAGAAGAGGTATACGTGTCACAACTTTATGGATTTGTGAAAAAGAATCAGGAAGGGATGATGTACAAGTTACATAAGCTCTGTATGGATTGAAGCAAGCGCCCAGAACTTGGAAATTGAAGATTGATTCATTTTTCAAGAAACAAGGTTTTCAGAAGTGTGAAATGGAGTATGGCGTGTATGTTCAGCATTCTGAAAGCAATATGATTCGGGTATATCTTTATGTTGATGACATATTTCTGACAGAAAGCTGTTCTGAAAAAGTTATCAAGTTCAAGAAGACTCTGATGAATGAGTTTGAGATGAATGACCTAGGAAAGATGGTTTACTTTCTAGGAATGAAGGTATTATACTTTGAACAAGGAATAATTTTGCACCAGCTGAAGTATGAACTTAAGCTTCTGAAGAAATTCAAGTTGGAGAATTATAAGGCCGTTGTTACACCATCAGAAATCAATCATAAATTTAATTCTGACTCTGAGAATGAAGACGTAGATGTTACAATGTTCAAATAGTTCGTAGGTTCTTTGAGGTCTTTGTGTAATACCAGACCTGACATTTGTTATACGGTTGGATTGCTTAGTAGGTTTATGAGTAAACCTTAGTGGTCCCATTACCAAGCTACTGTCAGGATTCTGAGACATATCAAAGTAACTCTGAAGTTTGGAGTACTATTCCCTTCTGGAAGAAAAATAGATTCAGAGTTGATGAGCTATTTTGATTCTGATTGGTGTGGAGATAGAGTTGATAGAAGAAGTACTTCTAGATACTTGTTTAAGTTTATGGAAAGTCCTATTTCTAGGTGTTCCAAGAAGCAATCCATTGTTGCTCTATCAACGTGTGAAGATGAGTACATTGCAGGTGTTATAGCTGCATGTCAAGTTGTGTGGCTTCTGAATTTACTACAGAATCTGAAGATCAACATAGATAAGCCTCTGAAGCTGATGATTGATAACAAGTCTACAATCAATCTTGCCAAGAACTCAGTACTACATAGAAGAAGCAAGCATATTTAGACAAAATATCATTTTCTGAGAAGCCAAGTCCAGAACGGAGTACTAGAAGTTATGCACTGTAGCACCTAGAAGCAGTTGACAGATATCATGACAAAGGCAATCAAGACGAGTCAATTTTTTCGCTTAAGGGATGGAATTGGTGTAGTTAGTTTTAATTATAAATTCTAAATTAAGGGATGATATTAAAGGGTATTTTAGTATTTCTAATTGTTTTAGATAATTTATTGTTATTAAGTCTATTCTATTAGGGCGTGTGTGACATTCTGTTTTTGTGTATACATAGACTAGTTATAAATGTTATAAAAACAACAATATTTATTCATTTTGCAGCTTTTATAGCTGTCATTCTCTTTACTCTCTTAAATTTACTCTTTATTCATCATTGATTCTTGTGCACTAACAAAAATAGAAATAAATTAAAACAAAAATTTATATCTTTTAAAATAATATTTTAAAATTTATATATGACTATCAATTCAACAAAATCATATAATCAAGATGTCATTGATCGATTCAAATAACTTATTCAAATAAGATCGATTGCACATTTTTGATATATTTGTGTTAGAAAATTTTCATAATATTTTTCTAACAACAAATACTTTAATATTTAATTAAGATAATTCAATTTTTTTTTTTAAATAAACTATTAGATCTCCTTAACTTATATAATTTTTCATGCGTACTACTATCAAATACTCACTCGTATGAAAATTACTATTATAATCTATATTTATGGTGGAATAGAGTGGGAGCAATAATTGTAACAATAGCATTGACTATTGATGCTCAAATGGTCAACCTTTGTATAAGAATATAAATATGAAAAAAAGACTTTTATTTCTCTTTCAATATTTCCCATATTACACCAAGATTCGTGTCCCTAGACTCATTCCTCCGTTTGATTACGATGATTAATAATAATAATAATCATGGCCACCCACCCACCCACCCAACCTAACGCCCCCACACAAAAGTCTCACATTCATTCTCCACCTCCCTTTATAACCAATACCATATATCTAACATTTCTCTAACACAAATCTCAACTCTCCACCCTCTAAATCCTTCTCTCAATTATCAAATGGCTCTTATTAACAACAATCAAGATTCCAATAACTCACACCTTCACCTTGTTCTAGGCTTATCTTTAACCACTCCAAACGAAACAACCACCACCACCGTCGCAAATCCCTACTATTCCTCCTCCAACGAGCCATCCTTAACGTTGGGCCTCTCGGCGACACTTATAACCCTCCCAAAAATAAAACCTATGGCGAGGAACTTTGTAGACAAAACTCTTCACCTCACAGTGTTACTGTTTCTTCGTTCTCCAATGGGAGAATACTTCACGTGAAAAGGGAGAGAGATGAAGACGAAGACATAGTAGAAGAAGAAGAAAGAGTTTCTTCAAGAATAATTAGCGACGAAGATGAAGATGGAACAAACGCTAGAAAGAAACTTAGGCTTACCAAAGAACAATCTCTTTTACTTGAAGAAAGCTTCAAACTACACAGCACTCTCAATCCTGTAATTATTTTTTCCTCATCTCTTCTAATTATAATTAATACATCAATTTAATTAATTAATCACTGATTATCATTATTATTATTATTTATATGTTTTTGGATTTTGGATTTTCAGAAACAAAAACAAGCTTTAGCGAAACAATTGAGTCTAAGGCCACGACAAGTTGAAGTGTGGTTCCAGAATCGGAGAGCCAGGTACGGACTTTAACTTTTCATAAAAAAAAAAATCAACAGTTCTATATATTCTCTATAGTACAAAATATATATATTTTCATTTCATTAAAAAATTATTATTATTTTTCTATAATATATTTATAATATATTAAATAAAATTCTGGTGTGTTACAGAACAAAGCTGAAACAAACGGAGGTAGATTGTGAGTTTTTGAAGAAATGTTGTGAAACATTAACAGATGAAAACAGGAGGCTAAAGAAGGAGCTTCAAGAGCTGAAAGCATTGAAACTATCTTCACAACCTTTATACATGCCTATGCCGGCGGCTACTCTTTCCATTTGTCCGTCCTGCGACCGGCTCGGCGGCCGTGTCGCAGAAGGTGGTGGATCGAATAAGAAGATTATCACTGCTTTTACGATGGCTCCTAATTCTCCCTTTTATAATCCTTTCAATAATCCTTCTGCTGCATGTTAAACAGAAGAGAAGAAATTTAAGGAGTATAGTATTAATATTATCCCCACAACCATTGTATTTTTTTGGTTGAGGAGGATACGTGGTAACTATAGTAATACGGTAGAAAATCATAGTAATTGCTAATTATAATTGCTTTTTAATTTTGGGTTTTCTTCTTTAATTGTATGTTTATAAATCATTATAGAATACCTCGTTCTAATAGTACTACTATTTTTTTATTGTTAATATTTTTTCTTTCTTCTGCATGTGTTAATGCTTTGAAGAGTTTTTATCTTGACCCTTTGATTGAAAATTAAAACATGACGAATAATTTGCGGGGAATACTGTATGTATTTAAAATATATATATAATTATGTTATTCTATGTATGGATTCTTCTCACGATTTAGAAAATCATTTCATGATTTGAAAATTATAACTAGCTTCTTCCCACGTGATGCTGGATATTTAGAATTCAGGCAAGCAAATTGTTTCGACTAAAAATATGGATGAGATGATGTATTAGTTGAAATTAATTTATTGTA